>BTRK01000002.1:37911472-39395493 GCA_036245805.1 Pristionchus mayeri | reverse complement strand
GTTACCGAATAAATATACGATTATCGTTATATCTCGTGACACTCTTTTGCATATGAACGATTGCAGCGGTCGGCTTCCAGTCGAAGATTGATTTCAGACTTCGGTGTTTTGGGATTGGTTTGTTGATGCAGGGATAGTTGCTAAGGTGTAAAAATAAATGCAGATCTTTTATCTTTGCTCCTTCTTTAACACACGTCGTTTGATAGAACGCAGGTGCAGTGTTACACAATATTCACAGTGCACTGATCTCGACAGAATTTGGACCAACGATTCATGTCAGGATTTATGGTTTTTTTGTGAAAAGTCCGGAGCCGTAAAGTAAAAAATGCCTAAATTCCGGCTCTGTGAACTTCAAAAGTGCTGTAATCAATAACTTGGTTCAAAATTATCGTAGAAGGTCGCTCAAAAACAGAAATGATCATCTCAACGAGTTCTACAACATTTCTTTAAGAGACTGGCTCGGTAAGATTCGAGGGTTCGCCTGTTGTGGCCGGACATCATCATTGCCGATCTTGACCAAAATTTTTTCCTGGATACCCCCATGGGTCCTCTTCACTAAATCGAGTACTAGACGGGTCATGCTTTGAAACTTAGAAATGCCGGGTCATCAAAATTTGGAAACTCGAAATTCAGCAAAATTCGAGGTCCGAGGCTGGTGTGGTGTATTAACATACTAACCTAGGCAACAAAAACAAGCTATATTTCGTTCCGAAAATTCGATCGCAAACTGGTTTTTCATGTTTTAAAATTCAGTTGTATTAATTTTTAAAATTTAAATCGAAAAACCGCAAACAAACCTACGGCACATGTTGTAGAGCGGAAAATTCTGCGTCGATTGACCCCTTAGCGAACGAAAAATTTTGGGGCATGTTTTTCGATAATTGTCCCTAAAGGTAGATCAAAAAATACAATTTAACAGAAAGCCGTCATATTGGTGCTCATTTTGTAGATCTTATCGAGCTGATCAATATTCATGTTATACATTTTTCATGAAAATGTGATGCAAGCATTTTAGGAGCGCTAGAACAGGGCAGTTTTAGCATGCACACTGAATTGATTACAATTAAATTGATCATAATTTTCCAGGAACAAACTTTCACGAAAAATGGTAAACATGAACTTTGTTCAGCTCGACAAGATCTACAAAATGAGTACCATCACGAAGGAATTCTGAAACAAAAATATTTTTGATCTACGTTTGGGGTCAACTAGCTCAAAACATGCATCAACCAAATTTGCAATTTTAAGGCTAATTCGACGCAGAATTTCATGATCTACAAAGTGCCTTACAAAGTGCCGTCATGCGATTTTAATATTTTAAAATAATTGTTTATTATTTTTAGTAGAGTCTCTCGAAAATGCCCTTTTCTAGCGCTCATAAAATGCATGCACCACCTTTTCATAAAAAATGTTTAACATAAATATTGATCAACTCGACGAGATCTACAAAACGAGTACCAAGATGAAGGGTTTCTGATAAATTTTATTTTTTGATCTACCTTTAGGGCCAATTATCGAAAAACATTCCCTACAATTTTTCGTTCGCTAAGTGGTCATTCGACGCAGAATTTTCCGCTCTACAACATCTACTGTGGGTTTGTTTGCGGTTTTTTCGATTTAAATTTTAAAAATTAATAAAACTGAATTTTAAAACATGACAAAACATTTTGCGACGAAATATAGCTTCTTTTTGTTGCCTAGTTTAGTATGTCAATAAACCACACTAACCTCGGACCTAAATCCGACCGAATTTTTCTGAATTTCGAGTTTCCAAATTTTGATGACCCGGCATTTCTAAGTTTCAAAAGCATGACCCGTCTAATACTCTATTTAGTGAAGAGGACCCATGGGGGTATCCAAGAAAAAATTGTGGTCAAGATCGGCAATGATGATGTCCGGCCACAACAGGCGAACCCTCGAATCTTACCGAGCCAGTCTCTTAAAGAAATGTTGTAGAACTCGTTGAGACACGTTGAGAAGTCAAGATCGGCGATTTTGATATCCGGCCTGTCCTGGAGAAATGTTGTAGAACTCGAAATGTTGTAGAACTCGTTGAGACTCGTTGAGAAGTCAAGATCGGCGATGATGATATCCGGCCTGTCCTGGAATCTTACCGAGCCGGTCTCTTAAAGTCATCGTCGAGTCGAAATCACATGGAAACTACGAAAAACCTAAAATGGGTCTACAAATATTAGCCGCCCTAAAATTTTTTTTTGCCTTTTTCAAGTGGTCTTTTTGCATTTTCGGATTCTCCAGATCATTTCATATCGGATACCGTCATTATTTTAAAATTTAATCCCGTGCACTTATAGCTTTCAGAAGACCAAAAAGAGCCGATTTTTCGAAAATTTAAAAAAAATTAAAGATAAATAAATCCCGAATTCTTGCTTCCAACTCTCGGTACTCTCGGTCTAAATAATCATTTCGGGGTCAGCACAATCAGTTTTGAGGTTTAGAGGCAAATTCGATTTTTAAAAATTGCGATGAAAAGTCCACGATTTCCTCGCATCCTTGAAAAGTGTCGAAATATTCGATAAAAAAAATTTTCTTCAAAACACTCACAGACCTCAAAACTGATTGTATTGACCCCGAAATGATATTTTAGCCCGAGAGTTCCAGTTTGGAAGCAAGAATTCGGGATTTATTTATCTTTGATTTTTACAAATTTTCAAAAAAATCTTATGTTTTTATTCTTCTGAAAGCTATAAGTGGCCTGGATTAAATTTTAAAATTCTGAAATGGCGGTATCCGATGTAAAATGATCTGGAGAATCCGAAAATGCAATAAACCAACTTGAAAAAGGCAAAATATTTTTCAGGGCGGCTAATATTTGTTTAACCATTTTCGGTTTATCGTAGTTTTTCATGTGATTTCGACGCCACTCGACGATGCCTTTAAAGTAATGTTGTAGAACTCGTAACGTTAATTTTGAACCAAGTTATTGATTGCAGAACTTTGGAAGTTCTCAGAGCCGGAATTTAGGCATTTTTTACTTTACGGCTCCAGACTTTTCAAAAAAAAACTATAAATCCTGACATGAATCATTGGCCCAAATTCTGTCGAGAACGGTGTATTGTGAATAGTTTGTAACACTAGGTCTTACATTCATGCAATCTCTCAGGAAACGAGTGTTAAAGAAGGACTCTCATTAAAAACTGGCCTGGCTGAAATATGTTGCAAATAGGAAAATAACTCTTTTGAAGCCGCGTACTCTCTCACTCGTTTCCAGTGTGACAGGGTAAATTTTGAATGTTTTAATATAACCGAACTCAATTCTGAATAGAAATTTTTACATCGGAATTTCGAAAATATGTTTAACTGCGTTGTCAGATTGTCGGGGCTAGTTTAAACGCAACAAGTACAGTATTAACAAAAATATTAATTGTTTAACAGGTCGACCTCTCGCGTGATCGTGCTCGGGTGAATGTTGCTGAATACATCTTCCTGCCACTACTCTTCGGAAAACTATTGTTCATGCAATGGCACTTTTCATAACATAACATATGATATGCATTCAGTGTTTAAGAATATATTTTTGACCGCATTACTTCATTTTTAAATATCATTTTGAACTATGAAGATAAATATTGTGTTATCAATTGGCGCCATATATACAAATTTTATATTGTTTATCAATTGCCAAGCTCAGTTCCAATCCGAACTCACTACCACACAATCATATTCGTTGATGCCCACTGGCAGCCCTTGGTCATGCATGACATTCTCGTTCAATGAGTTATATGAGGAATGCCAGAAGGTGGTCAGAAGGACGTTTACCAGATCCTTCTAGACAGACATCGGAAGTCTCCGGTCATCAGTCAACTATTCCTCCATTGCTAGCATTCATCTCTTTGCTTTCTCGTGCACTTCAAACTCTTCATAATTCTTAATTTGTGTTTGCAGTTATGCCAAAGTCTAAGATCGTCTTCAAGCCCATCTCCATAGATACGGAACACGCTGGACGCTTCGGTACTTCGAGCTCTACAAATTGCGGCCAAATCATTGATGACCCGGAAGCAACTAAACATCTCTTCGCACAGATTGTATTTGGTGGGATTACAATTTCGAATTGATTAAGTGATTGTTTGATGATACAAAACCATTTATGAAAAACGTGGTCCAATTGCTCAACCCCGAGCTGCTGAGATATCTGCATATCGTAAATGCACAGTGAGAACAGTTGTTGTTGTTGTTCCCAACAGATACGAATCAACTTGGAAATTTTTTAAGGGTATAAAATAGACGACATGCAAGGACTTAAAAATGCTGTCGAAGGAGCAGTAGTAGACTTTAGCCGCTATTACAATAGCCGAATGAACGAGAAACAAAATACGAAGAAAATCAACGAGATCAGAGATGAAGCGACGAAAAGGTAACACAGTTTTGTTGTGATCTCGTTTCGCTTTTAAGTGCGTTACATATATCATATTTCATATCATCATATCATATTTACTTATCCGCTATCACATGAAAATGTTCATTATGAAATTTAGCACAATCTTCGCCTTTTCAGTGCAGATGTCTCGTATTCTCGAGAGTGCAAAGAAAATAAAATAAAATAAATCAGAATTATATTGTAGACAAGCGGACGTCTTTCGTGTCCAATCTGTAGAAGAGATACAGCATTTGCCAAGTTATTCGAGGACAAGGAGCAGGAAAATGAGTGTGCCATCGATATGAAGAATGTGAGCATTATTTTTACAGTTTTAATATGTAGTTTCGTTTCACTATGTTAATTACTATATTTTGAAATATAGTAATTAACCGGTTGTCGAAGAATCGGCAAAACGCCTTCGGAGGCTGGCACAGTGAAATTTCGAAAACACGTGCAAAGGGGTTCTCGATTGTGCTGAGCATCATGGTCTACTTCATTTTGCACCAATCCGACCGGTACAGCTGGGCTGCAGGTCGGAGTTTTTACGTTTTATATCGTTTTTTCTCCGATAGCACAAGAAGTATACAAGCTATTGCTCTGAAATTTGACCCCAATTAGGTCATGTAGAATCCAATTATTCAAATCTGGTAGCTCCATTTTTATTGCGATCTGAATTATATTTTTTTCGAATACTAGAAAAGTGTAGGGTCAGGGGTTTACATGAGGAGATGCGTCTCGTCAATATGATCATTTTTCGATATCAACACTTAATATTTTTTTTTTTCGTTTTTGGCCTCAACAGAAAAGTTGTTCATCTTGCCGTGGCGATCATTCCTCTGTATTTGTCGACGTTCCTACTCAACATTGAAGCATGTAATGAATTTTCAAACTTGAAATTTCCAGAGCCGGCTTTTAGGTACTTTTTAATTTCCGGCCCCACAAACTGAAATGGAAGTTTCTTAACCTTAGGCACATCTACCTCCAAAGTGGGGATGAGATTGAAGCACTTTGAACAGTTTGTAAATGGAGGGTACCGCTTTCATGCAATCTCTCAGAAGACCTCTGTTATTCAGTACATCAGTTACTCTTTAATAAATTATGAAAATAGGTTATGACAGCATAACAGTTAAACTGCGGAATTAAGGTACATTAATTATATGATATTGTGTAGCCCTAAGGTTTTGACCAAATTTATCGATCAAAATATTCAGGATGTCTTCATCACATTGCTTATTGTAATAGCAGATTTTATCATCAGTGGTGCGTTTAAAGATGTTATCTACATCACGATTCCTCTCGGTAAGCTTTCATATTGTAGAAGTCCAAAAGTTGAAACAAAAAAAATATTCCTTTTGCAAATGAGATCTTTTCGGATTCGGAATCTACGTTAATTTTTATACCGGGAAAAGTTCTATTTTCGAAAATCGCGAACGTGATATCGAGCTTTTTTTTGCCGAAAACATGTCCGGTCGCGTGTTTTTGCTCAGGATCGAAAATTTCACTTTCTAATTTTTGTGTGGAAATCGCTTAGATATATCGTTTCTTTCAATTTTTGATGCTTACCACCCTTATATAAGAATTCCCGTCGAAAAAACCGAAGATTTCAATATTTTCAAAAATCATGTTTTGCTACCTAAAATTTGAGAAAATTGGTGAAAAACATGAATTTTGAAAATATTAAAATCTTCGGTTTTTTTCGACGGGAATTGTTATATAAGGGTTGGTAAGCATCAAAATTGAAAGAAAAGATAAAGCATCAAAATTGAAAGAAAAGATATATCTGAGCGATTTCGACACAAAAATTAGAAAGTGAAATTTTCGATCCTGAACAAAAACACGCGACCGGACATGTTTTCGGCGAAAAAAAGCTCGATATCACGTTAGCGATTTTCGAAAATAGAACTTTTCCCGGTATAAAAAATGACGTAGATTCCGAATCCGAAAAGATCTCATTTGCAAAAGGAATATTTTTTTCACGACATCGATTTTTTTTCAACTTTTGGACTTCGGAAAAACACGCTTTCTACAATATCAATACTTATTTCTAATATTTCTTTTTCGTTTTTGGCCTCAACGGAAAAGTTGTTCATCTTGCCGTGGCGATCATTCCTCTGTATTTGTCGACGTTCCTACTCAACATTGAAGCATGTTATGAATTTTCAAACTTGAAATTTCCAGAGCCGGCTTTTAGGTACTTTTTAATTTCCGGCCCCACAAACTGAAATGGAAGTTTCTTAACCTTAGGCACATCTACCTCCAAAGTGGGGATGAGATTGAAGCACTTTGAACAGTTTGTAAATGGAGGGTACCGCTTTCATGCAATCTCTCAGAAGACCTCTGTTATTCAGTACATCAGTTACTCTTTAATAAATTATGAAAATATGAAAGCTTACCGAGAGGAATCGTGATGTAGATAACATCTTTAAACGCACCACTGATGATAAAATCTGCTATTACAATAAGCAATGTGATGAAGACATCCTGAATATTTTGATCGATAAATTTGGTCAAAACCTTAGGGCTACACAATATCATATAATTAATGTACCTTAATTCCGCAGTTTAACTGTTATGCTGTCATAACCAAGACCTTGCTTTGCACAACCAAAAGAGATTCTGAAAATGTCACTTTGATATCTCTATTTTGAACCGAGTTATCATTAGTTGGCATGGTGCCATAGGCGCAGACAGTCCTTGATAGGGAAGCGGGAATTCAGATGTCTTGAAGATTTTTCGAAAACATTTGGTGGGAATCGAATCCGCAATCTATTTGGAGGGTGGGATAGGCAATGGTTATGGCAGGATCAAACGTTTAGCTTTGCTGACACTCCTTATTTAACAATTGCGTACAAAAATGTATAGAAGACAAGGGACAACAATGTAAAGTGGAACAGGCCAAGCGAGAGGCAATTGTGGGTTGGGAGTGAGAAATAGAGGTGATGAAGGAAAAGGTAAGAAATGATCATGCAAGAGTGAGAACACAGCGGCTTTCCCAGTGGCCGAGACATGTGGCACTAGGTCGGATGAGAACTATGACGTCATGCCGCATTTGATATATCACAGGCGAAATGACGTCATAGTTCTCATCCGACCTAGTGACAGATACGTTGGTGGAAAGGGGATATCGGCATAAGAGGAGGAGAAAGTGAGGAGAAAGTGACAAGGTGATTGATTGAGAGTGAAAGTTTCACTGAAGGCACGCAAGTGTAAAGGGGTAAGCCTGTATCGGCGAGAGTCGATAGATCTCTATCTCCCCTCTTCTCCCCTCTTCTCTCCCTTGTCAGTCGGATGTATAGAGATGATGGATAAACGTTGTTACCACTCAACCCATCGATTCAATGCCGGTCGAGAAAGATGGAGGAAGTGAGAAAAGACAGCTGGGCTCCAATGTGGCTATTTTGTAATCATCCGAAATGTGGGAGATTGTTTACGAATTTACGGAAACCTCTGACGACGATCCCTCTAGAATCGTGCAGAGAAATCAAAAACGCGTATCCTTTAGCCCGAAATACCGGAAAGTGAAGACTCGATCGAAAGTTGGGATTTTATTATTTGATGATTTTGAACTTTTATCTACAGGTTTTATGTAAAACACATTATTTTTAAATTCACCTCTGATTTTTTTTTGCTGTTTGATATAAGGGGGTGCGTTACTCGAAATAGCATATCTGAACTAGTTTATGAAAAAGAAAAAGTTTCAACCAGTTTAATTTTTTTTGGAAATGGCTGAACTCGGTTCATCCAGTACATTTGTAACAAAATGTACTGGATGAACCTAGTTCAACCACTTCCAAAAAAATTAAACTGGTTGAAACTTTTCCTTTTTTATAAACCAGTTCAGACATGCTATTTCGAGTAACGCACCCCCCCCCCCCTTATATTCAATATCCTCAATATCGGGAAAAGTTATCATTACTTCTTTATGCAACGTTAATTGTTCGTAAGAAAGTGATTATGATTATTGAACAATATGTATTGAACGGGGAAGCGTGAAATTAATTGGTAGGGAAAAGAAAATCTCTTTCAATCTTTTGTAAGATAGCATTTCCGATGGATTTCATGGTAGAGATAACGGCGTCGCCCACAATTTTCAAATCGGTCTGGTTGATTTTGTAGCACATGTAATGCATAAATATAGCAGTCATGACGAAAGAGGCATCGAACAGAAGTGAGATGATGTTCAGAGCCGAGTACATCAAGTATCACACGGCGTAGACAACACCGACAAAATAATAAGACGGAATGACCTGCAAAGCGTGAATTTGTTTTGCAGTGATTGTTGTGTGATAAGAGAAATATATTGATCGCTCGTGGCGGGGAGTCGATATTGGATAATGTAGATTCTATAGGAAAAATTGTCATCACAAAACGACATTAAGTAATAAAAAGTAAAATCCCCGCATATTACTGAACACATATCGTCTATTAATCACGAAATGGTCGGGAGAAAATGGAGCGTCACTAGAGTTTGAGAAATGAAACCGTGCTCTCATCATTCTACACACTCTCTAAACCTGTCGATCAACGAGAGAGTGTGTAGAATGAAGAGAGCGTGGCATCATTTCTCGAACTCTAAGCTTCTCACATACGTATCCCCGTTTATCTTCCATAAAGTCTTGTAATGTCTATCCTGATTCAAACTCTTGATTATTTGGTGAAATCTTCTTAATAATGGTATCTAAGCTACCTACAGCAAGGATTGGACCACCGGGGATCGCAATCATGAGTACGAACATCGACATGGATCCCATTTGACCTGGAGAATGATATTATCAATTTACATTTGTTGGGAATATGAAGGGAGGGTAATAACAATAATTTTGAGATGACGACTTACAGTCAGGGTATTCCACATGTATAATATCTTTGAAATCAGCGCTGACATAAAAATCTGCCAGAATTATCGTAATGGAGACTGCCAGATTCTGATGAATTTGAAAGTAGGATCAATGGTCTGACTCTCTTCAGTTTGCACGCTCTCTCATCTCTCTGACCGGTGAGAGAGCGTGCAATCTGAAGAGAGTCAGACTATTGCTCGGCATATGTGCTCACAACATGCTATGATCGATAACATATTATCTATACAGCATAATATGTTCGAAAGATTTTTTGAGAATAATGTGATCATTTCCCATGTAGACACTTCAACTTAACATGCACATACTTTTAGATCAATTCGAACATTGCGTGTTGATAATATGTTCCCGAGCCCGCTTGAACAAACGAATATTATGTAGAAAATGTGGAAATATGAAGAAAATGCTAGCGCAGTTCTTCTAAATTCTTCCATGCTTGGTTCTCGAGCCATAAGCCTTCAAATATAAGGAGCATTGATGTTCGGTATAATTTAATCAAAATATATATTGTGATACGCGAAGTATGTACAAATTTGTGAAGACAATAACACGCCTAATCTGCAACTAGTGGTCGACTCATGTTATACTCAAATTCGAAAATAGTACTCGAGTTCATCGTAAGCTGTCAACATATGGCTCATGTTGAATTAGGACGACAAACAATACATGCCTCTCTCCATACTGAGGGATATATAATTTGCCTCAATGGCGAAAGTAAATCTGAGTATACTAATTCTTACAAAACCTTCTGGTGCAATAATGGACGCTACATATGCATGAATTGGTGGAGAAAGCATCTAGCGTTCGACGGGAAAATAACAAAGACTATATTGAATACATAAAACGCATAGTTAGTGTTATAATCTTTTCAGAAGATTATGAGCCCACCCCCGTAACGCAGCCCACGATCACGATCGCAGCAATCACGGCAATCATTCAAAAGGAGGGATTATGGCCCCATGAAAGGTGGTAAATGACCCCTTCGAATTGGCGCGAGATGTGAATCGCGCGTTGCGCGCATACAGTAGGAGGGAACACAAAGCGTCATGTGCATATTTCACAGTTTTCATTTCTTTACAGTATCCGTGTTTTCTAAAGTATGCAGTACAGTATACTGGTATAACCTGTAGATGGTCAATTGTAGGAAAAGCACAACCAATAACGAAAGAGTGGAATCGGTACATTGCTCGATGGGATTCAAAAATGCTGTGTGATTACATTGGATTCCATTGAGTTGTTGACAATTTATATTGTACATTTTATCTTGGAATGACCGTCAACAAAAACTAATCGAAATTGAGCATGGACAACAGAAACAATCGTGGTTAGTGCAGCAGAAATCAATATCCGAAATATTTTTGGATCCTCTTTCCGAAGAACGCAAATATGGATTTCAGTATGTCGATAGCAGCCTCGTAAACAAACACAAAATCTGATTCCGTCATTTTCATGTATGCAAACAGTATTGTTTCATATACTAGCACCGATGTGATGTCGAACGTGAAAAGTGCAATATTCAATGATGAGTGGAATGCGTACCACATGAGGCAATAAACGCCATATATGTAATATAATGGCGTCTCCTAAAATCGCATTGGTTAGGTTTTTAATTTTTTTTATTTTTTCGTCACCTAAAATAGTGTACGATTATGTTGTTTATTTGTGTATGTTTAGTTATATTAGGTTGGTTCATAAGTTTCTTTATTTTTTCATGCACCAACATTCTGACCTCCCTAGGTAGTCGCAACGAGCCAATCAAATAATTGTTTTTGATGTTGATACGGGCATGGGTACACACTATAGCGAATACTATATTGGTTGATCAATTAGAATAGAACATTTTAGTTCGAAAGTAATCGGACCAGCTCGAGCAGTCCGACTTTTCAATTGCTCTATGCTCCGAGGGGAATAGCGCAAATGCTACATTTAGCACATTATTACAAAGTACTTTGACTGGGTATATCAAACGACATAGCCCACCAAACCTGCCATGAGAATCCTACTAGAAATGTTGGCCCAATTACAGAACTATTGTCTTTGAAAATCATAGATAACAAATTGCTGATCGCAATTTCCTTCACAGCATTAATGAATGCTCAATTTCGATGGGTTGTGAATTACTTTCCCCTATAAGTATGCTAACAAATTTAGGACAGGATATGACTTCCCGTTCAAGAACTGCAGACTTCGAAATAATCATGTTCAGATTCATCTGCTGAAATCAACTCTTTTTGGATTCCCCTGCCTCCCACACACGTTCGAATCCGGATTTTTTGTGCTTATTATTACAAAGAACTCCTGCCCAAGTGTTCCTCAATTGGGCAGAATCAGAATCCCACCATTATTCGATAACCTGAATTTATCCCAAAATGCTTAAAATAGCCGTTTTCCGATGTTAATTTTCTGAGGCTTATCACCTTCTCACGATGATGCGTAGATCCAAATCATATGTACGCTAGTAATCTACCGCCATGGCCATAACACATGGTATTCATAAAATCATGAGAGTCTAGGCACGCCAACCGAAATTAGAAAAATAAAAAAAGAAAGAAACTTATGAACCAACCTAATAATATAATATGCTCGATGCACTGACCTGTCTATGTCTCATTTCCCAGAGTTTATCATCAAATTTTTGCGCTACCAGGAAACATCCCACGACTGTCACTACTATGTAGACAATTATTGAAAGTATTCCGGAATCGCCTGAACGCTTGTCTCTTTCATTACGATAACTTAAATGCAATCTACTGCCCTAATGCAAGAACTTCCACCGCATTTGACTAATATTTCTTAATATATGTTCGATCAAGTTACACTTTTACAAACTGATGGACAGATAATAACTAACTTACCGATGGGAATCGTGATGTAGATAACATCTTTGAAGGCACCGCTGATGAGAAAATCCGCAACCACAATAAGCAATGTGACAGCGATATCCTGAATATTAAGACATGTGAGAATTTGAAATAACAACACAATTTAAACAAAAAAAAACATACAAACACTATTGCCTTATGTATACAGTATATCTTAGTCATATCTTACATCTATGCCGCATCGTATTCGATGGGGGCGAAGGGTATCACGAAGCGCAATGATTGAGATGCAGAATATGGTATACACATAAGTAGAGAGGGCAAGCGCGAACGTTCGCGCTTGCATAGCAGATGGAGGCCCAGTCATCTCACTAAAATACCATAGTGTTATATTTTACGTCAAGCGAGCATGCATACAGTCGCCCCGGAAAGTCATGGGACACTTTTTCAATTTGCTGTACCTTTTTGTCCAGGAACTGCATATTTCTGGCACCCAGGTATGATGTACCAAATTCATTGGAGATTGTGATCAAAATGTATTAAAGAACTGAATTCCAACTTTTTAGAGCGTTTGGATATCTTTCCAGCCCGCGGCGGCCGGTTTTTGGAGGTATACTCGGGTCGAGAAACATCTTGTTTACCCCTATGGGCGAGAGAGTGCAGACGACGAGAGTGCGTAAACAGGGTGTTTTCCGACCCAAGTATACCTCCGAAAAACGCACGCCGCGGGCCGGAAAGACATCCAAACGCTCTAAAAAGTTGGAATTCAGTTGTTTAATACATGTTTAACATTACCAGGTAAAAATCAGATTTTTTATATAACTTTCCCTTTAAGTTATGAAAGTCCAAAAAATGGTCATTCAAAAGTGATTTTTTCATGCCCTAAGGACAAATTTTGAGATATCGTTTTCATATTCGCAGGACCATCTGGATTCATGATGGCGATCATTTTGATGTCTTGAACGAGTCTCTCGCTACCCTAGAAGCCGAGTTCTGAATTTCAGACCCTGTTTTTGCAGCAAGGCTGCAGCAAATGTGCGACCGAGCAGCGCCTTCAAAAATTTATACTGGGTAGGCCTCGGTCATATCTCCAATCATAGAAAGTATGGCGAACAGGAAAAAATCTATGTAAGAATAATGCCGTTTTGAAAAAGTGCATATTGATTGCGTCATCACTATGCAATCACGGGGGCGATTTCGTCATGCCCCAACATCATGATCATAATCTCCAATGAATTTGGTACATTATACCTGGGTGCCAGAAATATGCATTTCCTGGGCAAAAAGGTACAACAAATTGAAAAAGTGTCCCATGACTTTCCGGCGCGACTGTATGTGGTTGGTGGAACACGCAACTGAATGTACCCTTCTCAACTCATCTAAACAATACAAAGCAAGCTGGAAAAAAGATCGTGTATCCCTGACATTGCAGACAGAACGAGGGAGTGAGAACATATAAAGCACTGCAGGAGGAGAGAGGTGTTGATTATAAACTGAAGTGAATAGGGACAGAACGGGATGGGAGAAGAAAGTATGGATGGACGCGCTAAAGTGAGAATACCACGGTTTTCCCAGTGGTCGTGTTATGACAGTGGTCAAGGAAGGGTCAGCAACCTTTACGATTGGGTTTAGCATTTTTTGAATGGGAAATGACAAATCACCAAGGTCGGTCGGAGAGCCACCTGAGAGGGTAGGGTATCGGCACCCGTTCAAACTCAAATCAAATTATCCAGCTTTTGATACTCTTAATCGAGAACATAGAGATGCTCCGACATTTCAAGTCTTTTAAACCGGAAGTGCCTCAGCTTGACCGATTTTTGTCGATTTCGTGGTAACACCGCAAGCATCGTAGGTAATCGTGCTATAACATATTTGACAGGGCGTACACGGTTGCACACCTAGATACTTCAGAATTTTGAAATTCCTCTACCGCAAAGTTCGAAAATTGCCTAAAAAGTTCTAAAGTTTGAGACTCGGACAGGTCAGCCACTTATATCTGCAATTATTCACTAATCAGCACCACACCGTGGATTTTCGTCTGACTTTTTTCAGACGAGAACTGCTATATACTATTCACTCATTTATTGTGACTGTTTTCATTTCGCGAATATCCATTTAGTTTATTAGCAGGAATATTCAGCGATATTATTAACGGGTTTGTTCATAGATGAATGTTTACATAACAACGTTTAATATCGAAAATAAGAGATACAAAATTAATGCAATTACACAGGTGAACCCGTCAGCATATCAATATCCAAAGTCGTTTTTGATTCTGTCTTCGAACATTTTGTGAATCGAACATCCGAACTCGTACACTATTCCAGCATCGTACTGGCTGAGCACAGCGTACATATTGCTCATTATGGCAGTGATAGACATCCAGGCAAATTCGACGCAAAAGAAGGTAAAATCAAGAGCGATCAATATTATGTTAATCGCTGAGTACAACGGGTAACAGGAGAGGCAGTAAACACAAGCAGCGTAGTACACGGGGATATGTTGAATTGTACAATTAATTTTCATTGGCAATATGAGAATAATCAAAATTATAAAAAAAGATTTCACCGGTCTGTTTCTCGTGATTTTCGAGAATGTTTCGCAAATCAACACGAGCGAAACGAAGGATGCAATAACGATAACACACCAGCATGAAAATACTGATAATCCACCGGTCTCGCCTAAAATACACTGTATGCATATTTTAATATATATACATATATACGTAAAGCCCTTTTTTGCCATAAGTCATTGCTAAATATTCTAAGTTTATTTAGCAGTATGGTGCAGAAAAAAAACGGTTAAGGTGCAAAATCGTACACCAAAATAGATATACTTGTCCGACGATAAAATACTGGTTGGAAAATATAAATACTGGTCCGGATATATAAACTGGTCCGAAATATACTGGTCCCATTAATAAATACTGGTCCGAAATAGTGGATGCAAAAATACCGGTCCCAAGATAAATATACTTGTTCCTTTTTTCAAAAAAAATACTGGTCCTCAAAAATTGGAAAAAAATTCTGGTCCCAATCAGTAATATGTTTTTATTTGATATTGTTTGTTTAAATTTATGATTCAGCATTACGTATTATTTTCATCGATCAATATTTATTGTTAATGTAATATGGATACGTATGTAGCAAAGTTTATCTACTCATCATCTTCGTCTTCATAATCAGGAAATCCAGAGCTTTCTTCGTCTTCATCCAACTGGGAGAGAACTTAATCATCGCCAATCCCGTAAGATCAGTATAAGTCACAAAATGGAACGACATGAAGAAGTATTTCAAGGCCGCTTCTAGAGCTGACCCGAATCGCGCGAGTCTCCCCTATCATCTGCACTTCATCGAACCTATCTCAAACCGTGCAATACATTTTTGTTCGGTTTGACTCTGTACGATCCTTCTGACAAAACTCTTATCTTACTTGATGTATTTCACTTACCATTCATTCACGATAGAACGTAGCCTCTCTGTAAATTCAATTTTTAACACCGATTATTTTTTAAGTACTAATCTCCAATTTTAGTAGGAACACAACGCCATACTATGAATCACTATCCGTTGATCATGTCAGAAGATTGCACCTCGGAATGCATTCGTATATCTACATAGCCATCGCAATATGCATAGTTGTGATTAACTATTTCACAACTGGCAAAATATGATATGGATGGAAAGTAAGTCGAGTTTAAACCTACACAATGTGTCATAAGCACATCAAGAACTATTGAGACAAAATAAGTGGGGGTGGAGGGATTGATCGCATTAATATATTATATGATCTTTTTTTAGTTTTTTGGTTAAAGTGCAAAAGCGTACACGAAAATAGATATACTGGTCCGTGAAGAAATACTGGTCCCAGAATAAATATACTCCCACCCGGACCCATATACAGTCGCGAGCATAAGTCATGGGACACTTTTGGAATGGGTTTGAACTTTTTAACCAGGAAAACTTGAATTCTGCTACTAGGACGTTATGCACCAAATTCATCAGAGATTTATCTTTTTGATATTGGAGTATGACGTAATCGCACAGTCGTTGCCTAGTGATGACGCAATCGAAATGTACTTTTTCAAAACGGCATTATTCTTGCAGGGATTTTTTGCCCACGGCGTTCGTTTATCAGAGGTATACTAGGGCCGGGAGCCACCTTGTTTACGCCTGTACTCTCTCGCTCATAGAGGTAAACAGGGTGTTTCTCGACACCTGTACATCTCCGAAAAACGAACGCCGCGGGCTGGAAAGGTATCCAATCGCTCTAAAAATCTGGGGATCAGATCTCCAATACATTTTGAACATTCCTACGTGAAAACCAGATTTTTACCTACACTTCGCATGTAGTTATGGATGTCCAAAAAATGGTCATGCAAAAAAGAGATTTTTCGTCCCCTGAGGGCAAGTATAGAAGTATTGTTTTCGTATTCTCAGGGTCATCTGGACTCATGATGGCGATCATTTTGATGCCTTGAACCAGTCTCTAGCTTGACTACGAGCCGAGATCTGAATTTTCGACCTCGATTTTGCAGCAATGCTGCAGAAAATATGTAAGAATAATGCCGTTATTAAAAAGTACATTTCGATTGCGTCATCACTGCGCAACGACTGTGCGATTGCGAAATACCATAATATTAATAAGAAAAATCTCTGATGAATTTGGTGCATACAGTCCGAGTAGCAGAATTGCAGTTTTCCTGGTTAAAAAAGTTCAAACCCATTCCAAAAGTGTCCCATGACTTATGCTCGCGACTGTATATACTGGTCCTTAAAACTTATTTCCGTTTTGCATCGGTCATCAGATCCACGTTCTTCAGGATTATTCAAAATTCCTTCATGAAGAGTGCGCGTTTTTCAGTGATTTTTCGATTTTCTCTTCTAAAATGCAAATGAGTAACGTAGTATGGTCCAAATAAGGTTTAACGGAAGTGGATGCATGACCTTAATAACATCTGTTTCAAAATTGTGACATTTTAGTTCAACCGGTCATTTGACAACGATTTTTCTTTTGAAAAATTCCTTCATTCGCCAGCCCTACTCGTGATACACGTGATAAACAATATTCGATAGAATGATGCTAACCGAGATCAATTTCAACGAGTATTATCTTTTTGAATGTCCCACTGAAGATCAGGTCAGCTAGAAGAATTGCCACAGTGAGCGCTTTGTTCTGAAACGATTTTTTAATGAAATGTATATTGTCGACCCGGGACAAATCTTCCTCTAGTTGCTCGTTCAACTCGATCAAATTATGAGTTGCCCATTTCATCGAACTTATTTCGTAACACAATATGCTACTCTCGTGCATGCAGTATTATATAATTGCTGGTCTAGCGATTACGAAACCTCTCTCACGAGTTCTTAATGCATGTAATTAGCCTTTCCAATCTACACACTACTTCGACCGGATAGATGATAGATCAGGGAAATGCGGTGATGATAACCCGAAATACTATCGTTTTTTCCCTTTTTAAATAATGAAGAATAGATCAATTATTTGAGTACTATTTAGATACCCCATTCTAGAATATTATCACCTTCTTTCCATATTGAAGCTTGTGCGATGGTAGTGAGCATCGGTCAACAAATATGACCACCATTGCCCAGAAAATGTACATGTAGGTAGTAGATGTGAGTGCGATCTTTCGAGCGTGATCGAGAGGAATTAAATTCAGTTCTTCATTAGGTGACAGTCTTGCCATTCTTCTACAAAAATATGTTATAATTAAAAGAACGGTATGTAATAAATTAGATACAAATGTGAACCAATAACATTAAAATGGTTCCAGCAGTGTCCATGGAAAAGAATCATACTATCAAAATAAAATAAAATAAATAAAATAAATAGGAAAAACATGCGTTAGATGCGACGTGTATGCATCACTAATTGAGAGGCGAGGATATATTTGGACAGAGAGGAGTAAACGAAAATAATGGGCTCAGGTTCCCTCACCCTCTTACCGTTTCACGCCTTCGTCCTACTCAATCCTTCCCGTACCATCGCTTTCCCTTCCACTCTCCTCTCTCCTCTCTAAGTCTCCCCAGGTTTCAGTATCATGCAATGCTACTTCATTGAATACAACACTGATCAGCGATGCTAAGGACAAAAAACAATTACAACAACAACAATATTTTTTAACAATTAAAACAACAACAATGATAATGAAATATTCGCGCATTAACTTGTTGCGATAAAGATATATATATACATCTGTTGTGGCTTGTGAGGAGTCTATGAATGAGTGGAATAAAAACGCGCGGGAAAGACAAGAACAACGATGTTGACAGAGTAATGTTTATATTTGTCTCCCTGCATTGGAACATGATCTGATCCAAATTGGCGCCAATTCTGCTTGTCTAGCAGACTCTCGACCTATGCTCTACACTTCTTGCCACACATGCTCAAGCTGATAAGGGAATGAATGGAAAGAGAGAGGAAGTGTGAGAACGTTATCGATCACAAGCTTGCTTTTTCATTCAAATTCATTTATTTTCTAAAAATGCCCATGTTGGAATTCACGAAGCAATGCGCCCTGCCCCAGGATACCTCAGCATTTCAAGTGGAAGATGGTGAGTGGATGAGTTATTGTTCCCCACACACAAATATGGACTCAACAGCATCCACAAAAATTGATTTGATAAGTACTTTCACATTCGAGGAACCATCTTCTATCGCACCCGATTCCCTCCGGACAGGCTGTACGTGAACAGAAAGTGCGTATGTGACGATCGTTAGTGAAACAGTATGTGCTGTGCGACAAATATGTTTTTTTATTTTTCATCTTTCAGCGGAGTCGAAATAGTGGCTCAGCTTCCGGGTGACTGCGCGTTCAATGCTGGCGCACACGGGAACGACATCTACTTCGAGACGGATCGCAAAGTGGGAGAGAACTGGGAGTAAAAGTTGCAACCAACTGAAAGCTGGTTTGTTTCAGATTTACAAGGCCGTTTTATCTCCTCCAAATGCAATCACTGTGTCATATCTGCGAGATCAACTAGAAGTACGTACATAATGTCCCCTCACGTAGTTGGTGATGCAATGTTTGCCTGAATAATACACATGTCATGCCAGCAGAAGACATAATTTCACAGACAACAAATGCATGATAGTACTAGTTCCGAATCTCTTCCATTATGTGAGAATATATGGGAATCAGAATATTATGTCAGGACGAGGAGATACACCCCGGTGCGATCTGTTCACGGATAGAAGATGGAGTACTCTACGTGTATCGACTCGGTGATGACCCAATCAACGACGCGATGTACATCTACACTTCCAGTGATGATTTGTATGGCGCGAATCTAATTGCTATTCAGGAGTGAGTTCTACCACATCTTTAAAAAAACGAATGGAATTGTTTGCAGAGGCTCCGCCATTTTCGAAATTCGAAATGCGAACTGCCATCGTCCCTCAGCACGGAGGTTGAAGGATAATGTGTTGCTCATTGAGGTATTAAGATTGTAAAAAATATATATTAAAATATTTTTTTTTCATCGGCACACATGTACCGACAAGATGTTCTGCGCCATATGTGAAAGATTCATTAGTCTTTCTTGCTGAGCCATCAAAACTGTTCGTACTCAATGCAGATACGATGCCGTTTTTGCCGCCGTTGAATGCAAGGTTAGTTTCGATAGTCGATCCAAATAAAATATTGAAAATCAGGAAATTCCAGACATTGCAATTTAGCAACGATTATAGTGAATTGTTTTCAGCAAAGTCTACATCAAGAGCATCGTCGGTATTCACGATGGAGTGATTGATGTGATCACAAAAGAAGATGGATCAGAACAACTAGCCCTGATGAGTTCTCAATTGTCAGAAGAATACGTATTACAATGAATGGATGAATGGCCCCATCAGCAATACTTGCATCGTTTATCGTTTTAACCTCAAAAATTTCAACATAATCTACAGTAATGTAAAACTGAATGGATCAATTGGCTATCCGTAGTATGTTGGCCCAAATCCCACTCCGAACCATCTCCAGGGAAGCCATCTACGCCACTTTCCCGGGTAGTACTCATTATTGTAATAGTAGCCGGGATAACCACCATCTGAAGATTTCTGTAAACATTACTTACGGACAACTTTTTGGCTACGTAAACAGTAATGAATCGGTAACTGATCACTCACATCCATATTGGGCCTCGGCGAATGTATGTGCGAATGTGATTAGAAGTATGATGAGAATACACTTGCTCATTCTGAAGAAATGTTAACAATTAAATAATAAGTGATATATTAATGGTAAAAATACGCGGGCGAAGATGAAATGTAGACAATCGACAAGCTGTTCGCTTTGCGCATCTTTTATACTCGTCTCTTGAAAGTGTTTCTTCAATTCATCGAACGGAGCAGGATCTCATGCTCGTTACGATAGATTGCGCGCGTAGGAGAGAGATCAGAGAACCTATCAGAGAAGTGGACACGCGATTGATATAGACGTGTGATCACTCGTTAATTTGCGAGCAGAGTAACAGCGCAACTCAGTTAATCACATCCCCAAATTATGTTGAAATGTGTTTCATATTCATGTTTGTGTTTCGTGGTTTGGATGATGATAGCGAGTTTCGCACTACCCACAGAATGACGAGCACTGAATTTTGATTTACGCTGAAACTTTTATCGAAGTAACAGTGTTGACAATTATGTTGAAACAGACCAGACTAATGAAGTGTACTATTAAATATGCGATAATTAGGCCTAGACAATTCGATTCAGAATAGGAAATATCACCCAGTAAGGAATTGATGAGCTACGATTTGCTCGCATGTAGGACGCTCCGATGGATCGTATTGCGTGAGCCACGTTACAAATTGATCCTGAATGAATGCGAATGGGTTATGCATGATATTTCTTATGAATCGATCACGAAATGTAAGAAAATGACACAACATTCTAACTATTATAGTGTAAAAAACACGCTGAGACGTGTACAAGCTGAACTACATATAAAAAACTATATAACTACATTACCACTTCGGGAAGGCTTTCGAGAATTGTCGTCGGTCTCCCAGCCTTGTATAGCCAGAAAACCTGTAATTTGTTTTGGTTAAAACGATGGAAGTGCATGTTTTAAATATTTCAGCAGAACCTCCATATTTTCCGTTCGCTGACCTCACATGCCTCATCAACCGTCATGCAGACACATAGTTCGGCTAGAATTAGCCCGAGACTGAAGATGTCCACCTTCGAAGTGTAGCGGAAACCATACTAAAATTGCATCACGATTTAGATTTATAGGTTTACTTTATCGCTGCATTCTATATTTTTGATTGATTGCGTCGTCAGTTATCGTTTCACTCTCCCCCTCCGGTGTCATCCTTGGCTGGGCATTTGAAGACATAATACAATAACAACTAGGGATAATACGAGTGGAGTTGGAGATGAAGATAAGCATGCACTAGAAGTACCCTCGTAACGTATGATAAATAAAATAAATAAATACAAATAAATACTGTCGGACCTGTTCTGGAGCCATGTACATTCCCAAATTCGTTCTCGTAGCGTCGATTTGTTGCCCGTTAGTCAGTGCCAAATCGGCAACTAGACCAAGATCGCAGATTTTTATTCTACCTTCCATATCAAAAAGAATGTTTCTAGGCTTAAAACGATTGGTTTTTGAAGCGATAGAAATTGTATGCAAACCTTCAAGTCGCGATGAATTTTCCCCTTGCTGTGAAGATACCCAATCGCAGAGACTAGTTGCTTGAACCATAACTTTGCTTGAGTAACATCTCGAGATTCGTTGTCATGCAACCAATTGTGAAGACTTTGCTTGCATAGCTGTGATATACACAAATATATCGCAATTGCAAGCGAAATGAAACCTCCATTTGAATGTAGATGAAAACAGAATCGTCCTTGTAATTTATCTGTAATTTAAAGATCTAAATAGCAATTCTTCAATTCAAACTTACAAAGTCTTCGCTCGGTAGATCCTTTAAAATGTTGTTATCCGCATTTCTCTGGAAAATTGTTTTTTTGTAGAGATTCTTGTTTCAGTGTTTTGTGAGCTCAGTATACATATTGCAAGAAAAATGATGAATAGCCATATATTGCAATGACATTTCTATATTTCGCTGAAATTACGTTTCACTTTAGTAAAACGGCGCGGCAAATTTCACTGCTAAAGGATGCATGATATTTGGACACACAATTTACCTGCCATCCAATTGGTGGTTTCTCGACCCATGAACTATTGTATCTCACGATTCCTTGGTCGTTGAGGGAAGCGAGTGCTCGCACCTCTTTCAGAGATTCGTCAACAATTTCGTCACTTCAATTATATATTTTTACTGGTTTAAATTAATTGATATAATCAAATTAATCAATACATGTTGTTGGTCACCTTCCCCTCAGCGGAATTCGTTTAACCGCGTAACTCCACTTATCCACTAGGTTGAACGCTTTGAAGACGCATCCATACGCTCCCGATCCGAGAATGCCGCGAACCTCGAACTTCTTCAAGAATCTACAGGATTTGCACTGATACGTCATAAATTTAGGCGTAATATACTCACTCTGATTCAAAATCGTCTTCTACGTCAACACTCTTTTCTTCGTGTTTACCCTGAAATAGCCAAAGTTTGTTTGAGTCCTTGGACTCGTCTTACACATCCACTCGGCAATTCTTCAGCCATCGTGTTGATGTCGTCATCAGTCGTTATATTTGGTGTAATCTCGTCTTGGACGCTGATCGTATTTGGTTTTGATCCATTTCTGAAATATATATTTTTGAAAGATGTTCACAAAACAAACGATGGTTTGTGTAAAAATGTGATATGCAAAACAATTAACCGAGGCTTGTGATCCGTTCCAGAGTGATCCGTCCAAATCGTGCCCATCAATGTGTTTTGGACGTGTCCCTTCAAGTCGCATTTTAAATCAATTTAAATTCAATATAATTCTACGACAATCGTAGGGCTTATTTCATCACTCGTCACTTGTGTGAGAACCGAAATTCTTGGGTTATTCATTCGCATTTTTTACATATATTGAAGTATATTTAGAAGTTATATTTTAATAAACCTTTCATTTAATTTTAAGGTATATTTTAATATTACAATAAACCTTCGCATCGACGATCACCGATCGGTTCGTGTCCACCGGAAGTGCATCGGCACATAGCACTGCTTGTCCTGGAAATTTCATTCTTTAGCTGCCGACTTCCAACTGCCTAAATAACATTGACGTTAATTTCATCCAACACTTCTTAGTTGACTCGTTTGATAGCACATGATCATCGCTCCTAAATCGCCTAGTTACGAGTGCTCCTCACCGTTCTCCATCCTGTAGATGGAGATGTACACAGTTCCGTTGTGCTTCGGCTCGAAGAAAACGAACTGACCAGAGCCAATGGTCGAGAATCCGGTCAAGAATCCTGTGATATATCTCATTTGTACCTAAAATGAATATTCTGTCAATAATCGCATATCTTGTAATCGATTTTTACAAGAAAACATCAAAGAGTTAGTTTAGTGGTCGACAAATGAAGATTGCATTGGCATTACAACTTCTTTTTTTTCTCGTATACGACGCACCTAGTTGGCAAATAAGTGATCCAATTCGTGAAATCATCACTCAACTCACCAGAGCACATACTCTCCCTAAACCGTAGATTGCGCTTTTCCGCGATCTGAAATGAGAACACATTTAATTAAATCCTTTAAAATTGTCTTCAATTGGAGTTTTTTTTTCAAAATAATTTGAACAGTCAGTAGGACAGATAATTCTTTTCCGAAAGTCGTACCACAAAAATATCGATTCAAGAGAGATCGTAAAACACTGCTTCATAGTGCGGGGTGTAGCTGTACACTGACATTACGATATATTTTTAGAATTAGTGTACTCGTATTCGAATAAGCGATAATTGCACAATAGTTCTACTCCTAGATTATAAGCGCAGTTGTTGAAAGAGACGCATCTCTACCAAAGCGATTTCCTAGAGTGTTGGCTAACCTTTGGATCTCCATCGACCATGGCGAGAACGATGTCCCCGTAGCCGTTCGCAACGTACGTCCTATGACTGCCCCAGTACTTAAAGGAAAAAAAAATGTGGAAAAAATAAATTGTTTCCAGAAATGAAATTTCCAAAATAAATTTTACAAATCGGGGTAGTATGCCTGCTACCGTGTCCCCACACCGTACACCATGGGGCATGGTGTACGGAGTTTATTTAAAAAATCGCGGAAAATCTCACTGCACCCTACCGTATAATCTCTCGCTGTTGTAAAATCAGCCCAACCTACTGCCATCCCCCGAAGCCCCATCCCAACTTTTTTTCGAATTGCCGAGGCCTCACGAGCCTTTTACGTCGTTTTAAGCAGGATTCTACATGCAAACTTTTGAGTACTTTATTGTATTTATCAATGAATTATCACATTATCCCTTCAAAATGAAACATTGGGATGTTGTAAAATCATCCCAACCTGCTCTCATCCCGCGCAGCGTAAACGTTGTGAAAGGCTCGGGAGGCCGAGGGTGATTCGAAAAAGTTGGGATGGGGCGAAGCCCCATCCCAACTTTTTCGAATTGCCCGAGGCATCATGATCCTTTTACAACGTTTTAAGGATGCTCTCAACATTTGCGTCCATCTTTTATCCTTAACACACAGCCCCGCGTAGCGTAGCGACCGAAGGTCGCTAGTTCATAGTGCTACAACTTCCATATTGCTAATTTTAGAAAAATCTATAGCAAATTGTCTACATACTGTTAAATTATAAATAATCGTACATATTCCGAAGATGAGTCGATGCCAAACGGGACTGCAACTGCTGCCTCAAATATGCTTGCGATGAGCTTTTCATCAACTCGTTCTTTATCGCCGACAAATTCCTGCTCGAATGGATGAACTTCCTTGAGAAAGGGATGACGAAGCGCGTCCAATACACTCATCCTTCATATACAAATTCTTACACTCTGCATTTTCGATTATATTTTGACGACCAAAAATTAAACGAACATGGAGCCATTAGAGGGAGTTGGTAAACTGCTAATTTTTCTATTTATTTCAAATAGAGAATGGTTCAGCAAATATGTCTTCGAATAAAAAGGTGTACAGTCCGGTCAGATCCCTACATGAAAACGGGACTCCCCGGTAGTCCCCGGGTGTCCCCCGTTATTTTACGGCTCGGGCAGAGAAATAACTAATTCGATTTTTTTTTGTTTTCAGACTCAGGAGGTCCTTCCCGATCGGTTGGCATATAATTCATAAATTCATTAATTTGCGAAATTTGGTAATTTAATTTTTAAAATCGAGAATAATTAATCGGAAACGAAGAACTACGGTAGATTTGCCCATTCGCCGGACCGGCTCTGGGTCCGTCTAGTTAACTACTGTAGTTCTTCGTGTCTTATTAATTATCCTCTATTTTAAAAATTAAATTACGATTTACCGCAAATTTATGAATTTATGAATTATATGCCAATCGATCTCCTGAGGACCTCCTGAGTCTGAAAACAAAAAAAATCGACTTAGCTCTTTCTTTGCCCGAGCCGCAAAATGGCGGGGGACACGGGGGACACCCGGGGACTCCCGGGGATTCCGTTTTCATGTAGGGATCTGACTGGACTGTACATTATTGCCAGTTTAGTCGCTTTTCGACTCTCTCGATTGGTTACCCATTATCAGAGCAGGATTTATGTTTCTAAATCGAGCCATTGCTTGAATCGATTTCGCAAACACTAATCACAACACAATAATATTGAAAACGCGAAAGATATATTATATATGCTATAATTTAAGTTATGTGCATAAAAATTATGAAAAAAATGACCTCTTCTTATTCCCCGAATCGATAAGCAGCAATTTGTAAAGAAATTCGCCGAGAATCAGGTGATTATCGGCAATATCCTCATTAGTGATTCTTCGCCCGGGACTCATTTCTTCGTGCATACTTCTGAAATTGTGTTGGACATTTCCACAACTGACTACTACATTTTCGACATGAAGTCCCACATAACGTTTCAGGAACTCTTTCAAGGTATTTCCGAGGGGCAGTATGTGAGGTTTTCGTACGAGACATTGTGGGATCAAAAAAGTATCGAATTAAAACAACTTGTATACTTGTAATTTCCGCTGAAGAGCTCTTGGTATTAATGAAAGTTTGGAACGCTTCAGGAATAAGTAAATTTAAATTGTGTTTCCTAATATTCATTTTTAGTTCACAATTTTCGGAAATACAGACACTGCGCTTTATATATAGGTATATAGGTATATACAGGGTGCGCCATAATTACGTAGACTGATGTTTTCAAATGTTTCCTACCTTTGGAATCGAACTTGAGGGATATATTCTATGGCATAGTTTACCAGTCATATGGGTAACAGTACCGTACTATCTACGTTCCATTTGTACATGATGCGTGCTTTGAGAAGGGCAGCCTTGAGGAAGATTAATGCCGTGTTCTTGTTAGAGGACATCTTGGACTACCACATCGCCAAATACTGACGTCGAGGCTTTGTGATCGGGGAAATACGGGGGTCAGCCAGTCAGAGTGGTTTGGTAGGGTGCATGGGTGTCCGGCAACGAATTTGCCTTCTGAATGGAGTTGATTGTTGCTGAAACGACCAATGCTCCTGGTCGAAGTTGGATTGAGTTTGTGGTGTTGGCGCGTCTTCCAGGATGTGCATCATGTAACACTCCTTATTGTTCTTAGCTCCCGGAGTGACAAAAACGAGAATGACCTTGACTGTTTGGCAAATTGCAGCCCTAACCATGATGTAGACGGTATGAATGATATGA
The DNA here is from genome assembly GCA_036245805.1 of Pristionchus mayeri. Classification (NCBI taxonomy): domain Eukaryota; kingdom Metazoa; phylum Nematoda; class Chromadorea; order Rhabditida; family Neodiplogasteridae; genus Pristionchus; species Pristionchus mayeri. Next base: position 39,368,681 of record BTRK01000002.1, on the reverse strand, counting down.
CCAACGATTCCACAACAATTTTAGGATACTTAAGGATCAGAGGCAGTGATTATGCTGGTTTGGATATTTAATATGCTTTCGTCGGTAAAGATACAGTACTGTGCAAAAGTGGGCCAATATTTCAAATTATCATAACTTCTCCCAACTTTGTGCTAGACAATTACGCGTTGTAGCATTCAGTAGGTAAACCTCACAAGATTATAGGCATGTGGTATATGGATATCTGCCTAGTGACAACTATATACTGTATGCACCTTATGAGAGGATGTTCGAAATTATTTTTTTAAACCTCAGCCGAAAGCCGCTATGGTCTTGCACTAAGTATAATTAAAGCACATCCACTGATGATAAGAATCTACTACAGAACTTGTTTGGTGCTTCAGCAAATACGCCAGTGTATCGATTTTCCGAGACCCCTAAAATTTCGATGTACGCTCATATCTCAGGCCATACTTGAGCAACGGGGCTCCAATTTATTATACAGACTTCATGGTGCACCAATATATGAAGTCTGATAATGATCGGGCACCAAATGTAAAAAATCGAAAAATTTTGGACTTCAATTTTCATCATCAAGAAATCAGTGTTCAACATATTGGGAAAAATCTGATTTCTTGCCGCATTGCAAAATATCTGTTCACGAACAAGTTTGTAAAATTGGGGATTCAGGCGATTCTCGCTACACATTTTACGATCGAACAAATGTCGAGGGTCGGAGGAGCCTGAGTGCTCAAAAGGGGGGGGGGTGACAAAACAGAAACCGACAAAACAGAAACAAATCACAGCTCCTTCGGAACTAGACGTAGGAACTGGGGATTTGTTGAATTGTTACTAGTATGCGATCTACTACTTCACCCTGTTTAGATCCGCTGTCCAGACGAACTTGAGTGTCACTCTCTATGTATAGGGGTTCATTGTCCAAAATTGGGAATTTTTGAGGAAAATCATGGTTAGACAATCACCAAATGCCGTAACTAATCGATAGCCTAGTACCCCAGTAAGTACTCTTACCCAGTAGAAAAGTTATCGATTGGTCACGTCATTTCGTGATTATCTAACCATGATTTTCCACTCAAATTCCCAATTTTAGAACATGAACCCCTATACATAGCTGGCGAGTGAAACTCATATTCGCGTAGTTGGACGATCTAATCAGGGTGATGTAGTGGAGAGTATACTGGTAGCAATGCAACATCTCCCAAATCTCTAAGTCGATTCCCGACGGAGCGGTGATTTGTTTCTGTTTTGTCGGTTTTTGTTGTGTCACCCCCCCTCAAAAGTGATATGGGTTATGATATCTTCGATCTGCATGGAAAAATTTCCAAGGTATTTGCTTCATTACAGCGAAAAATGTGAATAACTAGGCATAATACATATATGGAGTAAAATTGGAACGAAATCACAACGATTCATTTTTGACCCATATCACTTTTGTGCACTCAGGCACCTCCGACCCTTGAGAATTGTTCGACCTAAAAATGCGTAGCGAGAATCGCCTGAATCCCCAATTTTACAAACTTGTTCGTGAACAGATCTTTTTCGATGCGGCAAAAAATCAGATTTTTCCCAATATGTTGAACACTGATTTCTTGATGATGAAAATTGACGTCCAAAATTTTCGATTTTTTACATTTGGTGCCGGATCATTATCAGACTTCATTTATTGGTGCTCCATGTTGTCTGTATAATACCTGCAAAATTGGAGCCCCGTTGCTCAATTATGGCCTGAGATATGAGCGTACATTAAAATTTTAGGCGTCTCGGAAAATCGATATTCTGGCGTATTTGCTGAAGAACCAAACAAGTTATGTGGTGGATTCTTATCATCAGTGGATGTACTCTAACCACACTTAGTGCAAGACCATAGCGGCTTTTGGCTGAGGTTTAAAAACATAATTTCGAACATCCTCTCATAAGGTGCATACAGTATATAGTTGTCACTAGGCAGATATCCATATACCACATGCCTATAATCTTGTGAGGTTTACCTACTGCATGCTACAAAACGTAAGTGTCTAGCAAAAAGTTGGGAGAAGTTATCCTAATTTGAAATATTGGGCCATACTTTTGCACAGTACTGTAAGTACATCGCAGAACAACGTACTGAATTGCGCGGACCTGGCAAACTGCAACAACAGTTTACGGTACCTTTCTCTGCGACGCTTAATCTGACGCTCACCTAGTCCGAGCAACTTAATGTACTTTTAAGGACGAAGAGTCAGCCAGGACTTGAGAAACCCAGAAACGCTCGAGATATCAATACCCTTGGCCACCTGAGTACGGTTTCGAAGCACCATATTTCGGATGCGACGATATCGGAAGCAGTCGACTTGTAAACGCCGAGTCGATCAGCGTTGATATCACCGACTTGTGGGGGGGGGGGGTGACAAAACGGCAACGACATAACGGCAAGCGACAAAACGGCAACGGATCATAACTCAGTGGAGAGTTGTCCTAGAACATCGGGAATGGTCTGTTTCACATCAGTATATTTTCTCCTTAATTATCGATGACATGATCTTTGATCTTTTGGAGGTTGACGACAAAACGGCAACGAGCCATAACGCCACTCAGATTCATCCCACAGCCCTCGGGAAGGTGTCAATCGATAACTAATGACTCGCCCTATCTATTCGACGTCTGATCTTTGAACTTTGACCAACTGACGACAAAACGGCAACGAGCCATAACACGCTTCAGAATCATCCCATAGCGCTCAAATCGGCACCAATCGATAGCTAATGATCTGACCTATTCATTTAACATATGCTCTTTGATATCTGATCAACTAGAGACAAAACGGCAGCGAGCCAAACACTACTCAGAATCATCCAGAAGCTCGCGTTAATGCAGTTATGGCCCGTTGCCGTTTTGTCGTCAGTCGGTCAAAGATGAAAGATCAGATGTCGAATGGATAGGCCAAGTCATTAACTATCGATTAACACCTTCCCGAGGGCTGTGGGATGAATCTGAGTTGTGCTATGGCTCGTTGCCGTTGTGTCGTCATTGATAATTAAGGAGAAAATATACTGATGTGGTACAGACCATTCCCGAAGTTCTAGGACAACTCTCCACTGAGTTATGCTCCGTTGCCGTTTTGTCGCTTGCCGTTATGTCGTTGCCGTTTTGTCGTAAATAAGCCGTGTTGCCGTTTTGTCGTTGCCGTTTTGTCACCCCCCCCCCCCGACTTGTGACACCTACTTGTGACTGAGAATGAGGGTTGGAGGATACAAGACATCGTCATTACTAGAAAACCTGACTAACTTACACGAGACCTTGAATAGTGAGAGACCAATGGTCACTCGCCATGATGATGCTATAGGGGTCGCGCATATCGATTGGGCGGCCGGGTTAAAGAATAATGAAATCAGTCTACGTAATTATGGCGCACCCTGTATATTCAATGCGACGTGACTGCTCACCACGAGATGCGCGCGGTATCGCTGTTGGTTAACGGCAAACTCGGAATATAGCAGAGAGGACGTTAGTTCGGGTGACAATAATTTGCCGAGAAGAAGCTCACAAAGGAATATGAAGACACATTGGAGATCATCTAAATTTGCATGACATCCAATGACGTGTTGATGCCGTGCGATTTTTAAGATCTTACCACGAGCATCAGCACTTTCCTCCCCGAAATCTGCAACATCTTGATCATCACGAATGATTCGAAATCAATAATATTAGTTAACCTGTTAGCACGAGTTTGTTAGCTGAACTAATGCAGATGTGTGATGTTTGATATCACCGTGATACACCTAAAATGATGTAATTATGGGCATACCTGAAGAACATTCCAAAGATATTAGCATGTGCTATTTCGAAAAAAGATATTATCAATTAACACCATATGCTTAACACTATATCATAAATTCATCATGAAACGATATGGACAGCAGTTTAAGAACATATATTATGTGTTGTAGAAATTATTTGTTTTAAATAAAAAAATATCGTAATTCGTTTACAAATCCTTTGAAACTTGGTAAATGTTTGACGGAAAACAGCTCACATCGTAATAATGGAGACATTGCAGAGCTCGTAATAGCTCCCTAGTCCATTTCTTGGCTTCCGCAAACGAATATTGACCGTCATCGATTATATTGGTGAGACTCTCACCCGCGTATTTAGTGATGCAGAAGCTGGAAATACTCATACCATAAACAGCAAGTTGCAACCAAACAGTTTACGTAAGTTTGAACAAGTCTTGCACACAAGATAAATGGTTATAATAATAAAAAATACTTACAATGACTGTTGTCCATCCGAAGTGTCAGCAATCTTGAATGTGCCCAAGAATTTCACAATGTGTTCATGCTTGATTTTTTGCAGCAAGTGAATCTCGCGAATCGATTGTCGAGCCGTTAACAACCCCATAGCAACGTATTTCCCTCGATGCCCCTTTCATATATTAAAACGCGTTCTCTGTATGAACGGACCAGTCCACATCAGCGGGCGGCACAACGCTTCAAAATGGTCATATCGAGCTACAATTTCAACTGGGTAATGCCTATGGGTACGGTACACTTCCACATAAATTGCAGGTCGCTAGCTCGACTTTTTGACCTACAGATCTCGAAAAGTGAAACTCATTATACAGTCACATGTTGTATACCATTCGAAAGAGCATCGAAAGATATGCTTAAATCTCACTTCGCATCAAGATTCATGCAAATTCACATGCGTTACAACCGGAAACGTCACATTTTTGAAGGTTTTCGATTTTTTTCACTTCAAAGATTTCATTAATACCTTCCAATTTTGAGCGCGCTGGATTCTCCATGCAATTCTGCATTTTTTACAAATTTGCAATTACAAAATATAGGTCACCGAAGTTGTCGTTTATCGTGTTTTGTGACCTACTTTCAATACGAGAGTTCGAATCCGCTCCGATGCATGACTTTTTGCCAACTTTTTTTTGACCCCATTTCTCTCCCAACATTTGTTTTTGCCATGTATTCACTATAAAAGGAGGACATCTGCTGAGAAGGAGAATCGACCTTGACGATGATGGACTCTTTGTTTGCCCGGTAATCACGTGTACTGAGAGCTTCAAGACATTAGACAATTAGGAAGAGCATGTACTTCAGTGAAATCATAGCGTTTCCCCCTTGCAAAAGCCCATGAGGGGCAATTCACTCCATATGTTCAAGGCTCTACTGGAAGGAATCGCTCAGAGTAGAATGCAGATTCCCGAAGTGTGTGTGGATTTTAGGGGGCTGGGATTCTCGGACGGCGACAGCGAAAGGTGGAAAAAAGGATAGTTTCTGAGAAAGAAGAAATCATATGAGGAAGAAGAAATCGTACAAGGAGAGTGCGAGAGTCTTGGACGGGAGGATTATAACTAGAACGAAAATCTCTCTCGAAGCTGCAGAGAAGAGAATGTCCTCGGCGAGAAAGGCCGATGGAACCACAAGGTCCAGTTTAGATGATAGACTGAATAGCCGCAAGATTGGTTCATTCTACAGTAGGATTGTAAGCGATTGGAATGACAATCTCGATACATGAATGATTTGTTTGAAGAGCATTGCTGTTTCTGCCGCGCCGGTTGGAACTTCGAATGCAGGAACTAGGCGGAAAGAAGGGGGGGGGGGGGGGGGGTGACAAAACAGAAACCGACAAAACAGAAACAAATCACAGCTCTTTCGTGACTCGATGTAGGGACTGGGGAGTCATTGAATTGTTATCAGTATGAGCTCTACTACACCACCCTGCTTAGACCATGCTACTGTATAATGAACCAATCTGGTCTTACCGGGCAAACAAAGAGTCCATCATCGTCAGGGGGTCGATTCTCCTTCTCACCAGATGTCCTCCAAAATTTTATAGTGAATACATGGCAAAAACAAATGTTGGGAGAGAAATGGGGTCAAAAAAAAGTTGGCAAAAAGTCATGCATCTGAGCGGATTCGAACTATCGTATTGAAAGTAGGTCACAAAACACGATAAACGACAACTTCGGTGACCGATATTTTGTAATTAAACATTTGCAAAAAATGCAGAATTGCATAAAGAATCCAGCGCGCTCAAAATTGGAATGTGGAAATGAAATCTTTGAAATGAAAAAAATCGAAAAAATTCAAAAATGTGACGTTTCCGGTTGTAACGCATGTGAATTTGCATGAAACTTGATGCGACGTGAGATTTAGGCATAACTTTCGATGCTCTTTCGAATGGTATACAACATGTGACTGTATAATGAGTTTCACTTTTCGAGATCGGTAGGTCAAAAAGTCGAGCTAGCGACCTGAAATTTATGTGGAAGTGTACCCTACCGATAGGCATTACCCAGCTGAAATTGTAGCTCGATATGACCATTTTGAAGCGTTGTGCCGCCCGCTGATGTGGACTGGTCCGTTCTTATAGAGAACGCGTTTTAAACCACAAGATCTAAAGTAGATCAGAGTCTGACTCCTTTTAACACCATTCATCTGTATCAGATCACATATGCATTTCATGAAACCTTCGCATTAAAAAATTCATGGTTAGGCTGGTTATTGAAACACTGTCAAATTAAAACATTGCCTGAGTTTTTAGGGGGGGGGGTGACACTGGCAATTGCACAACACGTTGTCGTTCGCTTGAAAGTAGACGTTGGCAATTAGGAGTTGTACCATTGTAATCAGTATGTGCTCCAGTACACTTGCATCTATAAGTCTTGCTACCAGGCGATGTTGAGATTCACTCGTGAGCAAGGGATTCATGGTCCAAAATTGATAATTTGAGTAGAAAATTATGGCTGGGTAAACACCAAATGTCGAAATTAATCTATATTCATGTTAATATGATATCGTAGTTATTGGGATACTGGAATATCGATTGGTTACGGAACTCTCTGCGTATTGATTTTCTACTCAAATCCTCAATTCTGGAACATAAAAAATATGACTAGCTTCCTTGTGGGTGATGGCCATATCCTTAATATTTTCTGACTTATGTCCCTCTGTATTAGTCGATTTCCACGGAAAACTGGGAATTCGTTTCGAAAAGGAGAAGTTGGGTGCGTCTAAACATGCTACCAATCGAGGTTAAGAAAAATTTTTTTTTTAAATTGAGATTATTCCCGTTTTTTTCCTGCGCCATAATTTTACCCTGCCGGAGTATAGTTGGAAACTACATATAGTTGGTCGGATTTCGCAGGTACTCCGCATAAAAATGCATATATTGTAGAAAAAGCAACCGCCTTTCCTCTTCAGTGATTCAGGAGACCCCATTCACCAAACGCCAAACGAGGTAGCATTACACTTTCAACATGAAAAATGCTTATATTGGCGAGATATTTACAAATACTGGATTGGAAGAACCGTTCTTGAATTTCCAAAAATGACCGCCCCAGTACGGCGCGACACATGAAATGAGGAGTCAGAAATTCAGCTTTATAAGGTCCATTTTCGAACTACGTGAAAAGTTACCCCTGGGGGCATCTTAAAAGTTTGAATTTTTTGCTCAGGAAATATATCATTCTGAGGCTAGGACTTTATGCACCGAATTCATCGGAGATTTTTCTTTTTGATATTGGGGTATGATGCAATAGCCTAGTCATTGCGTAGTGATGACGCAATCAAAATGTACTTTTTCAAAACGGCATTATTCTTACATGGTTTTTTTCCTTCTGGCCAAACTTTCTGTGGTTGGAGTCATGCCCGAGGACTACCCAGAAAAAAATTTTGAGCTTGCCGCGCGGCCGCACATTTGCTGCAGCTTTGCTGCAAAATCGAGGTCGAAAATTTTGATCTCGGCTCCTAGTCAAGCTAGAGACCCGTTCAGCACATCAAAATGATCGACATCATGAGTCCAGATGATCCTGAGAATATGAAAACAATATCTTTAAAATTGCCCTCAGGGCATGAAAAAAATCTCTTTTTTGCGTGACCATTTTTTGACCAATCATAACTTTGTGGGAAAGGTAGTTAAAAATCAAGTTTTTGCATAGGAATGTTCAAAATGTATTGAACAACGGATCCCCAACTTTTTAGAGCGATTGGATATCTTTCCTGCCCGCGGCGTTCGTTTTGCCGAGGTATACTAGGGCCGGGAAACACCTTGTTTACCGTTATGACGAGAGAGTACATACGACGAGAGTGGGTTCCCGACACTAGTATCCCTCCGAAAAACGCACGCCACGGGCAGGAAAGATAATCACTCGCTCTAAAAAGTGGGGAATCCGTTGTTCAATACATTTTGAACATTCCTATGCAAAAACCAGATTTTACCTACCTTTCCGACAAAGTTATGATTGGCCAAAAATGGTCACCCAAAAAAGTGATTTTTTCATGGCCTGAGGGCAATTTTAAAGATATTGTTTTCATATTCTCAAGATCATCTGGACTCATGATGTCGATAATTTTGATGTGCTGAACGGGTCTCTAGCTTGACTAGGAGCCGAGATCTAAATTTTCGACCTCGATTTTGGCTGCAGCAAATGTGCGGCCGCGCAGCAAGCTCAAAATTTTTATCTGGGTAGTCCTCGGGCATGACTCCAACCACAGAAAGTTTGACCTGAAGGAAAAAAATCCATTAAATATAATGCCGTTTTGAAAAAGTACATTTTGATTGCGTCATCACTACGCAATGACTAGGCTATTGCATCATACCCCAATATCAAAAAGAAAAATCTCCGATGAATTCGGTGCATAAAGTCCTAGCCTCAGAATGAAATATATCCTGAGCAAAAAGTTCAAACCCATTCCAAAAGTGCCCACTGACTTATGGGCGCGACTGTAGATGAGTTTGAAAATCCATAATACACATTCGATACGTATTTATCATGATTTTCTGTTATCTTTATGTATTAGGTTGTAACATAAGTTTTGTCGCATTTCACAATATTTCCATGAAGGATACTTCTCAAATATTATCAATGCCTGACCTCCTAGTATATGTTTGGGGTGTTCATGCACATTCAAACCATAGGGTAGAGCTGAACTGCGCACGCTGGCTATGCGAAAAATATTAATATGAACTGATTTAAATTTGGTGCAGATTTTTTAAATTCGTTTGATCAGGTGCTAGTTCGCAGAGATGAATAATGAACCAAACTTCTACAGCATGGTGATATACCCCGTCAATGCTCTTTCAAAATATACGCCAGATATGGCGCTATGTTGAGCGGAATCAAAGATATACTTCACTGAGTGTAAGGTTAGCCGCTGATTCGTAGCCAACTTGACCAACTCTTCTGAATCCAGAATTGCAACAACAGTGACTAACATACGTGCGTTCCAATTACTACTCATGGAGGTATAATTTATCATTAAAAAAGTGAGAGAAAGAACACTCCACTTGTTTTATTTCCAAACTTATCCCAAGTAGATACTAGTAAGGGAAGGGTTTATGGTTAGGATGGACACAACAAATCAGATATTGAACATGTGTGCGAGGTAGGAATATGAACAAAGTGCCGATTTCATTAGTTTAATTTACATACCATCGTTCTGAATGGAGCCACTTATCTCAACAGAACCCAATCTACCCCAAACTTTGTCTGCACACTGACCACTTTGGGTGAACTATATTCCACCACGATTTGGATCTGGATATCTACTGAGAAGAAAATTCGGCTTGCGAAAGTTTTCGCGACCGTCACCAACCATCCACATTATACAAACTCGTCTACATTTCTAGAACGATTTTCGTTTGTCATTATCCGTGAGTGGTTCAAAATTATGCACATATGTAGTACTTTACGCAAATCACACAAAATCGGCATAATTTATCCTTTTCAAGACGAGCTGATGCGTGAAAATGATTTCTAATCCTTATCTCAGTACAACTTTGTCTGACTAATGTGCCTCCTCAACTGCCTTGACAGGACTGAAGTAAAGCGCGTAAGAAAGAGTACGAAGGCCCTCACTGATGATGAATAACGAAATTGAGATTAAATTAATTCGAAGAATTTCTGAGGTTAAAATGCATAAGAGATTGGACGAGACAAAACTTATGTTACAACCTGATACATTGCAAATACAACAAAACTACGAAAAATTCATAAATTGAAATTATAATACATTTGAAAATATCATGGTTCGGGGATCCTCACTGAATTGACCTCATTCAAAAATATCTCCGTAAGCACTTCCATATCAGCGCCAGCTTCTCTCCAGATGTGTTTCTGCTTTAGGAAATCAAACTTTAGCGCTTCATAAGCTGAAACCCTGAAATGCGCAGCATATATCACAATTATGTTTGTTTTATTATGCGTTATTAAATCTATTTTTTACATATTACCTGTCATCGGCGTTCATTTGAAGCGTAGCATCCAGGAACTTCTTCAAGGACGCATTAGTTTCCTGCTGCGATGCATTGACATTGTTCAGTTTGATTCCTCCTGCGATTCCTCGTCCTACACCTTGCAGAGTTCGGGCTTCATGCAAGATATGGACAAAGTCCTGTGAAGAGAATAGTTTGCAAAATTGAAAAATGAAAACAAAAACCCCTCTACGTCCATAACGCGTATTCAATTCCATGATATCGACTTTCCTGACATCGGAATCAACCTTAAATTACTTTTTTCCCATGCAGAAAACATGATATTGGGGTGTCCGGAAAGTTCGTATAATTTTTTGTTTTTATTTTTTATTCAATGCTTTACAATTCTCAGTGACCAATGTATGCCCCCTTCTTTCTCACTACCTCCCTCCAGCGATTGGGCAGGGTCTCGATTCCTCTCTTCCAGAATGCGGGTTTCTTCGAGACCGCCCAGTTCACGAAAGCCCTCACAACTTCATCTCGATTCTTGAACTTCTTTCCTTTACAGAAGTCAGAGAGAGAGCGGAAGCAGTGGTAGTCGCATGTGGAGAGATCCGGGGAATACGGTGGATGGGGAATCCTCTCGATCTTCAGCTCGTCCATTTTCTTCTGGGTCATCTTCGCTCGATGTGGTCGAGCATTGTCCATCAGAAGAAGAATTTTGCCCTGGTTCAGGAGTCTGGGAGGGACTCTGATCGCGACTTCTTCCAGTTGTTCAGAGAAGAGGTCGGCATTGATGGCGGTTCCAGTAGGAAGGATCTCTTATTAGATCGGAACAAGTAATGATAGAAAGAATCAGTGAATTTCCTCATTTTCTTCAAGGGAACGGGTTTGTGCTTCGCATCGGTGTCGAAACACTGTTGTCTCTTCGCTAGGTTATTATTCATGATTCACTCCTCGCACATGTCTATTATGGAATCTGTCCATCGAAGATCCGATCTACGATGGAGCGATTTCCGACAGTAATTCATCACAACTGTATCAAAATATCGGCTATACTTCACCACTTCAACAAGTGTAGAAACTACGAGACTGATCCAACCCACATCCCACTTAACGTCAGAGTGACGCAATACATTGTTGACAAACAGATTGCGCAATCACTGCATTTGATCGCGAACTGACTTTTTTCCGAAGCATTATACGAACTTTCCGGACACCCCAATACAATTCGACATTACTTTCACAATATTCCAAAATAACATAAGGACCTGTGCTCTACCTTATCAAGCAGGTCGTGTGGAATTATACCGCAATGTTGTATTTGCCTTTCCAACGTGGCAAGCACATCATCCGCATTGAATAGTCCAACTCCGGATATGATCTGGCAGAGAAGAGCTGCGACACTCCATACATCAACTGAATGTATTTACCTACACAAGCGTGCTTCCTTAGTTCACCTTTATCATCGAACTTAGTTTTCATTAGGACTAGCTGTTCCAGAGGCATGTAAGGGCATGTAGGCATCTGATCCCGGAGTCCATTGGGCGAACGACCCTTCCCAATTCCTGAAATGGATACGTGGTAAGGTCTTCCGGTAGAGAATGAATTTACACTACGACTTTCTCTTATAGAGATCAAAGCAGATTTTTAAAAAAATGTGTTAATCGCAGTTGTCTGAAAATTCGTAAATCCAAAAGCTCTAAGATATGGAAATTAGTTTTTTTACTGATTTGGTATTCTGCGAACTAGCTTACGAAAATGGATTGTTGTAGGATTCTCACGAAACGGTTTCATCAAATTCAGTTAATATATCGATTATTATTCATTTACTTATAAATTCGAACCGATTATAGTGAGCTTTTTGTGAATGTCAATGCAGATATTTCCTGGATGCAAGTTCCTGTGCACTATCTGAATATGTATAACACGAGTCTTCTGAGAGAATGCACCACCCTGAGGAACTAGGAGCCGAAAGTTTGAGCAATATCCAAGAGATATTTATGCCAGAGTATATTAGGGACGGGAAAACTTTTGACGTTGGCAGTTTTTGTCAGAACCGGCTTTTAGGGATTTTCCGGTTTTTGTTCCGGCCCTGGCGTATATCAGCTCAAAGTAGCGCTAAAAGAATGGCAAGGTGCTCAAAAATCCGGAAAATTATTTCCAGAAACTTTTTTGTTGAGAACAAAGACCGCTGACATTGTTATAATGGTCAAAACCATGAAAACATGATTTCCAAAGCAGAAAAAAATTCCCCTGGCTCCGGAACCCCACCACTTAAAACATTTTGAGCACAGATTCTGAATCTACGGTATCACATTAGTCTAGCAAAATTCAGAGCAGAGCTCGGTAGGTGTGGGAATATACTGTAATGAGGCCAAATATTCCAAAAATTGTCTAATTTTCAGAATTTGTGAAATTTCGAAGCCTTGAAAATCGACCATTTAGGGGCGAAAGGGGCATATTTAATTTTTTCCGACATTAACTGTTCAGAAAAGTTACTTTTTGGACAATTGAGCAAATTCTGAGAAAAAAATTGAAATCGTGTTTCCGATATTTTCGGGAAAAAAATTAGTATTTTGGTCGAAAAATAAAATCTCTTCAATTGGTATCAGAAGTTCAGAAATGGAAGTATGATTAATGATGATGCATTTGAAGCCTACTATGCTCACTTTCGACCCCCAAATTATCGATTTTCAAGGCTTCGAAATTCCGCAAATTCTGAAAATTATGCTATTTTTGGTATATTTGGCATCATTACAGTCTATTCCCACACCTACCGAGCTCTGCTCTGAATTTTGCTAGACTAATGTGATACCGTAGATTCAGAATCTGTGTTCAAAATGTTCAAAGTGGTGGGGTTCCGGAGCCAGGGGGAATTTTTTTCTGCTTTGGAAATCATGTTTTCATGGTTTTGACCATTATAACAATGTCAGCGGTCTTTGTTCAACACAAAAGTTTCTGGAAATAATTTTCCGGGGTTTTTGAGCACCTTGCTATCCTTCTAGCTCTACTTTGAGCTGATATACGCCAGGGCCGGAACAAAAACTGGAAAATCCCTAAAAGCCGGCTCTGACAAAAACTGCCAACGTCAAAAGTTTTCCCGTCCCCAATATACTCTGGCATAAATATCTCATGGATATTGCTCAAACTTTCGGCTCCTAGTTCATCGGGGGGTCTATTCTCATGCAATCTCTCAGAAGACTCGTGATAAACTATAGGTGAACTACGTAACCAAAACGTACTCACCTCATACGCATGCAGGCTGCTAACAACCCGGAGCAATTGAATCATCCAATTTTGCACATCCTTCATATTGTATTCTGTAGAGCTCGCAGAGCCGTTATGAATCTTTGAAGATAGTGTTTCCCCGCAAAACGTCGTTATTGAATATCTAAGTGTTTTAAATGAGATGGTATTAAAAATAAATCAATACAGTGACTTTCCTCGACACGCTTGGTCACCAGCTGCCGCTACTGCCGGGTTTTCATTCACAACGTAACACCCCAAAAAGGGTGCGATGTTTTCATGCTTGATTGTGCTCAATAATTCAATTTCTTGTAAAACTTCTTGACCCTGAACAAAAATAATCGCACGGAATCAGTATTTTTTAGGAACAATAAACGCATGTCGCCGAATATACTCACCCGATATTCGTTCCTGAACGGGTCGGCGAATTTTTTGATTACAATTGATTTAGTTCCATTCGGGTGATCGAACTTCCTTGAATTTGTATGTTATACTGATTTAATCATGAAAATATAAAGTAGACCATCGATAGGCACAATAAAATAACAGACAATGTAGGTTTTAATGGAGGAGTAAACTCAAAATTCAATTTTTGAAGCTATCATATGCACTGCCTAGAGCTCCACAACGATAAGAAGCTCCGAAATTTTCAAATTGATATGTCCATTCCGAACAGAGTTATCGCTAGTTGGCTAGGAGCCAGATCAGGGAAAGCTCAGGGAAGGGGCGAGATAGCACACGACTTGAAGATAGTGCGTCCCGAGGTGAAACATATTCCAACCGGCCGCGCGTTTGCATTTACTCCTCCTTTAAACGCATTCGCTCGCAGAAGAAATTATCGGCTCAAATAATGTAAAGCACCCGGCTAAAATATTGTCGTACTATTCGTCATTTTCAAAGTTTTGTGCATTTCAATCAAACTCCAATCACAAACCTTATGATGTCTCCACGAAGTCCAGTCATCACCAGGTTCCTGTCTTGTATGTAATTTATGAACGCAATCGGAATGTGAAAGGCAGGCTCAGGAGGCTGGCTTACGCGGTGATAGCTCTGAGAGACATGCTCTTTAAGACCGTTTGAGTAAGAGTGGAGCTACTCGACACGTCAAAAATGCCAATTCCCTCATCAAAATGTGTATTATAGTAATCGAGTTTGTTAAATACGACGGTACAAATGCATTTACCACCGAGGGGTTTCGTTATCCGACGGTTTTTTCTCCAAATTATCTGTGTTTCAAAATATCTGGCAATATAACACTGTTTTAATATTACTGTTTTAATACATTCTCCAATGAAGGTTGGGGGACTTTGACGGAAGCACACTCAACACACACTAAAAGTTGTTCAATAATTGTTAACGCGGTGTCAAATTCGAACAAGTTTCAGCTTCTAAACCCTTGATAAGGAGGCCCGAAATTCGCAACTCACTAAGCCCCTGAAAACGTAATTGAATATTTGTGCTTCGTCGCCATTTAATTCGACCCTATTAGCTCGCGTGATTATTGAACCGCCGAAAACTAGACAATGCATGAAAACGCTTGATGTGAGGCGTGTGTATACGCGGGTGCGCAGTAGTGGTGTTGAAGCGTCGCTCGAAACACAAAAGTCACGGATTCGATTCTCAGCCGAGGCAGACCAAGCCGTATACGATCTCGGTCGGTAAATTGGTATTGACCTCAGTCGCGGGAGGTAAAATTGTCTAGAACCACTTGCGCCACGCAGCGATACGTAGTCATATTTCGAAGCCGTCGTCACCGTACTGCCCCAACTAGCGTTAGCGTAGTAACGCCGTTTGGAGACAACAAAAGATGAAGGCGGAAAATGACTTTGGTCATCGTTTTTAGTACTCTCGATTAACCCAAAACTCGGAGATATAGCGAATATAAATTTTTCGGAACCTTGAGCATCTGTTCTCGATTTTTATACAAACGGTCTCATATTAGTTTTGTGAAGAGCATGAACACAAATTGGAGTACCTGCATTGTTCGGCGTACTCCAAACGCGGAAAGGATATGACTCAATAAATGTGGAGCGAAAGCAAACACTATTTGTTTCGCTCTCTGTTATTTTAGCATACACTCTCGTTTCTGTGAAGACAGTGTGCAAACATAAGAGACGCAGAGATGGAGGAGTGAATCGAACCTCTCGTGGAATCGTGTGATAAGACATAGGGAGAAGAGCGTACGCATCTCCAGACACTATCATAACGCTCAGCGTGAAAGCGTCATAAACATCATGGGGGGAATTTCGAGTGGAAAGTGATATGATTCTGAAGCTGGAGAATAATGCCAAGGCCTAGATGAGTCCAAGACCAAGTGGAGGCAGCGTAAATTCTGTGGGAAATATTGCCAAGTATTGGCAAATTGCATTATACAGTCGCGGCGGAAAATGAGTAGACGATTTTTATTTTTCATACAACAGTTGCCGTAACTGATTTTGCAATTTGGATGTTGTGGCGTATTCGTATTCCTCTATGGATGTTGTGATACCAAATCCATCGGGGAATACGATGCGTACATTGCGTCATCAATTGCATCATCGCTGATTGCGTAGTGATGACGCAATCGAGCAACACTTTTTCAAACATCCATTGTTCTTACATAGATATCATGATTTTCAACGTATAGGGGTTCATGGAAATCCATCTTCCATGAACCCCGGGTCGTTGATTTGGAGTGAAACTCAAGATCGCCTGGTAACGGGATTTCCACATGTAAATGTAGGGGAGGACACACTGGTAACAATGCAGCAACTATCAAGTCGCTACCTTGAATCGCGAGCGAACGGCGAATTGTTGTAGTTTTTTTCGTTTTGCCCACTACACAGTACTATCGTTGTCGTTTTTTTCCAACAGAATGTAAACGAGATTTCGAAAAAAAATGTGTTGACGATGGAGTGATATTTTGAAATAACATCATCATCCGTCGAAAGAGAGCCCCGATAGTTGTCCACGCCGGCGGCGAGGGGGACGAACCCCTATGCATGTATGAGCCCCCACTTTTGGTGGGGCTCAACCATGATGTTATACCCAAGGAACTGGATCTGACCCAAGGAACTTGGTTACGGTAGTTACTTGGGTACTGTATAATCGATTAGACACGGTACCAGGACTTTTTAAAAAATAAAGTCAGTTCGTGATACTTGAGGGTTACGGTAGTGGTATACGGTATCTGGGAGTGCTGTACTATCGATTGGGTACGGTAACTAGTCTTGACCTACCAATAGATTTTTGACCATGACCCCCTACTCATGGTTGAGCCCCCACTTTTGGTGGGGGCTCAACTATGAATAGGGTTTCATGGAAATTTCATTTAAAAAAATAATTAAGTTCGATGGCTAGCTATGGTACTGTACTTGGGGTACTGTAACTAGAATATGGTATGACGGCCGACCTTTCCTGATCCCTCGTAGGTATTTTTTTCCCACATCGCGGTGTGCCCACAGTACTCATATCACGGTTGTGCGGGTTACGGTAGCCGACGAATACAAGTTGAGTCGATGTATATGACGACGGTTATGGTATCATACATTAGCTTTATCTTCCATGGTTAATGTTTCCCCACCACAAAAAAACCCATGACCCGTTGTTCATGGTTGCGAGGTCGCCGCCACTGCTGGACAGCTATGAGAGCCCCTGAAAGTAGTATTCAACGAGGGACCTAACGGATTACTACAGAATGTGATATGGAGCACGATCTGATACTGAATCAATCACGATTTCAAAGTTGAGCCTCAATTACGGAGGCACACATTGGGGAATCTTATCAACGGAACTATGAAAACTATACTAGTCCGCCGTTCATTCATTTCCTTGCAAGCGGTTCTCCCACTCTCCGATACGTCATGTGATAAAGGAGAACTAGATTGTATATATGTTCGTCCGTTAGGGTTAACGAAAGAGTATGGGGAAAATAGTATGGGGGGAAATAGAATGGGGAAAGGGGGTAAATACGTTGTCTTTCACACTATTGGCGCCCGTTGTGAGTTTTGAAATGGTAAATCACAAACTAGAGCTAATGTTGTTTTTCAAATTCAATGAATTCGCGATTTCGAAAATCTGTTGGTTGACAGTGGAGTGATATTTTGAAATCACATCATCAAAGATAGTCCCTGAAATTACTCAACGAGGGGCCTAACAGATTTGTTTCCATTCATTTCGATTATATTTTAGAAGCGATTGAAGCACATTGTACTTTCGCCAGACACACCATTCCTTAATTCGAAAAGTTCAGCTGTACTAATCCGCTATTCTTCCTCTTTTCCTTCTTCTTTCGCGAGCGCTTCTTCCCTTACCTTCCCAGATGTGATTCAGATGCGAATGCTATTGAATCATATTGTACAAAGAGATGTAAGGCTACATCCGCTAACGGTATGAATCAGTTCATCTATAAAAGTTCGAGAGACGAGTCGGATGCATCAGTCGAGATGCAACTCTTCCTCGGATCGCTCCTACTTGCGGTTGCCATCGCCGGTCCACTGAAAGCGGATAATGAGGTAAGAAATTCGCCTTATACAAGAATGATCATTCTGTTAGGCCGGTATTGACACTCTCGGAGCAGTTTTGTGTTACTGTCATCAGGAAAACTGCCACGGCTTCCTGGGACATAAGATGCATCGTGAACCATCGGCTCATGAACATATAAATTCTTTCAAGGTGTGATCCATGACGACAAGGGGAAACTGGATTCTGCCAGAGAACAGGTGACATTATGCCCACGACTCCGGACCACTAGAATACTCGGATAAATTGGTCTGGCTAAAGTTACTCAAGACCGAATCCATCCCAAATGTCATTGACCTAACATTGTTCTCCCGCAAGCCCTTTCTAACACGGACCTTTCCATTTTACTCCGTTTGTCCGAGCCATCCGCTACGACAATCATATATTACTCCAGCTTATTGGCTTTTCCAGGTCCTTAGCGATGCCCGAGGCTATCTGTTC
The DNA here is from genome assembly GCA_036245805.1 of Pristionchus mayeri. Lineage (NCBI taxonomy): Eukaryota > Metazoa > Nematoda > Chromadorea > Rhabditida > Neodiplogasteridae > Pristionchus > Pristionchus mayeri. Next base: position 39,350,303 of record BTRK01000002.1, on the reverse strand, counting down.
ACAGCTGACGAGGTCGTCGCAACGATGGATTCGTTCGTGCATAAGGACCATGTAACGATTTCCGATGAGGAGAAAACTGAGTTCAATAGTGAGATCTTACCAAATGATGATTAAAGAAATGGCCGCAAACTGGCAATACCCTTTTGAACCAATGTTGAATCGAAACGTAATTTGTTCGAATAGTTTATTTTGAGAATACACACTCAAAGTCTCAAGCGTGAACTCTCGTGGTTTTGATGTCGACCAATCCATGAAGAAAGAGATTTATTTTCATTTCAGAAACAATCGAAAGCGCCTCTGAGATCGAATCCATCTTGATCAAAAATGGTCTCGGGGCCGGCATCAAGAAAGCTGCAGCTGACTTTGAAATCAACGCGGAAACCCTGGAAGGCAGCGTGGACAAGTACTTCAATCATCTGTTGAGAGGGGTAAGTGCAGAAAAGTCTTTAAAGTAGTTTATGTATATCAGCATTATATCTTCATTCAGGGTCCCGAAGAGAACGATGCGAACTTAAGGCAATTGCAAGAAATCAGGTACTTTCCGTGCTCAATCGCGCAGTTGGATAATTTAAATGGATAATAATTTGCTCAAAAAAGGAAAATCTTACAGATTCTCCCCTGATGCTGACTCGATTCATTTTTTGCAGGCTCTTTCCTTCGCGCGAAAATATATAGAATTTGCGTTCAAAGCTGTCAACACGATGCAGGATGTCCCGCCCATCGAAGAAATCACTGAAGAAGAACGCCAATCATTTAAAAGTGAGCTGAACTGTTTGTAACTGTTTGTTTGAGTGATCGTCTGACTCTCTTCAGTTTGCCCACTCTCTCGTCTCTCTGAGCGGCGAGAGAGCGTGCAAACTGAAGAGAGTCAGACCATTGCTCGTTTGTTCACTTAGATTACCACAATAATAGTTTCGTAGAAACACCAGTACAGGGACAGCAGAATACATGTTGATAGTAACGACGTAACTATGCCGGTATACACAGAGAAAGAGAACTGTGCATGTTGGAAGATTCTGAATACGGCAGTTGCCTTAAAATGAATAATGCAAACTCTAATATGGCTGTTCTTGCAGATGCGCTTGAGTCAGACCATTGCTCGTTTGTTCACTTAGATTACCACAATAATAGTTCCGTAGAAACACCAGTACAGGGACAGCAGAATACATGTTGATAGTAACGACGTAACTATGCCGGTATACACAGAGAAAGAGAACTGTGCATGTTGGAAGATTCTGAATACGGCAGTTGCCTTAAAATGAATAATGCAAACTCTAATATGGCTGTTCTTGCAGATGCGCTTGAGGGGCTGGACGAGGAGGAGGCAGTTTTGCTGCGTGAAGCCATTCAGTTCGCGATCAAGAAAGTGGCAACTGCACTTGGAGTAACCGCAGACGACCTCCAGGAGCACATGCATGCTCACTTCAAGCAATACATGCACTGATGATCCACCGCGATAAATTATAATCATCGAAGTCACACTATCCATATTTGCAAAACATTCGTGCAAAAGTCACAAAACATACGCTCGAAATGTCTAGAAGAATATTATGTCGAGTGTTCAATCCATCTTACGGTGTTGCTAGAGATTGAGAACTTAGCCATTCTTGGCAATCCGGTGGAGAGATCCGAGGACAGAGATATAGCTCTCAGTCTCCGCTCGTGGGACGGTCATACGTTCTCCCAATTCTCATTTATCTTTTAATAGCCCTATTGATTTAGGAATGTCGAATCGATCGGTGATTCTTGTAGGAGAGACACTATCTTTGGAAGTTGCTTTAGGTTACTTTAGCAATGCGCCTTCCCCAGCTAACGTATTCTTTATTTCTTTAGCAGTGCTAATCACACTTTCCTCGGTTTCTCCAATTTTCATGGAAATCGTTTCTTCCCGATTGTGATTCATTCTGCTTAATCACCCCGTACAGTTAGGAATCCTCCACTAATTACATGAATCGCTCTCTCTATAAAAGCCCAAGCGACGAGTCAAATGAATCAGTCGAGATGGAGCTCTTGCTTGGATCGTTTCTACTTGCTGCTGCCCTCGCCAGTCCTCTACAAGTGGAGAATGAGGTGGGAAGTGTTGCTATCGTAAGGAAGTGTTGTTATCGTAAGGTTATCTGTCAACGGAAGGAGACCTTACATCCGGTTACCGAAGATATGTTGTGAACACCAATCTGCATTTGAAATTAGATTTTCTCTTTCAGGATGTGAATATTGCACCTGAGAAGAACCTGGATGCTGCTAGAGAAAAGGTGTGGTGCGATCATTCATTTAAAATAGTGTCAAATATCTGGATCTAAACACATATACGATTTTATAACTTAATTTGTCATTAATAAGGAAATAATTGTGTGTTGACAGGTCGTTATCTATGCCAGGAACTCAATCTCCATCGCTTCCGATATGGTTGCGATTATGGAATTGTTCGTCCATATCAACGAATCAGCAATCACTGATGTTGAAAAATCTCGGTTCAATAGTACTGTAAAAGTGCGAGTCTTGAGAGTTGATTCTTTTCTTTCAGAAACTATCCACAACCTCTTCAGTTACAACTAACCAGAAATGCATTAAAAGCGGGTGTGAAAAGGGCTGCAGATCATTTCGACGTTAGCGAGAACAGCCTGGATTCCAGCATCTCAAAATACTTCAACAACCTATTGGTAGGAAACAGATTTGCAACACTGTAATGCTGTCGTGAATCTAGGATATGGAATTGGATTGATATCATTCAGGGTTTCAAATATGAGCAGAATGATGAACTTGGAATCCGCCAGAAATGTGGTATTGCTTTACAATTACTTGTAATTGCCATGACAATTTTCAAAGCGAATACGATCATAATTCACTCGTGGCACGACCAGGAACTAATTATCCTCGAACTCTTGACTGGCAAATCATAACTCCCTTTCAGGCTCTTTCGTTTGCCAACCAATACCTCGAATTTGCATTCGAAACCGCCAAAATTATGCACAGACTACCTTCCGTCGATGTAATAACAGCTGAGGAGCGCAAGGAATTCAAAAGTGAGATCTACACCTTCAATATGTATAAAGATTGGGACATGCGACATAAATGAGATGTGCGACCCATAAACATTGTGTAGAGTCAAATCATTATTCTTTCAGAGAGGATTGAGAGACTTGGATCGACCGTGAGCGACCTGTACGCTGATGCAATTCAGGACGCCATCAAGCAAGTGGCTGCAGTGAAAGGAATCGCCGCGGATTCTCTGGACAAGCACATTGACTCTCATTTCAAACAATACTTGAACTGAGGTGCCATTGAGATAAAGTACATTCATGCAAGTTCCAATATTCTAATAGAAACTCATCTGCATAAAAAAATCTGAGAACGATTAGCCTACATAATCGTGAATACAAAATTACACAAGCGATCTGTCTATCCAAAAAAAATGCACATTTTCATTTTCATGCTCTAAACACCGACATTACCCGTTATTTACATAACTTTTAACATTACCCGTTATTTACATAACTTTTAGCGATCGTACTACCCATCGATTGCTTCTGATGGATTAATCCAGTTCAACGATCTGCACAAGTTCACGAGAGTGCGCGTGCAAATGATGATTCCGCCATTGTCCAGATGAAAAGATATAAATATTCAAAACTGTAAAAGGACGAAGAATTCCACATACAGTAGCGCTCAAAAGTATTGACACGATTTGAATTTTTCATATAACTTTTTCTACCGTTGACTTAGCAAGTTCCATGTTGGGGTGCTATATACCAAATCAATCGAAGAATACGATGCGAGTATTGCGTCATCACGTGCCGTATAACTAATTGCGTAGTGATGACGCAATCGAATTTCGCTTTTTCAAACAGGCTTTATTCGTACATAGATTTTTTCCTACTGGCCAAACCTTCTGTGGTTGGAGTCATGTCCGAGACCTACCCAGAAATTTTTTTTGAGGTTGCTGCGCGACCACACATTTGCTGCAGCCTTGCTGCAAAAAGGGGGTCTGAAATTCAGATCTCAGCTTCTAGACCAGCTAGAGACTCGTTTAAATCACCAAAATGATCCTCATCGCGATCCCAGGTGATCCTGTGAATATGGAAAGGATATTCCAAAATTTGCCCTCAGGGCATGGAAAACCACTTTTTCACATGACCACTTTTTGGAGATTCATAACTACGTAGGAACTAGAGTTCGAAATCCGGGGCGGGCCATTCGGTCTCACACCGCGCCCCGCGATCGGTGAGCGAAGAATGAAGGTGCGGATAGTGGAAAAGGCCCGATACCGGAGAACGAAAATGTTTGATATAGTCCCAAAAATGGGTTAAAATTAAACATTTATTGTCCAAACAATTACATATGAGATACATAAATTATGGTTAAGCTCTTAGTCTTCAGAAACGAAGTTGTTCAGAGTCTCCTCGCTCATGTATGCGTACTCAGTGATGTCGTCGGGGGGATCGTGCGATGCGGATATTTCTCTGCATTGATTAGATACGTCATTGAGACTGTAGAGTAGTGATCCTTCGAGATTCTCCTTCGAGATTTATACAAACCCTAAACTCCCAGAAACTGCGGGTGTAGAAATTGGTTGATTTGTCACCGAACTGTTCATATCTGATCGCATTAAATCACTTGCCGTATTGGTAGTTGTCGCCGACGAACTTAAATGTCAATTAAATTAATACAATTAATAAGATAAACCTGATATCATCATCGTCAGATGAATCAAGGACTGGGGTTGGCGATCTTTGCTTAATTGGAATAACCTGTTTCACAGGCTTAGAATTCCTGAAAAAAAATATTGAGTTTGGCTTAACAACAAGTTCTTAAACGCTAGCGGAGGAGATCTTGGCTTAGATGAGTCAGCCGAGTCTCCCTTAAGCCGCTTAGATGATCTGAGAGGGAAGATTTGACAAAATCATACAACAAAAGATACCTTAGAGGCGGCGAAGGCTGCTCCGATTTTCTTTTGCCGCTTCGACCAACCATCACTGACAACTTAAATACGAAGAAATGAAATGAAAATGGTCTCTCCAAATCACGAGATCGAGAGATCAATGATCCGGAATATTTAAAAGAGGGAATTGACGTGCATTTCCCCCCTCGGTATCGGGCCTTTCTCATTTCTCGCACGTCGGTTTCGGGCCTTTCTCCCTCTCATTCCTCGTTGACGGGGCCCCGTGGTATCGGGCCGTTTCGTTTATCGAACTCTAGTAGGAACTGTATATAAAAATCTGGTTTTTTCTCAGTCATATTCATTATGTTGTATATATATGGTTCCCTACTTCTTAGATTGTTTGAATGTCTTTCCTGCCTTCGGCGATCGTTTATCGGAGGTGCACCGTGGTCCTGATGACATGACCCTTCGATAACAAGTTTGTGGGAGAGTTAAGGAAAACTTTTGTTATCGTGTGTACAAATCCAACTTGTTCTGGGGAACTGATCCCCAACTTTTTTAAATGTTTGAATAACTCTGGGCACAGTTGGAGATAGAGCGCAGACGAAAATAGCGGGCCGGGGACTCGAAAGTTTTTGCAATATCATTATTTAAACTTTATTTATACATTTCGACCTCAACAGAAAAGTTGTTCATCTCGTAATGGCGATCATTTCTACTTTTTTGCGGAAGTTGCTACTCAACTTTGACGTATTTTATGAATTTTCAAAATTTTTAAATTTCCAGAGCCGGCTTTTAGACACTTTTCAATTTCCGGCTTCACAAAATTAATTTTAAGTTACTTGACCTTAGGCACATCTACCAACAAGGTGGGGATGAGATTGAAGCACTATGAACAGTTTGTCAAATGGTGGTCTCGAATTCATGCAATCTCTGAGAAGACCTCTGATATGAGTGTATTAAGTGCATGAACTAATTTGGAGGTAAGAACACAGTTTTGAAAAAGCGGACGAATGAATTTGGTCAAACAATAATATACAAGCAGAAATAGACGGGCAAATACGTATGCATACATATTTATGTGAAGTATGTGAACTAAGAAATCAAAAATACTACCGATTATCGAAAATTTTTCGTTGTTTTTGAGGCCAAAAATCGAAAATCTCAGAATAAGTCGGGTTAAATTTTTTCTGACGTATTTCGACCCGTAGAAAACGAATTTGCACATATCTCCTCACCAAAACGTGAACTAAAATTTGTAGGCGTAAAAAATAATAATTTGTGGCCAAAAGACCACGACTTCGCAATAATCCTTTGAACATGTAGGTATCTTTCACCCCATCGATTTTCCTATAAATTTGTTTCTAGGGGTAAAAATACATGCGGAATCGAATGAAAGTAAAACTGGTTTGCTATCGAGCACCATGTTTTAATGGCTTCGATTTACAACATTCAAATGACCGTAACTTTTTTCGCTGATGAGCTAGCCCTTCACTCACAACATGAAAAATGCTTATCTCGTCGAGTTCGTTAAGAATCACTAGCTATGTTTGGAGCAGCCGCTCACGATTTACAAAAACCGACCTCACTGTTGAGGCGCGCCACAGGGAATGAGGGGTCAGAGATACGGCTTCATAAGGTCGATTTTCGTGATCTACGTGAAAAACTATGCCAGGAGGCGCATTTTCAGCATGTACGGACACTACAGGGAAAATCTAAATTATATCAGATTTCCTCTGATAAGTTTTACCGGGGTAGAATTTTATGCTGATTACGCCTATCCACTTCAGAATTATGAAAATAATTTTTAAAAATTCAACTTTTAGGCACAATTTAGGCACAATTTCGATCCAAACGAATTACATGGTTAGAACCGCCGTGACGTGCGGATTCAGAATTCCAAATTTCATAGATTTTCTCCATAGGCTTTTCGAGATTGGAGTGAAAATGTGAGTGCAGAAAAGGGGGATCGACGAGCTCCGTCCCCTCTCCCACCCATCTCCGTCTCTTTCCTCTCCAACCTATTTACCCCCTGGAAGTTCTCACACACCACCACATTCTCTCGTCCCTTTCTCGACCCAATCGTTAAGAAACACTATGAATTCATAGCAAATAATGTAATTTGATGTAAACTCGTACATAATTGAATTTGAACATCTTTAAACATGAGAAACGATAATTGAAATGAGAGATGGAATATTCTATTCTTCTTCACTGTAAATCTCATCGAAATGTTCATGTGCTGTATTCATGATTAGGGTATAATCGTCTATTACTTCCTGATCTTCGACCTCTGATTGCTCTGACTCATAGTATTTGACCTCATCGTTTAATCTCTTCCTCTCTCGAAGAACTCTTGCAGGAGGAGGGGTATTCGGTGTCTGCTTAGTTGCTATGGTCTATCAATAATGATCATCAATAATACCTCTCCTTTCTGATCCTGCTTCGTCCTTCCACGATTGTTAATATTACGGTTACTGCTTTCTGACTTCTTTGATCTGCCTCTTCTAGTTATTTTCTTGTTAGAGCAAGGTTCGTCCTCCTGTTCTTCATTCTCCTCGACGCCCATTTCTTTTGATTTCGATTTCGATTTCGTGATACTGAGATTATGTACGAGTTTACATCAAATTACATTATTTGCTATGAATTCATAGTGTTTTTTAACGATTGGGTCGAGAAAGGGACGAGAGAGTGTGGTGGTGTGTGAGAACTGCCAGGGGGTAAATAGGTAGGAGAGGAAAGAGACGGAGAGGGGAGGGAGAGGGGACGGAGCTCGTCGATCCCCCTTTTCTGCACTCACATTTTCACTCCAATCTCGAAAAGCCTATGGAGAAAATCTATGAAATTTGGAATTCTGAATCCGCACGTCACGGCGGTTCTAACCATGTAACTCGTTTGGCTCGAAATTGTGCCTACGAAAAGTTGTATTTTTAAAAATTATTTTAATAATTCATGAAAAATGAAGTAGACAGGCGTGATCAGCACAAAATTCTACCCTGGAACTATTATTCGCGTATTTTTAGCACTTTCAGGAGGGGCGATATACGCAAAACCCGGTTTTCGACGTGACGTCGTCTGGAGCCAACGGAGGCTCTAGGCACAAAATGAATGTGCCCACCGTTTTCAGCACCTTCAATTACCCCAAATCGCATTGTTTCGTAAAATCGAGTTTTTTTGCTGTCCCGACCATTGATCGATTCTTAGGCAAACGGCCTCATATGCTGTCAGGTCCGTCATATTTACTGGGATAGCAATGCTATCCACCATGTCCAAAATCATGTGCATTTCAATTTACATTATACATTCAGGTGTCTAAAGTATTGCGGAAGAGAAGCGAAACGATCCGAGGCAGTGCGAAATTACTGCACGTCGATGTGCAAGGCGTACTTCCGATATGATAACCAGAGGGAATAAAAGCGGGAATACCTCGAGTTCATGCGCAGACTGAGAATGGATCTCGAAATACACCTTGACAATGTGTGATACGCATGATATCATTTATTGTGCTATCTGATATGTCGTTGATAACTTCAAACAAACAAAAATAATGCCAAAGTAGTATGACGTGATAACAGTCAAACTATATGTTTATCGGGTAAACACCGATTGCTGAGTCGTGGTGATAATGGTAATTTTGGGAGGCGACTGGCAAGAGAAGCACAAGAAGCGTCAACAATGCAAAATTTTACAGAATAAGAAATCACCAATAACGCGAGCATGATTAGCCATACAATGGGAGGTTTAGAAATGTGATAACTGTAATGCTTGTGCTATGTCTAAATTTCATAATAATTTGCAATGTCAGTCCGGTAGAAAAATATTTCGGTAGACAAAAATAAGTACCCAGAGGCAGTTATTGTAGTAATGACTATGAATATAAGTGGTGTGGTGATTCGGTCATCATCATTCCATCAGTAATGCTTTCACATTAAAGTCGATGATGCTGTTCTTTAAAAAAAGTTCGGAAAGTGACATAAATGATTCTTTAGAAACACTAGAAAAGGGGTATTTTGATTCTCATCCGACGTAATGACATGAATACTTACAGATTGGATCTTGAGTGTAGCATAATTGATTTGCGATTTTTGTGAACTAATATGTATGATTAAAAAAAAATCATTTAAATACCTTATTTAAAAGAGAAGTACTGATAGTACAGTCAACAGTAGGCATGCACTAGGTATCGAGGTTGTAACGAAGCTAATCAATCGGGAAATCGGGGGGGGGGGGGGTGACAAAAGAGCAACCGACAAAAGAGTGAAAGCCCAGCAAAGTGGTGAAACACAAAGTTCCTTCCTCTAGAGCCGTGCTGTCAATCGGTTTCCCGATTGTGTGTGGTAAATCCCGGTCTTCCCTTGTGTACAAACTCGCAAGTTTATAGGTAGAGACCGCAAGCGTTCTGCAAAAATAGTCACATGACTCTCTTTTTGTGCCTAGTGTGTCCCTATGGGCATGAATAAGATCATGCATTTTGAATTTGGGCGATATCTCATCTTTGAAGCGAATTATTTTCTGAAAACCTAACGCTCGTACTGCACGAAATCGGGATAGAGGGAGAATGCGACAAACAGCAAGATATTGTAGTACTCGTTAACAGGCGGAAGCAACTAACCGCTTGGTGTAGTGGTAGAGCGCTTACTCTTGTGCCCGATTGCCGAAGGCTCGAAACTCAGCGGGTTTAATGGTGTTGCTTTTTTCTAATTTTCAAATATAATTTTTAACAATGAGCTACGCTTGAAATTTAATATTTATTTGTATTTTTTTCTGCTCAATCTTATTGAATAGGGTTATATTACAAACTGCGAATGGAGCTGCAAGTACACTAGAACACTGTTAAACCCCTATCCATGAACTTAATTAGCGTATGCTGACCTAATTAGAGTTGTCAGAACAAGCTGCTCCAGAGACCATTTGTTAAGCAACCAAATAGCTACCGAAATCAGTTTAGATCACCCAATTTGGTTCAGAATTCGAGGCGTAGTCCTTCGATCCATGTTTTTGAGGGGTTCTCTATCCCCTCGGTGGGCGGAGCTTGCGGTCTCTATTTATAGGATGAGCCGTTATTTATTACTGTCTAAACGAGGTAAATTAGACATAGATACGCGGAACTAATTACTAGCACGCAAACAAACATAAATACGACAGGAAACTAGGAGAAAATAGGAGAAAATAGAGAGAAATTTGGGGACGAAAACATAATAGGCGGAACGATTTATTACTACAAAAATCCTACTTGGACGCTAAACGTAGGGAAAAAGTACAATCGAGAATTGACTGTTTAATTTACGATAATTTTACAATTTAAATTTGACAATAATTATTATTTCTTCCTTTCATATCTTCTTTCTCTCGCTCATAGGCCGATTCCGTTAAAAGAGCAACGGAACACCATTCGCTGGAGATTCGAGCTAGCCACCTGGGAGTTGTTTCATTGTAACCAGCATGTGCTACCCTACATTTGCATGTATGATTCTCGTTACCAGGCGATCTTGAGTTTCACTCCATATCTATGAATATAGAGGGGTTCATGGTCTAAAATTGAAAATTTGAGTGGAAAATCATTGTTAGATAAGCATAACGTACTGTAACCAATCGATATTTCAATAACCCAGTAACCACTCTAAACCAGTAACATAGAGATCGGTTGGTTACGGCATTTCGAAATTATCTAACCTTGATTTTCCAATCAAATTCTCAAATTTTTACCATGAACATAGATATGGAGTGAAACTCAAGATCGCCTGGTAACGAGAATCATACATGCAAGTGTAGGGTAGCACATACTGGTTACAATGTAACAACTCCCAAGTGGCTAGCTCGAATCTCCAGCGAATGGCGTTCCGTTGCTCTTTTGTCGGTTGCTATTTTGTCACCCCTCCCTTGGAGATCCTTGCTTGTATTGAGATGCGATCGCACATCACACAATGCAGCGAAAAAAAACAATTGTCACCCAATTCATTGTAATAATTAAAATATGCTACTATTTTGTTTTATTCCGCCAATAATATTTTAAACTTAGTTATATCAATTACTGGAAAACCACCATACTGTATTTTGTTCAATGTAAATATTTCATCGATCCCACTCATGCATGACTTTCTATTTAGTATTCGATTGCCTTTGTTTTCAACAATGGTCCATGGCAAAAGAAAATGTTAATAAGAACCCGTGAGGAAGGGAGTTACCAGCGAAAACACCGGCATTCGATAACAAGTATGAATTGGATCGAATATTTCGTGTTTTCATGGCAGGATAAGTGAGATCGATGGTTGGAGCAGAACAGTAGAATATCCACTCCATTTGAATACTTATCATTTATAATGTCTGGTGAATAAAAATAGTTTGGTTAGAATAGGTTGGTTGTTTTTTTAATTCGAAAATTTTAATTTTACCCAGCTCAAATTGATATTTGGCTGTCATGTATTTTCAAGATATTTTTCCAGAAAAAAAAAAATTTTTCTTACGTGGAATTAGTTTGTTGTTTTAGTTAAATTTGCTGAGGATCACTCGTTTTTAGGACCTGGGTATCTTCTGATAGGATCGGCATGACATGTGCTATGAAGGTAGTAATACCTGATTGAACCCGGGTACCAATCATATCCTTTTTGCGGCCCGGTCCGAGGCTTGATGCTAGGGAGTGGAATATAGCATGGCCAAATCGAAAATGTTTCATGTCAATACGATATTCGAAATATATGCGGAAATATCACGCAGTATTCTAACCTCATACAGGTGAAGATTTAATTTTTGTCACTGTCGAAAGAACGAAACGGACTGCTACAACACATCTGATCGTATGCAAGACGCATCTGATGATGACACATTCGCGTATTACTTGAACAAACGTCCGGATAGATTTGCTGCTGGAGATGACGATCTTATTGATGACACGGATGAATGCTCTAAGGGGTGAGCTTACAATGGGAATGCGTGAGATATTTTCAATATATTCATAAAATATTTAATGAATACAAATTGCAGAGGTGCCTTATGTATTGTGGAAGAGAAGCGAAACGATCCGAGGCAGTGCGAAATTACTGCACGTCGATGTGCAAGGCGTACTTCCGATATGATAACCAGAGGGAATAAGAGCGGGAATACCTCGAGTTCATGCGCAGACTGAGAAAGGACCTCGAGATACACCCTTGACAATGTGTGATATGCGTGAGATGAAGTATTGTGATAAGAAATGTTGTGAGAAATGGTGAGAAATGATAGTTGTACATTCAACACATACGACATCAATATCGCTTTTGAGGCGATAATAGTCAAATCATATATTTATTGGGTGAACACCGATTGCTGAGCAGGGGTGAGAATGGTGATTTTGGGAAGCGATCGACACGGGAATAAGCACTTTCTAGAGACCTGCACATATAAATTATCAAAAATTCCGATAAAATCCACTCACTTCGCGGAATTTCCTCGACACAAAAATGTAAATGAACAAATTGACCGACGAGGAGATAAGCATTAACGCGAGCATAATTAGTCATACAATTGGATATTTAGAAATATAAAACATGTAATCCCTACCTGTGGTCTGTCTAAATTTCATCCTAATTTGCAATGACAGTCCCTCCATCGACCCGAATATTGCTGAAGTTTTTGGTAGATAGCACCAAAAATATGAAGTACCCAGAGGCAGTTCTGTTATCATTGTAGTAATGATTATGAGTATAAGTGTTGTAGTGATTCGGCCCCCGTCATTAGATCTGTAAAGCTTCCATATTAAAGCTACAGGTCGGATAAAAACAAAAACGTAATCTTCGTCAGTACTTTCAGAATGCGCTCGCAAAATGGCTAAAATTATTTCGGAGAAACCCTAGAAAAGTGAGACTTGTTTGGTTCGCATTCGACCTTATGACTGGAATAATTACGCAGCGGATCTTGAGTGTAGCATCATAGATTTGCGCTTTTTGTGTGCCTGATGAATTTGATATTAAATATTGATTTTTTTAAATACCTTGTTTACGAGCCGTAAGAGAAGTACAGAGAGTATAGTCAAAAGTAAGCATGGTGCAGCACTGTGCATAAATGTTGTAACGAAACTGTTCAATCGGTAAATCTATGAAGATAGCCCGATTTCGTTTATTTTCACTTCGTACCAGGCAATCGTTCTCATATATAGTCGGCGATTCAACAGGAAAGGTGACTATTAGATCTCCATATCTAAATATATCATACTTTCGCTCAAATGAATCATTATGTTGGAAACATTATTTTGAGTTGAGAAAATATGAAAGTAATTAAAAAAAAAGATCATTATTATATACTTATAAGTGTTTAAGTTAATAGTAAAATACAATACAACTACCCTGTGGTGTTGCAAAGCATTTCGAATGGCACCCAAACGTAGGTGTACGTGAGGAAGTTAGGAACGGCAGTGATAGTCACTAATGCTAAGGCCGAGGCGCATAGCATCAGAACATGCGTTAATGGTAGCTGCGAATATCCATATTTTACTATAGGAAATGTGAGAAACTGTTTTACCTCAGATTTTCCGTAACTTTGGATGCTTTTCAGACGCATCAGAGCTAGTATTACTAAAAGATTAAATATACACGCAATAATGAGATAAATAGATGTAGAGAAAGAACCTGCCGTCCAAGTGGCGTGTGCTTTGCATATCGTTGTTGTGTGTTGTGACACGATAATATCGTATAGCACCCATGATAGCGAGAAGAACCACGGTCTATACTCGATTCGATAATTCCCGTAATCTTGCGAAATGCTTACTTGCATTCAGCAAAAAAGGCATATCTGAACTGTGAGAATGTATTTGTGCCAATAACAACAGTTTGGTCGAATGTCATAAGAAATAGGACGAAATTGTACGTACTGCGAAGCTCTTTTCTTTAAAGAACTGAATTTTTAACAGAAAATTATTCAATGGAAACCTTGACAGAATGAACATAACGAAGACGTTAATTGTCAGGATTATTGGACCGAAATATTTGCGGATGAATCGATGATTTTCAAAGCTTAGATGCATGAAAACTGAAGGAAATATGTAAATCTGAATTTAACAGTGACGTCATACTCTAAAATTGAGTAGAAGAAGGAATTATCTGAGAGATCCACGTAGGAGCTGCATGTTGGCATTTCCTCCATAGTTATGCTCGGAGGTGGTGGCTAGACGAAATGTCGCAGGAGAAGTATATGCTAGATTATGTATTCAACTATGATTTGTTGTTCCGCACGGATCACTAGAAAAATGTCACAAATTTCGCGCTAATATAGTAGTTCAAAATGTATAATAAAGACCTAGACTCCAGTCTGAGAAACATATCAGTCAGAGCACAGCAATCGTTCTGATATTTGGAACACGTGCGATTTCAATTGGAACAAGTGAGCAGAAACCAAAAAAGTTGTTTTTGAAGCAGATGTTCGAGTTAATGAAAACACTGAACCAATCAGCTGCCGAATTAGGGAAGGGCAAAAGTCGATGGACCATATTTCCTTGATCTATAGGTGCATATGCACTGACGAATCATCCTCAAATATGCCTTTGGCCTTCAACACTAAACATTGCACGCGATGTATCATGTTCGCATTGTCGTACACATGCAGTTGTATCGGTCATATTGGTGTAACGCCTCTTCCGGACGTAAAAATTCCAAATGCGCATTCACGATTTATCGTGATTGATTACAAATGCAACATAATTGAATAATTAATACTTCCGATCAGCAGCTCCAATTTAGAAAGGTTGGGATGGGGCTTCGCCCCATCCCAACTTTTTCGGATCGCCCTCGGCTTCACAACGCTCACGCTGCGGGGGATAAGAGCATGTTGGGAAGCATTTTTGCTTAAACACCGCAGTGAGAAACTCTATATTCGAAATTCTTCGCCGCTGAATGCTCGTATGTTAGTTAAATCAATTGCAGGATTTCAGCGATAATTGAATAAACTAATTATAACCGAAAAACTAAAATTATGATATATTCTGAAACATCGATTGCGTCATATTGCATTGTTATGATAAAAGGTCAAAATGTAAAAGGTAAGGCTACTAAAATTACAATGGTCAAGATCCAATGTGTGGGCTCCCACTTTAAAGCGAAATATGAGCAAACAACGATCTTGCATCATATTGCATAATGATGATGTAATATCACATTTGGAAAGAGCTCAATCTGGGGTGTCTAATGGTCATGGTCCGAGGTCTGGGCGATAAACAGAAACAAATCACCGCTCCGTCGAGAATCGACTTAGATACTTGGGAGTTGTTGTATTGCTACCAGTATACTCTCCACTACATCACCCTGATTAGATCCTCTAATTATGTGAACGTGACTTTCACTCACCAACCACCAACATATAGTGGTTCATGGTCTAAAATTGGGAATTTGAGTGGGAAATTATGGTTTGATAATCACCAAATGACGTTACCAATCGATACACATTCTACTGGGTAAGAGTACTTACTGGGGTACTAGACTATCGATTAGATACGTCGTTTGGTGATTTTCTAACCATGATTTTGCACAAAAATTCCCAATTTTGGACCATGAACATAAGCTGACTGCCCATGAATTCATAGCTCTAATTCGAATGATAAAACAACATGAGTGATTGGCGGATTGGTAAATCGATTGACTGGCGTCCGCAAGGTCGCCGGTTCGACCCCCACTTCGCCGTCGTATTTTGCACATTCGCTAAAATCAGAACAGGGTCGTCAGGAGAGGCTAGAAAAACGCGAAAAAATTGCACGAGCAATTTTTTTCACGTTTTTGAGAAAAACGCGAGAAAATTGCATTTGAAATTGATTTCATTTTTATTTTGCATTACAAATATATTTCGATTTATTCTGCATTTATCGTCGCATCATTCTGATCCTGTCGCATGAAATATAAGTAACGAACAATTGTTCAGGCAGAGTAAATTATCGACGTCCGCGCATCTGGTGCAGATTTTTTAGTTTACAGCGTGCTATATTAATGCAATTTTTTGGAGCCTTTAGTAGTTAAGAGGAGCCAGGTCATGATTATGAAAGGGTCCACAGTTGAACTTTCCCTTTACTCATCATCTAATGATTCACCTTCCAAAAATGAAAATGTACATATGTTGTAACCGTATGACGAGCACTATCTGGACAGATTCAACGATTCACGACTGCGATCTGGAAACAATTTGAGAGTCGCAAACTGGTTTACCTTTGTCCATAGAATTCAAAAGTGAGTTGAACCAACTGCGAGCTTACAGAGACGATCGAGGGGCTTGGAAACATGGAATCCGGGCTGGTCCGTGATGCTCTTCAGTTCGCCTTGAAGAAAGTGGCAGTTGATGTTGGAGTCGACGCAGATATTCTGGACGCGAATATTGACGCTTACTTCGCCCAATACATGCACTGATTGAATTATGGCATAAATGCGTTCACGCGACATTACTTATGTATTGCATGCAACGAATCCACTGAACTGAACCACTGAAGTGTCCATTCAAATATGAAGTATTAGGTTGGTGCAAAAGTTTCTGGCTATTTTCTGTTTGGGCATTTTGACCTCCCCCGCTCATTTAATTTTGCGAATCGACTAATGATTTTTCTCAGTTTGTGAGGGCTTGGGAATGTTTTTTAAATAACAATATACCGGGCCAATTCAATCGGCAACGAAGGAAATGTTCACGGGGGGGGGGGGGGGGGGTGACAAAACAGAAACCGACAAAACCGAAATAAATCACAGCTCCTTCGGCACTAGATGTAGGCACTGGGGAGTTGTTGTATTCTTACCAGAATGCGATCTACTACTTCACCCTGTTTAGATCCTCTGTCCAGGCGAACTTGCGTTTCACTCCATATCTATGTTCATGGTCCAAAATTGGGAATTTTTGTGCAAAATCATGGTTAGAAAATCACCAAACGACGTATCTAATCGATATTCTAGTACCCCAGTAAGTACTCTTACCCAGTAGAATGTGTATCAATTGGTAACGTCATTTGCTGATTATCAAACCATAATTTCCCACTCAAATTCCCAATTTTAGACCATGAACCACTATATGTTGGTGGTTGGTGAGTGAAAGTCACGTTCACATAATTAGAGGATCTAATCAGGGTGATGTAGTGGAGAGTATACTGGTAGCAATACAAAAACTCCCAAGTATCTAAGTCGATTCCCGACGGAGCGGTGATTTATTTCTGTTTATCGCCCAGACCTCGGACCATGACCATTAGACACCCCAGATTGAGCTCTTTCCAAATGTGATATTACATCATCATTATGCAATATGATGCAAGATCGTTGTTTGCTCATATTTCGCTTTAAAGTGGGAGCCCACACATTGGATCTTGACCATTGTAATTTTAGTAGCCTTACCTTTTACATTTTGACCTTTTATCATAACAATGCAATATGACGCAATCGATGTTTCAGAATATATCATAATTTTAGTTTTTTCGGTTATAATTAGTTTATTCAATTATCGCTGAAATCCTGCAATTGATTTAACTAACATACGAGCATTCAGCGGCGAAGAATTTCGAATATAGAGTTTTTCACTGCGGTGTTTAAGCAAAAATGCTTCCCAACATGCTCTTATCCCCCGCAGCGTGAGCGTTGTGAAAGGCTCGTGAGGCCGAGGGCGATCCGAAAAAGTTGGGATGGGGCGAAGCCCCATCCCAACCTTTCTAAATTGGAGCTGCTGATCGGAAGTATTAATTATTCAATTATGTTGCATTTGTAATCAATCACGATAAATCGTGAATGCGCATTTGGAATTTTTACGTCCGGAAGAGGCGTTACACCAATATGACCGATACAACTGCATGTGTACGACAATGCGAACATGATACATCGCGTGCAATGTTTAGTGTTGAAGGCCAAAGGCATATTTGAGGATGATTCGTCAGTGCATATGCACCTATAGATCAAGGAAATATGGTCCATCGACTTTTGCCCTTCCCTAATTCGGCAGCTGATTGGTTCAGTGTTTTCATTAACTCGAACATCTGCTTCAAAAACAACTTTTTTGGTTTCTGCTCACTTGTTCCAATTGAAATCGCACGTGTTCCAAATATCAGAACGATTGCTGTGCTCTGACTGATATGTTTCTCAGACTGGAGTCTAGGTCTTTATTATACATTTTGAACTACTATATTAGCGCGAAATTTGTGACATTTTTCTAGTGATCCGTGCGGAACAACAAATCATAGTTGAATACATAATCTAGCATATACTTCTCCTGCGACATTTCGTCTAGCCACCACCTCCGAGCATAACTATGGAGGAAATGCCAACATGCAGCTCCTACGTGGATCTCTCAGATAATTCCTTCTTCTACTCAATTTTAGAGTATGACGTCACTGTTAAATTCAGATTTACATATTTCCTTCAGTTTTCATGCATCTAAGCTTTGAAAATCATCGATTCATCCGCAAATATTTCGGTCCAATAATCCTGACAATTAACGTCTTCGTTATGTTCATTCTGTCAAGGTTTCCATTGAATAATTTTCTGTTAAAAATTCAGTTCTTTAAAGAAAAGAGCTTCGCAGTACGTACAATTTCGTCCTATTTCTTATGACATTCGACCAAACTGTTGTTATTGGCACAAATACATTCTCACAGTTCAGATATGCCTTTTTTGCTGAATGCAAGTAAGCATTTCGCAAGATTACGGGAATTATCGAATCGAGTATAGACCGTGGTTCTTCTCGCTATCATGGGTGCTATACGATATTATCGTGTCACAACACACAACAACGATATGCAAAGCACACGCCACTTGGACGGCAGGTTCTTTCTCTACATCTATTTATCTCATTATTGCGTGTATATTTAATCTTTTAGTAATACTAGCTCTGATGCGTCTGAAAAGCATCCAAAGTTACGGAAAATCTGAGGTAAAACAGTTTCTCACATTTCCTATAGTAAAATATGGATATTCCCAGCTACCATTAACGCATGTTCTGATGCTATGCGCCTCGGCCTTAGCATTAGTGACTATCACTGCCGTTCCTAACTTCCTCACGTACACCTACGTTTGGGTGCCATTCGAAATGCTTTGCAACACCACAGGGTAGTTGTATTGTATTTTACTATTAACTTAAACACTTATAAGTATATAATAATGATCTTTTTTTTTAATTACTTTCATATTTTCTCAACTCAAAATAATGTTTCCAACATAATGATTCATTTGAGCGAAAGTATGATATATTTAGATATGGAGATCTAATAGTCACCTTTCCTGTTGAATCGCCGACTATATATGAGAACGATTGCCTGGTACGAAGTGAAAATAAACGAAATCGGGCTATCTTCATAGATTTACCGATTGAACAGTTTCGTTACAACATTTATGCACAGTGCTGCACCATGCTTACTTTTGACTATACTCTCTGTACTTCTCTTACGGCTCGTAAACAAGGTATTTAAAAAAATCAATATTTAATATCAAATTCATCAGGCACACAAAAAGCGCAAATCTATGATGCTACACTCAAGATCCGCTGCGTAATTATTCCAGTCATAAGGTCGAATGCGAACCAAACAAGTCTCACTTTTCTAGGGTTTCTCCGAAATAATTTTAGCCATTTTGCGAGCGCATTCTGAAAGTACTGACGAAGATTACGTTTTTGTTTTTATCCGACCTGTAGCTTTAATATGGAAGCTTTACAGATCTAATGACGGGGGCCGAATCACTACAACACTTATACTCATAATCATTACTACAATGATAACAGAACTGCCTCTGGGTACTTCATATTTTTGGTGCTATCTACCAAAAACTTCAGCAATATTCGGGTCGATGGAGGGACTGTCATTGCAAATTAGGATGAAATTTAGACAGACCACAGGTAGGGATTACATGTTTTATATTTCTAAATATCCAATTGTATGACTAATTATGCTCGCGTTAATGCTTATCTCCTCGTCGGTCAATTTGTTCATTTACATTTTTGTGTCGAGGAAATTCCGCGAAGTGAGTGGATTTTATCGGAATTTTTGATAATTTATATGTGCAGGTCTCTAGAAAGTGCTTATTCCCGTGTCGATCGCTTCCCAAAATCACCATTCTCACCCCTGCTCAGCAATCGGTGTTCACCCAATAAATATATGATTTGACTATTATCGCCTCAAAAGCGATATTGATGTCGTATGTGTTGAATGTACAACTATCATTTCTCACCATTTCTCACAACATTTCTTATCACAATACTTCATCTCACGCATATCACACATTGTCAAGGGTGTATCTCGAGGTCCTTTCTCAGTCTGCGCATGAACTCGAGGTATTCCCGCTCTTATTCCCTCTGGTTATCATATCGGAAGTACGCCTTGCACATCGACGTGCAGTAATTTCGCACTGCCTCGGATCGTTTCGCTTCTCTTCCACAATACATAAGGCACCTCTGCAATTTGTATTCATTAAATATTTTATGAATATATTGAAAATATCTCACGCATTCCCATTGTAAGCTCACCCCTTAGAGCATTCATCCGTGTCATCAATAAGATCGTCATCTCCAGCAGCAAATCTATCCGGACGTTTGTTCAAGTAATACGCGAATGTGTCATCATCAGATGCGTCTTGCATACGATCAGATGTGTTGTAGCAGTCCGTTTCGTTCTTTCGACAGTGACAAAAATTAAATCTTCACCTGTATGAGGTTAGAATACTGCGTGATATTTCCGCATATATTTCGAATATCGTATTGACATGAAACATTTTCGATTTGGCCATGCTATATTCCACTCCCTAGCATCAAGCCTCGGACCGGGCCGCAAAAAGGATATGATTGGTACCCGGGTTCAATCAGGTATTACTACCTTCATAGCACATGTCATGCCGATCCTATCAGAAGATACCCAGGTCCTAAAAACGAGTGATCCTCAGCAAATTTAACTAAAACAACAAACTAATTCCACGTAAGAAAAATTTTTTTTTTTCTGGAAAAATATCTTGAAAATACATGACAGCCAAATATCAATTTGAGCTGGGTAAAATTAAAATTTTCGAATTAAAAAAACAACCAACCTATTCTAACCAAACTATTTTTATTCACCAGACATTATAAATGATAAGTATTCAAATGGAGTGGATATTCTACTGTTCTGCTCCAACCATCGATCTCACTTATCCTGCCATGAAAACACGAAATATTCGATCCAATTCATACTTGTTATCGAATGCCGGTGTTTTCGCTGGTAACTCCCTTCCTCACGGGTTCTTATTAACATTTTCTTTTGCCATGGACCATTGTTGAAAACAAAGGCAATCGAATACTAAATAGAAAGTCATGCATGAGTGGGATCGATGAAATATTTACATTGAACAAAATACAGTATGGTGGTTTTCCAGTAATTGATATAACTAAGTTTAAAATATTATTGGCGGAATAAAACAAAATAGTAGCATATTTTAATTATTACAATGAATTGGGTGACAATTGTTTTTTTTCGCTGCATTGTGTGATGTGCGATCGCATCTCAATACAAGCAAGGATCTCCAAGGGAGGGGTGACAAAATAGCAACCGACAAAAGAGCAACGGAACGCCATTCGCTGGAGATTCGAGCTAGCCACTTGGGAGTTGTTACATTGTAACCAGTATGTGCTACCCTACACTTGCATGTATGATTCTCGTTACCAGGCGATCTTGAGTTTCACTCCATATCTATGTTCATGGTAAAAATTTGAGAATTTGATTGGAAAATCAAGGTTAGATAATTTCGAAATGCCGTAACCAACCGATCTCTATGTTACTGGTTTAGAGTGGTTACTGGGTTATTGAAATATCGATTGGTTACAGTACGTTATGCTTATCTAACAATGATTTTCCACTCAAATTTTCAATTTTAGACCATGAACCCCTCTATATTCATAGATATGGAGTGAAACTCAAGATCGCCTGGTAACGAGAATCATACATGCAAATGTAGGGTAGCACATGCTGGTTACAATGAAACAACTCCCAGGTGGCTAGCTCGAATCTCCAGCGAATGGTGTTCCGTTGCTCTTTTAACGGAATCGGCCTATGAGCGAGAGAAAGAAGATATGAAAGGAAGAAATAATAATTATTGTCAAATTTAAATTGTAAAATTATCGTAAATTAAACAGTCAATTCTCGATTGTACTTTTTCCCTACGTTTAGCGTCCAAGTAGGATTTTTGTAGTAATAAATCGTTCCGCCTATTATGTTTTCGTCCCCAAATTTCTCTCTATTTTCTCCTATTTTCTCCTAGTTTCCTGTCGTATTTATGTTTGTTTGCGTGCTAGTAATTAGTTCCGCGTATCTATGTCTAATTTACCTCGTTTAGACAGTAATAAATAACGGCTCATCCTATAAATAGAGACCGCAAGCTCCGCCCACCGAGGGGATAGAGAACCCCTCAAAAACATGGATCGAAGGACTACGCCTCGAATTCTGAACCAAATTGGGTGATCTAAACTGATTTCGGTAGCTATTTGGTTGCTTAACAAATGGTCTCTGGAGCAGCTTGTTCTGACAACTCTAATTAGGTCAGCATACGCTAATTAAGTTCATGGATAGGGGTTTAACAGTGTTCTAGTGTACTTGCAGCTCCATTCGCAGTTTGTAATATAACCCTATTCAATAAGATTGAGCAGAAAAAAATACAAATAAATATTAAATTTCAAGCGTAGCTCATTGTTAAAAATTATATTTGAAAATTAGAAAAAAGCAACACCATTAAACCCGCTGAGTTTCGAGCCTTCGGCAATCGGGCACAAGAGTAAGCGCTCTACCACTACACCAAGCGGTTAGTTGCTTCCGCCTGTTAACGAGTACTACAATATCTTGCTGTTTGTCGCATTCTCCCTCTATCCCGATTTCGTGCAGTACGAGCGTTAGGTTTTCAGAAAATAATTCGCTTCAAAGATGAGATATCGCCCAAATTCAAAATGCATGATCTTATTCATGCCCATAGGGACACACTAGGCACAAAAAGAGAGTCATGTGACTATTTTTGCAGAACGCTTGCGGTCTCTACCTATAAACTTGCGAGTTTGTACACAAGGGAAGACCGGGATTTACCACACACAATCGGGAAACCGATTGACAGCACGGCTCTAGAGGAAGGAACTTTGTGTTTCACCACTTTGCTGGGCTTTCACTCTTTTGTCGGTTGCTCTTTTGTCACCCCCCCCCCCCGATTTCCCGATTGATTAGCTTCGTTACAACCTCGATACCTAGTGCATGCCTACTGTTGACTGTACTATCAGTACTTCTCTTTTAAATAAGGTATTTAAATGATTTTTTTTTAATCATACATATTAGTTCACAAAAATCGCAAATCAATTATGCTACACTCAAGATCCAATCTGTAAGTATTCATGTCATTACGTCGGATGAGAATCAAAATACCCCTTTTCTAGTGTTTCTAAAGAATCATTTATGTCACTTTCCGAACTTTTTTTAAAGAACAGCATCATCGACTTTAATGTGAAAGCATTACTGATGGAATGATGATGACCGAATCACCACACCACTTATATTCATAGTCATTACTACAATAACTGCCTCTGGGTACTTATTTTTGTCTACCGAAATATTTTTCTACCGGACTGACATTGCAAATTATTATGAAATTTAGACATAGCACAAGCATTACAGTTATCACATTTCTAAACCTCCCATTGTATGGCTAATCATGCTCGCGTTATTGGTGATTTCTTATTCTGTAAAATTTTGCATTGTTGACGCTTCTTGTGCTTCTCTTGCCAGTCGCCTCCCAAAATTACCATTATCACCACGACTCAGCAATCGGTGTTTACCCGATAAACATATAGTTTGACTGTTATCACGTCATACTACTTTGGCATTATTTTTGTTTGTTTGAAGTTATCAACGACATATCAGATAGCACAATAAATGATATCATGCGTATCACACATTGTCAAGGTGTATTTCGAGATCCATTCTCAGTCTGCGCATGAACTCGAGGTATTCCCGCTTTTATTCCCTCTGGTTATCATATCGGAAGTACGCCTTGCACATCGACGTGCAGTAATTTCGCACTGCCTCGGATCGTTTCGCTTCTCTTCCGCAATACTTTAGACACCTGAATGTATAATGTAAATTGAAATGCACATGATTTTGGACATGGTGGATAGCATTGCTATCCCAGTAAATATGACGGACCTGACAGCATATGAGGCCGTTTGCCTAAGAATCGATCAATGGTCGGGACAGCAAAAAAACTCGATTTTACGAAACAATGCGATTTGGGGTAATTGAAGGTGCTGAAAACGGTGGGCACATTCATTTTGTGCCTAGAGCCTCCGTTGGCTCCAGACGACGTCACGTCGAAAACCGGGTTTTGCGTATATCGCCCCTCCTGAAAGTGCTAAAAATACGCGAATAATAGTTCCAGGGTAGAATTTTGTGCTGATCACGCCTGTCTACTTCATTTTTCATGAATTATTAAAATAATTTTTAAAAATACAACTTTTCGTAGGCACAATTTCGAGCCAAACGAGTTACATGGTTAGAACCGCCGTGACGTGCGGATTCAGAATTCCAAATTTCATAGATTTTCTCCATAGGCTTTTCGAGATTGGAGTGAAAATGTGAGTGCAGAAAAGGGGGATCGACGAGCTCCGTCCCCTCTCCCTCCCCTCTCCGTCTCTTTCCTCTCCTACCTATTTACCCCCTGGCAGTTCTCACACACCACCACACTCTCTCGTCCCTTTCTCGACCCAATCGTTAAAAAACACTATGAATTCATAGCAAATAATGTAATTTGATGTAAACTCGTACATAATCTCAGTATCACGAAATCGAAATCGAAATCAAAAGAAATGGGCGTCGAGGAGAATGAAGAACAGGAGGACGAACCTTGCTCTAACAAGAAAATAACTAGAAGAGGCAGATCAAAGAAGTCAGAAAGCAGTAACCGTAATATTAACAATCGTGGAAGGACGAAGCAGGATCAGAAAGGAGAGGTATTATTGATGATCATTATTGATAGACCATAGCAACTAAGCAGACACCGAATACCCCTCCTCCTGCAAGAGTTCTTCGAGAGAGGAAGAGATTAAACGATGAGGTTAAATACTATGAGTCAGAGCAATCAGAGGTCGAAGATCAGGAAGTAATAGACGATTATACCCTAATCATGAATACAGCACATGAACATTTCGATGAGATTTACAGTGAAGAAGAATAGAATATTCCATCTCTCATTTCAATTATCGTTTCTCATGTTTAAAGATGTTCAAATTCAATTATGTACGAGTTTACATCAAATTACATTATTTGCTATGAATTCATAGTGTTTCTTAACGATTGGGTCGAGAAAGGGACGAGAGAATGTGGTGGTGTGTGAGAACTTCCAGGGGGTAAATAGGTTGGAGAGGAAAGAGACGGAGATGGGTGGGAGAGGGGACGGAGCTCGTCGATCCCCCTTTTCTGCACTCACATTTTCACTCCAATCTCGAAAAGCCTATGGAGAAAATCTATGAAATTTGGAATTCTGAATCCGCACGTCACGGCGGTTCTAACCATGTAATTCGTTTGGATCGAAATTGTGCCTAAATTGTGCCTAAAAGTTGAATTTTTAAAAATTATTTTCATAATTCATGAAAAATGAAGTGGATAGGCGTAATCAGCATACAATTCTACCCCGGAAAATTTATCAGAGGAAATCTGATATAATTTAGATTTTCCCTGTAGTGCCCGTACATCAAAAAAAATTACCTATGCTGAAAATGCGCCCCCTGGCATAGTTTTTCACGTAGATCACGAAAATCGACCTTATGAAGCCGTATCTCTGACCCCTCATTCCCTGTGGCGCGCCTCAACAGTGAGGTCGGTTTTTGTAAATCGTGAACGGCTGCTCCAAACATAGCTAGTGATTCTTAACGAACTCGACGAGATAAGCATTTTTCATGTTGAGAGTGAAGGGCTAGCTCATCAGCGAAAAAAGTTACGGTCATTTGAATGTTATAAATCGATGCCATTAAAACATGGTGCTCGATAGCAAACCCGTTTTACTTTCATTCGATTCCGCATGCATTTTTACCCCTAGAAACAAATTTATAGGAAAATCGATGGGGTGGAAGATACCTACATGTTCAAAGGATTATTGCGAAATCGTGGTCTTTTGGCCACAAATTATTATTTTTTACGCCTACAAATTTTAGTTCACGTTTTGGTGAGGAGATATGTGCAAATTCGTTTTCTACGGGTCGAAATACGTCAGAAAAAATTTAACCCGACTTATTCTGAGATTTTCGATTTTTGGCCTCAAAAACAACGAAAAATTTTCGATAATCGGTAGTATTTTTGATTTCTTAGTTCACATACTTCACATAAATATGTATGCATACGTATTTGCCCGTCTATTTCTGCTTGTATATTATTGTTTGACCAAATTCATTCGTCCGCTTCTTCAAAACTTTGTTCTTACCTCCAAATTAGTTGCACTTAATACACTTAATACACTTTCATACACTTAATGCACTTAATACACTTTCATATCAGAGGTCTTCTGAGAGATTGCATGAATTCGAGACCACCATTTAACAAATTGTTCATAGTGCTTCAATCTTATCCCCACCTTGTGGCAGTCATCACGAATGTTGCCAACAAATTTTTCCTCGATCAGGTACGGTAGGGGAGGTGTACGGTAGAAAAAAGGACAGAGTGACCATTAGAGTTTGTAATTCGAATTACCCATTCCTCAAAGTCGATGAAAGAAATGAAGAGAAGGTGACCCGAATTACGAGCTCTACTAATCCTCCCCAACATCGGAGATAATTAGAAACTTTATGGATTACTACATGTTCCACCGTCTCTTTAGAGTCGAAGAGAGTGTAGAAAATAAAGAATGAACTACCCGAACTACGAACTCGTTCGTTAAATCGTCCAAAACTACCTGAAATAAATGCCTAAAAACTGTCTAAAATAAGAATGTAAACCCAATGAAAACTGCAGGATTTCTCGCTCAAGAGTGAGTACCAGTCGCACGTCGAGGAGGCATTCAAGGCAGGCGCCGAGAACATCAACTTCAAGGACGGAGACGCAGCTGCCAATGTGAGTTTTGCCTGAATTAAGACATGTGGATACTGTTGTTCCCCCTTCCCACTAACTTAATCCATTGGCTGACTCAAATTACAAATAAGTATACGATACTGTACTTCCTACATTAATCCATCACTAACTGCCTCAATCAGCGGTAAAAATTGCTTTTGAATTAAGGATACTGTATGTCGTATGTGTATGTCCACCCTACAATCGCTAACTGACTCAAATTTCAGCTGGTGAATTCATTCGTGAACGAGAATACAGGAGGGATGATCCCCGAGCTGGTAACTGCCGACGCATTCGCGCAAGCTGTCGCCATTCTTATCAATGCAGTCTACTTCAAGGTTGGTACAATAAATCGATAAACGGGTCTGCCTCTCTTCATTTAAAATATTTTCGCTCCGCTCGGCAGGTGCAGATGTGTGAAGATGATCTTGCAAAATTCAATGTGTTATTTTGCTCTCCCAAAACGTATGAGGGAATTTACGAAGATTCTTCGGTAGCTTCAATTCAATTCAATTATTTATTCCGTTCATGTGGGAATATTCAAGATATCATTGTGGAATGGTGTCGAAAAACGGAGGTCCGTCGATGTGGTCGAATCGGGTTTGCTTGCAGCAAGGGTATAGAAGGGAAGGGGTGGGTTCTCATTGATGTAGCCAATTATGGATAACGGATTTGGGAAATGATAGAGGGGGCAGTGAGGAGATGAGAAAACCGAAGGAATTATGTGGGAGAACAACAAAATCTGTGGTAAGAGAATTCCAAAAGGAGAATGGCGTCCATAGCTTCGTTCACATTCGTTCTTTTGTTCGATTAATCATTGATCTTGTTCAGGGTGAATGGGAGACGCAGTTCAGCAAGGACGCCACTCAGACCAAGGCATTCCATGGAATCGCAGGAGACAGAGACGTACGTTGGCAGTGCCATTTTAAGAGCAATTCCTGTGAATGATTCAAACATTCGCGCTGAACGAGTTCACTCAACGATTTTCCTCCCGAAATAATTCCCTCTTGCACGACTAAATCTCGGTTCGCTTCCTCTAAATTTGGTCAATGGGTCGATGGAGCGTACAATGGGGAATATCGAAAATGGACTCTACTCGGCTCTCATTTGAAATTGTTTTCAAATTATGCCGTGTCGTTTGCGTGTTCTGAAGGCTTGACCATGGTCACTGTGACTCCAATGACATCAATCACATAGGATTTGATGTGGTGTCAAATTTCTCGAGATTCATCCTCCTTGAAGTCCAGCAAATTTCATACATATGTTCCCTACACATCTAGAACCTAGAAGTGTGAGTAAAAAATTATTGCATGAATTACAGTTTGGGATGAATCTCGTGAAAATTCACACCACATCAGGTCTCCGAGGAGGGCACTGAGGCGGCTGCGGCAACCGGTGTAGCCCTTGAGATGAGGATGATCTCGTTCACTCCTGAACTATTCTTCGATCGTCCCTTCCTCTATGCCATCCTCAAGGACAACGAGATCCTCTTCCTGGGACAGAATGCCTGAGCTTTTCACGAGCTACACTTGATTGCGGTGCAAACCAATTGCGCCACTGTCACATTTTATCGTACTTGAGTATTACCGCGTATGGATATTTCAATAAACGCAATGGTTTCGGTCTTTTCCACGGATATTTCAGCACCAACATATCAGGATTGTAATTCACAAGGTAAGCGTGGGCCGGTCGTCACTGCAAGCTAGAGGTGCGATATTGGGGCGGTGGTATGAGGCAGATATATGATGCCCGTATATTCGTGTAGCAGATATAACCAGATCGGGGGTTTACTAGGTTGCTCGTAGGATCGGCCTTCTCTCCAGTAGAGTTATCTTATTGGAATTGGAATTGGAATTGGAATATTTATTGGAAATCCAGTAACTATCTATTCCAGTAACTCGTTCACTCTTATTGAAGTCCAACTCCAATAGAACTATACTCTTAGGTCTCCGAGGAGGGCACCGAGGCTGCTGCGGCAACGGGCATCGCTTTAGAGATGTGCTGTATGGTGATATCTCCTGAACTCATCTTCGATCGTCCATTCCTTTACGCCATTCTCAAGGACAACGAGATCCTATTTCTGGGACAGAATGTCTGAACCAACTGTTCTAGTCCGCAACATAACTGCAACGATAAATGCATAACACTTGCAATGAATTCTGATTAGAATGGGACATTTTAGAGTTCTTTGAATCACGAGTTTTCGCTAATTTTTCGAGTTTTCTAATCCTAAAAGGTTATATTCCATGGATAGACTCGTGTCATCAATAGAGTCAAAATACGATAATCGGCAAGGGAGGAGTATGTTTATCTTAACATATATATTGAAGGGGGTAATGAATGAGGCTGTGGTATGCGATGATATCGTATTCGTGTTATAGGTATTTCTAGGTCGGGGTCTCATTCGGATTCTAGTTGGATCGGTTTCCTCTCGAGGGGGACTAGGTCGGATTATCACAGTCGGAAGATATCCTCAAAATATCCTTTCCTTATGATTTTCACAAGATGAACCAAAAAGTAAAATCATCCGGCGGCGATTATTCGACTTAGTGACATCGCAGGTCTCCGAAGAGGGAACCGAGGCGGCTGCAGCAACCGGAATCACCCTGGAGAGGACGTGTATCGAGTTCAATCCAGAACTGTTCTTCGATCGACCCTTCCTATACGCCATCCTTAAGGACGACGAGATTCTCTTCCTGGGACAGAATGCCTGAACCGCGCATAACACAACTCAACTTAGCAAAATTGCGATAAAATTCATGATTTTATCTTCTCCACAAATCTTTCAACACGAGCTTATTAAAGTTGTAAAGACAAATAGCTTGAAGAATAATTTGATGGTTATCGGGATCGTATATAATATACGGTATATTTATGTCATAAGTAAAGCTCATCAATTTGTAGTTTCAGAAAGAGATCAGAACAGCCGAATTTGAGCTGGTTTGGAAATGATTAGCTAACATAATTCCAAAAATGCTTATATTGCAGATCTCCGAGGAGGGGACTGAGGCAGCGGCAGCCACTCAAGTTACCTTCGTTAAGAAGTGTGGAATGATCCTCAAAAAGATCGTCTTCGATCGTCCCTTCCTCTTCGTGCTTCTCAAGGACGATGCCGTGCTCTTCATCGGAACGCATCTTTAACTTGCCGATTCAATAATGTGTCCTGTACCGGACATGGAACGAAAACAGTCAGGAATCGATAGCGACCATTAATGTATAGCTCATGACGTTCTATTTAATAGCAAGTGACGTAAGCGATAGCAAAAATATGGACAACTGTGAATAATACGGCATCGATCAACTGTTGCCGCGTAGGTGGTAAATACAAGAGTGACACATATCCGAAATGCTTGTTATTAGAATTATCAAATGTACGATCCGAGCAATATTTCTCATGATCAAATGAAGAATTTGTTTATTCCGGAACCGGCACAACGTGAAATAATACGAAATGCTTGTTATTAGAATTATCAAATGTACGATCCGAGCCATATTTCTCATGATCAAATGAAGTATTTGTTTATTCTGGAACCGGCACAACGTGATATAATACTTGATGAATGAACGGAATAAAAACGGATGGCATTAATATTAATTATCCATTTGAAAGAATGTGATAATTTAGTTATTTGACTTATCCTACATGAAAACATGGAAATAATCAATCAACGATCGAATTCATTCCTGTTTTCGAGCGCCGATGTTTTCGCAGGTAGCATCATTCCTCACGGATGGAAATTAACATTTTCTGTTCATGGGATTAGAATAAAAGGCGAGGAGAAATAAACATTTTCACATCGTTCGACGGCAGCCTACCATTCCCTAAATTACCTTTCTTAATATTGACCATTTCCTGCGTTTCTCCTCTGCGTAGCTCCATCACCTCGTGTACAAGCCAGCTGTGATCCATTATTCTTTAACATTTTCAGGGAATAATGTTTTCCGCTCGTATCTATACGACCTTCTCATCTGCTGCTTCGCACTGGCACATGCTCAGATGCCCAACGCCATAAATCCATTGAGTGCTGGCTACACAATGGTATTTGTTTAAATGTCAAAATATGATGCGCTTCTGGAGAGTGATATCAAATATTCCACCGTATATTCGGATACGAAATTATATTTGTCCCAGGATGAATACGGAAGAGTGTCCATAGTCGGCGATGTGGAGGGAGGTCCGGTCAATGGAGAAGTGAGCCGTTTACGATTCATGCAATTTAGAACAATACAATTTTGCGATACTTCACTAGATCTATTATCAATGAGAATATCATCACTGAAATATTATGTAGTATAATAAGTTTTTCAGATTGACATATATGGTCCCTGAATTGGAGTTACTAATCGGAAGTATTGATTATTCGGTATATCGAATTTACTGCATGTTTAAGCAATTCTTTCGATAAACTCTTGATTAATCTATGCAAATAGCATGCCACTCATGTTAATCAAAAACTGTACAAAAATGTAATATCCAGTGAAGAAGGGAGTGAAAGCAGCGGTACTCCTTAACAAGTATGCATTCGAACATTGACAAATTCTTGTGGTGAGTTCATGTTTGATGTTTACTAACTATAAAGTGTATTACGGGACTGAGTATTGCCGTGTGCACTAGGAATGACAAGTCGGTTCGATTAACGGATTATCATTTTCAAATGAACGCACGTTGCGGAGATTTGGATTATCCACTATTCAATTCACTATCCAAACCGCCGCGGTGCGCACTAGATGCCGAAACAATCATGCAATAAAACTGCGCGAATAATGAGCTGATGAAGATCAACGATTCGTCCTTGCGAAACGACGAACTAAGGCTATTCGTTTAGGTCTTCTTTCTTTTAAGATCTGGTTGAACATTGTTTGTTTTCAGTGTTTGAATTGAAGAAAACACTTTATTTGTGTATCTTCGCATTGCGAGTTCAGACAGATCAGTACGAATCTTGATAGACAGGCAGAAATAAAGCCCATGTCCGGTACAGGACACATTATTGAATCGGCAAGTTAAAGATGCGTTCCGATGAAGAGCACGGCATCGTCCTTGAGAAGCACGAAGAGGAAGGGACGATCGAAGACGATCTTTTTGAGGATCATTCCACACTTCTTAACGAAGGTAACTTGAGTGGCTGCCGCTGCCTCAGTCCCCTCCTCGGAGATCTGCAATATAAGCATTTTTGGAATTATGTTAGCTAATCATTTCCAAACCAGCTCAAATTCGGCTGTTCTGATCTCTTTCTGAAACTACAAATTGATGAGCTTTACTTATGACATAAATATACCGTATATTATATACGATCCCGATAACCATCAAATTATTCTTCAAGCTATTTGTCTTTACAACTTTAATAAGCTCGTGTTGAAAGATTTGTGGAGAAGATAAAATCATGAATTTTATCGCAATTTTGCTAAGTTGAGTTGTGTTATGCGCGGTTCAGGCATTCTGTCCCAGGAAGAGAATCTCGTCGTCCTTAAGGATGGCGTATAGGAAGGGTCGATCGAAGAACAGTTCTGGATTGAACTCGATACACGTCCTCTCCAGGGTGATTCCGGTTGCTGCAGCCGCCTCGGTTCCCTCTTCGGAGACCTGCGATGTCACTAAGTCGAATAATCGCCGCCGGATGATTTTACTTTTTGGTTCATCTTGTGAAAATCATAAGGAAAGGATATTTTGAGGATATCTTCCGACTGTGATAATCCGACCTAGTCCCCCTTGAGAGGAAACCGATCCAACTAGAATCCGAATGAGACCCCGACCTAGAAATACCTATAACACGAATACGATATCATCGCATACCACAGCCTCATTCATTACCCCCTTCAATATATATGTTAAGATAAACATACTCCTCCCTTGCCGATTATCGTATTTTGACTCTATTGATGACACGAGTCTATCCATGGAATATAACCTTTTAGGATTAGAAAACTCGAAAAATTAGCGAAAACTCGTGATTCAAAGAACTCTAAAATGTCCCATTCTAATCAGAATTCATTGCAAGTGTTATGCATTTATCGTTGCAGTTATGTTGCGGACTAGAACAGTTGGTTCAGACATTCTGTCCCAGAAATAGGATCTCGTTGTCCTTGAGAATGGCGTAAAGGAATGGACGATCGAAGATGAGTTCAGGAGATATCACCATACAGCACATCTCTAAAGCGATGCCCGTTGCCGCAGCAGCCTCGGTGCCCTCCTCGGAGACCTAAGAGTATAGTTCTATTGGAGTTGGACTTCAATAAGAGTGAACGAGTTACTGGAATAGATAGTTACTGGATTTCCAATAAATATTCCAATTCCAATTCCAATTCCAATAAGATAACTCTACTGGAGAGAAGGCCGATCCTACGAGCAACCTAGTAAACCCCCGATCTGGTTATATCTGCTACACGAATATACGGGCATCATATATCTGCCTCATACCACCGCCCCAATATCGCACCTCTAGCTTGCAGTGACGACCGGCCCACGCTTACCTTGTGAATTACAATCCTGATATGTTGGTGCTGAAATATCCGTGGAAAAGACCGAAACCATTGCGTTTATTGAAATATCCATACGCGGTAATACTCAAGTACGATAAAATGTGACAGTGGCGCAATTGGTTTGCACCGCAATCAAGTGTAGCTCGTGAAAAGCTCAGGCATTCTGTCCCAGGAAGAGGATCTCGTTGTCCTTGAGGATGGCATAGAGGAAGGGACGATCGAAGAATAGTTCAGGAGTGAACGAGATCATCCTCATCTCAAGGGCTACACCGGTTGCCGCAGCCGCCTCAGTGCCCTCCTCGGAGACCTGATGTGGTGTGAATTTTCACGAGATTCATCCCAAACTGTAATTCATGCAATAATTTTTTACTCACACTTCTAGGTTCTAGATGTGTAGGGAACATATGTATGAAATTTGCTGGACTTCAAGGAGGATGAATCTCGAGAAATTTGACACCACATCAAATCCTATGTGATTGATGTCATTGGAGTCACAGTGACCATGGTCAAGCCTTCAGAACACGCAAACGACACGGCATAATTTGAAAACAATTTCAAATGAGAGCCGAGTAGAGTCCATTTTCGATATTCCCCATTGTACGCTCCATCGACCCATTGACCAAATTTAGAGGAAGCGAACCGAGATTTAGTCGTGCAAGAGGGAATTCAGTGAACGATAGTCCAAGAAAGCGAAGACATGAGAAAATGAGACCTCTATGAACACCATCCACACACAACATAAGGCAAAATGCAGTAGAGTTGCCCCTGAAGTTGTAACTCCAGTGCTCACCTCAATGACT
Source organism: Pristionchus mayeri (assembly GCA_036245805.1). NCBI lineage: Eukaryota > Metazoa > Nematoda > Chromadorea > Rhabditida > Neodiplogasteridae > Pristionchus > Pristionchus mayeri. The sequence continues at coordinate 39,316,147 of BTRK01000002.1, read as the reverse complement.
GCCTTGTGCACGATCTTGGACACGCGCAGGGCATGGTCGGAGATCTGGAGAATCAACGGATCAGTCAGTTCTCGATTCGAATTCCCTGGTTACGGTACGCACTCCAGATAGATTGGCGTTATCGGAGAAGATGCTATGGACGCCCATCTTCTGGAGCACATCAGTCCCGTCGGTGGTCGACTCGATTTTGAACTTGGGCAGTTCAAGCTGGAAATCACATAATATTCTATTTCTCTTTAGATTTATTGTGCATTAATTTTTGTGCCATGTCAAATCTTAACATAATTGTAGGATTCTTACTCGTCATTATGTTCTTTACTACATTGCATGTATAATTTTAGAATCTGAATTTGCTCACATTGATCTTTCCCTCCTTCAGATTATCGATGGTCTCCTGAAGTTGCTCAGCCGTCAGACCATTTCTCCATTCTCCGAAGTCTCCCGTGGGCATGAGGGCCACCAATGAGTAGGTAGGGTCCTGAACGGAAGGGATGATTACGGTAGAGAGTACGGTTTCCCGTACCTTGTATGCTAGAGCGACGACGGCGAGGTCATCTGCGAGCGAGTAGCGAGTGTTCAGCTTGGAGGCGTACATGAACTGCTCCTGAAACATAACTTTCTCATCCATCAATGCAACAGTTGATTGTGCTCGGACAATTTATCCACATCTTGAGTGGTTTGTGGACGGGATTGTGGATATTTCGGGAGGAAAATCGTTGAGTGAACTCGTTCAGCGCGAATGTTTGAATCATTCATAGGAATTGCTCTTAAAATGGCACTGCCAACGTACGTCTCTGTCTCCTGCGATTCCATGGAATGCCTTGGTCTGAGTGGCGTCCTTGCTGAACTGCGTCTCCCATTCACCCTGAACAAGATCAATGATTAATCGAACAAAAGAACGAATGTGAACGAAGCTATGGACGCCATTCTCCTTTTGGAATTCTCTTACCACAGATTTTGTTGTTCTCCCACATAATTCCTTCGGTTTTCTCATCTCCTCACTGCCCCCTCTATCATTTCCCAAATCCGTTATCCATAATTGGCTACATCAATGAGAACCCACCCCTTCCCTTCTATACCCTTGCTGCAAGCAAACCCGATTCGACCACATCGACGGACCTCCGTTTTTCGACACCATTCCACAATGATATCTTGAATATTCCCACATGAACGGAATAAATAATTGAATTGAATTGAAGCTACCGAAGAATCTTCGTAAATTCCCTCATACGTTTTGGGAGAGCAAAATAACACATTGAATTTTGCAAGATCATCTTCACACATCTGCACCTGCCGAGCGGAGCGAAAATATTTTAAATGAAGAGAGGCAGACCCGTTTATCGATTTATTGTACCAACCTTGAAGTAGACTGCATTGATAAGAATGGCGACAGCTTGCGCGAATGCGTCGGCAGTTACCAGCTCGGGGATCATCCCTCCTGTATTCTCGTTCACGAATGAATTCACCAGCTGAAATTTGAGTCAGTTAGCGATTGTAGGGTGGACATACACATACGACATACAGTATCCTTAATTCAAAAGCAATTTTTACCGCTGATTGAGGCAGTTAGTGATGGATTAATGTAGGAAGTACAGTATCGTATACTTATTTGTAATTTGAGTCAGCCAATGGATTAAGTTAGTGGGAAGGGGGAACAACAGTATCCACATGTCTTAATTCAAGCAAAACTCACATTGGCAGCTGCGTCTCCGTCCTTGAAGTTGATGTTCTCGGCGCCTGCCTTGAATGCCTCCTCGATGTGCGACTGGTACTCACTCTTGAGCGAGAAATCCTGCAGTTTTCATTGGGTTTACATTCTTATTTTAGACAGTTTTTAGGCATTTATTTCAGGTAGTTTTGGACAATTTAACGAACGAGTTCGTAGTTCGGGTAGTTCATTCTTTATTTTCTACACTCTCTTCGACTCTAAAGAGACGGTGGAACATGTAGTAATCCATAAAGTTTCTAATTATCTCCGATGTTGGGGAGGATTAGTAGAGCTCGTAATTCGGGTCACCTTCTCTTCATTTCTTTCATCGACTTTGAGGAATGGGTAATTCGAATTACGAACTCTAATGGTCACTCTGTCCTTTTTTCTACCGTACACCTCCCCTACCGTACATGATCGAGGAAGAATTTGTTGGCAACATTCGTGATGACTGCCGAGTTCTTCTGAGAGAGGGCGGAAGTGAGAGTGGAGTAGAGGGCCGAGACGTCGGATGCAGAGAGATCTGTGACATTCCCTCTTGATATATACTCGCCTTCTCTTCGTCAAAAGAATATTCAAAAATGTTAGGGAATTATCGAATTTATTTCAATCCGGGATATTTTAAAAAACACGGGAGCGTTCAAGGTTGGTCAAAACATGCATTATTCCTTTAATTTTCCTGAAACGCTAGTCTCAAGTGAACAATTCTCGAGCGAGTCACTCTTCCCGAGCAGAGTGGTCGGCTCCTTCTGCGTCTCCTCCATCGTGAACGATTGCCAGAGCGGCTCCTGATGAGAACGAGCTAGAGGTCGAGAATAGATACCATGCTCTCATCACTCTGTGCACTCCGATCGAGCGGCTACTATCTTTGAGTCTAGTGTCAATCACCTCAAACTTGGGAGTAAAACCCCATTTTTTTGCGAATACGAATATCTGCTAACCAAGCGAGTAGGGCGAGATCACGAAGCTGTCGGTGTGGTTCGAAGCAGAGCGGAGAAGCGAAAGAGCGAAGTCGTTAGATGCCATCTGGGACAAATCAGAGATCGAATCGAGTCGTTCAACGAGAGTTCGTGATGCCGGAAACCTTCTCCTCATTCTACACTCACGATGAAAGGGCCATGGTATCTCGTCCAAACTCGATGTTCAACCCAACCACGGCAACAACCCAGCAAATACTTAATACGAAACGAGACAGGTAAATCTCAACTGAATTCGAATGAATGAACATCTAACATGTCGACTTTTATTTGGGTTAAGTAGTTGACAAGAGGGCAAAGATCGCCTAAAAAGCGCAAATGCATCGTTCTTTTTTAACGCAAACGAAAGGGGAGCGACGAATATTCGTCTGAATCTCTTCAGTCCACACACTCTCTCGTCGGTCAGATTGAGTGAGAGCGAATATACGAATGGAGAAAGCGAGACTATTGCTAGATAGAGACGGGAGCGGGTGAAAAAAAAAAGGTAGGGGATAATTGGGAAAAGGGAACCGCACTATTGAGCACTAATCCCCGAAGTGGCTGGTAATAGTGACTGACGTGTGAAAAAAGATGATAAATATTGAGAATGGAAGCTAGGGATCGAACGGCTGAAGGAGAAAGAGAAGGATAAATAATGCTGAGAAAGAGAGTCGATTCGGACTTACTGAGAGGCGCCACTGCTCTGCCACTCTTGAACCCTCTATACATTTATCTATCATTTTTATCCATTCGTTCGCCCCTGCATATACAATTCGAAGGATAAATGAGTCCCCTACATTTTCTGAGTCCAGTTGATGTGGAGCGGGGCAAGGGAAACCCTCTCTTTCTAGGCTGAACTATTCGTTCCCCCCTCTCCCCCCTCTCCTTTCCCTTCTCTGCCCACTTCTCGTTCTATTGACACGTGCACTAGTTACGAGAGATCATGCAGAACCGGGAGAGTACAGACAGCTAGAGTGAGACGAAGAGCACTAGGGTTTCAGTGCTTTTTTTGCAGCGTTCTCGCGTCTCTCGTTCGGTCCCTTTCCCCGAGCCGAGGCGAGCATAAAGAGAGAAAGAGTGAGTTTGAGTTGGGGGACACTGGAGATGGACTCCCATTCCCAAATGTCGATAGGAGAATAATAAATATGAAAAAAATAAACAATTTAACGATGAATGAAAGAATGGCAGTGCACTAAGATTATGCAAGGAATGAGAGTCGATTTCACAATTCCCTGCTATTCTTATTTTCGAGGGATGCATGTATCGATTATATTTATGGTTCGTTCTACTTGCTCAGAAAAACTGCCCAACTCATCAACTCGAGAGTTGCTCAGTTGGCAGAAGGCTTGATGAGTAATTTAGGGGAATTTAGTGGTTGATCTATTACGTAAAAGAAACACGTACTAAAAACAATTTTAAAACAATGCTTTGAATTTATCCACTGACTCAGTGACTTCTGTCCTACAAATTAACAAGTTCGTAATGATGCGCGTGTAAATTTTGGCGATAGTCTACACCGTTTAACGAGCGCTATAATTTCTGGTTAAGACATATTTATCGATTGCGTTGATAATATAACATATATACAGTTAAGTTTACTTCACTTCATAATCCTTCACTGGAGTTTGTCGTTGGCGCCCTATAAATACAATATAAGTTTCAATATTGTGCAGACATTTTCATGAAGTTAAAAAATGAAAGAGCAACCACGACGCATGACAATGCTTAAAAATAATAAATAAATTAGCCTCACTCCTCCGTTAAATGTGTTTGACGACTGCATGGCGTTCTGAAATGACATCGCTGTGATACTGGCGGTGTTATGTTTGGTTTTAGTTTTGTAGTCAACAATAGGGGCAATGTTATACTTACCCCAGAATTGTTAGCAAAAAAATGCGCGCCCTCCGACGCGCCCACACATTGCAATAAGGAAATTAGGATGAGGAGGAGGGCGAAGCAGAGACGGACGGAGAGCATTTTTACTGAATAAGATAACTATTAGAAGGAGACAAGTAAATGCCCTGGGAATGTTTAAAAATAATGCAAGAGCAGTTTCTCCGCACACTTTTAATGAACAAATCAGATGCTATTAAGTTGCGAAGGGTATGCCTATTGGATAACAACTTGTGTGATGATACTGCTTGATATATCTAGTTATGTAAACAGCAAGTTAGGAAGGACATTTGATAAAAATCAACGTAATGTGACAGCCTTCCTCTCCACCCTTTTAAACCGAACTCAAATGAATTCACATCGCAAAATGAGAGGACACAGTCGTCTTATACGTTGGGCGTTGGCGACAAGGGGAAGATGATCGACCAAAACAGAGCAAATCTGCCGACCTCGTTAAAGACAAGCGAAAAAGGAAAGGGGAGTATTCGTCGGAATTTCCTCGTTCCGCGCACTCTCTCGTCGGTCAGAGTTCATATTCATATTTCATATTTATCCTGACGTCAGGCACAATGGTCCTGCAGGAGGGTGACTTCAGTGTGGAGGGAATGGGGATCTTCGGTCTCAGAGCGTCGTTAGGTCAAGGGATGGGATCTTCTTTGGCTTCTCTGGTCAACTGTAGGGACGATCGTGACGGATCTCCGTTGAGCATCGAAGTAGATCATCCTGCCGCCGAACACCTGACTTGCGCCGGTTAGGAACTCACAACGCAGACAGCGGGGCTTTCTTGACGGTAGATCACTCGAGACGATGGGAATCCGTCCGTGCTCCTCCTCTTGAAGTGTACCAAGTAGGCGATACTCTCCGGGTTGCCCAAGTTGACGGGAGAGGATTCCCCAAACTAGGTCGGAAAAGAGCGGGGTCAGGGACGGCCGCCCATCACGAGCGCTAGAATGGAGAATGGAGAATGGGGGGCGGTCAGAGTGAGCGAGGTCAATGCTCGGAAGGGGAGACGAGAGCGATCTGAGGAAAGGGGTGGAGGGAAAGAATGGTAAACAGGTAGTATAAGAGTGTTTAATGTGACATTAAAAATCGCGAGTTCGATCTTTGATTTGAATTCCCGGAATTGCATATCTCCATTCCCTGAAGATACTTGAAACGTTGATCGTAATGATCGCAGGGTCGGAAATCCTTATAAATCAAGTTTCAAGTATCTAGCCTTTCAAGGAACGGATATACGAAATTGCGGGAATTCAAATGAAAGATCCAACTCGCGATTTTTAACAGATCATTATTCAGGTAACACGTTCTCTGTCGAGTGGTGAACGAGTATTGCAAATGCAGATGAAATTATCCCCATTGCGAACTCTACGGTGGTTATTCCATGAAGTTGCTGATGACCGTGAAGAACGAAAAAAAAACAAATCTTGAGGATAATTTAAAATGCGAGGTCGCAGGAAAGGCCCATGTTGGGAAGCTGAGTCGATTCCAGGAAGACCCTCTGTAATTGTGCTTCCCATTCTCACTGCTCGTGATCGCTCTTCGGATCAATCGTCTGACTCTCTTCAGTTTGTACGCTCTCGCGTCTCTCTGACCGGCGAGAGAGTGTGCAAACTGAAGAGAGTCAGACCATTGCTCGCTCTCCGTCATGTGAGATCACATGGTATGTCCCTATAGGAAGAAAGGTAATTTGCGTGACGACGGGGATCGATAGCCATAGTTTCCTTTTCCTGACGACCAAGCTAGTCTGGTTGATACCATGACTGTGAAACCGTGATGCCTAAAGGGCTTCTAAGTAACGATTTTGGTAACTGTTCCTAGTAACTGTTCCTGCTCCGACTTTTTTGATTGAGCTGGTCACTGCCGATGCATTCGCTCAAGTTTTCGCCATACTCATCAATGCAGTCTATTTCAAGGTTGCCTTTGCTCTTAACTAGAATTCGTAATTCGGGTCAGCCTTTCTTAATTTATTAGAGTCATTGACCGGTTAAAAAACCCGAATTACTAACGCTACACTTAACCGCATTCGATATCAGCATTTGATCTTAGGGCGAATGGGAGACTCAGTTCAGCAAGAACGCAACTCAGACGAAGTCATTCCAAGGAATCGGCGGAGACATAGACGTACGCTTGCATTGAACATTTTAAGAATGGCTGATAAGCTTTTTACGCACTGGTTTTTACACACTGGATGCGAAAGCATTGGATGTGCATGTGAAAGCGAACATTGTATGATGTTTTTTTTAAAATGTGTATTCCGATAATATTGATTTATCTTTGGAAAAAAGATTCAGATGTATACGGTATGTGTTTTGTCATAACGCATACAACAAAGGCCCCTGCAAGACAACATTTAAAAAATAAAATTGCAATGTGAATCCGTGATGTGAGACCTTCGGCGATGGAAGTGGAGGGAAGAGGGAAAAGGGAGTATATGTAGGTGGTGAACTTCTGGTTCACGATTGCGGACAGGACGAGCGTGACATGTGATAGCTCAGTGACGATCGTCTGCTTGAGCTGGTTGACGTCGTTCTTGGAATCGTGAATCTCATTTGTCAGCTGATCTCATGTGATGTTGATGCAGTCCCGTGTGCGGGAATAACGTTGGTGTTAGTGAAAAAAAGGTGAAAACAATAAAGGTTGACGAGTGAAAAATAACAAAAGATGAAAGGTGGGCAGTGTGATGAGTTATTTCACTGAGATTTGAATTCAGTTCCCCACTGATGAGCTGAAACTCCATCTACTGATCAATCATGGATGACTGATTGTGAGCAGCCTGAACTGAAATAATAAGTGAACAGGTAGCGGAGATATTACATTTTTACATTGTGTATACACTGTTTAGATTGCAAAAATCGATGGCAAAATCAATTAAAGACACGAACGATCTCCTCCTGATCCATTGGATTACAATGTTCGCTTTCACATGCACATCCTATTGAGAAGTAATCTCCGAAGTGGTTGGTAATAGTGAGGACGAGTGAAAACTATGGTCTAGACGAGAAATGGAAGCGAAGGAAACGGAAATGTAGAGCATGTTAGGAAACAGTTTCGGTTCTTGGCCGAGTCTATCGGTTTCTCTCACTGCTCTGGCACTATCCCTTTGCACATTTATATTTATAATTTTATCTACTCTATCACCCCCATGATATCATACACTGCAATCTCAACGGTACGCCGAAATAGCTGAGACGCACTGGAACTCTCAACTGTCTCAAGGCTCGTACGAGCTTAAAAGCCAATATTTATATTAATCCTTTTTAGCATACATTTTCCACAGCATATTCTCTCGATCGATAATTTAAAATCACTAAATTAATCAATATTTAAGGCTGAAAAAGCATCAAGAAGTTGTGCTGTGTTTAGCGAAAACGGGCGAAAATCGCATCGCCGGTTTCCACTAAACACAGTGAATCTTCTTGACGTTGTTTTCATCATAAAATAATTAATGTTTTACTGATTTTAAATTCTCTATCAAGATAATAAGTCATGGAAAATGTATGCTAAAAAGGATTAACATAAATATTGGCTTTGAAGCTCGTACGAGCGTTGAGACAGTTGAGAGTTTCAGTGCGTCTCAGCTATTTCGGCGTACCGTTGAGATTGCAGTGTATGATACCTCCCTCCCATCCCTCGTATTTCAATGTTCTTTATTGACAAGTGCTGAAAGAATACCGATAAGAGATGGTGGAGTAAACGTGAGACGAGGGACATGAGTTCAACTTTTTTCTCTCTCGCTTGCTCTCTTCTTGGGAAGATCATATCATACAGAGAGAGATGGAATTCGAAGGACAAATGAGCTCCTTACATTTCCCCTTACATTGAGGCATATTGATGTGAAACGGACAAGGGAACCCTTGCTCTGGGCTTACATATTAGCCCTTTCCATTCTTCCCCCTTTCCTCTCCCCACTCTTCTTCTTCGATTGACTCGTGCACTACTGACGAGAGTTCAATGAGAACCGAGAGAGCACAGGCAGTTAGAGCGTGAGACGAAGGTCACTTGGGTTCCTCGCTCTCTTTCCTTGAAGCGATGCGAGCATGAAGAAATAAAAGCAACGAATGATCTCCGCCCCATGATCCATCGGATTGCCTCCACCCTTTCATAATGTTTGCTCTATGATCTGAACTGGGGGTTTGGAAGAGACGGGAATGAGTAAACACTGTTTACCTCTCCCTCCGTATTCTAGCTACCGATAGAGAATCTCAAACCTTTCACCCTCTGGTTTTACACTCTTCTTGCTTTTGAGCACACGTTAGGGGTTGTACGTTAGGGGTTGGCTGCCGCATTAACAGTTTCCAGCATTAATCAAACATGTGAGGCGCTTCTTTCGAGATTGTTCTTGTCGATGTATAAATATTATAATTGTTTTCATGAAATGGTCAATAACAGAATGGTTAATACTTTTTTTTATTAATTTCTCGTATGTTTTTATGATCTGATACCTCTCTAACGCGTGGCATTATTGAAGATATGGAAAGTTATGCATGTTCTACATTGCAAGTGACTTGGAAGGGGCGTATGCAAAGGGACACTTGGAGTTACCAGATGGATAATGGTGAGCGTTCACAACATGCATTTGTCAAGGATGCGTCGTGAAAATATGCATATCATCGAGGTATTCGAAATTTGTTCGTTACCTAAAGGATTACAGGGGGGTGTCAGCACTTTTTCATTTTTCTTTTTTTAATCTTTTCGGACCTTTAGAGTCCAGAAAGTGCGCCATAGTAGCTCATACTGAGCATAAAATAAACGCTCAGTTTGGAAACTAAATATTGGGAGGTGTAGTGAAACCGCCATCCGTCGACGCCTTGCTAAAGCTTCGTGCTCTCATTCAATTATTAATTATTAGTAATTATTAATTATTAATGTTTCAGGAACTATATTTTATGACGATTGCAGTGAAACTCCCCATCGATTAAAGGTGAAATGGAAGGAAGGAATGGAAGAGAGGAGAATCGCCTGATTTGCTTTGTAGTTCTCATTAGTGATGCCAAATCGGCGCGCGCTCTCCTCTTTCACACGCTCTCTCGCTCTGTCTGGCCGGTGAGAGAGCGTGTGAAACGAGGAGAGCGCGCGCCGATTTAGCATCACTATTTATCATATCTTTTCAGCGGACGAGATATTGAGGCGAAACTTCCCGGAACTTATATTGCTAGTGTTGAAGCACATGGAAACACATTCTACTTCATGTCAAACGAGAAGGTAATTCAACGCCTGTTAAGCTATACTTGTTCACTATCTTGTCAGATGTACAAAGCAACTTTTAACCCGTCGGATGGCATCACAATTGCGTATTTGCATGATAAGACTGAGGACTTGTCGAAATTCTTTATATTTTTGCGAATCTCAATGAAGAGGTAATGAAAATGAGGGATTGTGTATCGTACATGTCAGCAAAAACAGAACGTCCACCGAGAGGCACCGAGAATTTTTCTTTTCTGGCTCTCTGCGAATACGCAATTTTAAAAGTCGTGGTTGTGCTCATATTTGTTATCATGGTCGATTTGCCGGAATCGACCCGGACATGTTCGGTCAATTATGGCTAGAAATCGATAAATCAAATTCTCAACATTTTGGTGCGATTACGGTATTTAGGAAAGCTCACCGAACTTGGTGAGCTTTCCAAAATACCGTAATCGCACCATAATTGTTTGCTTTCGATTAATCGGTTTCTAGCCATAATTGACCGGACATATCCGGGTCGATTCCGGCAAATCGACCATGATAAAAAATATGAACGCGACCACGACTTTTAAAATTGCGTATTCGCAGAGAGCCAGAAATCGAAAATTTCTCGGTGCCTCTCGGTGGCCGTTCTGATTTCGCTGACATGTACGATATAGAACAATTTTCAAAACTTTCGATGCACCACAGCTCCTCTTTAACACGGCTGTTATATAGCGCACAAGAGGTCACGTGAGGTGGAGGGGATGAGCGAATATTCATTCGAAATACCTTCATTGAGTTCGCCTCTCCACTTTGATTTGAAATGTCACAAATCGCTCCATAAACACTAATATGTAACAATGAACGGTTGTAATTCGTAAATTGCAGGACGAAGAATGCAATGGTTGGGGTGTATGCAGCCGATTGATATATGGAAATAGATACGTGTACGGGTTTTGGGACGATTCGAATCAAGGAATTTTGATCGACGTTAGAGAAGAATTACTGAAAGACTTGGTACTGAGAGGATGTGGCAAGTGAGAAAATGAGATTGTGAACAATTATCTTCAACTGTTCAGCAAATTTTACTGTACCATAATTTTCCAAATTTTACTGTACCATAATTTTTAGGTGATCGATTAAATATTTGCCAGAATATAAATTAGGGGGGGGGTGACAAAAGCAAAAACGACAAAAGCACAACTCATCGCCGTTCGATTGCGATTGGACGAAGCGACATGGGAGTTGGTTCATATAAACCAGTATGTGCTCCCCCACTTCCCCCACCATGTAAGTCTTGCTACCAGGCGATCTTAAGAGACTGTCCACGAAAGAATGTAACAACTGTGCAGAAGTCCACGGATGGCTAAAAAATCGATAATTCCCGAACTTTTTTGCTGAAGTGCGGGTGCCGAGTGCTGATTGACGGCCGCAATAGCTAAAGCTAGGGGTCGATTTTGAAAAAGTTACAGTAGTATAACTTTTTCAAAATCGACCCCAGTTAGATACTGTATTACCTTCTCCCTAATCATATCGACATCTAATCTTTCTTCCCTTCTCTTTTATTCATCTCTAATATTCATCTATGGTAATTATAATGCTCTTCATCTATTTTGTAGTTTCACCTTGTCTCGTAGTGTGATAGCACCATTTTTACATTTGCCATGTCTTTTACCCTCGCCCCCCTCTTCGTTGTATGCAAAGATTAACTAGTCGTCTCTCGTTTTCGTTCCACGTCGTGTGGTTTGTCTTCCATTGTTTTCTCTCGTGTCTTCACCGGGAATAAGGTCGGTTTTATAAAGTTATTCTTTTGTCAATTCCTTACTCGTTCCCATCACACTGTATACGTGGGAAGTGGGCCATAAGGGGTCTCAGGAGTACGGTAGCGCATAGAATCAGTTGGCCCTAGTACTATCTGAAGCTAACTACCCCCCTACTTTTGGGGTCGAAATTTTTGATATCTCAGAATTATGTCAAATATAGATTTCCTGGAGTATTTTCACTCGTAGAGTACGAATTTCGATATCCGAGCGCGAGGAAATGCGAAATAAAAAAGTTTAGCCCGAAAAAAACACTTTTTCGTCAAAATAATCGAGTATGTCGATCTGAAAATGTCTGAGGTGCACATTCTAATTATGATTTTAGGAATCTACGTAAAAAGTTATTTTTACTGTGAAATTTTCAGAATTTTAAAAATGACGTCTTTTGAGATTGCGATCCAAATTATGAAAAATACGTCAAATCGCTGAACATGGGTTCGCATGGCCCTGAAAATTTTCGCCCCTTATAGCTCTACTGGTCTAAATACAATTCGTTGTGTCTTGTACAATCATTTCCATCGTAGTACTACTTCAAAAAAGCGAGAAAATCACATTTTTGAAATTTCATTTTTTCGGTCCCTGTTCCAGGGCCAAAAAAAAAAAAAAAAAAATTCTGTTCCAGGGCCAAAAAAAATTTTTTTTTTTTTTAATTATAAATAAAATATGTTTTCCGACATTTCTCCATGCGCAGAAACCGAATTTTCATCTTAGAGCTCATGAAAAGGACGTTTGACATCAGTTTGGCCAAGATCAATTTTGAACTTTTTTCGATTTTTGAATTTTTGACTTTTTTCAAATTTCTGTTCTGTACGACTTTACCACCTATAACTTGATTAAAATGATTGTTCAAGACATAACGAATTGTTTTTAGACCAGAAGATCTATAGGGGGCGAAAATTTTCGAGGCAATGCGAACCCAGTTCAGCGATTTAACGTATTTTACTTTGGATCGCAATATCTCAAAAGGCGTCATTTCTAAAATTCTGAAAATTTAACAGTCAACATAACTTTTTACGTAGATTCCGAAAATCATAATTAGAATGTGCACCTCGGACATTTTCAGATCGACATACTCGATTATTTTGACGAAAAAGTGTTTTTTCGGGCTAAACTTTTTTATTTCGCATTTTCTCGCACTCGGATATCGAAATTCGTACTCTACGAGTGAAAATACTCCAGAAAATCTATATTTGGAATAATTCTGAGATATCAAAAATTTCGACCCCAAAAGTAAAAAAAGTTATACTACTGTAACTTTTTCAAAATCGACCCCCAGCCTTAGCAATTGCGACCGTCAATCAGCACTCGGCACCCGCACTTCAGAAACAAAGTTTGGGAATTATCGAATTTTTAGCCATCCGTGGATTTCTTACGTTCTCTGGTGTCTCTTAAGTTTCACTCCATATCTATGTTCATGGTCCAAAATTGGCAATTTGAATGGAAAATTATGGTTAGATAAGCACCAAATGTCGTAACCAATCGATACATATATTACTTGGTTACAGTAGTTATTGGGGTACTAACATATGGATTGGTTACGACCATAGTTGCCCAGCACTGGCGGCGGCTTGTCAGGCAGTGCTCATCCATGAACCCATATTCATGCCATTTTGTCAATAGTGGTGGGGGTTGATGTTCGATCGACCCTAGGTACCGTGTCCAACACCATTTACAGTAACTCCATTATCATTTATCGGCTACCGTAACCCGATCTACCGTATCCCAGATACGGTATGCACACCACATGTTTGCAAACAAGCAGGTACTCGGCCGCACAAGCATGGATGACCTTCGGCCGGAATACCGTAACCCACATACAGTATCCTTGATACCGTAACCCGATCTACAGTATCCCAGATACGGTATGCACACCATATTTTAGCAAACGAGCAGGTACTCGGCCGCACAAGCATGGATGAACTTAGGCCGGAATACCGTAACCCACATACAGTACCCTTGATACCGTAACCCGATCTTCAGTATCCCAGATACGGTATGCACACCGCATGGCAGCAAACGAGCAGGTACTCGGCCGCATAAGCATGGATGACCTTAGTACACCGTAACCCCGTGCTGTGTATGACCTCATTATTGGCAAAGCCGTAACTATATCCGTATTTTAGGTACGGTGCACTCCTAGTAATTCTCGTTGTCATCACCACACCCTTGCTCGCGCCAGAGTTTCCCTCAATCTAGTTCCTGTTTTTCACCGCTTACCGCGGTTGTATTTTATTCTCTTCTTCCGTCGATAAAGCTCCGTAATATACTCTCCGCTTCCTCGAGTACGCAAGTACACAACAATGACCATGCTTTGGACGCTGAAACAGTAAGTATTCATTACATAATACTGGTTTATTTGTTTATTAATGTTCAGACCGCTTTCGTGAATATGCTTACACAAAAGAATCCAAAGGATCGACCGACGTGCGATGAAATGCTTGCCCCTACCTACCCAACCTAGAATATGATTGTGCAATTTATCATGATTTTTTTTAAATATGCGTGTTTTGTATTTATTTTCAACCCCCATCATGCGCACATATAAATTAAATTAGCTGGGCAGGATAATTACTCTAAATAAGCAGTCCTGCTAACCTGCATCATCGAATGTGGTATTATATTGTTAAACAGTCCTAATTATTGGAAAAATGCGAAAATGCAACCGCAATGGCTTGAAATGTAACATGTAATCTCACATTTCATATCCCCTTGCCTTCCTTCACTCTCTCCCTCTACCAGACTTCCTCACCTTCCCCGCAACTTCTCGATTCACATTCATATTCACAGATCTCATGTACAGATCACGTATTGCAAGCGAGAAAAAGAGGAAGTCTTAATACCTTCTTACTAACATACCTTCTTATCTTAATACCTTCTTACTAACTCTCCGCTGAAAATTGCGTAAGGGAACGGGGTTTACGAGGATCTGACGGTTCAAGGGAATCTGTTCTCACAACCAATCGCTCCTAACTGTATTTATTTCTAGTTTCGACGCACTCAACTCTTCACTCTCGGGCTCATCACACATTACTCACTTTAAATCCATGCATATATGCTTTATTTTTCAATTGTAGTATTAATATCCTTAAAGATTCAATGGAATTTGCATTAACAACCAAACCATTTTATTAATATACGGTTTGAAATATTTGCAATCGCAAATCTGGATGAGAGGCTACCAATCTCCGAGCTTTGCAACCATTCGATTTTTTTGCCAATCGTAAATAATTTATCTCTACGTCGCACAATTTTGCATATGACACGAATCGCGAGAGATTCGAGCACGATGTGGAAAAATAAAATCGATAATTTGAAAAATTCTGCAAATTTACCAAAAGTACTACGAACCAAGCTCTTTCAAATTGCGTTGGCCGATTATTTTTAAAAAATTTATTTTTCGAGTAGTGACGTCTCGAAGTTGACGTCATTCACTAAAATTAGTGAAGAATACCTCATATAAATGATCATAACTTGCTTCAAAATTGAGCTAGAAACTTTTTCTTTTTTTAGAAATGACGCCCGTGAAATCGTCTACAACATTGTCCTTAACAATTTCATTCCCCGTCATGGTTCCGATCCAAGGTGGTTGCCCGAAAGAAAAATGACCATATCCCAAAAAATAGGAATTTCCCAACTTTGCCCCAACGAGTAATTTGTAACTCCTACCATAGAGTTTTTATTCCCCAAGTATCAGAAATAGATTTCTTATATACCAAAAAGCGCGCTCGTTTCAGTTCGAGCGGTCCGAATCGGACCACTGACAGGAATGCTTCCAAAGCGCTATTTGGCCTATATTGCGCTCAAATGCATCGAGAATCATCAAAAACATCGTTTTAAGTTGTTTCCGCAATAGTCATAGCACTTTCATTGGTCAAAAATTACGGTATCACCCTTACAGGAAAATGTAGAGAATGATGTGCTAAACATTTCATATGTTGAAAGTGAGATTCTATCTTTTCATGTACGCGCGCTACAGCGCTCAGAAGTTCGTGAAAAGCACCCGAGAATCTCTCAAAAACGCGCGCTCTAACCGTCTGGCGCTCTCTCCGACTGACCTCCCTCTCCCTCCCCTCCATTTGACGCTCTCTCGCGCGCCTCCGCCGTCCTTTTTCCGCTTTTTGGGATATAAGAAATCTTTTTCTGATACTTGGGGAATAAAAACTCTATGGTAGGAGTTACAAATTACTCGTTGGGGCAAAGTTGGGAAATTCCGATTTTTTGGGATTTGGTCATTTTTCTTTCGGGCAACCACCCCGGATCGGAACCATGACGGGGAATGAAATTGTTAAAGACAATGTTGTAGAGGATTAAAAAGGGCGTCATTTTAAAAAAAAGAAAAGTTTCTATCAGGTTGACTAGAAAGTTTTGTCGTATTTTTCGTATTTAAACTTTTGCTCACTAATACAGTTCAAAAGGGTACATTATCTAAGTACTATAAGGAGTGCTAGGGATAGTTCCCTGCTACAAATTGATACCGTTACGGATACCTCATTGTCATTGTTATGGGATCTATGATTGAACAATTTGACCAACTGCATTTCAATGACTCCTGATCTTTGATTTCCTGCTGATCTTAGAAGTTAACTAGACCCACAAGCAAGTGATGGTTGGAATGAGCAATGGTCAAGGAATATGCCAAGCGCAGTGGAAGTTATTAGTTCGCGCATACTATGGTTGAGGCCACTGCTTGCATCTAATCTAAGACGGTCTAGTGAGGTAGTTCCATTTGCTCGAACCTAATCTATTTGTTCTACCACCATATTATCGACATCGTTCAACCAACTTCGCGCAGTGGTAGAGAGGGGGTATGTCTTTGATACACATACGCTATACGGAGTTATCTTGTCTTTGGTTTGAAAGCGGAGACGGATAAGAATATAATTATGTCGTGAAAACAAGAACACTCCTTTGAAAACTTGTGCATTTATCTGGTATAAACTGATTGGGATTACCAAATTTATAACATATCTAAAACAACCCTGTGCACCACTCCTTAACTTGAAAAATGGGGCGGCTCATCTCGACAGAGAAATGAGAACGAACGGATTGAATTGAGACCACAAAATGTGACAGAACTTTCTAGTCAACCTAATAGCTCAATTTTGAAGCAAGTTATGATCATTTTTGTGAGGTGTACTTCACTAATTTTAGTGAACGACGTCAACTTCGAGACGCCCGTACTCGAAAAATAATTTTTTTTTTAAATAATCGGCCAACGCAGTTTGAAAGAGCTCGGTTCGTAGTACTTTCGGTAAATTTTGCAGAATTTTTAAAATTATCTTTTTTTTCCAATGACCCCCTCTTGGTGCTCGATTCTCTCGCGATTCGTCTCATATATACTTGTACTCTTTTCAGAAATTGTTGTGTTTATTGTTGTTAATGTCCATTCGTATCACTGATGGGTCGCTCCGAAGCAGGTTGCATCGACTTTTCACTCTACCTTCTCCCCTTTAGTTGACCCGCTGCGATCAGAGATGCTCTGGAGGCTCTCGATCAGGGAGATGAGATCTTTGTTCCACCATTCCGACCTCTTCCCCCTTTCCAGCTCCTTCTCATCATCTTGTTTATCCTCGTCATCAATCTTTTCCGGAACCTCAAATCGGTAAGCTCAACATTGATTTTACCAATTCTATTTCTGTTTAGTTATACTCCCGACGAGGAGGCTCTGCGAAACCGACAGCATCGAGTCTTCCCGGGGGGGGGGGAAGAATCAACGCCTTTATCCGAATCGTTGGGAGAAATCCCGATGATATCAGAGCGGAGCTGGAGGCTATCGAACGGTGAGAGGGGAATTTTGTCGGTTGAGGAACTATGTCGCCATTCGGCAAAGGAAGTCATAGTTAGCACGACAGCATAGTTCTCATACGACCTAGGGCCACATAATAATTCCACCAGTCCGGCAGTCGATGTCAATACAGTTCGTAATTCGAGTCACGGTTTATTCATTTCCACACTCTAATACGGTCCAACTGTGAGTGGGTACGGTAAATGATCGAACTGAAGATGCCAAGACGGTGAAGGAGTGCATATTTATCTTCCCAGAAATACAGCTGCCCCCGGAAACTTGCGTCCTTCCCATTCCGATAAAAGCAATCTTCGCCTCATCTGATTTCATCGCGCAGCTACGATGGGAGGACGAAAACATGTTCGTGCCAATAGTTATATAATTTTGGGTAGTGGCGGGAATCTAATAACAATTAGTGAACGTGATACATAAAACATATCACGCCTCTCACGAGAGAATCGAGCTAAAATCGTCATTCTAGGGAATGGGCGGAAAATCGTCAAATGAGTTACTATCGGTTTTGGACACCCCAAGACATTCCTAAATAACCACCCAAAGTCTCAACTAGCACACTTAATTTTGGAGCGCCTTACACCGGGTCGGCTGTCGGCTGCTCCCACTTTGACAGCGATTTTAACGCTTCGCGTGATAGATGGACGAAAAATGCACTCTGAGGGACCCCTGTCATTTTTTGAGCTCTACCGATGCATGCAAACCAGATCCTCTAATTTTGAGTTTTAACTGAGATACATTCAAAGGGAAATTTCTCAAAATTGTAGGTAAAATAGCAGCTCAAATTTTCGCAGTGTATATAGCTCACCGAGAGCTTTCCAATGAGTGGTTTGCGCCAAAAAGTCGAAATCGAGTTCTCCTTTTTAGGGTTAGCGATCATTTGAACTTTTATTTCAACAGCATAATTCAGAGAAAACTCATTTCATTTCACTTCCCACCGCGCTTTTCTGCGCGCTCAATATGGAATGATCCGTTTTCTCGCAATTATGCTGTTGAAATAAAAGTTTGCTGTTGAAATAAAATGATTCCTCACCGTTAAAAGGCCATACACTGCGAAACTTTGAGCTGATATTTTACCTACTCTTTTGAGAAATTTCCCTTTGAATGTATCTCAGTTAAAACTCAAAATTAGAGGATCTGGTTTGCATACATCGGCAGAGCTCAAAAAATGACAGGGGGTCCCTCAGAGTGCATTTTTCGTCCATCTATCTCGCGAGGCGTTAAAATCGCTGTCAAAGTGGGAGCAGCCGACAGCCGACCCGGTGTAAGGCGCTCCAAAATTAAGTGTGCTAGTTGAGACTTTGGGTGGTTATTTAGGAATGCCTTGGGGTGACCAAAACCGATAGTAACTCATTTGACGACTTTCCGCCCATTCCCTGGATATGCTCGATTCTCCCGTGAGAGGCGTGATATAGTCATCGCAACAAATAGTATGCCATCTAACGTTCGTCACTGGACGGCTGGGAAGGTTAGGTTCTCTAGAAGCACTTCGACAGCAGGTGTACGCCACGTATTGTAATCGTCCCTTGAACTCATCAATGTGGCCCTTCTCAAAGCATGAGACAAAATTGATAAAAATTTCATGCGGGATTGACAGTTGGATATGTGAAGACACTCAAGGACTGTGCCAAAGCAAAAGGAGGTCTCATCACAATTAGTAGGTTACAATTGCCTAAATAGTTGGCAAGCTAATCCTAGAACTAGGTCGATCAATTCCCATACCAAATTCGAGAATCATATGAAAAAAGTTGTCCACGAATTTTTGGCGCACCCCGTAGATAGTTATAAACACTGCAAAAATGCTAACCGACAATAACAGGCAATTCATCTAACTTCAAGAGAATGCAATTAGCATTAATCCGCTCAGGAAGATACTCAAAATATAACAGAGAACGCGAAAACATCCAGTACTTAACAAACCTATGATAGGTATGGGTGAGCAAGCAACTCATCGCAAGTCGGTCGTTTACTTGGATCCACTTCTGTGAGCATGTTCACGAATTCCGTCTAAAAAGTAATAATCACATAACCAATTGCCTTTAATAATATACTCACTGTTTCAGTATCACGAATGTGAGCATTCTGCTTTCCAGCGCGACAATTATCGAAAATATGAAAAACCAAAAAGGCTGAGCAATATTAGTTGAACAAGTCTACCAATTTCAGCTCATCAATTGGCTTCCAAGCGCATAATTCGATGAAGCTCAGTCCAAGAGAGAAGACGTCCGTTTTTGAACTATAAATTGGTAAAGCCGCATTCTAAAAAAAATCGAATAAATTATAGGAAGAAAAATTTGACATCGAACCTGCTCGGGGCTCGTATACATGCTAGTCCCCTTGCCAGTTCGAGTAATTTCCGTTACTCCATGATCATTTCTTCGAACTGTCGATATTCCAAGATCACACAATTTCAGTGTATCCTCGTCAGAGAATACAATATTCTTAAGCTGAAAATGTTTAAAAAGATTTTAAAAAAATATTTTCATCTCTCCTAACCTTCAAATCTCTGTGAATAATGTTTTCCTTATGGATATAAGCAACTGCCGATATAATTTGCGTGAACCATGACTTCACTCGAAGGAGATTTCGCGACATGTCATTTTTGTTTTCGTTCAACCATTCGGCGAGTGAATATATGCCCAGCTGTAAATGACTCCGATTTGGAAAAACACATACAATTCGTTATTGCCTCCATTTGAATGTAGAGATATGCACTTTCGTTATTATACTTCATTATCTGTAATAAATGGTGTAATATTAGGTTGGAACATAAGTTCTGTCCGATTTCGTGCACGAAGTTTGAGCTCGCATAAAATGGTCATCTCAAATTGCATTGAGCTAACTCAGTAGCATAATTAGGTGGAAGACTTGAACATTCCGTGTATATGTTCAGATCAAATAAGCGACTCAGGGTATACGAGAAATTGATGATTGACATCAAACCAAGTTTTGGATATATTTTGGAAAATGTTTGGATCACTATTTTGCAGAAGAGAAAAATCTTTGGGCAACTTCACATCTAATATTGAGAAGACCATGTCGAATACTTTCTAAACCTGGGTTGAATGTTGGGGTTGATCCACTCCTTCCCCGAATTACAGGAAAAACAAAGAGTAAGATGGCGTGATGATGCTGTTCAATCGATTAGTATTCCTGTCCCGACTACCAAATATTCAGTA
This sequence comes from Pristionchus mayeri, assembly GCA_036245805.1. Taxonomy (NCBI): domain Eukaryota; kingdom Metazoa; phylum Nematoda; class Chromadorea; order Rhabditida; family Neodiplogasteridae; genus Pristionchus; species Pristionchus mayeri. Next base: position 39,295,628 of record BTRK01000002.1, on the reverse strand, counting down.
CTTAGAATATGGGCGATATAGTGAACTACTATTGCGTCATTCATACATTAGAAAAATCTAGCTGAACTGATCTTCATCTTTCTCAAAATTTTGATTTTTCAAAAACACATTATACTTGAGAAATATACAAAATTCCGACTTTTGATGTCCGGGCTAGTATTACTTCTCTACCAAAAGTACCTATCACCCAATTACCCAAGCCACAATGTTGTAAGGTAGGACCAGCTTCAGAATGTAATCACAAAATAACGAGCTGATTAATTGTATGTGAGACAGAAACTGGTAAAATATGTCGATTTTTTGTTGAATTTTGGACATCAATATTTAAATAAATTTGGCTTGTGGCAGGAGGATCGCACAATTACCTAAATACAATAATGTGCTGAACAGGGCCGGATCTATACATTTTCAGTATGTTTTAATCTCTAAGTCTAACGATGTGAATGCACGGTCGATAAATTCATCTGAGGTCGTCCAGGGGGATGTCCAGGACATCAGCATTTTCCAAGTTGGCCTTTCGTGTTAGAATTCATTTTAAGTTCTGTAATACACGACCATGGCAATTTCCAAAAATATTATACGGTTGCCACTATCTCTCAGACCGATAGAATGGAACTCGGAGAAATAAATAGCCCAGTTGCCTATTACGGTGCCTCGCACTGCAACCACAATCCCGATGTTATAGAGCTGCACAGATGTGCGCTATACAGAGTGTTGAAGCACTTATTGTTTGAAAAAAACCATTCTAAAATCGGTCGAAAGGTAAGGATGTTGAATGTATGAAAACCAAAATATTGAAATCGGACAACACTTTTGTTCCAACCTGATACCATTTCATAATTTAACTTGCAAATACACGTACAACGAATGGCGAATATAAATTTATCAAATAACTTACACAACTCTTTGGATTTCCAATCTTCTGCCTAAAGTCATCTTCAAACTAAAAGCATATACGCATTAAAAAACAATATACATTTTAAACCTGCCACCCCGCTGGAGGGGGTTTCCATCCATGAGTGATAGTATCGAATAATTCCCGGATAATTACACCTTGCCAATGTTAGCGCTTCACGTAATTCATCACCGTTTGTGCTGCAATATATGAGAGGAATCGCGAGAGAATCACCCATTTGAGGGGGGTACGCGGCGGTAGAACCAAATTCGAGTTTCTCTCGTGATTTTAAACGGACTTATGGTCATTTAAGTGGACTCGATTTGACCCTTGAAAAGTGAGTAACCCAAGTTTGGCCTTCTGAATCTCGAAGATAACGACAGTTATCAAAATTCTGACGACGCAGTTTCAAAGAGCATCATTTGAAATACTTAACCCCAATTTTTCATCGAGATAGGTCGAATTTTGTTCTACCGTCTTATATTTTTTTTGGCTAGAAAATACCTTTAATGTAAGAGACCACCAGCAAACTTAAATAGCTCACGGATGGTCAAAATTCGAAAAAAAATCTAACTTTTGGGTAGGGACCACAAGGTGGTTAGCCGAAATCGTCACACACGTCTCATTGTGTGGTTAATGTGTTCATATGGGGCTAAATAGGACCATGCATTTTGAATTAGGTTGATATCTAATGTTTGAGCCAAGATATGGCTCAAAATGTGGGTGAATTGAGCGTAACGTGAAAGGCCCAAAAAGTGAGACGAGAGAAAGAGGAGCGGAGCCTATTCCTCAATTGTCTTTTCAATTCTCGAAACGATCGAGTAGAGCTTCGCCGAAATCTACAGAGTAAGAAAGGGAGCTCTCTCGTAGGCGCGGTGCTCTCTAGTCACTCCGGGTGAGAGACGAGGGAGAGAGGGGAGGGAGAGGGATGAGAGGACGCAGAAAGAGTTGCCAGCCATGCGCGCTTCGAATTCGAAGAAGCACATTCTTCATTCGCAACTAAATCACTCTCTCAAAAATGAATTTGGCAGCTCTTTTCATCCTCTTTCGAATGAGCCTCCGTGACCATGGAAAATCCTTTTCTGAGTAGGTCAGCATACGAGTTTTATAGTTTTCGAAGTCAAGTCGCTCTATAAAACATGTATGCTGACCAACTTAGAGACGGATTTTACAAGGTCTCTGAGGCTCATTCGAAAGAGGATGAAAAGAGCTTCCATATTCTTTTTTGATCGAATGTGTTGGTTGCGAATGAAGACTGTGCTCCTCTTGTCTCGCTTTTGCGGGGTATAGTGTAAGAGCCGAGTGGGCGGAGTTTGCGGGGTCTACTTTTGGGTTTAAAAACTTTAACATGTATGAAGTCTATCATAGTGTTTTCAGAATTTTAAAAATGGAACCCGTTAGAGTTTGTGTCATCAAAGTCCAAAAACAACGAAGAAACCAAAGAAACACTACAGGGACTAGAAGTTTGCGAAACCGAGAAATACAAGCGAGAAACAGATAGAGCGCGCGCGCTCTATCCGCCTGGCGCTCTCTCCGCCTGACCTTCCACGCCTGACCTTTTTTTAAAAAATCGATCTATAAACATTCCCATATAGCTTGCTAATCAGCATTCATGAGGGCCAATATTTTTTTCGAATTTTTGCCATCCGTGAGAGTTTCCAATCTGTTACGTTTTCTGGCGGACGGCATCTTAAGTAGATACAACTACGCGCATTATAGTTAAATATACATATATGTATACATGTATTTATATGCATACGTAACGCTACGTGAGTGTAATTTGTTATTTTATGAACACATTATACGATAGTATACTTAGTTCGACGGAATAGCAATTCTCTTTACAGCAAACTTCAAGTTAACCAATTTTTGGGTCGCTTCGAAGACTATTCCATAAGCTCCAGAGTCGATAATGGTTTCAATAGTGAAGTCTTCATAGAACCTAAAGCGTTATACTAATTAGTATATGTTAAATGCGTTGTTATTACCTTGATTTAAAGCTAACTGGAGTCAGAGCAATCGTTATTGCGTCTAATTGTTTCTTAACATCGATTTTATTTCTTGACTACCATTAGAGATTTGTTGATAATAGTGTGAATATCGATCGGAAGATTACATTTTGGAAGCGAAAACTTTCTTTTCGTGAACCTTTTACCTTTTTCACATAAACATTATCTGAACGTCCATGTATTTATTCATTCTCAAATGGCATATTTTGTCTAAGAAACCTTATCAATTGCAAAAGTTGATCATTAATAAATAAATACCATGAATACAAATTCGTTATTCAAATTATAACCTTTTCAAGTTCGCTATCAACGGCACACCAAGCTTCTTCAGGCAAGTAGTGCGCTGGTATTAATAATTCATGTTCCGTTACTTCCAGTTTCAGTGTTTACTATGTCTGCAAGGTTATTTAGATCAATGCGAAATCGAAATCCACACAGTAAATAACATATGTAAATATTATTTCTTTTGGTTCAATTACTATGTATACATTCCCTATTCTTTGTTATCTCAACCGGTTCCTAACCTGAATCATTTTTCGTAAGAACCGAAATAGTGCGTTGATATTAATAATTCATGCTGAATATATAAAATGAAAAATTACGAAAATCCTCGCCATGTACTCTCGCGTATTTATCCGAGAGTTGTGCAGTTACCAAATATTGTTTGCCGTTCGACATTTCATTAACAACGATCTTCCCATCGCGAATTCCTCCGATGTGGGTAAGTATGTTGGTGTTTCTGTAATATATAAACACTTGTTACATTTTATAAATGAGTGCTTACTCAATTCGCAATGAAGCCTGAAGGTTCATTGAGTGGGTGTCAAAAACTTCAATATGGTCGTCAGCGCCATCGTAAAAAATACGAATGGCGAAGAATCGGAGAAGTGATACATGCAGAATGTGTTCGGCACCTTGAGACATATTTCTTACAAATAGTGTTATATGTCCACCTCAAGTACGAGGACGTTTTCGCTTAATTTATGAATTTTTGGACGACCTGGTTTCACCCTCTCGTACATAAGCATCCCTCTGAAAAAATTTCCGAATGAGGAGTAACCGCTCTCAACTCTTCCTTCTAGCGATATTGTTTCCTCACCTGTGAATACCTTTCAATGTCATATTTTGGAGTATTTCTTCGTCAAAATCGATTTGAATTCCATCTGTATTCGGCTCGTCCCAAATTCCGTGAACGTATTTCTTCCCATCTCTCCATGTTCTGTATAGCCACCACTCAACAATCTTTCCTACCTATAATTTAATAATTATTCCAAACCATTCAACATTATACTGTTCTTACTTCGGGCATATTCCGTAAATAATATATTGAGATGTCATCGTCCGGGGTGCAAACCGCTATGTAGATCTTCTGCATTTTCGTTGTATTTAAAAAAAAACATAAGAACTGATCATTAACTGTATTCTGTGTCACGAAGTACATTGCATTTTCGTGAAATCTGAAATCGACCATCTTCTCAGCAGGCATATTCGCCTGATTGATGCTTCCGCTGCAAAAGTGTACAGGGTGCGGAGAAAGGATGAAAACAAAGTTTGAACTCAAATATTTCATCACTCCTGGAAACCTGTTAATACAAGTTATAACAGGTTTTACCTAATCATTCGGTGTATTCAAGGCGCACTTTAAATTGTTTCCCCTAGTCATGGTTCGACCCCCACCAATTCCGCCAATCAATTATTGACCTGTGGAGCACCGGCGAGACCGTTGGTTCAATCTCGAAGAAACTCCGTGTTTGCCGTCCTACCGTTTTCAAAACCATCCGCCGTTTCAAGGAGCTGGGCACGACAAAGGACCGTCCTAGAATGGGCAGACCTTCCTCCGATGTCACTCGTCAGAATAAGAAAATTATGCAGAAGCGAGTCACACGCATTCCCAAGCGATCAATGAGGAAGATGGCCCTTGATCTCGCTATTGAAGAGCATTCGGCGCGTAAGATCATCCATTCTGGACTCACGTCCCACCCTTACAAGATGCGTAAGAGCCATGGTTTGACTGGCGTTCACAAGGGAAATATACTGAAGAGATGCAAGAAGCTCCTGGTGAGGGCCGAGCATCTTACGACTGTCTACTCGGATGAGAAGATGTTCACCGTGGACGCAGGCTTTCAATAGTCAGAACACGAGAGTGATTACCCAGTCTGCCCAGCAAGCCAATGCTAGGGGCAAAACCGTCTCTCGAGTTTCTAACCCGCAGTCAGTGATGGTTTGGGCAGCCACCGGCAAGACTCCCCTTGTTTTCGTCAAGCCCGGTATGAAGGTCGGTAAGCACTACTACATCAAGTAGTTCATGGAGAGGACTCTTCTTCCCTGGTCACGTTCCCACTTCAAAGGGCGCCGTTGGAGCTTCCAGCAAGATTCTGTACCCGCCCAATCCGAAAAACTCACCCAGAACTGATGCGCGAGAAATCTTCCCGACTTCATCACATCTAATGAATGGCCCTACAACAGTCCCGATCTGAATCCCTTCGACTTTAGCGTGTGGTCTGTTCTCGAGAAGGAAGCTTGCTCCATTCGCCACCCGAATCTGGAGAGTCTCAAGAACTCCCTTCAGAAGGCATGGAACAAGATCGACAAGAAGTACCTTGGGGCCGTCGTCGAGTCAGTTCCTTCTCGTCTCAAAGCAGTCATCAAGGCAAACGGGGGCCAAATCGAATAAGCTCTCGTTGTTATGTTCCTAATATCTCTGATAAATGATGTGTACCGTTTCAAAAGTGTGCGATGGTTTTGAAAGAAAATACATGGTTAAATCCGTGTTGCCATACTTTCTCCGCACCCTGTAAATTGCTTCAAGCATCGGAAGACACTCACTTCCATTTAGCATATATTCGCGAATTGTGTATATCGCCGAATAGTTTGATTCCTTCAACATTCAATGAACATAGAAAACTGTGAAAGCCCACCGTCATTGGCTTCGAAACCCCAAGTTTCCATCGGCAACTCCTCCTTGCCAATCGATTTTAAGACATTTTTGGTTGCCATGCCTGAAAGGTAAACTTTTACTCGCACGCGATTGAATGCGATGTTGGTTCCTCATGCATATACATCAAAAAAAGAAATTCTAAATTATCTTAAGAAGCCATAATTTCAGAACCGCATGTCAACCAATTGAATTAATCAGCGTTCAAAAAGCAGTTGTGTGTTTGTTGACGAGAGATGACGTTACAAGCAAACGGTACGTTATGACAGCACTTCTTCCGGATGGATACGTGAGCACATTGAACATAATAACTAGCGACCTTCGGTCCCTATGTTACGCGGGGTTGCGTGTTAAGGATAAAATATGGGCGCAATTGTTGAGAGTCTGCATGAAACGTTGTAAAAGGCTCGTGAGGCCTCGGGCAATTCGAAAAAGTTGGGATGGGGCTTCGCCATTTTATCATTTCAGTATTTAAATACTATAACCGTTGACGAGAGGAAGGTTGCAAATTGGGTGGATCGAATTTACCAGGTTTTCATGTACAGTCGTGCCGGAAAGTCAAAGGGCACATTTAATTTGTTGCAACTTTTTGCCCAGAAATCGTTCTGGTAGTAAAGTATGATGTGCCCTTGATGAATGATAACTTTCCTCAGCAAAAAGTTGCAACAAATTCAAAAAGTGTACTGTGACTTTCCGGTGCGATAGTGTACATTGGAAAAGAGAATGACCACTTATTGCAGCTCGAACAAAATGAAATAACGAATAAGTTGGAACGTGATGAGATTGTTAGAACATTCGAAGACAAAATACGACATGTATGTTTTCAATATCCCCGGCATATATCTTTTCCATTTGGTTGGTTGGAAATTACTCATTTAGCTGGATTATTTCATGAACGATTGTTTTTTCTTTAAAACAATTTTAAAAACACTAGATTTAGATTCGCGTTAGCTTTGAAGAAGAAAACAAAAATCTCGCAGATAAGCTGAAGCGAAGCAGGCAGGAAAATAATGAGGTGCGTGTACAAAAACAAATGGAAAAGCTTGAAGGCATTGCTAAACATTCAGCTAGGAGGAATAATTTATGAACTCACGACGAAAAATGAGCAGTCCAAGCAAGAGAGCTGGAAGGTAGATTTACAACTACAGTACAACACGGTCTCCCTCCAGACTGGCGCTGCGCGGAGGTTCGGTGCGGGTCATGCGTGCAATTTGTGCATATAGGATGTGGGTTATTGCAACAACTACCGATCGACCTGTCTACTCGGTGTTTCAAAACGTTCAGTTTGGGCTACTGTTTGTACGGATATTATTGGAGTGTCCTCTATTACCCTTCATCATTTCCCATAGGATATCATTACTCATTCTTATGGCTGGTGAGCGGCGTCATAGAGAACTGAGGGAAGGGGAGGTTAGAGGACTCCAAAGGGAACCCATCAAAACATGAGGTCAAACTGAGCATTTTCCGAATTCGCATATCGATAGATGGTTATCGAAAGAACCTACTGCCGAAAATGCATAAAAATACACACTTTGAACGGTATCTTGATGTGATGCGACCTCATGCTACTCTCCGCAACTATCCGCGCAGCGCTCATCCGGGGGGGGGGGGAAACCATGCATCACTGTATATTGAAACAATCGAATTCATATAGCTTCGGAATAAACATTATGATATTCGAGAGGCAATGCGTGCAATGGAGCAATACGATAAGATCAATAGAGAGGTATTCATTAACTTTGTATTACTTGACTTTGGCATTTCAGCTTCAACATGATTGTGAAGCGTTAAATCTGCGAAATATTGAACTGCTGTCGCAAAATGAGCAAGTGAAACTTCAGCTGAAGAATATGGAAACGACCATGTTTAATGTGATTTTTTAAAAATAATTTGAAATTAACATACATTATATCAATCATAGATCAAACTTGACAATCTCAAAATGAGGAGTGGCATCTTCAACTTCTGTGAATTGGAAAGTTTCTCTGAACAACTCATCTCAGAGCAACTGGATACTGGTAACAATTTCTCAAAAACTGAATGAAAAACGATCATTGTATTTTAAATATAGGCCTGACTGTATTTTTTAATAGCATGGAGCCCTTACGACTATTCGCAAAATCTGCGTAAGTATTTAATCATGTAATTCATTTCATTTCTGAATATATTTTCAGTGAACATTACAATATCGACTTATCAGTGCTGGAACATGAATCAAATTGTTCATTCAACGGAGTTCAACGGAATAATGTCTATTTTTCGACTTCATCCAGAGATGTTTGTCAATTTGACAACAAATTATTGTTAATGATTTCCTCTAAATTCAGACAACTATGTTCTTCAAAGTGTCCTTCGATGATGAACCTACGCGCTGCGAAATAATCAATGAAGTTTGAGTATTTCAATTTTATTGTGAAATCTATGTGTACTTTCAGATGAGCTCATTTATCTCATTCTAAGCATCAGCCGTTTTATTTCCTCGAGAGAGTGAATGAGTGGCATGTCTATGAATACGATGAGAAACCTAACGAGGTGGAAGGAATGAAATTCGACATTTCGAAGATCAAGTTTCTTAGTCAACATGAATGGCATATTCACAAGTACCCACAAATGTTCCTAAAATAATATATAGAGATTTACAGACGTACTCTATATCTCTTTCGACATCACAAGGATGCGAATATTGTGAAAGTGAATGAGAATGTACGAAGAATTGAGGGACCGCTGCTTGATCTTGATCAAATTGTGCGCTTGATGAGCTATTTCCCGAATATTATGCAAAACATAATTTAAAATATAATCTTTAAAATATGTTTTCAGGTGATCTATTCCACTGCTCATATTGAATCAATCTTCATTCTGATTTCGTACCTCAACATCATTATCATTTTGAACACCTTGAATCTCCACGTCACTCAACTGCCTTACGTGTATGTGATGTATTCAACAAGAACTAATCTATCCGCTATTCTGAAGTGAACATAATATTCAGGCTCCCATCATTATCAACCAAACATCGAATTGTCGGAGTTCACAATGGAATGCTTACAATGTCATTCGTAACAGAAGACGAAGATCAAACAACAAGATTTCACCTAGCGAATGCCAAAATGCATATTTAAATTATGAAATAGTTGTATATTCAATGAATTGTGAGTAGCTAATCGACGCCAAGTATATTTCGATTCACGAATTTATTAATGTATTTTTTTACATTTCAACCTACGATCACGTATAAGTCCCGCCGACAAGTGCAAACACTGACGTTGACACCGTCAGAGAAGAATTAGGTCGAAGTTTTCCGGAGTTCAAGTTCCGAAGATTGCCTTGTACTTGCTACCAACCGAATGTTGATGTACACGATTTATGCATAGCCGAAAAGTTGGGTAATTAAACCAATTTGGCGATATGTAACTGATAAATTTTAAAAAAAAGCGAAGAAAAACTAAGCACAGACAAAAAAATGCGAAAAGAGGAAGAAAATATCTGATAAATTTCAGCGAAAGAATGATTACGGTAGAAGGGAGCGAATCAACTACTGACTATATTTTACTGCTAAAACTGGAAAATATTATTCTCTTTCTTGCTCAATTCCCTTACACATGTTATGCAATCACTTGCATTTGCAAAAATGTTATTCTTATTTTTGTGGAAGGCCCTTTGATCGGTCTTGATGTGACCGTAAGCTGGTCGTAAGTGACGTACTAATGAACACATAATTTTATCAGTTATTCTACTCTGATTCTCACTCTGACTTCATCGTTAATTCGGAGCTGAATACCGACGACTTATCGATCTCACATCAGTGTTCGAAGTGGTTATATATGAGAGACATCACGAGAGAATCACCTTCTCCGCGGCGGAAAAACAAACTCATCCAATCCAGGTATAAACAAGGCGCAAGGTATTTCAAATAATGCTCTTTGAAACTGCGTTGTCAGAATTTTGATAACTATCGTCATCTTCGAGATTCAGAAGGCCAATTTGGGACACTTACTTTTTGAGGGTCAAATCGAGCCCACTTAAATGACTATAAGTACGTTTAAAATGACGATAAAAACTCGTTCTTTGCAAAGAAAGAAAGCTGAGAACATTTTCTACAATTTTTTTATTGAACATGTCATTCCCTGTGTACGTCCCCGTACGGGGTTGTCGGGTCGACCAAAAATGACCTAACTCTGGAAATCGGAAAAACCCTCTGAGATTTTATGTGCAATTGATAGACACTATGTGTGACTAACTTGACGTCAAATATTAGCCAAATCGAAAGATGTATAAAAAACGGCGTAACTTTTCGTCCAGCGACGTATGAATGGGTACCATACACAAACACCTCGTTAGTTCCAACTGATGGCTACTAGACTCAAATCTGCCCAAAATCATCCAAAATATCATTTAGAATTGTTTCCGATCCCAATACAGTACTCCTATTGGGCCAAAATTACGAAAGGACCAGAAAATTGAAAATCGATTTTCAGGTCCTCCTCAACTTTTGAGCTCGGCCCAAATGTAGCAAATCACTTTCAAATAACGCAAAAATGTCCCTCTATACTATTCAAGCAAAGGGCGCACCTATAAATGCGAAATTTCATCAGAGGTATCCAAGAAAACGCGCAAAACTGAAGTTCAGGTCAACATGGTCACAGAGAACCGTTACTTAGCTAAAAATGTAGAGCACGACGAGCTAAACATTTCATCTGTTGAAAGTGAGGCTATATCTTTTCGTTGAAGCGTGCTATAGAGTCTAGAATTTCACAAGAAACGGACTAGAATCCCCCAAGAGCGCGCGCTCTAACCGTCTGCCGCTCTCGCCGGCTGACCTCCCTCTCCCTCCCCTCGCTTTAGCGCTCTCCCGCTCGCCTCTTCCGTCGTTTTTCGCCAACTTCTAGGCTCTGTAGCACGCTTCAACGAAAAGATATAGCCTCACTTTCAACAGATAAAATGTTTAGCTCGTCGTGCTCTACATTTCTAGCTAAGTAACGGTTCTCTGTGACCATGTTGACCTGAACTTCAGTTTTTCGCGTTTTCTTGGATACCTCTGATGAAATTTCGCATTTATAGGTGCGCCCTTTGCTTGAATAGTGTAGAGGACCATTTTTGCGTTATTTGAAAGTGATTTGCTACATTTGGGCCGAGCTCAAAAGTTGAGAAGGGCCTGAAAATTGATTTTCAATGTTCGGGTCCTTTCGTAATTTTGGCCCAATAGGAGTACTGTATTGGGGTCGGAAACAATTCGAAGTGTTATTTTGGATGATTTTGGGCAGATTTGAGTCTAGTTGCCATCAGTTGGAACTAACGAGGTGTTTGTGTATGGTACCCATTCATACGTCGCTGGACGAAAAGTTACGCCGTCTTTTGATTTGGCTAATATTTGGCGTCAAGTTAGTCACACATAGTGTCTATCCATTGCACGTAAAATCTCAGAGGGTTTTTCCGATTTCCAGAGTTAGGTCATTTTTGGTCGACCCGACCACCCCGCACGGGGACGTACACAGGGAATGACATGTTCAATATAAAAGTCGTAGATAATGTTCTCAGCTTTCTTTCTGAGCAAAGAACGAGTTTTTATCGTCATTTTAAACGTACTTATAGTCATTTATGTGGGCTCGATTTGACCCTCAAAAAGTAAGTGTCCCAAATTGGCCTTCTGAATCTCGAAGATGACGATAGTTATCAAAATTCTGACGACGCAGTTTGAAAGAGCATCGCTTGATATACCTTACACTTTATACCTGGATGGGATGGGTTTATGTTTTACCGCCGCAGACGCCCCTCAAATGGGTGATTTTCTCGTGATTCCTCTCATATGTTATTGTTCAGTTGTGCTTCATTACGTCCACAATGGAAATTTACAAAGATAAATAATAAAGGAGATGAGATTGTCTATAGGAAAATGGAGGATCCTCCAGTCTTGGTACATCTTTCATTATTACTCTGCATGATTAATCAATAAATATAGGTCTACAGATAACTCGAAAATTAATTCAATCGTTCGAATCATGATTGGAACCTCACAGCAGAATTCGATAGAAGTGACGGCCGAACACATTTCGCCACCAAACATCACTAAGGCTATAACAGTGGAAATCTGAGAGAACCGAGATACGTCTGTACAAGGAAAACCTAAGCTATGCTGGCTGAAAATGTGTCCGTAGGGGCACTTTTTCACGTAGATTACGAAATCGACCTTAGGAAGTGATATCTCTGACCCCTCATTTCCTGTAGCTCGCCTCAACCGCGAGGTCAATCAATTAATCAATCATTTTATCATGTCAGGCAATAGGTGCTCAGATGAGGATGGGGCGGTACTCTTCATAAGTTGCATTCCACCAGTGTTTGCCAATAGCTCGGGTCAAATCATCTCTCCATCGTATGTGAGGCTTCCCAGGGGGGCGCTTCCTATTGTATGGCGTACACACCGTAGTGGCACGGCTCCACTGCTCCAGTCCCATTCTCCTGACCTTGAGGGCCCAGCGCGCTTTCCCTTTCAGTCCTTCCTCGATCCAATCCCTCAGCTTCGTGATCCCCCGCACGCGTTCATTCCTCCCGCGATCTTTCAGCGTGACTCCCAACATCTTCCTCTCCATCTTTCTTTGGGCACCACTCAGCCGCTCTTTCTCACTCGCCCTCAGCGCCCAAACTTCGCTTCCGTAGAGTACGGTAGCCGTGACGCAGCTCTCGAAGACTCTTCTCCTGGTCTTGGTGAGTAGAAGGCGGGAGGACAGCAGATGGGAGAGCTTGCTCCAGGCGAACCACCCTAGTCGAATCCTGTGTTCGATCTCGTCGGAGTGATCAAGTGGGAGACTGATCTTCCCTCCGAGATAGGTGGCTGATTCAACGAAATCGAACTGTAGATTGTCGATAATGATTGGATTTCGGGTTGTTATACAGGAGCTGAGTAGGTTGGTCTTATTTGAATTCACCTCGAGACCAACTCTACTGCAAGCGTCCTTCAGCTTTTTCAGCATTCTCTCCATTTCCGGGCGAGACTTCGCAACAAGAGCTACGTCATCGGCGTATTCCAAGTGGCAAAAATTCCTTCCATCAATTCGAATCCCGTCGTTCTCCCAATCGATGTCATTCATGGCTGAGCGAAACACTGCATTGAAGAGACGAGGGGAGAGGGTATCCCCTTGCCTGACTCCTCTTCGCACAGTGACTGGTACGAGTTCCTCGTTTACTTTGATGAGTGTAGAGGATGACTCGTAGATGCGGCGCAGCAGGTGGACGAGGGTAGGATGGGCTCCGAACGAGTAGAGGGCTTGCCAACATGCACTCCATTCCACGCAATCGAATGCTTTCTTGAAGTCGACGAATGCGAAATAGACCGCGATACCGTATTCCGAGGTTCTTTCTGCGACCTGCTTGATGGAATGCAGGTTGTCGAGGGTGCTGTACCCGCTCCGGAAACCGGTTTGGGTGGACGACTCAGTCTCTTCAAGCACCGCCTCGAGTCTTTTCAGAATCGCCTTGGTCATGTTTTTCAGGGTTACGGTGAGCAAGGAGATGGGGTTGAAGTTACGGTCAGTTGAAAGTTCAAAATTGATGCCCCGAAAAAATGGTGACCGATAACAATCCAACTTTCATTTCATTCGATTCCTCGTGCAATTTCACCCCTGCGCGCAAATTCATAGGAAAATTGAAAGTCTGGTATTTGACGAAAGTTTCAAAAGAATATAGCGAAGTCGCCATTTTTTGGCTAAAAAAATCGATATTTTATTCCTACAAATTTTCTTTCACGTTTTGGTGAGGAGATATGTGCAAATTCGTTTTATACGAGTCGAAATACGCCAGAAAAAAATTAACTCGGCTTATTCTGAGATTTTCGTTTTTTGGCCTCAAAAACACCATTTTTTCGGGGCATCAATTTTGAACTTTCAACTGACCACTTTTTTCGCAGATGAGCTAGCCCTTCACTTCCAACATGAAAAATGCTTATCTCGACGAGATCTTTCAGAATTACTATGTATATGCGGGGTTTGGATGAGCCGTTCACGATTTACAAAACCGACCTCACCGTGGAGGCGCGCTACATGAAATGAGGGGTCAGAGATACTGCTTCCTAAGGTCGATTTTCGATCTACGTGAAAAAGTACCCCTATGGACACATTTTCAGCATAGGTTAGTTTTTCCTTGTACGGACACTACAAGGAATATCTCGATTCTCTCAGAATTCCTCTGATAAATACAGCTATAGTCTACATCCATCCCAATTGTATTTCGATTAAATATTCCTAGGATGACTTTCGAAATTACACACATAATTTTTGTCAGTATCAATCCATCGCTCGGCGATTGATTGAAATTGATAAGGAGTGAGAAGGGAGCAAGAGAGGGAGGACAGCGAGTGAGTGAGGCATGAGCTGAGACGCTCACATTCTTTCTTGCTCGCTCTTGCATACACGCTTTTCTCATTGTAAGGTAGGGCTTTTGAAATCGATCAAGCTCGGTATTCGAGGGCTCGGCTTTGAAGATCGCGATATTGATAGACGTGGCCCGAAACCCGATGGATCTGCTTGACTGTCTTCTCCTTTGCAACTGTTTACCTTGTGAAAGAAGAGAGCGAAAGAGAGGCGAGAGGGAATATATGAGAACGGGCTAGATCAGACTTCAAGTTTTAGAGTCCTACCAAATTGAGCGTAGTTGAGCAAGTTGAGTCACTCGACCTTTCACTCTCGGAATCGAGCCACTCAATCGGTTTTGCACCATTTTGTGCGGCGGCCCGAATGTGCAGGCTCGAGTTAAACAGGACTTTCCGAATCGAGCCCATCGACTCCTCCTGAATTTGCTAGAACAAATTAGTTGGGGGGGGGGTGACAAAAGCACAACCGACAAAAGCACAACGGATCACCATTCGCTGGATATTAGAGCCAGCATCTTGGGAGTTGTTTCATTGTTATCGGTGTATGGTACACTACATCACACTGATTAGATATTCAAACTACGCGATTATCGGTTTCACTCCTCCTCTATGTATCCTCTCCTCTATGGGTTCATTGTCAAAATTTGAGGAAATGAGTGGAAAATCGTCGTTAGATAAACACCAAATACCTCAACTAATGAATGTCCATGTTACTCGGTTCCAATAGTTAGTGAGTTCTAGAATATAGATTGGCAACGGCATTTGCGTTTTATCTAACCACGATTTTCCACTCAATTCCTCAAATTTAGACTATGTACATAGGAGAGGAGTGAAACCGACAATCGCGTAGTTTGAATATCTAATCAGGGTGATGTAGTGTACCACACATTGATAACAATGAAACAACTCCCAAGATGCTGGCTCGAATATCCAGCGAATGGTGATCCGTTGTGCTTTTGTCGGTTGTGCTTTTGTCACCCCCTCCCCCAATTAGTTTGATATATTAGGTATATCAGGGAGGAGTCCAATGTTTCACACAATAAACTACTTGTGCAACCCGTCCTGATGATTTTGCAGATCGGAGATTTGTATCCTCTCCAAAATCAAGTATTTGTATTCCATCACAGCTAAAACCCCTGTCCTTGACGTTAGCGTAGATATGCAAATTAGTTTTTGCGTGAATATACATGTTCGGAAGCGATAAATGAACATTTACAGATGGACACTGGTCGCATCTTGTTAGAATGCACTTTGGAGGAAGAATTGATCAAGGAAACGGAAATCTACGTCACTGACGATGGTGAATAATATGTTATATAAATATTTTAAATCAAATAATCACTCAGGCACGATTTTCTATAAATTTCCCGGAGACGAAAGCACACGATCGTGTATGTACGTGAAGTGGCAGTTAGGTGATATCTAATTATTTATAACTTATATCTGGCTTGTAGAGGATCTGAGGTGAAAGCTGTGCTACCCAAAGGTGCCATTGATTACGTTACAGTGCACGGAATTTCCATATATTTGGAGGTACAATTGGAGGTATACATGAGCTTGTATTGCCAACCCGCGGCATTTCAATTCAATTCAATTCAATTTCTTTATCCGCCATGGTAGGGTGCAATATAATGAGTGAATATTCGTTAGTTGATGGCAGATTTCCGACGTCTTGTTGACTCGGTTGGAGGGTGGGGCCTTGGGAGGGGCAGCAGTTTGGTAAATGTATTAAAGACGCAGAAGCGATTCAGAAGTAAAATAGATAAAGAAGCAGTAAAAGAGAGTCAGAAGTAAAGAGGGGAATGAGAGAATATGCGAACGGAAGCGATTTGGTGAGCTGTTCGCAATTTCAGCAGAAAGCGCATTCCATCTATCAATAACTCTAGTCACAAAGCTGGAGTGAGACTTGGGAGGGACAAATGGTAAAGAGATGCGCAACGTATGGGTATTTCGAAGACTACGCAGGAGTGGTGATAGCTTATATAGATTGGCATGGTCATATGAATAGAAACCGTGTATGCACTTATGAAGAAAAAGAAGATCAGATATAATTCTTCTATTTTCAAGTGATTGAAGGGAAAGGTGAGACAATCTCTCGGGATACAATGAATAGGGAATGTTGCAACGGGCAAAGAGGCGGCGCGTAAAATTGAGCTGTACATTTTCGATGCTGTTAGCAAGGGTGATAGTGTGAGGAGACCATACCACTGAGCAATACTCAAGCAAGGGTCTGATGAATTAGGAAAAGACACGGCAATACAGTGCAGGGTCAGATGAAAAGAAACATTTGAACATTAAGTTTATCTTGGCTCTCGCTTTAGAAGTTATTTTTGAAATGTGCTCTGTGAACTTAAGAGATGGCTGCATAATTACACCAAGGTCTTTAACTACGGGAGAAGTAGAGAGGGGAGTGCCATTAATGTGGTATAAGGTGCGAGGGGAGAGGGAGCCATAGTGTACAACAGCACACTTAGTCTCATTGAGGAAAAGATTCCACTCCTGAGACCAAGCAAAAACAGAGTCAATAGCAGACTGTAGAAGTTTTGAATGAAGAGGAACCCTAGCATAGATCTTGAGATCATCAGCATAAATGCCATATTTAATTTCTGGAGGTAATACCTTAGAAAGATCATTTATGAATAACATGAAAAGGAGGGGGCCAATGCACGAACCTTGAGGAAGCAACCCCAGAGATAATAGATGTGGGCGCTGATAGTGTGTTCCCAATGAGAACGTACTGAGATCTATGTGAAAGATAGTTGCCAATCCACGAAATAATGTTGGGGGAGAAACCCAAGGTAGAGAGCTTATGGAGCAGTAAACGATAATCAATACTATCGAATGCTTTTTTGAAATCAAAATAGATAGAATCAAACGAGGAGTTTGTGGATTTGAAGAGCAAATAATCAGAATAGGTTTGCACGAGTTGAGTGCAAGTGGATCGGCTACTTCTAAAGCCAGCCTGATGATAGTCAATAAGATTATTCCCATCCAAGTATTGGAGAATTTCAGAAATTAGAATTTTCTCGAAAATTTTTGTAATCGAGCAAGTAAGACTAGTGGGCCTGAAGGTATTAATTGAATTTGAAGAGGTTTTAGGGATAGGCTTTACTGTGGCTTTTTTCCAAATAGCGGGGATGCAAGTAGTGAGCAAGCTTTTGTTAAAGATAATGAGTAACGGGGAAACTAAAGAGATTTTACATTTAGAAAATAGGAGCAGAAAATATTTGGTAACCCATCGGGAGATGTATTGCATTTAGGAGCTAATGATTTTATAGCCACAATAATTTGCGCAGGCGAGAGGGTAGATCAAATATGTGAGTTGAAAGGACAGGGGAGGAAGGACTTAGAGACGCGTCAAGTGGAGGGGTGGAAACAGAGGCAAAGTATTTAGAGAAGGCCTGAGCCTTATCTTGGTTAGTTAATAGTGATGCACCATCTAGATCAATAATTCCTGGAGGGGTGGAAGAGTTAGATTTTAAACGAGATTTACAAAGACTGTAGAAGGCTTTGGGATTTTTAGAGTTAACAACACATGATTCAACTCTCACATAATGCTCTCTAAGCTTTCTTTCAAATCGTTTAGCAAGGGTATGAGCACGAACACTATTAGGCGCGAGGGTTGCAGCTTTCTGCAATCTATCATGAAGGGTACGTAAGTGCTTTGGGAAACGTAGGGTAGGAGAATGTGAAGACTTAGGCACAAACGTTTCTAAAAGAGTGTTACAAAATTGACTGAAATAATTAAATGCATTCTCAGCATCAAGAAGGAAAGGGCGATGGTCCAATCATGAGAAGAGATGTGATAATTGATGGACTCCCAGTCAGCAAGATGGTACCGTCTTGACGGGGTGAGATTCTGGGAAGATGAGAAGGAGGCAGAGATAGAGAATTTAATGCTAGTGTGGTCAGCAAAGGGGAGGGTTGGGAAAACATTTTTAACTATTTCACTATTGCAGAGAACAAGGTCCAAAATATTTTCACCACGAGTTTTAAAATTTACATATTGAGTTAGGTGGTTATCGCATACAAAGGATAGAAACTCACTTTGAGTACGAGAAGTTAGATTGGACCACTCAATATTGGGAAAGTTTAGGTCCCCGCAAATAATGAGAGGGTGAGAAGTTTTAAGCGGTTCGATGAAAGCTAGAAAATTATCCATAGAACTGGAAGGACATGACGGAGCACGGTAGATGAGACAAATGCGAATTAAACGGTGGAGAGAATTGTGACTGAGGATAGAGGGATGAATATCAATAACAATGGATTCGATCCCATCACAGTGTAATGAATTATCTAGAAAGGGGTTGAGAGTAGGAGCACAAAGAATTGCTACACCGCCGCCTCGAGAATTCTCAGCATTGGTGGGCCGATCTTTTCTAAAAACAGCGTAATCAACAGAAGTGCCCAGTAGATACGCATCACTATCATCGTCGCGCAACCAAGTCTCGCATAAAAGAATCAGATGATATCCTAGGGATTTCATAAAAGAAAGAAGATGAGATTTACGCTTGATGAAACGCGAATTCGTATAAAAAAGCTCGATAGTGTTAGAACAAGAGTACGCATTTTGGAAGAGAGAGAATTAGGATACGGAGAGGCCAAAGTAGGAAAGACAGACAAGGGAGACAAGGAAGGTACCTCACTGCTGCACCCGTCCTAGGCCCTTATCTCCGAACCGTTGGAAGAAGCGGGCATCGTTCCTTTGGTTTGCGTTGATTTGAGAGGGGCGAGGATGGATGGATTGAGGGAGGAGGAATCGAGGTGACTATTTTCGATATTGGATTGCATGAGGATGCTTGCATTGGTCGAGGGAGAGTACCCACGAGGAGGACGCGTCGAGTATCCAGAGGGGGGGGGGGGTCGAGGAGGTCCGGAAAATTTGATCAGCTTCTCATCGCGAATACCGTATACGAGTCCATCCAGCTTGCAATTGAGATTGAATGCGTCGATATAAATATATTTGAAATATATTTCAACACATTGTAGATTTACCAACTGACGTTTTGTTCTTCCATACCTTCGATCGCAGTGAGAGAGATACGAGAACTGTGGGACGTGAGAATTCCAAATTTACTGCAAATAATTGCGCATTCAAAGGATGAAATACCCGAAAAACCCCTCGAAACATCACCAATCATCAGTCGAATTCACGACGGAAATACGTATGTATATCGGTTGTGCGACGATCCTAAAAGTGAGGGAATCCTGGTTGACGAAGCTGTCGACGGGGCGACCTTAATAGCGATTCACGAGTAAGCTGAGAAGTTTTTTTTACAATATGATGACAAATTCTCGCAGAGGAAAGCAAATTTACGCTTCAAGCATTGAAAGCGACTGTCCACCGAAACTGTACCAATTGAATGAGCGTACATATCATATTGAAGTGAGAAAAATCAAACGCATTTTTTTTTCAAATAATTTCATAAATATTTAGGTGCCGACACCAACTTCCTTCGAATCACGTTTTCGTGATTCTTCTCGATTTGCTTACATTGCGCAGGATCCCGCAGATAAGCGTGTCAATGTCCTCGTGCTGGATCTGGAAAATATGGCATTTCTTCCGGAGCTGCAGATAATGTGAATAATGTATTTAATATATGGGAAAAGCGCAGATTTTAAGAGGCATTGAATTCATCTATTCGATTCATGTATGCGGAAATATAATGACAATTAAAGGAGCATGCTACAAAGCAATGGATGATGAATTTCGGATGAGTGTGCAACTTCCAGACGGATACGTGAATTTATTTGAGACCTGAGAGATTGCTGAGTCGATATATTTCAGTTTGATGAGAACATTCAAGTGCAGGACAATTCAAATGGGAACACTCAACATTAAATCAGCAGGAATCTGAGGACGACAGATAATGGCGATGAAGAATTTGTATCAAAGGTATATTATGCATTGCAATAAAATTCATGTATTGCACTTTACAGGTAAAAATTACGGCTCTTTATCCGCCAAAGAAACCAATTAAATTCGGGAAGCTGGACACAGTATACAATTTAGACAAATCAACGTGCAGCCAGCTTGAAGACGGTGATAAAACACTTGCTTCAAAATTCAAATCTAGAATTTAGGTACGATGATATATTTCAATAATGTGAAACCATTTGGATTATCCATAATTCACGAGTAAGTCATTAGAAGATTTCCGAAATTAAAACGAGTCGTGAATACAGCTACCATTGCAGTGGTAATCATATTAATGCAGATTTACAATTGCTGAATGAAGAAATGAATTGTTCGTTCAGAGGAACAAGCGAAAACTATGCGTATTTTTCATCAGTTCGGGATAAAGTAAGAAAACAATTATCGTTGTGCAGTCAGAAATCCTTTAAAGATCATCCGCTTCTTCAAGGCAACTTTTTTTCGCGATAAAATCAATTTTGAAAAACTTCAAGAGGTATAATTTCAAACCTGTATTAATAAATGCTCAGTTTCCTAAATTCAGATTAGCACATCCGAATGCCTAGTTTTCACAAGGCAGCCTTACTATTATATCGAAAAGAGTGTTCTCGAGTGGTATATTTTTAATTATGACGAACAAATTGCTGAGAAAGGAGGAGACAAATTCGATTTAGCCGTCGACAACTATAGCAAATTCGATCGATATCTTCATAGATAGAAAATAAAAATTTAAAAAAAAATAACGTTTTCAAGTTACAGAGGGGTTCTTTATCTCATTCGCTGTGCACCGATCGCAAAGATCACGAATATAAACAATAAGGTGGCCACGGTGGAAGGTCCGTTACTTCATTACAAAGCGATCGTGGGTTCCTTCTATATTATATTCCATGCTTTAGTAATTAACTCAACTGTTAGCATATCGCCAATACAATCCGTGATAAGCATGTCCATTCAGTCTGTTTTTACACCACCTGTCTCATTTGATCTACATTCTGAATTCCGAAGAGAATGTGTTAATTACACTCGATATACGTACCCAACATTGTGATACGACAACTATTGAGTGAGCAAGGAATACACATTTTGCGCAACATGCATATGCAGGCCTCCTGAAGATTGCACCGATGTTTCCATTGTTGGAATACACGATGGCTCGATAACAGTGTCTTTCGAAGGAACAACTGGCCGCTTTCTGGCAAAATCTCCCATCTAGGTCGACATTAAACTACTTTTTCGTTAATTCACATTCGTCATTGTAATTTTTTTTCAAGAAACGTATTGCTGAATATTTACGTGCCCATTGTCACAAAAGTTGTTTATTAAAAAACATAAATGTAGTTTAGATTCCGTTTATTCTATGAGATCGGAAGAATGCTGTGATGAACAACGATTTGTTGTTATTACGAGCGCTCGTCGCTTGTGAGATGGTCGAGTGATTAACTCTACTACCCATAAGTACAATGTATGACTGATAATCTGAAATTCATCCGCAATTGCTCGCAACGGCGCTTTCTATTGGGGTGTCCGGAAAGTTCGTATAATTTTTTGTTTTTATTTTTTATTCAATGCTTTACAATTCTCAGTGACCAATGTATGCCCCCTTCTTTCTCACTACCTCCCTCCAGCGATTGGGCAGGGTCTCGATTCCTCTCTTCCAGAATGCGGGTTTCTTCGAGACCGCCTAGTTCACGAAAGCCCTCACAACTTCATCTCGATTCTTGAACTTCTTTCCTTTGCAGAAGTCAGAGAGAGAGAGCGGAAGCAGTGGTAGTCGCATGGGGAGAGATCCGGGGAATAAGGTGGATGGGGAATCCTCTCGATCTTCAGCTCGTCCATTTTCTTCTGGGTCATCTTCGCTCGATGTGGGCGAGCATTGTCCATCAGAAGAAGAATTTTGCCCTGGTTCAGGAGTCTGGGAGCGACTCTGATCGCAACATCTTCCAGTTGTTCAGAGAAGAGGTCGGCATTGATGCTGGTGCCAGGGCGAGGATCTCCCAGTAGATGGGACCGAGCACTGAGAAAAAGAAGCAGAGGAGTTCCTTCTTTCCGTGCTCTTCCTTCTTCGGGACGGGCGTGGGCTTCTCATCTGCATCCACCCATTGCAGTCTCCTCACAGGGTTATCGTACGTGATCCACTTCTCATCTGTAGCGATGATGGAATTGACCCATCGAAGATTGGATCTACGATGGAGTAATTCCCGACAGACTTGAACACGATTTTTCAGCTGTTCGGGGGAGAGGTCATGGGGAATCACTTGTGGGAGTTTCGGCTTCTTCCCAGATCGATGGAGGATATCGGACACCGTTGATCTGGGAGTACCAGTATCCTTCTTCAACTCACGCACACTGGCCATGGGCTTGCGCTTCAGTGTGCGGAGAACGAGAGGCTGATCGAGGGAGGGAGGGCGGCCAGAGCGGGGTTGATCATCGAGACCAAACTCCCCTTTCTTGAAGCGGGAGAACCACTTATAGCAGAAGGGTATGGAGGGGGCGTCAGCTCCTTCCGACTGGGCCAGGGCAGAGTGGGCCTCCTTCACGGATCGGCCAAGACGGTAGTAATGAAGTAAAACTGCTCGGAAGTAGAGATGGGAGTCCATCACAAGAATCAATGTAGCAACTAGGAGACTGATTAAATCCTCTCACTACTCAACGTCGGAATGATGCAATACATTGTTGACAAACAGATTGCGCAATCACTGCATTTGATCGCGAACTGACTTTTTTCCGAAGCATTATACGAACTTTCCGGACACCCCAATAGAATCACTTGATATTACTCACTCAAACCACGATCGTTCTCGAGCAATGTTCGAGCAAACAGCTATGAACGAATTTCTAACTTTCCATGGGAATTGCGTCACACTATTGCATGCGCGCGATAAGACGAGAGGCGATCGATTGACGGGCTCTTCTCCCTCACATCTCTTTCAAGCCATTCGTCGTTATCGGTATGCGTTTTGTCACACCGCTTTGCTCACAAATGACACACGCTTGCAAATGTTGGAATTAATAATATGAATATATTTCATCTAAGCATCTGACCATTAACAGTCATGAACCTAAACTAAGAGGCATATACTTTTTCGCAAGCAAAACTTGTGCATCGAGAAAAAATTGGGCTGAATTGTTTATTAATCGGATCGCATCCCCTTGTCCCACCACATATATTATTCGGTTGAGTTACAAGAATGTACATTGCAAGCACACCCTGTGGCATCATTCTTCGAGTAATATTGAAATATGCGTTATCAATGCAGATCACTCTCATGCATGTTTGCGCTGATAATGTGGAGAAAATTTTTGCAGTCTCTACTGAACGAATTCTAGTTCGAAATTCACGTTTTTAGGCTGTAGATGCTTCGCATTTAATTTTCTCGAGTTAGTCTAGTTCTTTCGATAAAAAAACGTATGTTGCGGCATCCAAGCAAGGCTGGTTTGCCACCCCCTATGAGTGAGGCTACCGCCCGTGTTGTGTGCACGTGGTGGGGGATTTCTGACCTATTAGGGGGTCGAACTCATGACCATCGGATTCGCATTCCTGGCACACAACCACTGCGCCACCTCGCCTGCATGGACATAAATTTAACTTTTTAGCACCTTGCGAGACTCGCTATTCTAGGTATGACTTCCGCACGCGATTCGTACAAAACACTGACTGTTCGGTTCTTTCAATCTTCATTTGATGAGGCTTCAACGCGCTATGAACAAATTAATGAAGTTTTCAAACAGATGTAATGAAAAAAAACATCTAATATTCCAGCTAAATGCTTCTGAGATGACTATTTCCAAGCACCAGCCATTTTATTTTATTGAACGAGTGAGAGAGTGGCATGTGTATGAATGTCACAAAAGGTCGACTGGGTATTTCAAAAATAAAATTTCTGAGCCTGCATGAACGGCATGTTCACAGGTAAAAATAATATGTTCAACTATTCCAAAATGGCTTACAGAGGCTTACTATATCTTTTTCGTCATCACACCTATGCAAATGCAGTAAAAGTTAACGAAAAAGTAATTCGCCTTGAAGGTCCATTACTTGATCTGAAATGGTGTGAGTTATATTATTTTAATGCGTATGAACACAAATGGTAATTTCAGTCTTTCTACTCGAGATCTTGCACTGACTGTGTATTCATTCTGATTACAAATACCAATATTGTGCTTATTATCAACACTTGCAGTCTTGGAGTTTCACGAGTCGATTATGAGTGAGTTATTAGATCAACATCATATTTGAACAAACTATAAAATTTAGCCTTCCTCATCATTCACTTAATCATCGGATTGTCGGGGTTCACAATGAAATTCTCACTATGACCTACGAAATCTCATCGAAGAAGAAGGTTTCACTTGGCGAATGCTTTCACTGGGCGAATGCAAGGATACTAATTTAGATTTCCGAACCAGACAAACATTTTGAAAAGTAAATCCGTGAGTCAGTATACGATAGATCCGAAACGCCTTCGCACCACTTATTAGGCTGATGCAAACGTTTCTGACTATTTTCATGTTCAGACATAATGACCTCTCCCGTTCTTCGAAATCGGTCAATCAACTAATGCTTGTCGGCGGTTGATGTGGCCTTGGGAACACCATATTACTAGCGCTATGTTGGGCCAACTCGATCAACTCGGGATAGGACTGTTCACACCGGAAATCTAAAAAGGTCGCGAATAATCTGAATTTTGAATTGATTATAATTCCAGTGAAAACCATGATATCAGCTTACTAATTCATAGTTTTAAAGGACAAGTAATAGGAATTCTAAATTACATAGAACAACTGTTCTGGTATCGAACGTCCACTTGAAAACGCCTCACAAGTACAGATCAGCACCAGTTGCAATTGCGAATATGCATTTGCCGGGGTTTTACAAGTGCGGATCGAATAATAAAGGAAAGTTGTTGCACATTCTGAAGTACCCTTCCGTATTAGTATACATTTAAATTTAGGAGCGCATTCATATGCCTGTTCAGGAATACGGTACTTCGAAATCAGGATGTAGAGAATCGAACCCCGAAAACGACACTTTTTACAATTTCCTTTCACTCCCACTCGTGGCAGACCTGTTTTTTCACCATTAACTGAACAAGCAACTCTTACCCTATCACTGATATAGAGAGCTAATTCGGTAGGACACAGATATTCAAGGGGCAGGGTTCAATCGAAAACACTAAAAATACACTATTTTGGCGCGTTTTGAAGTGAACGTGATTTTCTCAGGCACACTATGAGCTATATTGGCTAAGAACATATTATTGTAGTCTACTAACAAGTCCTTAACTACAACCATGCAGGAATGTCAGGCAGTCAAAATACACCGGGAGAATCTACGAAAATTGAATACTCAGAAATTTTTGCATCAACCTAATATTAACCCGTATTTCGAATATTATTATGTTTTGAAAAAAGTAACGCTCGATCTTCAAATTTTCGATTCTATATTGCTCTGTCTTTGTTTCCGCCTGATTATCATATTGATATATATATGTTTGTTGAATGCATGGATACTCTTCCCATCGCACATTGATATTGGGGCCCACAGGATGAAGTCAATGGTACACCAACGAAGGGTTCAACTGATTACATTTTATCTCATCATTCCATGGATAGCTTTGATAACCCAAATATTATGCCACATGCGAAAAGTAATGCATACGGATATTACAATACAACACGTGAATCGAGTCTGCTGCAAAAGGATTGCTAGAAAATAAACTCATTTTTGAACTTGACCCTACCTGAACATCAGCATATTGTTTTTAGCGAGCCTCCGTCGCAATAGATGTATCGATCTCAAATGTGGTATAACGAAAAGTACTTCCCACGTTTAACCTAAAATTGTATTTATGTGAAAATACAATACTTCTACCAAAACATGCAGCATTCATCAACCCACCAACGAAATTTGAACATCGAATATTTCAAAACTCACTGTGTCCAGTATTGGTGAAAAGTCCCATTTTTTTCGTTAATTGTTAAAGCAACTCTCTACCTCTCCGTAGGAGGCAGGACTGAGTCAGGGGATATCTCCGTTTTGAGAAAATGTATTCATTCCCCATACACCAAAAGTCGAAATTTTAGATATTTTGACCTGTATTTAACAATTTTGAAAATCTTTGTTTTCTAAAATAGGAAAAGGCTTGTGCTCAAATGTGTACCATGGAAGCGCACTTAACTAGGCACCAGTCTGAATGATCAACTAAGCATTTAACATGTTCGCTTGAACAGTGTTACCTCGGAAAGGATTGAATTCAATACATTGTAATTCCTGCTATTTTGAAGCACGCATGATCGAAGACGTATTTTTCGAAAGAGCTCACAATGGTCTTCTCACTCCACTATATGCAAATGTACGGCTATTTTTCACCGCGAAATACGAGCGTCAGAAACAATTTTTAGAAAAGTGTGAAAATGCTACATTTGTGAAAACTTAGAAATTCTTGTTATCCAAAAGACATAATGCGAGACGAGCAGGTGCATATATTGGTCATGTGTACCCCTACTAAACGCTACCGAGCTAGCTTAAGATCTTTATGTGAAAGGATTTTAGACGGGCTCAAACATCATGTTTCGAAACGAGCGTTACTTATTTCACAACCTAATATAATGCACAATTAACGAAATTAATCACATATTGCAGGAAAAAGTGTACGTATGAGTGCAGCGCCCATTCACATGGCGCTGCAAAATGAAAAAAAATTAAAATTAAAAATGCGCTGAAAAATGGGATTTCCCCATTTGATTCATTTTGATTCATTAATCCAGGGCTACTCACACGACGAAACAGCTATCGCAATAGAATTGAAGAAGACGATTGTCGAACTATCAACAGTAAGGGATGAAGAAGATTGTCGAACTATCAACAGTAAGGGGGCAAACATCGGACAAGGTTCGTTGACATGGCAATATTTGGGCGACTAAATATTACTTCAGTTTGCGTTAAGGGAAATGTGCCCATTGGTGTTCATTGTGAGGGTTTCTGACAGTTCTCGTCGGTTCATCGACACGTCGTGCGTGGTTTCGGAAAGTGTAGAACAAGTTCTTCAGCGGATCGGTAGCCGCTTAAAAGGAGGCATTATCTATCCGAAGAACCTCCGTCACAAAGCGGAAGGAACAAATAACAAGGTATGTGATGGAACAAAAAATATTATTAATGGAAATAATATAAACATTGTAATTAATTAATACCCATCCAAAGAGATCTAGCAACAATACATCTCGTGCAGGTCACTCTTCTGTATACTACTTCTTCCGCCAGTTCTCTCAAATATCGGACGATGGAGGCAGCTGAAGCACTGCTAACTGTAACAAGTAAGTTGTATTTGGTCCAAAATTAAGCACATCGTATTGTGTAAGTTTTTATGAACAATGAAATGCACATCTAAATCTGTGAGAACGATATGATTAGCGGCTTATTAGTTAACAAATCGTTAAGGCGTCGGTTTGGGTGTTGCTAGCGTGGCCGTCGCCATACCCATCGGTTCATTTCTAAGAACAGCTGCGGTGTTATGCAAAGGAAAACTGGCAATTGCCGGAATAGCATCGTCCGCACTAGCAATAGCAAGGTATTATACGTCATACTACCGTTATGAGGAACGCATGTGATGATTGAGCCTGTTACTCATTCTAATAATCATAAAATGAGACATATTCGCAGATCGACTATCCACATTCGGCGATGTTGCCAGTCAGGACAGTTTGAGGGTCTTGGGAGCAAGGTTGGTTAATTAGTGACTATGGGTACAAGACAACGGTTTAAAGCAATATTTTTAAAAAAACAAATTGTTATTGCGATTTTTCCGGTTCACGGCAAAAGCAAAGATGCACAACGCAAAATATCCTTATGGGCTAGAAAGATACCACAGCTTAGTGGTTGGTCTAGATGTCCTTATTATGAATGATATATCAGGCCACTCACGAGAGAATCGGGACAATGAGTTGACATTAACAATAAAAATATTTGAGCTGAAATGTTTTTTATGGTGGGCTTGGGTAGTAGAATATATTCCGACATCGATTCCAACTAATTCGCTCTTGCAGATGCAGCAGGCTGCTGCAAGGTGAAACGAAAGTCCTTGATTTTGGGGGTTTTCATTTGAAAAAAGTGGTGATTTTTTGTGTACAGAAATGGTTTTATGATTAAATTAACCATTTTGGCACACTTTTTTCATTTCTCACTTTTGCGACCCTAGCAGCAGATGCATGCAAGACATGTTTTTAATTTACCGCGGATACATACATTTTTTGCTTCACTCCAAGCTTTACCAGTTTGTAGAGCTCGAAATTCTGCATATACCCTGTTTTTTTGCAGATTTTATTTCGGTGGTCCTGATAGTCTCCCAGATCGACGGAACTCTCCTAATAGGCTGCACGGTTCACCCTCCATCAAATCAAACTCGCAAGGTCGCAGGCTCGAGTCTCGGCGAATGCAAAAAAAAATTTGCCGACGTGGTAACGCTAGGAACAAGACAATGCATGAGTACATCTATGAAAACCAATTGCAAAAGACAATTTTTCCTCCCCGGGACTCGAGCCTGCGACCTTGCGAGTTTGATTTGATGGAGGGTGAACCGTGCAGCCTATTAGGAGAGTTCCGTCGATCTGGGAGACTATCAGGACCACCGAAATAAAATCTGCAAAAAATAGAGTATATGCAGCATTTCGGGATCTACAAACTGGTAAAGTTTGGAGTGAAGCAAAAAATGTTTGTCTCCGCGATAAATGAAAAACCTGTCTTGCATTCATCTGCTGCAAGGGTCGCAAAAGTGAGAAATGAACAAAGAGTGCCAAAATGGTTAATTTGATCATAAAAACATTTTTGTACATAAAAATCATCACTTTTGCAAGTGGAAACATCCAAAATCAATTACCTTCGTTTCAACTTTGCAGCAGCTTGCTGCAGCTGCAGCTCATGATAAAAATCTAAGATTTCGGATTTTGTCCAAAGTAGCCCAGTTCTATATAGAAACACGGGAAACAGAATTTTCTAAGATTCGTATGTCAACTGAAAACGCCCATTTGTCCCGATTCTCTCGTGAGAGGCCTGATATGTTTGACCAAATACGAGTAGGTATATTTGAGGTGTTCTTTATCTTTGCGATGGCTCTCTCCTGCTCCACTCAAGGGTTAATGATGGGCGTTCGCGCGAAGCTATCAGTAGTTACAAAAGTGAGAGAAGCTAACGCAGGTGAGTTACCAGTCGTATACGAGGCCATAACTAGTAGGCCTCACCGCACTACACCACCTAGCGTAATCGTTTACGAATGTAAAATAGCTTGAGGTGGCTGCACCTTTGCCTTACCTTTACAGTGTACGAGGCCATACACACAATTCATCAAATGGATAATGGTTTCAGTGTTCAGTGGGTGGTTCAAGTCCGTTTTCTACTCACTGCGTGTCTCTACTACGCTCGCGACTTTCGTGTCTGTCACTGAGTCACTCTACGCCCTCTAGAAGAGCAAGAATTGGGCAGCAAACGATTGCTACCAACTGTCAATGTCGTTGTTTGCCCTCTACAATGTGTTTATGCCTCCATGGACTATCGAATCGATTCTGGCGTCAGAACAGATGAAGACAGTCGAGTATTTCGAGATAGCGGTAAGAAAAAGATCAATAGTTATTATTACCGTATTATATAATGTATTTCTGATATATATATATATATATATATCACTTGTTTATCGTGTAAGTGTAATTAAATTGGGGGCAACGACATTTGCGCAAACGACATCTGCGCAACTAAGCACCTCTCGCTTGGCAGAAGGCGTAGCAACTTGGAATTTGTATCATTGTTACCAGTATGCCCTGAAATATTTTAAAAATCGGTCATACTGGGGTATATTATTATCCCAGACATAAGAATACAAATGATCCAAGTTATTGGTCCGAGAGCCGTCAATTAGGAATTCTCCGGTTTTGTTCCCGGCTATACCGTATATCAGCTCTCAGATAAGCTAGAGAGGCGACAATGGTCTTAAAAAATGCAGAAAATTATTTTGAGAAACTTTTATGTTGAAAGTGAATTGCGAAACACAAAAAGAAAAATTCTTTAGCTGAAAAACTGAATTCCAGAGAAAAAACAAATATTTTCGCAATGACGTACGAGAGTTCCTGGGAATTTTATTGCATATTTTGGAAGAACAAATTCCGCATTGTATAATAAAAAAATAAAAATGGCAAAACGGTGGGGGTTCATAGCCTCATTTTTCGCATTCAATGTGTAGTAGTCGGAACTTCACTTCTGAAATACCAAAAATTATCATTCCGGTTAACTATATTTCACTCTCTGGTACATTGTTATAATGTTTCCATACCATTAAAGTTAAATTACTGTCCGAAATTCAAAATTTCGAACTTTTGAAAAATACGCTTTTCGCATCCTCGGATGAGCACGATTTTCATCATTTAAAACTTAAAATTTATAAACATGGTACAGTCAAATACAGCCGATTGAGATTGCATATGCCACCGTCAACACAAGTAATGTCATGCGGCATCATCGAAAGTTTTATTCTTTTCAAATTTACCGGGCAAATATCGTTCCATCGAAGGTAATGACCTAAAATTATTTTTTGGCAAGATTACTACGAAAATCGAAGCAATTACATCATGATCGCTGGAGCGATATTTCTCTTATAAATTTGGAAAAAATACAACTTTCGATGATGCCGCATGACATTACTTGTGTTGACGGTGGCATATGCTATTCCAATCGACTGTATTTGACTGTACCATGTTTATAAATTTTAAGTTTTAAATGATGAAAATCGTTCTCATCCGAGGATGCGAAAAGCGTGTGTTTCAAAAGTTCGAAATTTCGAATTACGGACACTAATTTAACTTTAATGGTTGGGAAACATCATAAAAAGGTAGCAGAGAATGAAATATAGTTAACTGGAATGATAATTGTTGGCGTTTCAGAAGTAAAGTTCCGACTACTTCACATTGAATGCGAAAAATGAGACTATGAACCCCACCGTTTTGCCATTTTTATTTGTTTATTCTACAATACGGAAGTTGTTCTTCCAAAATATGCAATAAAATTCCCAGGAAGTCTCGTACATCATTGCGAAAATATTTGATTTTCTCTCTGGAATTCAGTTTTTCAGCTAAAGAATTTTTCTTTTTGAGTTTCGCAATTCACTTTCAAAATAAAAGTTTCTCAAAAAAATTTTCTGCATTTTTTAAGACCATTGTCGCCTCTCTAGCTTATCTGGGAGCTGATATACGGTATCGCCGGGAAAAAACCGGAGAATTCCTAATTGACGGCTCTCGGACAAATAACTTGGATCATTCGTATTCTTATGTCTGGGATAGTAATATACCCCAGTATAACCGATTTTAAAAATATATTTTAGAAATTGTTCGTGGCCACCTCCAATGACTCGTGATACCCGTGATATGCAAATGTAGTACGGGAAATACTGGTAACAATGAAACAACTTCCAAATTGCTACGCCTCCTGCCAAGCGAGAGGTGCTAAGTTGCGCAAATGTCTTCCCCCCTTTAATTTAAGTCAACTACAATAGATGAATCGTGTCAGTACAAAAGTGCAATTAACAAAATATTCAGATAAGGAAATTGCCTGAAATATTCGAGAAGATAAAGGCACAAGTACGTGAAGAGTGTAATGCAGTCGAGAGCGTAGCGTTGCGATTCGTTACTTTGTCAGACATCGAATATTTTTTGCTTCAAACTTCCAAAATATTTAGAGAATAAGTATCATTTTTCATTATCATTGTTCTCTTTGCAATTTGTAAAAACTGTAATTTGCATAACACACCTTCAGATGGAGTTTTTTTCTCAATTTATTTATCTTTCTGTGAATAGACATTTGCAGTGATACTATAGTTCAACAGAATCGCCCGAAGCAATTATCTTCATCGAAAATGTCGAAGAGGTACACAATTATGCAATGATTATAACGTAATTCTGCAAATATAGAAATTTATGAAACTGTTTCGTGCATTAATTGCTATAATATGTCAAAATTGTTTATGAGAAAAACACCAATATGTTAAAGCTTGATAAGTTCGGAAATAATATTTTTTTTCAGTCGTGAACCCGCACTCTCTGCACATCTTCGTCCAATAGCTCACGAATTATGGAACACCATTGGCAGTGAATTTCTGAAGTGTTTCATATCTTCCAAGCTGAAAGGTTTGTTGTAATCAATAAGTGATACACATGTTAGGGATGTGCACATGAACAAACTCGAGATATAGAAACACGAGGCACGGATTCATGCCGCAAAATGATTTACTTTCAGATGGAAATCGCTCCCAAATAATACAACAACTAATTACCATTTTCCCTTTCGATTCAGCTGCTGAGGCGCTTTCAGAGTAAGCATGTATTTATTGAGCATCAGTATAATTATTCACATAAATAGGTGCGATGATCTGAATGATCTGGAATCAATGGAATTACTTCATCGCATTTCGATCGAAATTGAAAGGAATATACTAGTAAAATGGAATGATGCTGCTGAGACATACGAAACAAAGAATCGGATGCTCGAAATTCTGGATTTGCATGCAGAAGCTGCAGCCATCGTTGCTGATAACGCTAGAACTGATTTTGGCCATCTGAATGAGCTAATCGACAAGTGCTCCCTAGGCTATAACAAAGATTTGCTCTGTGCTGCATTGGCTGGGCACACAATAGATGAAACGATGCACATTCTGGAAGCAACGACAAAGGGCAAAAGTGGGTTGTCGCTGATGTCCAAATGCGTATACCAAAATCAAAATAATATATTTATCTTTTGAGATGTTAAATACAGAAGAGCGGTGTATACGATTCAGGATCGACTGCTTCAAAGTAATATTTACACAAAACTGTAAAACAAATGTTTCCTTCCAGATTCCGATTCCACAAAATCACAAGCGGCTCGTAATGATCACATTAGCACCAAAGAAAAGGTCAGTGCATGAAAAGCAATGTAAAATATTCTTACTTTTCAGGTAGAAAGAATGATTTGCGAAATATTTCGCGCCGAACGCATATGTACGATAAAAGTATCGAACAAATTAATTTTCGAAAGTATGAGTTCCTCAAGCTACATCAGACTCGCAAAACTTCTGAACGTAAGTTCATTGTGATATTGCCTTGATGTTAGCCAACTAATTACAGATAGATCGCAATATTGTGCGAGCCAGTGCCGAATTCTGCAAAAACCCTAAAATCGGCGTCTTTATAAACTCCATCTTCGATTTTGTACACATTGTCGAGATTAGGAGTCGAGATGCTCGATCGTCGCCCGAACAATTGGCTGATGTGATCAA
This sequence comes from Pristionchus mayeri, assembly GCA_036245805.1. Lineage (NCBI taxonomy): Eukaryota > Metazoa > Nematoda > Chromadorea > Rhabditida > Neodiplogasteridae > Pristionchus > Pristionchus mayeri. The sequence continues at coordinate 39,262,224 of BTRK01000002.1, read as the reverse complement.
TGATGTGAGCATGATATGAATCATTGGATGATGGGCCCTGTAACAGATGCAACCACTCGCCTCATCGCCTCTCTGGCCCTCGCCGCTCGCTATGGTTGCTCACTGTCACAAAGAAGAGGAGTTTTCTAACGTTGCCGCTGCTGTACGGACGACTCCTCGGGACTTTTTCAATAGACAATCAGCGAAGCTGTACAATGGAGATTTCCAGTTGCAGGTGAGGTTAATGGAGGACTCGCGGCAAAGTAGCCACATATATAGAACAGTGTGAGGGGGCTAATGATCATAGCGCGAGCTAGGGGGTAGACAACCATCGGTTGGGTAGCTCAGTGGTAGAACAGCCGTCACGTGATCGGAAGGTTAGGGGTTCGATTCCCTCCAGCAGTTTTTTGACAGCTTCTAAAGATATTTGAATTAGCGCACTTCCCTGTCCCACAAGCGTCCATGGCACTCAGCCAACTTATCATAACTCTGTTTTAGAGTAGAGATATTAATGTATTTTTTGGGAGCCTTTAGTCGTTAACTGGAGCCAGGTCATGGTTATGAAAAGGTCTAAATCTTGACTTTGCCTACATTCCTCCTTTAAATTTGGGTATTCTTGAATGCATTTAATGAATTCAGGACAACCCATTCTCAAATTGCGGAGTGTCTCAAAAAGTTTTCTACGACGCGTTCGGTGATGACTTGCTCCAAAAGCATCCAACATTGAACACCACATGATCATCGCATAACATACAATCTTCTCTTGTTTCATTGAATGCGTATTAGATCTCAAGATTGCATTATTTTCTTCTTCTAACTGTTGTTATTGAACTGGAAACATGAATAAATATTTTGAATATCCCGTCCATCGTCTATGCTTCTATTCCAATGGTTCAATACCATCCGTTGTACCTATCGCTATGCAGTTTATTTTAGCACTAATCGTTTCAGGTAATTGTGTGCGAATGTCATCATTGCAATATTCATGCTACATGGATCACTCAAATATTGAAGTGAGGAACCCCATTTATACTAAGTCGAGTCGAAGGCCTGAATCGTGTCGCATGTCTTTGCCTGTTACCAAAATATTAGGTTGGTGCAAAAGTTTCTGACTATTTTTTTGTTTGTACATTTTGACCTCCCCCGTGCATTTAGTTTTGCCAATCGACTAATTATTTTTCTCAGTTTATGAGGGCTTGGGAATGCTTTTTAACTAACACTATGCCGGGCCAATTCGATCGCTAACGAAGGAATTCTTCACAGTCAACGTCTGCATTGTCCGTATCTCGCCATACTTTTGAATTGCTCATAACTCCAAGGAGAAATGTGAGAACGGCAAAAGTGAAGGGCTATTAAAAATCCCAATTCATGTGCATATTGCTACGCTCTGTACAAATTCATAAACACGAAATGCCCGCTAAAATTTGGAGCAAAGTGCCAGAAAATTCTAATTGGAAATTCCCTACTTTCTCTTTGTATTCGTATAGATCGCGTAAGGCAGCCCAGTTGTGGTTGAGTATATTCTACCTACCGATCTTAGTATAAAGTTACATTTGCAATCGAATTCATTAATCAATGAGCGAATTCGATATTTCGAAACCGCGATTCAGTCAAGAAATCAGAATTTTCTACTGTGTCTTTCTACTCACTCGCACTGAAGATCGGCTTTTTCACGCGTAACTGAACAAGCAACTCTTGCTCTACTACTGACATATTGGGCAAATTCAGCAGGTCACAAATATTCGAAAAAGTAGAGCTCAATCAAAAACACTGAAAAACGCCGGGATTTTATCTTATAAAATTATTTTCTTCTACTTACAACACACTCAGTAAAATTATGGAATCGGACATATCACGCTTCTCACGAGAGAATGAGGACAACCTTGGTACAATCTGAAAAATCGAATTTGGGTTTTTAAATGATCTTGGGGTAATCCATGCTTCGGAATCCGATTCCGGGCAAAACGACTTCCCATCTTGATCAGCGGCTGCAGCAGGTTGCTGCAAAAATTTCAGACTCTCACTTTGGAGCATCTGATAATAAGTTCAAAATAATTCATTTGAGCTGAAATTCGGCCTATAGGCATCAATTATGTTCTTAGATGAATTCCCACAAACCAAACTTTTGCATCTTTTAGAGAATTAAATTCTGCGTTAAACATGATTTTTTGCAGATTTTTACCTGTCGGTATAAATGGTTTTATAAGCGAAAAACAGTGAAAATGCGCGCGCTTTTCCCTCGTTTGCACTGCGTGCAATGGCGGTAAGCTGTTTCATGTCGAATCGCGTCGACCAGGGTTCGACTCCCGGTCGGTGCAAATCTTTTTGCCTTTTGGTGTACCCAAAAATCAATCAGGGAATTCATCTAAGAACATAATTGATGCCTACAGGCCAAATTTCAGCTCAAATGAATTATTCTGAACCTATTATCAGATGCTCCAAAGTGAGAGTCTGAAATTTTTGCAGCAACCTGCTGCAGCCGCTGATCAAGATGTGAAGTCGCTTTGCTCGTAATCGGATTCAGAAGCATGGATTACCCCAAGATCATTTATAAACCCAAATTCGATTTTGCAGGTTGTACCACGATATGGCCGATTTGTCCTAAATCTCTCGTGAGAGGCGTGATATTGGATCTCAATCAGGACCATGAGTACATTCGAAACCTTGTTTCAGAAAATGCGTGATTTTTGTTTTGACTGGAGGACGCGCTCACTGAAGAACATAATACATCCCATGCGGCTAATCGCACCCCAACACATTTATCGATTTGTCTGGCTCAAAACAAAAATCGCGCATTTTCTGAAATATGGTTTTGAATGTACTCATGGTCCTGATTGAGGTCCAATATTTCAGATTCCATAATTTTACCGAGTGCGCGTACCATTCCCTTGTTAGGAAACACTAGATCCAATACAATTATATTACGAAAGTCCACTATTAGTGAGTTCACTAAAACTATAGAGAAGTATACCAATCGAGACAATCGAAATATGCCAGCAGAAATAGTCAACGAAAAAATAAATAGTCAGAAACGTTTGCACCAACCTAATACATAATGCTAAATAGTACATTGTGAATGGCATGATACCATATTTTTATTTCAAGTCGGGTTTAAACTCACGGCCGAGAATCACCCGGAGTCGATCCTCGTTCGTTACATCACCACCGCTCCACCAAAGCGTGGACTGGAAATAGTTGGCCATCCAAACTGAACCACTGTCCTAGCAGTGTACTTTTTGTGCCTTTTGTGCCTGATACGGGAATGCCTATACCTTTACCTTTATCGAAATATGTAGGAAAAGGTTGTATGCACGAATTACTTGTCAGATGGTGCCGATATCTCACGATATGATGTGTGCGGCTGTGGGACGCGTCATTCTCGAGCTATCCGAATCCGGACACACCCCGAATCTGAATGCCGTTCGTCGTCACATTTTCGATGGCAATACCCAGCTCGACCCTGCCACAGAGGCGACGCTCAGCGTTGCTCACTCATCTCATCTGCGCGTGCATCTGCTTGCTCAGTGCAAGGAGTCGATGACTATGGCGATTGTTGAAGACCCTGTCCTTCTCAAGGATGTCGCCCACGCTGACCCCCTCTTCTTACTCGAAGGTTTGCCGAAGGAGAGACTGCTTTATCGCGCATTGAAAAGAGATTCGCCGGAAGAGACGAGCCTGCGTCAGGAGCTGGCCGATTTTCATCAAAGGCTCATCAGAGTCGTCCTGCCAGGAGAAGGGCTGACTTTCCAAGAAGCGCTGTGCAACTGGCTCAGGAGCGGCGAACCGACCAAGATTATGTGGTGCGCGCTGCGATCGTGGATGGATGCCCAGGGAACGTTGCGCGTCTTCCGGGATATCGTGCTCCCTCTGCTCACGTCGGGCGGTCGTCACGGCTGCTTGCGGAAGGTGCTCGAAGCTGCGCAGAAGCTGCGCGCTGACGAAGAGTTCGCAGATCGAGAGGAGGTTGGTCACATCATTTTGAGAACCAAATTATTCGGAAGCATACAAATGCGTTTTTTTTGTAATTGTAGAAACATTGATGGAACCAAATATACATTGTTTTTAATCAATTACCTCGCATTTGCAGATCCATGGACTGTTCGTTCGATGCTGCTCACCTGCAATCACGGTGAAGGAGGGATCGCTGCGCGTCGATGGAATAACCTTTGCGGTCTCGCTCATCCTCGAGAAGATTCGAAATCAGATCACCACCGAGTCGGTAAACACCGTCTCACTCTACGCTGCCGACTGCTGTTTGTTGGACGTCTCCATCGATGGACCAGAGTTCGCCGGCATCAACCTTTGCATCGTCACCAGGCGGCTCTTTCTCCACGAACACGTCATCATCGACTTGTCGGGAGTATCGTTTGGCGCTTGGTCTGGTGCCGTGAGAGGCCCGGAGCAGCAGGAGCAGCTGGGCGAGCTGGAGGCAGCAGCGGGAACTTGTGCATCCTTGCTGCAGAACTGATTGGAGGCGAGCTGATGAAAGTTATTCTGCGTGGAGGACGAGGAGAGGACGGGCAGCGCGGTGCGCAAGGCATTAAAGGAGCGGCTGGAGTAGGAGTGGCGGAGGCGGAGATTCGGCTGATGGATTTCCCCGGCGACGCGCGATCTCCGGATGAAGATGTGAAGAAGAAGCATACAGTTTACGAGAAGGGAAGGCCACATCTATTGCATGCAACACAAGTCAAGTCTTACGAATATATCGACAAGAAGGGACGACTCGTAAAGTACTGGATGCACGATAAGGTTATCGGCGGTGGGCCCCCGTGCAAGCTAACTTTCGTCGAGGGTGCAGCCGGGCACGACGGACTGCAGGGAGGCCTTGGAGGCACGGGAGGAGAAGGCGGATACGCGGGTACATGTCATGTCACTGACTTTGACGGCAAGCGACTGTCGTCTCTTAGCGACGCGAAGATGGAATACGGAGATCCAGGAGCGAATGGAGCGCATGGAGAGCAAGGACCACCGGGAGAAGACGGCAACGACCTGTTCTACTGGCGCTCTGGATCGAAAGAAATCATGAAATCGTCGGAGAAGGGGGAGAGGTTGCGACTAACGACCGATCGCGTGTTGTGGAAATTTCGAGATACACGCCCACTGAAGCCCGACACAATTAGCCAATTGTGGTATGAGGAGCTCATCACTGTCGAGGGCTATGAACCGGATCGAATAATCGTATCTGGCCCGCAAAGGCCCTATCCGGATAGAACGGAAGCAATCGCGAAAGACACGCTGCAAGCGTCAACGGCGATGAGTGAATTCGCACAAGTTAGCAGACAATCGCTCAGCTTAGGCGTCTCCGCCTCGACATTGGCAACAGGAGTGCATAAGATTGAGGACGTAGTGGAAGTCCACATGTTGAGCGAACGACTGCCAGGAACAGAAGAATACATCAGCGATATGAAGGCAAAAGCAGAAGTGGAGCCGACTAACGAGCAGCGACCGAGCTTGCTACCCCTTCACAACCAGTCAACAACTCAAACAACAAATGGGAAGAGTGGCGCAACTTCGAGAGCTGATCGCCTCTTCTGGGATAAGAGCTCATCAAGACTTCAGACGATCTCTCGTAGACCGAACACCTTCGAAATGAAGATCAGTCATGCTCAAACACACGTTAGTGATCTGAATCAAGATCTGATTGAATACCTCAATGCTTTCATAGCCAGCCAACCATCAAGCTCGTACTGTCTGGAGAACATCGTCCTTGCATTCGGCGGGAACTCTCAACTTTCCAGCCGCATCGAGTTAGTGAGGAGTGCATTCAAGGCGACTGACCAATCGTCCTTCATCCGCTTGCTGAGTGCCATGATATCAGCCGATGGAAATAACCAGAATATCGTGAAATGGATCGCCGTCCTAGACGTCATGTACGCCATCGCACCTCATTACAATTGGAAGTTCATTGCGCTTGTGCTGGCCTTCACGCCACTCGATGATGTATTGAACTGTCTGATTCATCTCCGTCTCATCTTGCTCACACGTACTTTGGATCTGGGCAGGGAGCCCGAGTTGTGGAAGCCGCTGCGCGTACTACGATCATTCGATGTACGCGCCTTGTTGCTGCTAAAACTGGAAGAAGTAGCTAAGGGCGCCATCGAGTTGGAGGCTGTTCGCGATGTGTTGATCCTTCTGCACCATTCCGAGCGACAGTTGCTGCAGCTATCTGTTATCATTTAATGAATGGATGAAGATATCGCGCCGTCGGAAAGTCGCCGATCAAGACAAGTTCGGCACCAACGCTTACTACTTGGGCGTACTTGCAAGAGCAGGACATGCAAGCGATGAGCGGAATATGCGGAAAGTGCTCAGAAAAATGAGCCTCCCGACGCTGGAATTCGGTCGCATCGTCCATTCTATTGCTTCGGGAGAACTTAATACCGATGATCGTTTCTACGAGAAGCTTATGACCTCGGGCAAGGAAGTAGATGTACTGCAGTTATTATCGTGCGAGGAGCGAAGCCCGGAGGATGTTGATATGCTTGTCAAGGATTTTACTGATGCGACAGAAGAGAAGATGAAGCGAGAAGATAAGCACATCGGTACACCATTAACGGAAGAAGAAAGAAGAAAGGAAGATGAGAGAAAGAAAAGAAGAGAAGAACAAAATAGGAAGAGCGATGAGCGCTCCAGGAATATCGAGAATGCTCTGCGCTCGACGGATTTGACTCATCAGGGCGCATCGAATTCCTTCGATTTCACAGGCTCAAGTCAGGAACCGAGTGAATGCGATCAGAGCCTTCCAGTGGATACCTCACAACCCGACGAAGTCGATCCTCCTAGACCATTTCCATCTACAACGCAATATCACGCCCTACTGCTTGCGAAGTTCGACGATGCGTTGCATAAAATGCACAACATACGGCTGCGACCAGTGCAGAAGTTCGTAGTGATGGGGGCGCTCGAATCGGAGAGGAATCTTCTCCAGCAGGTTGCAACTGGCGAAGGCAAATCGTTCATTATCGCTGCGATCGCCGCAGTCCGATGTGCACTCAACAAGGACAAGAGTCTTCGTTGACATCATCAGCTCGTCGTCGGTGCTGGCGGAGCGAGATGCGACAAAATTGCGAAGTCTGTTCGCCGAGCTGCATCTTACCGTGGCGCATAACTGCGACGAGTCACGCGAAAACCGAAAGATCGCGTACAAAGCAGACATTGTCTACGGCGACATAGCGCATTTCCAGCGGGATTTCCTCCTGCAACACGTCTATCGTGACAACGTCGTTGGCTCGAGGATCAGGGATTTCGTGATCGTTGATGAAGTGGACAGCATGACCCTTGACGGAGGAAATCACGTACTTAACCTCTCCCACCACCTGCCGAGCATGAAGTTGCTCGGCTCACTGTTTGCCTTCATCCAACGAGAAGTATACTCTGCCACCGAGGAAGAACAATCTACGGACTCAATTCGAATACGCGCGCTGAGGGACATATTCGGCCGTTTGTCCAAGGATGATCTCAAATTGATCGACCCTACTCACGTCGATAGCATGTTCGGAACTCTGAACGATGAAGGCATAATCGACGATGAGGGATTTATTCTGGTCAACAGCAGGAGCATTCGTACAGATATTGTAGTTGCTGAATTCAAAAGGAGATCCACGCACAGTTCCCGTGGTCATCGACGCTCTCAGAATGGAGATGGAGCGGTTTACGGAGATTCGTTTGCCCAGCCACCTTCATCATTTTGTTCGTCTACACATCACAACATTCATCGACAACTGCAAAGAAGCTCGAGTGATGCGTGAGAACGTTGGCTATGTTGTTGATGTGAGTTCAGCCAACACGGGTTCGAACGAAGCCTTCGTAACGATTGTCGACGGAGATACGGGAGCAGATCTCGCTTCGACGCGGTGGGCTGGAGGACTGCATCAGTTCCTGCAGATGAAGCACGCTTGCAGAATCGAGCCCTTGAGTCTCAAGGCTGCCTTCATCTCAAACGTATCATTTCTGCGCAGATATGAACGTCTCGACGGTCTTAGTGGAACTCTTGGCTCATCGAAGGAGAGCCAGACACTGGTTGATGTGTATGCGGTCGACCTTATTCGCATTCCAACGCACAAGCCAAGAAGGATGGTGGAATATGTTCCGTCTCTCCCAGAGACGTTCACTGACTGGATCACAGCTGTGTACGACGGATTTAAATCAGAATTGGAATGCGCCCGTTCGGTTCTAGTAGTATGCAAGACGGTCGACCAGCTGCAACTACTGCATACGGGATTGAAAAGGCATAATCAAGCTATGTCCACCGATCAGAGTATTTCCGTTACGGAGAGAAGAAAGCATGAGACTGAAAACTCCTATCAACAAAGCCACGGTCTACAAACGGCAATATGAGCCGTTCGATTACCAGACAAGAGGCCTCGAACCAGGAAAGCTCATACTATCGACCAACCTAGCAGGGCGTGGGACGGTATATCGCTGATGACCTCTTATCGCTGATGACCTGGAACGCAATGGTGGACTGCACGTGATCATTGCGTTCGAGCCGCGCAACAAGCGCATCGAGGAGCAGGCGATGGGTCGTGCGGCTCGATGCGGAGCACCAGGCAGTGGGCAGATCATCGCACTGCTGAGACGAGCTCCCGGCGAACTCCGGTCTTCCATCTTCGACTTCCAGGAGTTGCGCGATCAGAAGGAGGAGATACGCATCGACGGACTTCAACATCAATTCCGATTTCGCATTTCGGTTGAGGAGGCTGCGCTGGAGAGGTTCCTAAGCGACACAGACGGCACATTGTTCCGAGAGAAGCGGAGTGGCGAGCGGCTGCCTGGAGCGGAAGAAGTCATCTACAGTGCTCGTCTAGATGAGTGGGCGCTATGGTTGGATGCAAAATACGAGGAGATCAAACAGTGCGCCGATCGGGGAGACGAGAGTCAACGTACAACGATCGTCAACTCCGTTGATGTGTTTCTCGATGCGCTTCCTGAGAGGCAGATTCCAAACTCCAAGACGTTACTATCAAAGCTTGACGAATTGGTCACTGAATTTCGGGAAGGAGAGAAGAACGGGAGAAGTTCTAACAGAGAACTCTTCATCGGTGGCTTCCAACAACTCATCACTTTGGCGAGGAAAACGTTACATCTTGATCCGTTGATAGATAAAGGACTATCTCAAGCTCACGCGCTTTTGGACAACGAGAAGAGAGCTGACAAGTCTGGCTCAAAGCTGGAATCAATCATCCTATCAGTGAATGCATACGCATCGCAGCTTATGAGCAATGACAAGATCTTCCTGATTCCTGAGTGGATTCGTGCTGGGGAGTGGCAGCTCCGTCTGGGCATCATCCAATCATGCCACAAACGAGGACGAGCTGACGCAGAGCGAACGTTCCAGCGCCTGGTGGATTCGGATGATACGATGGCACCCTTCGCCCTCTTCTACCTCGCCTGTCTCTCAATGACTCGATTCGAGGACATGCGCGACCGGCAGGAATCCGTCGTGCTCGACGATCACTCCAAATGCTTCCACGAGGACGTAGACCGGGCGATCGCGTTGTTCGCCAGGGCTCGCGTTGCCTTTCTAGATCAGCTAGAGCGCAGGAGTGCTGAGGTGCGAGCCGTTCAACAACGCGCACACGGAACGAGAGGCACCGAGTGCGGACTCCAACTACAGCTTCGCGAGCTTGAGGCTGCTGTCCAGCAGATTGTAAGCAACATTGACTGGCTGATTGGCGAGCCGATGTCTGCGGCCTCTTTCCGACCACTCATCACGAGCGTGTGGCATCAGAAGCTACTGTTCGAGTCGCTCAGATCCATCGATGTTATCACTGCTCCTTCATTCGAGTCCGATTCTCGTCTCAGCACGTTCCACCATCAACGCACGATAATGAGAAAGTTTGGAATGAGCCGAACGCAGCTCATTGAAGCTCTCCGCTTCGACACAAGTAACGAACTGCAAGCTGTACAGAAATCAACAGAAGAGGAGAAAGAAAGGACAACCAAGATTACAACCAAGATCCGCTTTCCCGATGCTCACGGGTCCGTACTTGACTCGCGTTGTTCACTCCCGACTCGAATGGACTTCTGGCACGATATGGCTACTCTCGAAGCATTCACCGGATATCAGTACGTCTACATTATCGAAGATGCCGAAGAGTCTGTCCGATAGTCGATCCCATCGTCCATAACTCCGGAATTCATTGATGTCGAACAAGCTCGCACCAGTATTCTCTATTCGAATCAACCAGTTCGTGACGTTACGTACTACCCGAAGAAAGCGATCGATGACGAAATCATATCAGACAATGCACTCGCAGAGAAAGTGCAGGACCTGCACAAGCGAGGCTGTCTCCGAATGGACATACTCGCTCGAATTGATATGAACAAGCTCCGCGAGAAGCATCTACTTCAGTTCGATGGCTTCAGTCCACTGCAGTTCAAGGAGCACCTCGGATTGGATGAAGCAACCGCCAGCTGGATTCTGAATCGACTTAGCAGCTACGGAATCATCGAAATGACACGACTGCCCGTCATTCGTCTCGCTTCAGATTGGAACATGAGAGCGGAAGGTTTCAAGTGGACGAGTTTAGAAGCACCGGAATTCACTATTACGGGACAGGAACTGATCGCTTTGGAGAAGCTTGAGCGAGTGTGCACAATATCTGCGGGAGCCATTCGCAGTGTTTTGGATTGCCTACGAACTCGTGAGGACGCTGAATCAGTTGCAAATGCACTGTATGATGCTCTACTTGAAGTGGGACTGCTAGGACGGCGCGAACTTCTGGTCTACCGACAAGGCAGTCACCCAGCTCGACTGGATTGCTCCATGCTGCCACAGACGCTCGTCGCTCCGACTCTGCACTTCTTCACGCGCAGCTTCGCCTACTCCTTCGTTTGCGATACACTCGTGTCAGCATTGACAGAGTCGGAGATTCATCCTTACACTGTCAAGCAGGTCATGCTACCCGCGAATGCTTATCAGGAGCTGTTTGTCAAGCAGGTCATGCTACCCGCGAATGCTTATCAGGAGCTGGAATTTCATTTTTCACTGTACGGCTTATAGGTAGAATTGCTCAGTTCTCTCAGAAAGTCTCTCATATGTACCTCGAAATCGGAATAGTCGATGAGCTTGTAGTCGGAGATGATGCGAGGTGAGGAGATGACATCCAGTCGGCAGAGTTCATCAAACAGCTCCTGATAAGCATTCGCGGGTAGCATGACCTGAACGCGGCATCCCCATTGCTCATTGATCGTCTTTCCCTCTGTTCGGAATAACCATCCGTGTCGAAGTGGTATCGCTTTAGCTTTCAACCCGGAGGCCATCAGTTCGATTCCCTCCGCTGCGTTGATATTTTGCTTTCACTCTTTCAAATATTTCGGCTAGTTCCGAAAATTTCGGCCAGCCAAAAATTTCGGCGAGGCCAAAATCGAGGAAAGAATACCGCCCCAGAGCTCGAAATTTAAATTTGTTCTGTTTCGATGCCCTCAATCTTACATTTTCAAGCAAAATTATGCCTACCATCCTTACAAGTGTTGGCCCCATGTTTAATATTTTCTGACTTACATTCCTACGTATAATTAGATTTGCAAAGAAAATTAGGAATGTGGATTCAAAAAGTTGAATGGGTCTAAAAATGGACAAAATCGAGATGAAGAAATTCGATTTTTTTTCGAATTGAGATAATGACAATTGTTTATACGCGATATTTTTGCCCTACCTTAGTACAGTTATAAACTAAATAGATTTGATCGTGTTTCACACTTGCTCGACTTAGAACTCAATATATTTACGAAAAAATGGAATGCGTCTTCATTCGGCAACTTGGCCGACCCCATCAGGAACGAAATTTCCCTTCAAAAAAATTCCCTATGGGTACTTTTCAACGAGGAATCGAATTAAACAATAAAAACGCGTATAAGTATGGCATACAAATTTAGGCCGATTTTTTGAAACTTTCAAACGGCCATAACTTTTTCCTCAAATGAGCTAGCCTGTCACTGCTAACAGTAAAAATGCTTATCTCGTCGAGATCTTTCAGAATATCCATACAATTATGGGATTTGGAAACGCCGTTCAAGTGATTCAAAAACCGACCTCACATTGGCAGTGCGACACAGAAAATGAGCGGTTGGAGATATGGCTTTCTAAGGTCGATTTTCGAACTCTACGTGAAAAGTTACCCCCGGCGAGAATTTTAGGAGGAATTTCATTTTTCACTGTACGGCCTATGGTTAATTCTCTCGGACGGCCTCTCATATGAGCCATTTATGAAATTCCAAAAATCTTTTGCGAATATTTCGAACAAATACGAATATTTGAAACAATTCCCTAAAAATAAGAACCTCATTGATTAAAAACTTCATTGACAATAATGATCACCTCATTCAGTTCGTCAATGCGCGTGACCTCTCACGATTCATCCATTCACGAAGGCAGAAGTTGCGAGACGGAATTCAAATGTTTAAACTCGTCCCGCTCTCTGTTGTAATCGAGGAGACAGGTGCAAGCACAAACGCTGAAATGAAATCACTCATTAGCATAGGAATGGCAGCCGGAGTTTCCCTCAATAAGGCATGTAAAATACAGTATCGCCGGAATTTATTTGCACACATTGTCTTTCTACCGCAATTTCCGAACCCGGTGATATATCGAGCTGAAAATTCATCTATAGGTAGCAAATTCAAAGGGGAATAAGACGCGCTTATTGCGAACTTATGCATATTTCGCAATATTGCGTAGTGATGAAACAGTCGCAGTCCACTTTATTCGAAAAATTATATTTCTCTTGTTTTTCCATATCAGTCAAACTTCAGTCAAACGGAAAATACATATCAAGTTGCTACGACATCGCATCAGCTTGCTGTGTGTGCTGCAAATTTGATTCCGCAAACTCATAACTTCGCTCCTAGATAATCTAGAGTAATCTAGGGTAGAGTCTAGAGTATCTAGATAATCTCGTTCAAGGCATTCAAATTATCCTTATCATGAATCTTGAAGATCCTGATAGTTTGTTGCCGATTGCTCATCATTTGCTCTCAGGGCACGAAAAAAGTAACTTTTTTTTCAAATGACTTCGGGGGTGTATAATTCCAAGGGCGATTTTGCATAAAATCAGGAAGATGCGAAAATCATGAAAGATTAGATTCCCAACTTTTGGTGGGGCACTTTCCAGGCCGTAGCGAACGATTTACGAACGCGCACCCCTCTTGAGTTCGTGCGTTTTCTCTAGAGAGTGGGAAGAGAGCGGAGCGAAGAGAGATCGTGCATTTTGAAAGGGCCGCGCGTTCGTAAATCGTTTGTTACGGCCGGGAAAGTGAAGCCAGCTCCACCAAAAGTTGGGAATCGATTCTTTGATGATTGTTGCACCCTCCAGCTTATGAACCACATTTTATGCAAAATCAAACTTGAAATTGTAATTGTACACCCGCTAAGTTCAGTGTGCCTTGAGAGCAAATGATTAGCAATCGGCAGCAAACTTTTGGAATCTTATAGGGCCATGACAATAATAGTTTTTATGTCTTGAACGAGTCTCTAACTTATCTAGGAGCGAAGTTATCTAGAGTTTGCGGCATTAAATTTGCATCACACACAGCAAGCTGATGCGATGTCGTAGCAACTTGAACTGTATTTTCCGGATAGTACTTGGATCATAGCTGTCCAGCAGTGGCGGCGACCCTCAGGGGGACCTGCGCAAGCATGAACCCCGGGTCATGGCTTTTCGAGGGGAACTGCGCAAGCATGAACCCCGGGTCATGGTCAAAAATCGATGTTAGGTCATGAGTAGGTCAAGACTAAGTACTGTACCAATCGATAGTACAGTACTTCCTGATACCGTATATAGCTACCGTAACCCCGATAATCGCCAACTGATTTTTGTCAAAAAAATGAAAATATCGTACACAAAGTAAAAAGTCTAAGCACCGTATCCAATCGATAGTACAGTACCACCAGATACCGTATAGGACTACCGTAACCCCGACTATCGCGAACTAACTTTATTTCTAAGAAGTCCTGGTATCGTGCACAATCGATCTAGTGTCGGGCCCGATCAATTATACAGTACACAGCTGACTACCGTAACCAAGTTGGGTCAGATCTAGTTCCTTGGGTCAAACATTTTTTTAAAATCTTTAATCGATAATAAAATTATTTTGAAGTATCCTACCCTATACCTCACTACTGTAGAATCATTTTCTGTCCGATTTGGGATTTTTAGAAAAATGTTTGAAATTTAAAAAAAAAAGTTTGTCCCAAGGAACTGGATCTGACCCAAGGAACAGGGTTACGGTAGTCAGTTGGGTACTGTACAATCGATCGGGCACGGTATCACATCGATTGTGCACGGTGCCAGGACTTCTTAAAAATAAAGTTAGTTCGTGATAGTCGGGGTTACGGTAGCCATATACGGTATCAGGAAGTACTGTACTATCGATTGGTGAAGCACTTAGTCTTGACCTACCCGTGACCTACCATCGATTTTTGACCATGACCCGGGGTTCATGCTTGTCCTGAAGGGGGGGGGGGTGCGCAAGCATGAATAGGGGTCGCAGGCGGCGTGGACACCTATGACTTGGATGGTTCTCAAAACTCAGAAAGTTTAACTGATATGGAAAAATTCTCAAGAGATTTTTTTTTCGAAAAAGTGGACTGCGATTGCGTCATCACTAGGGTGGCTGAAATGGATCAACGGATCGATATATAGAGGGCCTCGACAGAACAGAGACGGATGAGACGGTTAACCGTCACCTCTGGCAGTCCTACTCTCTCTATTCACTGTGGAGAGAGAGACTCTCTCGTCTCTCTCTCCCTATCCTCACGGAAGACCCGCATGAGAGAGTAAACAAGACAGTTAACTGTGATCCATTTCAACCACCCTAGTCATCACTACGCAATATTGAGAAATGTGCATAAGTTCGCAATAAGTGAATATTATTCCCGTTGGATTTGCTACATTTAGCTGAAGTTTCAGCTCGATATGTCACTGAGTTCGGAAATAAAAGGTAAAAGGTAAAAAGGTAAAGGTGCAGCCACGTCAAGCTATTTTACAGTCGTGAACGACTACACTAGGTGGTGTAGTGCGGTGATGCCGACTACTAATTGGACTACGTAACCCTACCGTCCAAAGTGCTTCTAGGGAACGTTACCTTTCGCGACCGAGGCCACTACCAATTTACCGACCCCGGAGGGATAGAGGGCTTGGTATGCCCAGGCGGGGGATCGAACTCAGGACCCTTGTATGACGAGCGGCGCCTCACACCACTGCGCCACCCACACCACTTATTCGGAAATTGCGTTAGAAATAAAAAGTGCGCAAATACTTTCCGGTGATACTGTACTTTCTAAGAAAGTATGCTATGATAATTTTTTAGCTGTCCAATACAAAGAAGGTTGCTGGAGCACTTTTTGGATACACCAAATTTGTACTGAATAATGGGCTAATCAGAGGAATATCAGGATTGATCGGGACTATACTCCGTGAGGGATCACGAAACGTATCAAATATTATCGTATTTATTTCAGAAAAAGTGAATCACATAGTTGATAAAGGAATTGAGATGGTTCGACGAAATACTCCAATGAAGATTAAAAAAGTAGGCTACATAATTTTATTTTTAATAATAATTATCAGGTGCTATCAAACACGGTGTCGAATATTGTTGACGGAATTAACTGGACGAAAACAAAATTTGGAAAATTTCTACCAGACGCGGTGCAATGCATCTATGCCGGTATCGTTGCAAATGTTTAATGAAATATCACACATTTGTTATCTCATTGTATGCAACAAGGAATATTATATTCAGCATTGCTACCTCCCTTCGCAAAAATGGGTGTTGAAAAGCTTGGCGAGTGGGTGCTCAATAACCTCATAAAAGGTGAGACCCTAAAAATGGTTACCAAAATGATTTTATCTTTCCTAATCAGTGATAATCTCCCGAATGAGTTATTTTTCGGGAAAATGCTATGCACTCTTTGGATCTTCCGAGTAAGATATTTTGCACAATATCTCTCTTACATTCCTCTTGCAGATACTACAATCAGTGCCGCATGGCAACGCACTTTTCGCAATCTGCGCAGCACGAAACGGTCGATGAGCATCGCTTCATTCGTCTCTTCCATAATATGAGATCTGCGGCCGATGAGCAAACCAGAAAAGTGGACGCACAAGAGTTGGTATGTATTTTTGCTATGTAATGTCCACTTAGAATTAGGTAAAACGTTAAAAACATGATGTCAACAAATACAGCTTACGGCATTCATCCGTTTTCCAGGAAACCTGGCCTAATTCAAACTGTCCGATCCTAAAATAATTTCACCGGCAGGATCTCGTCGACCAGGTTATGGGCATCGTCGGGAGAGTGAAGGCGGATTTGCTGATACAACTGCTTCCACCGGCAAACATTTCATTTCCCAAACTTATCGACTACTTTAACAAGCTCGAGAACAAACGCTGGTTCGAGGTACGAGAGGCGTCTTAAATTTATATGGTTGATGCAAAAGTTTCTCCCTTTTTTCAGAATTTTACATTTCTGATTCCCCTGACCTATAAAGGTGACCAATTCTCATAAGTTCTTTTGCAATAAATAAGTACTTGAATGAGCTTTATAAAAAGCTGTATTACATTACTCCCCATTTAGCCACGCCGATACAGCACTCCGACAAATATCGCAAAATTGGCAATCAAATATAATTTCTATAAATACATAGTAACGTGGAGAAACGAGATAGCGATTAAACAAACATAATACTGAAAGCGTGATTACTGGGCATGCACGTGAATGTAATTCAGTATGTGAACGTCACGCCAAGTTCAGATGAGAGCCTGATTAGATGTTAGCTCGAGATGCATTTCTGCAGAAATTCATTTCATAGCCCCGAATGGTCAGTTATTGACTCAGTAATCCATAGTGTTGTGCACAATGAAGTACTCGCCAGTCTTAGCATTACCGCAAAACTTGAAATGAATACATCTACCTATTCGGAAACAGCACCATATTACAAAAAAATAACAAAATTTGAGCAACGCAATCAGCACTTTTTCTAATTCTCATCTGCCAAAGCATCTTTAAGGTCGGATATTCTGTGTTATTCTGGAAATGCAACTCAAGTGGTATCATTTCTAAAATGGGCAGAATCGATTGTTTGCGCGCATAGGTGTCCACGCCGGCGGTGAGGGGGGTGCTGCGCAGGGCCCCACATGTGGGGCGCTGCGCAATGCATGCGCAAGGCAGGGGGTCATGGAAAAATTGATTTGTAAGTCATGGTAGGTCAAGACTAAGTACCGTACCCAATCGATAGTACAGTAACATCCGATACCGTATACCACTACCGTAACCCGCTATTATCGCGAACTGACTTTATTTTCAAAAAGTTAAAGTACCGTACCCAATCGACCCTACAGTACCCCCTGATACCGTATACCACTACTGTAGCCCACTATTACCGCAAACTAAATTTATTTTTAAAATGTCCCGATACCGTGTGCAATCGATTCTACAGTACCCAAGCAACTACCGTAACCCAGTTCCGTGGGTCAGATCCAGTTCCTTGGGTCAAACATTTTTCTAAAAATTCTTATTAGATAGCTAAATTATTTTAAAGTATCCTAACATGTATCTCTTTACTGTATAATCATTTTACGATAGATTTAGGATTTTTAGAAAAACGTTTGAAATTTTTAGAAAAATGTTTGACCCAAGGAACAGGATCTGACCCAAGGAACTGGGTTACGGTAGTTACTTGGGTACTGTAGAATCGATTGCACACGGTTTCGGGACTTTTAAAAATAAAGTTAGTAATAGCGGGTAATAGCGGGTTACAGTAGTGGCATACGGTATCTGGGGGTACTGTAAAGTCGATTGGGTACGGTACTTTAATTTTTTGAAAATTAAGTCAGTTCGCGATATTAGCGGGTTACAGTAGTGGTATACGGTATCTGCTGTTACTGTACTATCGATTGATTACGGTACTTAGTCTTGACCTACCATGACTTACAAATCAATTTTTCCATGACCCCCTATTCATGCCTTGCGCAGGGCCCCACTGTGGGGCCCTGCGCAGCACCCCACTCGCCGCCATTCGTGGACACCTATGTTTGCGCGTATTCAAATGATAGGGTCCAGCAAAGTACACCTAAAAATCGTCATATTTTGAGATTTTGACATTTTCTTTATTTATTGCCGCAATACGCGTCCCATAATCGAATCGGTCCTGCGAGTGTAATCTATCTATATGCCAACTACTTGTATTAAATGGAAATTCCAGTCAGGCAAATATGGCTCGAGATAATTTTAAAAATAAAATAGGGAGAAACTTTTGCATCAACCTAATATGTAAAAAAACGTTTATTCCAGTCTGAGTTTGAATTACGCCTTCGCTGGCTAGCGCTTGATGCCCGACGAGAGCTCGCTGAGAATGGTCGATTGGAGCATATGCAATGTTCCTCCATGAAGCATGTCATTGTCGCTTATGAAGCTTTGCGGAATGAACTCGCCGATGAGGCGAAACACTTGGCTACACTACCGGGTGTGGAAAGATCGGAATCGGAGGAGGTAAGCAACGCAATGCGATATTTGCAACACTTTTATGCATTCCATCCGAGCCAATCGTTCGTGCACAATCCACATCACTTTGAGGTTCAGGTAGTTGAATCTCTGGAGACCGCACTCAGGGATCTTATCGATTTCAAGATTGAGGACGTGTTTACGAGCCCTGTATAAATTTGGCAATATATGTTGCAATATAATGAACAGTTGCTTTTTTACATGCACTATTGATCTGCACAATTATGGTACTGCTTGCCAAATCGAAAGAGAAATAATTTGCAGCTGCGTGAGTTCACTCGAATTATCCTGTCGGATTGTTATTCTTCGGACGTTTCTGAGCCACATCAATCGATTCTTGATGATGACATCAGAATGGTGCGTGAAAGGCGTGGAAATAGAATATGGCTATTATTATGATCTAATGTATTGATAACGGTATACAAAAACTATAATTTCAAGGTTGCTAGAGGGCTCAGAAAGGTGAGATCCAATGCTTGGTTGTCTCCTCTTCAAGATAATGATCTGACTGTGAAGATTCGAGAGCAAGTAACCAAACTATTTGAAGACATTGCACTAAGAAAAATTAAACAGGCGGGTCGCATTATTTAAAACTACATTTAAACTGCTCAAAACATTATGCGTGAGTGGTCCTTTGTCGTTATCACCTCAAAATGAAGATCCGCAGTTATAAATTTTAAAATCAACATTCTTTGAAGGTGAGGAGCTTCGTAGACCTCACGAAGATGTGCTTATCGCATTCCCTACCCTTGCCATTCGACCCGTATTTCTCGATGCTCACAGTAGTCACCTGCTTACTTATTTACCTGAGAACATTAGTCGTATATTCGAAATATGAGAAGTCCAGGTATGTCGTCAAGAAGTAATAATACGTGTTCGAATGCATATTTGTAGGAGATACGTGCGGGTGAAGTCGCACTCGCTACTCAACCCTGACTGGGGAAACTCGAACCAAGAAGATGTGTGTATACTTTGATGTTTTGAGTAGATAATTTCTTCACCGCTTTTCATTTTTATAATAGATTTGCTGCAGGTGCGTAGTAAGTCGTATCTTCAACCTGCCTTGAGAAGCATTAACATATCACTGCCACCAATGCTTCCGTCAATTTTCTTCGGAAAAGGCAGTAATGTACATAACACAGAAGGACTTTGACGTGGCGTGATATTTCAAAATAATGAGATACATTTCTCGACACGAACATATTTGATAAATACTCACATGTTTATGATTGATACACAAAAGATTTCATTAACAACCCTATTGATATGCCTTGAATTGGTAAACTTTGTAGACAATACTCGCAAAGGGCATTTATAGAACAATGTGATGGGTGGTTTGATTAATAACATAGTAATTCACTTGATAAATAACGCTACATTTTCATAATTATACAACTATTTGATGACAATCGCTTAATAAAAACAACGAATGTAATTTGTTTGAATTTGGGCATTCGCAAGGTGGTATAGTCTTTCTTGGTCTTCGTTTTGTGTTTCGAAAGACATCGTAAGAATCCCATTCTGAACTCCGACAATTCGATGATTAGTTGAATTGCATGGGAGCCTTAATTTTTCTAGTCATTAAACGATTTAAAAATCGGATTTAATATCTTTCATTAATTGCATTACATACTCATAAGTTAGTTGCGTAACGTATAGACTCAAGGTGTTCAGAATAAGAATATTGTTGGAAGTCAGAATGAAAATTGACTCAATTAGAGGAGTGGAGTAGATCACCTCAAAACACATGTCATTGGGTACAATTGAAATTATAATGTTGCATAACATATTCGGAAATTCATCAAACTTACGATTTGATCAAGATCGAGAACTGGCCCCTCAATTTGTCTTACATTATCATTCACTTCCACAATATTTGCATCCGCGTGATAGCGAAAAAGATAGAGAATCCTTCTGAAAATTTATTCTTTACTATTTAACATACATTGTTAGGCACTTGTGAATATGCCATTCATGTTGGCTGATAAACTTGATCTTTGATATATCGAATGTCCTTCCCTTCCTCTTGTTAGTATTCTCATCGTATTGATATACATGCCACTCTTTCACTCTCTCAAGGAAATAAAATGGCTGATGCCTTGAATGAGATGTCTGCGAATTGCTTAACTGCAAGTTCAATGGGAAACTGCAAGTTTCAACTGCAAGTTCAATTTTATTAAATTTGGAATATTCAAACTTCATTGATTATGTCGCAACGCATATGTTCGTCTTCTAAAGAAACTCTGAAGAAACGAGTTGTCTGAATTTATAGGAAATCGATTATTAATATATTGTCAAATCGGCATACATCTCTGTTCGAAGTCGAGAAATAAACACAGTTTCCTATCACTCCGTTGAAAGTACAATTTGATTCATTTTCCTGCGCTGATAAGTCGGCATTGCAACACTCACTGTAGGTATCTTCTGACAAGGAGTACATTTCCGACAAAAATACTCACGCCGATTTTGCGTATAGTCGAAAGGGCCGCTCATTGCTAAACAATACAATAGTGCCTAAATTTGATTAATATACGTTCGATGATCGTAATTCAGTACCATCAACCAGTTGAGCAGAGATGTGTCGTCCAGAGAAACTATCAAATTCACAGAGCTTTACAGTGTCGTTACTGATTCTGAGATTTCCAAGTTTGATCTATAATGCATATTGAATGTGATTGAGTATATCACGCGTCTTCTGAGAGAATGCATGACCATGAGGAACAAGGAGCCGAAAGTTTGAGCAATATCCATGAGATATTTATGTTAGAGTATATTGGGGACGAGAAAACTTTTGACGTTGGCAGTTTTTCCCAGAACCGTCTTTTAGGAAAGGATGATGGCTTTGGGCTCAAAATGTGCGCAAAATTATTCTAAGCAACTTTTCTGTTGGCGATGAAAATCTATGACTTCATCTTCATCGTGAGAAAATTGAAAAATCATTTTTGAAACCAGAAAACAAATTCTACCGGCTCGGGGACCCACTCTTTACCATTTTTTGATCAAAGATCATTAATCTATGACATTACTCTATAAAAATAGAACTGGCGGTTAAACCCGTGGCTTTTTGAGATTTGAGGCTGGAAAGACCAAACAATGACCAAAATTAGATTTTTTCGATTTTTTCAACTGTTGAAAATATCCATATTTTGAACTCCCTATGATATTTTCTCTTGTATTTTGCCTTTTGCTATCTAAGTATGTCGTTTTTTCACTTCAACAAAGCGAAATCCACAAATTTACACAGACCCGTCCCCTCATTTTGGGTCGAAAAATCGAATTTCTCAAAATTATTTATAATGCAGTTTTTATGGTGTATTTTGTCCCGTAGAAACCGAATCTCACTATTAGAACGCGTGAAAATTCGAAATAGAGGAGTAATTATCGGAAAACCAACAATTTCGACCGAAGAAAACAACAAATAATATTTAAAAAAATATATTGGATGATTGAATTTTCCGAATCCACAAGTTGTAACACATACACTAACTTAAGTATGTCTAACTATTATATGAGTTTGCAAAATAATCTAAGAGCTTATGGATGCTTCACTATCACGAAATGTCGCAATTGCGACCCAAATTCTCGCATTTTTGAATTGAGATATTGGCTCTTGTAGGATCGAAATTTCGTCAATAACTCCTCTATTTCGAATTTTCACGCGTTCTAATTAGAGTGCGGGAAGGAAGAGCAATTTTTGGCCCTTTCGAAAACGTCGAGCAGTCGTATCTCACAAATGAGTTGAACAGCTATAGGAAGAGTTGATGGCAATCGAACCAGAATCTATTCACGATCATTTTTTCTGCTTTGAACGGTAAAAAATATTTACATTCTGCCTTCGTCTTCCGCAAGAGTGAGCGCGTGTCTGCTGTTTTTAGATTATTCGTTCTAATATGCAAATGAGATGCTCACCCCATGCAAAAGAAGGTACATACTAATGGTATATATAACCTCAATATTATCAGTCTCCTAAATATCAATGTTTGCCCTTGGTCACGTTTCTATGATAATTTTTATGATTTTAAAGCTCTTCTTTCCCGCACTCTAGTTCTAATAGTGAAATTCGGCTTCTACGCGACAAAATACACCATAAAAACGGTATTATAAATAATTTTGAGAAATTCGATTTTTTAAAATATTATTTACGGGTCTGGGTAAATTTGTGGATTTGGCTTTATTGAAGTGAAAAACGACATACTGATATATGAAATGGCAGAATACAAGAGAAAATATCTTTGGAGTTCAAAATATGGATATTTTCAAAAGTTGAAAAAATCGAAAAAAATCTAATTTTGGTCATTTTTTGGTCTTTCCAGCCTCAAATCTCAAAAAGCCACGGGTTTAGCCGCCAGTTATATTTTTTCCTAGAGTAACTCGATGTCATAGATTAATAATGTGTGATCAAAAAGTTGTAAAGAGGGGGGTCCCCGAGCCGGTAGAATTTGTTTTCTGGTTTTAAAAATGATTTTTAAATTTTCTCACGATGAAGATGAAGTCATAGATTTTCATCGCCAACAGAAAAGTTGCTTAGAATAATTTTGCGCACATTCTGAGCCCAAAGTTATCATTCTAGCTCATCTGGGAGCTGTTTTATGGTAGAGCCGGTACCAAAACCGGAAAATTCCTAAAAGACGGTTCTGGGAAAAACTGCCAACGACAAAAGTTTCCTCGTCCCCAATATACTCTAGCATAAATATCTCATGGATATTGCTCAAACTTTCGGCTCCTTGTTCCGCGAGGGGTCCGTTTTCATGCAATCTCTCAGAAGACGCGCGATATAATTGTCTTAACCTCAAACATTGACGTTTCCAAATTCTTGAGCTGAACTTTTAGTTGTTCATTTTTTGAAATCAGCTCAAGATTTCGCATTTCCAATTCGCCGCTTTTATTTTGAAGCTGTGATACGAACGATATTCAACTACAACAATTCAATTTACTAATTATACCTCTTCGTTGAGTGTATCAGATTTATGAAGACGAACAGCTAATTTGCTCCTTTCCTCTCGTATATCGTTATTCTCATGTCGAAGCTACAGTACCGCTCATAAGTCATGGGACACTTTTTGCTTTTTTTGTAACTTTTTGCCCAGGAAAGGCATCATTCTGGCATTAAGGCTGGATGTACCAAATCCATTGGAGACTATGCTCATGATAGTGGGGTATGACGCAATAGCCTAGTTAATGCGTAGTGATGACGCAATCAAAGTGTACTTTTTAAAAACGGCATTTTTCTTACATGGATTTTTTCCTACTGGCCAAACTTTATGAGGTTGGAGATATGGCTGAGGACTACCCAGATAAAATTGTTGAAGTTACCGCGCGACCGCACTTCAGCAGCATTGCTGCAAAAACAAGGTCTGAAATTTAGAACTCAGCTCCTAGACTGGCTAAAGACTCGATCAAAACGCCAAAATGATCGCCACCATGAGTAGAGTTGATCCTGAGAATATGAAAACAATAGCTTGAAATTTGCCCTCAGGGCATGACAAAATCACTTTTTTGTATGACAATTTTTTGGACTTTCATAACTTTATGGGAAGGTTAGTTAAAAATCAGATTTTTGCATAGGAACGTTCAAAATGTATTGGAGACCGGATTCCCAACTTTTTAGAGCGATTGGACATCTTTCCTGCCTGCGGCGTGCGTTTTTCGGGGGTATACTAGGGTCGGGAATTACAGTGTTTACGCACTCTCGTCGTCTGTACTCTCTCACCATAGGGGTAAATAGGGTGTTTTCCGACCCTAGTATACCCCCGAAAAACGCACGCCGCAGGCAGAAAAGATGTCCAATCACTCTAAAAAGTTGGGAATCCGGTCTCGAATAAATTTTGAACATTCCTATGCAAAAACCAAAATTTTACGTAACCTCCCCATAAAGTTATTAATGTCCATAAAATGATCATACAAAAAAGTATTTTTTCATGCCCTGAGGGCAAATTTCGAGATATTGTTTTCATAAGAGAGACTTTCTGAGAAAACTAAGCAATACTACCAATAGGCCGTACAACGAAAAATAAAGTATTGATTTTAGGATGTCCCTTGGGGTAACTTTTCACGTAGAGTTCGAAAATCGACCTTAGAAAGCCGTATCTCGAACTTCTCATTTCGAGTTTTTCGCTGAAGTTGGGCGGTCGGTTTTTGAATTTTTTGAACGGCTCATCCAAACCCCTAACATGTCTTGTAATTCTGAAAGATCTCGACGAGATAAGAATTTTTACTGTTGGAAGTGAAATGCTAGCTCATCTGTGAAAAAAAGTTATGAGCCTTTGAAATCAAAAATTTGTCTAAAAAATCCCGCCCTGAAAAATTTCCCGGGGGAGGGAGTTTTTTAATTGTGCGCATTCGATTCAGCATGTAAAATTACCCCTAGGATCAAATTTTCAGTTCCAAAAGCGTGAACCAATTAGGTCATTGGGGTCGCCAAAGTGTACCGAAATGCATATCTTCGGCATTAGAGAAGTCCCATTTTTTTGAAATGTCGACCACTGATCTCATAATTATTCACAAAACTTAAATAAGCTCTGAAATGAAAAGAATAACTCGTTCCGAGTACCTTTAAGCACTGGTTACCTGATTTTTTGACATTTTTGGAGGTTGCAAATTTTACGGCGGTTTCCGTTCTCAGATCGGTTTCCCTGTATTGGAAACTTGAGCAAACCTCGATAACAAGTGGTACCAGGACTAAGTGGTAGTAGGTGAGCACCCACTGGTACGAGGTGGGTACCACGTGGTATGAGAAAGGCACCAAGATGTACCATGTCAGTTCCAAGAAGCATCAGGTCAGTTCTAAGGGGACCTATGTCAGTTCCAAGTGGTTCCCGGTAGGCATCAAGTGGTACCAGGTTAGATCCAAGTGGTACCAGGTTGGCACCAAGTGCTAGAATGTCAGTACCACGTGTGGTACCGCTCCGAAGCATAACCAGGATACCAACAAGTACCAAACAGCATGACATCCGTAATCAGAGTTGAAAACCTGGTAGCACTTAGTGCTTGCTGGTACCACTTATCTCGAAATTTGCCCTCAGGGCATGAAAAAATCACTTTTTTGTATGATCATTTTTTGGACATTAATAACTTTATGGGGAGGTTACGTAAAAAAATGGTTTTTGCATAGGAATGTTCAAAATGTATTCGAGACCGGATTCCCAACTTTTTAGAGTGATTGGACATCTTTTCTGCCTGCGGCGTGCGTTCTTCGGGGGTATACTAGGGTCGGAAAACACCCTATTTACCCCTATGGTGAGAGAGTACAGACGACGAGAGTGCGTAAACACTGTGATTCCCGACCCTAGTATACCTCCGAAAATCGCACGCCGCAGGCAGGAAAGATGTCCAATCGCTCTAAAAAGTTGGGAATCCGGTCTCCAATACATTTTGAACGTTCCTATGCTAAAATCTGATTTTTAACTAACCTTCCCATAAAGTTATGAAAGTCCAAAAAATGGTCATACAAAAAAGTGATTTTGTCATGCCCTGAGGGCAAATTTCAAGATATTGTTTTCATATTCTCAGGATCAACTCTACTCATGGTGGCGATCATTTTGGCGTTTTGATCGAGTCTCTAGCTAGTCTAGGAGCTGAGTTCTAAATTTCAGATATTGTTTTTGCAGCAATTCTGCTGCAAATGTGCGGAGTGCGCCGCAACTTCAAAAATTTTATCTGGGTAGTCCTCAGTCATATCTCCAACCTCATACAGTTTGGCGAGTAGGAAGAAATCCATGTAAGAATAATACCGTTTTTAAAAAGTACACTTTGATAGCGTCATCACTACGCAATAACTAGGCTATTGCGTCATACCCCACTATCATGAGCATAGTCTCCAATGGATTTGGTACATCCAGCCTTAATGCCAGAATGATGCCTTTCCTGGGCAAAAAGTTACAAAAAAAGCAAAAAGTGTCCCATGACTTATGAGCGCTACTGTATATGCATTCTTTTACTTCAACAGTTGGATCTTGGCCCACCTCCATCTTCTCCACAATCGCCCGTTTATTTAGCATTATCAGTTTGTTTATTCGTTCTTCAAGCTGCACCAATTTTCATATATTGATCAGCCATGATGTGACATTTATAACTTCTTTAACATTTTGTGTGATGCTCACCTCTGTTTTCTTTTCTGCGTTGAGTTTCAAGTCATCAGTGAGCTTGTGATTGTCCTCTTGCCATTTAATTTCGATCTAAAGTTATTGTTTCACCAACTGTTTTAATGTTTACCAAAAAAATGAGTATGTTCGTGTAATCCAATGGAATATATTAATATGCTGGTGTTTATATAATTGTATTCAACTTACCTGGCGGGTTCTTTCTTCGAATTTTCTAACAATCTTCTCACACTCGATCCTATTGGCCAATTCATTAGTTTCCAGCTGTAATGTTACTCTGCGATCTTGCTTTTCTGATTAAAACCTCCTGAATTCGCTCCAACAAATTTGTAATTTTCCTCTCGTCAATAGTTACGGTTTTTAAATACTGAAATCGTATGGAATGTACAAGTGTGTTTTAATAAATGTAACTTGTATTTCGTTTTAGTTAAATTTGTACTCACGTATCCCTCTGGAAGCTGTGCAGTCATCATGTATCGTTTACTTGTAAATGTATCCCTTGTCAGAAAATAAATAACTGCATTTCGAACGCTGATTAATTCAATTAGTTGACAATTACTCCTGAACTAACAGATTATTTTAATGATACTAATTGTCTTACTCTATCTTCAAGGGTTGCATAAACTTTACTGTATTTGCCTCTATAACGTGTAGTACATTTCTTTCGCGAGATAATATGTAGACGAATTTATTTGAATCACATAAGGAATATTTGTTTGACCAATCTTCCTCCTATAAAATGATCACAAAAAATGTGTTTTCTCTGCTTCTCACCTCTGGAACATCAAATACATTATTAACACCATGACGAACAGAAAGCACGTTCGTATTCGATACAGCATCACATTTAAGAAATTCATTTGAACTAAACATGATTTAGATTCTAATATTTATTTTTTACGTCCTCGAATGACGGTTTATTGAAAATACATGTGCGCTTCAGTAGACTAGTAAATATAGAGAATAAATACAAATGTACCTTAGGATATAAAAAGCTGGTAGATCAGGAATGTGCGTAGCACTCGAAGGAGTATCGCACATACGATATGTTATGTTTGGGCTTCCGTCTTTTCCGAGCAGGAAGACTGGTCCGTAGGGAGAAACACTCTCATCCTGTAATAATGCCATCTTCATTGTGAAACGCTCATTATTTATACCTTTGATATTTCTCGAACAGTTGCAACTATAATTGTATCTGGCAGAATGAATTCCGCATAGTAAATTTTTTCCGGCTTTAAAGAATAAATACTGTGAATGTTTGAGCAGTCAACACACACTTGTTTAAATGTAATGAGGATTAGGGCGGCAAGAACGGGTCACGGGTTACCCGCGTAGTTGACGATTTTTTCGGGTCACCCGTTTTTATGACCCTGACCCGTATGTGACCCGTAATTGCGGGTAAGAAGCGGCTCCTTCCTTTCCGCTCCCGGGCGAGAAAGGAAGATGAAGACCGAGAGACTGCGATAAAGAGAGAGGGTGCAGAGAGACGCGTCTCTTTGCGCTCTCTCCGTTCAACACGATCTCTCGCTCTTCCTCTTCCTTTCTATCTCTCACGCTTGACCCGTTTCGACCCGAATCCGGCGGGTCATCTACCGACCCGTATCTGACCCGTTATAGAGGGTCAAAAGGTCGATCCGTGATCCGTTCTTGCCGCCCTAATGAGGATTCCCACCGTTTCACCCAGGATGAAATATAATTTATTTCCGTATACTGCGCAATAAAGTAGCACACGACCATAGCAAATAAATGTAGGAATGCTTTTCTTAGGCAGCTTCGCATTTATTTCTTTTCCGCTGTGAACAACATGTTACAAATAAATGTATGTTTCGCTCACCTCCATTTTACATACAACCTAATCGGAGCTGAATATTTGAAATAAAAGTGTGTTCCTAAATTATATATTGTTTTATCATAATACAATAGCGCCGGCTTACCTTCTTCAGTTTGATACACGTTGGTGTCATCAGGTAACAGTTCTCTCTGATCCAATGTCAGGGTATTGTAGGTACCATCCATATCTGGCAATGTTTATGGGTTATGCGTGATTATTATAGATCATTAAAATAGTATATAATACAGTATCGCCGGAAAGTATTGGGAACTACTACATGCACTTGATCAGAAAATGAATTATGAATAGGCAATCTAAGTGTTAACAATCTGATATTACTGATGTAAATTTATCACTCGATTACTCAATCGCACATCACTTTTTCGGAAAAAAAATGTATTTCGTATAAGATTTTTTTTACAGCTCAAATGTTTGGTATTATGTCATGTCCCGGGATTACTCAGAAAACAATTGTCAACTTACTTCGACCTCCTTTCGCTGCAGCTTCATCAAAGAATCGATTCCCATTTTTAGTTTAGCTGGAACCACTTTCCTGGCCATTGCGAACGATCAACTGACGCGCGCTCCTCTCGCGCGCCCTTAATTTCCGTACACGACGAGAGATATGTAAGAGAGCCGAAGTTCGGGCTATCTTAAGGATTTTTTGTACCCTGAGTGCAAACGATTACCGATCAAGACCAAACTGTCCAGGGTCATGATAACGACCATTTTTCTTATGTGGAGTTGTCTCTAGCTTCCCTAGAAGAACAGTTATGCGTTTTTCGTCTCAAACATACTGCAACGGGGTGCGAGGCCGTAGCAAATTGACAATGGGCTCCTGAAAGTCCTATGACATGTCTTAATACCAACGGCATTTGAGCCGCAGGGAAATTTTATTACAAGAAATACATTTTTTTTAGAAAATGTGCGATTGCGATAGTCCAACGGGTCTCGCACAAGGTAGCTAAGAACTTTGTCTCAAAATTTCAACTTGGACGATGTAAGACGTCGTCAAATATTTTTGAGGCCAAATATTTTTGAGGAAAATTGCATACTTTGAAGAGGCAAGACTTCAAATTGTCCGAACATGATCTCAAATTGTATGAATCGATATACAAATAAGTTTCAATGTCCTAAAGAACCCATTCGGGATGATTTGGAGAATTATGGTATTGTTCAACGAGCTAGTCCTAATTTGCCTTCTTCTGGAAACCATAACTTCCGAGCGCACTCGTGAATTTTTGTGAAATTTGAATGGTATAGTAGTTTTTCATGCAGAATCCGAAAATGAAGTTATTTTCTGCGAAGAGCGTTAAAATGTTTCAGGGCGGCCAGAAATATTCCATACAAGTTTAGCATTTCATGAGCGAATGAAAGCAAGTGGGTTGAGGTGGTAATTTTATGTCAACGTACAAATATTGAAATGTGGTGGAGTACATAAAATGCGTTGCTATACTCACAAATTTAAACAATTTACGATGATGTAGGATTCTACATGATGGTACTTGCTAGCGGCCAAGACGCGGATGTTGCTGCGGAAAAACGTACAACTAAAAAATTACAAAACACTACAAGCCCACATAAAGCGATGAAATATTGTGATGTAAGCATCTCGCTACCTTTGCACTCTCTCCTCGCTCTCTTATCAGCTTCCATCACGCGCAATAGCGGTGTGTGTGTGTTTGCCTTTGGATATGTAATAGAGAGTCGTATGCTTACTCCGCCACAACACATTTTCGTTCACCACATACTATACATCCTATCAGTTCAAATGATTCAAGGAAGATTTTCGCCGTTGCCTTCGTCATATTATGAACGGAAGTGGTTCGAATCCTCCCATCCATCATATATGATATCCATGAGTTCTCCCTCTACATTCGAATATACGAAGCATAGAATTACAATTCTCTGTTTATCTAGGCATAGCAATACAATGAACGAACAATAAGCAATCGCGATCCACTGGATGACAAGGGTAAACTATACTCGGGTACGCCACACCTTGCTTACGCATTGTGTACTCTCGCACAAAGGGCCGTGGCATCGAGGTCCAAGCCATAGAATGTCTCTGAAAATCGATCACCGCGGGCAGGAGAGTTATTCCAACACTTTAAAAAGTTGGGAATCTTTCATGCATTTTCAACACGCAGACTACATTTCTCGAAAAAAGTTATGAATATCCAAAAAATAATAATGCAGAAAAAGTAATTGTTTATTTATATTTTGGTTTCATAGTCTCAGGATCATCTGGACATACGATGACGATCATTTAGATGCTTTGAAAGAGTCTCTAGCTTGTCGACCTCGATTTTTGCAGAACGACTGCAGCTAAGGTACGGCGTAGCAGCAACTTCACACTTTTTCTCTGGGTAGTCCGTGAACATATCTCCAAAATCAGGAAGTTTGGTGGGCAGGAAAAATCCTTGTAATAATAATGGATGTTTGAAAAAGTGTTTTTCGATTACGTCATAACTATAGTGCTCAAAGGAAGATGGCAGAGCGCGCGGTGAGGGGGAAATTAGAGGGAGAGAAATGCAAATCGGGAAATTCTTGCGCAAGAGTTCGCTCGGTGAAACGACGTTTTTGAAGCTTTTTGATCGTTCTTTTAAATGCAATTAATGATCCATTTGCATACACATCTCATATTAGTCTACCTGCTCCGCTTTGCATATCTGAGGAGGCGAATGGACGGTGTTCGTCTTACGCCCGATCTTTTCTCTTCACGATACCTTTTGAAAGAAAGAGAAGGAAGTAGAATTCGGCTCTCACGACAGGCTCTCACGACTTTGCCGCCCCTTTCCAATTCAGCGTTCAGTCTGACCTGAGGTTATCAGCTACCTATGCGTAAGGCTAACCGCATGTGTTGTGTGCACGTGGTGGGGGGATTTTAATTTCTCGATTTTTAATCATCTACCAACATTTCTTAACCCCCTTGGTGTGGGTGGATCTGAGGACGCGGGCGGGGATCGAACTCGTGACCCTTCGATCGCAACTCTGGCACACAAGCACTGTCTTTTTTTTTCGTTTTGGAAAGCGTATGCGTTCAGGAAGGTACCATTTTGGAACCATCTTGGGTGCACTCAAATGATGTTATAAAAACCACTAGGGTTCAATCCATTATCATTTCGAAACCTCGAGGGATCATCCCAGTAACGTTTTCGGACCCAAGAATGTTCCAAAAAGGAACTTAATCGAACTCCAGTGGGTTCCAAAACCGCGCATGAGTGGACATAGGGTGGTTCCAAAAAGTTCCCGATTAAACCGCGAAGGGTTCCAAAATGGTACTTTACTGAACCCTTGCATTTTCCTAAGCTTAACCGGGTTAGATCCGAGTGGGTACCAATAGGGCTGCGAAATTTATCTAGTAATGTTCGAAAGCATCACCTGAATCATTCCAGTAGAATTCCAAAACGCCACGCCTTATAGTACATGATCAGGACGTGCCAAAAGGCTTCATGAATGAAGTGATGTAGCGAACATACTCACGCAAAGAATTATATTGCATAAAAAGATGGCGAGAGCAAAGGTCGAAAAGAGTATAGTAAATCGTGAAAAAAACATCAAAACCAGTCCATTCCTCTCCGTTATCCATATCGGATCAGGTAGACTAATATAGGATGGGTATGCAAATGGATCACTAATTACGTTTAGAAGTCGATCGAACAGTGCCAAAAATGGAGTTTCACCGAGCCAACTCTTGCGCAAGAGCTCATCTCTTGCGCAAGACATTGCCCTTGGTCCCCTCCTCTTCCCTCATTTCAATTTCTCGCCGCGCGCTAGCGGCAGAGTCTTCCTTTCACTCTTCCTTTCTGCACTCTAGTCATAACTACGCAATCAGTGATGATGCAATTTATGTCCCTGTATCCGCATTGTATTTATCGTTGGATTTGGTTTAGTGCCACAACATTCAACTTGGTCGGTCAACTGTAACAAAAGTTATAACAAAAAATCGTCTACTCACTTTCCGGCGCTACAGTATATATATATAGTTTTCATTTCATTGATTGTCAAGATTTCCATCTGCATGTGCATTACATATTTTATTATTAGCACAATGCATTACCAAAAAGGGACATGCGCAGAAACATCACAAAGCAAATTACAGTAAACAGTTTAATACGGTACCAGCAAGAGCGATATATGAATAACAATGGAACTAATGAGCACTTGCTGGGAAATCGTTTGTGTCCGAAAATTCGATTCTGATTTCATGATAGTATCTTTGCTCTAATTTGCAGTAGAAAGTGGAATCCGCGTTTCTGATTACTGCTTCTCTGATATGTTGATAATTGTATTGATGTTCAGTAAGTTTCACAGACACAACTTTGAGCATGCTGAAAATAAAGCGCTTTCATAAATTTTCCAAAGGCTTGAGAAAATTTGCCAACACAGGTAATCAGCACTACAAGTTCTTATTTTTTTCGTGTTTTTTAAATGATATGTTTACAAATAGGACAGCAATTTTGAATCTACAGTCGCGCCAGAAAGTGAGTAGACGATTTTTATTTTTGATATAACTTTTGTTGTAGCTGATTTCGAAATTTGGATGTCGTGGTACTATATACCAAATCCATCGAGGAATACGATGCGTGCATTGCGTCATCAATTGCATCATCGTTTGATTGCGTAGTGATGACGCAATCGAATTTCACTTTTTCAAACAGGCGTTATTCTTATATATATTTTTTCCAGCTTGTCAAACTTTCTGACGTTGGAGATAGGACCGAGGCCTATCCACAATATAAATTTGAAGTTGCTGCTCGGTCGCATATTGGCTGCTTTTCGGGAAATGTATTTAAAAATCTGGTTTTTGCTTAGTCATGTTCAAAATATTATATATATATATGAATTGCAACTTTTCGGAGTGTTTGGATATCGTTCCGGACCGCGGCGATCGTTTTTCGGAGGTGCACAATGGTCCTGATTGCATGGCCCTTCGAAAACAAGTTTGAGAGAAAGTTAAGGAAAACTTTTGTTATTGTGTGTACATGTCCAACACGTTCTGAAGAACTGAATTCCAGCTTTTTGTAATGTTTTAATATCTTTGGGCAAAGTTAGAGAGAGAGTGCAGACGAAAATAGCGAGTCCGGAACTGGAAAGTGCCTCTGAAAAACGATCGCTGCGGATAGGAAAGATGTCCAAACGCTCTAATATGTTGGGAATCATATATTGGGGTGTCCGGAAAGTTCGTATAATGCTTCGGAAAAAAGTCAGTTCGCGATCAAATGCAGTGATTGCGCAATCTGTTTGTCAACAATGTATTGCATCATTCTGACGTTGAGTAGTGAGAGGATTTAATCAGTCTCCTAGTTGCTACATTGATTCTTGTGATGGACTCCCATCTCAAAGTTGTTCTCCCGCTTCATGAAATATGAGTTTGGTCTCGATGATCAACCCCGCTCTGGACGCCCTCCCTCCCTCGATCAGCCTCTCGTTCTCCGCACACTGAAGCGCAAGCCCATGGCCAGTGTGCGTGAGTTGAAGAAGGATACTGGTACTCCCAGATCAACGGTGCCCGATATCCTCCATCGATCTGGGAAGAAGCCGAAACTCCCACAAGTGATTCCCCATGACCTCTCCCCCGAACAGCTGAAAAATCGTGTTCAAGTATTTACTCCATCGTAGATCCAATCTTCGATGGGTCAATTCCATCATCGCTACAGATGAGAAGTGGATCACGTACGATAACCCTGTGAGGAGACTGCAATGGGTGGATGCAGATGAGAAGAACACGCCCGTCCCGAAGAAGGAAGAGCACGGAAAGAAGGAACTCCTCTGCTTCTTCTTCTCAGTACTCGGTCCCATCTACTGGGAGATCCTCGCCCCTGGCACCAGCATCAATGCCTACCTCTTCTCTGAACAACTGGAAGATGTCGCGATCAGAGTCCCTCCCAGACTCCTGAACCAGGGCAAAATTCTTCTTCTGATGGACAATGCTCGCCCACATCGAGCAAAGATGACCCAGAAGAAAATGGACGAGCTGAAGATCGAGAGGATTCCCCATCCACCGTATTCCCCGGATCTCTCCCCATGCGACTACCACTGCTTCCGCTCTCTCTCTGACTTCTGCAAAGGAAAGAAGTTCAAGAATCGAGATGAAGTTGTGAGGGCTTTCGTGAACTGGGCGGTCTCGAAGAAACCCGCATTCTGGAAGAGAGGAATCGAGATCCTGCCCAATCGCTGGAGGGAGGTAGTGAGAAAGAAGGGGGCATACATTGGTCACTGAGAATTGTAAAGCATTGAATAAAAAATAAAAACAAAAAATTATACGAACTTTCCGGACACCCCAATATATAAAACATTTTAAGCATGCCTAAGCAAAAACCAGATTTTTAAATACATTTCCCGAAAAGTTATGAAAAAAGTGGTCATGTGAAAAAGTGATTTTTTCATGCCCTCAGGACAAATTTCAAGATATTGTTTTTATATTCACAGCATCATCTGGACTCACGACGGCGATCAATTTGGTGCCTTAAACGAGTCTCTAAGTTGTCCAGAAGCCGAGATCTGAATTTTCGACATCGATTTTGCAGCAAGGCTGCAGCCAATGTGCGACCGAGCAGCAACTTCAAATTAATATTCTGGATAGGCCCCGGTCCTATCTCAAACGTCAGAAAGTTTGGCAAAATAACGCCTGTTTGAAAAAGTGAAATTCGATTGCGTCATCACTACGCACATGATGACGCAATACTCGCATCGTATTCCTCGATGTATTTGGTATATAGTACCACAACATCCAAATTGCGAAATCAGCTACAACAAAAGTTATATCAAAAATAAAAATCGTCTACTCACTTTCTGGCGCGACTGTACCTCATCAACCTTTGCGTTCAGATCCTCCTTCTCAACTGTTATAATGAGAGTTGTAAGAGCGAATGACCAGTCCACTTTATTGACAGGAAGACGGAAGCGCATCTGAATTGGTTTATTCATAACAAATGCTGTACTGGGGTAGCAAAATGTTCATTATAGGGAGTAATGAACAAACACAATAAAACTCACAAAAATCACAAAAATCAGCTCAATGAAATCATCCGTTGTTAAATAAATTGACTTCATGTTCATTTCCGAAGCGACATATAATCGCGAAAAGCTCATCAGACGCACAATGAGAGTCGTCCTGCAATTATTCAAAGTATATCACCACAGTCTCGGTATTCCCATGTCTTTGGTTTAGTTTGTTTCCATCAAAGATGTCCGTCCCTTCTTCCAATAAATGTATTTTTAAGAATCGAGATCATTAGACTAGAAAGATACACTTTAGATGTTTTCGAAGGCATTGCCTTTTTCCTCGAATACATGTCAATCAACATCAATCACATAAAAACATTGAGTTCTTCTCACCGGGTGGTTCTTGCCATGATCGATAGAGAAGTCACCAAAATGAGCTTCAGATGAGCTGAAGTCATCGAGAAACTTTAAGCTTAGCATTCTCTCGATACGAGCATTTTCAGGATAGACGTCCTCGATTAGAGTAAGAGATTGCACGTTTGCAGCCAGTATGAATTTTGCGAGCCTGTAAAATTAATATAATATACAATCGAATGAACGGAAATTATTAAAAGTCTACCTTTCCGAAGTAATTCCACGACTAAACGTTACTTCATTGAAAGATATGCTCTTCAAAGGGTTGAATTGCATTATCTTAGTGCATTCGGTCAGCATCGCCTTGTCGACATAAACCTAAAGAATAATTGTTAATTATCATTAATTGACTTAGTATTTATTACATTATGGAAGGTCAGCTCGGAGAAACGATTCTTCTCGCATAATGCATTTAAATATTTCAGTCCTTCGGCTGGCATGCGTGTAATCTCATAAGTTGTATCCAATTGATATTCCTTCTTTTTAGGATATGTTATCGAAATCTGAAATGAATATTAACGTTTTAGATATTTCATTCGTATTTACACACTGTGTATTCACACTCAGGAAAATATTCTTTGGTTGATTGCTTAACGATTTTGTTTCCCTCTTGATAGCCAAGGCGTGTGATGTGGCAAGCAAAATTCGTTCCCTTTCTCGATGTGACGTAGAAGGAATGCGCGGAGTTAGTCTAAACAATATTTAAATATGATATTAACTCCTTATTTGATCACGCTATCTCTCCTGTCAGGCAGATACTAGGAAATAATTGCTCGAATTTCGAAAGTGGTCACATATTGTCATTTATTACGTCTTCAAGCTCGTTCATGTTTCCATTATATGAAGCACATTGAAGAAGTCGAGAAAATTGCTAAAAAATCGAACCTGCACGACGATCAGTTCGTGGGTTTCGTTTTTCAGTTCTTCGAACTTCGGATCATTAGCAAACGTGTTCATATTTTGGCTGACGCACTTCATATTATCCAAGTAAACTTATTTGTGCAAACCTGTCCAGAAATGAAAACACCGATATAATGCAGTCATCGACAAGGTTAGAGAGTAAATCCTAAAAAAAATATAAAAATATTTTATAATAGTAAAATAATATTTTCGCATACTGTCCACCAATCCCCCCTAAAGTTGTTTAGATATTATATTAATGTTTTTGCCTCATTAGCTAAAATCGATGAAGCATCTTCCGGCTTACGACGTTTGCCACGTTCTTCATTCTTGATTGCACGACTGCGCTTCATTTCTGAAAATTCATCGAATTGGCTATAGAGTGTGGTATTTTTAATGGCTCGATATACAATCGCAATAAACGTAAGTTGAGGCATCCAAGCAAGGCTGGTTTGCCACCCCCGCGCCAATTCTGCGTTCAGTCTGTCCCTATCAGCGACCTATGCGTGAGGCTACCGCCCGTGTTGTGTGCACGTGGTGGGGGATTTCTGACCTATTTCTTAACCCCCGTGGTGGATCTGCGGGCGAGGGGGGTCGAACTCATGACCATCGGATTCGCATTCCTGGCACACAACCACTGCGCCACCTCGCCCACACACACAATACAATTCGTAGCAGGGGCGGTATTCTTCCATCAATTTCGGCAGCCCTAATTTTCGGCATTGCCCAATTTTTGGGCAGCTTGCTGAAATTTCATTTTCATTCATTTCTTCTCATTTCCTCGGCATCGGGCGGTCGCTATGATTCGACAACGCTCTCCGCAACATCAACAAGTGCGATTACCTCGGATCGATCTAAGATTGCAGTATCAAGCCAATATGGATATATTCTATCGTAGACTCAAAGTCACGTATGGCAATCACTGCTATGAGTAGACCATATTGGTCGTTCTCACCATCCATGATGGTAGATCACCGGCGATACCGTAATCTCACGATCCGAGATGGTAGGTCACGGGAGATACCGTAATCTCACGATCCGAGATGGTAGGTCACGGGAGAAACCGTTACAACACGGTAGGTCATCATCCAGCATTATAGTTCAATGATCATAGCGCCAAACTTTGAAATGCCCAAAATTATTTTCGCCTCTATCCCCCTGCCGAAATCTTGCCGAATTTCTGCCGAAAATGTGTTGAATTTCCTTTGTTATATGCCCAAAATTTTCATCACTCTCGAAAGAGTGCCCAAAATTTCTCCAATAAAAAGGGAGAAAATTCGGTCGATCTGCCGAAATTTGGGCATTTTGGGATTGTCGAATCATTTTGGGCAACCGCTCCGTTCATTTGCGGCGATTCGAAATGAAATTCGGGTTGCCGAAATTTTTTTCGGCATTGCCCAAATTGACGAAAGAATACCGCCCCAGATACACAATACAATTCGTAGCAGGCGCTACCTACTTTAGAGCGTACTAAGCGCGCAGGTTCGATGAAGATGAATCCACAAGAACATCACACAAATATAAAGTGATAGTTGAGTCGCCTGCTTAGTTTTAAGTGGTGATCGAATGGGCGGGGCTCAGAATGCCCATGGCAGGCATGCCAGAGTGCTTAAGCACAACTGTGTGACAGCATTTGCACGCAGTTGATGGATATACATCAATGTCACAAGGGATGCAATGAAAAACAATTTGGAGGTTCAATATGTGTCTTCGTGTCTTTGGCGATAGTGGAAATTTACAGACTTGTGTTCAGTAATTAAAGTGAACCACGATAGAGCGCCCTATATCAGCAACATATTTGTTTTGGAAAGATAAAGATATGCCGCCAGCAGCGGTCGAACCTGCGACCTTGGGCTTATTAGACCCACGCTCTAACCGAGTGAGCTATGGCGGCTCATGTCGACTTGAATGATGCTCTTGGGAATAAGTCAGTATCTGACGTTAATTGCTTAACGAAATTTACCATTTATTGATAGTTCCGAAAGATTATTTGAAAATGAATTACTTTGGGGTCCACCTTTCAAGTTGAAATGTTGACTCTTTGTATGCGCGCGAAATTCGTGTCCTTTGGCAAAAATCCAGCATATTGCGTCTCCTTGTTCAACAACCATCTCCACTAAAATTGTTCATTAGCAAAGTGTACTCTTCAATTGAGGCAATGCTTGTTACAAACAGTGATATATACTTGCTGTGTTATACACAGACAATCGATACGAGCATAATTGATTTATCGTAGAAATAGCTGAATGTATTCGAGAACAATTGATAAACTGAACCAGCAGACAGTGACAGCTCGGTGTAAGCAAACATAGTTAGTACGCAAATAAAATCGTAGATTGCATTGACAATATCTATGATAATTTGCAGAGGGGAGATTTTCTACATGTCTTTGGCAGCAGACAGCTCTGATCCTAAAGTTCGGAAATTAAGCGAAAACATCATTGTACTGGAGGTGGGTGTGGCATAGCTCAATCATTGAGAGCATATCCAGGTGCCAAACAATTTCGAGCTATTCACCATCGACTCTTCTCAATTCGTGTACTTTTCGATGTTTGACGATAATATTTACATTCTTGACACAACAACATTGGAACTGTTGAACCCATTGCAGATTGAGTGAGATACTATCTTTCTCAATGTATTATAATGTCGAAAATTCCAGAGGCATCAGCAAAATTTGCTACGTCGCTGGCATTCGCAATGGCGAAATAACTGTAGCAGGGGAGAGGAAGACACGAGGAGACACATACCGCTATTTGGTGACAGCAAAGCTGCCGGAGGAAGACGTGTGTTACTTACATTATGACATGTAGTTTTTAGTCTGACTGCCTAAAATTGCTGATTTGCTCCCCCCTAGCAGTGCATGGTTTTTGGGCAGGGTTCACAATTTGAGAAGCAGTCGTCCGTCCACCGTGCATATATTGGAGTGTAACGGAGATGTTATCCAATATCACACTGATCAAAATAACTGAATACTAATGGCATTTTTATAGCTCAGCAAATTATTGATCGGGGAGCATTGTTGTGCTGAAATATCTTTCATGGAAATTCCAAATCTATGTGGTGAAAATAGTTTTTGCAGGTTTCGAAAGAACCATCTTCGATTCAAGAAAATTCATCGAAGTATGTGATACACTGTTTTTAAAGGACAATACATTTAATTCAGGAGCTTGTTCACAACATGGAGAAACTTCAAACAGATATTAAGAAAAGGGATAAGATAATTGAAGTGAGGAACATTGTTGTGAAATATATTCATGGTAAATGTTCCCTCATAAACTCATTGTTTGGGCGAACCTCATCATAGTTAAAAACCGTTCGTGTACCGTCAAGTGGAAATAATTCGTTCCATTTACCGATTTTTTTCCGAAATTGTCGGTAAAAACCAGCAAAGTCTGGCAAATCCGTGAGAGTTGATGAATTTCTGAATCCTTTGGAATCTGATTGATTCAAGGTAGACTGTAACTGGCACAAACCAAAGAAAAACGAAATCATCCTCTGTGCTGAAATTGACAACCGACTTTGAATGAGGTGCACTGGTGCATTACCTCAATTGCCGAAATCGGCCAATCTGCCACTGCAGATGGCTTGAAATCGTATTTTCGATCATGAAATAATGATAGTTCATGGAAATGAAAATATTCAGAATTCCAAAATTTCAGGCAATTGAGAAAATGCACGACTGTACCCCCTTCAAAGTATCACGTCGATTTGAGCTCTTTAGAGGATCATTTCGTATTTTCTTTTGTTTGTGCCAGTTATAGTCTGCCGTGACGCATTTAAATTCCAAAGGATGCATAAATTCACCAACTCTCACGGATTTGCCATAATTTACTTGTTTTTACAAAAAATTTCGGTAAATGGAACGGATTATTTCCACTTGACGGTATATCAACGTATATGGACCCTGCAGATCCTAACTTATGTTTGACAGCCAGCTAATATAAGGCAAAGAGCCGATTTTGAAATAGTTTCAGGTAAAATACATCGCATATGCTCGAAAATATTTCAGTAATGTGAAATAATTCAGAAACAAGCGAACTCAAATGGAGGGCCAGTCTGCATGATATGTATCGATAGAACTGTATGTGTTTTATCATTTACATTTTATCTCTAGAAAATTCTTTTATACGTTTTACCTATTCCTAAGCTATGTATCAGGGAACAACATTTCCATTTCCAGCCGAACATGATATTCTTCTGTGTGCGAGGAGTGTTGAACGAAGCCGCCAAAGAAGCATCGACGACGCTCAACACCTGTCCGAAGTGCCGTAAAGTAATCACCAATACCTCGAAAGTATACTATTGATGCTTTCACAAGTCGTTCCATGCAATTTACATTATTGATTAATCATTGTTCACTAATCAATTTATGTTGGCAATGTTTTATCATTATTTTCTAATAAAAGTTTTTACGAAATGAACGTTTAGTAGACCTGAATCAAATCGGAATATAGTAGCAATTTTAGTATGGACAGAGTTGGGTTGAGAATTGAGAGACATCTGATCTACGGAAAGCAGTATTGAACCACTTTCGTTCTGTCTTAATTGTATGTTAGATCATTTTCCTTACATTTCCAGTGAATTCACACTTTTGGTTTCAATCTATCCCGTCTTTTAAGACTTGATAGATTAATTAAAAGTCACCCTATTACGAATTGGGCGAACTAATTTTTCTCACAATCAGTTGTTGCCTACGAATCCGGTCGATCCATTCGGCATTTGTTCATGAATTTTCAAAGTGATTAGGATAATTGTGTGGACCAGGGCTGTGCAAGCATTTCACGATCTCTTCGTTCTAGAATTCGTAATTTGGGCCTACGTCGCTTCATTTTACACACACTCTCGACCGCTGGAATGGCGAGAGAATGTGCAGAATGAAGAGACCGTGGTTTCATTTCTCGAACTCTACTTCGTTTCGTATACTCTCTCGGCGGTCAGACAGTGCGGGAGAATATACGGAATTAAGCGATCGTAATTTTTTGTACACCCCAGGATACAGGATAGGAACATGCGTTATAATAATAAGTTATCTAAGCCCGAGGCGCGACGATACAATGAATACATGCGTAATTAACGATCGCAGGTGGGGGGAGGGGACTCTCCTGAGTCATTGAGGGTGAGAGAGGTTATGTAGTGGTACAACTACGAAATGTGTACAAACTCATTAATATTGCTCAAAATATTATTCTATGTTGTATTCCTCTAGCCGCTTTATTGGCGCAGATCAAGATGTGGGGTTAGGAAAAGGTCGTTCGTATCATTTCAAGATGGTCATTTGCGGTGTGCTTGCGAGATGATGTTGGATTTCATTGCTTAGATAGAACCTCACTATAGGTCGTAGACGAAGCCTTCTTCTCTGCTCGAATCCTCCAGACTCGTTGATCAATATTTCAGCGGGATGATCGAACCTAGATTCTGAAGAAACAAACTTCTTTGTAGGTCATACCGATGACACGGTGACCACTCCGGCGTGGATGTGTATTCCTTTCTTGGTGAGTCGATGGCGGAAGCGAGGGGTATTAGGGAAAACCCACTCTAAATCAGAGAGAAATGAAAGTGGGACCGCTCGCGACGACTAACATAGGAATGAGTCGTCGCGAGCGGAATTCTCGCGTCTTCACCATACAAATTTGGCGTGAAAACCGGCCATTAGGATGGTGTGGAGTCGCATTCTGCCTTTGAACATTCAACACTCAATTGTTTGGCGCCATGCTCAGAAAACGTTTGCCTAACGTCATTGGTGTATGATTGTTCTCTGCTGTTGTATCATTTCATTGATATTTTTTAAAATTTTAATATGAACGATGCTCATCCAACTGATGTGAAACGGTCACGAATGTTCTCGCGCCCTTCGACAGTAGTATATAAGGTATTATAAGGCGATAATAATTGGTTAAATTTAAATAGTATAACTTTCAGGATTTATTATCCAATTTATTTGGCGACTGCCTTTATTCGATATTTTCGTTTTTGAACAGGTTTATTTTTTAAAACTATATTTTCTGATGTGTTACGCATTTTGAGGGAACACGTGGACATTATGAAGGGAGTCAGCCAAAAGATGAGTGTGTTCGCGAGTGATAATACACTCCGAGGAATAAGAACGCACATATTCCAACTGGTGATCACTCAGGTTTACTCCGCTTTCATAAATCCGATTCAAATGCGATTTTTTTCCAGGATAAATTGGAATCTCCATATTACTTCAATCGGGATAACGACGAATCAGTTAAATGTCATATTCATTATGATGGTGAACCCAAAATGATTGCAAATATGAGGTAACACTTTCGCCTTCATATTTCGTCCTTCGGAGGTATGATTTTTCAATTTTTTTATTTCAAATCTTTATCATACTTGTATTGCAGATGCATTACAATTACACAGAATAAATCCGCCGGTATTCTACCAAAAGTCGATAAAACTGTGAGTTTTACTATTTATTGACGTTTTTTGATTTTCTATCGTAATTTTGCCTCCGTCCCTATGATGTAAAAAAAATAGTTTGTGAACAATTGTTGCTTCTAAATCTGAGCACTTGAAATGGGAACTATGGAAAAAATATGAACCAGCTTGAAAATTAGGGAAGTTATATATTGTAAATTTTGCAGCCCGATATTGTGCCAAAAGATGTTTCATTTCCATCTACTCTGTTCAAAAAAGTGCATCGACTCTTTGAGAAAATGCGATTCACAATGCTCCAAATAAACAACGTTCGTTAGGGTTTCATAAACTAGAATTTTGTCAAAGTTATAGGTTTATTTCGATAAGATGAGCGTAA
The DNA here is from genome assembly GCA_036245805.1 of Pristionchus mayeri. NCBI lineage: Eukaryota > Metazoa > Nematoda > Chromadorea > Rhabditida > Neodiplogasteridae > Pristionchus > Pristionchus mayeri. The sequence goes on along the minus strand of BTRK01000002.1, from coordinate 39,218,759 downwards.
AGTACTACTTGTGGTTGGCTCATCAGAACACACGAACGGTGGAATTCAATAATATCACTTGCAGTAATGATTTAGATGCGAATGAGTGGGTATTTGATCTTTCTTAAAATAGAAAATACAGTCATAAACAAATTCTCATTAAATGTCTTTCTCAGATTTGCTCAATTTCTTCTATCTTTGAAAGTGGATTCCATTTCATTCGATTCATCATTTCCTGTACTCGTAGAAGTGCTAACGATCACATTTCTTCATTGTTTTACTTCACTATACGATCACTATTTTAATGATTACACAATAACCGTGGAGGAAGGACAGCACATTTTTGCAACATGAAAAATCGTATATTTTCAGAATGACACTTCGCGGAATGTGACAAAAGAAGATCTGCCTGTGATTTGCCGTTTTTCAATTTTAAGCGTGTTCGGATTGGAAATATGCAGTGACAATTTACTGGACCTTATTATTGTGAGGTTTTCATCGGAAAATATTGTTTTAAAGTAGCTGTAATTTTTATAAACATTATATATTACAATCGATATTTTTTCAGATGCGTTTCCAGTTGCCCATTATCGAAGAAGTCTACTGGATATTCGATCTTTCTGATCAAATTTCTCATGAACTCATTTTAGCCACAATCAAGGTATTAAATTTACATGACATTGAGTACACGGAACACTGCGAACATAACATCACTAATATTATTTTGCGGTATTATAAACTAGATATTATATTAATTGGGGATGAAATGCACCTTGAAGTTAAAATACTGGGTTTGCCTGGTTAACATTTTGGTAAGCGTTGGTTTGTCACCAAAAGAACATACAGTCGCGCCGGAAAGTCACAGTACACTTTTTGAATTTGTTGTATCATTTTGCCCAGGAAATTTATTATTCTGGGACTAAGGTGTGATGTCCCAAATTCATCGGAGATTATGATCATGGTATTACGGTATGATGTCATCGCATAGTTATTGCGTAGTGATGACGCAATCAATCTGCACTTTTTCAAAAACGGCATTATTCCTACATAGATTTTTTCCTGTTCGCAATACTTTCTATGATTGGAGATATGACCGAGGCCTAACCAGAATAAATTTTTGAAGGCGCTGCTCTGTCGCACATTTGCTGCAGCGAAGCTGCAAAAACAGGGTCTGAAATTCGGAACTCGGCTTCTAGAGTAGCTAGAGACCCGTTCAAAGCATCAAAATCATCGCCATCATGAGATCACATGATCCTGAGAATATAAATACGATATCTCATAATTTGCCCTCAGGGCATGCAAAAATCACTTTTTTGTATGATCATTTTTTGGACATCCATAACTTTACGGAAAAGTTTAGTAAACATCTGATTTTTATCTGGTAATGTTCAAAATGTATTCAAGAACTGAATTCCAACTTTTTAAAGCGATTGGATATCTTTTATATCCGCGACGTGCGTTTTTCGGAGGGATACTAGGGTGGGGAAACACCCTGTTTACCACTATGGGCGAGAGAGTGCAGACGAAGAGAGTTCGTAAACAAGGTGGTCCCGACCCTAGTATACCTCCTAAAACGCAAACCGCGGGTCGGAAAGATATCCAATCGCTCTAAAAAGTTGGAATTCGGTTCTCTAATACATTTTGATCATTTTCAGGTAGGCCTCGGTCATATCTCCAATCATAGAAAGTATGGCGAACAGGAAAAAACCTATGTAAGAATATTGCGTCATCACTACGCAATAACTAGGCTATTGCGTCATACTCCAATATCATGATCATAATCTCCAATGGATTTGGTACATCATACCTGAGTGGCAGAATGATGCATTTCCTCGGCAAAAATATACAACAAATTCAAAAAGTGTACGACTTCCCGGCGCGACTGTACGCTATGTATTATATTACAGAATACAAATCTCGATATTGTCTCAAGAAGCTTCACGGACTATGAATGTACTACGTTTAAGAATGCGAATAGTTCATTTTACTGCCAACTAACTCAATATAACTTTCCTTCAATAGATGTAAGATTTTTCAACACATTTGCTTACCATCGATTCTTGTCCAAAAATATACAATGATTTTGTCGATTTGAGTGTCTAATATTGTTGTTTGCACAATGTTATTCAATGTTGTGTTTTAATGAATAAATCATATTTTTATAACTATTATATCCATGTGTGTTAACAATCGAGTGTATGCGTGGGCCGTTGATTTCTACTCAAAAAACCATTTAATATTCTTCTGAAAAGTGATTTGCGAACTAACTCTAATCAAAATATTGTTTTTATAGATTCTAAAAATCAGATTTTTAAATCCCACTCCAAAACACGGCTTTCTTTAACGTAGGTTTGTAGAATACATGCAAGCTTCTCGTGGATGAATGGATTCATATTCAACTTGATCTTTTTTTGTAATTTATCATTATTTCCAAGTTTTTGACATAAATACGAATTCGAACGTTTTTTCTTAATCGTTTACTTTGAAGTGCCATGCCTCCTTCATAACAATTTATCCCCCACAGATCAAACCATTTTGATATTTACAATTTTATATTTGTGATCTCCTCCAATGATTTCTTCGTGTCATTTTCACAGCTTCTGATAGCATCAGTTGTCGACACTCCCGTATTAACCAAATCGGTCGCTTTACTGCATGCTTCTGATAGACGAGTGCAATCGTCCATGAGCGTCTTCCCGAGGTTATTGATGATATCCTTTTAATCGTTAGCTTCCTGCAAATATATCCATTCATCTATTCATACGAATATAATACAAATTGTATCCATCTGGAGTTTAAAAATATGGTTGAAATTCTGACGATGAAGAGATAATAGCATACATGTTCGGATGATATGTTGTTCATCTGTGCAAGGATATCCGCTGGAATGGTGGAATCTGATAGTCTCTGAAATATTGTCAATTGTCAATATTACTTACGGCTTACTTATACAATTTCGTCATTTCGTCAATTTTATACGACATGTATTTGATATTCCACGACGACATGTATTTGATATTCCACTTTCTTGCGTTTTTGAAGCAGCCGAATGAGTTGATCCACATCAGTCATCATGCTCTTCTTCTTGGCTTCCACTTGCCCACAAATTGCCCGGACGTCCGACCGAAGCTCATTGCGATTCTGCGCGATTGTTCACAAGCACTACACATTCACAACAGTAAGTCAGTGAAAATCAATTTCACATGTTTCAATTGAATTATACCTTTAGATTCTACGGAAATCCTCGCGCAACCTGTAAATTAATTATGTAAATCAAAGGTTACCATACCTTTTCAATGTTAGGATCGAACATTGTAACCTGTCCTCTCGACTTCGTTAATTGTTCGGCCATGCCTGAACATTAAATATAAATGTACCCTGATTCTTCAATAATCACCTACAATCATAGGTGTCCAGGAATGGCGGCACCGCCCCAAATTTGGGGCGGTGCGCAAGCATGGTCATGGCAAAATCGATAATAAGTCATGGTAGGTCAAGACTACGTACCGTACCCAATCGATAGTACAGTACCTCCAGATACCGTATATGGCTACCGTAACCCTCGAGCATCACTAACTGACTTTATTTCCAAAAAATCAAAGTATCGCACGCAAATGAAATAATCAAAGTACCGTAACCAATCGATGGTACAGTATCTAAAAATACCGTATACCGCTACCGTAACCCCGGAATATCGCGAACTAACTTTAGTTTTGTAAAAATAAATTACCATGACCAATCAATAGTACAGTACCCCCAGATACCGTTGACCTACCATGACTTATTATCGATTTTACCATGACCATGCTTGCGCACCGCCCCAAATTTGGGGCGGTGCTCAGTACCCCCTGTCGCCGCCGGCGTGGACACCTATGCCTACAATGTTCCTATAGGAAAAAACATCATAGCGTCTGTCTGTGAGTCTGTTTGTCCGTCCGTCCGTCGGTGACGCTTTATCAAACTACCGTATACCATAACAGTTAGCCTTGGGTCAGACAATATTCCGTTGGTCAGACTTATGACTACCGTATACCGCACACCATGGCGTATTTTCCGAAATTGCAGAAAAGTTAAATGCACGCTACCGTAACCCACCACACCACACACCATTGTGTGATTTACTAAATAACAGAAAAGTTAAATGCACGCTACCGTATACCACACCACACACCATGGTGTGATTTAGTAAATCGCAGAAACATTCACTGCACCCTCCGCACCACCAACCACACCACGCACCATGGTGTGATTTACTAAATCGCAGAAAAGTTAAATGCACACTATCGTATACCCACACCATCATGGAGCATTTTACGAAATCGCGGAAAATCTCACAGGACCATACCTAATACTCTATCGCTGCTGTGAAATCAGTCCAACTTGCTCTCATCCCCCGAAGCGTAAGCGTTGTGAAAAGGAAAAAAGTTGGTATGGGGCGGAGCCCCATCCCAACTTTTTCGAATTGCCCGAGGCCTCACGAGCCTTTTACAACGTTTTAAGCTGGCTCTCACCAGTTACGTCCATTTTTATCCTTAACACACAACCCCGCGTAACGTAGCGACCGAAGATCGCTAGTTAAACAATCATTACTTGCAGCAACTCACCGATAACTGTGTAATTTATCGGCAGCACTTTTTCATCTGGAAGCGGATGATTCTCGAGCAGTTAGGGCACTTCACCCTTGAAATTATCATGTTTTCCGCAATTAAAATAATTGAATTTCCATGTCTTACGAATTGATTGAATTCATTCGTATTCTGCCGATGCAGACATCACAAAATGTATGACCGCAATCGAGCACTCGTGGAATGAATTTGACCGAGTCTGAGAATAAACAATTCTGTCAAAATTGTGTAGTCCCTTATCGAATGCAACCTAAAAAAACATTTTCTGGCTGCTTTGGAATCGATATTTCAAAATATTTTTTAAAAAATGTAAAACTGAAATACATTTTGAAGATCTCACCGAATGTTTCGCTACAGATCGAACAACAGCACTGGTCGGAGAGATCGGAAAAACTGCCAACTGTAGCTGACAAGCTCGCCCAACGGGTGCCGGGAGTGGCAGGAATGACGCCTTGTTGATCATTATGATGCACTTCCAACTAAACATGAAATTGCTAACTGAACAACAATACGAATCGTTGTAAGAGAAAATACAAAAAAGCGTATAACCGACCTTGTCAATCCTCTCCTCACCGAAGTTACTCTTCTTCAGGTCTTGTGTCTGATGTCAGGATACATATGTTTTTATGCAACTAAAACTAACCCACCATGTGCAAGTTGGCATCAAGATGATCAATTACGACAAGTTCGCAGCGCATGGGGATAAGTTTGATACGTTCGGCGACCTCAAAATGATTGTGAAAACGATGATTAATTTAAGGAATTGAAAGAGGACTACCTGAAGACCAAAGAATGAAATCAGCTACAGTTCTGAATTGAAAGCGGATTTGTTTGCGGATTTATCGGTTGTAAACAGTTGATCCGTTGGCGCTTCTGCACAATCCCGGACAACATTTAACATGTACTTACCATTTGTTTGTATTTACCCTTAGGACACTCAAATGTCTCAGAAACCCATCTAATCCAGTGTAGAACTAGAGTAGGAAATGTGCATGCTAAATCAAAGTTAGGGTACTGTAGACGTTGCTCACCGATTGTCCGGGATAGTGCAGAAGCGCCGATTCGTTTTACCATTTGCGGGCATTGTAAATACGTTAGAATAATACGGATCATTGACATCAAAAGAGTGCAAGGTATTTATTCAACCATACCGTACAGTGCGACTCTCCCTCTATGTTCACTCCATTCACCGTAATGACTTTGTCGCCGATACGGAGGCCTGCCCGCTCAGCGATAGAATTCTACACGCATAATTTTATAATCGGAAATAAATGAATTGAATGATGACCATTTCCCGATTCTCTTCACTCTGAGTCCTGAACATTTTACTATGGTAAATGTATCTGATTAGTGTGTGGGAGAGCGTAACTTAAAAAAATACCGCAACAAAATGACTGACCCAATATACGTCTTTAACGTACGTGTTCCTTCCTTGCTCTGTGCGAATTCTGAACCCGAAGTCCTGAGAAATTAGAGATAATCCGTTATTCCTACTATTTGTCGTCAATGACTCTGCTGAATCGATCATCTCACAATGCGCGAGACGTTATCAATGCTCGCGACAACAAGGATTTTCAGAACGTTTCAAAATGCCACGTTATACGAATCAAATGCTGCGGGAATGGAAACGTAAATAACTGTTATCAGTAGAGACGTGAAACGGGCGTGCCTCTAATCTCTCGATCTGTGCATCACAATATTGTTTCTGATAAATTTGTGAAGACATATGACATATAATTTAATTGAAATGTTGAGTACTCCTTGTATTAGTGATATCGATACATTAACCTGTCGAACTCGTGACCATCGGATTCGCATTCCTGGCACACAACCACTGCGCCACCTCGCCCACTATAATTTCACCGAAATGTTGAGTACTCCTTGTAATAGTGATATGGACACATTAACATGTACACAGTGAAACGAATGGCGGAAAATGATGGTATGTGGAAATATGATATGGGGCAGTTTATTTTAAACTCGAGAAGGCTCGAATGATATGATAATGGGAGTCCCCCCCTATGTGCGTTATTGCCAGATTTAGGCACTATCAATTTCCCTCACACTCCGCACGACAGACGATAAGAACAGAGAAGACGAATGTCAATACGACACCCGTTAGTAAAGCAAGTTCTTTTTAACAACTTTTTTTTCGCGTTTTACATCTCAAATGGCTGATCATCCCACTTGAATGCGCGGTGCATTCACTGATATATCAGAGAATTTTGAACAATTGACTCGGCTCGCGAGCAAACATAACGTACCTTTCTTCAGACTTCCCTTCCAGACAGCGCTTCATTTCTGAAAATGCATCCACTTGGCTACAACAATAACATGAATTTACTGACAAGACACTATTACTTACAACCGGTTTTGAAAGGTTGGTTATTAAATCGCAATATGATCCCTATGACATAAAAGACAGTGTAATCGTGTATGTTCGTATCACGAAACGATCGACAAGATGGCAATGAAGGAAATCGTCCGAGTAAACAAATTTCGATTGAGAAATCAACGAACTAGTAAACACAATATTTTTTAGAGTGCACTATCTTCTTTAGAGCAACAGTTCATAAATTTAATCTACTTGGTTGTAAAGGTGTCAGATGGGCTCCGACTGACTATGACATGCGCGTCAGAGGGCTTTACACAACCAAGTGACAACATTTGCACGCAATTGATTCATGTATCAGCACAGTGAGACAGTACGAAAAACCGATAGTTTGTCTCAATAGTTTTCACTTCAATCTGATATGAATTGATTTGTTTTATTAGAATACATCGATTTTTTCAGTGAAATTGAGATTTTTTGTTAATTAATGAAACTGATTCATGATGAGCGATTACGACTTGACAGAGCACACTAACGCCATACAAGACACATCTTTCTCGATTTTCTCAACGTTTACCCACTGAAATTTCAGCTAATTCGCTCTGATAACTATCGCAATTTATAGTGAGATATGAGAGAGTAGTAGATTAGTAACAATAAACAAAAATATGTTTGACAGCTGCTCCACTTTCAAAGATATTTTGGATCCAATTTAGTCAAAATCTAGATTTCTTAAAATAATTGATTGCGTATTTACGTACTAATGAGCCGAATTTGTTGCTTTATTTTTGCATTATAAATTGCATTGTGGTGTGAAATCACCAAATTGACTTGATTTCAGTCGATTTCAATCATAAAATGTTTGTCGATAGTACCAATTTTGCTATGTTGAATCTCAAAAACCCGAATCTAGAAGTGCGCACAGAAGCTTATATGTACTTTCTTATTTTCTTGTATTTTCTTATTTACTTGGAAGTATTCGTTACTTCATGCGGAAAGCGCATCTTCATATATTCAAAAATCGACACTTTCAGATGCCCAAATTTGAGCAAAATCGAGAATTCGAAAACCGATATTTTTCGAACGATTCAAAAACGGGTTTTCGATGATAATTCACATTCCCCAATCTTGAAACTTATTTTTTCGTCATCTCTGATTCGAAATATTGAAAATGGAGACGATATACAGGAAAAACCTGAAATTCCTAACAATTGATCCCTTTTCCTCTATTTGGCAGACCCCTCGTACGCGGCTTTTTTGGCGAGAAAATTTGCATTCAGTGATATCTTTTCATGAGGAATTTAATGAACATACTTAAAAGTACGTCTGGAATGTAACTTTTTTACGACGACCAATTTGATAATTTAAATGGCGATAAGTTTTTTCCCAGGTGAGTTAGCGTTTCACTTCTAACAGTAAAAATGCTTATCTCGTCGAGCTCTTTCGGAATTACTATATATGTATGGTGTTTGCATAAGCCGTTCAAAAGATACAAAACCGACCGCCTAAATTCAGCGCATCACACGAAATGATGGGTCAGAGATACGGCTTTATAATGTTGATTTTCGAACTCTACGTGAAAAGTTAACCCTAGGGAGATCTTAAAATCACTTTATTTTTCGCTGTATGGCCAAGGGTGAATTCTCTCGGATAGGCACTCATATATAAAACGCAGTGTGTGCGTCTGTTCGGATTGCGAAACGATCACGAAATGCTGAGGGATAGAGATTGCAGGTCAATAAGTTGCGAAACGAGTGATTGCGAATCCTACTCCGTTAGGAGGGGGCCCCCGCTGAAGGCTGGGGGGGGGGGAGCGGGACTAGTGTTATATAATATACTTTTTATTTCCTTTTATTTTTTCGAACTGTCCACTACTCGTAAAATCATATCTTCAACGCACACAATGCACCACTGCACTCTCACTCTAACCGGTGAAGTTAGCGCGCCCTCTGGTCAACATATTTATGCGAGCGCACCCTCCGCTTGTGGAAAGAGGTCTTTAAAAGACGTCGCCGCTAAGTAACCCTCTCATTGAAATATAAAATGAATGTGTGTAGTTTGAATAAATCGAGTCCGGGAAACAAGCATGCGCCTTTCAAGTATGTTGTTTCATTGTCCTAACGGGCCTTGCGTCCCAAACTTAATTGCCTCTCTCAACTCCAAATAGTTTTCGAGAGTCGACTCCCATCTCCTTAGCATTAGGACATTCATGCATTGTTTTGGTGATCCTCGGGCGTAGTGAATTTGGTTTCATTTATAATTGTTACCTATGCAGACAACTCTGTGGGCGAGAGTGAAAATGAGAAAGAATTTAATTACCTGAATTGTCCGTTGGAAAAAGAACAAAGACAATTGATTCATTTTTCACCCTCACCCACAAAGTTGTCGGCATAGAGCTGATACAAAAATATGTGTAGCAAAAATATGTCCAGCTTTTGTCCCACACATAGTATAAGAAAAATGATCACCAGAGCAAGGCGCATCTCACCATGTAATTCGTGGTTTTGGTTTTTGCCTTATATTCGAGAACGTCGAATACATCATGTTGACATGAAAATCATGTCATATTTTGGTGCCAGCGGCTTAGTAGTGACACGAGGCACCACCTGTACAAAATTCGAGTTGTTTCATAAGTCGGTTCCCGAGATGGCTATAAGAGTAGGTGCAGCCTAAATGCAGCCTGGCTTAACCGGTCGAGATGGTTCAAAATGAAGTTTACCACGATGATCAGCACCATCGATTACCCCACTATGCAAATTTTCGAAAATTTGGTGTGCCAATGTTTGTTCGACTCTTACGCGAACGGGCTCATAACATTGTCGATTTATTTGAAAAAATCTGATTTTAAATGGTAGTGTTCATAATGTAATGAAGAACTGCCTCCCCATTTTTAAGTGCACTCTCGTCGTATGTATTCTCTCGTCCATAGGTGTAAGCAGGGTGTTTCCAGACCCGAGTATCCCTCAGAAAAACGGCCGTCGTGGGCAGGAAAGTTACCAGAGCACTCTAAAAGTAGGGAGTCAGTTCTTCAATATATAATATTTTGAACATTACCATATTCAAATTATTGAACATTCAAAACATTTTCACAAAGTTATGAGTGTCAAAAAATGAGCATGCAAAAAAGTGATTTTTCCATATCTCCAACCTCAGGCAGTTTGGCTAGCAAGAGAAAATCTATTTAAAAATAATGCCGTTTTGAAAAAGTAAAGTGTGTTTGCTTCATTAAACCGCAATAACTAAGTAATTACGTCATGCCACAGTATCATGGACATAATTTCAAATGGATTTGGTACAACATAACTGAGTGTCAGCATGATGAAATAGTTTACATGGGCAAACAGTTTTTCTCCCATACCAGTAATGGCCCGCGGTTCCCGTTGCTAGCTCAACATGTCCGCAGGGTGACCGAAATGATCGAGTCTTACGGAGCGGTCTTACGGATATAATTTCCAATAAATTCAAAAAGTGTCCCAGAACTTTCCGGCGCGACCGTACCTCTCTCATACGTAGAAGCGACTTATTCTGCAGTAAGTTGAATACTGATTCGATCGCATTCGGAGAAAGTTCAGAAAATGAAATTGGTATGTTCATATTTCCTGAGAAGTCAAAAATGTCGTTGTGCAAAAAATATGCTGATTTCTGGTTAATAACGAGCAATGGAGTATCATCGGATGGAGGCGTGTTAATTATAATTAGAAGGGATGATACAATACAAACAAGTTATTCCAGAACAATACAACGATTTCTCAAATGAGCAACACATTTAAGAGACCCGCTCCGTAAGACTCGACCACTCTGCGGTCATGTTGAGCTAGCAACGGGAACCGCGGACCATTACTGTGATGGGAGGAGTGCCCAAATTTGTCCATTACTGTACGTCGCAACTATTCAGCATAGCGTGGTGAACAAATTGAAATATTCCGCTCGACTGATTTGTGGTATGTTGCCAATGGACGCAACTTTCGCGCGCAATCCCAGAAGTTCGTATAAGGGCATTTTCAATGTCTCGATTGCACGTGATGGTAGGTGCACTTATCGTGCGTACTTATTGTTTTCCTCCATCAATTCATCTAAATCTGACTCCTCCGCCTTGCTTGATTTTCCCTCTTATTTTTTTGGCTCGCATGATGCTTTCAAGGGAACTTCGCCAATGGGGAAACTTCCTGGCCACCTATGGCGTCCCATAGTGCTTGAAAAATAGATATCTCTCAGTGTGAATATTAAGAGACCCGCTCCGTAAGACTCGATCATTTCGGTCACCCTGCGGACATGTTGAGCTAGCAACGGGAACCGCGGGCCATTACTGGTATGGGAGGAGTGTCTTAGGTCTGCATTATTGAAATTTGCCACGTATTATATGTTACGGTCATAGGACAAGAAAAAATATCGATTGCACGTGATGGTAGGTGCACTTATCGTGCGTACTTATTGTTTTCCCCCATCAATTCATCTAAATCTGACTCCTCCGCCTTGCTTGATTTTCCCTCTTATTTTTTTGGCTCGCATGATGCTTTCAAGGGAACTTCGCCAATGGGGAAACTTCCTGGCCACCTATGGCGTCCCATAGTGCTTGAAAAATAGATATCTCTCAGTGTGAATATTAAGAGACCCGCTCCGTAAGACTCGATCATTTCGGTCACCCTGCGGACATGTTGAGCTAGCAACGGGAACCGCGGGCCATTACTGGTATGGGAGGAGTGTCTTAGGTCTGCATTATTGAAATTTGCCACGTATTATATGTTACGGTCATAGGACAAGAAAAAATATCAATATAGGAGGAAAATTGACGAAAAATCGTATTTTCTTAGAAATGCAAAATTGACTCAAAACGCAAAATGCTTTATACTCGTGGTGCCCTGAAGTTGTTAAAAAGGCATTTAGATCAGAAATCGATCGATTCTTAAAATCATCTTTAGTGATTAAATTTCATTTTTTTGCCGATCTGGCGCATTTCGGGTCAAAGCCCTTAGCTTTTTTCGTCCCAATACACTTCGATCAAAATCACTTAGCAGCTAACATCGACAGCGCTTCCATTTTCGGGAAATAATGTTCAAATGTGTCTCTGCACCGAACCAGAAACTTCAAAAATACATTATAGCCAATCTATTATGAACAATGATTCAGTTTTATCACTTTCATATATCACTTGCAGTGATATAATTTCTAGCACTAAAACAGATCACAATTTCGCTCGTTTCAGAAATCCACTTATCACTAGATAAGTGATCTGAGCGTGAAAGAACAGCTGTTTTGCGTGAGTCCAGAAATCGAAAATATTCACATTTTCCTATTTTTGTGCTGGATTCCCTATCACATCACGATTCCAATCCCTTAGCTTTTACAATATTGATATACATTGGCATACCTTACTTCGCAATAGCATTACAAAAAATCTAGATAGGCTTTACATTTGCGGGCAATAATTTTTGAACATGCCCCTATAGAAAGCTTCAACAAAACACGCTAAAGTGGCATGTTCGAAAATTATTGCCCGCAAATGGAAAGCATAACATAGGAAAATGCGAAATTTTTCGATTTCTGGACTCATGCAAAACATCTGTTCTTTCACGCTCAGATCACTTATCTAGTGATAATGTATTGTTTAACAATTAATTGTATCTGAAATAATCAATACATTTTGAGAAATCGAAAAAATAAATTATTCAAAATTTCGATTTTCCAATTATTTGAATAAATATAGTGAATTTTGGGCATGACAGGTGGCACCCATCTTGTGATTTTCTCAATTATATCGGGGTATTCTACAATCTGACTACAAAACTGATGGGATTCAGTTATGATTTACGAGAAAATACTGTCCAAATATTGATAAATTCGAAGCTGTGAAAAGTGGATTTCTGAAACGAGCGAAATTGTGATCTGTTTTAGTGCTAGAAATTATATCACTGCAAGTGATATATGAAAGTGATAAAACTGAATCATTGTTCATAATAGATTGGCTATAATGTATTTTTGAAGTTTCTGGTTCGGTGCAGAGACACATTTGAACATTATGTCCCGAAAATGGAAGCGCTGTCGATGTTAGCTGCTAAGTGATTTTGATCGAAGTGTATTGGGACGAAAAAAGCTAAGGGCTTTGACCCGAAATGCGCCAGATCGGCAAAAAAAATGAAATTTTATCACTAAAAATGATTTTAAGAATCGATCGATTTCTGATCTAAATGCCTTTTTAACAACTTCAGGGCACCACGAGTATAAAGCATTTTGCGTTTTGAGTCAATTTTGCATTTCTAAGAAAATACGATTTTTCGTCAATTTTCCTCCTATATTGATATTTTTTCTTGTCCTATGACCGTAACATATAATACGTGGCAAATTTCAATAATGCAGACCTAAGACACTCCTCCCATACCAATAATGGCCCGCGGTTCCCGTTGCTAGCTCAACATGTCCGCAGGGTGACCGAAATGATCGAGTCTTACGGAGCGGGTCTCTTAATATTCACACTGAGAGATATCTATTTTTCAAGCACTATGGGACGCCATAGGTGGCCAGGAAGTTTCCCCATTGGCGAAGTTCCCTTGAAAGCTTCATGCGAGCCAAAAAAATAAGAGGGAAAATCAAGCAAGGCGGAGGAGTCAGATTTAGATGAATTGATGGAGGAAAACAATAAGTACGCACGATAAGTGCACCTACCATCACGTGCAATCGAGACATTGAAAATGCTCTTATACGAACTTCTGGGATTGCGCGCGAAAGTTGCGTCCATTGGCAACAGACCACAAATCAGTCGAGCGGAATATTTCAATTTGTTCACCACGCTATGCTGAATAGTTGCGACGTACAGTAATGGACAAATTTATTTCAGCTTCGGGTTGTTCCAAGTATAACTTGCTGCAATCATCTTCTATGAGACTTTAAACGGGTAACCTCATGGATGACTTTTTTGCAACCCCCTCATTATTTTTTGTGAATATCAAGTGTTGATATTTGATACAAAATAGCACAGACCGCTGTCTTATTTTACACTCCGGCAACCATTTAACATTCTTCAAAAGAGCTTCACATACATTTTTTGATCACAACATTTTTTGAATTACAATTTTAAATTTGTGAAGTGGTCAATTTCACAGCTTCCGTTAGCGGTTGTTATCGTCAATTCCGAATTAACTAATTCGGTCGCAGTACTGCAGACTTTGGATAACTTCGAACAATCTTCCATGAGTGTCATTCCAAGGTTATTGATGATATCCTTGAAATCGTTAGCTTCCTGCAAATATTCATCTAGTCATACGAATATATTTCAAATTGTATTCGTCTGGAGTTTTAAAATATGATTTTAAATCTGACGATGAATAGGTAATATCATACCTGTTCGGATGATATGTTGTTCATTTGTGCAAGGATATCCGCTGGAATGGTGGAATCCGATAGTCTCTGAAATAGGGGGGCGGACAAAAGCCCAACGGACAAAAGCCCAACGGATCGCCGTTTGCTGGAGCTTTGACCAAGCTACTTGCGAGTTATTCCATTGTCATTAGTAGACCCTCTACTACAGCACCCTGATTAGATCTCCTAAATAGGCGGTCTTGAGTTTCACTCTTCACCGACGTATAGGGATTCATGGTTCGAAATTGAGAATTTGAGTGGAAAATCATGGTTAGATAAACACCGAATGCCATATCAAAACGACACCCATGTTACTCGGTAAGAGTAGTTCATAGGCTAATGTAATACCAAATGGTTACGGCATTTGGTGTTTATCTAACCTTGAATTTCTAACCAAATTCTCAATTTTGAACCATGACGTTGGTGAAGAGTGAAACTAAAAGACCTCCTAATTAGGAGATTTAATTAGGGTGATGTAGTACAGGGTCTACTAATGACTATGGAACAATTCGCAAGTTGCTTGATCAAAGCTCCAGCGAACGGCGATCCGTTGGGCTTTTGTCCGTTGGGCTTTTGTCCGCCCCCCCCCCCCCCTGAAATATTCGGCCTGTTTAATCTGTCAGAAATCTGCGAGAAAAGTTGCGTAAAAAGTTCGCGAATTTCTGATTCTCTCCTGTTCGTGTGCTCTCTCTTTTTCTCTAACCAGGTCGTTGAAAAGTTCACGAACTTTTCGACGAACTATGTTCGAAATTCGTACTTTTATTTTGTTTTACTTATGTTTAGGGATTATTTTTGCGTTTAGCTTAAGAATACTTTGAAGGAAAACCTTCCCTTAGCTGGAATAGCTTCAGAATACAGCGTAGTGAAAGTAAACACGGTTGGAGTAATTTTTTCGATTATGGGTCACCACTTTAACCAACCTGTAATATCAAGCTATTCCATTAGAAAGAAGGTTGTCCTTATAAGCAGTCATAAGTTAAAAGCAAAAATAATTGATAAAAATAAGTAAAACAAAAGAAAAGTACGAATTTCGAACGAATTTATGCCGGTTTTTAACGAACTTTTCAAGGAGCTGCGTGAAAAGTTAGAGAAAGGCGAGAGAGCACGCGTTCTTGAGAGAGGGAAAAGTAAGCAGTGTTTGTTACTTCCTTTTCCCTCTCTCAAGAACGCGTGCTCTCTCGCCTTTCTCTAACTTTTCACGCAGTTCGTTAAAAACCGGCATAAATTCGTTCGAAATTCGTACTTTTCTTTTGTTTTACTTATTTTTATCAATTATTTTTGCTTTTAACTTATGACTGCTTATAAGGACAACCTTCTTTCTAATGGAATAGCTTGATATTACAGGTTGGTTAAAGTGGTGACCCATAATCGAAAAAAATATTCCCACCGTGTTTACTTTCACTACGCTGTATTCTGAAGCTATTCCAGCTTAGGGAAAGTTGTCCTTTAAAGTATTCATAAGCTAAACGCAAAAATAATCCCTAAAAATAAGTAAAACAAAAGAAAAGCACGAATTTCGAACATAATTCGTCGAAAAGTTCGTGAACTTTTCAACGACCTGGTTAGGGAAAAAGAGAGAGCACACGAACAGGAGAGAATCAGAAATTCGCGAACTTTTTAGGCAACTTTTCTCGCATCTTTTTGACAGATTAAACAGGCCGATTGTCAATATTACTCATGGCTATATTTTTTGGGATCTAATGTTTCGAGTCACTTTTCAAATTTCGTTTTTTTCAAAAGAATCAAACACCTGAAGTACATGGCACATCGATTTTTCGAAAACTCGTGGAAATGGGTTCTTGAGGGTGCTGATCATCATGATCACCTTCATTTTGCGCCAACTCGACCGGTTGGGCCAGGCTGCATGTAAGCTGCATCTACTCTGTTAATATTTTAGCAACCGATTAACGAATCAACTTCAAAATTGCACAGTGGTAATATAAGATCCCTTCGACTCCGAAATATGAATATTTAAATGCAAAATATATTAAAATTCGTTTCTCGAATATACATTAAATACCTCGAATATACCTGCGACGAAAATTGCATTGGAAGATGAGCCTTATTCAGTGGATCATTTTTCGTATGCTATGTATGGCACCCTCCAGAACCCCTCTCCACGAGTTTTCGAAAAATCGATGTGCCAGACCTTGCTCGATTCTTAGGCAACCGGCGTCATATAACCAATCTTGCCAATCCCCTCCTCACCGACGTCACCCTCCTTCACGTCTTGTGCCTGACGTGAGGATAAATATGTTTGTATGCAAATGTAATTAACCAACCATGTGCAAGTAGGCATGCCGATTATCAATAATGACCAGCTCGCAGCGCATTGGGCTAAGTTTGATGCGTTGGGCGACCTCAAAATGACTGTGAAAACAATTATTACATTGAGGAATTGAAAGAGGACTACCTGAAGACCAAAGAATGAAATCAGCTACAGTTCTGTGTTGAAATCGGATTGTTTTGCGGATTTATCGATTGTAAACAGTTGACCTCTTTTACCATTTGCGGACGTTGTAAATACGTTAGAATAATAACGATCATTGACATCAAAAGTGAGCAAGGTATTGATTCAACCATACCGTACAGTGCGACTCTCCCTCTATGTTCGCTCCATTCACCGTAATAACTTTATCGCCGATACGAAGGCCAGCCCGCTCAGCGATAGAATTCTACATGCATAATATATAATCGGAAATATCTGAACTGAAGGATGACTCTTTCCTGTTTCTCTTCACTCTGAGTCATGAACATTGTCCTATGGTGAATGTTTATGATTGGTGCATGTGAGCGCGCAGCTGGCTGAAAAGGCAACCAATTGCTTAAAAAAAATAAAACAAACATCGCAACAAAATGACTGACCCAATATACGTCTTTAACATACGTGTTCCTTCCATTTACGGTGCGAATTCTGAACCCGAAGTCCTGAGAAATTTGAGGTAATCCGTTATTACTACTATTTATCGTCCATGACTCAGCTGAATCGATCATCTCACAATGCGCGAGGGCTTATCAATAGGCTCGATGTGTACACATACCTGTGAGAGCGAAGTCTTTTCCAGCAGGCACGCTCGGGGTTGTGGGTTGTACAATGGAGGCTCCATCAATTTGACTATTCAAGATTTATTCCTAGCCCTGATTTATCCCTGATTTTGTCGCAAGCCGGTGCAATGGAGAAAATTCGGAACAGATATATATTTTATCTACGCTCGGCTTCGTAACGAAAGACGAATAATTACTTAAGTATTATGATATTAGGTTGAACAGAAAGTCTTTATAAACTTTTTATTTCCCTTCTTCTGACAATAAAGCGCAAGAGCGAAATCAAACGTATGCACCATTGTTATCTATGACAAATCTCCAACGTTCAGGCAATTTATGGATTCCCTCCTTATAGAACCCTTCTCGGCGCGAATCAAAATATTGCTTGAGTGCGGCCTCGATCGCCCCACGGGAAATGGAGGATCTCTGATCGAGATGACGGGTCAGATCCGAGAACAACCAATAATCCGAAGGGGCCAAGTCAGGAGAATACGGTGTATGAGGGAGAACCATCCAGCCATATTTGGACAGCTCCTGCTTGACCTGCCGTGCAACATGGGGTCGGGCGTTATCGTGTTGATAGTACACTTTCTTGCCGTTCAGGGCAGATTGTGCGAATTTCTTCTTGAGATTCTGTAGTTGTTTAGTGTAGACATATTCAGTAATTATCCGCTTCTCGGGTAGGAGCTCCCAGTAAATCGGGCCATCCACCCCCCACCAGGCAGAGAGCAAGATTTTCATAGGGTGAAGGTCAGGCTTTGCGACGTCCTGTGGGGTCTCATTGGGATCCACCCACTGTGCCCTCCTATGGTGATTCTCATAGCAGACCCACTTCTAGACCCCTGTTATGAAACGGTCCAACCATCGATCTCCAGCGTGAAGAGTGAGTAGAGAAAGGGAATCGTCGACACGGTGGTCAAACTGGTCTTGGGTCAATTTGTGGGGTATGAAACGGCCTAGCTTCTTATTCTTGCCAATGGAGACCAATCATTTTACGATGGTGCTTTGCGATACCCCAAGTGTGGCTGCCATGTCGCGGGTATTTGGGAAGGATCCAATTCCACTACGATCCGTAGCGCATCCAAATCCAGCTCGGGTGGCCTCCCAGACCGGTCATGATCATCCATGGAAAAGCCCCCCTTCTCGAAGAGTTGGTACCAATTGCGCATGGTCTGGTAGTGAGTGGCATATGAATCGTACACTTCAGCCAACTGACGTTCCTATTCCTTCATTGTAGTGTGAGAGAGGAATACGAATAACAGAACGTTGCGGATGTGCAAGGCCGTGGGAACAAACATCGTGGTCTTACTAGTGGCAGAATGAAAGGCGTGGAATGGGGAGTTGTTGACCACATAGTCCCTTTGTCATGTGTTATTCACTAGAGGCGAGGGAACACCAAAGGTCTCGTGCACTGAGCAGTGATCGAGCAAAACAGTTTATAAAGACTTTCTGTTCAACCTAATACAAGATAATGGGCTCTCCTCATACACAAAATAGGATTTTGATCATACACACAGTCGGATTTTTGCGATACAAGCAACGTAAAATGTCAAATTCATTCAGGATTATGCCACAAAAAGGATTTTTAAAACGCAATTGCAAAATGTAGGAAAATGCTCATGCTTGAATGAGAATGTGTTTTGACAGATCGATAGTGAAAAATGGGTTGGGATCTATCGGAGGTAAATTTTGCTCTATCTGTCAATGTTTTCGAGAAATTGGCTTTTCGAGATACGAAATAGGAACGAAGCCGAAATGCGACCCGATGTAGAAGGGTCCAACAAGTATACATAATAAGACTTAACTCAGACATGTCTCAGGATGGCCAGGGCCGGTTAGAACTTAATTCACAGAATTCCCTCCATTCCCTAAGTCAGCTCGATTCCTTCATGAGATACGTGATTTAACGCGGCGATTTACAATGTATTAGGTTGTAACATAAGTTTTGTCGCATTTCGGAGGTTCAAAATATTTCCATGAAGGATACTTCTCAAACATTATCAATGCCTGACCTCCTAGTATATGTTTGGGGTGTTCATGCACATTCAAACCATAGGGTAGAGCTGAACTGCGCACGCTGGCTATGCGAAAAATATTAATATGAACTGATTTAAATTTGGTGCAGATTTTTTTAATTCGTTTGATCAGGTGCTAGTTCGCAGAGATGAATAATGAACCAAACTTCTACAGCATGGTGATATACCCCGTCAATGCTCTTTCAAAATATACGCCAGATATGGTGCTATGTTGAGCGGAATCAAAGATATACTTCACTGAGTGTATGGTTAGCCGCTGATTCGTAGCCAACTTGACCAACTCTTCTGAATCCAGAATTGCAACAACAGTGACTAACATAAGTGCGTTCCAATTACTACTCATGGAGGTAAAATTTATCATTAAACAAGTGAGAGAAAGAACACTCCACTTGTGGGAAATTTGAATTTTTATTAATTCAATTCGCGCACAATTTTACCAAAATATGCAAGTTTAGGTGTTTCGAATTAAAGATTGTCATTCAAAAACTATTTATTTCCAAACTTATCCCAGTCAAGACATGGCAATAGTCACTTGGGTGAGCTTTTTTCGAATGTAACATTTGACGTTTTTTATTGTCGTTATTGTTGGTGAGTATCAATTGATTAATATATATTGCAGACGAAAATGACCCCGAGCAAGTCGCGCTCAAGAGGCCTTTCAAATGCGATCAGTGCGAAGGATCATTCACAACAGGATATTACTTGAAGAAACACAAAATTCTTCATAAAGGTATCAATTTGAGTTCATTTAAAGCAACAACACCACAATTAAATCGCTTGTTTTTCAGAGAAAATCGAGAACAGAAGACATTTTAAGTGCGATAAATGCGATTCGGAATTCGTTAACAAGGGACATTTAAAGACTCACATGCAGATGAAGCACACAAGTGAGTAAAGTTTTATACCAAAGCGATTAATTCATCTATTTTCTCGAATCTGTTTCTTAAAATATTTCTTAAAATTTATCGAATTGCCATTGCAGATTCCGAGAAAGAAATGCGACCTTTTCAATGCGATATTTGTAGGAAGAGATACCCTACGAAATACGTCTTAGCAGTGCATAAAATGTCTCACGGTGCGCATATAATTAAGCCTGTTAATATCCAATTGCTTTTTAACAAATTTCATAATCTATTTCTACATAAATTACATGGATAAAACTTTCAGGAATTATCGATCAGCAATTCAAAAACTTCGAATGCGAAACGTGTTGGAAGATTTGCAATAATAGCAGCGCACTTGCCATACACAGGAGATCTCATTCGAGTGAGTTAATATAATTTATTAAAAATTTTCAAAATGTGCAAATGTGTGCAAAGGTTGAGTAATAGGAAACTTATAATCATTTCAGAATCGGAGAACGAGCGAAAGCCATTCGGATGTGAGGTTTACACAACTACATTCACATCGAAGTCGATCTTACAAGCGCATCAACTTACCCATGGTGAATCTTCTATATTACATAATTTGTTTCAAGTTATATTCTTCGAATTATTCATACCATCAGGAATCGTCGATCCGAGGTTCAAGAAATTTGAATGCTCAACCTGCAAAAGGGTCTTCCCGTGTAACGCCAAACTCAATCAGCACTTGAGGACCCACTCTGGTAAGACGATCAATTAGTAACTTTCTTAGACACCCTTTTAGATATCTCGATGCAGAATGTTGATTTTATGGATAAGGAGGGGCGTGGTGGAAAGGTTTGCGATTCTTATGAACGAACATAATACATTGGCAATACCGCGAGACACAACTTTCAGACAAACAAGAAAACGGCGAAAGATGAAAACATTAGAATCGATTGCGATGAAAACGAAGTATTGTATGATAGCGAGAACGTAGAAAACGAAGATCCGTATAATGAAAACACGAACGAGCTTGAAGACGGACCGAACTAATTTATTTGTATTTATTCTTGTTCTTATTCTTTATTCACAAACATTTGCAGGGACGGAAATGACGTAATGAGGTGGTTAGGTGGTATTTTGGTTCGGGCGAGCTTGTGGGATTAGGGATGTGGCAGTTTACAATGTATATGGTATCCTTTTCGTCGATTGTCAAGAGTTTCATCTGCATATACATCTGATTGCATATTTCAATCAATTTGTATTGATCTAAATTCACACGAAACCATGCCTCATTCAGAATGATAATTATTTATTACTAGTGTATCGAATTACCAAAAATGCGTAAAACATCTCAAAGCAAATTACAGTAAACAGTTTAATAAGGTACCAGCAAGAACGATATACGTATAACAATGAAACTAATCAGCACGTACTGGGAAGTCATTTGTCTCCGAAAATTCGATACTGATTTCATGGTATCGAATTGCATAGTACAAATTTGAGCAAAGATAAATTTCATATATCTTTGCTCAAATTTGCACTAGAAAGTGGAATCCGCATTTCTGATTACGGCTTCTATAACATGGCTTGGTTCCAAGGGAACCTTAACAAGTTTCGCATATTCTACTTCGAAGCCAGAATGCTGAAATGTATAGCGTTATCACCATCGTCCTTAACGTCTCAGATTTTGATAATGACATTGTAATCCAAAGTATACTTTGACTTGAATAATAAAACACGTAAAATGTGCTCTTTTTTTCAAATTATCAAATGCATCCTTAACAAAGAAATATCTCCAAATCAATATTTGCGATTATGTCCTCCATCTCAAGACTTATGAAGATAGTCGTAAGAGCGAATGTCCAATTAACTTTATTGATAGGAAGACGCAAACGCATCTGAAAAAATTGATGTTTGTCTTCACAATGAAGTAATTGTAGCGTTAAAACTCACAAAAACCAGCTCAAGGAAGTTATCCGTAGTTAACTTTATTGACTTCATGTACAGTTTTCCGAATCGATATATAAATGCAAATAGCTCAGCAGACGTGTCAATATAACACAAACATCAATTTTTTCAGATGCGTTTGCGTCTTCCTATCAATAAAGTTAATTGGACATTCGCTCTTACGACTATCTTCATAAGTCTTGAGATGGAGGACATAATCGAAAATATTGATTTGGAGATATTTCTTTGTTAAGGATGCATTTGATAATTTGAAAAAAAGAGCACATTTTACGTGTTTTATTATTCAAGTCAAAGTATACTTTGGATTACAATGTCATTATCAAAATCTGAGACGTTAAGGACGATGGTGATAACGCTATACATTTCAGCATTCTGGCTTCGAAGTAGAATATGCGAAACTTGTTAAGGTTCCCTTGGAACCAAGCCATGTTATAGAAGCCGTAATCAGAAATGCGGATTCCACTTTCTAGTGCAAATTTGAGCAAAGATATATGAAATTTATCTTTGCTCAAATTTGTACTATGCAATTCGATACCATGAAATCAGTATCGAATTTTCGGAGACAAATGACTTCCCAGTACGTGCTGATTAGTTTCATTGTTATACGTATATCGTTCTTGCTGGTACCTTATTAAACTGTTTACTGTAATTTGCTTTGAGATGTTTTACGCATTTTTGGTAATTCGATACACTAGTAATAAATAATTATCATTCTGAATGAGGCATGGTTTCGTGTGAATTTAGATCAATACAAATTGATTGAAATATGCAATCAGATGTATATGCAGATGAAACTCTTGACAATCGACGAAAAGGATACCATATACATTGTAAACTGCCACATCCCTAATCCCACAAGCTCGCCCGAACCAAAATACCACCTAACCACCTCATTACGTCATTTCCGTCCCTGCAAATGTTTGTGAATAAAGAATAAGAACAAGAATAAATACAAATAAATTAGTTCGGTCCGTCTTCAAGCTCGTTCGTGTTTTCATTATACGGATCTTCGTTTTCTACGTTCTCGCTATCATACAATACTTCGTTTTCATCGCAATCGATTCTAATGTTTTCATCTTTCGCCGTTTTCTTGTTTGTCTGAAAGTTGTGTCTCGCGGTATTGCCAATGTATTATGTTCGTTCATAAGAATCGCAAACCTTTCCACCACGCCCCTCCTTATCCATAAAATCAACATTCTGCATCGAGATATCTAAAAGGGTGTCTAAGAAAGTTACTAATTGATCGTCTTACCAGAGTGGGTCCTCAAGTGCTGATTGAGTTTGGCGTTACACGGGAAGACCCTTTTGCAGGTTGAGCATTCAAATTTCTTGAACCTCGGATCGACGATTCCTGATGGTATGAATAATTCGAAGAATATAACTTGAAACAAATTATGTAATATAGAAGATTCACCATGGGTAAGTTGATGCGCTTGTAAGATCGACTTCGATGTGAATGTAGTTGTGTAAACCTCACATCCGAATGGCTTTCGCTCGTTCTCCGATTCTGAAATGATTATAAGTTTCCTATTACTCAACCTTTGCACACATTTGCACATTTTGAAAATTTTTAATAAATTATATTAACTCACTCGAATGAGATCTCCTGTGTATGGCAAGTGCGCTGCTATTATTGCAAATCTTCCAACACGTTTCGCATTCGAAGTTTTTGAATTGCTGATCGATAATTCCTGAAAGTTTTATCCATGTAATTTATGTAGAAATAGATTATGAAATTTGTTAAAAAGCAATTGGATATTAACAGGCTTAATTATATGCGCACCGTGAGACATTTTATGCACTGCTAAGACGTATTTCGTAGGGTATCTCTTCCTACAAATATCGCATTGAAAAGGTCGCATTTCTTTCTCGGAATCTGCAATGGCAATTCGATAAATTTTAAGAAATATTTTAAGAAACAGATTCGAGAAAATAGATGAATTAATCGCTTTGGTATAAAACTTTACTCACTTGTGTGCTTCATCTGCATGTGAGTCTTTAAATGTCCCTTGTTAACGAATTCCGAATCGCATTTATCGCACTTAAAATGTCTTCTGTTCTCGATTTTCTCTGAAAAACAAGCGATTTAATTGTGGTGTTGTTGCTTTAAATGAACTCAAATTGATACCTTTATGAAGAATTTTGTGTTTCTTCAGGTAATATCCTGTTGTGAATGATCCTTCGCACTGATCGCATTTGAAAGGCCTCTTGAGCGCGACTTGCTCGGGGTCATTTTCGTCTGCAATATATATTAATCAATTGATACTCACCAACAATAACGACAATAAAAAAGTCAAATGTTACATTCGAAAAAAGCTCACCCAAGTGACTATTGCCATGTCTTGACAAATCCTTGGACGTCGGAAACCGTTGGTCACATTTCTCACATTTGTATGGCCTCCTTTTCTCCACATCTTCTGAAAACATTTTTGATATTTCCAGATCTGCATACATACGCAAACAATCACGAACACAACGTGTGCAACTTCAGTTTTAACTTGTAAGAGGCTTTGTGAGATTCGGGTTTTCTCATCGTTTGTGAAGTGAGAAGACGAATACACCAATTGCAAACTATATTTCGAAAATGACAAAAAAATCTCACCTTCGTGTATTCGCTTGTGTCTTCGCAAGCCAGATTCATCAGTAAGTATCTTCCCGCACACATCGCACATCAGTACAATCTTGTTCGGGTCATTATCATCTATAATTGCAATTAAATTTTTCAATGTAAGTAGTTTAATTCTGGATTCATCGCCGGCTTTTTTCATTTATTTACTCCATTCACCGCACAAGTTCGACCATTCTGTAGAGAGTGCGAGAACAGGGGAGAGCGACTATCAGTATATCCAATTGCGAGAGGACCAAACGAGTGCTTACCTAGATGCGAATTTGTGTGCGTCTCGAGCTGGCCTTTATCCCTGAATCGCCGACCACACTCGTCACACTTGTGCGGATGTTTCGAGTCCTCGGTTGCTGTCAAATGCATCGAGTGTGTCTTTCACTTTATTGAATATGTGACTATGAAATAGGTTTGCAAAACTTTTACTTACTTGAATGATGAGTCTGCATGTGGCGCTCGAGTACATAAGGGCGGCAAAACGATGCAATACATTTCAATATTCCGGCAACACGGTTGTTTTTATAACTTTGTCATTGATCATTCATAGCCCTTGGTAGATAACACGATCAATCTTAGATAATATAATGAACAAACTCGAATGTGTCCTCATGTGTTGCTTCAGATGATTATTCATGCCAAATCTTTTATCATATTCCCCGCACTTGAATGGGCGTCTTTCTTCTACCTTTTCTAAAATAAGGTGTATGTAATTAATTGCTATAACATAAAAAATGTAAACTCGCCAAGATGGGTCCGCTTGTGGGCTTTGAAGTTGAAGATTGTGTCATACTCCTTTGAACAAACTTCACATTTGAAGTTCTTCAATCGTTCTTTCTTTGTTTTTGGCGTAATCGCGATTATATTCTGATCGGAATCCGAGCATCCATCTTCACTGTCGATAGATGTCTCTACTTCAGATTCATCTTCCCTAGAATAAATTCGGAAGCTCCTCTGACCATCATCGTTCCCAGAATCGTTATTCTGAAATATGATTAAAACACCTTCATTTTCTCCTTTTATAGATTGATCCTCATCTTATCATTACAAAAAATATTATTCTCAAGACTAAGCTCCCGAAATGTATCGTTTTCTTGGGTATTCATGTGGTTCTAATGATGATACAAAAAAGTTTAACTCACAATATTCACATCAGTTACATTTGTTCGAAGCGCCTCAGTCTCTTCGGCCCACTCCATTGCAACATTGACTGAATCCGCGAGTCCGTTCAACAAAGCTCTCAGATGAGAATCTCTGAACAATTTAAATATAATAATATTGTACAGTGAATTAACAATTTTAACAAGACAAATATTACCCATCAACATCGCACTTCTGCACGGACTGGACCAGATAGCTGATAGATGAAATGATATCTTTGAGATCATCTTCAGAAGAAGGACTTTGACTCATATCCTCCAAAAAAGTATCAGAATGCAAACGATACATCAAAGTACAAAAGTTCAAAATATATGTGTTATTGCAAAATATGAGGATGAAAATATGAGACTTCAACAAATTATGGAATATTGACGGCTGGATCGATATTCTTAGCTCAGACAAGGTTTGAATGGCTCATACATCCAAACAGATGCGTGATTTCCCTGAGATCTGAGATGGAGAGACTGAATCCGAAGAGGAGAGTCAGTATATAAACACATTTCTTCTGGCATGTATTGTATTGTGTCACCCAAAAATGATGCCTCATTTATTGTGTCTCTCCATAACCGAGCGTCTGACTAGTTCGGACAATTCCGTGCAATTGTCCGAACGAACAGAATGGTCGCATCGCTCAATGTAATCCCTATATGCCATGTGAGTCAGTGAGAGACATGATACACCAGGTAAACTGAGAGACGGAATCCTAACAAAATTAAGACCAACATTTTGCGCCACCTAGCTAAGACAACAAAAGGCGGGAAGGATCAAGACAAATAATGGAAGGTTTGAAACTTGTGAACAAATGTTAAACTTGCGACTAAAGGTAAATGTAAAAAAGGTAAAGGTTCAGCCATGTCGAGCGATTTTACAGTCGTAAACGACTACGTTAGGTGGTGCAGTGCGGTGAAGCCGACTGCCGAACTTGCCGCACTAAACTTAGGTAACAAATGATAAAGTTGCGACAATGAACATTTACATAATTGTGAGATTCGCAAAATTGAACCTTTGTGTATGTCTTTGAGCGTTTTATGAACTCTGAAATAATGTACTTTTAACGTGATTAATATCATAATATACCTCCTAGCTTATCATGGGCAGACATATATGAAATGTTCGTCTGCCACTGCTTGTTCTGTGAAATTAGCATTACAAATGCTAAAATGAGCGACAACCTCGCAGAAAATGTAAGGGATTTCATATGGTCTCGTATCATCTTCCCCACTGGAGAGAGATGCACTGAAGAAAGAATCTTTCATCTCCATTAATGCATCCAGTGGCAAACGAACGATAACGAGTATACATCGGGGCACTTGAGAGAAATGTGTGTTTTTTTAAATGTGTGTTTTTTTTAAAATTTATGTGTCAAAATATATATGGCTATTTATTAATTTAATAGGAGACTACACTGTATTTTCGTGGGCGGCCAATTTATACGATATTCGATTAGATGTATCCTCGGCATTTGAGGTATGAAATGGTTTTATTAATTCAATATATGATTCAAATGTTTGGTCGATCAAATTAATATACACGATACTTTTTCTCTTAAAAAACAGAGCTAATAGTTTTTTTTTCACCAAAGAGCCTCCATTCGTCGCTACATGATCCCAATAATTCGGCGATTTCTGTGAATTTCACTGATATGAAAGCTGGATTTGTTATTGTGAAAGTGGTAAACAGTCAGATTCCAAGTATGATCAAAGCCATAAGAAAATGTGGTGAGCTAAACAATCAGTTACTTATATTCGGGATAGTGAACAACTTAAAAAAGGTGTCAGTGATTTTATAGAAACGTGGTCGACAAGAGATCTCGGTGATTTAACGATCAGAGACACAGCTGGCTGTGACATCATCAAGGTAAAAGTAACATCAAAATGTTTAAAATCACATAAAGTAGTCGTATCTAGGGATCTCGTATTGGAAAATGTTTGTTGCATTTTTGAGTAAGTTTCATGTGCGCTACTTGTAATAAACGCTGATCAGCTATATTGCATCTCTGAAACAGATCTGAAAAAAAAATTGCAATAATATAACTCTAGTCGTATCGATGTGAATGCCTCAGGTGGACTACGCATCATCGGCTCTCAAGTGCCCCGATGTATACTCGTTATCGTTCGTTTGCCACTGGATGCATTAATGGAGATGAAAGATTCTTTCTTCAGTGCATCTCTCTCCAGTGGGGAAGATGATACGAGACCATATGAAATCCCTTACATTTTCTGCGAGGTTGTCGCTCATTTTAGCATTTGTAATGCTAATTTCACAGAACAAGCAGTGGCAGACGAACATTTCATATATGTCTGCCCATGATAAGCTCTATCTGGCAATACACAGTCACTGATGAATTATCAATTGGATGCTTGCGCTGTTGTTAGTAGTTTACAGAATGAAATTTTAATTTGAACATCAGCTTTGCTGCTTTACAAATGTGATAATTTTCGCAGATTGCTCCCATTGCCCGAGGCTTCCTCTTGTACCAAACTGTACACAATGTAAAGCTCCTATTGTATCTCCGGTCAAATGGCTTCAATGCGCTACAATTAGAGTAAATATTGTATCTTAGATGTGCATAATTTATAAACTTGCAGTGCCCTTTCAAGCATGAATTCACAATGGATGGAATCGAGAGGTTAAAGAATACCCCGGTTTGTACAGGGATGCCCCACTCAAACTGGATTTTCGGAAGGAAGATTTTGACCGAACGTGACCGGCTTTCATGCCTCGCTGATGGTGAGTTTGCATCTTCCATGTTATTAAGTTGTAACATATTAGGTTGTAACATAAGTTTTGTCGCATTTCGGAGGTTCACAATATTTCCATGAAGGATACTTCTCAAACATTATCAATGCCTGACCTCCTAGTATATGTTTGGGGTATTCATGCACATTCAACCCATAGGGTAGAGCTGAACTGCGCACGCTGGCTATGCGAAAAATATTAATATGAACTGATTTAAATTTGGTGCAGATTTTTTTAATTCGTTTGATCAGGTGCTAGTTCGCAGAGACGAATAATGAACCAAACTTCTACAGCATGGTGATATACCCCGTCAATGCTCTTTCAAAATATACGCCAGACATGGTGCTATGTTGAGCGGAATCAAAGATATACTTCACTGAGTGTAAGGTTAGCCGCTGATTCGTAGCCAACTTGACCAACTCTTCTGAATCCAGAATTGCAACAACAGTGACTAACATAAGTGCGTTCCAATTACCACTCATGGAGGTATAATTTATCATTAAACAAGTGAGAGAAAGAACACTCCACTTGTGGGAAATTTGAATTTTTATTAATTCAATTCGCGCACAATTTAACCAAAATATGCAAGTTTAGGTGTTTCGAATTAAAGATTGTCATTCAAAAGCTATTTATTTCCAAACTTATCCCAAGTAGATACTAGTAAGGGAAGGGTTTATGGTTCGGATGGACACAACAAATCAGATATTGAACATGTGTGCGAGGTAGGAATATAAACAAAGTGCCGATTTCAGTAGTTTAATTTACATACCATCGTTCTGAATGGAGCCACTTATCTCAACAGAACCCAATCTACCCCAAACTTTGTCTGCACACTGACCACTTTGGGTGAACTATACTCCACCACTATTTGGATCTGGATATCTACTGAGAAGAAAATTCGGCTTGCGAAAGTTTTCGCGACCGTCACCAACCATCCACATTATACAAACTCGTCTACATTTCTAGAACGATTTTCGTTTGTCATTATCCGTGAGTGGTTCAAAATTATGCACATATGTAGTACTTTACGCAAATCACACAAAATCGGCATAATTTATCCTTTTCAAGAAGAGCTGATGCGTGAAAATGATTTCTAATCCTTATCTCAGTACAACTTTGTCTGACTAATGTGCCTCCTCAACTGCCTTGACAGGACTGAATTAAAGCGCGTAAGAAAGAGTACGAAGGCCCTCACTGATGATGAATAACGAAATTGAGATTAAATTAATTCGAAGAATTTCTGAGGTTAAAATGCATAAGAGATTGGACGCGACAAAACTTATGTTACAACCTGATATTTTTTCCATTTCAAATAGTGACTTTCATGGATGCCCACATTTACAAAAAAAGTATTATCCTATTTCTAGTGCTATCAACATAGCATTGCTAAATATTCGAATCTTCAGATGTGGGCCATCAAGGAATAGACGAGGACTCCATTACTGAAAATTCTGACGCAAATAATGCATCGAATAACCAGAGCAAGTATGATTTTTAAATACATAAAATATTATCGATGTTTGATATCTAGAAGTGAAAGAAATCGTTTGATTAAAACGCCAAAAACGAACGCGTTGACTAAACCGGAGGGAGGAAGAAGTGCAGGTATTTATGAAATTATTAGAAAAACGATACCACAATCTATTCGTCATATAGCGCACTCTCTCTGATAGATCGTTCTAAAGAGCATGCAGAATGAACACGCATTGCTATCGCTTCAAGAGCTCTAGACGTAACTATTTGATTATTTGTATATTTCAGGCGATTGGCTGCGTCAAAACTGGATATCCTACATCCTCACCCCACTCCTTATCATTCTTGTAATCGGAGGATGCATAATTTTCCTCGTTTTCATGCTGAAAACCAAAGAGTGAGATGAAAGATTCTCCGAATTGTTCGAAATAATGAAACTATCATGATGAACTTGCAGTGCGCAGGAGGTTCTGCTGCGTGAGGAGAATCGAAGGAACGAGGAGGCCCAATCGAGTGTTAGACGAAAGAGCTCGATAAGAGGAACCACCATGTCGAGATCAGATGATGTACTCGTCTGAAGCGGATTCAATCCCGGATATGAAAACAACCACTGAAACTGAAAACTTTCGAATAAATATTCTGATTGATTTTAGATGATTCTCATTTTACTTTGTAGAGACCAAACATATTCAGCGATACCGAGAGTTGTACCTTGCTCCAGTCACCCGAATTACTAGATCAATTCAAAAGCGTACAAGTTATCATTACCGTTCTCACTGATTTGCTTTCCGCTTCTCTTAAAATTCCATGATAAGTAATCGAAAGGCAATTAGGGGGATCAAGCGAGGAGATGTTCCCTTAGCATCGAAAGGGAAAGCACCCACCGTTCCAAGGGCGCGCTTTCGGCTAGAAAAACGTTAAATTGATTGGGGAATAATGGTGGATGTGGCTCAAACAAAGACTGTTCAAAGGTCACTAACAGCCACGGGGAAGGAGGGGGGTAGGCGAGGTGGCCTATAAAAGGATGGCTAAGTGAGGGAAGAACAGCATCGAGCTCGTCTTCTCTTCACTACAAGGTACGCGTTACTTTAAATATTACATTTCCTCTATCTCTTGTTTGTTACTACTATTTGCTCCCGAAATAATCAACTTTCTGCTTATTTCAATCTCATCTATTTCAGATGTCTCTCGGTAAGATCGTAATCTCCCTGGCGTCGGCAGTCTCCGCTTTCGCAATCCTAGGATCACTTGTCTCCCTTGGTACGGTAGCTACCCAATCAATATCCCAAGGTTTCGATAATACTTGATTTTCAGGAATGATATTCTCCGACTTGCGTGATTTCCACGAACAGCAGCTTGGGGACATGGACCAATTCAGGGTACAGTAGAGTTCACGTCAATCAATAGTTGACTCCTGTAATCACTAATCGATACTCTCCAGATGTACGCCAACGACGCCTGGTCCGAGATGATTCAAGCCAACAGAAATCAGGGAGTGTCAAGTGCAACATCTACGCCTTTCGGTAGGTCAAAGTGAGATTCGAAGCTGGAAAGTGATCGAATGTCGATCCGCGATACTATGATCCATGACAACATACGGCTATCATCGATTATTGTATTACTCTCAGTTAGCATTTCATAATAGATCCGCAATCAGTCAAATATCAATATCATGAACATTTTCAGAAGAGACTCGTGAGAAGCGCTCGGTTTCCCATTGCGGGTGTGCTGCGGGTCCCAACAACTGCCCTGCCGGACCCGCTGGACCTCCCGGAGCACCAGGAGAGGCTGGTGTCGACGGGGACAAGGGAACCGATGGACATCCTGGAACCGCTGGAATCGCCTACAGCGAATCCAACACCAACGGCGAATGCATTTCTTGCCCCTCCGGAGCGCCCGGACCCAAAGGACCCGACGGTGAAGTCGGAGAAACCGGACAAGATGGGTACCCCGGTACCAATGGTCGACCCGGAGCCAACGGTCATAGAGGACCTAATGGAGAGCGTGGAGAGGCGGGCCGCGCCGGAACTCCCGGACGAGACGGAAGACCCGGAGGCAAGGGCAAGAATGGACGAAGAGGACATGGAGAGGCTGGAGAGCCCGGCCGTGTTGGCGCCCCGGGACACAAAGGAAAGAATGGTCCTCACGGCCGACATGGAGCCAAGGGAGCACCCGGACCCCAGGGACCCCAGGGAGTGGTTGGACATCCCGGTCAGCCTGGAGAGGACGGATTCCCGGGAGAGCAGGGAGGCAACGGACTGCCTGGAGCTGATGCTGCGTACTGCCCGTGCCCTCCTCGGTTTGTTATTTTTACCGTGATGGATTCAAAATATATTATAAAATTTCCAGTGATAGACGAGATTGGGGCAAAACATAATTCGATCACAATTTGCTTGTGAGAAATGCGTTGGCTAGGTTGAGTTTCACGGCGCGCTCATCTCTGAAAGTTTGGACGATTTTCAATGACGATCTGGGGCGAAAACAAAATTTCCAGCGTCTCTCCCGCCTTCGTGGAGCACACTCCGGCGACTGCTGATGGATATGACGCGCCCGTCGCTGCACCCGCCCCCACCCCTGCAGCACCTGCAGCAACCGGATATGATGCTGCTGCACCTGCAACCGCCGCGCCCGCTGCCTACCCTGAGACTCCTCAGGAGGTACGGATGGCAATATATTCGCGCATCTTCTGCGCACATTTGAGTAGATAACCTGTATAAGAGCAGTGTACACCGTCAGTTATCGTGCTTATTCGAGCCAAAAAAAGAGATCGCTCCAAATAATTATTTTTTTCCAGACCCACTCGGCGCCCGTGCAGGGATATTCGAGAAGACGCGCAGCTGTCTAAGATGGAGAATACAGAAATCAAAGACCAGTTATCGAGTATATTCTCATTAATGTGTCATAATAAATATACTTCAAACTCACTTTTGGCTTTCAAAACTTTTGGCTTTCAAAACTGGCTTTCAAAAAAAATCACATTGTTTCACAGGAAATGTTAGAAATCAATTCATATTTCGTTAGAATATTTTGCTAACTTAATTGGACAAAGTTAATTGCATCTCAATGGAGCTGTGTGGAAAACGTGCATGTTCGTTCAAGCACCTGCATGATTAGTAATTTGTTCGAGGTATCATATTTAGTGCTTCACATTTTTGGCTTCTTGCGATTTCCCTCACTTCCTAGTCGCAATTATTGGATGTAGAAGTGCAATAACATGACGGAATAATCTCCGGATAGAATACTAGGATACTTTTGAACGTTTGATCACAAATCAATTGACATGCTTTCTCACATGCTTTAGAATAAGGCGTTTGAGAGGTTGATTGGGTTATTATGAGAGAATAAATATTATGATCCGGCATCGAATCAGTTGGTATCGCGTCAATGGATTGGGCCGAATTTAGAGTTTATAAACGGGCCTTCTTTCTTTATTTCATGTTCAATTTAGATATAGAAAGAGTCTGAAAAGTGGCGAGTGCACGTTTATCGAACTCTCGGCGAAGGGGTGGGGAAGGAAAGGCTAAAATTCTTGACCATTAGGGGGAATTCTTGCAAATTAGTTGGGGAAATTGATGATAATGATGTAATAATGGGTATGTTCTTCAATTTTGATGAACTGTTCCTACAACAGGGGCGTGAATCGATGAAATTCCCATCGTGAAATGGGCAAGTGTTCAACTCGTTTCTGACCTATCTCATTCATTCGTTTATGGCGGGGAAATTGCTCTCTTCGTTCTGCGTGATCTCTCGTTGATCAGACAGGCGAGAGAGAGCGCGCAGAATGAAGAGAGTCATTTCTATCGATCCATCCTTTGAGCTCGCCTTCCTTTCACCTGCTCAAAAGCAGATGTCAATGCACCCACTGAGCAAAAGCATTCGTCTCTCTCATTTACCTGTATTGATACGATTTAAAGAAGGAGTGTCAGCAAAGTTGAACTTTTAACGCAGTCATAACCAAGTCCTAGCTTTTCAAAACCATGAGAGATTCGGAAAATTTCAAATTCATATCTTTATTTTGAAGCGAGTTATCACTAGTTGGCAGAGTACCAAGGGCGCTGATAGTCCTTGATAGATCAGGGACGTGCGGGAATTCAAATATCTCTATTTGCCAAAAATCTTTGGGTGAGAATCGAAACCGAAACCTCCCGATCACATGGCGGCTGCTCTACCACTGAGCTATGGAAACGATGGTTGTCTATCCTCTTAGCTCACGCTATGATCTTTGGAGGGTTGGCTAGGTCATAGCTATGATAGCGTCAAAAGTTCAACTTTGCTGACACTTCTTCTTTAATAGGAAAATTATATTTCTTTTACTCTCGAAAGCTTCTTTCTAAATCGTATTTTACACAATTGCCTTATGTTAGATGTTTTTCGTGATATTTGCTTATTCGCTGATCATTCATCACTTATCCCAGCGAATTCCGGGAATTTCGACATACTACACGCGAAGATTCCAATCGCCACAATTTGCCATGACAAATCTTACACTGGACGTCTTCTGGATTACGTTTATGCCGGCTTACAATCACGCCATTTGTAAGTCATCGTATTCTTAGTTTGTACACATATCTGTGTATCAATCAATCAATCAGTCAATATTTATCACTTCAAGCGTTAACGCTAGGTGAGGATAGGTCGGAATTCGTCGGTCGTTGCAGACCACCAGTGGAGGCCTATCGTTCTCCTATCTGTGTATATCCATTTCCAATCATCTGTAACAGAGTGTGTGCGTGTGTAAATGTCGAGACGATTTCTCAAATTACAAACTTTTATTTTTTTACGGTGATTGTCTTCAGGCGCCCTTACGTTGGTCCTTACTGTAATCGCGATTTATTTGATGGTAATGAAGACTCCACAGAGCGGCAAATCATTAGCACGATATTTGATGGCAATGCAGGTAAAATGTATTTTATTGAATTGACAAAACGCATTTGTGATGAAAGAAATAACTAATTAATACGCTTACCTAATTAATAATTTTTAAAAAAATCAAAATTTTAAGCATTCCAGCTTTGTATTCTAATCGTTGACTTTGGCTGGGGAATACTTCTCAGTCCCGTGCTTCTCGTCCCTCTCCCTGCCTACCTATGTACTGGGCTCCTATGCGGGTCCGAGACGATCCGGCACATCGGAGTTGTTGGTTTCGTTGAACATTAATTTCTGAGAGAGAACGGAAGGCGTAAGGCACAATTCGAAAATTGATGAAAACAGGTATCGCCATGAGTTGAGTAGAATTGAGTAAGTTCTAACAATATATTATGATAATGTCATGTTTTCTCAGGTGTTGTTGTTTCAATTCATGAACCAGCTTGCATTTATGATCTTCATTACGTTACACTGTAAGTACACCACGATTGTTAGGCTGAAAAGCGGTCGAGAATTCACAGTTCGTCATTTTTACTACTAGAAAACAAAATAAAAACGATTTTCTTTTAAATATTGTAAATAATGCGTTCCGAATCTGACAATTGACAAATGAGACACGAGGCGCACCGAGATGTTATTATTATCAATGATCAGAAAACGGAGAAAAACCTGGTTCGACTCTTCATTGGGGCTCTACTTGAACTACCAGTGATACTCTCGCTGATGGTCGGTACAAATCAACAGGAACTGAATACGTTTTTACTGGATGAGGTGTGTTGAAATTGCGCTTTTTGAATCATATTAATCGGTTTTTAGCCAACAACTAACATTAGTTGAAGAGCTTCGCGTAAACATATGGGACCGTCCACGATAGATTCAACAAGGCTTCGGAACAGCCCAAAATTCCAAGCTCACGAAAACATGTTCCCTGGGGTAGTTTTCGATGCTGAACATCGTGGCCCACTTCATTTTGCATGAATCGTTCATTTGATGTCTGGGTGGTGTCATCTCATTTCCGGTAAAATCAACTTTTTGCATATTTTCTAATGTCGAAATAGAAGCTGGAAGTTCGAAATCTCGCGTACCCGAGAAGAATTTTGTGGCGAATCCACCTGCATATTTCATTGGTCACATTTTTTTTCTAATTT
The DNA here is from genome assembly GCA_036245805.1 of Pristionchus mayeri. Classification (NCBI taxonomy): domain Eukaryota; kingdom Metazoa; phylum Nematoda; class Chromadorea; order Rhabditida; family Neodiplogasteridae; genus Pristionchus; species Pristionchus mayeri. Next base: position 39,182,569 of record BTRK01000002.1, on the reverse strand, counting down.
TCGAGAAAAAAACTACCCCAAAGAGCATGTTTTCGTGAGTTTGGTATTTTGGGCTGTTCCGGAACATCGTTGTCAGTTGCGTAATCTATCGCGAAACGGCCTCAAATTAGTGAAATATGTATCATTCTTCGCAGTAATATGAGCAACTTTGTCATAAACACTAACTAATAATACAAATAATAATAAAACATAAATTTTAAGAGGCAGTTTGCGCTTGCTCAGATGGTCGAAGATATGGATAAAATTGTCGGCGGAAGCTATTCAATATCCCGCTTTCTTTGGATACCAATCCTGCTCGCAGTTTGCATTGTAATGGTAAGTCAAAATGAATGTTTATAAAAGCGAGGCGAATGCATATTTATCTACCTTGATTGGTGCGAAAGATATGAGTACTGCTCTGACTCTTTCTTTCCTCGCTGATTGGAGAAATCGAAAGTGTGTGTAAATTGAAGAGAGTAAGACGATTATAGTCGGAGACATTGTGCGGGTGCATGGCAGTATTCTTCATTGTTCAAATACTCAGAATGCTCTCCTCAAAGGTACGTATTACGTATTGTTTGAAGATATATCCGCATATGTATCGAATCGAGTGTTTTTATCAAGCTTGGTCTGCCCAAGGCGGACCAAGCTTATCCTCCCTGGACTCTATGCCTCTATCCCCCGGGGTCGGTGAATTGGTAATGACCTCGGTCGCTAAGCGTAATGTAACCTATAATCACTTTAGACAGCAGGGAAACGTAATCCTAGCAGTAGTCGGCCTCACCGCAGTACACCACCTAGCGTAGTCGTATCTTGACGTCTGTAAAATCGCTTGACGTGGCTGAACCTTTATCATTTTACCTTTTTTTATTATCAAGCGCACAACATATTTTCAGTCATCGACAATGAGCGAGAAAACGCGAAAGATGCATCGGCGGCTAACGATCACACTTGTCTTGCAGGTAATAAACGCATACATGATGATGTTGTGAGAATCATTTGAGTTATTTCTATCGCGTCTATTAAAATTGTATGAACATTATATTGCAAACAATGCAACCTATCAAAGCAGCTTTGCAAATTCAGCTCACGCTGCCACTCATAATTCAAGTGGCCCCCGCTTTCGTCTATGCTTATTCAGTCGCAACATTTCACAGCACCCCAGGTAAACGAATTGTCCATTTTTTTGCACGATAATGAAAACGATTGTGAAATTACTAGGGTCTATGAACTTCCTGTTTTGCGGTCAACTATGCCACGCTGTTGTCCACACTACATTTCTTATATGGACAACACCCAGTTATCGGTCCGCAATTGTGTAAGTTATGCGTTTATAGCTGTATTGTTCAACACTTGAATAACGTTTTCATTTTATGCGAAATGTGTAATATCCTAAAGATTTTCCAGCTGTTCTCGGCGGAATAAACAAATGATTGTGACTCCCACCGGAGCCGAAGCGTCCTGATGACTGCTGATAGCTGCTGATAGCTCAGCTCAATTTTAGGCGATGTCGACTTGCGATTCAATTTCTATTCTGTGATCAACATATATTTTGATGTATCAAATATTGTCCTAATTTCCGGCATTCTCACCATGCAAGTCGGTGGTTGTTGGTATTTGTTCTGAGGCCTCTGAATTGTCCCCTCCATTGAATTAAACATGACGCCCGTTAGGGCGTCTATCGGACGTGAAAATACACACTCAGTTTCAGCTCTCCATTCGCCATCTCTATTATTGAGCAATGGTCTGACTCTCTCCGCTTTGCACGTTCTCTAGCCGGTCAGAGACGAGAGAGCGTGCAAACTGAAGATAGTCAGACGATTGCTCATATTATTCCTGAGAAGGCGTTGCAAGAAATGACTCTCCCCATTACGTGTTCACTATCTCCTCTCTCGATAATGAGAGGCATTTCTTGCCTTATTGATGAGGGTCAGTTCTTGCAAAGGCATTTCTTTCGGCGCAAGGACGGATGACCTTCCGGGTTATAACTAAACATTTACCCTTTTGCTCTATGTTCCCAGAATGCTGCTTGACAGCGTGGAAATCCTACGTAAGGGTACATTTTAAATTATCATCCGACGGTGATCATGCGAACTAGTGCCTCTCTCTTTCCGATTCCAGTATCGTTAACACATTTCATTTCGCAGCTCATATAAGTTAACCTAATCAAGATATCATTCTCATTCAATGTCTCTCGTAACTGCAAACTCGTGTCTGCAAATTTCGTTAGTTCGCTCGCAGATCGTTAAAGCTCAATAAAGTTACCTAATCAGGAAATCATGCAAAACTCAATCAATTCCAATCTCGTATCTGTCTATCTCGTTAATTCGCTCACAGATCGTTAATATAATAACTGCATAGCATGGATAGAGATCAAATGCAATCTGGCAGGGACGATTCACGATCATTGTTCGTTCAATGCATTTTTGTTTGAGAATAATCGAAAAATGTGTATTCGTTGCTTTCACGTTTGATCGAAAACATGAATGCAACTCATTTCAGCTCATATTTTTCATAAGGTCTTGGTAAGTTTCGTGCCAACATTCTCAATAGAATCCAAAATAGTAACTCGAAAAAAGTGGCACAGTTCGCTAGAGATAGAGACTACCTGAGACGCATGTGCTCTCGTTCCCTACTCCTAAGCTTGATTAAGTTTCGATCTCCTAACGAGGTAGTCGCTATATTTTCTTGCCCCGCCCTTCTATTACTTCAAGGCATAATATAAAGCAGGAATGCGAGTGAGAATGCATCTGTCCATTCCCCTCAGTCGCTCTCCCTCTCTCCATTTCCACTCAATTTCCCGAATAGTTCAGATGAGCAACTGGGTTCCTTCCGCCCGCGACAAGGCCCTTCTGCGAGAGACGTGGAGCAACGACTTCGAGCATCTCTACTCACTAGGCTCGGATATATACTTGTGAGATGTATTTGCTTACAAAGTATACATACAAATGCAAACCGTTTACCAGACCTCTTCGTCCACACTAGAACTAATGCAAACGCAACAAAAAAACTCATTAAAAATTAGCAATTTAGCATATCTGAATCATGATAGCAAATAGTCGGATAATTGCCCTATGATATCGTTCCAGATACATCTTCGAGCATAACCCGGCATGTAAGGCGCTCTTCTCTTGGATCCTCAAGTACGAGGAAGCCGGTCGGGACTTCACTCAGGGCAGCGAGTTTCGCACGCAGGCACTCAGATTCGTGCAGGTAATATTCGCCCCCCTTGTCCTTTCCTTTTGATACCTCGGAGGTTGATCCCTTGATACTTCGGAAGGGAGCAAGGGTCCTTTCCCCTATTTGAACGCGCCTTTACAAATCGTAGTCTCATGAAAAAGGCTTGTATGGAACGGGCAGACAAAGCGCCCCCGGACGTTGTCCACGACGTTGAGATGAAGAGAGCGTGTCGGACGTCGGACGACGTTGACGTTGATCGAAAAACGTTGGCGTTGTTACGAATTCATTGAAAGCACAGAGCATAGAGCGCACCAAAATAGTTCTTCCAACGAGGAAGAAAGTGTCAACCACTCAAATGATGGTTTCCTGTTCAGACAATCGCTCAAGTGGTTAAGAATGTGAACAACATGGATAGCCTCGAGGTGCGCTTTCTCTTTTCGCATTCCCATTAGAGTGCACAATTTGAGCCTTCATTCCTTCATTTCATACGATATCTAGTATAATATCTAAATAATTTCTAAAATGAAGAGACCGTGGTATTATTTCTCGAATATAATTCCCATTCGTAGGCATTTCTGTACGACATTGGCCAACAACACGTGAAATACGCTTCCAGAGGATTCAAGCCAATCTATTGGGACGCGTTCACGGTAAGTGCCCTTCTCTCTCACTGTTGCGTAATTATCTCCCTCCTCGCCGCTCGAGAAAATGTGTGCAACCAAGAGAAGGTGACAATGATTTCAATATAGTTGGGAAGCCCCTTTTCCAGGATGCGATGCAAGTAGCCCTCACCAATAGGATGAATGTTCTTCCTGCGCTGGATAATAAGGAAGATCAAGAAAGAGCGATTGTGGTAGCGAGTTAATGATTACTTGCAATTTTATTTTGGGTAATTGTGTATCGATTTTTGAGCAAGATCAGATCAGCATCTTAGCGCAAATGGGTACCATTATTGCAATTTTTTGTTCTTCTTCCAGATCTGGAGAGATATTGCGCTCTTCATAATTGACCACATGAAGGAGGGCTACAACGACGGACTCAAGGGAATCAACCAATTTCCTGCATTGGATTTTGTGTGATCCGTCTCCTCACACCATTGCAAAGACCTCATTTATGATATCGTTAACCATCGCATGAATAATGATTTTCGCACATGCGTACGTGCATATTTTTTTGAAGTTATGATAAATTTGATCACGGAAAAGGTAGAATAGATTACGAACAGTGCTGCCTGGGGCACTAGTCTTGCAGCATGTTCAACTTGCATCTGCATTCCATGCTGATTCTTCACAAACATCTTGTGGCGAAATGTCTGGCTCCCGGAAATTCTAGACCGACCAATTGCTGGCACCCCTCTTGCTGAAACATTTCCCTTTTTCTCGCGAAAGGTCCATCAGTTTGCTCTACGCGCTACGAATTATGCATGCATAGTGCCAATTTCACTGTCATCCAATCTCCTCGTACACTCTGTATCATAAGCTATAATTCAAAATTTCTATTGCCTGAACTCGAGACACTATCTGCATGATCAGCTGTTACCCACTTCAAATTAAAGCGAGATCTAACATTAAATATAGCGAGCTCGATCATTGTTGTCCACAAGAACGGTTCGCCCCTCATCATTCTTTGCGTACCGTTTCTCGCGACTCATAGGCCCACTAGATCTCCCTTCCTCTTCCTACACACTCTGCACAAATAAGAAGTTGGTTGCATAGCTTGCATATCCTATTCTGGGATGACTGCCACTAATCCCAACATTAAGGTTTTCAACGCTTTCGTTGACAATCAACTTGAGACAGATCACTTCAACTGGAGAGCTCATTCGCGGTTATTTCCCTCCTCTTCTTCCAAACGCTAAGTGGGATATGCCTCCTTTTTTATTTGATTTAGCTTCTTGTGTTCTCACTAAACGAGCCCAATATCTTTCATTTCCCTTTTCTTATGTTATCTCCTTGATGTAATAGTGCTTGTTCAGTTTGGCACCGGGCTTGACGAAAACAAGGGGAGTCTTGCCGGTGGAACACACTCCTGTCCAAACCATTACTGACTGCCGGTGCGAAACTCGAGAGACGGTTCTGCCTCTGACGTTGGCTTGCTCGGCAGACTGGGCGATCACTCTCGTATTCTGACTATTGAAGACCTGCTCCACAGTGAAGATCTTCTCATACGAGTAGACAGTCGTAAGATGCTCGGCCCTTGCCAGGAGCTTCTTGCATCTCTTCAGTATATTTCCCTTGTGAACGCCAGTCAGACCGTGGCTCTTACGCATCTTGTAAGGGTGAGACATGAGTCCAGAATGGACGATCTTGCGGACCGAATGCTCGTAAATCCCGAGGTCATGGGCCACCTTCCTCATAGATCGCTCGGGATTGCTTGCGACTCGCTTCTTCACAATTTTCTTGTTCTTGCGAGTGACAGCGGAGGAAGGTCTGCCCATTCTATGATGGTCCTTAGTCGTGCCCAACTCCATGAAACGGCGGATGGTCTTCAACACGGTCGGACGGGAAACACGTAGTTTCTTCGAGATTTCAGCTGGTCTCTCTCCAGTAGTCCAAAGGTCAATAATTGATGACTAGGGGAACTATTTGAAGTGCGCGTTGAATACCTCCTACTATTTGCTAAATCGTGTTATAACATGTATTAACATGTTTCCAGAAAGGATGAAATATTTGATTTCAAACTTTCTTTCCATACTTTCTCCGCACCCTGTACGATACGAAATAGATGGAGAAGTGAAAAATGCAAACCCACATTTGAAATACAAACGCTCACAAGAGCAATGTAGTACCGCATTCGCTATAATCTCCGCACCCTGCATAATATCCACTATCTGTTGTTCGAATCCCCGCCACGAGCGATAAATATATTATTATTATTATTATTATTATTATAAATATTATTTCGAATATGTGCAGAAGTGCAATTCTTGATTTGTTGATCGTATGTGTAGATGTCGTACTCCAGCTGCCTACAAGCAGGTGCAAACTCACTCCCATGAACAACAACCTTCCTCTCCCCCCATTTCCCATGCCTTGTATCCTGACATTCTCCGTCAAATCAATGATATGAATTTACTTATTTTCGTTTTTTCTTGTTTGTTGTTATTTTTTTTGTTATGTATATGAGATACATCGCGAGAGAATCATCTTCTCCGCGGCGGTAGAATCAAAATCGTCCTATCCTGATGTAAGCTTGATGCAAGGTATTTCAAATGATGCTCTTTCAAATGCGTTGTCAGAATTTTGATAACTATCGTCGTTTTCGAGATTCAGGAGGCCAAATTTGGGAAACTCACTTTTTAGGGGTCAAATCGAACCCACTTAAATGGCCATAAATTCATTAAGAGACCCTCCACCAGAGAACGTAATAGGTCCAAAAATTCGATAATTCCCAAACTTTTTGCTGAAATGTAGGTCCCGAGTGCTGATTGACGGCAGCAATAACTAAGGCGGGGGTCGATTTTGAAAAAGTTACAGTATCGAAAAAAAACTAGCAAAAAAAATCCGAATTTTGAGATTTTGAAATTTTATTTTTTTGGAATACCTGAATATTCAAACATAAAGCATATTCATATATAAGATATTTGAAAATATTTTGACACGATTAGAGGCACCTATGGGTTCAACAAACGGCGTTACGTAACGTCATATTCGAGAAAAAGCAGTGGCTTGAGAACTTCTGGACGTAATTTCGAAGATATGGCCCATTTTTAAAATTCTGCAAATTCCACCATACATGTATTTTCCGATGGAGATTCCGAAAATCACAATTAAAACACCCCAAAAAAATTGGAAAATTTTGAAATCGTCACAAAAATCACCAAAAAACGGGTTTTTCGACCATATCTTTTTCGAATCGCATTTTCTCGCGCTCTTATATCGAAATTCGTTTCCTACGCGTGAAAATACGCCAGAAAAATTATATCCCTGGTGATTTTGAGAAATTCATTTTTTCGACCCCAAAAGTAGGAGGGTACTGTAACTTTTTCAAAATCGACCCCCAGCCTTAGTTATTGCGGCCGTCAAACAGCACTCGGGACCTACACTTCAGAAAAAAAGTTTAGGAATTGTCGAATTTTTGGCCATCCGTGGACCCCTGCACAGTTGTTACGTTTTCTCGTGGAGGGTCTCGTAAAATGAAGATAGAAACTCGTTCTTTGCAGATAAAGAAAGCTGAAAACATTCTCTACAACTTTTATGTTGATCATGTCATTCCCTGTGCACGTTCCAGTGCTGGGTGGCCGGGTCGACCAAGAATGATCGAAATCTGGAAATCGGAAACCCCCCCCCCCCCTGAATAATTATGTGCGATTTGTAGACACTATATGCGACTAACTAGGCGCCAAAAATTAACCAAATCAAAAGGGGTATAAAAAAACGGCTGTTTTCGTCGGGCGACGTCAGAATGAGTCCCAGATCAAAGTACCCTCTAAACTCCAACTGACAGATATTAGACTCAAATCGGTCCAAAATTATCCAAAACAACATTTAGAATAGTTTGCAGGCTCAATACAGTACTCCCATTGGGTAAAAATTAAGATCGGACCTGTAATTGGAAAATGGATTTTCAGACTCTTCTCGACTTAAGAGCTTGGCCCATATGTGCTAAACAACTTTAAAATAACGTAGGTATGTCCCTCTATGCTATTCATAGAAAGAACGCAGCAATAAATACGAAATTTCATCATAGGGAGCCAAGAAAAAGAGCAAAACTGTACTTCATGTCAGCATAGTGTTAGCGGACCGGTTAATAGCTAGAACTGTAGAGCACGATGAGCTAAACATTTTATCTGTTGAAAGTGAGTTTGTATCTCTTCGTTAAAGTGAGCTACAACGTCACTTTTTTAACATTTTTGATTGGATGCTGATTTTCTAAAAATTGTGGCCAACTTGTTCTTCGCGGTCAACCAGGAATATGACAAGGGTGGATTGTTCAGATAAGCACAACAAATTCGGATTCAAACGTGCGCAGGAAACAAGGGGCCCCGAAAAAAAAATCATGATTTAGAAAAATTCAGTTCTTGAACGGGTGGGAAAATCCATTCCTAAATGTGCATGTATACTCACACAGGTGGGTACTTCATAAGGCACCACAGGTTATTCCTCCTCACCGATGAGCAAGAATACTGTGCTCATTAATTGGAATTCCGAAATTTGTGAGCAGTATAATCCAATAATTGGGCCCATATGTCAAAAAGGCTATTTACCGATGTGTAGTGTTGATGTGTCGTATGACATGCCCACTCACAGTACTCCACAATAAAATGCCCAAGTCGAGCATATCACATTTCTCCATGGAGCTCTGGACGATTGAAAAGTCCGTAGTGCTGACCTAGGTTATCAATTTCCGAATTAAACTGAACCATCCTCACTTATCGAACCGGCCCATTATAACGCTCGCTCTAGAGTGTAGGTATGCCCGCATCATATTTGAAAAAATCATTAGCTGATTGGTCGAATGCGAAGCATTTGGGTGGTCAAAATGTGCAAGGAAGAAAAAAGAAAGAAACTTTTGAATCAATCAAACAGATCCCAATTAATTGCAGTGATTTGTTCATCTTCTCACGTCTAGTAAGCAGTGTACGGGGTGTCTACGACACAGGACCGAAACATCAACCCGCTCCCCCCTCTAGGAAGAATTTTTCTCCCCTCCCTTTATCATAGGCATTAGAGTTCGCAATTCGGGCCGGGCCATTCGGTCTCGCACAGTGGCCGGCGATCGGGCCACTGAAGAATGAAAAGGCCCGAAACCGACGTGCTATTATTGAGAGAGGCCCGATACCGAGAGGGGAAAATGCACGTAAATACTCTCTTAAATATTCCAGATCGTTGATCTTTCGATCTCATGAGTTTGCGAGATCATTTCCATTTCATTTCTTCATCTTTCTCTCATTGTGATGGGTGGTCTGGTGGAATGCTAAAAACGGATGCTCCTTCGGTCTCTCTGAGGAACGCTTTAAGCTATATTTTCTATCAAATCTTAGTTACTAGGATCCCCTAAGAGCTTAAAGAAAGTTGAGCAAGTATTATCCACAGTTCGTGGTGCTCATATTGCGCTGTAAGGTCATGCTATAAACCGTAAGTTCGAATGTTTGGTTATTTCTCAGGAAACAATAAGAGCGAAGCCGGTGAAGAAAAAACATATCACTCACCCCAAGGCACGTCTGGCGAAGAAGAAGGACACAGGTTTTTTCTACCTATCGTTTTCATCTTCATTGGCTGTTTGGGAGGGGGGAGTACGAACTTTGCATTTGTTAGCAGACCAGCAGCATGGGTAACGATTGGTTACTTATTTGATGTTTAACTAACCGTGATTGTTCACTCAAATTCAATTGTTTTTTCAAAATGAAGAAACATGCACCCTCTTCCTCGCCAGACGTGTCTAGAATTGGGATGGATCTGTTCTTAACCGGCTTCGCTCTTTTTTTCCTGAAAAAAAAGCCAAACATTTGAACTTACGGCTTAGAACATGTTCATGGTGCCTTACAGCGCAATAGTAGCACCACGAACTGTGGATGATACTTGATCATCTTTCTTTAAGTTTAACTGTGGATGATACTTGATCATCTTTCTTTAAGAGACCGAACGAGCATCCGTTTTCCGCATACCACCACGACCACCCATCACAATGAGGGAAAGATGAAGAAATGAAATGAAAATGATCTCGCGAACTCACGATATCGAAAGATCAACGATCTGGAATATTGAAGAGGGTATTTACAGTAGCGCTCATAAGTCATGGGACACTTTTTGCTTTTATTGTAACTTTTTGCCCAGGAAAGGCATCATTCTGGCACTAAGTCTGAATATACCAAATCCATTGGAGATTATGCTCATGATATTGGGGTGTGACGCAATAGCCTAGTTATTGCGTAGTGATGACGCAATCAAAGTGTTCTTTTTCAATACGGCATTATTCTTACATGGATTTTTTCCTACTCGCCAAACTTTATGATGTTGGAGATATGACTGAGGACTACCCAGATAAAATTTTTGAAGTTGTTGCACGACCGCACATGTGCAGCAGCCTTGCTGCAAAAACAAGGTCTGAAATTTAGAACTCATCTCCTAGACTAGCTAGAGACTCGATCAAAACGCTAAAATGATCGCCATTATGAGTAGAGTCGATCCTGAGAATATGAAAACAATATCTTGAAATTTTCCCTCAGGGCATGACAAAATCACTTTTTTGTATGACAATTTTTTGGACTTCCATAACTTTATGGGAAGGTTACGTAAAAATCTGGTTTTTGTATAGGAATGTTCAAAATGTATTGGAGACCGGATTCCCAACTTTTTAGAGTTTCCTTAACTTTCCTGCCTGCGGCGTGCGATTTTAGGAGGTATACTAGGGTCGGGAATCACAGTTTTTACACACTCTCTTCGTCTGTACTCTCTCGCCATAGGGGTAAATAGGGTGTTTTCCGACTCTAGTACACCTCCGAAAATCGCACGCTGCAGGCAGGAAAGTCGTCCAATCGCTCTAAAAAGTTCGGAATCCGGTCTCCAATACATTTTGAACATTCCTATGCAAAAACCAGATTTTTACGTACCCTTCCCATAAAGTTATGGAAGTCCAAAAAATGGTCATACAAAAAAGTGATTTTGTCATGCCCTGAGGGAAAATTTCAAGATATTGTTTTCATATTCTCAGGATCGATTCTGCTCATGATGGCGATCATTTTGGCGTTTTGATCGAGTCTCTAGTTAGTCTAGGAGATGAGTTCTAAATTTCAGACTTTGTTTTTGCAGCTTTGCTGCTGCAAATGTGCGGTCGTGCAGCAACTTCAAAAATTTTATCTGGGTAGTCCTCAGTCATATCTCCAACATCATAAAGTTTGGCGAGTCGATAAAAATCCATGTAAGAATAATGCCGTATTGAAAAAGAACACTTTGATTGCGTCATCACTACGCAATAACTAGGCTATTGCGTCATACCCAATATCATGAGCATAATCTCCAATGGATATGGTATATTCAGACTTAGTGCCAGAATGATGCCTTTTCTGGGCAAAAAGTTACAATAAAAGCAAAAAGTGTCCCATGACTTATGAGCGCTACTGTACGTGCATTCCCCCCTCTCGGTATCGGGCCTCTCTCAATAATTGCACGTCGGTTTCGGGCCTCCCTCTTTCTCATTCCTCATTCACGGGGCGCCGTGGTATCCGGCCGTCTCGTTTATCGATCTCTATTAGGCATACGCTATGCCGCATACCTAATACTAACTCTTTCAAATTTATTTATAGTTTTATCATATAATACATCCATACGCAGCATGCATAGATTGTCGCATCATGCATATTCATAATTTTTACCCAATCGAACTTCTCATTTCCATGACATCAGCGTTGTCATGAGTGCGGAATATATTACAATAATAATAACAATTGGAAGTATTCGATATCGAAAGTATGAGGAAAATATCTTGGGACGTCTCTCATTTTTCCCCACGTCTTCAGAGAGATGGCAGGTGGTGTTTGACAAAATGTTCAAAGTGCTCCGATCTCTTCGAGATTATCAGGGTAGGGGTCCCTAAGGTCCAGTATCTTTTTTTACAAGCGGATTCCGGGATTTTTCAAAACTACCTAAATTTCTCTCCCTCCCGAATTTTCAACATTTCGAAAATTCATAAAATGCTTCAAAATTGTGCTACAGTGTCTTTTAAAAAACCAAAATGACCAGTTTCGTAAGTAGAACAACTTTCATGTTGAGCGTTTTCGGGTGGCGAGACGTATTACTTATAAAAAAGTGCAAAAAATCATTTCCTGTTGAAATTTTTTATAATTTTTTCGCCGCCTTGAAAACAAAGTTCCATATATCCCTGAGATTGTATCAGAATCGTAATCTACAACCTTTTTTTTAACCCAGGGAAATTTTTTTCAAGAAAATCGAAGATATAGTATTCATCGCTTTTTGGCCTCAAACATTGCGAACCTCGTGTTTTCAAGCAAAATCGAAAATTTTATGATGTCATATTTAAGTAATTATCGCTCGTGGATATCTTTGCTTCCCTTTTCAATGTTTTCTGACCTATTCATACCGATTTCCATTGAAAAAACCGAAGAATTCAATACTTCACAAAATCACATTTTTCACGAAATTTTTCAGATTTCTTGATTTTAAGAAGTATTGAAATCTTCGCTTTTTTTCAATGGAATTTGGTATTAATAGATCAGAAAACATTGAAAACGGGAAGCAAAGGTATCCACGAGCGATAATTATTAGGTTGGTGCAAAAGTTTCTTTACAAAATCACTTCCCCAGTTTTCGTGATATATCTTGCTTCGCTATTGAGCAATATTGATGTGGTGTTTATTATTATATTAGTAGATGTATACTCTCGAATTTCGGAAAGGTCTCAAATTCTCTCTCTCGAATTTCGGAAAGGTCTCGAATTTCGGAAAGGACGAATTTCGGAAAGATCAGTTCGTGAAACTAGCATAATTGTAATAATCGCACTCTACAGTTTTGTCTAATGAGCAATCGGTCCCATATTAAGCTAAATCAGAAGAACGTTATGATAATGCTCCAACAGAAAATGGTAATGTTCCTCTCAAGAGCAGCACTTTTCAAAGTGCTGATTTCGAAATTTGATCGACGGAATCGGTCTTTTCCACCGCATAAGATTTTCACGAGATTACAAAACCACCAGTTCAAGGGTTAGGCGGACATGTCAACCGTTATTTATCGACTCCTCAAAAGAACGAAAGTGCTATTTCGTTCACTTAAATGTTATGATAATTTTTTTCCGAATACCTAAAAACGCGAATTTTGCGAATTTTGGAATAACACAATTTTTCCCGCGCTAGACGTAAGATCGATTCGATACAAACCAATGATTGTGGTGCATCTATGCTGCCTCAAATAGTACCGGAATAGTTTTTGGAAGAAGTCAAGCAATTACGAGAAAACTTCGAAAATACCTTGTAAAGAAACTTTTGCACCAACCTAATACTTAACACGTGTATCATGAAGTATCGTGTATCATGAAGTCAGTGGAGGAAAAAACGACCCCTCGGGAACAATTTCCAACTTTTATTTTTTGTTTGCCTTCATATTATAGTGGTAGCATACACTAGAGCCAACTTCTCGAAAAATCTAGGCCACAGGTCCCAGAGCCGGCTTTTAGGAATTTTCCGGTTTTGCTCCCGGCTATACTGTATCTCAGCTCCCAGACGAGCTAGAGATATGGCAAGGTGCTCAAAATGATCGGAAAAATATAATAAGAAACGTTCATGTTATGAATTAAGCCGTATATCTAACGCTCGCGAAGTTATGCTCGATAAAGCAGATTTTGATCGAGATCAAAAATCGTAGCTTTTTCGAGAGTATGCGTTTCAAGCAATTTTATTGCAAAATATAGTAAGTCCAGTTGATACACGAATATAAAAAATGCAAAAATCGATGTCTGTGATAGGCCTTTTTGTCAATAAGCATTTGAATGCGCCAATGTGACGTTGGCCATAAAAATATGTGCGTTACCCTGCTTTGTTTTGCCCATTACTTAATGCCTATTACTATATTTCAACATTTCTGTAATACGAGACTTCGATAACGTCGAAAAAATAAGAGATTTCACAACTTCTGAAAATTCGATTTTGTGACCCCTTTTTTTGTGATCTCAAAGCTTTTTTGTGATCTCAAAAATTTTGTGATCTCAAAGCTAGTAAGTTCTAATGTTGATTTAACCATACATTGTTACCAACAATTGAGAAATATACTTGAACCGTACTATATATCATATTCTGAACATCAAAAAAAATAATTGTTCTGAAAATTCCCTTTCGAACGAGCATCTTCGAAGCAAAATATAATAACTTTTAGAGCGTCTATAGAAGTTCTTTGCATTGAAATCAATTTACGTCGAAGCCTGCTGTAGGTTCCACCCAGCGTTGATGGTAACTGTTGTTAAATTTCTGACTTGGATGGCCGTAAAATTGGTGAAAACTGAGGTCTCAAAATCGAATTTTCAGAAGTTGTAAAATCTCTTATTTTTTCGTCGTTATCGAAGTTTCCTATTACAGAAATGTTGAAATATAGTAATATGTATTAAATAATGGGCAAAACAAAGCAGGGTAACGAACATCTTTTTTATGGCCAACGTCACTTTGGAGCATTCAAATGCATATTGCCAAAAAGGCCTATCACAGAAATCGATTTGTATTTTTATATTCGTGTATGAACTCGACCTACTATATTTGGCAATAAAATTGCCTGAAACGCATACTCTCGAAAAAGCTACGATTTTTTATCTCAATCAAAATATGCTTTATTGAGCATAACTTCGCGAGCATTGGTTATACCGCTTAGTGCAAAACATGAAAGTTTCTTAATATATTTTTTTCCGATCATTGAGCTCCTTGCCATGTCTCTAGCTCGTCTGGGAGCTGAGATACAGTATAGCCGGAATCAAAACCGGAAAATTCCTAAAATCCGGCTCTGGGACCTGTGGCCTAGATTTTTCGAGAAGTTGTCTCTTGTGTATGCTACCACTTTAATATGAAGGCAAACAAAAAATAAAAGTTGGAAATTGTTCCCACACACCTCCACTGACTGGTGATACCCGTGTTAAATATGACATCATTAAATGTTCGATTTTGCTTGAAAACACGAGGTTCGCCATGTTTGAGGCCAAAAAGCGATTAATACTATATCTTCCATTTTCTTGAAAATTTTTTCCTGAGGTAAAAAAGGTTGTAGATTAAGATTCTGATAAAATCTCAGGGATATATGGAACTTTTTTTTCACGGCTGCGAAAAAATGAGAAAAAATTTTAACGGAAAATGATTTTTTCACTTTTTTATAAGTATACGTCTCGCCACCCGAACAGTCTCAACATAAAAGTTGTTCTACTTGCAAAACTGGTCATTTTGGTTGTTTTAACGACACTGTAGCTCGATTTTGAAGCATTTTATGAATTTTCGAAATTTTGAAAATTCAGGAGCCGGCTTTTAGGTAGTTTTGAAAAATCCCGGAATCCGCTTGTAAAAAAAGATTCTGGACCTTAGGACCCTTACCCTGATAATCTCGAAGAGATCGGAGCACTTTGAACATTTTGTCAAAAGGGGGCCTCGATTTCATGCAATCTCTCAGAAGACGTGTGTTACTACTAGAGTGCTGGAAGGAAGAGCTGGAAAATCATAAATATGATCATACAAACGTGACCAAGTGCAAACATTGGTATTTTGTAGACTGATCATATTGAGGTCACATATACCCTTAGTTCGTACCGTATTGTGTATGGGTTGAGCATCTCATATGCATATTAGAACGAATGATCTAAAAATAGCAGACTAACGCTCACTCTTGCGGAAGACGAAGGCGGAATGTAAATATTTTTTACCGATTAAAGTAGAAAAATGATCCTGAATAGATTCTGGATCGATTACAATCAACTCTTCCTATAGTTGTCCATCTCTTTTGCGAGATACGACCGCTCGAAGGTTTCGAAAGAGCCCGAAATTGCTCTTCCTTCCACTACTATCCAGTCTGTCAATGAATTCCGCTATGGAATCGTGTGAAATTGTTTTGATCATGGGACCAGTCGTACCAATTACGAAACTCGTAATAGAGTATTAATGGCTTCCGCGATTTTTTCGAATTATTCGTAATACTGACAATTTCCAGTACAACTACCCAACATTCTCCATGAAAAATCTTACTCTGGACGGCTTCTGGCTTACTTTCATGCCCGCTTACAACCACACCACTGGTAAGTGCATTTGGCACTATGTCGGATAGTATCTTTCTGGATGGTAACCCTTTTGTATCGTAGGATTTTCGCCGTATGTATCAACATTGTCAAAACAACCCTCTGTATAAATACTGGAGAAGGGTTTTGTGTTTTGTGTTTTGGGTACCCCATTTTAGAAAAAAAATTGAGAAAAATGACTTTATATTATTAGAAATTACGAATAAGAAAAATATTTCAAGAAAATATAAAATGGGAACTACCAAAATTAGAAAGACGCAATGAGAAATACCGTATTAGAAAAGCATTTTTCAGAAATTCTAATTTCAGAAATATTTTGCCGGAACCGGGTTTTCGGAATTTACCGCGCACTACTCTAACCAAATTTCGAATTTTTATACATATTTTTGTTTCGTAATTTTATTTATTTATTGAACTTGTTTATTCATTGTGATTTTATTTTCGTGAAATAATATAAAACACATTAAAAAATGGAAACAAAGTAAAAAACAACGTGGAAACTGAAGAACTGCTCTGAAATTTGACTTTCTGAAATTTGAAATGAACAGTCTCAGCATCTGATTTATGAGAGGAATCGCGAGAGAAACGACCATTTGAGGGGGTGAGCGGCGGTAGGAATCAAGTTTGTCGGATCCTGAAAAGAATTTGAGACAGGTACTTCAAGTGATGCTCTTTCAAACTGCGTTGTCAGAATTTCGATAACCCGTCGTCATCGTCGAGATTCAGAAGGCCAAAGATGGTACTATCACTTTTCGACAGTCAAATCGCGCTCACCTAAATAATCATAATTCCCTTTAAAATAAAGATACAAGGTCGTTCTTTTTTCCAACGAAAGCTACCATCATGTGTTACAAATTTATATTGATGTCATCATTCCTGGACCTCACCCTGGCGCGGGGCGGTCGGGTGAACCAAAATTTTGGTAACTTTGGAAATCGGAAAAAACGTTTTGGGTTTTCATGCTTAAGTTGTAGTACATATATGTTCCTCACTTTTCGCCAAAAAACAGCTGTCACTTTCGTGAAGATACCTCTAAATGACTTCCGGAGAAGAGAACTTCCGTACCTTCAAATGCCATTATTTGTGCTCAAAATTGTCCAAAAACATCCAAAAAACATTTAAAATTGTTTCCGACCATAGTTTAGCACTGGCATGGGCCATAAAGGCTCATATCACCCAACTTGAAAATCGATATTTTGACCTATTCCAACTTGTGGGGTGGCCCTAATGAACTAATGGATTTCAAATAATGTAGAAATGTCCCTCTAAACTAGTCAAAGAAAGGGGGCACCTATAAATATTATTTTCATCTGAGGAATTCAATGAAAAGCGCCAAACTGCACTTTAGGTCAAAGTAGTGATAACGACCCGGGCCATGGCTAGAAATGTAGAGCACGATGAGCTGAACATTTCATCTGTCTCTATCTTTTCATTGAAATGCACTAGAGCACAGAAATTGGTAAAAAACGACGGAAGAGGCGCGCGGTGGAGCGGTAAATAGAGGGGAGGGAGAGGGAGATCAGGCGGCGAGAGCGCCAGACGGTTAGAGTGCGCGCTCTCGGAGGATTTTAGCACGTTTCTAGCCATTTTCCAGGTTCTGTAACATGCTTCAACGAAAAGATAGAGACTCACTGTCAACAGATGACATGTTCAGCTCATCGTGCTCTACATTTCTAGATATGGCTCGGGTCGTTATCACTACTTTGACCTAAAGTGCAGTTTGGCGTTTTTCATTGAATTCCTCAGATGAAAAATCATTTTTATAGATGCCCCCTTTTTTGACTAGTTTAGAGGGGCATTTCTACATTTTGCGAAACCCATTAGGGCATTAGGGCCACCCCGCTGCAAAATAGAGCTCAACAATTCAGATATCGTATCCTAGCCAAGCTAAAGACTGATTCAAGGCATCAAAATGATCGCCATCATTAGTACAGATGATCTTGCAAATATGAACACAAAATATCGGTATTTGTCCTCAGGGCATAAACAAATCACTTTTTTGCATGACCATTTTTTGAACATCCATAACTTTATCGGAAATGCAGGTAAAAATCTGGTTTTTGCACAGGCATGTTCATCATGTATTATAGGACTGATGCCCCACTTTTTAGAGCGATTGGATATCTTTCCTGCCCGCAGCATGCGTTTTTCGGATGGATTCTATGGTCGGGAAACACCCTGTTTACGCACTCTCGTCGTCTGCACTCTCTCGCCCATAACGGTAAACAAGGTGTTTCCCGACCCTAGTATACCTCCGAAAAACGCACGCCGCGGGCAGGAAAGATATCAAATCGCTCTAAAAAATGGGGCATCAGTCCTTTAATACATGTCGAACATTCCAATGCAAAAACCAGTTTTTTACCTGCATCTCCCATAAAGTTATGAATGTTCAAAAAATGGTCGCGCAAAAAAAGTGATTTGTTTATGCCCTGAGGGCAAATATCGATATTTTGTGTTCATATTCTCATGATAATCTGGACTCATAATGGCGATCATTTTGATGCCTTGAACCAGCCTTTAGCTTGGCTATGAGCCGATATCTGAATTGTTGAGCTCTATTTTGCAGCGGGGCTGCAGCCAATGTGCGACCAAGCAGCACTTTCAAAAAAATTTTCTGGTTAGGCCTCGGTCACTTCTCCAATCCCAGAAAGTTTGAAGAGAAGGGGAAAATGTATGTAAGAATAATGCCATTTTGGAAAGGTGTCTTTTGATTGCGTCATCACTACGCAATAACTATGGAATTTCGTAATATCCCAATATCATGATCATATTCTACAATACATGTGGTACAATATGCCCTACTAGTAGAATGATGCCTTTCCTGGGCAAAAAGTTATAAAAAATTCAAACAGTGTCCACTGACTTTCCGACGGTACTGTAAGCATGAAAACCCAAAACATTTTTCCGATTTCCAAAGTTACGAAAGTTTTGGTTCTCCCGACCGCCCCGCGCCAGGGTGAGGTCCAGGAATGATGACATCAACATAAATTTGTAGCACATGATGGTAGCTTTCGTTGGAAAAAAAGAAGGACCTTGCATCTTTATTTTAAAGGGAATTATGATCATTTAGGTGAGCGCGATTTGACTGTCGAAAGTGATAGTACCATCTTTGGCCTTCTGAATCTTGATGACAACAGCTATCAAAATTCAGTCGACACAGTTTGAAAGAGCATCGCTTGAAGTACTTGTCACCAAATTCTTTTCAGGATCCGACAAACTTGATTCCTACCGCCGCTCATCCCTTCAAATGGTCGATTCTCTCGCGATTCCTGTCTTATATAGATCGATAGAGCTCGAAAAATGAGCCGGGGTCGCTCAGAGGTAAACTTTGCTCAATCTGTCACGGTAGCCGGGATAATAAGCACTCAAAGTGGGAGGTGCGAAGATCCGAACCGGTGCAATTAAGTCCAAAATGAAATCTAAACAATGAGACTTTGGGGGAGTGTTAGACATCCCTCAAGATTCCTAAATTCGACAAGAACCAATTTCACGATTTTCCCATAATTCCCTGTCTCAGTGTACGGCTACATGGGACTTGTATAAGGAGAAAAGGAGGGATTGTCGACGAATTGTGGCTCTGGCCAAAATGAATGCATTCGACGATTTGTGTGAGAAGTTGAATGGTCCTGATGGAGAGAAGATCGTGTATCGGTTAACGAAGGTTCGAGACAGAGAGAGTAAGGATGTGCTAGAAATAAATACAGTGAAGAATGAGCACGGCGTCATATTGAGAGATGAGAATGATGTGAAAAGTCGATGGGAGGAATACTTCCGTGACTTGTTGAATGTTGAGAAAGACCAGACCCGATTGGAAGAGGGATATAAAGTGCAAGGAGAAATTCCGGAGTGGAGTGAGTTGGAAGTTAAATTGGCACTGGACAAGTGTAAATGGGGGAAAGCTATGGAACCGGATGGAATCCCTACGGATTGCTGGAAAAGTATCGGAGACTTTGGAGTGAGGTGGATCACACGGTTATTAAACCGAATTCTCAGAGATGGAAAAATGCCGGATGCATGGAGAAAGAGTGAGATCTACAAGGGAAAGGGAGATGTGAGGGAGTGTGGAAACTATAGAGGCATAAAGTTGCTTTCTCATACAATGAAGTTGTATGAGAAGATGGTGGATCGTCGATTGAGGGAGTGTATTTCTTTGAACGAATCTCAGTTTGGATTTATTCCAGGTTGTTCCACTGCGGAGCCGATATTCGCGCTGAGAATGTTCTTTGAGAGGCACTTCGAATATGGAGTGCCTGTAGTGGCTGCATTTCTTGATATGGAAAAGGCGTATGATCGCACTCCGAGAAAGCAAATATGGAGATCTCTCAGAGATAAAGAAGTGCCAGAGAGATACATTTATTTGATCAGAGACACGTATGACGGAGCCATGGCAGTTGTAAGAGCATCGTGCGGAAAGACAGGGGAAATACCGATTCGAGTCGGTGTCCACCAAGGAAGTGCCCTTTCCCCTTTGTTGTTCATAACTGTGTTGGACAGTGTGCTTGAAGGAATAATAAGAGAGGCTCCTTGGACGATGTGTGCTGATGACATATGTATTGTTGGAACAGATGTGAGTGAAGTAGAGAAGGAAGTGAGGAGTTTTCAGAGAAGGCTTAGCGAAGCAGGGCTGACTCTGAACACTTGGAAGACGGAATTTATTGGATTTGAATGTGTGAATGCTGTGATGAAAGATGTGAATCAGGCAGTGATCAAAAGAGTTGATCAATTCAAGTATTTGGGTTCGATGATCACTGTAGATGGAACTGCTGAGAAAGACATGGATCATCGTATCAAGTGTGCGTGGATGAAATGGAGAGCTTGTAGTGGTGTGATGAATGACAGAAGAGCTAGTCTGAAGGTGAAGGGGAAGGTGTACAAGAGTATCATAAGACCTGCGCTCTTGTATGGCAGTGAATCATGGCCTATAGCTGAGAAGCACATGGATCGATAGATGGTGGTGGAGATGAAGATGCTGAGATGGTCATGTGGATTGACTCTCAATGAAGCTATAAGAGCAATGACCAAGTGTGCGAGGCTTGATGGAAAGATTCGTGAACGGCGATTGAGATGGTTTGGCCATGTGAAGAGAAGAGATCGAGATCATGTGTGTATGAGAATGATGAGATATTCCATCAAAGGAAAGAGGCCAGTGGGCAGACCAAAACTGAGATGGTCCGAAATGTTGAAAGAAGACATTGGTGAGCTTCGGCTGACAGAACGGCACGCACTTAACCGAGAACTATGGAAGCAGAAGACAGCCTTTCCTGACCCCGATTAATCGTGAATGAGAAGACAAGGACCTAACAGCATGACTCCAGCCTCAGAAAGTTTGGCGAGCTGGAAAAAATCCATGTAAGAATAATGTCGTTTTGAAAAAGTACACTTTGATTGCGTCATCACTACGCAATCATTGTCGCAATACGCCAATAACAAGAAAATAATCTTTGATGAATTTGGTGCATAGTTTATTAATAACATCTGCATATTCCCATGAGCACAAAACGCTGATTTTAAAATTACTTTCGCGATCAATTGCTAGGATTTCTATAGGCGCTGAGTGAGAGGCGCTCCTCGTAAAGATCCACTGATAAGAAGATCAAAGAGAGCTAGTATCTCTCTCTTCGATTGCATGGTCACATCCATATTATCTATTTGCAATCCTCGCAAGTTTGTAGCAAGTTCACTGACATCAATTTAAGCATTTCGCCTCAAATCTGCGATGCATTTGTGTTCCTCCGATACATTGAACAATTATTTCAAAAATATTTTTCTTTCACTTTTACAGATTACAGAGATGGCAAATGATGCGCATGCATTGAAAGTAACCAGGAAGGAAATTTTACCCCAGCCCATTAGGATTCGTCAGACGGATGATGGTGACGATTCATAGTAGGAGTTTATTACAATTATGGCTATTCCAGGAACAATATTTTACTGGTACCGCAGCTGCGGAAAACAAAACAGATTGTACGTGAAATGGAAGTGAGCATCACATCTCCGCATTGTATTATTATCACATTTATAGCGGGAAGGAAATTGATGCGAAGCTGCCCGCAGAAGAAATTCGGAATGTTACCGCTCACAGAAATGGACTGTACTTTCGGTCAAACAACAAAGTAAGTGTCATTGTTTCAGTTGTGTCGATACGGTTTATTATAATACAAACTTAGATATACAAAGCGATTTTCCTCCCTTCTGAAGGAATCAGAGTGTCGTATCTGCGAAATTTGATTGAAGTGAGAACAGCACAATAGTGAGTGATGATAAAAAAGACTCGAATTACAGGGTGAAAAAATCAACAGTTATGGATGGAGCAGTATAATGAGAGATGGAAAGACGTATATCTACGGATGGTGGGAAGATCCGAATAGAGATGGAATTCTTATCGACGTTCCAGAGGAGAAAATGAAAGACACGTACTTCAAAGAGGTTAACAGGTGATAACGTGAGATACAATCCACTAAATTCATTCACGATTTTGTGTCCACGAAACGATGAGGTAAATCAAACGAGAGGATGCGTAATTTTGTGAACCTATTCTTGTACTCTGAATAAATCAATATTTCAGAGGAAAAATCATATATATCAGGGTAAATAAAGATTTAACAAGGCCATCAGTTCGTCAATTAAGCAAACATGTAATCGTAATTGAGGTTTGTATATCAACGATTAGTCTGTGAAAACGACTCATCATGCTTATTCACGGAGTTATTCCAATGTATACTCAAGCGATCCTTCTTCATTCGTTTACATTGCTTTTAACGATATGATTTACGTTCTTGATATGGATAGGATGGAACTACTGGGACCATTGAAGATTGTGTGAGATACGACTGCTGTTAATGGACTCTATGCATATTTCAGCGGCTCCTGCCGAAGGATTCACGTTACAGGAGTCTTCAATGGAGAGATCACTGCAATCTCCACAATAGATAGTGATCGTTACTTGGTCACTGCCCAACTTCCACCGGGCTACGTGAGTCAGAATAAGGAAAGAAATTTGAATTGATTCTGCGTAAACTATTTGCATGGACATACAATATTACGCAAGACTGAACAATATATTATGGGGATTTGAACTACCGTAGTAATGTTTATTAATTAATCAAAACTATCTGGACAGCTCCGGAATATACATTAGGAGAAAAATATCGCATTTAAATAACGTATTTCAGTGCCTGAATTCCGCAACTTCAAGCAATGAACTAACAGAACGATATAATGTGCGAATATTGACAAGAAATTTTTAGGAGGCTTCAGAGTACAAGGAAATCGTGAATGATCTTGCAAAAACAATCATCGATCAGTGCGATTCTCTCACTGAAGCATTCGACGCTGCTCTCGAAACTGCAAAAGTGTGTTAATTGATCATTCACTAAATTGATTACCTAGCCGAAATTAGTAATTAGGAAAAGTAGTGTAAATTACGAATATACTTTCCAATGTTTACACAGGGCCTCGCTCTTCTCGGAGATAAATCGAACGACAATTCATAGATGTCGCGGTGGAACTACAGTAAATGTCAATTATCTCTATATTATTTACCTGACATTTATCCATTATTATACAACTTCTAATTCATCAGGTAGCATTCAATAAATATAAAATGCCATGCGTGTATTAAAGGAGGACTGAAGGCAAAGTTATGATTAGTTGGCTGAGTGCCATGGACGCTTGATGGGCCAGGGAAGTGCGCCAATTCAAATATCGTGAAGTTTTGTCAAAAACTGGAGGGGATCGAACCCGCAACGTTTCGATTACGTGACGGCTGCTCTACCACTGAGCTATCCTGCCGATGTGTGTACGCTTCCTAGCTCGCGCTGTGATCTATAGAGGGCGGAACCTACCTTCTATCGATGTGGCTACTTTGCCGAGAGCCCTCCTTTAAGAACGGATTTATGATTTATTTAGGGGTCCATTGGAACCTGTAGATACGAATTTCGCTGATAACGAGGAACGATTGCGGTTCCCTTATTAATTCAGATTCGTCGGAGACACTGGAGTTCGTTACTATGTTGAGATGCCTGACTGTCAGTGCGGTTGTGTGTCTGTTTATCTGTTTCTCTGTCACTTTTTTTCTCTCATAACTCACTTTAATTTCTGGCTGGTATTTTTGCATATATCGGCTCCCAAGCATTTCCCAGACCTCGTACGTTGAACACTATAACTCCGGCTTGAATTGAACAATTATCCTTAACACTAGCACACAACCCCGCGAAACACGTAGCGCCCGAAGGTAGTTAAATGCAAACCTCTGTAATTCGATCATCAAGTGTTTGTGCGTTGCCACGTTATCTGTCTTCTTTCTTATTGTCATACTGAAATTCGCAATTCAATTGCTTTCCATATTCTGACTCACGTATTCCTCAGGGAGCAGTGTAGTCGCCAGGAAATTTTTCGAATCTGTAATCTTTGCACCATGCCGTGAGCATTCCATCGAAGACGCCTATAACGGCGTAGACTCTGCCGATCAATCTAAAATGCTTATGCAAATGATTCTATTAACTTTCGTATCTCACTAAACTGTTCCTAAACGCAAGTAATGTCATCATGCGCCAATTCAGCGTTGATTCTACCTTCTAATAAGCAAACCATGTGTGCGGTTAACCACCCGAGTTCTGTGGACGTGGTGACAGATTTCTTACCTTTTTCTTAATCCCCGAATTCGTGGATCAGCAGGAAATAATGGTCGGGTTCACAACCATCGGATACTCATGGAAAGTGTCCCTTTTGCTAATGTCCGCGCCCCGAAAGAGTACATAAACCTCTATTCAGAGTGCGTGTTTCAGTGGCTCTAGGTCGAATGAGAACTATGACGTCATGTCGCCTTTGACAGCTCAAAATTTGCATGACGTCATAGTACTCATCAGACCGAATATCGAGTACGCATGTAATGAGGACTACTTATTTTAAACATTCATAATTGATTGTAATGCTGCCAGGCTGGCTGGAGTGGATTGTTCTTCTTGAGATTTGTTTGTTCTAAATTAGAGTAAGTAAGTCAGTTTAGGCTCTTCGGATCCTTGGAAGGATATGGATTGATCAGCATCAGCCACCGTTGAACGTTCGCTCTCGAGAATGCAGACTGCAAGACCTACCCTGGCATCGATGACGGCTTCCTTAGCTCACTCAAGAAAACATGAAAATACGCTTAATAACTTTATGAGCCATTTTCATCCTCTCTTCAATAGATACTCACCGCAATCACGATATTCGATTGCAGGCTAAGCTTCTCAAGACGTGACCATCTTCACTCTGCACTTTCACTCTCCGAACTGACATGTGAAAGACTAGGCACAAAGGAGAAACATTTCCTTGTGAGGCCATCCCTATTGTAATCAGTGGTGTGGAAGGAGGCGCAGCTCATAATATTCTACTGATAAGAGGAAATAGCGAGAGATGCTCACAACGCTAGTCAGTGACTTCTAATCGATTGCATTGTCTCGTTTTCCCATTTTTTAGTCCATTTTATCATGATAATGTCCTCTGTCACTTCCTTGAACCTATTGCGAGTGTTTCATCGATGTTTCTCTTGTATTGATGTGTACCATTTATCATAATTTGATAATTTGTAATTTTTTTTGTAAACATGTGCATGCTCAAATTTTGAAAGTATTATTCTCAGCGCTTTCCAACACAATTCATTTATATTCACGACGATGATTTTATCCTTGTCATTTTCCTAAAATATGCGTATCCCTAAAGATTCGTTTTATTAAAACCCGTCCTCTGTAAGAATGCAGGTAGGATGGCACAACTCTGCCAAAATGGTCACCTGGAGCTCATACTTTCGGAACATGGTCCCTCGGGCCAAAGAACTTTTCAACCGGAAGCGTGACCCGAAATATCGATTTTTGATCTACCGAAATCGACTTTTCAAATTTAAGATTTCGATGGCGTGCTATAGCGCTTTCGAAAGAGCATAAAAAGTTATCTTAGAAACGCTAAAGTAAACCAGAATCCATCACCGTTGACGTCAGCCAGAGCCCGAAGAGTGAACTTTTTGATCTCTATTGGTAGATCATGACGTGAATGCGCATGAAGCTGTAGTTTGCACATCTCGGATTTTGCATATATTGTGCAGTTTTTAATTCTGAATAAAATGTACTCTTTGTCGGAGCGGATTTTTACGCTATAAGGACCGAAAATCGTTCTCAACGATGACGCACTTTGAGGATAAAGAGGTGAATCGGAATGTATTTTAAGAAGTTGAAAAAATGAAAAGGCCAAATATTAAGGGTCCTTTCACTGTTCCCGCCCAAATCAGTAGTTTCAAAATGTGCCTGGACGAATGCTGCTGTGCTATATGCAGTGAGAATTTCGGTGAGTTACGTTAATCTTGCTAAAACATCACAAAGTTATTGATCACGCATAACTGATGAAATGAATTACAGATTCCGTTAAGATCATTCCGAGACTTCTAGAATGTGGTCACACTTTCTGTGAAGTTTGTATATACTCCATGAGTGTCGACTTCAAGTACGTATAATTCGATGCTTCTCAATAAAATTCAAAACAAACTATTTGTAATTGAAGGGTGATTTGTCCAAATTGCAAAATAGTTACTCTACTTCCCACCGGAAAAACTCTTCCGAAAAATTTCGCAATGATTAGTAAGTAAAACAATTTGTTTTGACGATTTTTAAAAATATAATTGTCTGTTGAGGTTTGACCGAACAGATTATGAAGTTAAAAATCGATCCAAAAATCACATGCAAAGCTTGCCATAGCGTGAGTATCTAACGACACCTTGTGAATATTATTATTGTTTTTATAAAAAGGTGAATCCATGTTTAATTGATTTTAATTTTAGAAGTTCTCGTCGGAAGCTGTTCGAATGTGCATTGGGGAGAAATGTGGAATGGTGAGTCTAATTTATCAATATTGTGTACGATTTAAACACAAATTCAGTTCAGAATACAAACATATTGGATGTTAAACTTCATAATACGAAAATATTATTGTATCAAAGCTCTACCTTAATTTATTTCTAGTAAATATATATTTTCAGTTCAATCAACTTATTTGTTTTAATTGTGTCATTGATGGTGGACATGCACAACACGCAGTTAAGTACGATGCCAAAATAGAGAAGGTACAATTCGTTACGATTTCGAAAAAATAAAGAAACATATTACGATGTTCGAAAAGTTTGTTTTGGAATCTGAATGCATTCAAAGGAATCCCGTTTTTGAGATACGAAAGGAACTGGGTAAAGAAATAACATCAATCTGCTCCAAAGTCGATGAAAATAAGAAAACTACACTGGAGAAAGCTGATCAGATGGCAAACTTATGTGAAGTAATTAAGAAGGTGAACATCGTTGATAAAACACTAAAATTTTAGTGGAAAATAATAATTACAGAATCTGACAGGAGCGGAAATTCCGCCTCCAGTCCCCGGCCAACTGGACAACATTCGGTCTGAAGAGGTATGACATGCTGTATTTCATGCATTTGATATGGAGAGCGATGTAATGTGCGAATATTGACAATAAATGTTTTAGGAGGCTTCAGAGTACAAGGAAATCGTGAATGATCTTGCAAAAATAATCATCGATCAGTGCGATTCACTCAGTGAAGCGTTCGACGCTGCACTAAACACTGCGAACTTGTGCTTTTTCATCATTCACTAAATTATTTACCTGGACGAAATTATTGACTAGGAAAGTAGCGTAAATTACAAATATATTTCCAATTTTTACACAGTGTCTCGATCTTCTCGAAGACAAATCGAACGACAATTAATAGATAAAGTCTAGTGGTGCCAAATCGGCGCGCGCTCTCCTCGTTCCACACGCTCTCTCACCGGTCAGACAGAGTGAGAGAGCGTGTGAAACGAGGAGAGCGCGAGCCGATGTTGCATCACTAGTACAGTCGCAGTTGAATTGCAGTAACTGTCCACTCTCTCAATATTATTTACCTTCTTACACTTATTACATCATTATTTAACAAATTCTTTTGTATAAAGATGTATTCAATGACAATTATATATTTTCATAAAAGTGTGTGTTATTGCGTAAACGGCAAGTGATGCTCTCATGCGCCAATGCAGTGTTCATGTTACCTTCTAATCAGCGAGCCATAGGTGCACCTGATGACATAATTCTGACATTTTTCTTGCTCCGTGAAGTCGTGTATCTGCAGGCAAGAGTGGTTCACATCCATCGAATTCTCCTGGTAAACAACCATTGGTCCACACTGCCCGCTTCAAACATTACCGAAACATGTTCTGATAAGACTATTATAGACTAGTATGTCATAGTTTAAGTTGGTCAATGTATTCGGCTAGGAACTCCATATGTTAATGGCCCACAATTGAATGTTTGTGTGGAAAATCAATGTTAGATAATCACCAAGTGTCGTAACCAGCCGATATTATCGTACATCAGAGAATACTCTAAACCAGTAACATTAAGATTCGATTGGTTGCGGCATTAGGTGATAATCTAGCCATGATTTTATATTCAAATTCTCAATTGTGGACCATGAACCCCATCGATATGCATAGAAATGGAGTGAAACTCAAGTTCATCTGGTAGCAAGAATAGCATATGGAAATGTGGAAGAGCACATGATAGGTACAAGGAAACAACTCCAAAGTGTGTGCATCCAACCGCTGCCTCAGTCAACTCTTCAATCAATTCTTCAAAGATGCTCGTCTATCGTTATTCGATTGTAGGTTTTAGGCATTGTTGACGATGCCTCCGTTGAAATAATTCAAAAACTGAAACCGGAGCAATTCCACGGCAATTTGACCAACTTCGATTGCATGTGTTTGCTTTATGATTTAAAGACCATCACCTTTCCAGACTCAGTAAACCTTCTTCTAAAAGCATCAGAATCGGTTTATGAAATCGGAGCTGCCTTTTCGGAAGCAAAATCAACACCAGAACTCGCATCGCTAATATGATCAATTCTAAATGCTAAATGTGATACAAAATTTCGCTTACGGATGCTGAAAAACTAATTCAGGTACGATAATAAAACATGTGTATCACGAGCCAGTGGAGGTGTGCGGGAACATTTTCAAAATTAGCATCACGAATTTCATCCATATAATGGTAGTATAATACCCTCGAGCTATTGTGAACATCCAATGACTAAAACTCTAAAACCGCCGGTAGTTCATATTCAGTAGTCAATTGAAAACGAGCAGGAACAATTTTTGTAATTTTGTGGTCACATTTCCAACTTTGACTAAAAATTTCGCGATGAGGTCCATCTTCAAATCCTTAGTTTACATTTTTCTAGGACGCAGGTGGACTTATTCTTTCATTTTATGGAAAAAAAGTTCCCGTGTAAGTTTCCTCCGTGATGGAGAAAAAAATTGTTATTCGATGCAGAATTTTTTTTTTGGATATAACTTGTCAGGTTCATGTTTCACAGAAAAGTTGTCAGCATTAAAGTTTCCGGAAATATTTTTCCGAACATTTCGAGCCCAATGCCATCTTTCTAGCTCATCTGGGAGCTGATATACGTTAGGGCCAGGTGCAAAACCGGAAATTTTCTAAAAACCGGCTCTGGGACCAATGACCTATATTTTTCGAAATTATCACTCGAGGGTATTATACTACCATTATATGGATGAAATTCGTGATGCAAATTTTGAAAATGTTCCCGAGAGGCCTGTTTTTCATTCACTGACTCGTGATACACGTGATAAATACATTTATGTATTCATATATTTATTTAGAAATAGACACATACAACACGTTTTAATCACGATTATGTCGCACATTTTCAGCTCTCTCACCATCTCGGAAGGAAAGTTGTGCTCATTAGTATGCCTACCAATGCAGATGCAATGGAGATCCAGCTCGATGAATATATCTTAGAATCTGTGAGCGGCTCTCTTACGATAACACGTGAGGAATATGTTTGAAATTATAACAAAAATAAGGTTATTACATTGATACAATGGAATAAATTATATTTTAATCCTCGAATTTATCGTTAACGAAATAATTATTAGTAATTCCACAAAAAGTGCAAAATCGAAACTGAGAGAAGAAGCTCGTTAAATCTGTTGACATGGAAATGGCTATATTTTATCTCAAGTGGGAGTGAAGTGAATCACGCGCCAAGTAGTTTTGAGTTGTACCAATCGGCATATCAAGAAATTTTATTTAAACAGATTAAAATATTGATTTAAATAGTTCGCGAAGCATCCGTGCTTCGGTTTTCGTATGACACAATCACAAAACCGTTGTTAGCATGCACTACAATGTTTGGTCGAACATTTATTTGAAGATTTATCGCGACCGAATGAGTGTCGATTAGAGTTGAGTTGTGTGTCAATAAGTTAGGCATCACTAACTAGTGAAAACGAATGTAGATCGAGGGGTGTGGTTAAAATATCAGGATTTTTTGAGCTTACGGTTGTTTTTAATTACAAAAGTAGTCACATTGATCTCAATGAATGCACGGCAGTTTCTGCAGCTCTCTACTGAACATTTAGAGAACAACAAATACGAAAGGACTAACACTCGGTGGTTAGCCTATCACGTGGTGCATTAGGTTTGCCAATGGATGAACACTCGAGTTGGGAATATGAAGAAATTCTAGGAAATACTAAAAGGGACTCTCTGCAGCTCTCCAATGAGCAGTCGCACACCCCTCACCCACTTCTTCTCTCTTCTGATAGTACGGGTCTGCGAGGGGAGAGCTTCGAATGTGTCCCAAAAGGGAATAATCGAGAACTCCTGGGTTCTCGCTGGAATACCCCACGGCTCGAGCAACTTGAATGGGAACTCCGTGATCAGTTGTTCAAATTTCTCCGACGCCTCATCGAACTTACGGGAAGTCATCGCTGCACAAAATGCCATTATGTACTAATTGCATATTGAGTGTATCAGAAAATTTGGGAGGGGGGGGGGCTCACATTGGCTTCGATATGATCAGTTTATGTGTATCATTGTTATCCAAACATAATAACAAGGTATATGTTCACTAACCTTCCACAAGAGTGGAGGTCTCGATGATGAAATCGCCCTCTCTGAGTCGTACATTATCAGTCAGGAAGGACTGGAGATTGAGTTGAACCCCGCGCCTCTTTTCCTTGAAAATAGATGTAAGTGAGATTTCAAAATGTGTTGAATTATCACAGGTCTTCTGAGAGATCGCAGGTGGCGTTTGACCACTAGGTAGCCACTAGGTTCAATGAACCAGGCTTACTTCACTGTTCCAGTGGACGATTGAGGCGACATGTGAGGTAGGGGTAATCTCTAATGTACCCGAATGCAACAGTAATGCTAATGACTGTGAATGAGACACTACTTAAGGGGGAGAATGAATATCAGAAGCTTAGGGAGATAAGAAGAGTCGACTTGAGGAAGAGTCGAAAGAGGGCGTGAGAAGAGCTCGTTAAATGTGTTGACATGGAGATGTGAATCGGTTTTCTCAAGTGGATGAGAAGTGAATCATGCGCCCCTCCCAAAATAAAACAAAAAAAATGATGAATAGGGAGTCACAGTAGAGCCAAATATCGTAAATTAAGTGTTTTTGATGGCTTTTTAGTGTTGAATCGATATAAAGAGAGGGATCTTCAAGTGGGTAAAATAGTCACAAATACTCGCTGGATGTTACTCCGTGCATGCTTAGATATGACAAATATTTCGCAAGTTTAAGATTTTCTTGGTAGGTCGCACTAGGTTACCTCAGGTTCAACCCGATACTCAGAATGCGTGCTTCAGTGGCACTAGGTCGGATGAGAACTATGACGTCATGTCGCTTTTGATAGCTAAAAAGCTGCATGACGTCATCAGACCCAATATCGTGTGCGCATCGAAGTCGGATTGCTTATCTTACACATTCAGAATTGATTGCAGTGCTGCAAGGCTGGCTGAAGTGGGTTGTTGTTATTGAGTTTTTTTGTTATAAGTTAGAGTAAATAAGTCAGTTTAGGCTCTTGAGATAATTCGAAGGGTATGTATGTATTGATCAGCATCAGGCAACGTTCACTCTCGAGAATGCAGACTACTCTCGAGAATGCAGACTACACCTCCCCTGTCATCCATGAAGGCTTTCTTAGCTGAGAAAACGGGAAAATACGATAAGTTACTTTTCCTCCTCTCTTCACTAGATACTCACCTAAATCACGATATTCGATTGCAAGCTAAGCTTCTCAAGACGTGACCATCTTCACTCTGCACTTTCACTCTCCGAATTGTCATGTGAAAGAGACAATGGAGATACATTTCCCCTTGAAGTCATCTCTATTGTAATCAGTGGTGTGGAGGGAGGCGCAGCTCGTACTATTCCACTGATAAGAGGAAAGAGCGTGGGATGCTCACAACGCTAGTCAGTGACTTCTAATCGATTGCATTGTCTCGTTTTCCCATTTTTCAGTACATTTTATCGTGATAATGTGCGCTGTCACTTCCTTCAACCTATTGCGAGTATTTCATCGATGTTTCTCTTGTATTGATGTGTTCCATTTATGAAAATTTGAACATTCTAAAACATTTTTCTGTAAACATGTGCATGCTCAAATGTTGAAAGTATTCTTCCCAGCGCTTTCCAACAGAATGCATTTCATACTTACGACGATGATTTTATCCTTGTCATTTTTCTAAAACATGCGCATCCCAAAAGATTCGTTTTATTAATAACACCTACATCTTCCCATGAGCGCAAAACGCTATTTCTAAATCACTTTCGCAATCAATTTCTAGGATTTCTATAGGTGCTGAGTGAGTCGTACATATCCACTGATAAGAAGACCAAAGATAGCTAGTATCTCTCCCGTCGATTGCCTGGTCACATCCGTATTCTCTATTTGCAATCCTCGTAAGGTCGTCGCAAGTTTGCTGGCACCAATTTAATAATTTCGCCCATAATCTGCGATGAATTTGTTTTACTCAGATTACAGAGATGGCACATGATGCGCAAGCATTGAAAGTTATCAGGAAGGAAATTTTACCCACGAGAACTGTGTTTCATCAGACGGATGATGGTGACGGTTCATAGTAGGAGTTTATTACAATTATGGATATTCCAGGAACAATATTTTACTGGTTCTATGGAAACCCAACGAGATTGTACGTGAAATGGAAGTGAGTATCACATCTTCTTCATTATATTTTTATCACCTTAATAGCGGAAAGGAAATTGATGCGAAGCTGCCCGCAGAAGCAATTGACAAAGTTGCCGCTCACGGAAATGCAATATACTTCAAGTCAACTGGCAAAGTAAGTAAGCTGTTTTTATTTTAGTTATGCCATTTTTATCGTAGGTATACAGAGCTATTTTCATCCCTACTGAAGGAATCAGAGTGTCGTATCTGCGAGATATGATCTTGGTGAGAGCACTATAATATTGAAGGATCATAAAAAGCTCGAATCACAGGGTGAACAATTCGTGAGGAAAGGAGATGTGTGTGTGTGCAGTATAATGAGAGATGGAAAGAAGTATATCTACGGAATGTGGGAAGATCCTAATAGAGATGGAATTCTTGTTGATGTCCCCGATGTGAAGCTGAAAGACACGTACTTGAAAGGGGTTAACAGGTGAGAACGTAAGATACAATCCACTTAATTCATTCAGTATGATATGTTTGTCCAAGAAACATTGGGAACAAAACAAAAGAGTGGGAGCGTAATGGTGTGAACATGCAATTGTACTCTGAATAATGTATTACAGAGGAAAAAATCATATATACAATATAACAGAGGGAAAATAATATATCAAAGGATAAATAAAGATTTAACAAGGCCATCAGTTTGTCAATTAAGCGAACAAGTAATCGTAATTGAGGTTTGTGTACCAGAGAAAAGTCTGTGAAAACGACGCATCAGCCTAATGTACAATGTAGACACATTTGCACTATATACTCATCCATTCTTCTTCATTCGTTTACATTACTTTTGACGACATGATTTACGTTCTTGATACGGACAGGATGGAACTACTGGGACCATTGACGATTGAGTGAGATACGAATTCAGTTAATGGAATGAGCCATTTGTGCATATTTCAGAGGCTTCGTCGGCATCTTCAAGGCTTTAGAGGCTTGGAAAGTCGCGGGAGTCCTCAATGGGAGAACTCACTGCAAGGTGCTTCAAGGATTCCAATTATTACTTGGTGACTGCACAGCTCCCGAAGGAATACGTGAGTCAGAATAGGGAAATCAATCCAATTACGAATTTAAGCACGACAATAAGAAAACAGTCGGAGAAAGTGACGACGTACACACACTTGAGGAACGAATTAAAGAGGTGTGCTTATTTTTCAATTGCATTTTCCAGATCTCCGATAAATCTGAATTAATTCTTCAAATTTATACAAAATAGGTTTAATCTGATTCAATTTGATATACTGTCAGATAGGATTGCACAATACAAGAATGTATGTTTAGTTGAAGCATCAATTGGAAAAGTGCAAATCAACAAACGAAGAGCAGAACGAACACATTCAAGCTCTTCAAATGGGAAATGATAAGGTTCGGGAATGAGTGCGATAATCTATACATATATATAAAGCGCCTGGTCGCCTGGCGCGTGACCGGATTGCGAAACGGTTGCGAAATGAGGAGAGAGAGATCAACAAGTTGCGAAACGAGTGATTGCGAAACCTAGATACTCCGCTAGGACGGGGCCCCCGCCGAAGGCGGGGGGCAGCCGGACTAGTTAATTTATAAATTGCACTACATGTTGCTCTAGTGCATATCATTTGTATTTTAGCTCTGTCAAGCTCTTGCTGAGAGTTCTGAACGAGAAAAAGAAGGGCTGGAAACAATTAAAGAGCTTATGTCGAAGAATGAACAGATGCAAATTAGATGTGATCAAATGGAAAACATTCTGAGAGAGGTTTGAACTTGTTTTTTTTTTTTTTTTTTTGAAGTTGTTGTGTCAAAGAGGTCGTTATGACCATTTTAAAATCCTTGTGCCACTACTCTCCGAGTCTTTCTTAAAATGCGTTTTATTTTGGAAATTGACCGAATTTCTTTAGACTAAAGTCGGAGCTCTTCAATCGGTGAAGAAATCACTAATTTTTGAAGAATTGCATTAGAAGTCATTGTTTCAGTTTTGTCGATACGGTTTACTATAATACAAACTTAGGAAAACATTCTGAGAGAGGTTTGAACTAGTTTTAACGTTACGAAGTTGTTGCGTCAAAGATGTTATGAATATTTTAAAATCCTTGTGCCACTACTCTCCGAGTCTTTCTTAAAATGTGTTTTAATTTTGAAATTGACCGAATTTTTTAAGACTAAAGTCGGAGCTCTTCAATCGGTGAAGAAATCACTAATTTTTGAAGAATTGGAGAAGCTGAGCAAACCACTCATCTGTATTCAGCTAGAAAATGGTTAGGAATGGTAAATCACATTATTTACGAACAAAAAAAATGTCAGGAACCATCCTCTACTTTGATAATGTGAAGCCTTTCGAGCTATTCGCCATCAAAGAGTGAGTTGCTGAAAAAATAAACTTAACAATATAATATAACAAACGATTTTTCAGTGGAGCTCGTGTAAACGCCGATTTGAAACCCCTGGAAGGAGAATTCGATTGTTCGTTCAGAGGGGCAATGGAAAATATCGCGTACTTCTGTACAATTCGTGGAATGGTTTGGCGATTCAGTTTCGCAATCTTAATTCAAACAATTCTAGCAAATCAAGTTCTTCAAAATGGAATTTGAAAATGAACAGTTGAGAATCGCCCAGATCAATGAGGTTTGAATCTTGACTGGCCAGAATTATGCCCATATTTTGTAAGATGGAAACATCGGAGATTTCGCTATTAAACAATCAGCCGTACTATCTGATAGAGCTGGCAAAGAAGTGGTCGATCTTTCAATACAATGAAAACTACAATGATACAAATGGAGAGAATTTCGATATCTCTGAGATTAATCATCTCAGCAAGTACGAAAGGAAGTACCACAGGTGATGTTTCACTATTCGTGTTTTTAAATATTTTAATGCACTTTATTAATATTAGAGAATGCCTCTGAATTTCAATTTCAGAGGCATTCTCTACCTATTCCGGGAACATTCTCGAGCCTCCCTCCAAAAAGTGAACGGCAATATTGTTACTGTGGAAGGACCCCTGCTCGATCCTGATGTCACTGTAAGTTCAAAACTTTGATATTCCAATAAAAATTGTTCAAATTTCAGTCAATCTACGCTCCTGCTCACTCTGGTTTCATTTACGTTCTCAATATGGAGCGCAATGTTCTCATCGTCCTCGACACTACGAATCTCACTGTTTCCCAGATCAGCTATGAGTTAGTCGAACATTGAATATTTCGAAATTGATATTTTCAATTTCAGTCCTCCAGCAGATTCGAATAATCATTCGATCATCGGAATTCATGGCGGAATTCTCACAATGGCATTCGATGGAGTATGGGGAAGACACCTAGCGACTAGCAAAATGCCATAGATCGAATTTAGATCTGACGAACTAGACAGTAATTAAGGCTGTTTCTGACATATTGTTTCACCTGAACAAACCCAAAAACAAATATTTGTTATCTTGGCGATTTTAATTCTTAATTTCTATGACTGCTAAAATTAATTGATAATGTCGATATCATCTTTTTCGATGTCACGTTTAACACGTCAGAATCAGTGGAACATACTTACTTCATAGTTCCACTGGAAGATTGAGGTGGCATTTGCATTAGAAGGAGGGATAATCTTTAGTAGAACTAATGGTTGTGAAAGTTGTTGTACTGAATAGATGAGGAAGAGTCGAAAGTGGGCATGAGAAGTGATAGATAAATCTGTGACATGGAAATGAGAATCTGTTTACACAAGTAGATAGAAAGGAATCACGGAAAAAGGAAAAAGTAGATGAGAAAGGAATTACGCGCCCCTGGACCGCGGCGAGTGAGTGTGGGGAAATAAAAGGCTGTGGCTCGAATTTCGCTCTGACTCCGACGAGCTCCGACTTTAGGCTAAAGAAATTCGGTCAATTTCAAAATGAAAACGCATTTTAAGAAAGACTCGGAGAGTAGTGGCACAAGGATTTTAAAATGGTCGTAACGACATCTTTGACGCAACAACTTCGTAACGTTAAAACTAGTTCAAACCTCTCTCAGAATGTTTTCCATTTGATCACATCTAATTTGCATCTGTTCATTCTTCGACATAAGCTCTTTAATTGTTTCAAGTCCTTTTTTTCTCGTTCAGAACTCTCAGCAAGTGCTTGACAGAGCTAAAATACGAATGATATGCACTAGAAAAACAAGTACATACATAACCTAATTATCGCATTCGAACCTTATCGTTTCCTGTCTGAAGAGCTTGGATGTGTTCGTTCTGCTCTTCGATTGTTGATTTGCACTTTTCCAATTGATGCTCCAACTAAACATACATTCTTGTATTGTGCAATCCTATCTGACAGTATATCAAATTGAATCAGATTAAACCTATTTTGTATAAATTTGAAGATTTAATTCAGATTTTTCGGAGATCTGGAAAATGCAGTTGAAAAATAAGCACACCTCCTTTATTCGTTCCTCAAGTGTGTGAACGTCGTCACTTTCTACCACTGTTTTCTTAGTATCATACTGAAATAATCAATTTAAACTTCTTTCCTTATTTTGACACACGTAGTACGGCGGAAGTTGAGCAGTGACCATGTAAACAATATTATCTATTGAGCACTTTGCAGTGATCACTCCATTGAATACTCCTGTATTCACGTAACAGGCAATATCGAAGCCTCTGGATATGCATAAATGGCTCATTCCATTAACTGAATTCGTATCTCACTCAAACATCAATGGTTCCAGTAGTTCCATGGTGTTTGTATCAAGAACGTATATCATATTCTCAATATTAATGTAAACGAATGAAGAAGAATCGCACGAGTACATCATATATACTCTTTCGAATATATGAAACTATACCTGATGAGTCGTTTTCACAGACTTTTCTCTGGTACACAAACCTCAATTACGATTATATGTTCGCTTAATTGGCAAACTGCTGGCTTTGTTAAATCTCCATTATACTTCATATATATTGCTTTTCCTCTGTAATATTACATTATTCAGAGTACAATTTCATGTTCACACCATTACGCTCCCACTCTTTTATTTTGTTCTCAGTGTTTCTTGGACAAAAATATCATACTGACTGAACTTAGTGAATTATATCTTACGTTCTCACTAGTTAACCCCTCTGAGGAACGTGTCTTTCAGCTTCACATCGGGAACCGTTGGGAGTGAAGGACTCGCTCATCTGTGAAAAAAGTTATGGCCGATTGAATTCTAAAAATTGTAGCCCTGAAATTTTTTCAAAACGGGGAAAAATAAACAATTTCATTAGATTCCTCATGCAAAAGTACCCAAGTGTACCAAATTTGAAAGCAAAAAGTATTCTGGCATCCAGTCAAATGGTCGACCGAAGACCTCGGACTTGAACGTTTTTAAACGAACAAATCTATTTTTTTGCAGAAATATTTTTTTAGATAGACGTATTGTGATCTGAGATGTGGAAATTCGGATTCTACGAGTGAAAACACTCTAGAAAATCTATTCCTCGTATAATTCTGAAATATCAAGTTTCTCGACCTCGAAAATGTAAAAATTCCCTAAATTGTCCGAGGTCTTCGGTCGACCATTTGACTGGATGCCAGAACACTTTTTGCTTTCAAATTTGGTACACTTGGGTACTTTTGCATGAGGAATCTAATGAAATTGTTTATTTTCCCCCTTTTTTGAAAATTTTTTCAGGGCGACAATTTTTAGAATTCAATCGGCCATAACTTTTTTTACAGATGAGCTAGCCCTTCACTCCCAACAGGAAAAATGCTTAGGGTCTGAGAGAACTGAGCATAGGCTGTACAGTGAAAAATAAAGTGGTGATTTTAAGATCCCCCTAGGGGTAACTTTTCATGTAGAGATCGAAAATCGACATTAGGAAGATCTCTGACCCCTCATTTCGATCTCTGACCCCTCATTTCGTGTATTTCGCCGTACCTGGGTGGTCGGTTTTTGAATCTTTTGAATGGCAAAAAAAACCCGTACATATATAGTATTTATGAAAGAACTCGACGAGATAAGCATTTTCACTGTTGAAAGTGAAGGGATAGCTCATCTTTTAAAAAAGTTGTGTCCGTTTGAAATGAAAAATTTGTCTAAAAATTGCCGCCCTGAAAAATTTTTTGGGAGCTGTAGTTTTTTAATTAGGCTCATTAAAATGGCCATGAAAAAGTACCACAAGGGCCAACTTTACATAGAAAAAACCTTTCCCCATTGATGTTTCCTGGTTCACGCAAAATGCCGTAGTGCAGATTTCCCGATAATTCAAATCAACAACGTTCAACAGCAAAACATGTAATTCACTCTCATACTGTGCCATTGATGTTTTTATCTTATTTTCAATATATTTTGCACATTTTGAACAACTGAAATCGAATATAAGTGAACATCAGGTTGATTGACAGTGTTTCAATTTGATTTGACCCTGTGGTACACTTTGACCCGTGTTGTGACAACGAAATCTCTACAACCAAAGGTCCTACAGTTAACAGATCTGAAATATAAAGTCTATGTGATAGTATAATTAATAATAATGTGTGTCTGAACCATTCCTATGCATTCCGAGTTTCTAGTGGTGCGTAATTTTCGAATTCCGTGTTTCTGCCACATCAATTCCTACTCGAAGCGGGCTCAAACTTAATTTTTAAGCTCTGTGATATGAAAATTCGGATTCTACGAGTGAAAATACACCAAGATATTATGATTTCATATGTATCCATAATTTCGGCATTTTCACCCACTACCTAAGGGCAAAAATGTGAAAAAAATATTGTTTGTGCAAAATATATTGAAGGAGGTGGCATGTGTTTTTGTCTCCCGGGTATGCTTGAAAACCTAAATTTCTTATTTCTCTCCTTTCGCATTTCTAAGACCGACACTATCTCTAGGATCCCCCCTCTCTTATCTCTAGGACCCCCTCCTCTCCTATCTCTAGGACCCCTCTTCTCCTATCTCTGACTCCCCTCCTCTCCTATCTCTAGGACCCCCCTCCTATCCTATCTCTAGGACCCCCCTCTTCTCTCCTATCTCTAGGCCCCTTCCTATCATATCTCTAGGACCCCATCCTCTCCTATCTGTAGGACCCCACTCCCCTCTCCTATATCTTAGACCCCCTCCTCTCCTATCTCTAGGACCCCTCCTATCATATCTCTAGGACCCCATCCTCTCCTTTCTCTAGGACCCCTCTCTCCTCTCCTATCTCTAGGACCCCTCTCTCCTCTCCTATCTCTAGGACCCCATCCTCTCCTTTCTCTAGGACCCCTCTCTCCTCTCCTATCTCTAGGACCCCTCTCTCCTCTCCTATCTCTAGGACCCCTCCTATCATATCTCTAGGACCCCATCCTCTCCTTTCTCTAGGACCCCTCTCTCCTCTCCTTTCTCTAGGACCCCTCTCTCCTCTCCTTTCTCTAGGACCCCTCTCTCCTCTCCTATCTCTAGGACCCCTCCTATCATATCTCTAGGACCCCATCCTCTCCTATCTCTAGGACCCCTCTCTCCTCTCCTTTCTCTAGGACCCCTCTCTCCTCTCCTTTCTCTAGGACCCCTCTCTCCTCTCCTATCTCTAGGACCCCTCCTATCATATCTCTAGGACCCCATCCTCTCCTTTCTCTAGGACCCCTCTCTCCTCTCCTATCTCTAGGACCCCTCTCTCCTCTCCTATCTCTAGGACCCCATCCTCTCCTTTCTCTAGGACCCCTCTCTCCTCTCCTATCTCTAGGACCCCTCTCTCCTCTCCTATCTCTAGGACCCCTCCTATCATATCTCTAGGACCCCATCCTCTCCTATCTCTAGGACCCCCCTCCTCTCCTATCTCTAGGACCCCCCTCCCCTCTCCTATCTCTAGGACCCCCTCCTATAATATCTCTTAGACCCCTCCTCTCCTACCTCTAGAACCCCCCCCCCTCTCCTATCTCTTAGACCCCCTCCTCTCCCTCTCTAGGATCTCCCCCCCATCTCACTCTATCCCTCTCTCCTCCGTCTCCCCTCTTTCATCTTTCTCTCCCCCCCTCATCTCTTCCCCACACCGTTCGCCCTCCTCGAATGAATACGAAATGATCGCTCTCTCCAATCTTCACACTCTCTAAAAATCAATTAGATTTCACCCCCCCCCCCCTCTCCCTATCTCCGGACAAAGGAGAGGTAATCCAATTAATTGTTCCTGATTTTGCCGGCCTGTGGCAGAACCCTGCAAGATATCGTTCCTCCCCTATATATATATTGATAAGATAAAAACATCAATGGCACAGTATGAAAGTGCATTACATGTTTTGCTGTTGAACGTTGTTGATTTGAATGATCGGGAAATCTGCACTACGGCATTTTGCGAGAACCAGGAAACATCAATGGGGAAAGGTTTTTTCTATGAAAAGTTTGCCCTTGGGTACTTTTTCATGGCAATTTTAATGAGCCTAATTAAAAAACTACATGGGCGGTATTCTTTCCTCGATTTCGGCCTCGCCGAAATTTTTGGCTGGCCGAAATTTTGGGAACTAACCGAAATATTTGAAAGAGTGAAAGCAAAATATCAACGCAGCGGAGGGGATCGAACTGATAACATCCGCGTTGAAAGCAAAATTGTTGAGTTTTAGCAAAGATTCGTACCGTCTTAATCTCCTCACATAATTGTGTCATCTTATCAGCTTTATCAAGTACGATTTTCTTCTTTTCATCGATTTTGGAGCACATTCCGGTGATCTCCTCCCGTAAGTTCTTTCGAATCTCAATAACGGTGTTGATTTTAATGTATTTATATTAAAAATGATTTTGAATTCAATTTTTGTTTCATATTTTAAATTCTTTGTTCATCCAAAATTACTTTGATTGTCATTTTGTAAACATAACGGATTGCACCTTCTCCATCTTGACATCGTATTTAACTGCGTGTTGTGCATGTCCACCATCAATTACGCAATTAAAACATATGAGTTGATTCAACTAAAAGCATATATTTACTAGCAACTCGATTCGTATCAAGAAGTTTAGCATGCAATATATTTGTAATCTTAATTGAATTGTTGTTCGAAATATTTTATACTATTAATATTAGGCTACAATATACCATTTCACAATTTTCCCCAACGCACATTCGAACAGCCTCCGACGAGAACTTCTAAAAGCGAAATCAATTAGTCATTCCCAGGATA
This sequence comes from Pristionchus mayeri, assembly GCA_036245805.1. Classification (NCBI taxonomy): domain Eukaryota; kingdom Metazoa; phylum Nematoda; class Chromadorea; order Rhabditida; family Neodiplogasteridae; genus Pristionchus; species Pristionchus mayeri. The sequence continues at coordinate 39,140,563 of BTRK01000002.1, read as the reverse complement.
AACATTGTTATCGACAATTATAATATTCAAGGTTTCGATACTCACGCTATTGCAAGCCTTGCATGTGATTTTTGGATCGAGTTTTGACTTCATAATCTGTTCGGCCAAACCTCAACAGAAGACATTTTATAAAAAAAAATTACGACTTTTTTCACAGTTTACGACTTACTTATCATTGAAATTTTTCTGAAGAGTTTTTCCGGTGGGAAGTGTAGTAACTATTTTGCAATTTGGACAATTGACCCTTGAATTGCAATTTTGATTTTCTTTTTCTCAGAATCATCAAATAATACACACTTGAAGTCGGCACTCATGGAGTAGATACAAACTTCACAGAAAGTGTGACCACATTCTAGAATTCTGGGAATGGTCTTAGCGGATTCTGAAATTGATGGCGTGGAAATTTTCAAAGGAGAACTTGACGGAGAAAAAAGTTCTCCTTGCTGCCATTTCTGTTCTAGATGAGCTAGCGACTTGAAATTTGGGCACAAGGGTGGTTTTTTATTCAGGAACATGTGTACGTCGTTAGGAGCCATAATATTGAGTTTGAGCCGAGTTATTCAAAGTTCTCCCGAGTTCTCCTGTGATATCGAAGGAGAACTCGGGAGAACTTTGAATAACTCGGCTCAAACTCAATATTGTGGCTCCTAACGAATTACACATGTTCCTGAATAAAAAACCACCCCTGTACCCAAATTTCAAGTCGCTAGCTCATCTAGAACAGAAACGGCAGCAAGGAGAACTTTTTTCTCCGTCAAGTTCTCCTTTGAAAATTTCCACGCCATGAGTTCAAAATACAGCGTGGTCAATAACTTTCCATTGCTGTAACTCACCAAAATTCTCACAGCATTCGTCAAGGCATAAGCCGAAACTATTGGCTTGGTCGTGAATATCGAAAGAAACCTTAATATTTTACTAATTCATTTCTTGCATTATCATAATGGCTTCAAATACATTCCAATTCACCTCTTTATCCGTTTCTACTTTCTTCATCATAAGGGTTTCTTTCTCCTTCGCCAATCTCACTTGAGATTCCAACTAAATTTGAAATTATGAAGAACAATTGCATCAATAATTGTTCAATTCTCCTTACTTCATGTATTCGTTGTTTCATCCGTTGCAACTCGGATAATTCATTGCCCGAACCCTTGGAATTTCGGCACTGAAATATGCAACATTTTCCCCGGTTAAATATATATTCCGGAGCTGTGCAGATAGCTTTGATTAATTAATTAACTTTACTACGGTAGTTCAAATCCCAATAATATAGTGTTCATTCTTTGCGTGATATTGTATGTCCATGTAAATAGTTTACGCAGAATTTGCCAATTTTGAATAAATTTGATGCCATTTAGATTGCTCGGAGATACTGGAGATCGTTATATGTAATTGTCACATAAGACTATCCGAGTTGCAACGGATGAAACAACGAATACATGAAGTAAGGAGAATTAAACAATTATTGATGCAATTGTTATTCATAATTTCAAATTTAGTTGGAATCTCAAGTGAGATTGGCGAAGGAGAAAGAAACCCTTATGATGAAGAAAGTAGAAACGGATAAAGAGGTGAATTGGAATGTATTTGAAGCCATTATGATAATGCAAGAAATGAATTAGTAAAATATTAAGGTTTCTTTGATATGTTAACTATTCTTTCTCGAAGGATTTCAAAGTCATATGTAAGATCAATAAAGTAATTTTCGCTGCTCAAGTATTCATCAATAAATGCTGCAACATAGAGTTCACAGCTGAACTCATCTGACTGTTGTCTGCAGTTTTCATATCTGATTTCAATGTTTGTGTTGTCTCCTCTGAGAGCTTTTATAAATGCAACAAGAATATGCTGGTGTTGAGCATATACTCCTCTATTTTCACTTTTATTGCTGTCAAGGAATGTTAAGGTATTCTCTTTTAGAACTGCTGCTAGGAAATGATTTCTTTTTGAGTCGCTAATTCGGAATATAATTTCGTCTGTTCTTTTACTTTCTAGATTAGGAATGAGGTCACTATCGATAAGTATCGTATGTGTATTAGTAAGACTGCTATTTTTAGTGAATTCAATATTTTTATTCTCATGCAATACTTTTTCGCACTTAGAATATAACTGATTATTGAATAGTAGTATTTTGGAAGTATCATCGTTTACTGTACTGTTTAGAAGATTTTGTAGAAATATATCTAATTGCAATTCTGATATCATTTTTTCTGTTTCTGTTGAATTTCCACCTCGTCTTATTTCAACATTACTATTTCTGTTTGCATAATTGTTGATACTGTTATTGGTTCTGATGTCATATTTTTCAATTGATCTGTTATTCTGAGTTTTCTGTCCTAGTTCATTTTGATCGGGGGATGGCACAGCAAAGCTGCAGCAGTCCGTAACCCGGGATTGATTAACAGACTGTTCGCTACAACTTTGTAGGGTGTGGTCAGGATTCCTTACGGAGTCCGTCATCCCACGAGGTTCCCCTGGGACGAATCCCGAGGGGAGAAGCACATGGAGGACACTTGCTCGCATTCCTGTAATGAGCAGTCTTTATTAAAGATATTGGTCACAAAGACGCGATAATTCGAACAGTAATAAATTCACGCAACATGCAATAAATATTGTGATATAATCATTAGATTGTGACCATGCATTATGAAAATCGTGAACTGAATTGTTTCAAATTGAGATATATATTGTGACAAATGTATGATATTCAGTTCACGATTTATTATAAACAATAATAGTGCAAGCATATTGAATATATCACGTATTAATTGGGACAAATATGACATAACATCAAAAGTTTCCCGTTACAATTTTTCATTTACAAAAAAATATATCATATTTGTCCCAGTTAAATAGTGAGACATTCAATATGCTTAACAAAGTAGTCTGTTCTTGGAAATGATTGGTATTCAAGCTCAGTATTCATGGAATGATTGGCACTTGGTAGTAATACAAATGGTTAGAACTCAGGCTCAGTATTCACGGAAATGGTTGGCACTCAGGCTCAATATTCTTGGAAACGATTGCCATTTAGGAACATGGAATGGTTGGCACTCAGGCTCGGTTCATGGAATGGTTCGCACTCAGGATCGGTTCATGGAATGGTTGGCACTCAGGCTCGGTTTATAGAATGGTTCGCACTCAGGCTCGGTTCATGGAATAGTTGGCACTCAGGCTCGGTTCATGGAATGGTTGGCACTCAGACTCGGTTCATGGAATGGTTGGCACTCAGACTCGGTTCATGAAATGGATGGCACTCAGGCTCGGTTCATGGAATGGTTCGCACTCAGGATCGGTTCATGGAATGGTTGGCACTCAGGATCGGTTCATGCAATGGTTGGCACTCAGGCTCGGTTTATAGAATGGTTCGCACTCAGGCTCGGTTCATGGAATAGTTGGCACTCAGGCTCGGTTCATGGAATGGTTGGCACTCAGACTCGGTTCATGAAATGGATGGCACTCAGGCTCGGTTTATGGAATGGTTGGCACTCAGGCTCAGTTCATGGAATGGTTGGCACTCAGGCTCGGTTCATGGAATGGTTGGCACTCAGGCTCGGTTCATGGAATGGTTGGCACTCAGGCTCGGTAATCTTTAACTTCTTCTTCTCATAAATATAACAATAAAATATGAGCAAAACAAAAAAAAACAAAAAGAACGAACATAAATATATACAACATAGAAATATAGATACGCATAGTATGAAAGAAAAACAGTTTCTAAATTCTAATAATGTGATCTAAAAAAATAATGACATGCAATAACAAATGGATTAGAATAAGTAGGAAATCTAAACGAAAGTTAAACAACTAAATAGATATATAATGTAACACATAAAATTACCTTGAGCGGTTATGTGTAATAAATAATATAAAATCAATATAATTAAGGTATGGATATGAATCTAATTGACATGAAAGTAGTGAGTTCTACAATGAACATACTCTCCAAAATAAGCAAACTAAACAAGTATTCAATAATATACAGTCACCTAAATACGTTTACAGTTATAGTGATTTGATTGCATGCCCAAATTCCAAAATGTAATGATAGTAACAACAAAGCACTCTGAGTAGGCAAATAATCAAAACTACTGAATTCCAATCTAGACAATCACACAAATGATTACAAATCACAATACGATGGTGATATGTCCGCTATGCAATAAATATTGTGATATAATCATTAGATTGTGACCATGCATTATGAAAATCGTGAACTGAATTGTTTCAAATTGAGATATATATTGTGACAAATGTATGATATTCAGTTCACGATTTATTATAAACAATAATAGTGCAAGCATATTGAATATATCACGTATTAATTGGGACAAATATGACATAACATCAAAAGTTTCCCGTTACAATTTTTCATTTACAAAAAAATATATCATATTTGTCCCAGTTAAATAGTGAGATATTCAATATGCTTAACAAAGTAGTCTGTTCTTGGAAATGATTGGTATTCAAGCTCAGTATTCATGGAATGATTGGCACTTGGTAGTAATACAAATGGTTAGAACTCAGGCTCAGTATTCACGGAAATGGTTGGCACTCAGGCTCAATATTCTTGGAAACGATTGCCATTTAGGAACATGGAATGGTTGGCACTCAGGCTCGGTTCATGGAATGGTTCGCACTCAGGATCGGTTCATGGAATGGTTGGCACTCAGGCTCGGTTTATAGAATGGTTCGCACTCAGGCTCGGTTCATGGAATAGTTGGCACTCAGGCTCGGTTCATGGAATGGTTGGCACTCAGACTCGGTTCATGAAATGGATGGCACTCAGGCTCGGTTCATGGAATGGTTGGCACTCAGGATCGGTTCATGGAATGGTTGGCACTCAGGCTCGGTTTATAGAATGGTTCGCACTCAGGCTCGGTTCATGGAATAGTTGGCACTCAGGCTCGGTTCATGGAATGGTTGGCACTCAGACTCGGTTCATGAAATGGATGGCACTCAGGCTCGGTTTATGGAATGGTTGGCACTCAGGCTCAGTTCATGGAATGGTTGGCACTCAGGCTCGGTTCATGGAATGGTTGGCACTCAGGCTCTGTTCATGGGATGGTTGGCACTCAGGCTCGGTTCATGAAATGGTTGGCACTCAGGCTCGGTTTATGGAATGGTTGGCACTCAGGCTCGGTTCATGGAATGGTTGGCACTCAGGCTCGGTTCATGGAATGGTTGGCACTCAGGCTCGGTAATCTTTAACTTCTTCTTCTCATAAATATAACAATAAAATATGAGCAAAACAAAAAAAAACAAAAAGAACGAACATAAATATATACAACATAGAAATATAGATACGCATAGTATGAAAGAAAAACAGTTTCTAAATTCTAATAATGTGATCTAAAAAAATAATGACATGCAATAACAAATGGATTAGAATAAGTAGGAAATCTAAACGAAAGTTAAACAACTAAATAGGCATATAAAATGTAACACATACAATTACCGTGAGCAGTTATGTGTAATAAATAATATAAAAGCAATATAATTAAGGTGGATATGAATCTAATTGACATGAAAGTAGTGAGTTCTACAATGAACATACTCTCCAAAATAAGCAAACTAAACAAGTATTCAATAATATACAGTCACCTAAATACGTTTACAGTTATAGTGATTTGATTGCATGCCCAAATTCCAAAATGTAATGATACTAACAACAAAGCACTCTGAGTAGGCAAATAATCAAAACTACTGAATTCCAATCTAGACAATCACACAAATGATTACAAATCACAATACGATGGTGATATGTCCGCTATAATCTATTCCATTATTCTAAATCACTGTTGGTATAATCAATACGTGACGAATCCGTCGCAAGAATCTCATAATAACAATAATATGGCGGACATGAAAAATCGATCAATTGTCTTTTGGGAATGCATTAGATTATCAATGGAATTATCTTTGAAAAAAAATGTATAAGAAAATACTATTCAATTCAATTGCTTCTTGTTTTTCCAAACAAAATTCCGAAAAGAACAAATGTTGCAAAAGAATAACCATTAAAAAGCTCAGAAAACGACTAACAACAATAATATTAGAGAAGCATTCAAACAAAATATTGGAATGGTTGACACATGATAATTTTTTTCCCGTCCTGCATCCTCTGACAAATGCAATATCTTCTTGTACCGACCTCCATCCACTTATAATGCTTCCATATCTTCGCTTTCAATATTCTTGAATCTTTATTATCTTCTTTCTTTGCACTCCTCTCTCGTCTCTTCATTCCACTTCACAAGTTGATGACGATGATGGAGCTGAACAAATATAGATAATTGAAGTGGCATTTGGAATGGGCATATTTTCTGCTCAAAATATTTACAACTCATAAATTTTACCAAAGGCGTAATCCATGGAACACACGGAAAGGTTACTGTAATATCGGTAAGGCTTCCAATAATTATTTTGACACACCGAACTCAATCTGACACAGCGAACCACTTGCGATGTTACGGTAGATCCAATACGATATCTCTCATCCCTTCAGTTTCTCACATGTCCAGTTATTTCAAATCACTTTGAGTACATAAACTCTTTGAGTGAACCAACCAGAAGAAGTACTTGTTTCGTGGGATTACTGTATCTCATTGTGCAAGATAAAACTGACCTATTTACATTTCTTCTTTATCTTTACTCCTCCATCTACTCTTCACTCCACTCCACAAGTCGGGGACGACGTCGGAGCTGAATCAATCGACATATTTAAAGTAGTATTAGAAAAACAGTACTGAAATGGGCAATCGGAGGTTCCCAATAGCTGGTTTCCAAAACGTCGGTTCCAAAATTGAACTTCTAAATCCGTCCATCACCGAGGACACCAAGAGGAGAAAGTACAAATACGGTGCGATTAGTTTCTCATTCCGTGTAAAATAAAACTGACCAACTTATATTTTTTCCTCCTCTCCATCTTCCATCTTCTCTTCACTTCACTTCACACGTTCGACGGTGGCGGAGCTGAATGATCGAAATAAGTGAATAAAAAAAGTGATTGTAATGAGAATATTGTCCGCTTAACCTCCTCCCCATCAAAGTACCTGGACAAGACTATGGCCATTACACTATTACATTAACCGAATAAATTATTTTAACCAAGAGAATATCGGTATAGCCCTGTATTTGAGTGAATACATAAATACAATAGTTAATCTTAAAGTTTAACAGAGATATACATGAAGGTGTCCTAACGTACATCCAACATCTATTACCTCACTATTATACTAACTAAAAGGAAAAGAGGAAAGTTCAACACAAAAATGTGAGGCTCTCAATGTTTCACACTTGGGATTAGCAGTAATGCCAAGTCGCCGATCTTACGACACCGAACAAAATAATAAATAACATTAAACTGGTCATTGCAAGCATTTTCCCATTCACCTAATTTCCTAATTCTGGCATTACGTGAATTGTTCAGTGGCTATCCAACATTAAAAAAAGTCTTGGCATACCTCAGACACGTCTCCTTAACTCCTTTCCTCATCCCACATCTATCGCGGGCCAGCGGGCAGCCTCTGCAAACTGTATAATAAAAATGCAAAAAAGTAGTGAAAAAAATGTTTCAAATCGACTGCTGAGTGCTTCAATTCGCAATGTCTCCTCTCAAAATATATATTTTATAACGCCCAGCATATCAATCGAATCGTAAGAATGTGGAGAATATGATAAATCATCAAAATGAATAAGGATAATCAATATACCTTCCAAAATCGATAATTTCGAAATATCGCGCACTTTCAGTCTGTTAATTAGTTTTAAATTTTAAAATTTAATGTTAATATATAAATATAAATATTAAGAACATTAAAACATTGAGTAATAACTTATTAGTAAGCGGTGAATAACGCTATAACAAGATTTAGCACGAATATAGCCAAAAACATGCGCGCCTAACAAACAAATATACTTCAAATTAAGTAACGAGATATTAAACTCGCATAAACTTTTTTTTAAAGTATATATTTTTATAACGCAAAGCATATCAATCGAACCGTAAGAATATGGAGAATATTTTAGAAGCATCAAAATCTATAAGGAAAATCAATACAACTTCGCCAATCGATAATTTCGAAAAAACCTACAAAGTCGGCCTGTTTACCAGTTTTAACTTTGAATTTAAATTTTAATAAATAAATATAAAAATTGTGAACATTTAAGCATTGATTATTGACCTATTAGTAATCGGTGAACAACACGATGTAAAGGTTTAGCACGAATATGAGCAAACAACGCATAAATAATGAGTAGCACCGTAAACACGCTTATAATCCACGACTCTGCTCAATGTATTATGATTTTTCCAACGATTCAATAGCCCCGTTTTATAAATTGTACATAGTTAAAGATGTTTTAACCATATTATCGCGTGTTTACCCAGAATTAGTCACTACTCGACTCAAAGAACAGAAAGTAGGAACGAACCTCACGTTTTCCGCCCTCCCTGTCCAAATCCTTTATTCTTCTCGCGGCCGCACGGCCATCTTTCACTACAAAAATATTATATAATAATAAAGCAAAACAAGTCACTTAACAACAAGAAAGAGGAAACAGAAAGTGGAATAATATTCTTCAAACGCGTGTATTGAAAATGGAATGGAATAAACACGGAATGTGTACAGATGAACAGTACACCCTCGTACTGAACTCTACATTACAAAAATGGGTGAAACAGAAAGCGAAACCATGCGGGAAAATCAATAATCGCGGAGATCTGCCACAATTTCCAAGCGGACTACCGTAACACGATGCATAGTTGAGTCGTGATCAAAAACTGATTTTTATTTTAATTTGACTTGTTTATTTATTTCAATTACTTATTTATTAAAATTTTTATAAATATTCATTCCCAATGCCCTGAGAGTGTTTCAGTTGTTTATCTTCCAATCACGGACAACCGCAATGTTCATTCCCCGGTATTTGCGTCCACTCCGTTCCTCACAGCCTGTGGACTCAAACTAAGCCACCGATCTACACACCTTCTGAGGCACTTGAGACGATGTTGGGTTGCTTCTACTGCCCATAGAAGAGGCGAGCGCGGCGCCCAGACAGTGGAGAGAGCTGGGAATACGGTAGTTTATCCGCGCCGCGCTCTTTCGCCGTGCGCCACGGGCGTAAATGGGCTCCAAACGAAACGTGAAGTAGATCAAAAGAACCGTCTCGATGAGTTCTACAAGGTGCTCTATTCAGTTTGGGTCCAGAACATCAAAGCAATTAGCCGTCCTCTTGAATGCAGCAAAAGAATTCCACTTTCCTCTCTATGTCATGTCGGTTGCTCGCGATATCTCCGTTCTCGCTAAACTTATCGAGACGGCGATTGTCTAGATCGAAAGTGGGATGTTTTCCGCCTATGATGAGCCACTTGGGATGACTGAGCCACTTGGGACGATGGCGGGCAGCTCCTACTACCCATAGAAGAGGCGAGCGCGGCGCCCAGACAGTGGAGAGAGCTGGGAATACGGTAGTTTATCCGCGCCGCGCTCTTTCGCCGTTCGCCACGGACGTAAATGGGCTCCATACGAAAAGTGAAGTAGATCAAAAGAACCGTCTCGATGAGTTCTACAAGGTACTCTATTCAGCTTGGGTCCAGAACATCAAAGCAATTAGCCGTCCTCTTGAATGCAGCAAAAGAATTCCACTTTCCTCTCTATGTCCTGTCGGTTGCTCGCGATATCTCCGTTCTTTTTTCAACTTTCTAGCCGAAAACGGAGAAATTTTGAGGCGAAACGTGTTTTGCGCAGTAGGAGCGCCGGGTTGGGTAGTTGGAGTGCTCGGGTGCACGCTAGGACACTTTCTGACAACTATCCGACACATTGGAGGCATTCTAAAAATGCTGCAAAAGATGTGCACCCGGCGGGATCCGAACTTGAGCCGTTGACAGCGCCTTTTCCCACTGCGCCACGCTTAAATCGAAAGGTATTAAAAGATCAAATAGCCTATCCGAACCGCCTCAACGAGTTCTACAAGATGGTGTATAGCTCGAATCGCCACTCTAACAAAGAAAGGAGCGAGATCAGAACATTTGTTTTCCGCGCACCAAACTTCCTCCACTAAAATGGAGATATCTCACTTCAACATTAACATACCGAGATGGCGTTGGGCTCACTCGAAAGAGCGGCGTTTTCTACCCTAGAAATCACTTTGAGCTAGTATTTATCGATAGTACCACAACTATATATCAGGTTGTAACATAAGTTTTGTCGCGTCCAATCTCTTATGCATTTTAACCTCAGAAATTCTTCGAATTAATTTAATCTCAATTTCGTTATTCATCATCAGTGAGGGCCTTCGTACTCTTTCTTACGCGCTTTACTTCAGTCCTGTCAAGGCAGTTGGGGAGGCACATTAGTCAGACAAAGTTGTACTGAGATAAGGATTAGAAATCATTTTCACGTATCGGCTCTTCTTGAAAAGGATAAATTATGCCGATTTTGTGCGATTTGCGTAAAGTACTACATATGTGCATAATTTTGAACCACTCACGGATAATGACAAACGAAAATCGTTCTAGAAATGTAGACGAGTTTGTATAATGTGGATGGTTGGTGACGGTCGCGAAAACTTTCGCAAGCCGAATTTTCTTCTCAGTAGATATCCAAATCCAAATAGTGGTGGAATATAGTTCACCCAAAGTGGTCAGTGTGCAGACAAAGTTTGGGGTAGATTGGGTTCTGTTGAGATAAGTGGCTCCATTCAGAACGATGGTTTGTAAATTAAACTACTGAAATCGGCACTTTGTTCATATTCCTACCTCGCACACATGTTCAATATCTGATTTGTTGTGTCCATCCTAACCATAAACCCTTCCCTTACTAATATCTGCTTGGGATAAGTTTGGAAATAAATAGCTTTTGAATGACAATCTTTAATTCGAAACACCTAAACTTGCATATTTTGGTAAAATTGTGCGCGAATTGAATTAATAAAAATTCAAATTTCCCACAAGTGGAGTGTTCTTTCTCTCACTTGTTTAATGATAAATTATACCTCCATGAGTGGTAATTGGAACGCACTTATGTTAGTCACTGTTGTTGCAATTCTGGATTCAGAAGAGTTGGTCAAGTTGGCTACGAATCAGCGGCTAACCTTACACTCAGTGAAGTATATCTTTGATTCCGCTCAACATAGCACCATATCTGGCGTATATTTTGAAAGAGCATTGACGGGGTATATCACCATGCTGTAGAAGTTTGGTTCATTATTCATCTCTGCGAACTAGCACCTGATCAAACGAATTAAAAAATCTGCACCAAATTTAAATCAGTTCATATTAATATAGGGGCACGCCGTGTTGATATTTGAAATTTGTGCAAAATTCCGAGTCGAATGAGGGGTTTCTAGCCGAAAAAAAGCGATTTTGAAGGGAAACGTGTTTTGCACAGTAGAAGCGCCGGGTTGGGTAGTTGGAGTGCTCGGGTGCACGCTAGGACGCTTTCTGACAACTACCCAACACTTTGGAGGAATGCTAAAAATGTAGCAAAAGGTTTGCACCCGGCAGGATCCGAACTTGAGCCGTTGACAGCGCCTTTTCCCACTGCGCCACGCTTAAATCGGAAGGTATTAAAAGATCAAATAGCCTATCCGAACCGCCTCAACGAGTTCTACAAGATGTTATATAGCTCGAATCACCACTCTAAAAAAGAAAGGAGCGAGATCAGGAAATGGGTTTTCCTGACACCAAACTTCTTCCACTAAAATGGAGAGATCTCACTTCAAAGTTGACCTACCAAGATGGCGTTGGTCTCAATCGAAAGAGCGGCGTTTTCTACCCAAGAATTCACTTTGAGCTAGTATTTACCATTACGTCTTTCATATTTACCAAGCGCGAGAATGCGATTCATAAAAAACACCAAAATTGACCCGTCATATCTTCCTTCAACGACGTCCTAGAAGGTCGTCTGTCGTCGAGTTGCATAGCAAAAATTTTTGCACCGGAGTATCTCGACGAGATCTACAATTTTCTAAGCAGAACCGAAGCTCTAACTTCAAAGAGAAAAAAGTTATAGCCGAAAAACGGCGAAAATTGCGAGAGTGCCAACTTTGGCGGCCATTTTGACCTACCTACAGTAACCCAATCGATTTTGTGTCAACATGAAAAAGATGCGCCGTCATCGATAGTACCTAGTGTATATATTTACCGATTTTGGCACCGCGATCCCAGCCCGCAAAAAGTTACGGTAATCTGACCAGGGAATCTGGCATTCAATGTTCTTTTATGTATAGGGAACTAGCCGAGCTCCGCTCGCTAGGGGCACGCCGTAAATTGGGTTTTACAACACGATTTTTGTGATAAAAATTCTAGCCGAGAAATGGAGCATGTTCGAAAAGAAGACATGAAAATACAGCGAAGAATTCACGAAGAGATTACTTGCTCCGACGCTGCGCGTCGTCGCAAGTAATGCAAACATACTAAAAATAACTCTAAGAGATCCTATGTTCATAACCGGAAACTCAATAATTCCGAGGACACACGTCGAAGCTAAGAAAATATCGAAAAAGTGAAAATTTGTAATAAAATGTAGATAATAATTTACTAATGCTTACTGTCTACAAATCAGTGGGTGTAAATGTTGAAAAACAAAGATATAAATAATAATACACTTTATTTCCAGAAATATCATCGGGAAAACATGAGTGTCGTCTGCCTGCACTGGCCGAAGATGTAGTTTCGAATATTTGATGCATTGTCCTGACATTGTGACAGGCACGGTTTACTCGATTAAGATATTCTTCAATATCCTTTGTTTATTCACACAATTGATGTTGTGATTCAATGATTTATTAGGTTTGATTATAGGCCCCTCCCACCATCCACGCCCATCACCACCTCTAGATATTTATGGTTCATCGTTAATTCTTATCATTGATGTATATGACTTTCACATTTTAATGTACCATTTAATGTACACTTTAATTGAATTAGTATTTTAAGAATAAATTATTTATGCTTAATTAATTGCCATCATCATTGGAATCATTATCGGATTCTGAATCTTCTCCATAGATGTGATGCCTCTCAAGGTCCTCATCATCGCTGGATATTTCTGCTGCGTAATCCTGAGGATTCACGAATTCCTCTTCAGGTTCAACGTCAAATTCATCTTCTTCAAAATCAGAATCCTCGCGGTTCTGATCTTCTTCATTCTCATAATTTTCAAAATTATCACTGTCACGAGACAGCTGAGAAGAGTGTTGTTCAGTATGTTCAATTCGAGATTTTTTCTGAGCAGGTTCGTAATCATCATCAGTTGTCTCAATAGCATCAGTATTCTCTTGCACTGGTTTACTCCAGAGATTATTTATCATTGTTTCTAATTCCTCATCTCCAATTTCTTCCTCATCCTCATCGTAATCTTCATTGATTACTTCTTGGGATTGTTGTTGAGAAAGGAAAATTGCTTGAGAATGGAATGTTTCCTGAGGTTGAGACTGTGACCTCACGGGTTTGTCTTCGCCCTCTTCCATCATCTCATCTTCGTCAGAAGACACAGGATATCCTTTTTGTTCAGGGAACTCTTCTTCATCTGTACTTTCTCCACCGACATTATCATCTATTCCGTACATCTTTACACTTGTAGCTTGTGAATTGCAAGGAGTATCTAAGTGACTCGTAAGATCTTCTCCGACAATTTGCAGCAAATCAGTGTTGACAACGTTTGTCACGAGAGTAACAACGGTGCCATCAGGTAGCGTTTTCTGACAATGTTCAGGTTGTGCGTATACTTTGATTGAATCGCGATCTCGGACTCTCGAAAACGCAACGTACATTTGCCCGTGCGAGAACGAGGGAGTCGTCATGCACAGCCCCACTCTATCGAGTGTCTGTCCTTGACTTTTATTGATTGTCATCGCAGAACACTGTTTGACTGGGAACTGCCTACGACTGAGTGCAATTCCTTGTTTGTCTTCGTATTTTATGACAATTCTAGGAATAAATACAATTTTTTTGTAGTCATTTTCGACAGATAAATTCTCGCATTCCATCAATTTGTACGGATACGCAGGATCCTGATGGAGCCTCCTGAATATTACTTTCGTGCCATTGCACAATTTATTCTTAATATCAATGTTTCTCATGAGCATCAGAATGCTTCCTGCCTTCACGTGCAAATCGTGAGGCGGTAATTCATGGATATCATTTGACTCTAGATATTCGATACTGTAAGCTGGCATTCCGGCGTTATCAATCTCATCTGGAGGAGTACTGATAGCTGTTAGAGTGATAAGGGGTTCATCAATCGTTTTGAGAATCTCTTCGTTAATTGCATTGCACACGTCATTTCTGACAGCGAGTATCGCAGATGTGCTCATGAGTTTCGGATTCTTTCGAATATTTTCAGGGAATGTAAAATCGATAAGTTCTTTCATATCAGCACAGAGCATGCTTTCAGGAACATCGAGTTTATCTCCGTGGAAATTATTCTGACTCGTACCGACTCCAGCAAGCCATTTTCCGTATTCTTTTTGACCTGGTTTGAGTCTCATATTTTTGTCAAGCTTCAAGTGTTGGAACTTTTCAAATAGAGGTGAATTATTGATCGTGACTGAATCAACATTCGAATTTGATGGATTCTTCAGAATGGGGAGAATCTGCTTGAAGTCTCCTCCAATGAGTATCACCTTATTTCCGAAGGGCGCATCTTGATCACACTCAGGGCTTACAGCCTGGAGTGTTCTATTTACGTGATCGAAGGTATAAATATCAGTCATTGAGATTTCATCCCAAATGATAATTTCTGTTTCGGCCAATTTCTTCCCTCTCCCTTTTGTAATGTTGAGATTGGGCTTGGTGAAAACGGATGGGTTCAATGGAATTTTGAAAGCAGTATGTGCTGTCAATCCCTCTGGCAGTAGTGTTGCTGCGATTCCCGTCGAAGCGACTGGTTGAATCGGGTGATCATTTGCGATGCACCAATGAATGATGTATTTGTACAGGAAAGTTTTCCCGCATCCTCCGCTTCCTGTTACCATGAACAGTCGATTCGGATCGGAAGGGTTTTCAATACATTTAATTATCTTTTCGGCAATTACTCGCTGTTCAGCATTCCGTTTTCCTCTATTTTCGAGGCAATAATCTTGAGAAATTTTCTTTCTCTTGTCATGTATCCTCTGAAGAATTCTCGGATCCAAACTTACTTCAGGTAGGCCGTACGTTTTATACTTGCGACCTTTTGACTTTAGCATTGATTTGATGTGGGCGAGAGCTTTTTGCTCTCTTTCATCGGGGGTATACTTGTTGTCCCTATCGGGATCAATCAGCATAGCCTTGTATTTCTCCCAGAATTGACGGGGGTTGGGGACGTTACAATTTGCGAGAATTGTAGCAAAGAGCACTCGAGAGGCATAAGCCATCTTAGTTCTCGTGCCCAGTTGCATGCAATAATCCCATTCCTCATCATCATTCAGATATCCCATTGCTCTCACAGCTGTTTCGAAACTGGTGTAAACCGTTTGGGTGTTTGGATCAGTGAGTAGTTCCTCATAACTTCTATATCCTGCTCTTTTGCGTGCGAGTACGTAAAGTCCGTATTTTTCCATATTTGATGGAAATACGGGAACGAGGTATCCAACATTCTTATTAATTTGATGTTGTCTGTTTGGAGCATACTCAACGTAGCCTTTCTTCTTATCATAACGCAGTTGCATGTTTGCCTCCTCGAATGTGAGGTCTCTACGTGCATCTGGCTTTTTCATATATCTCATATAATCAAGAAATTTGGTTCTTGATTTTTTAATTTTTTCTGCATTTTCCTGCTCAGTTTCTCCTTCTTCGTAGCACACACTGTTTTCTCCTTCTAGATGAACATAAAGATGAATTACAGTGTGCGAACAAAATGATTTAGGGAATCCGAGAATGCTCCACGCACTCTCATGTTGATCTACGTATCGAGCATGTTTGAATGCTTCAATTTCGTTTAAATCAACAACTGGACGTTTAGTTCCATTTTCGTTATCTTTTGGTTCTCGAATTGTTACTCCTTTGCCGACGAGTTCTTTGACATCGCCGATTCTGAAGATGATTTCATCGAGACCTTTGTAAATATATTAAAAAATATATCTGAAATTCATAACTCCAGTGATCGCCTCAATATTAATGTGGCTCTGGAATTTGTATAATAATGATGGATTGTACGGTACAATATGTTGATTCGTTGCAATTCTAGGGATCGCGTGATTTTTGGAACCGAAATGAATAACGGATCCATTGTCGCGTCTCCGATATTTAGGATAGTCATGTTCGAGAATCACAGTTTCATCGGAGAAAGGTTTCGGGAAATTTTTGCGGCAATGAGGTGCATAGGGATTAGTCATTTCCTTTCTGCAGCTCATTTCATTCTTTCCATCACATGGTCCGTGCACATGATGCTTTTTCACAAGTTCAAATAAAGCTTTTGTTCGGTCGTGATTGGGATCTCCAACGGGAGCAATTTCGGGGATTTCTGCGCAAACTACGCGATCAATCTTTTCTTTAGTATCGAGAGGTTCTTCCAGTTTGATTATCATGTGCATATGGGGTGCACCTCGTTTCTGGAATTCAATACTCGAAACGGCGTAGACCACCTTTCCGAGTACTTCTCTCTTGATTATATCATCAGTGAGTTCCTTTAATTTTGCTCGGAAAATTCTTGCCACATCATATGCCATGTACTGCCAATCTTCGTGCTTTGAGATTTTCAATGCTTCGATTTCTGGCCAGTGTGGATTAGCGGTTGCTGTGAGGAATAGATCCGGTTTTTCATATTTACGCATAATTGCCATACTGTCGTAGAATCGTTTATCCAAATTCTTCGTGCTTCCTGGCATACTGTCGGGAAGTTGGATACGAATTCCCGGCTCATATCCTTGCTTGTTTAATTTTTCTCTAATAAATTTACTGAATGTATTCTCAGTAGTGAATCTTTTATTTCTATTAGCTTCAGCTTTCATCTTGATAAAGCTGAAATAATCGTTTTCACATTCGGCCTGTTTAATCTGTCAGAAATGTGCGAGAAAAAGTTGCGTAAAAAGTTCGCGAACTTCTGATTCTCTCCATTTCGCATGCTCTCTCTCTTTCTCTAACCAGGTCGATGAAAAGTTCACGAACTTTTCGACGAACTGTGTTCGAAAATCATACTTTTCTTTTGTTTTACTTACTTTTATAAACTATTTTTGCTTTTAACTTATGATTTCTTATAATGACAACCTTCCCTTAGCTGGAATAGCTTCAGAATGCAGCGTTGTGAAAGTAAACAGGGTTGGAGTATTTTTTTCGAAAATGGGTCACCACTTTCCCCACCCTGTAATGTCAAGCTATTCCATCAGAGGGAAGGTTGTTCTTATACGCAGTCATAAGTTAAGAGCAAAAATAATTGATAAAAATAAGTAAAACAAAAGAAAAGTACGAATTTCGAACGAATTAATGCCGGTTTTTAACGAACTTTTCAAGGAGCTGCGTGAAAAGTTAGAGAAAGGCGAGAGAGCACGCATTCTTGAGAGAGGGAAAAGGAAGTAAACAATCACTGCTTCCTTTTCCCTCTCTCAAGAACGCGTGCTCTCTCGCCTTTCTCTAACTTTTCACGCAGCTCCTTGAAAAGTTCACGAACTTTTCGACGAACTATGTTCGAAATTCGTACTTTTCTTTTGTTTTACTTATTTTTATCAATTATTTTTGCTTTCAACTTATGACTGCTTTTAAGAACAACCTTCCCTCTGATGGAATAGCTTGACATTACAGGGTGGGGAAAGTGGTGACCCATTTTCGAAAAAAATACTCCAACCCTGTTTACTTTCACTACGCTGTATTCTGAAGCTATTCCAGCTAGAGGAAGGTTGTCATTATAAGAAGTCATAAGTTAAAAGCAAAAATAGTTTATAAAAATAAGTAAAACAAAAGAAAAGTATGATTTTCGAACACAGTTCGTCGAAAAGTTCGTGAACTTTTCATCGACCTGGTTAGAGAAAGAGAGAGAGCATGCGAAATGGAGAGAATCAGAAGTTCGCGAACTTTTTACGCAACTTTTTACGCAACTTTTCTCGCACATTTCTGACAGATTAAACAAGCCGATTGGTCGTTTGCATGGAGCAAATATTCGGCAGTAATGGGACCCAATCCAATGACTGGATATTCCATGCCTTTTCTATCATCTCTTCTGCTCAGGAAATATCTCATTGTCTCTTTGCGAGAGGGAGTTGTTCTTTGATTAGAAGACTTGGATTTTTTAGCTGGTTTTCTCTTCAGATTTCGATGATACAATGTTTCTCCTCTACAGAAGATGAATGGAAACATTGCTGCATCTCGATATGCAGCCATATGCGGGATGTATGTCTGCTTATTTGGTTTTTTGAGGAACACTTGAATTCCTTTGTTCAAGTCCTCATAATCATACAGTTTACCCTTTTCGTACATTTGGAAATACGCAATGGGTTGATCTGTTTCGGGTGCATTTAGATTTCGTTCGTGCGTCGACGGAACTCCAAGGCACTTCAGAAATTCTAGTCTCTTTTTATTATTTACTTTCTTTGCATTAGCATCATCTCCTTCGGGAACGAGTGCGCCCGTTTCTTTGAGATGCTTATCAAGTTTCCCTGCGGCAATGCTTTTATTGACCTCGAATGGATCCATAATGGTCATTACAATTTCGCGAGGTACTTCTTTAGCATTTTTTGCTCGCTCAAATTCTTCTTTGGTCAGCTCAATTGCAGTTTTATAAAATTCAAAGAATGGATGCGTCTCTTGCAAACATTTCCTGTATTCTTCACTGAAATACTGAACATCGGCTCTGTCAGTGTCAGATAATTTCGCATTGCGATAATCTCTGTCCACTGCCACTTGCTGATTGCAGATATTCAGGCAAGTGAAGTGATTCCCGGCGTAGGGGGAAATATCGATACTCACTGGTGCAACCTTGTATGCACCATTAATTTTGATAGGGATGGTTCCTCCCTTCGGGAATTTGTTTCTCGGCATAGATTTGGTTGTACGACATGCAAATGAATGTTTTCTGTTCATTTCTCCAAGCATTCTATATGGAGCAGAGGATGAACATTTATGAATGTTCTCTTTGAGTTCCAGCATTTTCTTCACTGTTATTTTAACGTGAATTTGATCACCGAGATAAACGTCGCCATTTTTACAGCAAACTTTCGGATCTTCATAATGTTTGTAAATGTGAGCCTTGCAATGCTCACACTCAATTTGTGATGGTAATATGAAAATCGCAGGAAGAGGATTTCCAATATGAAATCGATTCGTTTGTTGAGTGATTGATCTTCTATTTCTGTTTGCAGCTACATGATTTGCATTTCTATTATTGACACGTACTGATTGTGCGTATGAAAGAGCAGAAGTCGATGAAGGATCATCATTAATTCTGACTCTACACACTTCATCAACATATTTCCACTCTGTATCTGTTGTTTCCGCGAATGGTGCCGATGTGAGTTGTCGCTTAATCAAAGTTTTTAGAGACAGCGTATCAAATTTGTATAAAATATTTCTTTCATGTTGAATGAATGAATGAATTATTCCGGTAATGAAAGCCAGCGAATTTACTGGTTGCAGATCTGGAGGATATATCTTTTTAATTGAGCTTTCAACACGGTTCCTTCCGTACATAGAAGCAACTGTTTTAATATTTGAAAAAAGAAAGTTAATGTTTGAATTAACCTCTTTGTCATATATATTGCACTTTTGTTCTCGAACAATTGCTACGCAATAGTGCGAATCTCTTTTAAATGGGATAATTAAGCAATCTCTTCTGTCAAGAGAGAAGCCTTCGAGGCGAACTTCTGACGAGAACGCTTGAAGTGGCAACACTATCGTGTGTGTTGATTGAATACTGCACACGTAAGCATTAAATATTTCTTCACTGATGTCAAAGGACAAGTCATCCAGTTCTTTTAAGCGATCTCCATTGAATATCGGTTTTTTGAATGTTTTGCAAAATTTGTTTTTCTCATCATCAGATAAAGTGATTTCAATTTTTGGAGATTGAATAATATCACTTAATATGTTAAATTTCATCTTATTCTCAAGATTTAAGTACTCATTTATATCAAATGAATGAGATGAATTGAGAACAAAGTTTAAATTAGCCAACAATGCCACAAATGAATTGGCTGATGTTCTTGATTTCACAATATTATTAGTATCAGAAGATATTTTAACTGTTTTATCTGTATCCTTTAGTAGGTCAGAAAGTTGTAACAGTTTTGATTCGAAACTATTCTTTTTTTTATTTTTACCGACGAGGATTGTCAATTTTGGACTTGTTAGATCATTGTCAAGCAAGCTCAAATACCACATCCTTTTGTGCAAGAACGGGATAATATAATGCTTCCCTTGCTCTCGTAGTGATTTAATTTTATCTACATTTCCATCTTCGAAATATTCTGAGACATATTCTGCATTTATCACTTTGTAGTCAACGTTGGCAGTTCGATAAACTCGTTCCGCAATGAGAACGTTGAGCATTTTTGCAGTTACATCAGAATTATCTCTGAAGAATTGTAGATCTCCGAGTTCAATTTCAAATAATGGATTCTCTTCAATTTCTCGAGTTGAAGATAATCCGTGTTTTATAAGATAATCGATTAAGTTTTTATCATTTGATTTCTTCTTACTTTCAGGTCTCGTGGAAGATTCTCGGCGTCTTTTTCTTAATCTCGGTAGTTGAGCAGTAATGTTTTCAGCAACATTTTGCTGATCAATTTTATAAGTTTTAATTAATCCGT
This sequence comes from Pristionchus mayeri, assembly GCA_036245805.1. NCBI lineage: Eukaryota > Metazoa > Nematoda > Chromadorea > Rhabditida > Neodiplogasteridae > Pristionchus > Pristionchus mayeri. The sequence goes on along the minus strand of BTRK01000002.1, from coordinate 39,119,842 downwards.
CTTTCAACCACTCCTTAAAATCTTTTGCATCAATATTATCCTCTCGTGAAATGGAGATGCATGCATTTATGAGTGTTATTAATCCACTGCTGCAAGAATGATCTACGAAACTTCTTTCTGGATCATGTTCGATATGGTTTTGATGCATTTTAATATCGAATAATTCATTCAGGAAGTAATGGACAATTTTCTTTTCTGCACTGTTTAATCCTCCTCGAGAATCGATAACAGTTGCACAAGTTGAATAATACTCAGCAAGTACCCATCTATCAGAAATTCTCAATGGCATGTAGAAACGTTTATCTGTTTGTTCATGCCTTTTAATTGTTATATCAATATATTTGTTTTGTAAATAATTACTGAATATGTTAGAGGACACCATTGTGTCCTCTAAGCTTATTCTTATCTCGGGGAATCATTTGTTCAATTCCCGCATCCATTATTTGTGGGCAAAGTTCTGACTGGCCAGATATACTATTGACCATTTCAGCTGTAATTTGAACAGATTTGAGTTGTTCATCGTTAGATTGTTTCGAATCAGCGGTATCCATTGCATTATGAATACTTTCTACATCATTAGAAACTTCTGGTATTATCAAGTCTTCTCCTTTCAATTTTTCGATAATTTCTTCACAGAAATCATCATAATTAAATGATGAAAAATTATTGATGTGGGTTGATTGAGATAAATAAATTTTGCAATGACGAAACATAAGTAATTGTTCTTTAAAGAAATCTTTATCAGGGGCGAATTCTTCATTAAACAATTCAAATGAAACATCTTTGTCATAAATTAATTTAATAGATTGTTGAATAATATTTTTAATACAGTCATAATCTTTTGGATTAGTAGATTTTCTTGGAATGCATATCCAACATTTCATTGTGACTTTTGAGTAAAATAATACCATGCAGAGTTCAACTTTATTACTTTTCATTTTCATAACTGGGAAAATTACTCGTTCAGCTTTCACTGGGAATGACAAATTGTAAAAGTATTTAGATGCGTTTTCGCGCTTCAGTTTAATACTTTTATTTATCAAACTGCATTTTGCTAATAAAACAGATGAGTCGATAAAACAACTCAATACTTGTTCAAAATGTGATGCAGTTAGACACTTGGTTCGTGATTGTAAGATATCGACAATTTTCTCTTTGTCGACACAAATTGATTCGTTCATAATTTGAACAGAATTTTTAGTGCATTCAGTTCTATTTGATGTAACTGAGACTGATCGTGATCGTGGTGCAATCGATTCTCGATCACTGTTGTCATCTTCAGTGATGTATCTTCAGTGATTTTTCTCGCATCATCATCAGTAGATCGTGTGCTTCTCACAGAGGTTGATCTCGTTGATCTTCGAGATGCGACTGATGAAGCTCTGGATGATCTATTGAACACTCGAGAAGGAGATTCCATCAATTCATCTTGAAGATTTGTATCGTTATTTTTGTCATCCTTTTCAAATCTTTTGATTAAAGAATCGTGATAGTTATTCATATCGGAAAGATCACAAGATTCAATGGAATCTGCAAAATTTTCCACACAACGTAAGAGAGTAATGACAGACATTTCACTGTATGATTTGTCCATCTTAGTCTCATCATGCTTAGCTATTATGTATTCCAAACTTTGAGAAAGATTTTCGTCTGGGAATATATAATCGATCACGCTTCGTACTTTTTTAATTGCTTCATCGGTTGTATTCTGATTAATTTTATCAATAACGTAGTGTATAACAACTTTGTTCATTGATTTCAAATATCCGATGAGGAAACAATGGCCAACTTTTTTTCTTTCCATTCGGAAGCACGGAAAGACTATTTTATCAGCATTCTTATTCAGGATGGAAAAGAATTCCATTCTAAATTTCTTTCTGAGATCAAAAATATATGTTTTTGCGAGAGAAATATCTTTCGATCGCAGAATGAATTCAAGAGATTCATTCACAAACTCACAAGATAAAGTTTTCATTGTCTTAATTTGTAGAACAAGTTGTGCTGATGCATTTTGTGTTTCAGAATTTTCCATTGATACATCTGATTTATGAATAGTTGTGATGGGAGTTACTGGTAACGGCATGCCAGCGGGAGACTCTGATCGAATTCTCTCATTTACAATTGAAGTTGAGTTATTAGAAAGGACAGCAGGTGTCTTAGACCTCGATCTCCTTTTTGGGGTTTCAGGAACAGCGAATCGTTCTCATCGTTTGTTCTCCGTTTGTTCATCATCGTTTGTTCTCCGAGTACTTTTTCGTGACTTCTTAACTGGAGTTTGAAGCACAAGATTCTCTGAGAGATAATCAGCTAAATCACTGCTCACTTCTACATTATCTTGGTTCACATTCGTTTGAACATTAGAAGATTCAATTTTTCTTTTCGGTGTTTTCGGAGCAACACACTGACTTATATTGATGTCAGTTACATTCTTATCTTCAACAACATTTGTATTGACATTTTTTGTGTCTTTACTTTTCGTTTTTATTGCAGCTTCGTATTTCGAGAACCACAACGCAGCTTCGGGCAAATCTCTTTTTCGTATTTCTCTGAGTTCTTTGTGATGAGTATTATCAACAATTCTTCCATCCTCGAGTCTGATCGAGACACACAGTGAATCTTGGAGAACCATCATTAAATCTTCTCGATAGTTTGTCATACAGTGCTCTTTGGGCAACGTATGTTCACCCAGAAAATACAGAGCATGGAGACATACAAAAATGCCACATTTGATCAAATCATTTTGATACATTGTCTTGCCTCTTGGGTTAATTGTAAATGAGAGAGCTTGTTTTCCTTCTCGGACTTTTGCATCTCTCAGATCATCCCATACGTTACTGATACGTTCACGTTCAGTTTTTTGTGAACGGTACATTAAGAGAATCAAAAATGATTGCATTTTCATTTTTGACATCAAAAATGCACAGTTTCCAGTGTCTTTGTGTGCAATACGGGATGAGCACGTATTCGTAAGTGTATACATTCTCTTTTTTTAGTATTCGTCCTTGGTCTGTGATAAATTTCAGATAGTACCTGAAGAACGTTTCTTATTTCTCCAGTTTTGAATCGAGCATTAGTACTCAGAAACATTCTCGGATCTCTAAATATGCACATGTATGCATTGATCACTTGATCATTCACCCATCGAGTGCCATTCAGAGTGAGATAGTCTTTGATGTTGATAATGAAGAATGGAATTTCCGTTCCATTTTCATCATAATTTTTCATTCTATGAACATCGTCACTGTCAGAAATGACAATTGTATCATCAAAATAGTTAAACATGTCATTATTAGCGGGATCATTTTCATCCGGTATCTCATCTAGTGGCTCTGCTTTGATGAGAGTAGCATCGAACTTAAATTGCATTTTCGATGGAGAAGTAATAACCGGTACAATGGTATCTTGGTTATTCATATGTTCATTGTTCTGCGCACGATAATCAATTTGTGCAGGTGAAATATTGGAAGTGTTCGGAACAGCCGCTTCTTCAACGATGTTTTCCTTTTCATTTATTGGTTGTTCCAGAATATTTTCCTTTCTCAATTGTTGAGGGAAAATATTTGCAGATAGTTGTTCTCTATACTCTGTAGCAGAAAAAGTATTCGTTTCAATTTTCCCATGCTTAATAATATCTTCAAAGAAATGCAACGTATAAAGTGGGCATTCCCATTCTTGCAACGTTTGTTCGCATTTTTCAAAGGTATATTTAATTTCATCGACAGAGGCTTTTGTCATAATTTTGAACATTAAAATAATACATTTTAGAACTCTTTTTATGTACTTTGTGTCACCTCTGCTTAGAAAGAAGGGACTGTAAATTACAATTTGTGTGAATGCTGGCATGAAGAATGCAAGCAGCATTTTCGATTGCTTATTTCCAAAGTACACTGGAATAAATATTTTATCAGCATTTTCAATAGAAGCTCCATTGAATTCACTGAAATACTCTCGAGCATTGATGTTCCTGAGTTGATACTGGTTATGTTTAGGTTGTGCGAAGAAAATAGAGGCATCACATCGAAATACCACATTTCGCTCTGTAGTTTTAACGTTTCTTATAATCGCATTCATGCAATAATCAACAACTTCTCTGGTGAGAGGATTTGGACCCAATTTAGTTGGTGCCTTATTAATCTCTTTCCTATCAGACTCGTCGTCATTACAATTATCATATGTATTGTACGGCCGATTACGATTTTCTGTTACAATTTTATTTTCTTCCTCATCATATTGAACATCATCATTTGAGATATAACTGACAATTTTATGAACAGTTTTAACATTCTCTGGTTTCTTCTTAGCTTCTACTTTCGTAGCGTTTTTCTTGGGAACCTTTTGAACAGTTGTATAGTTCTTATTAATGTTGACATTCTTATTAGGCACATTAGGGATAGGAAGTGGTATCGGTTTCTTGAAAATTGGGCGGTTTATTATTGGGTTCGGTAAATTTTCGAATAATTGAATTGTTGATGTGTTGATTGGATTTCTTCCGAGTGGAATTTCCACGGGTCTCAATACTCCTTCATTATCACGTGTAAATATTATTTCGGAAATATGTTGTCTGGAATGAGTTGGATTGAAATTTATAAGGGCAACTTTGTATAAAATATGATTTATGTAGTGTAGTGAAAATAGTCCACAGCTTGTGCTATCATTCTGAAGAGGAATTTTAGTTATTATCTTTGGGTTCCATTGATTTAATTGTATTCCAAGGGAAACTTGTAGAATCTTTTGTACGAGTTGTTTTGCCAAGGAATTAGTGTTTTCGTTCAGGATATGTTTACTTGCAATTGAATCATACACATTCGTGGTCTTCGATTGAATATCAAATTCAATTATCCAAAAATGGTGTGCTTCTCTTATAGGGATGATCACTTTACGGTAGAACTGTCCATGTTGATAATTTATAAACGCATTTTCGAGAACATCGTTATCTGATGCAAAATTAATTGAATTATTCACAACTTTTCTTTCCAATATTTCTCCGGTATAGAGACTTTTCACAATAAGAATATCATTTTTATTTGAATCGTTTAGTAAATAAGTAGCAATTTTATCAAAAGTTGCGGTCTCAATCATTTCATTCGTATTTAATAGAAATTACATTTCTACTTCTGCATTATCTCTGTATCTGTAGGTAATTGCACGTTGAGGCTGTCCCCACAACTTGATTCCTGTTAAAGAACGGAACACTTGATGTCTTACATCAGGAAGATATATTGAATTTGTGTCGTATGATTCATTGCAAATTATAGTTTTCAAGTTATTTAGCATATAAAACTTAGAGAATGCAACAGATGATTGCTGAGCAATTTTTTCGTAAGAATATGCGATATTAGAAGCATTGTGGAAAATAATTTTCATTACTTTTTCATGAACTGATTTTATAGATGAATATTCCTGAAGAGGAAGTGGAGACTTTTCCGAAAAGGAATGGAATATCTTTGCTTGATTATTTTTAGAAGTATATAAGATGCACATTGTACATTTATTGTCGTTTTCTATTATTGTCACACATTGATTTACCTCATCTTCAACTTCAACGTTGAGGCTGTCCCCGGTCTCAATCATTTCATTCGTATTTAATAGAAATTACATTTCTACTTCTGCATTATCTCTGTATCTGTAGGTAATTGCACGTTGAGGCTGTCCCCACAACTTGATTCCTGTTAGAGAACGGAACACTTGATGTCTTACATCAGGAAGATATATTGAATTTGTGTCGTATGATTCATTGCAAATTATAGTTTTCAAGTTATTTAGCATATAAAACTTAGAGAATGCAACAGATGATTGCTGAGCAATTTTTTCGTAAGAATATGCGATATTAGAAGCATTGTGGAAAATAATTTTCATTACTTTTTCATGAACTGATTTTATAGATGAATATTCCTGAAGAGGAAGTGGAGACTTTTCCGAAAAGGAATGGAATATCTTTGCTTGATTATTTTTAGAAGTATATAAGATGCACATTGTACATTTATTGTCGTTTTCTATTATTGTCACACATTGATTTACCTCATCTTCAACTTCAACGTTGAGGCTGTCCCCGGTCTCAATCATTTCATTCGTATTTAATAGAAATTACATTTCTACTTCTGCATTATCTCTGTATCTGTAGGTAATTGCACGTTGAGGCTGTCCCCACAACTTGATTCCTGTTAGAGAACGGAACACTTGATGTCTTACATCAGGAAGATATATTGAATTTGTGTCGTATGATTCATTGCAAATTATAGTTTTCAAGTTATTTAGCATATAAAACTTAGAGAATGCAACAGATGATTGCTGAGCAATTTTTTCGTAAGAATATGCGATATTAGAAGCATTGTGGAAAATAATTTTCATTACTTTTTCATGAATAAATGCTGCAACATAGAGTTCACAGCTGAACTCATCTGACTGTTGTCTGCAGTTTTCATATCTGATTTCAATGTTTGTGTTGTCTCCTCTGAGAGCTTTTATAAATGCAACAAGAATATGCTGGTGTTGAGCATATACTCCTCTATTTTCACTTTTATTGCTGTCAAGGAATGTTAAGGTATTCTCTTTTAGAACTGCTGCTAGGAAATGATTTCTTTTTGAGTCGCTAATTCGGAATATAATTTCGTCTGTTCTTTTACTTTCTAGATTAGGAATGAGGTCACTATCGATAAGTATCGTATGTGTATTAGTAAGACTGCTATTTTTAGTGAATTCAATATTTTTATTCTCATGCAATACTTTTTCGCACTTAGAATATAACTGATTATTGAATAGTAGTATTTTGGAAGTATCATCGTTTACTGTACTGTTTAGAAGATTTTGTAGAAATATATCTAATTGCAATTCTGATATCATTTTTTCTGTTTCTGCGGAATTTCCACCTCGTCTTATTTCAACATAAGTATTTCTGTTTGCATAAGTTTTGATACTGTTATTAGTTCTGCTGATATATTCTTCAATTGATCTGTTATTCTGAGTTTTCTGTTCATGTTCATTTTGGTCGGGGGATGGCACAGCAAAGCTGCAGCAGTCCGTAACCCGGGATTGATCAACAGACTGTTCGCTACAACTTTGTAGGGTGTGGTCAGGATTCCTTACGGAGTCCGTCATCCCACGAGGTTCCCCTGGGTCGAATCCCGAGGGGAGAAGCACATGGAGGACACTTGATCGCATTCCTGTAATGAGCAGTCTTTATTAAAGATATTGGTCACAAAGACGCGACAATTCGAACAGTAATACATTCACGCAACATGCAATAAATATTGTGATATAATCAATAGATTGTGACCATGCATTATGAAAATCGTGAACTGAATTGTTTCAAATTGAGATATATTTGTGACAAATGTATGATATTCAGTTCACGATTTATTATAAAGAATGATCACAATAATAGTGCAAGCATATTGAATATATCACGTTTTAATTGGGACAAATATGACATAACATCAAAAGTTTCTCGTTACAATTTTTCATTTACAAAAAAATATATCATATTTGTCCCAGTTAAATAGTGAGATATTCAATATGCTTAACAAAGTAATCTGTTCATTCCAAATTGACCAGATCCAAAAAAGGAACAATTCAAAAAAATGAGCATGGCCCCTGCGCAAGGATAACATGCAAATTCATGAAAAATTCCATTTTTGTTCAGGAAAGTTACTGCATATTAATTTGAGTATATGAAACGTTTAATATTAAGATTGCACTGTTCTGAGATAATAATATTGCGTTGATTACGAAATATTTAGACTGAAGTTTTGCACATACTTATAGAATTTCTTCTATTTCATAAAGGTTTAGTGTATGTGAAAATAATTAGCACACTTGATCGGTATTCTTGGAAATGATTGGTATTCAAGATCAGTATTCATGGAATGATTGGCACTTGGTAGTAATACAAATTGTTAGAACTCAGGCTCAGTATTCACGGAAATGGTTGGCACTCAGGCTCAATATTCTTGGAAACGATTGTCATTTAGGAACATGTAATGGTTGGCACTCAGGCTCGGTTCATGGAATGGTTGGCACTCTGGCTCGGTTCATGGAATGGTTGGCACTCAGGCTCGGTTCATGGAATGGTTGGCACTCAGACTCGGTTTATGGAATGGTTGGCACTCAGGCTCGGTTCATGGAATGGTTGGCACTCAGGCTCGGTTCATGGAATGGTTGGCACTCAGGCTCGGTTCATGGAATGGATGGCACTCAGGCTCGGTTTATGGAATGGTTGGCACTCAGGCTCGGTTCATGGAATGGTTGGCACTCAGGCTCGGTTCATGGAATAGTTGGCACTCAGGCTCAGTTTATGGAATGGTTGGCACTCAGGCTCCGTTTACGGAATGGTTGGCACTCAGGCTCGGTAATCTTTAACTTCTTCTTCTCATAAATATAACAATAAAATATGAGCAAAACAAAAAAACAGAACGAACATAAATATATACAACATAGAAATATAGATACGCATAGTATGAAAGAAAACAATTTCTAAATTCTAATAATGTGCCCTAAAAAAATAATGACATACAATAACAAATTGATTAGAATAAGTAGGAAATGTAAACGAAAGTTAAACAACTAAATAGATATATAATGTAACACATAAAATTACCTTGAGCGGTTATGTGTAATAAATAATATAAAATCAATATAATTAAGGTATGGATATGAATCTAATTGACATGAAAGTAGTGAGTTCTACAATGAACATACTCTCCAAAATAAGCAAACTAAACAAGTATTCAATAATATACAGTCACCTAAATACGTTTACAATTATAGTGATTTGATTGCATGCCCAAATTCCAAAATGTAATGATAGTAATAACAAAGCACTCTGATTAGGCAAATAATCAAAACTACTGAATTCCATTCTAGACAATCACACAAATGATTACAAATCACAATACGATGGTGATATGTCCGCTATAATCTATTCCATTATTCTAAATCACTGTTGGTATAATCAATACGTGACCAATCCGTCGCAAGAATCTCATAATAACAATAATATGACGGACATGAAAAATCAATCAATTATCTTTTGGGAATGCATTAGATTATCAATGGAATTATCTTTGAAAAATGTATAAGAAAATACTATTCAATTCAATTGCTTCATGTTTTTCTAAACAAAATTCCGAAAAGAACAAATGTTGCAAAAGAATAACCATTAAAAAGCTCAGAAAACGACTAACAACAATAATATTAGAGAAGCATTCAAACAAAATATTGGAATGGTTGACACACGATAATTTTTTCCCGTCCTCCATCCTCTGACAAATGCAATATCTTCTTGTACCGACCTCCATCCACTTATAATTCTTCCATATCTTCGCTTTCAATATTCTTGAATCTTCATTATCTTCTTTCTTTGCACTCCCCCCTCGTCTCTTCATTCCACTTCACAAGTTGATGACGATGATGGAGCTGAACAAATATAGATAATTGAAGTGGCATTTGGAATGGGCATATTTTCTGCTCAAAATATTTACAACTTATAAATTTTACCAAAGGCGTAATCTATGGAACACACGGAAAGGTTACTGTAATATTGGTAAGGCTTCCAATAATTATTTTGACACACCGAACTCAATCTGACACAGCGAACCACTTGCGATGTTACGGTAGACCCAAAACGGTATCTCTCATCCCCTCAGTTTCTCAAATGCCCAATTATTTCCTATCACTTTGAGTACACTAACAGGAGGAAGTACTTGTTCCATAGGAGTACGGTATCTTTTAATGCAATATAAAGCTAACCTATTTGCATTTCTCCTTCCCTCCCAATCCTCCATCTTCCCTTCACTTCACTTCATAAGTTGGAGAAGACGTCGGAGCTGAATGAATCGAGATAATTAAAGTAGCACTTGGAATGAGCATATTTCCCACTCAAATATATTTACAAAACAAAAATTTAACCAAAGGCTTGATTCATGGAGCTCACAGATAAGTTACTGTAACATTTCAATATTTGCGACACTTCCAATAATTATTTTGACACACCGAACTCAATCTGACACAGCGAACCACTTGCAATGTTACGGTAGACCCAATACGGTATCTCTCATCCCCTCAGTTTCTCAAATGCCCAATTATTTCCTATCACTTTGAGTACACAAACAAGAAGAAGTACTTGTATCATAGGATTACGGTATCTTTTAATGCAATATAAAGCTAACCTATTTGCATTTCTCCTTCCCTCCCAATCCTCCATCTTTCCTTCACTTCACTTCATAAGTTGGAGAAGACGTCGGAGCTGAATGAATCGAGATAATTAAAGTAGCACTTGGAATGAGCATATTTCCCACTCAAATATATTTACAAAACAAAAATTTAACCAAAGGCTTGATTCATGGAGCTCACAGATAAGTTACTGTAACATTTCAATATTTGCGACACTTCCAATAATTATTTTGACACACCGAACTCAATCTGACACAGCGAACCACTTGCAATGTTACGGTAGACCCAATACGGTATCTCTCATCCCCTCAGTTTCTCAAATGCCCAATTATTTCCTATCACTTTAAGTACACAAACAGGAAGAAGTACTTGTATCATAGGATTACGGTATCTTTTAGAGCAAGATACAACTGACCTATTTACATTTCTCCTTCCCTCCCAATCCTCCATCTTTCCTTCACACTTTAGAGATGGCCGCGGAGCTGAATGAAAGTACATAAATGAAGCAGGAATACTATTCGAATTTCGAGTCTCGGAATGAAAATATTTGCTATTTAAATTAGTTGCGAATCATAATTTTAACCAAAGACATGACTAATGGAACTCACAACAGAAAGGTTACTGTAACATTTCAATAGTATCGGCAAGGCTTACAATAATTTTGTTGACACATCAAACTCAATCTAACACAAAGAATCACTTGCGATGTTACGGTAGACCTAGTACGGTATCTCCCATCCCTTCAGTTCATCACAGTCATGACGGTATTACCTAACTCTTTGAGTTAACCAACAAGAGGAAGCACTTTTTTCGTGGGATTACTGTAGCTCATTGTGAAAGATAAAACTGACCTATTTACATTTCTTCTTTATCTTCACTCCTCCATCTACTCTTCACTCCACTCCACAAGTCGGGGAGGACGTCGGAGCTGAATCAATCGAAATATTTAGAGTAGCAAAAGAAATGAACATATTTACTGCTCACATTATTGGAAAATCGTAATTTTAACCAAATGCATGACCTATAGAACTCACTGAAAGGATACTATAATATTTCAATAATAAAAACTCTTCGAATAACTATTTTGACACATCAAACTCAATCTAACACACCCATCCAAATAATAAAATTACAGTAGACCCAGTACAGTGTCCCTCAATCATTGCATACTCAAATATTAACCGCTATTTCAGAACTGCTGTTTCTTAACCGTATTTACCATATCCACGAATAGTACTGAAATGGGCAGTTCCCATTCTGAGGTTGCCAATTGAAGTTCCAAACCCGCCCATCACTGAGAACATCAAGAGGAGAAAGTACATATACGGTGCGATTAGTTTCCCATTCCGTAAAAATACAACTGACCTATATATATGTTTCCTCCTCTCCATCCTCCATCTTAACCTCATTTCACTTCACACGTGCGACGGTGGCGGAGCTGAATGATTGAGATAATATACTCATAAATTGTGTTTGTAATAAGAGTATTGTCCGCTTAACTCCCCTCCCCATCATATAGAGTACCTATGCAAGACTATGCCCATTAAACGATTACATTAACCGAATAAATTACTTTAACCATGAGAATATCAGTATAGCCCTGTATTTGAGTGGACACGTAAATACTATAGTTTATCTTAAAGTTTAACAACATTGACAGGAAAGTGTCCTAACGCACATCCAACATCTAGTACCTCACTATTGTACTCTCTAAAAGCAAAAGGGGAAAGTTCCACACAAAAAGCTGAACCTCTCAATGTTTCACACTTGGGATTAGCAATAATGCCAAGTCGCCGGCCTTACGACAGTGAACAAAATAATCAATAACATTAAACTCGTCATTACAAGCATTTTCCCATTCAACTAAATTCCTAATTCTGGCATTACGTGAATTGTTCAGGGGTTACCCAACATTAAAAAAAGTCTTATCGTACCTCATACTCCTCCCCCTTTGCTTCTTTCCTCTTCCCACATCCATCGCGGGGCGAGCGGGCGGACTCTGCAAAACATATAATAAAATGCAAAAAAGTAGTGAAAAAAATGTTTCAAATCAACTGCCGAGTGCTGCAATTCGCATTATCTCTTCTCAAAATATATATTTTATAACGCCCAGCATATCAATCGAATCGTAAGAATGTGGAGAATATTGTAAAAATATCAAAATGTATATGGATAATCAATATACCTTCCGAAAATCGATAATTTCGAAATAGGGCGCACGTGCGGTCTATTCGTTAGTTTTAACTTTTAAATTTAATTATTTTAATTAAATATAAATAATAAGAGCATTAAAACATTGATTATTATCCTATTAGTAAACAGTTGTCGACACCCTATCAAGTGATAGAATGCATATAGACCTACTCGAGCGATTAATGAGTTGCAAAAGTAAAACACTCACGTAATTATAAATTTCCGTTAAAGTATTCTCGCTTTACCAATAATATAATAGCTCTGTGTTATAAATTACACATAGTTAAAGATGTTTTAACTATAGTATCGCGTGTTTAATCAAAATTAGGTACTGCTCGACTCAAAGAACAGAAAGTAGGAACGAACCTCAACTTTTCCGCCTTCCCTGTCGAAATCGTTGCTTCTTCTCGCGGTGGCAAGGCTAAGTTTCACGGCCGCTACAAAATATTATATAATAATAAAGTAAAACAAGTCACTTAACAACAAGAAAGAGGAAACAGAAAGTGGACTAATATTCTTCAAACGCGTGTATTGAAAATGGAATGGAATCAACACGGAATGCGTACAAATGAACAGTACAGACTCGTGGCTAACTCTACATTACCAAAATCAGTGAAACAGAAAGCGGAACCACGCAGAAAAATCAATAAATTCGCGGAATTGTGCCAGAATTTCCAAGCGGACTACCGTAACCGATTCATGGTTGAGTCGCGATCAAAAACTGATTTTTATTTTAATTTGAGTTGTATATTTATTTTAATTACTTATTTATTAAAAATTTGATAAATATTCATTGCTCCCAATGCCCTGAGAATGTTTCAGTTGTTTATCTTCCACTCACGGACTACCGTAATGTTCATTCCCCGGTATTTGCGGCCATTCCGTTCCTCACACCTGCGCACACAAACTAAACCACTGACCTACACACCCTCTGAGCCACTTGAGACGATGGTGGGTAGCTCCTACTGCCCACAGAAGAGGCGAACGAAGCGCCCTTACAGTGGAGAGAGCTGGGAATACGGTAGATTAGTCCCGCCGCGCTCTTTCGCCGCTCGTCACGGGCGTAAATGCTCCAAACAAAGGCACCAAACGAATCATCTAGTAGATCAAAAGAATCACCTCGACGAGTTCTACAAAATGCTCTATTCAGTTTGGGTCCAGAACATCAAAGCAATTAGCCGTCCTCTAGATTGCACTAATTGAAGGCCACTTTCCTCTCTACGTCCTGTCGCTTGCTCGCGATATCTCCGTTTTTTTAAAACTTATCGAGACGGCGATTGCCTAGATCGAAAGAGGGATGTTTTCTGCCCATGATAGTCTAGTTCGTTAGTTTTTACCACGACGTCTTTTATACTTACCATGGGCTCAAAAAGTAGGGTGCGTTTTGCGCAAAATCGCAAACTCGACATTCACCCAGGAAAATGTCGATAACTCGCCACATTTTTGAGCTACAGAGATCCCACCGGTCTCGCCACAACCATCTGATCATTCCCTACAACAAGGTTTCATTTTATAAGAATCCCGACCAAAAACAAAGTCGCCATCCCTCGAAACGTAGCCGCGTCGCTAATCCGAAAATTCGACCTTCACCCAGAACTCTCCGGGTTCGCTACCAACCAGCTCCAAATTGCAGCAAGGGATTGTACATCGACCCCACATGCAGCTAAAAATGCTGCAAAAGGTCCAAAGGGATTGGACCTACGCCTCCGTTTGCGCGCTAATCTAACTTCTTCCCAACTGCGCCACTCACTCGATTTTGAAACGAAACGTGTTTTGCGCAGTAGGAGCGCCGGGTTGGGTAGTTGGAGTGCTCGGGTGCACGCTAGGACACTTTCTGACAACTTCCCGACACTTTGGGGCCATGCTAAAAATACAGCAAAAGGTTTGCACCGAGAGGGATCCGAACCTGAGCCCCTGGCAGCGCCTTTTCCCACTGCGCCACGCTTAAATCGAAATATATTAAAAGATCAAATAGCCTATTCGAACCGCCTCGACGAGTTCTACAAGATGGTATATAGCCCGAATCACCAATGTAACAAAGAAAGCAGCGAGATCAGAAAATTTGTTTTCCTCGCACCAAACTTCTTCCACTAAAATGGAGATATCTCACTTCAACATTGACCTACCGAGATGGCGTTGGTCTCAATCGACAGAGCGGCGTTTTCTACCCAAGAATTCACTTTGAGCTAGTACTTACCACGACGGCTTTCATATTTACCAAGCGCGAGAATGCGATTCATAAAAAACACCAAACTTTGACCCGTCATATCTTCCTTCAACGACGTCCTAGAAGGTCGTCCGTTGAGCGAGTTGCGATGCAAAAATTTTCGCACTGGAGTATCTCGACGAGATCTACAATTTTCTAAGCAGAACCGAAGCTCTAACTTCAAAGAGAAAAAAGTTATAGCCGAAAAACGGCGAAAAACGCGAGAGTGCCAACTTTGGCGGCCATTTTGACCTACCTACAGTAACCCAATCGATTTTGTGTCAACATGAAAAAGATGCGCCGTCATCGATAGTACCTTACCTATATATTTCCCACATCTTGCCATCAAGTTCCAGCTCGCAAAAAGTTACGGTAATCTGAGCAGTCAATCGGTCATCCTGTGTTCTTTTATGTATAGGGAACTAGCCGAGCTCCGCTCGCTAGGGGAACGCCGTAAATTGGGTTTTACAAGACGATTTTTTGTGATAAAAATTCTAGCCGAGAAATGGATCATGTTCGAAAAGAATACATGAAAATACAGCGAAGAATTCACGAAGATATTACTTGCTCCGACGCTGCGCGTCGTCGCAAGTAATGCAAACATACAAAAAATAACTTCAAGGAAATCCTATGTTCCTAAGCGGAAACTCAACAATTCCGAGAACACACGTCGAAGCTAAGAAAATATCGAAAATGTGAAAATTTGTAATAAAATGTAGATAATAATTTATTACTAATGTTTATTGTCTACAAATCAGTGGGTGCAAATGTTGAAAAAAAATGCAAGATTTAAATGACAATACACTTTATTTCTAGAAATATCATCGGGAACACATGAGTGACATCTGCTGTCTGCACTGGCCGAAGATGTAGTTCGGAATATTAGATGCATTGTCCTGACATGGCGACAGGCATAGTTTACTTGATTAAGATATTCTTCAATATCCTTTGTTTATTCACACAATTGATGTTGTGATTCAATGATTTATTAGGTTTGATTATAGGCCCCTCCCACCATCCACGCCCATCACCACCTCTAGATATTTATGGCTCATAATTAATTATTTTCATTGATTATTTATATGTCTTTCACATTTTAATGTACCATTTGATGTACACTTCAATTGAAATAGTATTGTAAGAATAAATTATTTATTCTTAACTAATTGTTAGCATCATCGGACTCATTATCGGACTCTGAATCTTCCCCAAAGATGTGATGCCTCTCGAGGTCCTCATCATCACTGGATAATTCTGCCGCGTAATCCTGAGGATTCACGAAGTCCTCTTCAGGTTCAGCGTCAAATTCATCTTCTTCAAAATCAGAGTCCTCGCGGTTCTGATCTTCTTCGTTTTCGTAATTTTCAAAATTATCACTCTCATGAGACAACTGAGAAGAGTGTTCCTCAGTCCGCTCAATTCGTGATTTTTTCTGAGCAGGTTCGTAATCATCATCAGTTGTCTCAATAGCATCAGTATTCTCTTGCACTGGTTTACTCCAGAGATTATTGATCATTGTTTCCAATTCCTCATCTCCAATGTCTTCCTCATCCTCATCGTAATCTTCATTGATTACTTCTTGGGATTGTTGTTGAGAAAGGAAAATTGCTTGAGAATGGAATGTTTCTTGAGGTTGAGACTGCGACGTCACGGGTTTGTCTTCGCCCTCTTCCATCATATCATCTTCGTCAGAAGATATAGGATATCCCTTTTGTTCAGGGAACTCTTCTTCATCGGTACTTTCTCCACCGACATTATCATCTATTCCGTACATCTTTACACTTGTAGCTTGTGAATTGCAAGGAGTATCTAAGTGACTCGTAAGATCTTCTCCGACAATTTGCAGCAAATCAGTGTTGACAACGTTTGTCACGAGAGTAACAACAGTGCCATCAGGTAGCGTTTTCTGACAATGTTCAGGTTGTGCGTATACTTTGATTGAATCGCGATCTCGGACTCTTGAAAACGCAACGTACATTTGCCCGTGCGAGAACGAGGGAGTTGTCATGCACAATCCCACTCTATCGAGTGTCTGTCCTTGACTTTTATTGATTGTCATCGCAGAGCACAGTTTAACTGGGAACTGCCTACGACTGAGTGCAATTCCTTGTTTGTCTTCGTATTTTAAGACAATTCTAGGAATAAATACAATTTTTTTGTAATCATTTTTGACGGATAAATTCTCGCATTCCATCAATTTGTACGGATACGCAGGATCCTGATGGAGCCTTCTGAATATTACTTTCGTGCCATTGCACAATTTATTCTTAATATCAATGTTTCTCATAAGCATCAGAATGCTTCCTGCCTTCACGTGCAAATCGTGAGGTGGCAATTCATGGATATATCAGCACAGAGCATGCTTTCAGGAACATCGAGTTTATCTCCGTGGAAATTATTCTGACTCGTACCGACTCCAGCAAGCCATTTTCCGTATTCTTTTTGACCTGGTTTGAGTCTCATATTTTTGTCAAGCTTCAAGTGTTGGAACTTTTCAAATAGAGGTGAATTATTGATCGTGACTGAATCAACATTCGAATTTGATGGATTCTTCAGAATGGGGAGAATCTGCTTGAAGTCTCCTCCAATGAGTATCACCTTATTTCCGAAGGGCGCATCTTGATCACACTCAGGGCTTACAGCCTGGAGTGTTCTATTTACGTGATCGAAGGTATAAATATCAGTCATTGAGATTTCATCCCAAATGATAATTTCTGTTTCGGCCAATTTCTTCCCTCTCCCTTTTGTAATGTTGAGATTGGGCTTGGTGAAAACGGATGGGTTCAATGGAATTTTGAAAGCAGTATGTGCTGTCAATCCCTCTGGCAGTAGTGTTGCTGCGATTCCCGTCGAAGCGACTGGTTGAATCGGGTGATCATTTGCGATGCACCAATGAATGATGTATTTGTACAGGAAAGTTTTCCCGCATCCTCCGCTTCCTGTTACCATGAACAGTCGATTCGGATCGGAAGGGTTTTCAATACATTTAATTATCTTTTCGGCAATTACTCGCTGTTCAGCATTCCGTTTTCCTCTATTTTCGAGGCAATAATCTTGAGAAATTTTCTTTCTCTTGTCATGTATCCTCTGAAGAATTCTCGGATCCAAAATTACTTCAGGTAGGCCGTACGTTTTATACTTGCGACCTTTTGACTTTAGCATTGATTTGATGTGGGCGAGAGCTTTTTGCTCTCTTTCATCGGGGGTATACTTGTTGTCCCTATCGGGATCAATCAGCATAGCCTTGTATTTCTCCCAGAATTGACGGGGATTGGGGACGTTACAATTTGCGAGAATTGTAGCAAAGAGTACTCGAGAAGCGTAAGCCATCTTAGTTCTCGTGCCCAATTGCATGCAATAATCCCATTCCTCATCATCATTCAGATATCCCATGGCTCTTGCAGCTGTTTCGAAACTGGTGTAAACAGTTTGAGTGTTTGGGTCAGTGAGTAGTTCATCATAACTTCTATATCCTGCTCTTTTGCGTGCGAGTACATAAAGTCCGTATTTTTCCATATTTGATGGAAATACAGGAACGAGGTATCCAACATTCTTATTAATTTGATGTTGTCTGTTTGGAGCATACTCAACGTAGCCTTTCTTCTTATCATAACGCAATTGCATGTTTACCTCCTCGAATGTGAGGTCTCTACGTGCATCCGGTTTTTTCATGTATCTCATATAATCAAGAAATTTGGTTCTTGATTTTTTAATCTTTTCTGCAATTTCCTGCTCAGTTTCTCCTTCTTCGTAGCACACACTGTTTTCTCCTTCGAGATGAACATAAAGAGGAATTACAGTGTGTGAACAAAATGATTTAGGGAACCCGAGAATGCTCCACGCACTCTCATGTTGATCTACGTATCGAGCATGTTTGAATGCTTCAATTTCGTTCAAATCAACAACAGGACGTTTAGTTCCATTTTCGTTATCTGCTGGTTCTCGAATTGTGACTCCTTTACCGACGAGTTCTTTGACATCGCCGATTCTAAAGATGATTTCATCGAGACCTTTGTAGATATATTTAAAAATATATCTGAAATTCATAACTCCAGTGATCGCTTCAATATTAATGTGGCTCTGGAATTTGTACAACAACGATGGATTGTACGGTACAATGTGTTGATTCGATGCGATTCGAGGAATCGCGTGATTTTTGGAACCGAAATGAATAACGGATCCATTGTCGCGTCTCCGATATTTAGGATAGTCATGTTCGAGAATCATAGTTTCATCGGAGAAAGGCTTCGGGAAATTGTTGCGACAATGAGGTGCATAGGGATTAGTCATTTCCTTTCTGCAGCTCATTTCATTCTTTCCATCACATGGTCCGTGCACATGATGCTTTTTCACAAGTTCAAATAAAGCTTTTGTTCGCTCGTGATTGGGATCTCCGACGGGTGCAATTTCGGGAATTTCAGCGCAAACCACGCGATCAATCTTTTCTTTAGTATCAAGTGGTTCTTCCAGTTTGATTATCATATGCATATGGGGTGCACCCCGTTTCTGGAATTCAATACTCGAAACGGCGTATACGACCTTTCCAAGTACTTCTCTCTTGATAATATCATCAGTGAGTTCGTTTAATTTCGCTCGGAAAATCCTTGCCACATCATATGCCATGTACTGCCAATCTTCGTGCTTTGAAATTTTCAGTGCTTCGATTTCTGGCCAGTGTGGATTAGCGGTTGCTGTGAGGAATAGATCCGGCTTTCCATATTTACGCATAATTGCCATACTGTCGTAGAATCTTTTATCCAAATTCTTCGTACTTCCTGGCATACTGTCGGGAAGCTGGATACGGATTCCCGGTTCGTATCCTTGCTTGTTTAATTTATCTCTAATAAATTTACTGAATGTATTTTCAGTAGTAAATCTCTTATTTCTATTAGCTTCAGCTTTCATCTTGATAAAGCTGAAATAATCGTTTTCACATTGATCGTTTGCATGAAGTAAATACTCGGCAGTAATGGGACCTAATCCAATGGCTGGATGTTCCATGCCTTTTCGATCATCTCTTCTGTTCAGGAAATATCTCATTGTCTCTTTGCGAGAGGGAGTTGTTCTTTGATTAGAAGACTTGGAATTTTTAGCTGGTTTTCTTTTCAGATTTCGATGATACAATGTTTCTCCTCTACAGAAGATGAATGGAAACATTGCTGCATC
Source organism: Pristionchus mayeri (assembly GCA_036245805.1). NCBI lineage: Eukaryota > Metazoa > Nematoda > Chromadorea > Rhabditida > Neodiplogasteridae > Pristionchus > Pristionchus mayeri. The sequence goes on along the minus strand of BTRK01000002.1, from coordinate 39,100,110 downwards.
TCGATATGCTGCCATGTGAGGGATGTATGTTTGCTTATTTGGTTTTTTGGGGAACACTCGAATACCTTTGTTCAAGTCCTCATAATCATACAGTTTACCCTTTTCGTACATTTGGAAATACGCAATAGGTTGATCTGTTTCGGGTGCATTTAGATTTCGTTCGTGCGTCGACGGAACTCCAAGGCATTTCAGAAATTCGAGTCTCTTTTTATTATTTATTTTCTTTGCATTAGCATCATCTCCTTCGGGAACGAGTGCGCCCGTTTCTTTGAGATGCTTATCAAGTTTCCCTGCGGCAATGCTTTTATTGACCTCGAATGGATCCATAATGGTCATTACAATTTCGCGAGGTACTTCTTTAGCATTTTTTGCTCGCTCAAATTCTTCTTTGGTCAGCTCAATGGCAGTTTTATAAAATTCATAGAATGGGTGCGTCTCTTGTAAACATTTTCTGTATTCTTCACTGAAATACTGAACGTCAGCTCTGTCTGTGTCAGATAGTTTCACGTTGCGATAATCTCTGTCTACTGCAACTTGCTGATTACAGATATTCAGGCAAGTGAAGTGATTCCCGGCGTACGGGGAAATATCGATACTCACTGGTGCAACCTTGTATGCACCATTAATTTTGATAGGGATGGTTCCTCCCTTCGGGAATTTGTTTCTCGGCATAGATTTGGTTGTACGACATGCAAATGAATGTTTTCTGTTCATTTCTCCAAGCATTCTATATGGAGCAGAGGATGAACATTTATGAATGTTCTCTTTGAGTTCCAGCATTTTCTTCACTGTTATTTTAACGTGAATTTGATCACCGAGATAAACGTCGCCATTTTTACAGCAAACTTTCGGATCTTCATAATGTTTGTAAATGTGAGCCTTGCAATGCTCACACTCAATTTGTGATGGTAATATGAAAATCTCAGGAAGAGGATTTCCAATATGAAATCGATTCGTTTGTTGAGTGATTGATCTTCTATTTCTGTTTGCAGCTACATGATTTGCATTTCTATTATTGACACGTACTGATTGTGCGTATGAAAGAGCAGAAGTCGATGAAGGATCATCATTAATTCTGACTCGGCACACTTCATCAACATATTTCCACTCTACATCAGATATTTCCACGAATGGTTCCGAAGTGAGTTGTCTCTTAATCAAAGTTTTTAGAGACAGGGTATCAAATTTGTATAAAATATTTCGTTCATGTTGAATGAAAGAATGAATTATTCCAGTAATGAAAGCCAGCGAATTTACTGGTTGCAGATCTGGAGGATATACTTTTTCAATACTACATCTTGTGCGGTTTCTACCATATATTGAGGCGACTTTTTCAATTTCAGCATACAGTGATGAACAATTCGAATTTATTTCTTTGTCATAGATAGTGCATTTTTGCTCTCGAATTATTGCAAGACAGTAGTGCGAATTTCGTTTGAATGGAATTATTAAACAATCCCTTGTGTCAAGAGAGAAGCCTTCGAGGCGAACTTCTGACGAGAACGCTTGGAGTGGTAACACCATCGTGTGGGTAGACTGAATACTGCACACGTAAGCGTTAAATATTTCTTCACTGATGTCAAAGGAAAAGTCATCCAACTCTTTCAATCGATCTGTATTGAATATCGGTTTTTTAAATGTTTTGCAAAATTTACTTTTCTCGTCATCGGATAAAGTGATTTCAATTTTTGGAGATTGGATAATATAACTTAAAATGTTAAATTTAATTTTATTCTCAAGATTTAAGTACTCATTTATATCAAATGAATGAGATGAATTGAGAACAAAGTTTAAATTAGTCAATAATGCCACAAATGAATTTGCTGATGTTCTTGATTTCACAATATTATTAGTATCAGAAGAGATTTCAACTGTTTTATCTGTATCCTTTAGTACGTCAGAAATTTGTAACAGTTTTGATTCGAAACTATTGTTCTTTTTACTTTTACCGAGGAGGATAGTCAATTTTGGACTTGTTAGATCGTTGTTGAACAAGCTCAAATACCACATCCTTTTATGTAAGAACGGGATAATATAACGCTTCCCTTGCTCTCGTAATGATTTAATTTTATCTACATTTCCATCTTCGAAATATTCTGCGACATATTCTGCATTTATCACTTTGTAGTCAGAGTTATCAGATCGAGAAACTCGTTCCGCAATGAGAACATTGAGCATTTTTGCAGGCACATCAGAATTGTCTCTGAAGAACTGTAAATCTCCGAGTTCAATTTCAAACAAAGGATTTTCTTCAACTTCTCGAGTTGAAGCTAGCCCATGCTTTATAAGATAGTCGATTAAATTTTTATCATTTGATTTCTTCTTAATTTCAGGTTTTGAAGACGGTTCGTGGCGCCTTTTCCGTAATCTCGGTAGTTCATATGTAATGTCTTCATTAACATTTTGCTGATCAATGTTATGAGCTTTTACTAATTCGTCTTTCAACCATTCTTTAAAATTATTTGTATCAACATTATCCTTTCGTGAAATAGAGATGTACGCATTTATAGGTGTTATGACTCCACTGCTGCAAGAATTATCTACGAAACTGCTGTCTGGATCATGCTTGATATCGTTATCATGCATTTTAATATCGAATAAATCATTTAAGAAGTCATTGACAACTTTCTTATCTGCATTGTTTAATCCTCCTCGAGAATCGATAACAGTCGCACAAGTTGAGTAATACTCAGCAAGTACCCATCTATCAGAAATTCTCAATGGCATGTAGAAACGTTTATCTGTTTGTTCATGTCTTTTAATTGTTACACCAATACATTTAGTTTTTAAATAATTACCGAATAGGTTTGAAGACAATAATGTCGCTTGCTTATACTTATCTCGGGGAATCATTAATTCAATTCCCGCATCCATTATTTCTGAACATAGTTCTGACTGGCCAGATATACAATTGACCATTTCAGATGTAATTTGAACAGATTTCAGTTGTTCATTGTTAGATTTTTTTGAATCAGCGGTATCCATTACATTATGATTACTTTCTAGATTATTAGAAACTTCTGGTATGTCCATCAATAAGATTTCTCCTTTCAATTTTTTGATAATTTCTTCACAGAAATCATCGTAATTAAATGATGAAAAATTATTGATTTGAGTTGATTGAGATAAATAAATTTTGCAATGACGAAGCATAAGCAATTGCTCTTTAAAGAAATCGTTCTCAGGCGCGAATTCTTCTTTAAACAATTCAAATGAGACATCTTTATCGTAAATTAATTTAATAGATTGTTGAACAATGTTTTTAATACAGTCATAATCTTTTGGATTAGTAGATTTTCTTGGAATGCATATCCAACATTTCATTGTGACTTTTGAGTAAAATAATACCATGCAGAGTTCAACTTTATTACTTTTCATTTTCATAACTGGGAAAATTACTCGTTCAGCTTTCACTGGGAATGACAAATTGTAAAAGTATTTAGATGCGTTTTCGCGCTTCAGTTTAATACTTTTATTGATCAAACTGCATTTTGCTAATAAAACAGATGAGTCGATAAAACAACTCAATACTTGTTCAAAATGTGATGCAGTTAGACACTTGGTTCGTGATTGTAAGATATCGACAATTTTCTCTTTGTCGACACAAATTGATTCGTTCATAATTTGAACAGAATTTTTAGTGCATTCAGTTCTATTTGATGTAACTGAGACTGATCGTGATCGTGGTGCAATTGATTCTCGATCACTGTTGTCAGAGAACAATTCAGGAGAATCAGCTCGAATCGGAATCTGCACTGGCTTAATTTCTGATGTATCTTCAGTGATTTTTCTCGCATCATCATCAGTAGATCGTGTGCTTCTCACAGAGGTTGATCTCGTTGATCTTCGAGATGCGACTGATGAAGCTCTGGATGATCTATTGAACACTCGAGAAGGAGATTCCATCAATTCATCTTGAAGATTTGTATCGTTATTTTTGTCATCCTTTTCAAATCTTTTGATTAAAGAATCGTGATAGTTATTCATATCGGAAAGATCACAAGATTCAATGGAATCTGCAAAATTTTCCACACAACGTAAGAGAGTAATGACAGACATTTCACTGTATGATTTGTCCATCTTAGTCTCATCATGCTTAGCTATTATGTATTCCAAACTTTGAGAAAGATTTTCGTCTGGGAATATATAATCGATCACGCTTCGTACTTTTTTAATTGCTTCATCGGTTGTATTCTGATTAATTTTATCAATAACGTAGTGTATAACAACTTTGTTCATTGATTTCAAATATCCGATGAGGAAACAATGGCCAACTTTTTTTCTTTCCATTCGGAAGCACGGAAAGACTATTTTATCAGCATTCTTATTCAGGATGGAAAAGAATTCCATTCTAAATTTCTTTCTGAGATCAAAAATATATGTTTTTGCGAGAGAAATATCTTTCGATCGCAGAATGAATTCAAGAGATTCATTCACAAACTCACAAGATAAAGTTTTCATTGTCTTAATTTGTAGAACAAGTTGTGCTGATGCATTTTGTGTTTCAGAATTTTCCATTGATACATCTGATTTATGAATAGTTGTGATGGGAGTTACTGGTAACGGCATGCCAGCGGGAGACTCTGATCGAATTCTTTCATTGACAATTGAAGTTGAGTTATTAGAAGGGACAGCAGGTGTCTTAGACCTCGATCTCCTTTTTGGGGTTTCAGGAACAGCGAATATAGCATCATCGTTTGTTCTCCGAGTACTTTTTCGTGACTTCTTAACTGGAGTTTGAAGCACAAGATTCTCTGAGAGATAATCAGCTAAATCACTACTCACTTCTACATTATCTTGGTTCACATTCGTTTGAACATTAGAAGATTCAATTTTTCTTTTCGGTGTTTTCGGAGCAACACACTGACTTATATCGATGTCTGTTGCATTCTCACTTTCAACAACATTTTTGTCGACACTTTTTGCACCTTTACTTTTCGTTTTTATTGCAGCTTCGTATTTCGAGAACCACAACGCAGCTTCGGGTAAATCTCTTTTTCGTATTTCTCTGAGTTCTTTGTGATAAGTGTTATCAACAATTCTTCCATCCTCGAGTCTGATTCTTCCATCCTCGAGTCTGACACAGAGTGAATCTTGGAGAACCATCATTAAATCTTCTCGATGTTTTGTCATACAGTGCTCTTTGGGCAACGTGTGCTCACCCAGAAAATATAGAGCATGGAGACATACAAACATGCCACAGTTTATCAAATCATTTTGAAACATTGTCTTGCCTTTTGGGTTAATTGTGAACGAGAGAGCTGGTTTTCCTTCTCGGACATTTTTATCTCTCAGATCGTCCCATACGTTATTAATACGTTCACGTTCATTTTTAGTGAACGGTACATTAAGAGAATAAAAAATGATTGCATTTTCATTTTTGACATCAAAAATGCACAGTTTCCAGTGTCTTTGTGTGCAATATGGGAAGAGCACGTATTCGTACGTGTATACATTCTCTTTTTTTAGTATTCGTCCTCTTTTTGGTTTATTATAAAATTCAGATGGTACCGGAAGAACGTATCTTATTCCACCAGTTTTGTATCTAGCATCAGTACTCAGAAACATTCTCGGATCTCTAAATATGCACATGTATGCATTGATCACTTGATCATTCACCCATCGAGTGCCATTCAGAGTGAGATAGTCTTTGATGTTGATAATGAAGAATGGAATTTCCTTTCCATTTTCATCATAATTTTTCATTCTATGAACATCGTCACTGTCAGAAATGACAATTGTATCATCAAAATAGTTAAACATGTCATTATTAGCGGGATCATTTTCATCCGGTATCTCATCTAGTGGCTCTGCTTTGATGAGAGTAGCATCGAACTTAAATTGCATTTTCGATGGAGAAGTAATAACCGGTACAATGGTGTCTTGGTTATTCATATGTTCATTGTTCTGCGCACGATAATCAATTTGTGCAGGTGAAATATTGGAAGTGTTCGGAACAACCGCTTCTTCAACGATGTTTTCCTTTTCATTTATTGGTTGTTCCAGAATATTTTCCTTTCTCAATTGTTGAGGGAAAATATGTGCAGATAGTTGTTCTCTATACTCTGTAGCAGAAAAAGTATTCGTTTCAATTTTCCCATGCTTAATAATATCTTCAAAGAAATGCAACGTATAAAGTGGGCATTCCCATTCTTGCAACGTTTGTTCGCATTTTTCAAAGGTATATTTAATTTCATCGACAGAGGCTTTTGTCAAAATTTTGAACATTAAAATAATACATTTTAGAACTCTTTTTATGTACTTTGTGTCACCTCTGCTTAGAAAGAAGGGACTGTAAATTACAATTTGTGTGAATGCTGGCATGAAGAATGCAAGCAGCATTTTCGATTGCTTATTTCCAAAGTACACTGGAATAAATATTTTATCAGCATTTTCAATAGAAGCTCCATTGAATTCACTGAAATACTCTCGAGCATTGATGTTCCTGAGTTGATACTGGTTATGTTTAGGTTGTGCGAAGAAAACAGAGGCATCACATCGAAATACCACATTTCGCTCTGTAGTTTTAACGTTTCTTATAATCGCATTAATGCAATAATCAACAACTTCTCTGGTAAGAGGATTTGGACCCAATTTAGTTGGTGCCTTATTCATCTCGTTCCTATCAGACTCGTCGTCATTACAATTATCATATGTATTGTAAGGTCGATTACGATTTTCTGTTACAATTTTATTTTCTTCCTCATCATGCTGAACATCATCATTTGATATGTAATTTCCAATTTTATGATCAGTTTTAACATTCTCTGGTTTTTTCTTAGCTTCTACTTTCTTAGCGTTTTTCTTGGGAACTTTTTGAACATTTGTATCGTTCTTATTAATTGTGTTATTCTTATTAGACACATTAGGCATAGGAAGTGGTATCGGTTTCTTGAAAACTGGACGGTTTATTACTGGGTTTGGTAAATTTTGGAATAATTGATTTATTGATGTGTTGGGAGGATTTCTTCCGAGTGGAATTTCCACGGGTCTCAGTACTCCTTCATTATCACGTGTAAATATTATTTCGGCAATATGTTGTCTGGAATTTGTTGGATTGAAATTTATAAGGGCAACTTTGTATAAAATATGATTTATGTAGTGTAGTGAAAATAGTCCACAGCTTGTGCTATCATTCTGAAGGGGAATTTCAGTTATTATCTTTGAGTTCCATTGATTTAATTGTATTCCAAGGGAAACTTGTAGGATCTTTTGTACGAGTTGTTTTGCTAAGGAATTAGTGTTTTCGTTCAGGATATGTTTACTTGCAATTGAATCATACACATTCATGGTTTTCGATTGAATATCAAATTCAATTATCCAAAAATGGTGTGCTTCTCTTATAGGGATGATCACTTTACGGTAGAACTGTCCATGTTGATAATTTATAAACGCATTTTCGAGAACATCGTTATCTGATGCAAAATTAATTGAATTATTCACAACTTTTCTTTCCAATATTTCTCCGGTATAGAGACTTTTCACAATAAGAATGTCATTTTTATTTGAATCGTTTAGTAAATAAGTAGCCATTTTATCAAAAGTTGCGGTCTCAATCATTTCATTCGTATTTAATAGGAATTGCATTTCTACTTCTGCATTATCTCTGTATCTGTAGGTAATTGCACGTTGAGGCTGTCCCCACAACTTGATTCCTGTTAGAGAACGGAACACTTGATGTCTTACATCGGGAAGATATATTGAATTTGTGTCGTATGATTCATTGCAAATTATTGTTTTCAAGTTATTTAGCATGTAAAACTTAGAGAATGCAACAGATGATTGCTGAGCAATTTTCTCGTAAGAATATGCGATATTAGAAGCATTGTGGAAAATAATTTTCATCACTCTTTCATGAACTGATTTTACGGATGAATATTCCTGAAGAGAAAGTGGAGACTTTTCCGAAAAGGAATAGAATATCTTTGCTTGGTTATTTTCAGAAGTATAAAATATGCACATCGCACATGTATTGTAATTTTCAATTATTGTCACACACTGTTTCCTCTCATCTTCAAGTTCAATGAATCCAAGAATTTGCTGATCAGTTGCTTGAGGATCTTTGGCCACAGTGAATGCAGCATAAGGAACATAAATAGTTGGTGTGCATTTTCGTGATACTGCCACAATTTTACAATTCATTGCAAAAGTATCGATCATATCATTTGATAAATTATCGAAACTTTCTTGCAAAATATTGATATAAGGTGCAGTTGTATTAATTATCCTTTCTCGAAGGTTTTCAAAATCATATCCAAGATAAAGATGGTAATTTTGACTGCTTAAGTATTCATCTATATACGCACAGACAAATAGTCCACAGCTGGATCCATCGGTTTGTTGGTTACAATTGTCTTCAACTTTGACATCAATTGATGAATTATCATTTCTGAGAGCTTTAATAAATTTCACGATTATGTGCTCGTTTTGAGCATACGTTATTCTCTCACTTTTACTACTGTCAAGGAATGTTAGATCATTTCCATCGAGAATGGCTGCTAGGAAATGATTTCGTTTCGAATCACTAATTAAAAATATCATTTTATCTGTTCGTTTGTTTTCAAGATTCGGAATAAGATCACTATCGATGAGGATCATATGTTTAAGGCTAAGAAGGCTGCTATCTTTAGTGAATTCAATATCATTATTCTCTTGAAGCACTTTTTCACATTTGGAATACAGCTGGTTGTTGAATAACAGTATTTTAGAATCGTTCTCAGACAGTAAATTATTTAATAGATCGGAAATGAACAAGTCAAGTTGCAGTTGGGAAATCATTTTTTCCGTTTCTGCAGATTTTCCTCCTCTTTTAATTGCGTGATCGTTAATTTTGTTTGAGTACAGGAATTTACTGTTTTCATTTGTATTTTCGTTTTCAAATGACAGTTTGTAATTCCTTTTAGCATCATTATTTTGATCAGTGCAGTTTTCAGTTTTTCCAATTTCACTATCATTGATTTTGTTTGAGACAAATATTTCTTTGTTTTCATTTGCATCATTATTTTCAATTGATTTCGAGTTTTTTTCTTCGTTGTTGTTCTTTTTATGGTCGGGGGATGGCACAGCAAAGGTGCAGCAGTCCGTAACCCGGGATTGATTAACAGACATTATGCCACACCTTTGTAGAAGGCGGACAGGATTCCTTGCGGAGTCCGTCATTCCACCTGGATCTCCCGGGTCGAAACCCGAGGGAAGAAGAGAGCGGAGGACACATGAGCGCATTCCTGCAATGAGTATTCTTTAGTAAGGGCATTGGACACAAAGACGCGATAATTCGAGCAAAAATAAATTCACGCGACATGCAATCAATATTGTACCATAATTAATGGATTGTGATCAAAAGTTAGAATAAATCGTGAATTGAATTATTACGAATTTCAATATATAAAGTGAAAAGAATAGTCAAATTCACTTCATGACTCTTTCTTACGTTTGACCACAATTCTATAGAAATGCGCGCACAATTTATCGAGAACTTTCTTTTGAATCTCATCATACTTTTTTCTCGTAAAGGATATTTCTCTGACATTTTGGAATGTTATAACCAGCTTATCGTCGAATACGATGATCATATTGTGAAGAACTGATTCTAAATTTTCTAACTAATGTCCCATGTTGAAAAAGTCATATCACTCTACTAAATACTAAAGAGCTTTCGTGAAAAAAATCACTGCGGACAGGAAAAAATCAGTTCTTCAAAATATAAGCATCGTAATCCACAATAAATTAGTTATGCAATTTCAAAATGTTAGAACAATATCATTCATGAGATTATGATTAAAGGAGATAAGAAAAAATAGATAAAAAAAGAGATAACAAAAATCTAAATTTATGCAGTGCGTAGAGAATGCGAGTGTGCGCTGCGTGCTGAAGATAGAAAAGTTAGGGAAAGAATTGAATCAAGACATTAATTTAGCAAGAATAAAAGTAGAACTAATACGACTAACAAAGTAGCTTAATATAGATTATAATAAGTGCAACAAGAAAGGAAATATTGCAAATAGAGGAAACATAAAATAGATAAAATATCGATTATGGAAAGAGAGTAAAAATGATAAGAATAAAGGCAGATCTACGAAAGCACGGCAAAGATCAGAAAGAATCAGAATAGAGATAACGCAATGTATATTTTAATCTTTGATTTTACTTTGAAGACATTTGATGGAATCGTATTTACATCGAAGCATCGAAGATTTATAGCCACAAAAGTTGGTTGAACAATGGTTTTATAATAGTGAATACATTCACGAAATGCTGTGTGAATCTAGGCGTCTTCTGTTAGCTGAAGAGCCGCATCACACTTATAGCGCATTCGAGAAAATACTCACTATTTATAGTGAGAAGAGTTGGAATAATGCGGCACTAAAATCAGCAAATACCTCCTCACAATGTAATACGAATCCAGGAAACTCCCTTTGATGGAAGGGCCGCATCGTATTTACATTGTATTCGAGAAAATATCGAAGATTTATAGCCATAAAAGTTGGTTGAACAATGGTTTTATAATAGTGAATACATTCACGAAATGCTGTGTGAATCTAGGCGTCTTCTGTTAGCTGAAGAGCCGCATCACACTTATAGCGCATTCAAGAAAATACTCACTATTTATAGTGAGAAGAGTTGGAATAATGCGGCACTAAAATCAGCAAATACCTCCTCACAATGTAATACGAATCCAGGAAACTCCCTTTGATGGAAGGGCCGCATCGTATTTACATTGTATTCGAGAAAATATCAAAGATTTATAGCCACAAAAGTTGGTTGAACAATGGTTTTATAATAGTGAATACATTCACGAAATGCTGTGTGAATCTAGGCGTCTTCTGTTAGCTGAAGAGCCGCAACACACTTATAGCGCATTCAAGAAAATACTCACTATTTATAGTGAGAAGAGTTGGAATAATGCGGCACTAAAATCAGCAAATACCTCCTCACAATGTAATACGAATCCAGGAAACTCCCTTTGATGGAAGGGCCGCATCGTATTTACATTGTATTCGAGAAAATATCGAAGATTTATAGCCATAAAAGTTGGTTGAACAATGGTTTTATAATAGTGAATACATTCACGAAATGCTGTGTGAATCTAGGCGTCTTCTGTTAGCTGAAGAGCCGCATCACACTTATAGCGCATTCGAGAAAATACTCACTATTTATAGTGAGAAGAGTTGGAATAATGCGGCACTAAAATCAGCAAATACCTCCTCACAATGTAATACGAATCCAGGAAACTCCCTTTGATGGAAGGGCCGCATCGTATTTACATTGTATTCGAGAAAATATCGAAGATTTATAGCCATAAAAGTTGGTTGAACAATGGTTTTATAATAGTGAATACATTCACGAAATGCTGTGTGAATCTAGGCGTCTTCTGTTAGCTGAAGAGCCGCAACACACTTATGGCGCATTCGAGAAAATACACACTATTTATAGTGAGAAGAGTTGGAATAATGCGGCACTAAAATCAGCAAATAACTCCTCACAATGTAATACGAATCCAGGAAACTCCCTTTGATGGAAGGGCCGCATCGTATTTACATTGTATTCGAGAAAATATCGAAGATTTATAGCCATAAAAGTTGGTTGAACAATGGTTTTATAATAGTGAATACATTCACGAAATGCTGTGTGAATCTAGGCGTCTTCTGTTAGCTGAAGAGCCGCATCACACTTATAGCGCATTCGAGAAAATACTCACTATTTATAGTGAGAAGAGTTGGAATAATGCGGCACTAAAATCAGCAAATACCTCCTCACAATGTAATACGAATCCAGGAAACTCCCTTTGATGGAAGGGCCGCATCGTATTTACATTGTATTCGAGAAAATATCGAAGATTTATAGCCATAAAAGTTGGTTGAACAATGGTTTTATAATAGTGAATACATTCACGAAATGCTGTGTGAATCTAGGCGTCTTCTGTTAGCTGAAGAGCCGCATCACACTTATAGCGCATTCGAGAAAATACTCACTATTTATAGTGAGAAGAGTTGGAATAATGCGGCACTAAAATCAGCAAATACCTCCTCACAATGTAATACGAATCCAGGAAACTCCCTTTGATGGAAGGGCCGCATCGTATTTACATTGTACTCGAGAAAATATCGAAGATTTATAGCCACAAAAGTTGGTTGAACAATGGTTTTATAATAGTGAATACATTCACGAAATGCTGTGTGAATCTAGGCGTCTTCTGTTAGCTGAAGAGCCGCAACACACTTATGGCGCATTCGAGAAAATACACACTATTTATAGTGAGAAGAGTTGGAATAATGCGGCACTAAAATCAGCAAATAACTCCTCACAATGTAATACGAATCCAGGAAACTCCCTTTGATGGAAGGGCCGCATCGTATTTACATTGTATTCGAGAAAATATCGAAGATTTATAGCCATAAAAGTTGGTTGAACAATGGTTTTATAATAGTGAATACATTCACGAAATGCTGTGTGAATCTAGGCGTCTTCTGTTAGCTGAAGAGCCGCATCACACTTATAGCGCATTCGAGAAAATACTCACTATTTATAGTGAGAAGAGTTGGAATAATGCGGCACTAAAATCAGCAAATACCTCCTCACAATGTAATACGAATCCAGGAAACTCCCTTTGATGGAAGGGCCGCATCGTATTTACATTGTATTCGAGAAAATATCGAAGATTTATAGCCATAAAAGTTGGTTGAACAATGGTTTTATAATAGTGAATACATTCACGAAATGCTGTGTGAATCTAGGCGTCTTCTGTTAGCTGAAGAGCCGCATCACACTTATAGCGCATTCGAGAAAATACTCACTATTTATAGTGAGAAGAGTTGGAATAATGCGGCACTAAAATCAGCAAATACCTCCTCACAACGTAATACGAATCCAGGAAACTCCCTTTGATGGAAGGGCCGCATCGTATTTACATTGTACTCGAGAAAATATCGAAGATTTATAGCCACAAAAGTTGGTTGAACAATGGTTTTATAATAGTGAATACATTGTCGAAATGCTGTGTGAATCTAGGCGTCTTCTGTTAGCTGAAGAGCCGCATCACACTTATAGCGCATTCAAGAAAATACTCACTATTTATAGTGAGAAGAGTTGGAATAATGCGGCACTAAAATCAGCAAATACCTCCTCACAATGTAATACGAATCCAGGAAACTCCCTTTGATGGAAGGGCCGCATCGTATTTACATTGTATTCGAGAAAATATCAAAGATTTATAGCCACAAAAGTTGGTTGAACAATGGTTTTATGATAGTGAATACATTCACGAAATGCCGTGTGAATCTAGGCGTCTTCTGTTAGCTGAAGAGCCGCATCACACTTATAGCGCATTCGAGAAAATACTCACTATTTATAGTGAGAAGAGTTGGAATAATGCGGCACTAAAATCAGCAAATACCTCCTCACAATGTAATACGAATCCAGGAAACTCCCTTTGATGGAAGGGCCGCATCGTATTTACATTGTACTCGAGAAAATATCGAAGATTTATAGCCACAAAAGTTGGTTGAACAATGGTTTTATAATAGTGAATACATTGTCGAAATGCCGTGTGAATCTAGGCGTCTTCTGTTAGCTGAAGAGCCGCATCACACTTATAGCGCATTCGAGAAAATACTCACTATTTATAGTGAGAAGAGTTGGAATAATGCGGCACTAAAATCAGCAAATACCTCCTCACAATGTAATACGAATCCAGGAAACTCCCTTTGATGGAAGGGCCGCATCGTATTTACATTGTATTCGAGAAAATATCGAAGATTTATAGCCACAAAAGTTGGTTGAACAATGGTTTTATAATAGTGAATACATTCACGAAATGCTGTATGAATCTAGGCGTCTTCTGTTAGCTGAAGGGCCGCATCACACTTAGAGCGCATTCGAGAAAATACTCACTATTTATAGTCACAAGGTTCAATGAAGAGAGATATTAAGAATGAGAATTAGAACTCATTAATTTAAATCAGAGTTTTATGAAATAAATAGTGTTTTATTCCGAAATAACAAGAACATTTGGAATGACAAAAAAGAAGCGCAAAAGTAGACAACAGTAGAACGAACATAACTGAATTATGATAAGAAAATAACAAATTGGATTCCTTTATTCTTCAAGCATTTTTGCTATCTCCTCCTTTCTAATCATCTTTTATGCCATTATACAAGTTAAGAACAACATGAATATATACATTTCTTCTTATTTTTACTTCTTCTGTTATCTTCGATGTCGTCGTCGGTTCGTCTGAAATGGTTTCGTTAACATAGAAGGAAACACTCAGGGAAAACATTATAACACGCCGGACCACTTTATGAGCTTATGGTAAACTCACTACCCTATCTCTCATTTCCTTAGTTCCTCACATGCACAGTTATTGCCTATTCGTCTTCATTTCCACTCCTTCATCTTCCCTTCCCTCCACTTCACACCTTAGAGATGGCGCCGGAGCTGAATAAATCGAAATATTACTTTAAAATGCTTCAAATCATTTGAAAATCATAAATTTGACCAAACACATGCTCTCTGGAACTTACAGAAACGTTACTGTAACATTTCAATAATAATATTTCCTCAAATAATGATTTCGACTCAGCGAAAATAATCTGACACAGCTAACCACTTGTGATGTTACAGTAACTCCACAACGGTATCTCTCATCTCCTCCGAAAATCACATGCTCATTTGTTACCTATCACTTTGAGTACACAAACAGGAGGAAGTACTTGTTCCATAGCAGTACGGTATCTTTTAATGCAAGATAGAGCTAACCTATTTGCATTTCTCCTTCTCTCCCAATCCTCCATCTTCCCTTCACTTCACTTCATAAGTTGGAGAAGACGTCGGAGCTGAATGAATCGAGATAATTAAAGTAGCACTTGGAATGAGCATATTTCCCACTCAAATATATTTACAAAACAAAAATTTAACCAAAGGCTTGATTCATGGAGCTCACAGATAGGTTACTGTAACATTTCAATATTTGCGACACTTCCAATAATTATTTTGACACACCGAACTCAATCTGACACAGCGAACCACTTGCAATGTTACGGTAGACCCAATACGGTATCTCTCATCCCCTCAGTTTCTCAAATGCCCAATTATTTCCTATCACTTTGAGTACACAAACAGGAAGAAGTACTTGTATCATAGGATTACGGTATCTTTTAATGCAATATAAAGCTAACCTATTTGCATTTCTCCTTCCCTCCCAATCCTCCATCTTCCCTTCACTCCACTTCATAATTTGGAGAGGACGTCGGAGCTGAATGAATCGAGATAATTAAAGTAGCACTTGGAATGAGCATATTTCCCACTCAAATACATTTACAAAACAAAAATTTAACCAAACGCTTGATTCATGGAGCTCACAAATAGGTTACTGTAACATTTCAATATTTGCGACACTTCCAATAATCATTTTGACATACCGAACTCAATCTGACACAGCGAACCACTTGCAATGTTACGGTAGACCCAATACGGTGTCTCTCATCCCTCAGTTTCCCACATGTCCAATTATTTCCTATCACTTTAAGTACACAAACAGGAAGAAGTACTTGTGTCATAGGATTACGGTATCTTTTAGTGCAAGTGACGGGAGCCTAGGGACGGGAGCCCGAATTTTTGAGTACGGAATATTGGTTGCCTCCTTACGACGCTTTTGCTTTCAAACTACCGTACTTTTGATGCGAAATTCTTTCAATATTTTGAAACATTTTTAAAAAATATTTAATGTAATTATTCGATAATTTTATTAATTAGAATGAATAAGAACACATAATGAAAGAACACCAAGCATGGTAAGAAGAGACATATTGAAGAGACATATACAAAATCGAACAAAATCACGCCGCGCCCGTTCACGGCTCGCCACGGGCGTATATGGGCTCCAAATAAATCGCCTAGTAGATCAAAACAACCGTCTCGATGAGTTCTACAAAGTACTCTATTCATTTTCGGTCCAGAACATTAAAGTAATTAGCCGTCATCTCGAATGCAGTAAAAGAAAGCCCCTTTCCTCTCCCTGTTGTCCCGCTTACTCGCGATATCTCCGCTCCCTTTGAACTTATCGATACGGCGATTGCCTAGATCGAAAGAGCAGTGTTTTCTGCCCATAGCAGTATATTTGGTTAGTTTTTACCATTTGAAATCTGTGCAAAATTCCGAGTCGAAAGAGGGTTTTCTAGCCGAAAACGGAGAAATTTGAGTCGAAACGTGTTTTGCGCAGTAGGAGCGCCGGGTTGGGTAGTTGGAGTGCTCGGGTGCACGCTAGGACACTTTCTGACAACTTCCCGACACTTTGGGGCCGAGCTAAAAATGCAGCAAAAGGTTTGCACCCGGCGGGATCCGAACCTGAGCCGTTTACAGCGCCTTTTCCCACTGCGCCACGCTTAAATCGAGATTTATTAAAAGATCAAATAGCCTATTCGAACCGCCTCTACGAGTTCTACAAGGTGGTATATAGCCCGAATCACCATTCTAACAAAGAAAGCAGCGAGATCAGAAAATTTGTTTTCCTCGCACCAAACTTCTTCCACTAAAATGGAGATATCTCACTTCAACATTGACGTACCGAGATGGCGTTGGTCTCATTCGAAAGAGCGGCGTTTTCTACCCAAGAATTCACTTTGAGCTAGTACTTACCACGACGGCTTTCATATTCGCCAAGCGCGAGAATGCGATTCGGAAAAAACACCAATCTTTGACCCGTCATATCTTCCTTCAACGACGTCCTAGAAGGTCGTCAGTTGAGCGAGTTGCAAAGCAAAAATTTTTGCACCGGAGTATCTCGACGAGATCTACAATTTTCTAAGCAGAACCGAAGCTCTAACTTCAAAGAGAAAAAAGTTATAGGCAAAAAACGGCGAAAATTGCGAGAGTGCCAACTTTGGAGGCCATTTTGACCTACCTACAGTAATCCAATCGATTTTGTGTCAACATGAAAAAGATGCGCCGTCATCGATAGTACCTTACCTATATATTTCCCACATCTTGCCATCAAGTTCCAGCTCGCAAAAAGTTACGGTAATCTGAGCAGTCAATCTGGCATTCAATGTTCTTTTATGTATAGGGAACTAGCCGAGCTCCGCTCGCTAGGGGCACGCCGTAAATTGGGTTTTACAAGACGATTTTTGTGATAAAAATTCTAGCCGAGATATGGAGCATGTGCGAAGAGAAGACATTGAAACACAGCGAAGAATTTTTTAAGAGATTACTTGCATCAAGTGATACACAAATACTAAAAATAAGTGTAAAAAGTCCTATGTTCCGTGTTTCAAGAAGAGCTGATGCGTGAAAATGATTTGTAATCCTTATCTCAGTACAACTTTGTCTGACTAATGTGCCTCCTCAACTGCCTTGACAGGACTGAAGTAAAGCGCGTAAGAAAGAGCACGAAGGCCCTCACTGATGATGAATAACGAAATTGAGATTAAATTAATTCGAAGAATTTCTGAGGTTAAAATGCATAAGAGATTGGACGCGACAAAACTTATGTTACATACTGATAATTAATAGGGTAAATCATGAACTGGATGCTCATGAACTTGGAAAAATCGGAGGGTTGAAAATCGATTTTTTTGAAGTCTGTAATTTGCGTGCTCTTTCAACGTAATCTTACTTCTTTGATCGAGAAATGTAAGGAAATGATTGAAATGATCGAATGGAATGATGAATCTGCGAGATGAGAATTTTTCAAAATTTGACATATCATTTTTTCGACTTTCGGAGCTATACAGTGGAAAGGGGCCACCCTGAATCCGCTGATTACTATTTTTTTCTATGTGCGGATGGAGTTAAACTTCCATAATCTTTAATAAAATTCACTTTGTTTGCTACTCACCGAGATGATATGATTTTATTTGTACTCGTAATTTCAGGTTTTCGCTCATATTTTCTGAAATTGAAGTCTTACGGTTTCACTTTCAACATTAAAGTTGTTCAAAATAATTTTCCGCTTATTTTGAGCCCACTGCCAACTCTGTAGCGCATCTGGAAGCTGAAATACTTAGGGCCGGTTATAAAACCGGGAAATCCCTAAACGACGGCTCTGGGACCTGTGACCTAGATTTTTCGAGAAGTTGGATATAGTGTATGCTACCACAATAATGTGAACCAAAACAAAAAATAAAACTTGGAAATTGTTCCCGGGTGTTTACTTTTCCCCCACTGACTCATGATACATGTGGTAAATTCAGGATTTGAAGGTGGATCATATCGCGAAATTTTTAGTCTTTCATTTTTTGGAAAAAAGTTCCCGTGAAAGTTTCCTCCGTGATGGAGAAAAATTTTTTTTTTTATACAGAATTTGGTTTTTTGGATACTTCTTGTCAGGTTGAAGTTTCACAGAAAAGTTTTCAACATGAAAATTGTTCAGAATAATTTTCTGATCATTTTGAGCTCAAATCCACCCCTGTAGCTCGTCTGGGAGCAGAGGTACGACATAGCCAGGTTGAAAACCGGAAAAATTCTAAAAGCCGGCTCTCTGACCAATGACCTATATTTTTCGAAATCTTCACTCCGTGGTAAAGAAAGAAATTCGTTCAGGAACAATTAGCTCTAGCAAAGATGATCGAATATGACCCAAATCTGCATGGTATAGGCTACTCGATTCATCGAAATTTGTGGATACCTATTATGGTTGCTTCTCTCGTCGCAACGGTAAGCATTCTACTGAAAGATGTCGCTAGGAACAATAGAATCCGTTCAAATGTAAGCTTTCAGTGCTTAACCATTATCGTTTGTTGCTGTGTATTCTTCATTCTGCAAACCCTCAGACTTTTATCGGCAAAGGTTAGCATCCGTCATGTTTTTGACAATATCACAGCTCTCATGTGTGAATCGAGCTGAGCATGGAAATGGTGAAATGATTTCTAAACGGTTATGGCCACCCTGAGGCAAGATTCCGTCGAACTTTATTGAAAATATTCACTTTCAACGATTTGGGACGACGTCAAACTTTTGTAGAGGCTGAAGCGGACCGACTTTCAAGTCATGTAATTCAATGTTCAATCGTTCCATTTGGCTAAAAATAGGATGATCTACTCCAAATTTCAAGGAGAATAAGCGTAGGTGGTGGTTGGTGAATTGATAGAGTTAATAAATCGATTAATATAATTCATAATCACCACATGTTCGTCCCAGAAAATGTTTTCAGTTGAAATGATAGTGTTTGAAAAGACGAATCGAATGGCATGCCGTTTGCCATATCTGCCGGGGTGACCGGGGGTCAAAATGTCATTTGAAGGTTTCGAATCTACTTTTCTCAAATCCATTTCAGTTACCAAGCGAGAGTGTCGAGTAGACATTTCAAGCCACCTCTGCCACCAGGGTGCACGGTGTAGTGGCTAAGGCCCTAAGGTGCCATTCCTTTTTATTTTGTAGGGTCCGGTTCGACGCCGCGCCTCTTTAAAATCATTTTTTTCAGATTTTTTCAAGTGCATATTATAGTATTATACAATAAAAAAATGGAATTTGTTAGAGTTCTCTATTAATACTGGCTTCATAACGGAACTTCAGCTTCCATGCTCTAGTACAGTATTTACTCACTTATTGGCTTAAATTATGACATTTCGATCGAACGGACATTTCGAATCAAAACTTTGGTGGAACCAATGTATAAAAATCTGCAAAATATTTTTAAAGAGGCGGGGCGTCGAAGCTGAGCTTGCAAAAATTAAAAGGAATGGCAGCCTAGACTGTTAGCCACTACAGCATGCACCCTGGTGGCAGAGGTGGCTTGAATTTTCTACTCGACACTCTCGCTTGGTAACTGCATTGGATTTAAGAAAATATAAAGTATATTCGAAACCTTCAAATGACATTTTGACCCCCCGGTCACCCCGGCAGATATGGCAAACAGCATACCATTCGATTCGTCTTTTCAAGCACTTTTCAAGGTGATTATGAATTATATTAATCGATTTATGAAAATGCTATTAACTCTTTCAATTCACCAACCACTTACGCTTATTCTCCTTGAAATTTGGAGTATATCATCCAATTTTTTGTCAAAATCGAACGATCGAACATTGAATTACAAGACTTGAAAGACGGTCATTTCCGGCCTCTACAAAAGTTTGACGTCGTCTCAAATCGTTGAAAGTGAATATTTGCAATATAGTTCTTGTGAGGGGCCCTAGGGGCTGTCGAAAAACGATTTCAGAAGCGGGGGTCAAAAAATGTGCCTGGCCCATCACGATTCTATTCGAATCTGACGTGTTACGCGTGATGTACATCAATATAATTAATAGGGACCCGATTCATGCAGATTCATTGATTATAAATTTACAAAACCTCGATCTCTTAGAAGATGTGCCATATATTACTCCGCTCAAACGTGCACGCGCATACATTTTACCAATATCTATGGAAATGCAATTTGAAAACAATAATTTCTTCGCAGATGATAACTCCGTTCTTGATCCAAGCTGTTCCTGTTTTCATTTTCATCGTGTCAATGGTGAACTCGTGGTTTACTCCAGGTACGTCTAATCCATTCACGATATTCGTAATTTAAAAGTAAATGCAAATAGTAAAAAAACTGATCAGGAACGATGTGCTTCATTCTCTGTGTGTTTCTCTGTCACGCCAGTTTCCACACCATTTTACTGATTTGGAAAACGTCCAGCTATCGAGCAGCCTTAACGTGAGTTCATACATCAATTAATTAAAGTTAAGCAGTTTTTCCAACTCGAATATCCAATAAAATTCATACAATTTGCATTGCAATCAGCATACGTCACGTCACACTATTGAATATAAATTCCTTGAACACATAAACAATAATAATATGCGGCTAGGCGTATAAGAAGAAACATATTTTTTGGCACAACACAGAGCTAGCGTAACACTTTCACGGTATTCGAGAAAATTCACTACCCGATGTGAAAAAGGCACCCTATTTCAACATTTCGAAATCTGCATTATGAAGCCAGGCGATACATAGTGCCTCGCAACCCCCTTTTGAAGTTTTTATCTTTTTCACTGTGACAGGTTCAACAGTCGAATGTCTAGTTAGCCCGACTAGCCTCATATAATGTGAAATACGATTAAATATAACACAGTTCAGATGGACGCCACAGCGTAAGGGAAGTCTCGTAGCGCCAGCGAACATGTCCAACATGTGAAGATAATCTAGTTTTTTTTAACGTTGAGCAAAAAGCCTAAAAATAGGACCATGAAAAGTGCGCAGTTCGAATTTTTAATGCATTGAATCAATTCGAACAATTATTTTAATTGAATAAAATGCGAATTTTAGTCGACATCCGTAGAATGTGATTGTAGACTGGTTGTTTGCAATGGATACACGGCACATGATCGCGTGAAATATGATTAAATAAATCATTGCAGTTACTCGCGTAGGGGAACGATCGCGTAAAGAGGTTAAATTTTCAATGGACTAATGTCGTATTCATGCATCATTTTATACTCGTAATAAACTTATTTCAATTATTTTCAAGCTCGATGGTACTTTTAAAAAGCTCATTAATTCACTAACTAGAGACTGGCAATACGGGGCCAGTTTATTACTCGCTAAGATTCATTACATCGCATTGACTTGTTAGAAAAGATGTAGCATCAATTGAGGACATTTTAGAAAACTGTAATTGTTCCCTTTTTAGCTACATTCGTAATTTCCATTTTGCTAATCGTAAATGCTTAGCAGCTTTGGTGTTTATCATATCTCGGGCATCACATACACGGTCTCAGTGTAGCACATGATTTTTGCTATCTCTGTAAAAAATATTAGCCTTCGTCCTAAATTTTAAAAATAATTATGAAAATTCAAAGTGACAGTTGAACTTCTGAATCTATTCTTGGACGACATAGGGAGCGGGCAAAACGTAAACGGATCAGAGTTCGCTGGGAATTCGTCGTAGGAACTTCGGAGTTGTTGCATTGTTACCAGTATGTGCTGCACTATGCAACACTGTTTAGAACCTCTTACCAGGCGATCTTGATTTTCACTCGTAATCTGTGTGGTCATGGTCCAAAATTGAGAATTTGAGTCGAAAGTCTAGATAAACGCCGCATACCGTAATCAATTGATGCACATGCTGCTTCGCAACCAATCGATATTCCAGTACCCCAATAGTTACTGGGGTACTGGAATATCGATTGGTTGCGGAATTTGGTGTATATCTAACTATGATTTTCAATTCTCAATGTTGTTCTCAATTTCTCAAATTCTCAATTTTGGACAATGTACATTGATGATGTGTGAAAGTCAATATCGCCTGGTAAGAGGATCTAAAAAAGTGTTGTATAGTGCAGCACATACGTTTAACAATGCAACAACTCCGAAGTTCCTACGTCGAATTCCCAGCGAACTCTGATCCGTTGACGTTTTCTCCGTCCCCCGGACGACATATTTCGGAATTCTGCAAACGCAATTTGCAAGAGCATCATTAGAGAGATTTCTCAGAAAACGGTTAAGCCTACTAGGCTAGCGTTGCTTCCTGCTACCACTGACTGCCCCCTCCTTAAATGGTCGACGATGTCCTCTCCATTCGTCTCAAGAATCAAAAAAAATAGACGATGCAACAATACGATGCAACAATACCGTTCGATTAAATCATCCTAAAGGTGCCCGATTTCGACGCGCTGCTATTTCGTACTACTAAACAACTTGGCATTTAGACATGTGCATCAAAGTGCAATCTCGACAACAGTAAGTTCATCATCTGGACGCGGGTGCTCTATATTTGTGGAAATGCACTACCTTAACTAATCGACTCGTAATTCGTTCAAATAATGTATTCATATTTGCTCCTTCTTATTACCTTTGCTTGAACTTTTTGCTATAGCTTGAACTGTTTAGTGCAGAGATTCCACGAGCCGCCAAAGGTGGATGTGGCCCGGGGGGGGGGGGAGTCGAGCCGACCACCTTTACCCTCGAGATGAGATGGTTTACCACTGAACTATACCCACTTATGTCACTATTCTTCTCTCTCGCGCTAAGGCTAAGCGATTGGGCCAGCAGCATCCAAGTATGTCTTGAACAGTCGACGCAGCTTGTAGAGTCGTTTTAGGTTGAACTTTAGATGAGGACGACTTGTATCGGTTTGGTCTTTCTTACCATCTATTTCCAGGCATATACGGCCGGAAATAGACGACAAAAGACAATTAATGCCGTGACATGGAAATCGCGAAAACAACTTTCAATGTTCAGAGAAAAAGGGAACGAAGCAAATGACATGAGGTTACACGGGAACCCTTATAATTGTGTTAGTATCAACAATACGCTACTGCTAGGGGTTGTGCGCGACATCATCACAGTTCTTTCAACTATTGGTTTGTATTGAGCCCTTGTCAGGAGAGTTGTTCGTCTCGGCCCTGATGTAGATGTGACATGAACCAAAGTTGCACCTATCCATGAGCCATTTGTAAAATTAAGCATTGCGTGGTCCTTTCTCGCGATAATTCACCTTTGAAGCAGGTGATGGACAAGCATGTGGTTTTTTCATCAATTTGTCATGTTTCGATTTCGCGCAAATGTTTGCCTCTCGTATGCCCACCGGACCTTGCGTAGTCTTCTCAGACTTCGTAGAATCCGAATCTGTGTTCAAAATGTTCCAAATAAGGGTCCCCGAGCCGTTAGGATGTATATTCTGGTTGCGGAATCACTTTTTCGATTTTTACAAGATGAATGCAAAGTTTTTCATCTTCCATTTCATCATAAAAGTTGCTGGAAATAATTGTCCGCACATTTTGAGACCAACTCTAGCATAGTAGCACATCTTGGAGCTGAAATATGCAATAACCAATTCGAAAACCGGAAAATGCTAAAAGCCGGTTCCAGAAAAAAGGCCAATGCCAAAAGTTTTATCGTTCCCGATATACTCTAGCATAATTATCTCGCGAATATTGCTCAAACTTTCGGCTCCTAGTTCCGCGGAGAGTCCATATTCATGCAATCTCTCAGAAGACTCGTGATATACGTTTGACCGCTACTGTAGCCGTTATAATTGTGAAGATCCTGAAATACGAAGAACTCCATCACTTGTTCACCATCCCTTGCACATTGAATTTTACGAGCGTCACCATATGTGACTTTCTGATTGCTATCCCATTCATAGTAATTGCCTATTGTCAGCTGCTAGCCTCGGAGGAAGTGTATCGTTGCTGAGCGTATTTTGAGCACACCGACACATTATCAATAATGCATGATCATTTACGTTGTCATTTCCTGCTACGACCCCCTGTTCTGCTATTATCCGATTGGAGTAATGGTGTGGCTCTCTCCAAATCACATGCTCTCTCGATATCTCTAACCGTGAGAGAGTGTGTAATATGAGGAGAGTCAGACCATTGCTCCCCGATTGCTGCCTAATGCATTGCTGATCACGTTTGCCAAGCTTGCTTCACGCGTCTACATACCCTCTACATACACATCAATGGCCAACCTCACCTTGGATGCCTTCTGGATGTCGTTCTTGCCCGTGTACAATCACACTATTGGTAAGAGTTCGTGAAAATAACTTTACATTCAATAATGAATTGTCCGTTATCACAATTTGATGCACTTATAGTAAAAAAGCAAAAATACGTAAATTTATGATTGGCCTAAAATTAGCTCGGTACGCATACGGGGAAGATAATAGTCTGTCGAGGACGTATAAAAGATTTTGGAAGGACAATGATGTGATCCCCTCCCTTCAAGTATGATGAGCTCGGGAAGTCTTACCATTTCTTCGAACACTGTACATAAATCTCTCAATGTATCATCATTAATTTCGGTAAAATATCGTAAAGAGGCACATAAAGCAATTTGGTTCTTAACACTGCTGAAGCACAGTTTTCCCTTTTCAGGTGCAGTTACATTTATTCTCACAACTATCGTTTTATACTTGATGGCAACTAAGACACCCGCGTATGGAAAATCACTTGCACGATATCTTATGCTAATGCAGGCGAGTCGAATCAGTGCTTTCATATGTTTTTTTTAAAATTTACGTCTCCGGATTTATCATACAATACGATGCAGGTAGCGCTTCTGATGACTGATTTTGGATGGGGGTTCCTCTTCTGTCCAATATTTTTCATTCCTCTCACTGCCTATGTATGCACAGGATTGCTCTGCGGAACAACGGAGGGCGTGCACTTCGTAACGGTTAGCAATTCTATTATTGGAAGATTCACATGCTAAGCATCGCTAATAGGGTGTTTAGTGCACTATAGTTCCAGAGCCGGAACAAAAGAATAACAGAATCTGTATATTGATTGATCATAAATTTTCCATTTTCTCTGTTACTTAGTGATCGCAATATTAATTGATTAAGCAAAACAGATAATTCGCGGAATCCTTTGCTTAAGTTTGATAAATCAAGGAAGATTGACCGATTGCAATAATAAGTGGAACTACTTATTTTCTTACAATAACTACAGAGATACATCGTATACTTCTGTTTTGGTACATATCAAATTGTTTTAGAACATATCAAACATTTGTGCGCTAATTTTAAACAACATTTTAGGTGTTGATGTACCAGTTGATGCTCCAGGTTTCTCTTGCGATCATGTGCACACTGCATTACAAGTACACGACAGTAGTTCAGATGAAGAACGGCAAAGCTGTATCGGTGCGCTGGTTTATATTTCATAGTCAATTGTGAACATAACGAAAACAGTTCGCTTAGAGGTTGGACTATTGCATTATACCTCCAATGATGAAACAAATGCTTTACGACGCAATGGTTTTCGTCCGACTTAATATAATATCGTTCTGTTCAAAATTTGAATAAACTATGAACCAATGCACTGCTTGTCACTCAGAACACATCGAAGAACCTCGTGCGACTGTTCTTATGGGTGGTACTCGAGTTGCCAGTAGTCGCTGCGTCCATCGCTGGAACAGAGGAAGTGCATACATTTTTTGAGGTAAACATATCTTTGAAATATTTTGAATTGAATTCTTATGCATCATCATTAGGCACGAAGTGTTGCTAGGTTTTACAAATTTATTTTTTGTTCTAAACTGGAAGATAGTATCAGCATTTAATTTCGGGGATTGCATGTTTAACCTATTGACAAATCCACTGTCTTATATTATATGTTTCAGGAGCAAGTTGTCCTGGCCAATATGGTCGAAGCCGACTCCAATTTGCATGGCATAGCCTTCTCGTTACATCGATTTCCGTTGACCATCCTAATCGCTGTATTTGTTGTATGCGTAAGGAACCGTTTCAACTCGCGCTACAAGCGAGTATCCGTCTGACTCTCTCCAAACCACACGCTCTCTCGTCGATCAGAGTGGGCGAGAGAGTGTGTGATATGGAGAGAGCGAGAACATTGCTCCTACAAGTGCACTCGCTTATTTATTGTATGATTGGGTGTTTGGTTCATAATTGCGAAATCGCAAATATGCCCTCTCATATCGAGAAATTTTAAAAAAAGAGGTTTTCCTAATTTATAGGCTCTGATCATCTGTATTAGCGGCAGTGCATTCTTTATTCACCAAACACTAAAGATTCTATCATCTACGGTAGAGAATTAATGTCGATAATCAAAAATAATTTAGCGTCTTATAATAATAAAAAAAATATTTCCAGACATCGACTATGAGCTGAAGAACGATGCAAATGCAGCGAAATCTCACCATCATACTTGTCATGCAGGTAAATTCATGCGGATCATTAATATCGAAAACACATATAACATAAATGTGAATGTCGTCACGTACATATCCAAAGCTCCATATTGATTGCGCACATACCCGTACATACACAAACAGACACATGCATATTATAACGGCCTCGCGTGGGGGAGATTCCTAAGAAATCGATGCTGAACTTGCCATTCGAAATGCGTAACTTGTTTCAGCTAACAGTGCCATTATTGATCCAAGGGATTCCCATTTCTATGATCGTCTTCTCAATAGCCAGTATGCGGTTCGCTCCAGGTTGCTCATGCTTTTCGTTTATTATAGTCATCAACAATACAATTTTATGATTTTTTCTTTTTGCATTCCCGATATTGCCAGGTACGATGAACTTTATATTCTGCATACTTCTCTGCCATGCGAGTGTGCACACTATTTCGCTGATTTGCACTACGCCAAGTTACCGGGCTGCTATAACGTGAGTTAGTTATATTTATACATTTATTATATACAATAAATTTGGTTTAATCTACTATTATGTTGAGAATTATAAAATAATATTAGGGTGTCCGGAAAGTTCGTTCACGCCTTTGTAAAAACTCAGTTTGCGATCGAATTTCGCAATCACGCAATGTTGTTTGTCAACAAAGTATTGCATCATCCTGACGCTAAGTGGTGAGAGGATTGAATCAATCTCTTAATTTCTACATCGATTTTCGTGATGGAGACTCATCTTTACCTCCGCGCAGTCTTGCTGCATTATTACCGTCTTGACCAATCAGTGAGGCAGGCCCATTCTGCCCTGGCCCAATCGGAAGTTGACGATGCTCCCTCCCTTCAGTTCTGCCAGAAGTGGTTCTCTCGCTTCAAGAACGGAGACTATAGTCTCGAAGATCACACCCGTTCTGGACGCCCTCCGACCCTCGATCAGTCTCTTGTCCTCAGCACTCTGAATAGGAAGCCCAAAGCCAGTGTGCGCGATTTGAGGAGAGAGACTGGCACTCCTAAATCGACGGTGTCCGATATCCTCCATCGAGTGGGAAAGAAGTCCAAGCTCCCACAAGTCGTTCCCCATGATCTCTCTCCGGCACAGCTGAAAAACCGTGTCGAGATCTGTCATGAATTGCTCCATCCCACATCAAATCTTGGATGGGTCAATTCAATTATCGCCACAGATGAGAAGTGGATCGCCTACGATAACCCTGAGCGGAAACTACAATGGGTCGATGCGGATAAGAAGCCCAAGCCAGTCCCGAAGAAGGAAGAGCATGGAAAGAAGGAACTCCTCTACTTTTTCTTCTACGTGCTCGGTCCGATCTACTGGGAGATCCTGTCCCCTGGCACCAACATCACTGCCGAACTCTTCTCCAACCAACTGGAAGAAGTCGCCCACAGAACCCCTCCCAACCTTGTGAGCGAGGGCAAAATCCTTCTTCTAATGGACAATGCTCGCCCTCATCACGCGAAATTGACTCAGAAGAAAATGGACGAACTGGATATCGAGAGGATTCCCCACCCACCGTATTCACCGGACCTCTCTCCTTGTGACTTCCACTGTTTCCGCTCTCTCTCTGACGAGATCAAGTTGTGAGGGCTTTCGTGGAATGGATGATCTCGAGGACTCCCGATTTCTGGGAGAGAGGAATCGCTACTCTGCCCGATCGCTGGAAGGAAGTGAGGGAAAACATGGGAGCATACATTGATCACTGAGAATTGTAAAGTATTGAATAAAAAATAAAAACAAAAAATGAACGAACTTTCCGGACACCCCAATATTTAGAATTAAATTATCATCAGCCGAGAGCTCTAACTTCATGTTTCAGATGCAGACAACCACGTAAAGCGTCCATCGTAATGCCAACGGTCTTGTCAGGAAATTAATCTAAATCTCCACAATCAATAATCAATCAATCAATATTTATCACGTCATGCGTTAACGCAAGATGAGGAAGGGTCTGTATCATTCGGCAGTTGCGCTTCACCATCTCGCTCCAATAGTTCTTCTGAGATCATCTCCACAAATTAATCGTAAACTATTAAACTATGTTGTAATAAAAATTGTACTTTTTTTATAAGACCATTGCACAACTTGCATCAAAGTCCACTTTGCCAAGTGCATTGCGCTATCTCAATGTAAGAATAAAAAAATTAAAAAAAGCCTAAAATTTCGTCAACTAGAGAGTCATTTATGCTGCAGCAAAAAACATGGATTTAGAACAGTTTTTATATGAGATGAGATATCCACCTATTTTCCCCTTGTCCATGACCTTGACAATACTTGTGATAGACTGAGGTTGTGCACTTTTCCCTCAACCATCGAGCATGTCACTCTGCGGTGGTGTCGATTCTCTCGCGAAACCACTCAGCAGCACTGAGCTACGCCCCCTTGCTCAACTATTCATGTGTCTCGCGCTATGATCTTCGGGAACTGTTCTGTATCGGGCCTTACACACAATTATACTCACTCGTTAATTAGGACGCATTATCGATGGAAAATTAGCTCGTGCTATCCTTGTTTCTGCACAGCTGAACCTCACATCTCTCGTGCGCAATCTGAGCGCTGAGAGTGTGTTTGTAAAACAAAGAGAGTGCGTACTTATTCCATGACGATTTTCAGTAAATAGCTTCTGAGAACTTGTCACGTCTCATATGGCTGAAAGCCAATGCCAGCAGGGAAAATAAGTACCACGATTCCGAGAATACGAGATGTATCGCTAAACCATAATAAGCGATCATGTCACGTTCAATGATCTGAAAGCTGTTGTAATTGTATACAAAAATAAGGATTATTTTTTTAATAACGTTCCTCTTCGAGCTCCTACGAATTATCGTCAGAACTGTAACATCTTGAGTTCGATATTCGGGTTTTTATTCAATCCCAACACCCTTTCACCCCACAGCATATCGATAGACTGTACGAGATGCAGAGGTGGCTGCCTGAATTTCGAACTCTAATAAGTTCCATACTGTAAACCGCGTCCATATGCTTAGTGTGTTGTTCCATGCCAATTTCGTGCGTAGTACTAATTGGGTGCAGGTGGAATTTATCTCCATCGAAAAGAGATTCAGGTGCAGGTGGAATTTATCTCCATCGAAAAGAGATTCAGGTGCAGGTGGAATTTATCTCCATCGAAAAGAGACGTGTATCATTTCCATCCACCTCCTAGCCGCTCTAGTATCAGTTGACGCGATCTTTTGGTGCTCAATGTAGTTACATTATTTTTTTTTCGAATTGTCGATTTTGATGAAATCATTTGCTAAAACATATTTACGAGGTAATTCGGACAGGGATTCGAATTTCTTTTGTACTTTGTTGCATCGCACGCCCATTCACCATATCGCTGCGTTTTACGAGCTCAAGTTACGCGATTATCCGATTAAAACCTAATTCAATTTAAGCTGTCACATACTCATCTACCAGCTTACTTCACGAAGCCGATTTATCAATGGTCAACCTCACGTTGGATTCGTTCTGGAATTCGTTCATGCCCGTCTATGTTCACGCCATCGGTAGGAGATTGTGCATATTGGTTGTACGGTTCGAAAACGAATACTAAATATAAGCAAGACTTGCAAACGAACATCATTAGAGTTCGTAATTCGTGCCTTCGTCTCTACATTTCCCACACTCTCTAGACCGATCGAGCGGTGAGAGAGTGTGCAAAAAGAAGAGACGGTGGTAGCATTTATCGAACTCTAATTTCCATTGTCATTGCAGGCTCAACAACCATGATTCTCACTGTTGTCGCACTCTACTTAATGATAAATAAAACTCCCGAGTACGGCAAGCCTTTAGCGCGATATCTCATGCTAATTCAGGTGTCTGTTTAATCGAGATTGATGCACAATTTTGGTCCGTTCAGATCGCTATTATGTTATTTGATTTCGGCGTGGCTTTTCTGTTCTGCCCAATAGTGCTTGTTCCTCTAACTGCATTTCTGTGCTCTGGATTGCTTTGCGGGACGACAATTGGCATTCACATTGGCATGGTAGGCGATAGCCGGCATGATAATTGCATACAATACCGCATTTTAGGTATTGATGTTCCAGTTTGCGATTCAAGTAGCGCTTGCTATCACGTGCACTTTCCACTACAAGTACAATACGATAGTAAGGATGAAATATGGCCAAGAAGTAACTGTAAGCCAGAGTTTTCTACTTCCCATTGCCTGGAATACGATGTTTAGAACACTCAGAAAAACCTTGTTCGACTCTTGTTCTGGGTAGTTCTTGAATTGCCGGTCATCGGAATGGCAATCGCCGGCGTTAGCCAAATGGGATTGCATGAATTTCTGGTCGAGGAGGTATTGAACATATCAAAATTGCATTAAATGCACTTAATTCTGCGAACAGTAATGTGTACGCGTCTCTAACAATAATCAGCTCTTTTCAGAAGGAATTAACTCTAGCAAAGATGATCGAGAACGACTCGACTCTTCACGGTGCGGGCTATTGGATTCCGCGATATTTATGGATACCCATAGTCTTAGGTATCCTAGTATCCACTGTAAGTCGACGTGCTCCTTATTCCAAATTTTAATATAGGACAGTTTAACTATATTTTCCAAATTAATGGTTGCAGTCATTGACCATTTGCCTTTGCGGTGTTGCATTCTTCATTTACCAAATGCTCAAACTTTTGTCGGGAAAGGTGAGTTACACGGAGAAAAGTAAACTCGAACTCTCCAAATTAGAGACAAAATCTATGCAGGCATCAACTATGAGTGAGCGAACGAGAAAGCTGCAGCGGGGCCTCACCATCACACTAATTATGCAGGTCTGTCTTATTATCGGTAATTATAATTAGATAATTAGTAATAAATATGTAATTAGGTAATTATCAGGTAATTATCTTGATCATTCTGTATTTTTACATTTTTCGCCTGAAAAAGATGTGACCAGTAACGATGATAACGATGATTTGTCTAGATGATAATACCGTTCATGATTCAAGCAATTCCTATTTTCATTTTCGTCGTTGCCATTATCAATATGTGGTTCACTCCAGGTAATCACTTTCATTTCATTGACAACGCATTCCGAAAGAGGGTCAATCATCAGTTCAATACATGTCGATGATCATGAACTTCGAAATGAAAATAGGAATTCAGGCATAACTAATACGATCCTCTGTGTGTTTCTCTGTCACGCGAGTTTCCACACGATTTTGCTCATTTCGACAACGCCCAGCTATCGAGCAGCCATAACGTGAGTGTGTGCACGTGAAATGTGCAATTAGTGATGGCAAGGAAGTTCACGAAAGGTTTCGTATCTTTCTCATCCAGTTATCGAGCAAAAAGCGAGATTAATGTTGTGGTATCACACCTGGTTCGGGGTGGGTTTTTGATGTACCCCCATGGGGGCTAGATCTACAGGCAATAGATGCAGATGTTGGTTTGATCAAAAGGAATATCGTATGCTAATTACATCAATAAGCGTGGAATAAAAATGTACATACATTGAAGTTTGTATATTTATCAGCAGCTTTTGAGTGACGTGATTGAGGTCTATAGACATTATGTATGTAATTTACCTGGCATACTAAGCCGGAAATTAAGTATGAAATTGTAAAATTACAGGTGCACACTACAGCGTAAGGAAACCCTCGTAGCGCCATCGGTGATGTGACCAATGAATCAATGTGCCAAATCTGACAATATATGAGAGACTTTTTGACTCAGTGAACATATTTGTAGATTCCCTTGGCAAAGTGCGAAAAATCGAAATCGCCCTAAATGTACCCACGTGTAGTACTCGACGAGCGTAGCTCGGGTACCACATACGGAGTGTTCTAGATCACTCTCCGCAAAATAGGACACACTTGTTTCATAGAATCCACATTTCGAAGTTTGCAAATTCGGATCCGATTTGAGTGACTATTGTCTCAAAAAATCACGAATATTCCGTGGATGCTTGTGCAAAATTTTGTGCAAAATTTTAGAACCATTGGACATCAACTCTTGAAGAAACAACAAAAATGTTTTACAAAAATTTTTAAATTAATTTAGAAGGGTAGGTAGATACACTTTTTATTTATCGATTATCTAGAGCAGCATGCTTGCTATTCACATAAAAAATTAAAAAGAAATTTTAAAAAATAGGTTTTTGCGAAATCGTCCAAAATGTATTAAAAATTCACTTCTCGATCACTCCGAAACTACCGTACTCTAGGCAGCCGGAAGTACATTTATTGTCCTAGATTTGAACCATGAATAGGAGGGGGTCATGGTAAAAAGTCGATCGGTAGGTCAATGGTAGTCAAGACTAGGTACCATACCCAACTTTGCCAAGCGTATGTTCACTTAACCAAAAAGTCTCTCATATGGTCAGATGATGATATGGAAATCAGATTCATACGATATTGTTGAGCTGTTACGAATTACCCTGTTATGAGATTATTGGAACAGGAGACCAACTGTTCACCAATAAAAGAAGAATTGAAATGATCTGATCGATCGATATATGTCTGAGCGTTTGGACAATGAAGAATAAATAAAAAGTATAAAGTATTGCAACAAATGGCATGGTAAACTCTGAACAATGATCGGATCTGTATCACTTGGGCGTATAGGCAAACAAATTTCGTTTTAAATTAAAAATCTAGAAAGGATATCTTATATCTTACGAATGGAAGATGTACCAGATCATTGTATCCAATCGGTCTCCATATGTTTCTTGTATGCGATATTTTGGTACCTATATCGGGGATGAATGAAATCATGAAGGAACGCTTTTATGATTCTATTGACTTTTTTAAAAATATTTCTGTGATGTGGTCAATACGTCAATACAATTGCCTCGATTCAGAGAATAATCTATATGCCAGGCAGTCTAACCTCATTTAAGAGTCCGGATGTGAGGAAATTTACCATTTCGGCCATTTTCCGGACATTTCCCCGGGACGAAGATTCGGACCAAGGTCACATGCTGGACCTAGAGTAATTAGAGTCCTTATTTGAAATTTTACAACGATAACCTCTGTATCGCGCAAAGTGGCGCGTGAGGTACTGGCACAGTGAAAAATGATGAAAATTCAGAATTTCTTAATGCATTAGACTAAAAAAGTTAGATTCGAAATGTATTTTCCATTGTATTAGACATACCCTCAGTGTCCATAGGCACCATTGGAATCACATTTTTATCGATTTCGATGTTGATATATTTGACCACATCTTTCAATTTTCCCGATATTTTGCTTGACACGATATCCGTCGAAATTTCGCATGAATCTCTCGGTTTCAGAAAACCCGAAATATAGAGTTTCGATTTTTAGGTTTTCTGAAATCGAGAGACCCATGCGAAATTTCGACAGAAACTGTCAGTGGGTGATATTGATTCGGAATTAAACTGAATGGTTCAAGAATTATGGAGAAAAGCCCGATATTTTGAAATTAATGTAGAGCCTGAAGCACAGATGAGCTCGATTTTAACTAGTTAAATGCCAGTTAAACCTGGTTTTTCTAGAGAGCACACCTAAGCTATAAGAAAAGCTCTCATCGGGCGGCCACCCGTATATTTGTCGTTCTTTGAGCGGCGGCTACCCGTAGATTTGTCGGCGGCCACCCGTAGATTTGTCGTTCTCTGGTGGCCATGGTGAAAATCGATAGTAGGTCATGGGTAGGTCAAGACTTAGTACCATAACCAATCGATAGTACATTATCGACTGATACCGTATATGACTACCGTAACCCTCAATTATCGCGAACTAACCTTTTTAAATGAAAAGTCAAATTACCATAACCAATCGATAGTACAGTACCCCCAGATACCGTATGTGACTACCGTAACCCCGAATATCGCGAACTGACTTTATTTTTAAAAAGTCATGAAACCGTGTTCAATCGATTCTACAGTACCCAAGTAACTACCGTAACCCAGTTCCCTGGGTCAGATCCATTTCCTTGGGTCAAACATTTTTCTAAAAAATTAAAATTGATCCTAAAAATATTTCAAAGTATTCTATCGTATTTCTAATAATTGTGGAGTCATGCTACAATACACTTAAGATTTTTGAAAAATGTTCAGGATTTTTTGAAAAAAAATTTGACCCAAGGAACCGGGCTACGGTAGTCACTTGGGTACTGTAGAATCGATTGGGCACGGTTTCAGGATTTTTTAAAAATAAAGTCAGTTCGCGATATTCGGGGTTACGGTAATCATATACGGTATCTGGGGTACTGTACTATTGATTGATATGGTAATTTGTCTTTTTATAAAAAAAAATTAGTTCGCGATAATTGAGAGTTACGGTAGTCATATATGGTATCAGTCGATAATGTACTATCGATTGGTTATGGTACTTAGTCTTGACCTACCCATGACCTGCTATCGATTTTTACCATGACCCCCTATACGGTGATTTTCCATGGCCACCAGTTAACTGGCTCAGGTATGGCCTGAAGCCACATTCCGGCATTTGAAGGCAAAATATCGCGGCTTAAGGATGTTTAAATTTTTGCTCGTTATATATATTTCGAGACAACGTTATGCTTGCTATAACAATGTACAAGAACTTAGTCCCGGTCTTTTCTGGAAAATGCAAATAAACGAGGAAATTTAGGTGGTATCGTGAAAATACATTTTTTGGTTTTCTGAAACCGAGAGACTCATGCGAAATGTCGACGGATATCGTGTCTATGGGTAACATGGAATCGAATTATGTCCGAATCCATCAATAACATAGGCGAAAAGTCCGATATTTTGAAAATCGTATTGAGCATATCGACCATTTTCGACATTTCAAGTACAAATATCGGCGCTTAAGGATGTTGACATTTTTAGTCATGATTCATATTTCGAGAAAACATTGCACTGGTTGGAACATTATGCACGAACTTAGACCCGCTCTTTCCGGGAACATGAAAAATATGCACCAAAAAAATGCTGTATCTGAAACCCGATTTTTAGGTTTTCTGAAATTTAGAAGATTCATGCGAAATTTCAGCAGCAATAGAGTCTGTGGGTGACAGTGATTCGGATTCCGTCTGAATCAATCAATAAGATTGACGAAAAATACAACAATTTGACAATCATGTCGATCCTGGGACCACTTTCCGATCATTCAAGGCAAAATTTCACGGCTTAAGGTAGTTCAATTTTGTTATTGTTATATATAATACGCATCAGCATTGCACGTGCTACAATGTGGTGTAAGAACTTAGTCCCGGTCTTTCCGGGAACAAGCAAAATATCGGGAAAATTGAAAGATGTGGTCAAATATATCAACATCGAAATCGATAAAAATGTGATTCTAATGGTGCCTCTGGATACTGAGGGTATGTCTAATACAATGTAAAATACATTTCGAGTCTAACTTAATGCATTAAGAAATTCTGCTTTTTCATCATTTTTCACTGTGCCAGTACCTCACGCGTCACTTTGCGCGATACAGAGGTTATCGTTGTGAAATTTAAACTATAGACTTTAAGTATTCTAGGTCCAATGTGTGACCCTCGTATTTCCGGGGAAATGTCCGGGCAGTGGTGACGTTTCTCAGATCCGGACTCTTAATGGGTTCTTGAGAAATGATTGTATTCATTCTTCGAGCTCTTTCGCCGGTATGCAGTGAAGAATTGTGATATCGTGAGCATGAAATCGTGACTTCACGCGAAACAGCACTTGTGCTCTTTATATTTCTACATACATTCCGCAGCAACGGATAGAAAGTGATATCGTTTATAGAAATCTAGATCCTACAAGATTTCATACTAAATCCACTTTGTGATTAGTCCCAGTGCGATCTTTGTCAATTTCGGGACTTCTCAATTTCTTGTTCAAGTTATATGAATGTTCAACCACTGGTGGAAATTATCACCCGACAAAATACGGTTTCCGTTTTCTCCAGTTCCTTTCGCATGGTTGCAGTGGATGATTATCGATAAATGGGATTTTAAAATACGGAAACGATGACTACGCTGTACAAATATGATCCACTATCTATCCAATAGCTTCACATCACCGATGGTGCTACGAGCAGTTCTTTACGCTGCGCGGTGCACCTGAAATGATTGGATTTATGATATTTTTGTAATATATTATGCGTATGCTCACTGGACTAAGCCCTCGTCTCTTTATTACACGCTCTCTATTGACAGTTTAATGACCCGTTATAAAATATAAGTAACGTGATGGCTGCGCGATAGATAGGAGTTGTCCAAACCAGCATAATCGTGTGGAAACTCGCGTGACAGAGAAGCAAGCAGAGAAGAGAGTTTAATGGTCCTGGCAATTAAAAAAAAAAATATTATTTACAAAACTAAATAAATTTAATAATTTAAATGAAATATAATTTTTACCTGAAGTACCCCAACCGCAAATGAGTGAAAGTACGACAACGATGATGGGCACAGCTTGAATCAGGAACGGTATGATCAGCTGCGATAAATTTAGTGTAAAATTTCGGAAATAATTGGCCAAAACATTGGTGGAAAACAAAGAAAATAATAATGATCGTATGTGCTTGGAACGGTCTATTTGTTGTTTTGTTGTTATTATTGCATTTAAGATCTAGCTTAACTCACCTGCATGCTTAGGGTGATGGTGAGGCCTCGCTGCAGCTTTCTCGTTCTATCACTCATGGTCGATGTCTGGAAGCATTTGTTCTAGCGAAATTCGGGTCACTATCTCTTCGTTGTACTAATGGACCATTTCAAAACTAAGACTATTTCCAATGTTTCCGGGTATCTTCCTGAGACTTCCTGAGACTGAGACAAGGTAAGATTATGGAAAAATGTGTTAAATCTCAGCTAACCTTCGCCGAAAGAAACTTCAGCATTTGGAGAATGAAGAATGCACAAGCAAAAATGCAAATAGTTAAGGACTGAAAGAAGTATGTTAAGTTGGCCACTCTTTTAGGCAAAATCTGCTTCATATTACTTACAGTTGAGACAAAAACAGCGACTACGATCGGCATCCACAAATATCGCGGTATCAAGTAGGCTGTACCATGTAAATTTGGGTCACTCTCAATAATTTTTGTAAGAGTGAATTGCTTCTGAAAAAAGTGAATGATTTGATCAAAAACATCACCATCACATCCCGAAAATATTGATTTGTCCCTTTTATATGCTTCTATTATGATTTATGATACAATGTCTAAGCGTACCTCCAGGAGTAGAAATTCATGCAAATCCTGTTGACTAGCACCCGAAATTGCTGCGCTAATAATATCAGGCAATTCGAGAACGACCCAGAATAAGAGCCGAACAAGCCATTTCTGTCTGCTCTAAACATAATGTTCAATCTCATTTGAAGCACACATCTTGTTTACAGTGACTTCTTGACCATATTTCATATTTCATTATTGTGGTGTACTTGTAGTGGAGAGTGCACGTGATGACGACTTGAATCATGAATTGGAACATTAGCACCTGAAAATATGAAACCGTACGCCAAAGAACCGGATTATTAATGCACATTTTTACATGAACACAAATTATGAAACGCTACCGCACATAAAAAACCAAGCTTGCGAGAGAATCGCAGAGACGGAGTAGAATTTTGCTGCTTACCGTTCCAATGTGAACTCCCAGAGATGTTCCGCAAATAAATCCAAAGCAAATATATGCGGTGAACGGACCGAGTCCAATAGGACACAGCAGGAAGCCCCAATCGAAATCAGCAATCATGATAGCGAGCTGGAACAAGCAACATTTATATTCCCTGAGGTAATTTGAAGTTGAGCAGAATATGTACTACTAGTTTACTTCTTTTACATACAGTTGATCAGGAGATCGTCAAAATAATTGTTTTTGTTACAGAACATTATAGTTTGCATTCATTAAAAAAAAATTCGTATAGATTGAGCAGACCTGCATTAGCATCAGGTATCGTGCTAGTGGTTTGCCGTAATCAGGAGAATTTCGGAGATCAATTTCAGCTGTGTGTGAACCAGGTGATTTGTAAGGAAAGGAACAGTAATTTTCGGATTTTCGAAATTAACACAATTAAAGTGCTCTTACAAGGGGGCGTCGCACCAGGTGAATGGACGAAACTTTTCAAAAATACAAGACACCAAATTTTCCTTGAAAATATATATTCTACTATATCTCCCTTCTCTCCACCCTTCCTCTCACCGTCTCCCTTCACGCTTGCACGCTTTCCCTTCGCGCTTCGCCCTTCTACTCGCTCTCACTGCTTTATATATTGATTTATGATGTTTCATCGATTATCTACTGTCTATCTCTCATAGTTCTCTTTTCATGTGAATTACCCGACTGATGACGGGCTGTTGCTCAAAACGTTTCGCGTCTCAATAAAGACTGATGAGAATCTCCCTTGTCTTCCTTGTGATGGGACACACTTATGACAAATGGGATACACTTATGTCAGAAAATTTCGAAACCGATTTGAATGACTGATGTCTCAAAAATCACTGATGGATTGTATGTGACAAATTATAGAATGATTCTTTACCAAGAACACAAGCAACACGACCGCATCATGCTATGAAGTTTACTGCTACTCAATAGAGTGTACTTTGATTTGAAGTCGACTTTACGGGGATACGGCTTCTTTGCGGAAATTATGTTCTCACGCCGATCTAATAAGTATGAGTTAATAATTCGAAATGAGGGGGAGTTTGGCCGCTAATGCATTTCGCTACTATAGTTTCGTTTATCGAGGTATCACAAGCAATTGATCCAAATCGAGTTCATAAAGTCATCAACATGAAAGATCATCCCATTTTAAAATGTCGACCAAAATCGATATGTGGAAATGGTTGAAAATATGAACGTCTTTGTCAGAAATGGTCTCTGCGAATATGGACTTAAAAAACTTGAATTTTTGAAAGAGGTGCAGTAGCTCCTTTTTATGTAATTGTGATCGCTTCTCATTTGAGCTTTTTTTTATGCGCAATGACTGGGCTAATTATGAACCGGTGAAGACTCCTACAAATTGAATATCCTTCGAATACCCTCCACATCAAACCTCGGCGTCAGTATAGCAGTACATCGCTGGCGAAAAAAAAATTCTTGAGAATATTATGAGTAGGTAGGGCGGAATCGAAGAGTAGACAAGTGATCGAACAATGAGTATCCATGTACTCACGACGCTCTGAAAGAAATATTAGATTTCGTTTTCAGACTGTTGGAGAACCGTGAACTTGAATTGGTATTGGGCAATCTGCTGGCAGGCAATGAATAACTACGTAGGTTTATCATTTTATTTGAAAAAAACATATTTTTGGCACTAGAAGACCATAACCAAAAAAGTACCATTCTTTAAGATTTTCACAGTATGTTTCCAGACTGTTAAGGAGTCTTCAGCGAAAATGATGCAGAAGGGTGCAATTTTTGATTATCATCCGGACTAGTGCTATTATTTTTAAGCAAACCATGAAAACAAAACCTCAACAGCGCAGACTACATGGGCGATTTTGTGCAGCTTCCTCTCCTGTTGAGAGTGCGCATAATTCGGAATCTGAAACCTCGAATAACCTGACTTTAGCAAATTGTTGTGAGAGGAGAATGTGTAGCCGTTTCACGATGTACGAAAATAATGACAACAACTTATTTAAAAATAGTAATCGGCAGTTTCAAGGTGGACCCTTTCCGCAGTATAGCTTCGAATGGCGAAAATATAATAAATATTGAAAAATTCTCATCTCGCATATTTATCATTCCATTCGATCAGTTCAATCATTTCGTTACATTTCTTGATCAAAGAAGTTAGCTGACGTTGAAAGAGCACGCAAATTACTCACTTCAAAAAATTCGATTTCATTCCTCCTAGTTTTCCATGTTCGTGAGCATCCAGCTCAGGATTTACTCAGCTGTGGGACTGAATTCATACTGTAATCAACAGTGGTGACTTATTTGTAACCGTAATTTCAGGTTTTCGTTCATGTTATCTGAAATTGAAGTCCAACGGTTTAACTTTCAACATAAAAGTTATTTAAAATAATTTTCCGCTTATTTTGAGCCCACTGCCAACTCTGTAGCACATCTGGAAGCTGACATACAGTAGGGCCGGTTTATTAAATGTACATACACGGTAAGCGGTACATGGACAATTGGCTTTTTATTGTTGTTGTAGGCTTACGATAATATAATCAGTTTTATTTTTATCGGGATATACTTGTAAATACTGCTAAAGTAGTTCATTCTGGATACTGTAGGTGTCCATATTTAGATGAGAGGAGTACGGTACTGTGCAGAACTTATACGGTGGTATACGGTACGAAAAAAAGAGGATTAGATGACTACGGTATGTGCTATGTGGGCACGAATAGGATGTACTGTGGGTTTAGTGGATGTGGTACCCACACAAGGGGTTGGAGGGATTGGTAGGTCAATGGATGTATTCCATTTATCATGGCATCGGAGAGAAGAATATGAACAGATGATCTGGAACGATTGTAGAGCGAAGAGTGATAGGAGAAAGGGGGAGGGGACGGGAGAGAGGGAAGATACAAATCACTGGGGTGTCTATTTTCCATATTATCTAAATATCTGCACATACCGTATTCCTCTCATCTAAATATTTGCACCTAACTTGAGTGATACAAAAGATGCCCAGATTGATACAAAACCACAAGACTTTTGCATCAACCTTATATAACGGGTTCTACGTTCCTCTTCAGTGCAGAACCATCAGGGAGAGGCCGGAATATTCAACAGCACCGGCCTCATCGATGATTGTACAGCTACATATTTCGAGGAACGTTCTTCTAACAACAATGGGGAAAGGACGAGGGATATTGATTAATCGTATATTTAAATTTAGAAACGCTTACATGTTGCGGACGTCTGAGGCGTGCAGGTAGCATGTTGGACATCATACGTTCGATGGAATCGGTGCTGAATAATATTATTAAATGCGTGATTATGCGTAATTTAGATAATACTTGTTAAAATACAACTACAACCTCGCTAGTTTAGCTTGTTTTGGTAAAGAGAATGTACCGTACCTGATAAATAGCTATTCTTGTCCATTGTCCACATTGTCTCGCATCCTCGACGGCTCCAGATGGCGGGTGGGGATGCCTGAGATGTCTCAAACAAGCCCCAACACCGCCGCAGTTAAATGAACGTGATATGGTAAATCCCAAACCTGACTAGCAGCAACGGAGAAGAAGAGATGGCCGTTTCTGTCGACTCAGCACTCTCAAATACAACAATTATGATTATTATTATGTGTAACTATATCTACTAGACCATTGCTAAGCAGTTTAATAAAGAATACTACTCGATACTTTGCTAAAAATAAGTAATTACTTAATTGCATGCCGTTTTGGCCTTCAGACACCGTTTGTTTTGTAAAATTGTACACGACTTTTTGCAAAATGACCTCACTAAGAGTTCAAAAGCTGGTCAAAATCCATTCTAAATAATATTTCTTTACTCAAATTTATTAATCTAGTTAAATCGAAGGAAAAAACACTCATCTTTCGAAGTCGACGCCGCGGCGCTCTTCGCGCCCGTGTTGTCCCTGCCCGATGCATGTTGTACCTGCGCAAAACCAATATCAGTCTAGCAAAAGTACGTGACAACAATAAGACACAGTGGTTGAACCAGTACAACATGATTTAAAGGTGAGAATGGGGCAAAAGAAAGAGAAACTGCCCGAATCGGTCGCAACTCAAAAGTTGTCAAGTTGTAACTACGTTTCCGCCGATCAAAACTGGAGCAGCACTTGTCCTAGTCAGTGGGATGATGGTAAGGACTAGTGTGATCAATAATACGCGGACAAAACACGAAAAGAAACGAGGGAAATCGATCAATTTCGACGATTCACCACAAGCAGAGAAAAACTTGGCTAATTGCCAGACGATTTGACTTACAGTAACCAAAATTGAAAAACAGGAATTTTCGCTTCAGGATGTTGGACACACGATTTTTTTTCTTCCACCCGTGGAAGAAATTTGCAGAGGGTGGAATTCCACCCTGTGATATTTTCACAGCATCAAACAAGTACTATTCTCCAGTATGTTCACATTAGATTTCCACACATTCACAAAGCCAATGGCAAGCATACTCCAGAATGACACACGTTTTGGTTATCCGACCACGTGTTCACACTACTCGAGCCTAACCTGCATAACGAGTGTGATCGTGAGATCTCGCAGCATTTTCCTCGTTTTCTCACTCATTGTTGACGTCGTCTGGAATTAAGATAACGCTCTGCAAGTTATTGTCTTTTCATCCTCCATATTGTAAATAATACTCATCACTAGGGTTAACTTATTGGAAAACTTTTGTATCATTTTCAGATATGCTTTATGCCTATATACGAACTGCATAGTGCAATACAAGTATACATAATGAACGAGTATAATTTATAAGTGATTTCGGTACTCACGACTAAGAGCACATTTACGAGCATAATCGGAATCCAGAGTGCTCGCTTCATTGCGTATCCGATTCCGACCAGATTTTGGTCGCCCTGGATCAAGCCGGCGAGTGAAAGCTGGTTCTGAAACGAAATCGACTTCGAAAATGTTTTTCAAAATATTTTTAAATGAATGGAAATTCAAAACTCACATGTTCAAGTAGAAATTCGAGGAGGTCCTGCGTAATTTAACAAGTAAATGTGGAAACGAGAAATGTTGTTTCGAAAATCATCCATGGTACTAGACGGATGAGAACTTTGTCGGTGTTCTGAAATCATACAGCCTCAAAACTCTCTTCAAATCAATCAAATGTGTATTACGAAATACACTTATTAATTTAATTTAGCATTAATTGGTCATTTTGATAAACAATAAATTGTATTTTTGTATTTTACCTTGATTTCTCGTCCGCTTGCCATCCGTGCAATAGTTATAGTGAAAAGTGAAGATTGTGATCAGAGCAAACTGTTCCATGAATTGAAATGTCAACACCTGAATTGCGTTATGTTTTCCATATTATTCGACCGGAAAACAAGAACAAATTATATTTCTTTACCATAGCAATGTTAGGTCCTCTTTCGATTGCGTACATTAATCCTGTGCATAGATATGCTGTCTGCGGGAAGAAGAACACCGGAGAAAACAGGAATCCCCACCCGAAATCCATGAGGAATATCGTTATCTGCGAGAGAAAAAAGAACGCAAACTAGTTAAATTTGCGCTCTCATATATTGTCCTGCGCTCTCATATATTGTCCTTAGCACCGATCGATATGAGTATTGTGCTAAATTTTGAACTTACATCAGACCTAGCTGTTT
This sequence comes from Pristionchus mayeri, assembly GCA_036245805.1. Classification (NCBI taxonomy): domain Eukaryota; kingdom Metazoa; phylum Nematoda; class Chromadorea; order Rhabditida; family Neodiplogasteridae; genus Pristionchus; species Pristionchus mayeri. The sequence goes on along the minus strand of BTRK01000002.1, from coordinate 39,056,365 downwards.
GATCCCTAGAGCCCCTAGAACCAATTACTGATAAAATGCAATAATTAATACTCTTTACTCATGTTATCATGTAATGATCAGATAATCAATTTTTAGTCTATTTCACGTCTTACTTACTATCTCAAATCCGTACTATTCGACCACATTGAAATTATCAATTTGATACCATATTTTTTATGTTTTATATATTTTTTTATTTATTTGTTTCACGTTTCAATCTTGTATATACGCGAGTACTAGCACTACTCTACTCGCCCCATATACTTATGATTGATTGTTTATTGCAAACGATTTCTGATCATTCTCGATGCGAAGCCATACGTTGGACGTGTTCTGGATTAATTTCATGCCAGTCTACAATCATATCATCGGTAATTTGCTTTTCAACTATTTCTTTAACCTCGTTACTTTATGCCAGTGCATATGTGGGCAAAAAATGGGAAGGCTACTGTCATCGATGAGTAGCATCATAATTTATTGATCATAGTTTGTTGTGATTCATTTTTAATCAGGAGGAGTAACAACAATTCTAACTGTGTTCGTTATATACTTGATGCTTCCGAAGACTCCGGAGAAGGGAAAACCGCTCGCACGATACCTGCTACTGTTACAAGTCAGCGACCTTGTCGAAAGCATTATGCAAATCAGGCATATATACATATTTATCCTGGAATCAGGCACAATGCTCCTATGTGCAGGGGGGTAACTTCGGAGTTTAGGGAATTGGGATATTCGATATCATAGTGTGGTTAGGTAAGGGGATGAGAGAAAATAGTCAACTGTTTTCATACTAGAATGAGGTCCGGTAACATTTAAAGCGGGGGGCTGTAGGCAAAGATCACCTTGGGACCGGGTGATCTACCACTGAGCTAAGCCACCAATGGTTGTCTACCCTCTTAGCTCGCGATATGATCATTGGATGGTGGAAGCTCCCTTTCACTATTTATATCAATGTGGCTACTGTGTCGATAGTCCTCCTTTAATAAACTCCAGCAAGCAAATTTAACTAGTTTGCGTTCTTTTTTCTCTCGCAGATAACGATATTCCTCATGGATTTCGGGTGGGGATTCCTGTTTTCTCCGGTGTTCTTCTTCCCGCAGACAGCATATCTATGCACAGGATTAATGTACGCAATCGAAAGAGGACCTAACATTGCTATGGTAAAGAAATATAATTTGTTCTTGTTTTCCGGTCGAATAATATGGAAAACATAACGCAATTCAGGTGTTGACATTTCAATTCATGGAACAGTTTGCTCTGATCACAATCTTCACTTTTCACTATAACTATTGCACGGATGGCAAGCGGACGAGAAATCAAGGTAAAATACAAAAATACAATTTATTGTTTATCAAAATGACCAATTAATGCTAAATTAAATTAATAAGTGTATTTCGTAATACACATTTGATTGATTTGAAGAGAGTTTTGAGGCTGTATGATTTCAGAACACCGACAAAGTTCTCATCCGTCTAGTACCATGGATGATTTTCGAAACAACATTTCTCGTTTCCACATTTACTTGTTAAATTACGCAGGACCTCCTCGAATTTCTACTTGAACATGTGAGTTTTGAATTTCCATTCATTTAAAAATATTTTGAAAAACATTTTCGAAGTCGATTTCGTTTCAGAACCAGCTTTCACTCGCCGGCTTGATCCAGGGCGACCAAAATCTGGTCGGAATCGGATACGCAATGAAGCGAGCACTCTGGATTCCGATTATGCTCGTAAATGTGCTCTTAGTCGTGAGTACCGAAATCACTTATAAATTATACTCGTTCATTATGTATACTTGTATTGCACTATGCAGTTCGTATATAGGCATAAAGCATATCTGAAAATGATACAAAAGTTTTCCAATAAGTTAACCCTAGTGATGAGTATTATTTACAATATGGAGGATGAAAAGACAATAACTTGCAGAGCGTTATCTTAATTCCAGACGACGTCAACAATGAGTGAGAAAACGAGGAAAATGCTGCGAGATCTCACGATCACACTCGTTATGCAGGTTAGGCTCGAGTAGTGTGAACACGTGGTCGGATAACCAAAACGTGTGTCATTCTGGAGTATGCTTGCCATTGGCTTTGTGAATGTGTGGAAATCTAATGTGAACATACTGGAGAATAGTACTTGTTTGATGCTGTGAAAATATCACAGGGTGGAATTCCACCCTCTGCAAATTTCTTCCACGGGTGGAAGAAAAAAAATCGTGTGTCCAACATCCTGAAGCGAAAATTCCTGTTTTTCAATTTTGGTTACTGTAAGTCAAATCGTCTGGCAATTAGCCAAGTTTTTCTCTGCTTGTGGTGAATCGTCGAAATTGATCGATTTCCCTCGTTTCTTTTCGTGTTTTGTCCGCGTATTATTGATCACACTAGTCCTTACCATCATCCCACTGACTAGGACAAGTGCTGCTCCAGTTTTGATCGGCGGAAACGTAGTTACAACTTGACAACTTTTGAGTTGCGACCGATTCGGGCAGTTTCTCTTTCTTTTGCCCCATTCTCACCTTTAAATCATGTTGTACTGGTTCAACCACTGTGTCTTATTGTTGTCACGTACTTTTGCTAGACTGATATTGGTTTTGCGCAGGTACAACATGCATCGGGCAGGGACAACACGGGCGCGAAGAGCGCCGCGGCGTCGACTTCGAAAGATGAGTGTTTTTTCCTTCGATTTAACTAGATTAATAAATTTGAGTAAAGAAATATTATTTAGAATGGATTTTGACCAGCTTTTGAACTCTTAGTGAGGTCATTTTGCAAAAAGTCGTGTACAATTTTACAAAACAAACGGTGTCTGAAGGCCAAAACGGCATGCAATTAAGTAATTACTTATTTTTAGCAAAGTATCGAGTAGTATTCTTTATTAAACTGCTTAGCAATGGTCTAGTAGATATAGTTACACATAATAATAATCATAATTGTTGTATTTGAGAGTGCTGAGTCGACAGAAACGGCCATCTCTTCTTCTCCGTTGCTGCTAGTCAGGTTTGGGATTTACCATATCACGTTCATTTAACTGCGGCGGTGTTGGGGCTTGTTTGAGACATCTCAGGCATCCCCACCCGCCATCTGGAGCCGTCGAGGATGCGAGACAATGTGGACAATGGACAAGAATAGCTATTTATCAGGTACGGTACATTCTCTTTACCAAAACAAGCTAAACTAGCGAGGTTGTAGTTGTATTTTAACAAGTATTATCTAAATTACGCATAATCACGCATTTAATAATATTATTCAGCACCGATTCCATCGAACGTATGATGTCCAACATGCTACCTGCACGCCTCAGACGTCCGCAACATGTAAGCGTTTCTAAATTTAAATATACGATTAATCAATATCCCTCGTCCTTTCCCCATTGTTGTTAGAAGAACGTTCCTCGAAATATGTAGCTGTACAATCATCGATGAGGCCGGTGCTGTTGAATATTCCGGCCTCTCCCTGATGGTTCTGCACTGAAGAGGAACGTAGAACCCGTTATATAAGGTTGATGCAAAAGTCTTGTGGTTTTGTATCAATCTGGGCATCTTTTGTATCACTCAAGTTAGGTGCAAATATTTAGATGAGAGGAATACGGTATGTGCAGATATTTAGATAATATGGAAAATAGACACCCCAGTGATTTGTATCTTCCCTCTCTCCCGTCCCCTCCCCCTTTCTCCTATCACTCTTCGCTCTACAATCGTTCCAGATCATCTGTTCATATTCTTCTCTCCGATGCCATGATAAATGGAATACATCCATTGACCTACCAATCCCTCCAACCCCTTGTGTGGGTACCACATCCACTAAACCCACAGTACATCCTATTCGTGCCCACATAGCACATACCGTAGTCATCTAATCCTCTTTTTTTCGTACCGTATACCACCGTATAAGTTCTGCACAGTACCGTACTCCTCTCATCTAAATATGGACACCTACAGTATCCAGAATGAACTACTTTAGCAGTATTTACAAGTATATCCCGATAAAAATAAAACTGATTATATTATCGTAAGCCTACAACAACAATAAAAAGCCAATTGTCCATGTACCGCTTACCGTGTATGTACATTTAATAAACCGGCCCTACTGTATGTCAGCTTCCAGATGTGCTACAGAGTTGGCAGTGGGCTCAAAATAAGCGGAAAATTATTTTAAATAACTTTTATGTTGAAAGTTAAACCGTTGGACTTCAATTTCAGATAACATGAACGAAAACCTGAAATTACGGTTACAAATAAGTCACCACTGTTGATTACAGTATGAATTCAGTCCCACAGCTGAGTAAATCCTGAGCTGGATGCTCACGAACATGGAAAACTAGGAGGAATGAAATCGAATTTTTTGAAGTGAGTAATTTGCGTGCTCTTTCAACGTCAGCTAACTTCTTTGATCAAGAAATGTAACGAAATGATTGAACTGATCGAATGGAATGATAAATATGCGAGATGAGAATTTTTCAATATTTATTATATTTTCGCCATTCGAAGCTATACTGCGGAAAGGGTCCACCTTGAAACTGCCGATTACTATTTTTAAATAAGTTGTTGTCATTATTTTCGTACATCGTGAAACGGCTACACATTCTCCTCTCACAACAATTTGCTAAAGTCAGGTTATTCGAGGTTTCAGATTCCGAATTATGCGCACTCTCAACAGGAGAGGAAGCTGCACAAAATCGCCCATGTAGTCTGCGCTGTTGAGGTTTTGTTTTCATGGTTTGCTTAAAAATAATAGCACTAGTCCGGATGATAATCAAAAATTGCACCCTTCTGCATCATTTTCGCTGAAGACTCCTTAACAGTCTGGAAACATACTGTGAAAATCTTAAAGAATGGTACTTTTTTGGTTATGGTCTTCTAGTGCCAAAAATATGTTTTTTTCAAATAAAATGATAAACCTACGTAGTTATTCATTGCCTGCCAGCAGATTGCCCAATACCAATTCAAGTTCACGGTTCTCCAACAGTCTGAAAACGAAATCTAATATTTCTTTCAGAGCGTCGTGAGTACATGGATACTCATTGTTCGATCACTTGTCTACTCTTCGATTCCGCCCTACCTACTCATAATATTCTCAAGAATTTTTTTTTCGCCAGCGATGTACTGCTATACTGACGCCGAGGTTTGATGTGGAGGGTATTCGAAGGATATTCAATTTGTAGGAGTCTTCACCGGTTCATAATTAGCCCAGTCATTGCGCATAAAAAAAAGCTCAAATGAGAAGCGATCACAATTACATAAAAAGGAGCTACTGCACCTCTTTCAAAAATTCAAGTTTTTTAAGTCCATATTCGCAGAGACCATTTCTGACAAAGACGTTCATATTTTCAACCATTTCCACATATCGATTTTGGTCGACATTTTAAAATGGGATGATCTTTCATGTTGATGACTTTATGAACTCGATTTGGATCAATTGCTTGTGATACCTCGATAAACGAAACTATAGTAGCGAAATGCATTAGCGGCCAAACTCCCCCTCATTTCGAATTATTAACTCATACTTATTAGATCGGCGTGAGAACATAATTTCCGCAAAGAAGCCGTATCCCCGTAAAGTCGACTTCAAATCAAAGTACACTCTATTGAGTAGCAGTAAACTTCATAGCATGATGCGGTCGTGTTGCTTGTGTTCTTGGTAAAGAATCATTCTATAATTTGTCACATACAATCCATCAGTGATTTTTGAGACATCAGTCATTCAAATCGGTTTCGAAATTTTCTGACATAAGTGTATCCCATTTGTCATAAGTGTGTCCCATCACAAGGAAGACAAGGGAGATTCTCATCAGTCTTTATTGAGACGCGAAACGTTTTGAGCAACAGCCCGTCATCAGTCGGGTAATTCACATGAAAAGAGAACTATGAGAGATAGACAGTAGATAATCGATGAAACATCATAAATCAATATATAAAGCAGTGAGAGCGAGTAGAAGGGCGAAGCGCGAAGGGAAAGCGTGCAAGCGTGAAGGGAGACGGTGAGAGGAAGGGTGGAGAGAAGGGAGATATAGTAGAATATATATTTTCAAGGAAAATTTGGTGTCTTGTATTTTTGAAAAGTTTCGTCCATTCACCTGGTGCGACGCCCCCTTGTAAGAGCACTTTAATTGTGTTAATTTCGAAAATCCGAAAATTACTGTTCCTTTCCTTACAAATCACCTGGTTCACACACAGCTGAAATTGATCTCCGAAATTCTCCTGATTACGGCAAACCACTAGCACGATACCTGATGCTAATGCAGGTCTGCTCAATCTATACGAATTTTTTTTTAATGAATGCAAACTATAATGTTCTGTAACAAAAACAATTATTTTGACGATCTCCTGATCAACTGTATGTAAAAGAAGTAAACTAGTAGTACATATTCTGCTCAACTTCAAATTACCTCAGGGAATATAAATGTTGCTTGTTCCAGCTCGCTATCATGATTGCTGATTTCGATTGGGGCTTCCTGCTGTGTCCTATTGGACTCGGTCCGTTCACCGCATATATTTGCTTTGGATTTATTTGCGGAACATCTCTGGGAGTTCACATTGGAACGGTAAGCAGCAAAATTCTACTCCGTCTCTGCGATTCTCTCGCAAGCTTGGTTTTTTATGTGCGGTAGCGTTTCATAATTTGTGTTCATGTAAAAATGTGCATTAATAATCCGGTTCTTTGGCGTACGGTTTCATATTTTCAGGTGCTAATGTTCCAATTCATGATTCAAGTCGTCATCACGTGCACTCTCCACTACAAGTACACCACAATAATGAAATATGAAATATGGTCAAGAAGTCACTGTAAACAAGATGTGTGCTTCAAATGAGATTGAACATTATGTTTAGAGCAGACAGAAATGGCTTGTTCGGCTCTTATTCTGGGTCGTTCTCGAATTGCCTGATATTATTAGCGCAGCAATTTCGGGTGCTAGTCAACAGGATTTGCATGAATTTCTACTCCTGGAGGTACGCTTAGACATTGTATCATAAATCATAATAGAAGCATATAAAAGGGACAAATCAATATTTTCGGGATGTGATGGTGATGTTTTTGATCAAATCATTCACTTTTTTCAGAAGCAATTCACTCTTACAAAAATTATTGAGAGTGACCCAAATTTACATGGTACAGCCTACTTGATACCGCGATATTTGTGGATGCCGATCGTAGTCGCTGTTTTTGTCTCAACTGTAAGTAATATGAAGCAGATTTTGCCTAAAAGAGTGGCCAACTTAACATACTTCTTTCAGTCCTTAACTATTTGCATTTTTGCTTGTGCATTCTTCATTCTCCAAATGCTGAAGTTTCTTTCGGCGAAGGTTAGCTGAGATTTAACACATTTTTCCATAATCTTACCTTGTCTCAGTCTCAGGAAGTCTCAGGAAGATACCCGGAAACATTGGAAATAGTCTTAGTTTTGAAATGGTCCATTAGTACAACGAAGAGATAGTGACCCGAATTTCGCTAGAACAAATGCTTCCAGACATCGACCATGAGTGATAGAACGAGAAAGCTGCAGCGAGGCCTCACCATCACCCTAAGCATGCAGGTGAGTTAAGCTAGATCTTAAATGCAATAATAACAACAAAACAACAAATAGACCGTTCCAAGCACATACGATCATTATTATTTTCTTTGTTTTCCACCAATGTTTTGGCCAATTATTTCCGAAATTTTACACTAAATTTATCGCAGCTGATCATACCGTTCCTGATTCAAGCTGTGCCCATCATCGTTGTCGTACTTTCACTCATTTGCGGTTGGGGTACTTCAGGTAAAAATTATATTTCATTTAAATTATTAAATTTATTTAGTTTTGTAAATAATATTTTTTTTTTTAATTGCCAGGACCATTAAACTCTCTTCTCTGCTTGCTTCTCTGTCACGCGAGTTTCCACACGATTATGCTGGTTTGGACAACTCCTATCTATCGCGCAGCCATCACGTTACTTATATTTTATAACGGGTCATTAAACTGTCAATAGAGAGCGTGTAATAAAGAGACGAGGGCTTAGTCCAGTGAGCATACGCATAATATATTACAAAAATATCATAAATCCAATCATTTCAGGTGCACCGCGCAGCGTAAAGAACTGCTCGTAGCACCATCGGTGATGTGAAGCTATTGGATAGATAGTGGATCATATTTGTACAGCGTAGTCATCGTTTCCGTATTTTAAAATCCCATTTATCGATAATCATCCACTGCAACCATGCGAAAGGAACTGGAGAAAACGGAAACCGTATTTTGTCGGGTGATAATTTCCACCAGCAAGAAGTGTCCGTGGAATCGGTTCTCTAATTCTGCTGGTAATACGCCTCTGAGAGATCATACCGTCGTGAACACTCCGCCATACTTTGATCGGACGAGAAAATGTCGGAGATCGAGAGTAACCGGAACGCCGACGGCAAATATCGCGACTGTATGTCGGCACCAAATCTGACGGCAGGGTCTCAGATATTAGGTTGAACAGAAAGTCTTTATAAACTTTTTATTTCCCTTCTTCTGACAATAAAGCGCAAGAGCGAAATCAAACGTATGCACCATTGTTATCTACAACAAATGTCCAACGTTCAGGCAACTTATGGATTCCCTCCTTGTTGAACCCATCTCGGCGCGAATCAAAATATTGCTTGAGTGCGGCCTCGATCGCCCCACGGGAAGTGAAGGATCTCTGATCGAGATGACGGGTCAGATCCGAGACAACCAATAATCCGAAGGGGCCAAGTCAGGAGAATACGGTTTATGAGGGAGAACCATCCAGCCATATTTGGACAGCTCCTGCTTGACCTGCCGTGCAACATGGGGTCGGGCGTTATCGTGTTGATAATACACTTTCTTGCCGTTCAGGGCAGATTGTGCGAATTTCTTCTTCAGATTTCGTAGTTGTTTAGTGTAGACATATCCAGTAATTATCCGCTTCTCGGGTAGGAGCTCCCAGTAAATCGGGCCATCCACTTTCCACCAGGCAGAGAGCAAGATTTTCACAGGGTGAAGGTCAGGCTATGCGACGTCCTGTGGGGTCTCATTGGCATCCACCCACTGTGCCCTCCTATGGTGATTCTCATAGCAGACCCACTTCTCGACCCCTGTTATGAGACGGTCCAACCATCGATCTCCAGCGTGAAGAGAGTAGAGAAAGGGAATCGTCGACACGGTGGTCAAACTGGTCTTGGGTCAATTTGTGGGGTATGAAACGGCCTAGCTTCTTCTTCTTGCCAATGGAGACCAATCATTTTACGATGGTGCTTTGCGATACCCCAAGTGTGGCTGCCATGTCGCGGGTATTTGGAAAGGATCCAATTCCACTACGATCCGTAGCGCATCCAAATCCAGCTCGGGTGGCCTCCCAGACCGGTCATGATCATCCATGGAAAAGCCCCCCTTCTCGAAGAGTTGGTACCAATTGCGCATGGTCTGGTAGTGAGGGGCATATGAATCGTACACTTCAGCCAACTGACGTTCCTATTCCTTCATTGTAGTGTGAGAGAGGAATACGAATAACAGAACGTTGCGGATGTGCAAGGCCGTGGGAACAAACATCGTGGTCTTACTAGTGGCAGAATGAAAGGCGTGGAATGGGGAGTTGTTGACCACATAGTCCCTTTGTCATGTGTTATTCACTAGAGGCGAGGGTACACCAAAGGTCTCGTGCACTGAGCAGTGATCCAGCAAAACAGTTTATAAAGACTTTCTGTTCAACCTAATATGTACAATAACAACACTATATATGATTAAATTTGAAATAACTGAGGCTGAGAGCAATGGTCTGACTCTCTTCAGTTTGCACGCTATCTCGCCGGTCAGTGAGACGATAGAGCGTGCAAACTGAAGAGAGTCAGACGATTGCTCGAGGCTGACCAAGACATGCAGTAGAGGATATCGAATCGCCGTCAATCTGTTCGCAGCAATCAGCAATGCAGTCAGCATCTGACTCACTCGCGAACCCCAAACGACCGTTTGCGAAAACTGCAAACACTCTTAACATTTCACTCCAACGAGCGTTTTAAAAAGTAATTTGCAAATTATAAAAATAAAGCATTTATTCTTGCACGCACTGCAACGACCAGTGAATTCGACGTAATCAAATGCATGTTCAGGAACGCGGTGGCATAGCAGTAAGTGAACAATCCGTTGAGAAGGCAGAGTAAATTGGCGAAGCATCCAGTCTAAATGATAATTATCTCTTCCATTTTTCAAATATATGGGAGCTCACCAAGTAAATCGTGTAGAACTAATTAACGTGAGCTTTCTTTCGTTCCAAAAACACGGCGATTATGACGAGCGCATACAAGGATAGTGTGCAGGCAGAAAATGCGAGAAGAAACGAGCCAACTACATCGACGACTATCATAGTCGGTTATGCTGAATAAGCACAAATGCAGCGAGCAATCACAATAATATCATTATCAAAGATCGATCTCGCGAGCGAAACGTGCGCGGAAACGTACTAAGCGAGACCGTTGGTGTATCTAATTGACAATTGGTGACTGATCAGTTGGATGCTTATGGGGGAAATGACAACATAGTCGAAGGGGCGAGTGAAACTAGAACGAGGATAAGTGCGTGAGAATTCAACAAAACAAAGTTCATGCACGACTCTCTAGGCGTGCTTGATCATAACGACTCCCTTCGGCAACGTGTAATTTAGCGCAAATGTCAATTTGATTGGGAAAAATGCGAGTCCATTGGACCGCAAAATTACTCTATCCGGCTGTTGAGCACACATCCGGAATTTAGAGGAACTGAAAAAAATCGACTTTTAAATAATAACGCATAGATAATTATTCGTGTCTCATTGCGTCGCCGAGCGTAGATAAAATATAAAATAATGTTATGAATATGTTTTCGAATCGGGTCCCAACTAAATATAATATCTAATTATCATAAATAATACCTTAGCAGGCTGTTCACCACTCACAACTTCATGCAATTCTCGGAAACGCTTGGGTTTCGCGCGATTATTATAATGCAACGTTTCTTGCCATATTTCCGTAATCTCTAATCGCTTGACGATATCATTTTGTCTATTTATTGGCGGTATATGCATGAAATACTCGGACGCCGGAGACAATTTGATACTAAGCAACTTTCATTTGAGTTGAAAATATAGGTCTCTTTTCTATTCGTGACATGGACTTGGTTTTCATTTTGTTTTTGGATTTGACAATGGAAACAAAATGTAAATCTGATAACAATCTCGTAATTCTATCGTAACAAAAGATCTCAAGTTAAATTGCATGCGTAGTGTTTAATTATGGGAGAAAAAACAATGCACCTGCGTGTAAATGAAGACAAACAATCATACGGTGTAATCGACTGTCCATTTATCGGAAAACATAACGACTTCCGTGCTCAAGCGTTTCCGAGAATTGCATGAAGTTGTGAGTGGTGAACAGCCTGCTAAGGTATTATTTATGATAATTAGATATTATATTTAGTTGGGACCCGATTCGAAAACATATTCATAACATTATTTTATATTTTATCTACGCTCGGCGACGCAATGAGACACGAATAATTATCTATGCGTTATTATTTAAAAGTCGATTTTTTTCAGTTCCTCTAAATTCCGGATGTGTGCTCAACAGCCGGATAGAGTAATTTTGCGGTCCAATGGACTCGCATTTTTCCCAATCAAATTGACATTTGCGCTAAATTACACGTTGCCGAAGGGAGTCGTTATGATCAAGCACGCCTAGAGAGTCGTGCATGAACTTTGTTTTGTTGAATTCTCACGCACTTATCCTCGTTCTAGTTTCACTCGCCCCTTCGACTATGTTGTCATTTCCCCCATAAGCATCCAACTGATCAGTCACCAATTGTCAATTAGATACACCAACGGTCTCGCTTAGTACGTTTCCGCGCACGTTTCGCTCGCGAGATCGATCTTTGATAATGATATTATTGTGATTGCTCGCTGCATTTGTGCTTATTCAGCATAACCGACTATGATAGTCGTCGATGTAGTTGGCTCGTTTCTTCTCGCATTTTCTGCCTGCACACTATCCTTGTATGCGCTCGTCATAATCGCCGTGTTTTTGGAACGAAAGAAAGCTCACGTTAATTAGTTCTACACGATTTACTTGGTGAGCTCCCATATATTTGAAAAATGGAAGAGATAATTATCATTTAGACTGGATGCTTCGCCAATTTACTCTGCCTTCTCAACGGATTGTTCACTTACTGCTATGCCACCGCGTTCCTGAACATGCATTTGATTACGTCGAATTCACTGGTCGTTGCAGTGCGTGCAAGAATAAATGCTTTATTTTTATAATTTGCAAATTACTTTTTAAAACGCTCGTTGGAGTGAAATGTTAAGAGTGTTTGCAGTTTTCGCAAACGGTCGTTTGGGGTTCGCGAGTGAGTCAGATGCTGACTGCATTGCTGATTGCTGCGAACAGATTGACGGCGATTCGATATCCTCTACTGCATGTCTTGGTCAGCCTCGAGCAATCGTCTGACTCTCTTCAGTTTGCACGCTCTATCGTCTCACTGACCGGCGAGATAGCGTGCAAACTGAAGAGAGTCAGACCATTGCTCTCAGCCTCAGTTATTTCAAATTTAATCATATATAGTGTTGTTATTGTACATATTAGGTTGAACAGAAAGTCTTTATAAACTGTTTTGCTGGATCACTGCTCAGTGCACGAGACCTTTGGTGTACCCTCGCCTCTAGTGAATAACACATGACAAAGGGACTATGTGGTCAACAACTCCCCATTCCACGCCTTTCATTCTGCCACTAGTAAGACCACGATGTTTGTTCCCACGGCCTTGCACATCCGCAACGTTCTGTTATTCGTATTCCTCTCTCACACTACAATGAAGGAATAGGAACGTCAGTTGGCTGAAGTGTACGATTCATATGCCCCTCACTACCAGACCATGCGCAATTGGTACCAACTCTTCGAGAAGGGGGGCTTTTCCATGGATGATCATGACCGGTCTGGGAGGCCACCCGAGCTGGATTTGGATGCGCTACGGATCGTAGTGGAATTGGATCCTTTCCAAATACCCGCGACATGGCAGCCACACTTGGGGTATCGCAAAGCACCATCGTAAAATGATTGGTCTCCATTGGCAAGAAGAAGAAGCTAGGCCGTTTCATACCCCACAAATTGACCCAAGACCAGTTTGACCACCGTGTCGACGATTCCCTTTCTCTACTCTCTTCACGCTGGAGATCGATGGTTGGACCGTCTCATAACAGGGGTCGAGAAGTGGGTCTGCTATGAGAATCACCATAGGAGGGCACAGTGGGTGGATGCCAATGAGACCCCACAGGACGTCGCATAGCCTGACCTTCACCCTGTGAAAATCTTGCTCTCTGCCTGGTGGAAAGTGGATGGCCCGATTTACTGGGAGCTCCTACCCGAGAAGCGGATAATTACTGGATATGTCTACACTAAACAACTACGAAATCTGAAGAAGAAATTCGCACAATCTGCCCTGAACGGCAAGAAAGTGTATTATCAACACGATAACGCCCGACCCCATGTTGCACGGCAGGTCAAGCAGGAGCTGTCCAAATATGGCTGGATGGTTCTCCCTCATAAACCGTATTCTCCTGACTTGGCCCCTTCGGATTATTGGTTGTCTCGGATCTGACCCGTCATCTCGATCAGAGATCCTTCACTTCCCGTGGGGCGATCGAGGCCGCACTCAAGCAATATTTTGATTCGCGCCGAGATGGGTTCAACAAGGAGGGAATCCATAAGTTGCCTGAACGTTGGACATTTGTTGTAGATAACAATGGTGCATACGTTTGATTTCGCTCTTGCGCTTTATTGTCAGAAGAAGGGAAATAAAAAGTTTATAAAGACTTTCTGTTCAACCTAATATCTGAGACCCTGCCGTCAGATTTGGTGCCGACATACAGTCGCGATATTTGCCGTCGGCGTTCCGGTTACTCTCGATCTCCGACATTTTCTCGTCCGATCAAAGTATGGCGGAGTGTTCACGACGGTATGATCTCTCAGAGGCGTATTACCAGCAGAATTAGAGAACCGATTCCACGGACACTTCTTGCCATACTCTCCTCTCTCTCTCTCGAAGCCCATTGAGAGAAAGTGAGAAATGAAGGATCCGTGGTATCTTTTCTCGAACTTTAGTATAACTGTTTTCAGTTTCAGTATGCCGCAGAAGCGAGAACACGAAATAGAGTTTTGGTGATAGCCTTATGCGTTAATCTTTGGCTTGCTCATCGTCCTATCCTACACTTTCATCGTGCTGAACATGAAATCTGCGGGAAAGGTCACATACTGTGACAATAGATTGCGAACCTTCGTGGTGTCTGATTTTTTTAAAACATATAACACAGGTATCACGAGTCAGTGGAGGTGCGTGGGAACAATTTCTAACTTTTATTTTTTGTTTGCATTCATATTATAGTGGTTGCATACACTAGGTCCAACTTCTTGAAAAATCTAGGTCACAGGTCCCAGAGCCGCCATTTAGGAATATGCCGGTTTTACAAACGGCCCTACTGTATGTCAGCTTCCGGATGTGCTACAGAGTTGGCAGTGGGCTCACAATGAGCGGAAAATTATTTTAAACAACTTTTATGTTGAAAGTTAAACCGTTGGACTTCAATTTCAGATAACATGAACGAAAACCTGAAATTACGGTTACAAATAAGTCACCACTGTTGATTACAGTATGAATTCAGTCCCACAGCTGGGTAAATCCTGAGCTGGATGCTCACGAACATGGAAAACTAGGAGGAATGAAAATCGAATTTTTTGAAGTGAGTAATTTGCGTGCTCTTTCAACGTCAGCTAACTTCTTTGATCAAGAAATGTAAGGAAATGATTGAACTGATCGAATGGAATGATAAATATGCGAGATGAGAATTTTTCAATATTTGTCATATCATTTTTTCGACATTCGGAGCTATACTGCGGAAAGGGTCCACCTTGAAACTGCCGATTACTATTTTTAAATAAGTTGTTGTCATTATTTTCATACATCGTGAAACGGCTACACATTCTCCTCTCACAACAATTTGCTAAAGTCAGGTTATTCGAGGTTTCAGATTCCGAATTATGCGCACTCTCAACAGGAGAGGAAGCTTCACAAAATCGCCCTTGTAGTCTGCGCTGTTGAGGTTTTGTTTTCATGGTTTGCTTAAAAATAATAGCACTAGTCCGGATGATAATCAAAAATTGCACCCTTCTGCATCATTTTCGCTGAAGACTCCTTAACAGTCTGGAAACATACTGTGAAAATCTTAAAGAATGGTACTTTTTTGGTTATGGTCTTCTAGTGCCAAAAATATGTTTTTTTCAAATAAAATGATAAACCTACGTAGTTAATTGCCTGCCAGCAGATTGCCCAATACCAATTCAAGTTCACGGTTCTCCAACAGTCTGAACACGAAATCTAATATTTCTTTCAGAGCGTCGTGAGTACATGGATACTCATTGTTCGATCACTTGTCTACTCTTCGATTCCGCCCTACCTACTCATAATATTCTCAAGAATTTTTTTTTCGCCAGCGATGTACTGCTATACTGACGCCGAGGTTTGATGTGGAGGGTATTCGAAGGATATTCAATTTGTAGGAGTCTTCACCGGTTCATAATTAGCCCAGTCATTGCGCATAAAAAAAAGCTCAAATGAGAAGCGATCACAATTACATAAAAAGGAGCTACTGCACCTCTTTCAAAAATTCAAGTTTTTTAAGTCCATATTCGCAGAGACCATTTCTGACAAAGACGTTCATATTTTCAACCATTTCCACATATCGATTTTGGTCGACATTTTAAAATGGGATGATCTTTCATGTTGATGACTTTATGAACTCGATTTGGATCAATTGCTTGTGATACCTCGATAAACGAAACTATAGTAGCGAAATGCATTAGCGGCCAAACTCCCCCTCATTTCGAATTATTAACTCATACTTATTAGATCGGCGTGAGAACATAATTTCCGCAAAGAAGCCGTATCCCCGTAAAGTCGACTTCAAATCAAAGTACACTCTATTGAGTAGCAGTAAACTTCATAGCATGATGCGGTCGTGTTGCTTGTGTTCTTGGTAAAGAATCATTCTATAATTTGTCACATACAATCCATCAGTGATTTTTGAGACATCAGTCATTCAAATCGGTTTCGAAATTTTCTGACATAAGTGTATCCCATTTGTCATAAGTGTGTCCCATCACAAGGAAGACAAGGGAGATTCTCATCAGTCTTTATTGAGACGCGAAACGTTTTGAGCAACAGCCCGTCATCAGTCGGGTAATTCACATGAAAAGAGAACTATGAGAGATAGACAGTAGATAATCGATGAAACATCATAAATCAATATATAAAGCAGTGAGAGCGAGTAGAAGGGCGAAGCGCGAAGGGAAAGCGTGCAAGCGTGAAGGGAGACGGTGAGAGGAAGGGTGGAGAGAAGGGAGATATAGTAGAATATATATTTTCAAGGAAAATTTGGTGTCTTGTATTTTTGAAAAGTTTCGTCCATTCACCTGGTGCGACGCCCCCTTGTAAGAGCACTTTAATTGTGTTAATTTCGAAAATCCGAAAATTACTGTTCCTTTCCTTACAAATCACCTGGTTCACACACAGCTGAAATTGATCTCCGAAATTCTCCTGATTACGGCAAACCACTAGCACGATACCTGATGCTAATGCAGGTCTGCTCAATCTATACGAATTTTTTTTTAATGAATGCAAACTATAATGTTCTGTAACAAAAACAATTATTTTGACGATCTCCTGATCAACTGTATGTAAAAGAAGTAAACTAGTAGTACATATTCTGCTCAACTTCAAATTACCTCAGGGAATATAAATGTTGCTTGTTCCAGCTCGCTATCATGATTGCTGATTTCGATTGGGGCTTCCTGCTGTGTCCTATTGGACTCGGTCCGTTCACCGCATATATTTGCTTTGGATTTATTTGCGGAACATCTCTGGGAGTTCACATTGGAACGGTAAGCAGCAAAATTCTACTCCGTCTCTGCGATTCTCTCGCAAGCTTGGTTTTTTATGTGCGGTAGCGTTTCATAATTTGTGTTCATGTAAAAATGTGCATTAATAATCCGGTTCTTTGGCGTACGGTTTCATATTTTCAGGTGCTAATGTTCCAATTCATGATTCAAGTCGTCATCACGTGCACTCTCCACTACAAGTACACCACAATAATGAAATATGAAATATGGTCAAGAAGTCACTGTAAACAAGATGTGTGCTTCAAATGAGATTGAACATTATGTTTAGAGCAGACAGAAATGGCTTGTTCGGCTCTTATTCTGGGTCGTTCTCGAATTGCCTGATATTATTAGCGCAGCAATTTCGGGTGCTAGTCAACAGGATTTGCATGAATTTCTACTCCTGGAGGTACGCTTAGACATTGTATCATAAATCATAATAGAAGCATATAAAAGGGACAAATCAATATTTTCGGGATGTGATGGTGATGTTTTTGATCAAATCATTCACTTTTTTCAGAAGCAATTCACTCTTACAAAAATTATTGAGAGTGACCCAAATTTACATGGTACAGCCTACTTGATACCGCGATATTTGTGGATGCCGATCGTAGTCGCTGTTTTTGTCTCAACTGTAAGTAATATGAAGCAGATTTTGCCTAAAAGAGTGGCCAACTTAACATACTTCTTTCAGTCCTTAACTATTTGCATTTTTGCTTGTGCATTCTTCATTCTCCAAATGCTGAAGTTTCTTTCGGCGAAGGTTAGCTGAGATTTAACACATTTTTCCATAATCTTACCTTGTCTCAGTCTCAGGAAGTCTCAGGAAGATACCCGGAAACATTGGAAATAGTCTTAGTTTTGAAATGGTCCATTAGTACAACGAAGAGATAGTGACCCGAATTTCGCTAGAACAAATGCTTCCAGACATCGACCATGAGTGATAGAACGAGAAAGCTGCAGCGAGGCCTCACCATCACCCTAAGCATGCAGGTGAGTTAAGCTAGATCTTAAATGCAATAATAACAACAAAACAACAAATAGACCGTTCCAAGCACATACGATCATTATTATTTTCTTTGTTTTCCACCAATGTTTTGGCCAATTATTTCCGAAATTTTACACTAAATTTATCGCAGCTGATCATACCGTTCCTGATTCAAGCTGTGCCCATCATCGTTGTCGTACTTTCACTCATTTGCGGTTGGGGTACTTCAGGTAAAAATTATATTTCATTTAAATTATTAAATTTATTTAGTTTTGTAAATAATATTTTTTTTTTAAATTGCCAGGACCATTAAACTCTCTTCTCTGCTTGCTTCTCTGTCACGCGAGTTTCCACACGATTATGCTGGTTTGGACAACTCCTATCTATCGCGCAGCCATCACGTTACTTATATTTTATAACGGGTCATTAAACTGTCAATAGAGAGCGTGTAATAAAGAGACGAGGGCTTAGTCCAGTGAGCATACGCATAATATATTACAAAAATATCATAAATCCAATCATTTCAGGTGCACCGCGCAGCGTAAAGAACTGCTCGTAGCACCATCGGTGATGTGAAGCTATTGGATAGATAGTGGATCATATTTGTACAGCGTAGTCATCGTTTCCGTATTTTAAAATCCCATTTATCGATAATCATCCACTGCAACCATGCGAAAGGAACTGGAGAAAACGGAAACCGTATTTTGTCGGGTGATAATTTCCACCAGTGGTTGAACATTCATATAACTTGAACAAGAAATTGAGAAGTCCCGAAATTGACAAAGATCGCACTGGGACTAATCACAAAGTGGATTTAGTATGAAATCTTGTAGGATCTAGATTTCTATAAACGATATCACTTTCTATCCGTTGCTGCGGAATGTATGTAGAAATATAAAGAGCACATGTGCTGTTTCGCGTGAAGTCACGATTTCATGCTCACGATATCACAATTCTTCACTGCATACCGGCGAAAGAGCTCGAAGAATGAATACAATCATTTCTCAAGAACCCATTAAGAGTCCGGATCTGAGAAACGTCACCACTGCCCGGACATTTCCCCGGAAATACGAGGGTCACACATTGGACCTAGAATACTTAAAGTCTATAGTTTAAATTTCACAACGATAACCTCTGTATCGCGCAAAGTGACGCGTGAGGTACTGGCACAGTGAAAAATGATGAAAAAGCAGAATTTCTTAATGCATTAAGTTAGACTCGAAATGTATTTTACATTGTATTAGACATACCCTCAGTATCCAGAGGCACCATTAGAATCACATTTTTATCGATTTCGATGTTGATATATTTGACCACATCTTTCAATTTTCCCGATATTTTGCTTGTTCCCGGAAAGACCGGGACTAAGTTCTTACACCACATTGTAGCACGTGCAATGCTGATGCGTATTATATATAACAATAACAAATTTGAACTACCTTAAGCCGTGAAATTTTGCCTTGAATGATCGGAAAGTGGTCCCAGGATCGACATGATTGTCAAATTGTTGTATTTTTCGTCAATCTTATTGATTGATTCAGACGGAATCCGAATCACTGTCACCCACAGACTCTATTGCTGCTGAAATTTCGCATGAATCTTCTAAATTTCAGAAAACCTAAAAATCGGGTTTCAGATACAGCATTTTTTTGGTGCATATTTTTCATGTTCCCGGAAAGAGCGGGTCTAAGTTCGTGCATAATGTTCCAACCAGTGCAATGTTTTCTCGAAATATGAATCATGACTAAAAATGTCAACATCCTTAAGCGCCGATATTTGTACTTGAAATGTCGAAAATGGTCGATATGCTCAATACGATTTTCAAAATATCGGACTTTTCGCCTATGTTATTGATGGATTCGGACATAATTCGATTCCATGTTACCCATAGACACGATATCCGTCGACATTTCGCATGAGTCTCTCGGTTTCAGAAAACCAAAAAATGTATTTTCACGATACCACCTAAATTTCCTCGTTTATTTGCATTTTCCAGAAAAGACCGGGACTAAGTTCTTGTACATTGTTATAGCAAGCATAACGTTGTCTCGAAATATATATAACGAGCAAAAATTTAAACATCCTTAAGCCGCGATATTTTGCCTTCAAATGCCGGAATGTGGCTTCAGGCCATACCTGAGCCAGTTAACTGGTGGCCATGGAAAATCACCGTATAGGGGGTCATGGTAAAAATCGATAGCAGGTCATGGGTAGGTCAAGACTAAGTACCATAACCAATCGATAGTACATTATCGACTGATACCATATATGACTACCGTAACCCTCAATTATCGCGAACTAATTTTTTTTTATAAAAAGACAAATTACCATATCAATCAATAGTACAGTACCCCAGATACCGTATATGATTACCGTAACCCCGAATATCGCGAACTGACTTTATTTTTAAAAAATCCTGAAACCGTGCCCAATCGATTCTACAGTACCCAAGTGACTACCGTAGCCCGGTTCCTTGGGTCAAATTTTTTTTCAAAAAATCCTGAACATTTTTCAAAAATCTTAAGTGTATTGTAGCATGACTCCACAATTATTAGAAATACGATAGAATACTTTGAAATATTTTTAGGATCAATTTTAATTTTTTAGAAAAATGTTTGACCCAAGGAAATGGATCTGACCCAGGGAACTGGGTTACGGTAGTTACTTGGGTACTGTAGAATCGATTGAACACGGTTTCATGACTTTTTAAAAATAAAGTCAGTTCGCGATATTCGGGGTTACGGTAGTCACATACGGTATCTGGGGGTACTGTACTATCGATTGGTTATGGTAATTTGACTTTTCATTTAAAAAGGTTAGTTCGCGATAATTGAGGGTTACGGTAGTCATATACGGTATCAGTCGATAATGTACTATCGATTGGTTATGGTACTAAGTCTTGACCTACCCATGACCTACTATCGATTTTCACCATGGCCACCAGAGAACGACAAATCTACGGGTGGCCGCCGACAAATCTACGGGTAGCCGCCGCTCAAAGAACGACAAATATACGGGTGGCCGCCCGATGAGAGCTTTTCTTATAGCTTAGGTGTGCTCTCTAGAAAAACCAGGTTTAACTGGCATTTAACTAGTTAAAATCGAGCTCATCTGTGCTTCAGGCTCTACATTAATTTCAAAATATCGGGCTTTTCTCCATAATTCTGGAACCATTCAGTTTAATTCCGAATCAATATCACCCACTGACAGTTTCTGTCGAAATTTCGCATGGGTCTCTCGATTTCAGAAAACCTAAAAATCGAAACTCTATTTTTCGGGTTTTCTGAAACCGAGAGATTCATGCGAAATTTCGACGGATATCGTGTCTATGGGTAACAATGAACCGAATTATGTCCGAATCCATCAATAACATAGGCAAAAAGTCCGATATTTTGAAAATCGTATTGAGCATATCGACCATTTTACGACATTTCAAGTACAAATATCGGGGCTTAAAGATTTTGAAATTTTTGGTCATGATTTATATTTCGAGAAAACATTGCACTGGTTGTAACATTATGCACGAACTTAGACCCGCTCTTTCCGGGAACATGAAAAATATACACCAAAAAAATGCTGTATCTGAAACCCGATTTTTAGGTTTTCTGAAATTGAGAGATTCGTGCGAAATTTCGGCAACAATAGAGTCTGTGGGTGACAGTGATTCGGATTCCGTCTAAATCAATCAATAAGATTGGCGAAAAGTACAACAATTTGACAATCATGTCGATCCTGGGACCACTTTCCGATCATTCAAGGCAAAATTTCACGGCTTAAGGTAGTTCAAATTTGTTATTGTTATATATAATACGCATCAGCATTGCACGTGCTACAATGTGGTGTAAGAACTTAGTCCCGGTCTTTCCGGGAACAAGCAAAATATCGGGAAAATTGAAAAAGATGTGGTCAAATATATCAACATCGAAATCGATAAAAATGTGATTCCAATGGTGCCTATGGACACTGAGGGTATGTCTAATACAATGGAAAATACATTTCGAGTCTAACTTAATGCATTAAGAAATTCTGAATTTTCATCATTTTTCACTGTGCCAGTACCTCACGCGCCACTTTGCGCGATACAGAGGTTATCGTTGTGAAATTTCAAATAAGGACTCTAATTACTCTAGGTTCAGCCTGTGACCTTGGTCCGAATCTTCGTCCCGGGGAAATGTCCGGAAAATGGCCGAAATGGTAAATTTCCTCAGATCCGGACTCTTAAATGAGGCTAGACTGCCTGGCATATAGATTATTCTCTGAATCGAGGCAATTGTATTGACGTATTGACCACATCACAGAAATATTTTTAAAAAAGTCAATAGAATCATAAAAGCGTTCCTTCATGATTTCATTCATCCCCGATAGAGGTACCAAAATATCGCATACAAGAAACATATGGAGACCGATTGGATACAATGATCTGGTACATCTTCCATTCGTAAGATATAAGATATCCTTTCTAGATTTTTAATTTAAAACGAAATTTGTTTGCCTATACGCCCAAGTGATACAGATCCGATCATTGTTCAGAGTTTACCATGCCATTTGTTGCAATACTTTATACTTTTTATTTATTCTTCATTGTCCAAACGCTCAGACATATATCGATCGATCAGATTAGATCAATTCTTCTTTTATTGGTGAACAGTTGGTCTCTTGTTCCAATAATCTCATAACAGGGTAATTCGTAACAGCTCAACAATATCGTATGAATCTGATCTCCATATCATCATCTGACCATATGAGAGACTTTTTGGTTAAGTGAACATACGCTTGGCAAAGTGCGAAAAATCGAAATCGCCCTAAATGTACCCACGTGTAGTACTCGACGAGCGTAGCTCGGGTACCACATACAGAGTGTTCTAGATCACTCTCCGCAAAATAGGACACAGTTGTTTCATAGAATCCAAATTTCGAAGTTTGCCAATTCGGATCCGATTTGAGTGACTATTGTCTCAAAAAATCACAAATATTCCGTGGATTATAAGTGCAAAATTTTAGAACCATTGGACATCAACTCTTGAAGAAACAACAAAAAATTTTTTTCAAAATTTTTTAAAATTAATTAAGAAGGGTAGGTAAACACACTTTTTATTTCTCGATTATCTAGAGCAGCATGCTTGCTATTCAAATTAAAAAATAAAAAGAAATAAAAAAATAGGTTTTTGCGAAATCGTCTAAAATGTATTAAAAAGTCACTTCTCGATCACTCCGAAACTACCGTACTCTAGGCAGCCGGAAGTACATTTATTGTCCTAGTTTTGAACCATGAATAGGAGGGGGTCATGGTAAAAAGTCGATCGGTAGGTCAATGGTAGTCAAGACTAGGTACCATACCCAATCGATAGTACAGTACCACCAGATACCGTATACCACTACCGTAACCCCCGATTATCACAAACTAACTTTATTTTTAAAAAGTCTTGGTACCGTGCCCAATCGATTATACAGTACCCAGGTAACTACCGTAACCCAGTTCCATGAGTCAGATCCAGTTCCTTAGGTAAAATATTTTTTAAAAATTTCAAATCGATCATAAAATGATTCTACGGTAATTAGAGATACGTTATGATACTTTAAAATATTTGTTTTCTCAATTTTGGATTTTTAGAAAAATGTTTGACCTAAGGAACTGGATCTGACCCATGGAACTGGGTCACGGTAGTTACCTGGGTACTGTATAATCGATTGGACACGGTACCAATACTTTTTAAAAATACAGTTAGTTTGTGGTAATCGGGGGTTACGGTAGTGGTATACGGTATGTGGTGGTACTGTACTATCGATTGGGTACGGTACCTAGTCTTGACTACCATTGATCTTCATGATTCAAAACTAGGACAATAAATGTACTTCCGGCTGCCTAGAGTACGGTAGTTTCGGAGTGATCGAGAAGTGAATTTTTAATACATTTTGGACGATTTCGCAAAAACCTATTTTTTTTATTTCTTTTTAATTTTTTATGTGAAAAGCAAGCATGCTGCTCTAGATAATCGATAAATAAAAAGTGTATCTACCTACCCTTCTAAATTAATTTAAAAATTTTTGAAAAATTTTTTTGTTGTTTCTTCAAGAGTTGATGTCCAATGGTTCTAAAATTTTGCACAAAATTTTGCACAAGCATCCACGGAATATTCGTGATTTTTTGAGACAATAGTCACTCAAATCGGATCCGAATTGGCAAACTTCGAAATTTGGATTCTATGAAACAAGTGTGTCCTATTTTGCGGAGAGTGATCTAGAACACTCCGTATGTGGTACCCGAGCTACGCTCGTCGAGTACTACACGTGGGTACATTTAGGGCGATTTCGATTTTTCGCACATTGCCAAGGGTATCTACAAATATGTTCACTGAGTCAAAAAGTCTCATATATTGTCAGATTTGGCACATTGATTCATTGGTCACATCACCGATGGCGCTACGAGGGTTTCCTTACGCTGTAGTGTGCACCTGTAATTTTACAATTTCATACTTAATTTTCGTCTTAGTATGCCAGGTAAATTACATACATAATGTCTATAGACCTCAATCACGTCATCAAAAGCTGCTGATAAATATGCAAACTTCAATGTATGTACATTTTTATTCCACGCTTATTGATGTAATTAGCATACGATATTCCTTTTGATCAATCCAACATGCATCTATTGCCTGTAGATCTAGCCCCCATGAGGGTACATCAAAAACCCACCCCGAACCAGGTGTGATACCACAACATTAATCTCGCTTTTTGCTCGATAACTGGATGAGAAAGATACGAAACCTTTCGTGAACTTCCTTGCCATCACTAATTGCACATTTCACGTGCACACACTCACGTTATGGCTGCTCGATAGCTGGGCGTTGTCGAAATGAGCAAAATCGTGTGGAAACTCGCGTGACAGAGAAACACACAGAGGATCGTATTAGTTATGCCTGAATTCCTATTTTCATTTCGAAGTTCATGATCATCGACATGTATTGAACTGATGATTGACCCTCTTTCGGAATGCGTTGTCAATGAAATGAAAGTGATTACCTGGAGTGAACCACATATTGATAATGGCAACGACGAAAATGAAAATAGGAATTGCTTGAATCATGAACGGTATTATCATCTAGACAAATCATCGTTATCATCGTTACTGGTCACATCTTTTTCAGGCGAAAAATGTAAAAATACAGAATGATCAAGATAATTACCTGATAATTACCTAATTACATATTTATTACTAATTATCTAATTATAATTACTGATAATAAGACAGACCTGCATAATTAGTGTGATGGTGAGGCCCCGCTGCAGCTTTCTCGTTCGCTCACTCATAGTTGATGCCTGCATAGATTTTGTCTCTAATTTGGAGAGTTCGAGTTTACTTTTCTCCGTGTAACTCACCTTTCCCGACAAAAGTTTGAGCATTTGGTAAATGAAGAATGCAACACCGCAAAGGCAAATGGTCAATGACTGCAACCATTAATTTGGAAAATATAGTTAAACTGTCCTATATTAAAATTTGGAATAAGGAGCACGTCGACTTACAGTGGATACTAGGATACCTAAGACTATGGGTATCCATAAATATCGCGGAATCCAATAGCCCGCACCGTGAAGAGTCGAGTCGTTCTCGATCATCTTTGCTAGAGTTAATTCCTTCTGAAAAGAGCTGATTATTGTTAGAGACGCGTACACATTACTGTTCGCAGAATTAAGTGCATTTAATGCAATTTTGATATGTTCAATACCTCCTCGACCAGAAATTCATGCAATCCCATTTGGCTAACGCCGACGATTGCCATTCCGATGACCGGCAATTCAAGAACTACCCAGAACAAGAGTCGAACAATGTTTTTCTGAGTGTTCTAAACATCGTATTCCAGGCAATGGGAAGTAGAAAACTCTGGCTTACAGTTACTTCTTGGCCATATTTCATCCTTACTATCGTATTGTACTTGTAGTGGAAAGTGCACGTGATAGCAAGCGCTACTTGAATCGCAAACTGGAACATCAATACCTAAAATGCGGTATTGTATGCAATTATCATGCCGGCTATCGCCTACCATGCCAATGTGAATGCCAATTGTCGTCCCGCAAAGCAATTCAGAGCAGACAGATATGCAGTTAGAGGAGCAAGCGATATTGGGCAGAACAGAAAAGCCATGCCGCAATCAAATAACATAATAGCGATCTGAACGGACCAAAATTGTGCATCAATCTCGATTAAACAGACACCTGAATTAGCATGAGATATCGCGCTAAAAGCTTGCCGTACTCGGGAGTTTTATTTATCATTAAGTAGAGTGCGACAACAGTGAGAATCATGGTTATTGAGCCTGCAATGACAATGGAAATTAGAGTTCGAGAAATGCTACCACCGTCTCTTCTTTTTGCACACTCTCTCACCGCTCGATCGGTCTAGAGAGTGTGTGAAATGTAGAGACGAAGGCACGAATTACGAACTCTAATGATGTTCGTTTGCAAGTCTTGCTTATATTTAGTATTCGTTTTCGAACCGTACAACCAATAAGCACAATTTCCTACCGATGGCGTGAACATAGACGGGCATGAACGAATTCCAGAACGAATCCAACGTGAGGTTGACCATTGATAAATCGGCTTCGTGAAGTAAGCTGGTAGCTGAGTATGTGACAGCTTAAAATGAATTAGGTTTTAATCGGATAATCGCGTAACTTGAGCTCGTAAAACGCAGCGATATGGTGAATGGGCGTGCGATGCAACAAAGTACAAAAGAAATTCGAATCCCTGTCCGAATTACCTCGTAAATATGTTTTAGCAAATGATTTCATCAAAATCGACAATTCGAAAAAAAAATAATGTAACTACATTGAGCACCAAAAGATCGCGTCAACTGATACTAGAGCGGCTAGGAGGTGGATGGAAATGATACACGTCTCTTTTCGATGGAGATAAATTCCACCTGCACCTGAATCTCTTTTCGATGGAGATAAATTCCACCTGCACCTGAATCTCTTTTCGATGGAGATAAATTCCACCTGCACCCAATTAGTACTACGCACGAAATTGGAATGGAACAACACACTAAGCATATGGACGCGGTTTACAGTATGGAACTTATTAGAGTTCGAAATTCAGGCAGCCACCTCTGCATCTCGTACAGTCTATCGATATGCTGTGGGGTGAAAGGGTGTTGGGATTGAATAAAAACCCGAATATCGAACTCAAGATGTTACAGTTCTGACGATAATTCGTAGGAGCTCGAAGAGGAACGTTATTAAAAAAATAATCCTTATTTTTTGTATACAATTACAACAGCTTTCAGATCATTGAACGTGACATGATCGCTTATTATGGTTTAGCGATACATCTCGTATTCTCGGAATCGTGGTACTTATTTTCCCTGCTGGCATTGGCTTTCAGCCATATGAGACGTGACAAGTTCTCAGAAGCTATTTACTGAAAATCGTCTTGGAATAAGTACGCACTCTCTTTGTTTTACAAACACACTCTCAGCGCTCAGATTGCGCACGAGAGATGTGAGGTTCAGCTGTGCAGAAACAAGGATAGCACGAGCTAATTTTCCATCGATAATGCGTCCTAATTAACGAGTGAGTATAATTGTGTGTAAGGCCCGATACAGAACAGTTCCCGAAGATCATAGCGCGAGACACATGAATAGTTGAGCAAGGGGGCGTAGCTCAGTGCTGCTGAGTGGTTTCGCGAGAGAATCGACACCACCGCAGAGTGACATGCTCGATGGTTGAGGGAAAAGTGCACAACCTCAGTCTATCACAAGTATTGTCAAGGTCATGGACAAGGGGAAAATAGGTGGATATCTCATCTCATATAAAAACTGTTCTAAATCCATGTTTTTTGCTGCAGCATAAATGACTCTCTAGTTGACGAAATTTTAGGCTTTTTTTAATTTTTTTATTCTTACATTGAGATAGCGCAATGCACTTGGCAAAGTGGACTTTGATGCAAGTTGTGCAATGGTCTTATAAAAAAAGTACAATTTTTATTACAACATAGTTTAATAGTTTACGATTAATTTGTGGAGATGATCTCAGAAGAACTATTGGAGCGAGATGGTGAAGCGCAACTGCCGAATGATACAGACCCTTCCTCATCTTGCGTTAACGCATGACGTGATAAATATTGATTGATTGATTATTGATTGTGGAGATTTAGATTAATTTCCTGACAAGACCGTTGGCATTACGATGGACGCTTTACGTGGTTGTCTGCATCTGAAACATGAAGTTAGAGCTCTCGGCTGATGATAATTTAATTCTAAATATTGGGGTGTCCGGAAAGTTCGTTCATTTTTTGTTTTTATTTTTTATTCAATACTTTACAATTCTCAGTGATCAATGTATGCTCCCATGTTTTCCCTCACTTCCTTCCAGCGATCGGGCAGAGTAGCGATTCCTCTCTCCCAGAAATCGGGAGTCCTCGAGATCATCCATTCCACGAAAGCCCTCACAACTTGATCTCGTCAGAGAGAGAGCGGAAACAGTGGAAGTCACAAGGAGAGAGGTCCGGTGAATACGGTGGGTGGGGAATCCTCTCGATATCCAGTTCGTCCATTTTCTTCTGAGTCAATTTCGCGTGATGAGGGCGAGCATTGTCCATTAGAAGAAGGATTTTGCCCTCGCTCACAAGGTTGGGAGGGGTTCTGTGGGCGACTTCTTCCAGTTGGTTGGAGAAGAGTTCGGCAGTGATGTTGGTGCCAGGGGACAGGATCTCCCAGTAGATCGGACCGAGCACGTAGAAGAAAAAGTAGAGGAGTTCCTTCTTTCCATGCTCTTCCTTCTTCGGGACTGGCTTGGGCTTCTTATCCGCATCGACCCATTGTAGTTTCCGCTCAGGGTTATCGTAGGCGATCCACTTCTCATCTGTGGCGATAATTGAATTGACCCATCCAAGATTTGATGTGGGATGGAGCAATTCATGACAGATCTCGACACGGTTTTTCAGCTGTGCCGGAGAGAGATCATGGGGAACGACTTGTGGGAGCTTGGACTTCTTTCCCACTCGATGGAGGATATCGGACACCGTCGATTTAGGAGTGCCAGTCTCTCTCCTCAAATCGCGCACACTGGCTTTGGGCTTCCTATTCAGAGTGCTGAGGACAAGAGACTGATCGAGGGTCGGAGGGCGTCCAGAACGGGTGTGATCTTCGAGACTATAGTCTCCGTTCTTGAAGCGAGAGAACCACTTCTGGCAGAACTGAAGGGAGGGAGCATCGTCAACTTCCGATTGGGCCAGGGCAGAATGGGCCTGCCTCACTGATTGGTCAAGACGGTAATAATGCAGCAAGACTGCGCGGAGGTAAAGATGAGTCTCCATCACGAAAATCGATGTAGAAATTAAGAGATTGATTCAATCCTCTCACCACTTAGCGTCAGGATGATGCAATACTTTGTTGACAAACAACATTGCGTGATTGCGAAATTCGATCGCAAACTGAGTTTTTACAAAGGCGTGAACGAACTTTCCGGACACCCTAATATTATTTTATAATTCTCAACATAATAGTAGATTAAACCAAATTTATTGTATATAATAAATGTATAAATATAACTAACTCACGTTATAGCAGCCCGGTAACTTGGCGTAGTGCAAATCAGCGAAATAGTGTGCACACTCGCATGGCAGAGAAGTATGCAGAATATAAAGTTCATCGTACCTGGCAATATCGGGAATGCAAAAAGAAAAAATCATAAAATTGTATTGTTGATGACTATAATAAACGAAAAGCATGAGCAACCTGGAGCGAACCGCATACTGGCTATTGAGAAGACGATCATAGAAATGGGAATCCCTTGGATCAATAATGGCACTGTTAGCTGAAACAAGTTACGCATTTCGAATGGCAAGTTCAGCATCGATTTCTTAGGAATCTCCCCCACGCGAGGCCGTTATAATATGCATGTGTCTGTTTGTGTATGTACGGGTATGTGCGCAATCAATATGGAGCTTTGGATATGTACGTGACGACATTCACATTTATGTTATATGTGTTTTCGATATTAATGATCCGCATGAATTTACCTGCATGACAAGTATGATGGTGAGATTTCGCTGCATTTGCATCGTTCTTCAGCTCATAGTCGATGTCTGGAAATATTTTTTTTATTATTATAAGACGCTAAATTATTTTTGATTATCGACATTAATTCTCTACCGTAGATGATAGAATCTTTAGTGTTTGGTGAATAAAGAATGCACTGCCGCTAATACAGATGATCAGAGCCTATAAATTAGGAAAACCTCTTTTTTTAAAATTTCTCGATATGAGAGGGCATATTTGCGATTTCGCAATTATGAACCAAACACCCAATCATACAATAAATAAGCGAGTGCACTTGTAGGAGCAATGTTCTCGCTCTCTCCATATCACACACTCTCTCGCCCACTCTGATCGACGAGAGAGCGTGTGGTTTGGAGAGAGTCAGACGGATACTCGCTTGTAGCGCGAGTTGAAACGGTTCCTTACGCATACAACAAATACAGCGATTAGGATGGTCAACGGAAATCGATGTAACGAGAAGGCTATGCCATGCAAATTGGAGTCGGCTTCGACCATATTGGCCAGGACAACTTGCTCCTGAAACATATAATATAAGACAGTGGATTTGTCAATAGGTTAAACATGCAATCCCCGAAATTAAATGCTGATACTATCTTCCAGTTTAGAACAAAAAATAAATTTGTAAAACCTAGCAACACTTCGTGCCTAATGATGATGCATAAGAATTCAATTCAAAATATTTCAAAGATATGTTTACCTCAAAAAATGTATGCACTTCCTCTGTTCCAGCGATGGACGCAGCGACTACTGGCAACTCGAGTACCACCCATAAGAACAGTCGCACGAGGTTCTTCGATGTGTTCTGAGTGACAAGCAGTGCATTGGTTCATAGTTTATTCAAATTTTGAACAGAACGATATTATATTAAGTCGGACGAAAACCATTGCGTCGTAAAGCATTTGTTTCATCATTGGAGGTATAATGCAATAGTCCAACCTCTAAGCGAACTGTTTTCGTTATGTTCACAATTGACTATGAAATATAAACCAGCGCACCGATACAGCTTTGCCGTTCTTCATCTGAACTACTGTCGTGTACTTGTAATGCAGTGTGCACATGATCGCAAGAGAAACCTGGAGCATCAACTGGTACATCAACACCTAAAATGTTGTTTAAAATTAGCGCACAAATGTTTGATATGTTCTAAAACAATTTGATATGTACCAAAACAGAAGTATACGATGTATCTCTGTAGTTATTGTAAGAAAATAAGTAGTTCCACTTATTATTGCAATCGGTCAATCTTTCTTGATTTATCAAACTTAAGCAAAGGATTCCGCGAATTATCTGTTTTGCTTAATCAATTAATATTGCGATCACTAAGTAACAGAGAAAATGGAAAATTTATGATCAATCAATATACAGATTCTGTTATTCTTTTGTTCCGGCTCTGGAACTATAGTGCACTAAACACCCTATTAGCGATGCTTAGCATGTGAATCTTCCAATAATAGAATTGCTAACCGTTACGAAGTGCACGCCCTCCGTTGTTCCGCAGAGCAATCCTGTGCATACATAGGCAGTGAGAGGAATGAAAAATATTGGACAGAAGAGGAACCCCCATCCAAAATCAGTCATCAGAAGCGCTACCTGCATCGTATTGTATGATTACTCCGGAGACGTAAATTTAAAAAAAAACATATGAAAGCACTGATTCGACTCGCCTGCATTAGCATAAGATATCGTGCAAGTGATTTTCCATACGCGGGTGTCTTAGTTGCCATCAAGTATAAAACGATAGTTGTGAGAATAAATGTAACTGCACCTGAAAAGGGAAAACTGTGCTTCAGCAGTGTTAAGAACCAAATTGCTTTATGTGCCTCTTTACGATATTTTACCGAAATTAATGATGATACATTGAGAGATTTATGTACAGTGTTCGAAGAAATGGTAAGACTTCCCGAGCTCATCATACTTGAAGGGAGGGGATCACATCATTGTCCTTCCAAAATCTTTTATACGTCCTCGACAGACTATTATCTTCCCCGTATGCGTACCGAGCTAATTTTAGGCCAATCATAAATTTACGTATTTTTGCTTTTTTACTATAAGTGCATCAAATTGTGATAACGGACAATTCATTATTGAATGTAAAGTTATTTTCACGAACTCTTACCAATAGTGTGATTGTACACGGGCAAGAACGACATCCAGAAGGCATCCAAGGTGAGGTTGGCCATTGATGTGTATGTAGAGGGTATGTAGACGCGTGAAGCAAGCTTGGCAAACGTGATCAGCAATGCATTAGGCAGCAATCGGGGAGCAATGGTCTGACTCTCCTCATATTACACACTCTCTCACGGTTAGAGATATCGAGAGAGCATGTGATTTGGAGAGAGCCACACCATTACTCCAATCGGATAATAGCAGAACAGGGGGTCGTAGCAGGAAATGATCATGCATTATTGATAATGTGTCGGTGTGCTCAAAATACGCTCAGCAACGATACACTTCCTCCGAGGCTAGCAGCTGACAATAGGCAATTACTATGAATGGGATAGCAATCAGAAAGTCACATATGGTGACGCTCGTAAAATTCAATGTGCAAGGGATGGTGAACAAGTGATGGAGTTCTTCGTATTTCAGGATCTTCACAATTATAACGGCTACAGTAGCGGTCAAACGTATATCACGAGTCTTCTGAGAGATTGCATGAATATGGACTCTCCGCGGAACTAGGAGCCGAAAGTTTGAGCAATATTCGCGAGATAATTATGCTAGAGTATATCGGGAACGATAAAACTTTTGGCATTGGCCTTTTTTCTGGAACCGGCTTTTAGCATTTTCCGGTTTTCGAATTGGTTATTGCATATTTCAGCTCCAAGATGTGCTACTATGCTAGAGTTGGTCTCAAAATGTGCGGACAATTATTTCCAGCAACTTTTATGATGAAATGGAAGATGAAAAACTTTGCATTCATCTTGTAAAAATCGAAAAAGTGATTCCGCAACCAGAATATACATCCTAACGGCTCGGGGACCCTTATTTGGAACATTTTGAACACAGATTCGGATTCTACGAAGTCTGAGAAGACTACGCAAGGTCCGGTGGGCATACGAGAGGCAAACATTTGCGCGAAATCGAAACATGACAAATTGATGAAAAAACCACATGCTTGTCCATCACCTGCTTCAAAGGTGAATTATCGCGAGAAAGGACCACGCAATGCTTAATTTTACAAATGGCTCATGGATAGGTGCAACTTTGGTTCATGTCACATCTACATCAGGGCCGAGACGAACAACTCTCCTGACAAGGGCTCAATACAAACCAATAGTTGAAAGAACTGTGATGATGTCGCGCACAACCCCTAGCAGTAGCGTATTGTTGATACTAACACAATTATAAGGGTTCCCGTGTAACCTCATGTCATTTGCTTCGTTCCCTTTTTCTCTGAACATTGAAAGTTGTTTTCGCGATTTCCATGTCACGGCATTAATTGTCTTTTGTCGTCTATTTCCGGCCGTATATGCCTGGAAATAGATGGTAAGAAAGACCAAACCGATACAAGTCGTCCTCATCTAAAGTTCAACCTAAAACGACTCTACAAGCTGCGTCGACTGTTCAAGACATACTTGGATGCTGCTGGCCCAATCGCTTAGCCTTAGCGCGAGAGAGAAGAATAGTGACATAAGTGGGTATAGTTCAGTGGTAAACCATCTCATCTCGAGGGTAAAGGTGGTCGGCTCGACTCCCCCCCCCCCCGGGCCACATCCACCTTTGGCGGCTCGTGGAATCTCTGCACTAAACAGTTCAAGCTATAGCAAAAAGTTCAAGCAAAGGTAATAAGAAGGAGCAAATATGAATACATTATTTGAACGAATTACGAGTCGATTAGTTAAGGTAGTGCATTTCCACAAATATAGAGCACCCGCGTCCAGATGATGAACTTACTGTTGTCGAGATTGCACTTTGATGCACATGTCTAAATGCCAAGTTGTTTAGTAGTACGAAATAGCAGCGCGTCGAAATCGGGCACCTTTAGGATGATTTAATCGAACGGTATTGTTGCATCGTATTGTTGCATCGTCTATTTTTTTTGATTCTTGAGACGAATGGAGAGGACATCGTCGACCATTTAAGGAGGGGGCAGTCAGTGGTAGCAGGAAGCAACGCTAGCCTAGTAGGCTTAACCGTTTTCTGAGAAATCTCTCTAATGATGCTCTTGCAAATTGCGTTTGCAGAATTCCGAAATATGTCGTCCGGGGGACGGAGAAAACGTCAACGGATCAGAGTTCGCTGGGAATTCGACGTAGGAACTTCGGAGTTGTTGCATTGTTAAACGTATGTGCTGCACTATACAACACTTTTTTAGATCCTCTTACCAGGCGATATTGACTTTCACACATCATCAATGTACATTGTCCAAAATTGAGAATTTGAGAAATTGAGAACAACATTGAGAATTGAAAATCATAGTTAGATATACACCAAATTCCGCAACCAATCGATATTCCAGTACCCCAGTAACTATTGGGGTACTGGAATATCGATTGGTTGCGAAGCAGCATGTGCATCAATTGATTACGGTATGCGGCGTTTATCTAGACTTTCGACTCAAATTCTCAATTTTGGACCATGACCACACAGATTACGAGTGAAAATCAAGATCGCCTGGTAAGAGGTTCTAAACAGTGTTGCATAGTGCAGCACATACTGGTAACAATGCAACAACTCCGAAGTTCCTACGACGAATTCCCAGCGAACTCTGATCCGTTTACGTTTTGCCCGCTCCCTATGTCGTCCAAGAATAGATTCAGAAGTTCAACTGTCACTTTGAATTTTCATAATTATTTTTAAAATTTAGGACGAAGGCTAATATTTTTTACAGAGATAGCAAAAATCATGTGCTACACTGAGACCGTGTATGTGATGCCCGAGATATGATAAACACCAAAGCTGCTAAGCATTTACGATTAGCAAAATGGAAATTACGAATGTAGCTAAAAAGGGAACAATTACAGTTTTCTAAAATGTCCTCAATTGATGCTACATCTTTTCTAACAAGTCAATGCGATGTAATGAATCTTAGCGAGTAATAAACTGGCCCCGTATTGCCAGTCTCTAGTTAGTGAATTAATGAGCTTTTTAAAAGTACCATCGAGCTTGAAAATAATTGAAATAAGTTTATTACGAGTATAAAATGATGCATGAATACGACATTAGTCCATTGAAAATTTAACCTCTTTACGCGATCGTTCCCCTACGCGAGTAACTGCAATGATTTATTTAATCATATTTCACGCGATCATGTGCCGTGTATCCATTGCAAACAACCAGTCTACAATCACATTCTACGGATGTCGACTAAAATTCGCATTTTATTCAATTAAAATAATTGTTCGAATTGATTCAATGCATTAAAAATTCGAACTGCGCACTTTTCATGGTCCTATTTTTAGGCTTTTTGCTCAACGTTAAAAAAAACTAGATTATCTTCACATGTTGGACATGTTCGCTGGCGCTACGAGACTTCCCTTACGCTGTGGCGTCCATCTGAACTGTGTTATATTTAATCGTATTTCACATTATATGAGGCTAGTCGGGCTAACTAGACATTCGACTGTTGAACCTGTCACAGTGAAAAAGATAAAAACTTCAAAAGGGGGTTGCGAGGCACTATGTATCGCCTGGCTTCATAATGCAGATTTCGAAATGTTGAAATAGGGTGCCTTTTTCACATCGGGTAGTGAATTTTCTCGAATACCGTGAAAGTGTTACGCTAGCTCTGTGTTGTGCCAAAAAATATGTTTCTTCTTATACGCCTAGCCGCATATTATTATTGTTTATGTGTTCAAGGAATTTATATTCAATAGTGTGACGTGACGTATGCTGATTGCAATGCAAATTGTATGAATTTTATTGGATATTCGAGTTGGAAAAACTGCTTAACTTTAATTAATTGATGTATGAACTCACGTTAAGGCTGCTCGATAGCTGGACGTTTTCCAAATCAGTAAAATGGTGTGGAAACTGGCGTGACAGAGAAACACACAGAGAATGAAGCACATCGTTCCTGATCAGTTTTTTTACTATTTGCATTTACTTTTAAATTACGAATATCGTGAATGGATTAGACGTACCTGGAGTAAACCACGAGTTCACCATTGACACGATGAAAATGAAAACAGGAACAGCTTGGATCAAGAACGGAGTTATCATCTGCGAAGAAATTATTGTTTTCAAATTGCATTTCCATAGATATTGGTAAAATGTATGCGCGTGCACGTTTGAGCGGAGTAATATATGGCACATCTTCTAAGAGATCGAGGTTTTGTAAATTTATAATCAATGAATCTGCATGAATCGGGTCCCTATTAATTATATTGATGTACATCACGCGTAACACGTCAGATTCGAATAGAATCGTGATGGGCCAGGCACATTTTTTGACCCCCGCTTCTGAAATCGTTTTTCGACAGCCCCTAGGGCCCCTCACAAGAACTATATTGCAAATATTCACTTTCAACGATTTGAGACGACGTCAAACTTTTGTAGAGGCCGGAAATGACCGTCTTTCAAGTCTTGTAATTCAATGTTCGATCGTTCGATTTTGACAAAAAATTGGATGATATACTCCAAATTTCAAGGAGAATAAGCGTAAGTGGTTGGTGAATTGAAAGAGTTAATAGCATTTTCATAAATCGATTAATATAATTCATAATCACCTTGAAAAGTGCTTGAAAAGACGAATCGAATGGTATGCTGTTTGCCATATCTGCCGGGGTGACCGGGGGGTCAAAATGTCATTTGAAGGTTTCGAATATACTTTATATTTTCTTAAATCCAATGCAGTTACCAAGCGAGAGTGTCGAGTAGAAAATTCAAGCCACCTCTGCCACCAGGGTGCATGCTGTAGTGGCTAACAGTCTAGGCTGCCATTCCTTTTAATTTTTGCAAGCTCAGCTTCGACGCCCCGCCTCTTTAAAAATATTTTGCAGATTTTTATACATTGGTTCCACCAAAGTTTTGATTCGAAATGTCCGTTCGATCGAAATGTCATAATTTAAGCCAATAAGTGAGTAAATACTGTACTAGAGCATGGAAGCTGAAGTTCCGTTATGAAGCCAGTATTAATAGAGAACTCTAACAAATTCCATTTTTTTATTGTATAATACTATAATATGCACTTGAAAAAATCTGAAAAAAATGATTTTAAAGAGGCGCGGCGTCGAACCGGACCCTACAAAATAAAAAGGAATGGCACCTTAGGGCCTTAGCCACTACACCGTGCACCCTGGTGGCAGAGGTGGCTTGAAATGTCTACTCGACACTCTCGCTTGGTAACTGAAATGGATTTGAGAAAAGTAGATTCGAAACCTTCAAATGACATTTTGACCCCCGGTCACCCCGGCAGATATGGCAAACGGCATGCCATTCGATTCGTCTTTTCAAACACTATCATTTCAACTGAAAACATTTTCTGGGACGAACATGTGGTGATTATGAATTATATTAATCGATTTATTAACTCTATCAATTCACCAACCACCACCTACGCTTATTCTCCTTGAAATTTGGAGTAGATCATCCTATTTTTAGCCAAATGGAACGATTGAACATTGAATTACATGACTTGAAAGTCGGTCCGCTTCAGCCTCTACAAAAGTTTGACGTCGTCCCAAATCGTTGAAAGTGAATATTTTCAATAAAGTTCGACGGAATCTTGCCTCAGGGTGGCCATAACCGTTTAGAAATCATTTCACCATTTCCATGCTCAGCTCGATTCACACATGAGAGCTGTGATATTGTCAAAAACATGACGGATGCTAACCTTTGCCGATAAAAGTCTGAGGGTTTGCAGAATGAAGAATACACAGCAACAAACGATAATGGTTAAGCACTGAAAGCTTACATTTGAACGGATTCTATTGTTCCTAGCGACATCTTTCAGTAGAATGCTTACCGTTGCGACGAGAGAAGCAACCATAATAGGTATCCACAAATTTCGATGAATCGAGTAGCCTATACCATGCAGATTTGGGTCATATTCGATCATCTTTGCTAGAGCTAATTGTTCCTGAACGAATTTCTTTCTTTACCACGGAGTGAAGATTTCGAAAAATATAGGTCATTGGTCAGAGAGCCGGCTTTTAGAATTTTTCCGGTTTTCAACCTGGCTATGTCGTACCTCTGCTCCCAGACGAGCTACAGGGGTGGATTTGAGCTCAAAATGATCAGAAAATTATTCTGAACAATTTTCATGTTGAAAACTTTTCTGTGAAACTTCAACCTGACAAGAAGTATCCAAAAAACCAAATTCTGTATAAAAAAAAAAATTTTTCTCCATCACGGAGGAAACTTTCACGGGAACTTTTTTCCAAAAAATGAAAGACTAAAAATTTCGCGATATGATCCACCTTCAAATCCTGAATTTACCACATGTATCATGAGTCAGTGGGGGAAAAGTAAACACCCGGGAACAATTTCCAAGTTTTATTTTTTGTTTTGGTTCACATTATTGTGGTAGCATACACTATATCCAACTTCTCGAAAAATCTAGGTCACAGGTCCCAGAGCCGTCGTTTAGGGATTTCCCGGTTTTATAACCGGCCCTAAGTATTTCAGCTTCCAGATGCGCTACAGAGTTGGCAGTGGGCTCAAAATAAGCGGAAAATTATTTTGAACAACTTTAATGTTGAAAGTGAAACCGTAAGACTTCAATTTCAGAAAATATGAGCGAAAACCTGAAATTACGAGTACAAATAAAATCATATCATCTCGGTGAGTAGCAAACAAAGTGAATTTTATTAAAGATTATGGAAGTTTAACTCCATCCGCACATAGAAAAAAATAGTAATCAGCGGATTCAGGGTGGCCCCTTTCCACTGTATAGCTCCGAAAGTCGAAAAAATGATATGTCAAATTTTGAAAAATTCTCATCTCGCAGATTCATCATTCCATTCGATCATTTCAATCATTTCCTTACATTTCTCGATCAAAGAAGTAAGATTACGTTGAAAGAGCACGCAAATTACAGACTTCAAAAAAATCGATTTTCAACCCTCCGATTTTTCCAAGTTCATGAGCATCCAGTTCATGATTTACCCAGCTATGGAATTGAACTCAAAGTGTAATCAACAGTGGTGACTGAGATGAGTACATTCTGCCATTATTGGATCTCCAAATGGTTCCATGACCTTGATTTACATGCTCGAACTTGCTGGATCGCGTTGGTTCAAAAACATCATAATGCTATGATGAATGAATTTAAAAGAATATCCGATATTTTCGGTATCTAGCAATCATATTTAGCGCAGGAGAGATGGAAAATGATAAAATTGTGTCCATTTTCAAGGCTGTTCAAAAATTCAAAATTTCAATGTTCAAAAATGTCATATTTTTTTAAACGTAGTTTTTGTTGTTACTGTGAGTATTTTCTATCTCAGTGTAACTCATAATATTTATCCCTAATAGAAAAGGGCATAGACTCCTTGAAATTTAGTCAAAATAAAATTATGTTTCATTTGGACCAACGCGATCCATCAAGTTCGAGCATGTGAATCAAGGGCATGGAACCAACTGGATAGCCAATAATGGCAGAATCTACTCGTATCAGTCACCAATGTTGATTACACTTTGAGTTCAATTCCATAGCTGTATAAATCCTGAACTGGATGCTCACGAACTTGGAAAAATCGGAGGGTTGAAAATCGAATTTTTTGAAGTGTGTAATTTGCGTGCTCTTACAACGTCATCTAGCTTCTATGATCGAGAACGGTAAGGAAATGATTGAAATGATCGAATGGAATGATGAATCTGCGAGATGAGAATTTTTCAAAATTTGACATATCATTTTTTCGTCTTTCGGAGCTATACAGCGGAAAGGGGCCACCTTGAATCTGCCGATTACTATTTTTTCTATATGCGGCTGGAGGTAAACTTCCATAATCTTCAATAAAATTCACTTTGTTTGCTACTCACCGAGATGCTATGATTTTATTTGTACTCGTAATGTCAGGTTTTCGCTCATATTTTCTGAAATCGAAGTCTTACGGTTTCACTTTCAACATAAAAGTTGTTCAAATTAATTTTCCGCTTATTTTGAGCCCACTGCTAACTCTGTAGCGCATCTGGAAGCTGAAATACAGTAGGGCCGGTTGTAAAACCTGGAAATCCCTAAACGACGGCTCTGGGACCTGTGACCTAGATTTTTCAAGAAGTTGGATCTAGTATATGCTACCACAATAATATGAAACGAAACAAAAAATAAAACTTGGAAATTGTTCCCACACACCTCCACTGACTCGTGATACCTGTGTTACATTTTCCCTAGACAGATAGAGACTTATTCTTTCGTTTTATGGAAAAAAGTTCCCGTGAAAGTTTCCTCCGTGATGGAGAAAAAAATTTTTTATACAGAATTTGTTTTTTTGGATACTTCTTGCCAGGTTGAAGTTTCACAGAAAAGTTTTCAACATTCAGAATAATTTTCTGATCATTGTGAGCCCAAAACCTCTCCTGTAGCTCGTCTGGGAGCAGAGGTACGGCATAGCCAGTTTGAAAACCGGAAAAATTCTAAAAACGACTCTGGGACCAATGACCTATATTTTTCGAAATCTTCACTCCGTGGTATTATCCCACCATAATATGGGGCAAATACGAAATAAAAATTTTCAGAATGTTCTCGCACTCCCCCCACTGACTCGTGATACCCGTGATATGATCTTTGGTGAAGAAATCTTGAAAAAGAGAATATATTGTTTAGTAATGCATTCGTTTACAATTGAGCAATTAATCAATTTGAGCTCGTGGAAACGAA
Source organism: Pristionchus mayeri (assembly GCA_036245805.1). Classification (NCBI taxonomy): domain Eukaryota; kingdom Metazoa; phylum Nematoda; class Chromadorea; order Rhabditida; family Neodiplogasteridae; genus Pristionchus; species Pristionchus mayeri. The sequence goes on along the minus strand of BTRK01000002.1, from coordinate 39,015,633 downwards.
TGGGTGAATATTCAAAACATATTTAATGAGTGTGAATATGTGTTGCTTAGGATGATCGTCAACAGGAAAAGTTAGCAAAATCGCATTAAAAAGAGGGTGGGGGGGGGGGGGTGAATACCGAACGCGGCGTGATATGCCCTCAAGGTTAAATCTGGAACGCGTACCGGACATGTTAGCGAAATCAGAACGCCCACCGAAAAGCACCGATAAAATGTCGATTTCAGGGACAATGGGAATACGCAAATTTAGAAGTCGTGGTTGTGCTCATATTATTTACCACTATCGCTGGAGCAGTTTCAGCTGATACTGGGTAAGCTGCTTGACAATGAATAAATTACCTCTTATGAGGAAGTGGTGCGCCGTATGCTTATATAATGTGCATATGCGTCTTGCCACATGATTAGATATCACAAGCTCCGTCCACGTGGAGGGAACTCGGATTTGTACAAAACATGCGACGATAAATGGTCAAGGGCGTTTTCGGAAGGCATTTGGGTCTTTTCAACAGGGGCGCACCTTGTTCGTATGACTTTGATCAGGTAAAAATCGATAAAAGCGCACCTTCTTCGTATGACTTTGATCAGGTAAAAATCGACGAGAAAGGCAAATGGAAGGGTTCAAGCGCTCGTATACAAATGCACCTTGCATATGAAGTAATGAATAAATTTAGATGATTTTTCCAATAAAAGAAAACGGAAATCGGAATTTCTCCTGTATCTCATCTTCGTGAAACGATTTGGGACGGCGCGCGCGGACGGAGCGAGCGATTACTGCATTCTCTCGTCTCCTCTGCTAAACTTTTTTTGAGATCCTCATGAGAACAAGCATAATATGGCACACTGCCATCTCGCACCGGATTCGACTCTTGGTTCAGTTGAATATCTTTCGAGATATTTTCGCGATATTGATAATAGACATCGACAAGCGGTTACAATTATAGTTCTATTTGATCCTTGAGGGATACATAAGATACTCTGAAAAGCTAATTTGGTCGAGCACCTTGCGTTATCTACGCATGATAAGAGCTAAATCGATACCAACATTAGCAAGCATTACATTGTTGACCACGTTAGTTGAATCAACAATCCCTTAATTTTTGTTTCTGGTTTACAATCTCGTTATTCTTGCAATATCATCTCCACGAAATAATTCAGTAAATGAATGAATGAATGAATTGATTGCAATGTGTTTATCAGCCAGGTTGTGCATACATGAAATTCACGGTGAATCTTAGCTTGCGATGTTTGTAGTTGCAAAGCGGGCAGGGGTCACCTCGAATGGCACTAGGTCGGATGATCACTGTCGGATGATGACCTTCTGGAAGATAACCAAAAATGGGCCCTTATGTAGAACGTTCACAGAATTATTTTTGACACTTTGGGAACTGTGAACTACTTTGAACGCTATATAATTGTCCATTTTTTGATTATCATCCGACGGTGATCATCCGACCTAGTGCCCCCCGAATCGAACGCCCCCATCGAACGAATAGTTCAGTTATGCTTGGGTTACTGCTGCTCCTGAGGGCGAGAACAGCGTCATTTTACGCTGTCGCGATGAGCATCTGAATTATGGGCAGGACATTCCATGATGCGCATTTATTCAAAAAAAATTTGTATTATGTAGGATGATAACTTTCTTGATGATATCCGAAATTTTGATATTCCACAGTACTATTGGTACCCACATTGTAAAAAAAAGGTTATGATCCTACTGCAATCATCAGCCCTAGTGTATTTTGTTACTCTGCATGAGTTCCTCATCCTTCGTTCCACTAAAACGTTTAACTGGAATCGCTCACGTTATGGCTGCTCGATAGCTGGGCGTTGTCCAAATCAGCAGAATCGTGTGAAAACTTGCATGACATAGAAACACACACAGTATAAAGCACATCGTTCCTGATATTTTTTTAAGTTAATAGGAATTCAGTGATTTTGTTACTTAAGAAAATAGGTGAACGCTATAAATCAGAGGTACCTGGAGTAAACCATGTGTTGACCATTGAAACGATGAACATGAAAACAGGAACAGCTTGGATCGCGAACGGAGTTATCATCTGGGAAGAAATGGCTTATCTCTAATGATAAGCCAAGGCTAATTATAAAAAAATGTGCCCATTTGAGAGTGATAACATATCAAAATTCATCTGAGGGATCGGTGATTAACAAAAAAAACATTAAACTGCATGCATCTATGGTCAGATATCATCGTGTTTTAGAGCCGTAAATTATTTTCACAAACAATCTACAATACCTCTGATATGTGAATGTATGTAATCAGCAAGATCAATATGCGTATACCTGCACTACAAGTGTGATGGTGAGGCCTCGCTGCAGCTTTCTCGTTCTATCGCTCATGGTTGATGTCTGCAGCCATTTTGTCTCATATTTTTAAAATTAGGGAAATATAATAATTCATCATATTGACAAAATGATTGCATAAGCTAACCTTATCCGATAAAAGTCTGAGCGTTTGAAGTATGAAGAACGCACAGCAGCAAATGATAATGGTTAAACACTACAAGATTTGATAATTGTGAATTTTCTAAACGGAGTCTGCAGTTGATTACAGTAGTGATTACAGTACTTACAGTAGCGACTAGAGAAGCAACCATAATGGGTATCCATACATATCGATGAATCGAGTACCCGGTACCGTGCAGATTTGAGTCAACTTCGATCTTCTTTGCTATTTTTTTTGTTCCTGAACGAATTGATTCCAATGATAAAATGTGATATATCACGCCTCTCACGAGAGAATCGAGTGGACCCAGGGATTGGGAGAAAACTCATGAAATTGGTTCTTGCCAGTTTTGACCATCCCTGTCTGAGTGACTCCCAAAGTCTCGATTTGCATACTTCATTTTGGAGCTCCCTACACCGGGTCGGTTCTGGGCTACTCCCACTTTGACAGCGATTTAACGATTCTAGTGACATATATGCGAAAATTGTCCTCTGATTTACCCCAACTCATTTTTCGAGCTCTATCGATCTATCGAAACCAATTTCTCTAAAACCCATTTTTAACACTTCTACATTGCAAGCCGATTTTCTCAAAAATGTAGGTAAAGGCGCAAACAAAATTTTTAAAGTGCACGCACCTCATAACGAGCTTTCGAATGATGTACTGGCCCCACAAATACCGTTTCTTAGTCTCAAATTAAGATTTTCGATCATTTGAAGTCACTATATTCAGCTCCACACCGCTTGTTTAACAGAGCGAGAATGAACTGATTCCATTGTCCCTTTGGGGGGGTGACAAAACCGCAACCGACAAAACCGCAACGGAGCACCGTTTGCTGGGGAGTTGATCTTATTACTTGTGAGTTGTTTCATTGTATCAAGTATGTGTTCCTCTACACCTCCCAGTTTAGATCATCTTACAATTAGATCTTGAGTTTTGCTCTCTATGATCGTATAGGGGATCATGGTTAAAATTTCAGAATTTTAGTGCAAAACCATGGTTAGATAAACAGCCAATGCTGTCACACCATGGTTAGATAAACAGCCAATGCTGTCATATCCATGTTACTCGGTTACAGTAGTTCCTGGGTTATTATAATATCGATCGGTTACAGAGCGTTATCTTCATCGAACCATGATTTCCTACTAAAATTCTCAATTTTGGACCGTGAACCCTTTACGGCGATAGAGAGCGAAACTCAAGATCGAATTGTAAGATGATCTAAACAGGATGGTGTAGAGCAGCACATACTTGTTACAATGAAACAACTCTAAAGTAACAAGACCAACTCTCCAGCGAACGGCGCTCCGTTGCGGTTTTGTCGGTTGCGGTTTTGTCACCCCCCCTCCCTTTGCATTGCTTTGTTCTAGCACTTCACGAGTGGTGTGTGACTGTATGCAATGACTTCAAATGATCGAAAATCTTAATTTGAGCATTAGTGATGTCTAAGAAACGGTATTTGTGGCGCCAGTACATCATTCGAAAGCTCGTTATGAGGTGCGTACACTGAGAAAATTTTGTTTGCGCCTTTACCTACACTTTTGAGAAAATCGGCTTCAAATGTAGCACTTCAAATGTAGAGAAAATCGGCTTGCAATGTAGAAGTGTTAAAAATGGGTTATAGAGAAATTGGTTTCGATAGATCGATATAGCTCGAAAAATGAGCTGGGGTCTCTCAGAGGACAATTTTCGCATGTCTGTCACTAGAATCTCTGTCAAAGTTGGAGCAGCGTGGAAACTAGCCGGTGCAGGGAGCTCCAAAATGAAGTATGCAAATCGAGACTTTGGGGGTCACTCACACATGTCCAGGGATGGTCAAAACTGGCAAGAACCAATTTCACGATTTTCTCCCATTCCCCGGGTTGGCGATTCTAGTTCGATTCTCTCGTGAGAGGCGTGATGTAGTTTTAAAATATACGATTACCTCCGCGAGCAGAAATTCGTGCAATTCTTGCTGGCAAACTCCAGCAGTGACAACGCCGATAACCGGCAATTCAAGAACGACCCAGAAGAAGAGCCGCATAAGGTTTTTATTGGTGTTCTTAATAAGAAATGCCATCCTAATCGCTGAACAAGTCTTGCTGCTTACGGAAACTTCTTGACCGTATTTCATCCTGACTATCGTCGTGTACTTGTAATGGAAAGTGCAAGCAATGGCGAGCGCGGATTGGTTCACGAATTGGTACATCAAAACCTGAAACCAATGTTTCACGTGGACAATCATGTATTGGATTTGTTTACTGTGCCAATCTGAACTCCATTAGGAGTCCCGCAAGCAAACCCTTCACAGAGAAATGCAACTAGAGGAAGAAGCGGAATAGGGCAAAGCACGAATCCCCAGCCTGAATCCGCTACCAGAATTGTGATCTGAAACAGCCAAAGTTAACTGGAATTTGTATCACGATTCGCCGCAAAAATTATAAAATTGTAGCAGTATAAATTCAGCACACCTGCGTTAGCATCACATATCGCGCTAACGGTTTGCCGTACTCAGGCGTTTTATACATCATCAAGTATAGAACGATGACAGTCAGAATAAAGGTAGTTGCTCCTGAAAAGGTGCGATTAGTGAAAAAAAGAACAATAACACGCCTTAACTATGAAAATTTCGTACCTATTGAGTGCTGATAAACGGGCATGAAGGATATCCAGAAAGGATCTAAGGTGAGGTTGCCCATTCAAAGATCGTGTATGATCGGGTAGTAAGCTTGTAACTGAGAACAGAGTGTTTACTAATGCATTCGGTAGCAACCGGATAATCACCTAACTTGAGCACGTTACAGGAAAGAAATGGGTGAATGGTCAAGTGACACTGAAATTCGTATGAGTATTTATCGCTTTGTGACGCTCGACAACGAAGAAAAAGTTGAGTACATACAGAAAGACGAGGCATAATTCATGGGTAAAGGTAAAGTAGGTAAAATACATGACACGACGTGAACCGTCCTCAAGGTTCCGAAAAATTTGTTCAATTGCGAGTGAAATCACTAAATTGTATTGTTTTACACAATACCACGAAGTGCTGTTATTGTTCAATAACAATTTCATTTTTAGATGCACAATAATGCATGACGGATATGTTCATAAACTTTCAATGATTATTAGCACATCATTTAAAGTATTGAATCAATAATGCGACTAAATCAACATGCTTCGGGCACCAACATCTCATGAGAGGCAAGGAGTGGATGAAAGTGATTTTCGGCGTAAGGGTAGCGCCTGTTACTGAATCCACCTGCTTCAATGGCAATCAATTACCACATCAGCTCGAATGGTGAGGGGTGCGCAGTAGAGATGACAAAACGGCTTTTCAAGCCGGCTTCAACCCGGAATTTCAACTGTGAAGCCGGTGTGGATGCTCATCCAAGCCGGCTTGCCGTGTCCGTTTTGTCATCACTAGTGCGTAGTACGATCATTTAGTGTATAGGGGACTTCCTCATGGCAAATGATTTAAGAGACGGTAAGATTCGAGGGTTCGCCTGTTGTGGCCGGAGATCATCATCACCGATCTTGACCAAATTTTTTCCTGGATACCCCCATGGGTCCTCTTCACTAAACTTCCTATTCTCTCTTCAATTTGTGTTTAAAAAACATATTGAATGATATTTGCCAATTTCTACCTGTAGATCACAAAAATCGATAATGTGCAGATTTCATCAAACTAACTGTATTCTTCTGACCCGGCCATGAACCAAGTTTAATATAAATCTGAAATATAAAACAAAATATTTCTAGTAACCTGCATTCACACCATTTTACAGGAGACCCATGTTAAATCATTATATCAACATTCTAAGGCATTAATGCCCTCGGATCACATATCAATAGATTGATCAAACATCCCTTACAAAATAAACAGCGCTATTTTTAAATATGAAATACAAATATATGTAACACTTGTTTCCCACTGTATCATATCTACAGGCGCTGTTTTCTGAACACTGGAAATCGTGCTTTCCCGATTTAGAAACCATGCCACCGCATTTGCCCATAAGTCTTATCCGTTTCGAAATATATGAGAACGATTACTGGAACGAATGTATTCGTGCTTAACATATTAATCTAATCTATGGCACCCGCATCGAATGTTCTTCGTCAGAAACATCTCTAGTTGATGTGTGTAGCCTTCTAGTGAGACGTTGACATTAGCCCAATAGCAGAGACGGATATATGAGTTCAGTAGCTTAAGGTAGCTAGTTTAAACGGGTACATCTCAGTGGGTAAGAATTGGAAATAGTAAATAGTATGCCAAAGTCAAATGGATACCAATTTTTTTTTAAAAAATAGCTTTTGGAGAGAGAAAGATGGCTTAAAGCTGCGAAAGTCATTGTGTTTTCCAATGAGCTTTGTACCTGCTTCTGAATCAGCTGTTCCTCACGACCATCGCTGCTAGGTTACTAGGTACACGCGCCTAACACGCAAAGTCGACCTGGTCTACCCCAGTGCCTCCTACGCGGATCAATGCCATAATAATAATAATTATTATTAATATTATTATCGTTTGTCGCTTTCTGGGCGCAGATCAAGATGTGTGGTCAGAAAAGGTCGTACTTCTCATTTAAAGATGGTCATTTACGGTGTGTTTGCGAGAGGATGTTGGATTACATTGCATAGATGGTCTCACAATAGATCTAAACGAAACCTTGCGTGTTCTAGAATCTTCTCTGCTCGAATCCGCCAGACTCGGTGATAAATCTTTCAACGAGATGACTCATCACACGGTGACCACTTCGGCTTGCATTCTTGATGAGTGGAAGGCGGAAGCGAGGGGTATGGGAAACCACTCCAAATCAGCGAGAAATGAAAGAGGGACCGCTCGCGACGACTAACAAGGAATGGAATGGATACCCGATGAATACATATGATTCGATAAGACATATTTTCATTACACATCCGCCCCCCCCCCTCCCTCCCCCACATTCATTATCGCTTGTCTTCCTCAATGTGAGGAGAGTCAACAAACGTATAATATAGCATATTATTAATTACTCGTGTATCGTTGCGCCGCCGAGCATAGATACAATACATACAACATGTATCTGAGGTCTGCAGTAGTGGCCAAAATTCTATCATCTTCGTGTTTTTGAAGCATAACTTTCCTCAAACTTATCCGATCCTCACCAAATTTCGAATATACTTATCTTTTATTATTACCAATAAAGTCATCCATACGGTCGGTGTATCCTGACAGTGTACGGTAGGTCACTGAAAAATCGATATTTCGTGCAAAATCGGGTTTTCGAGTAAAATGCATGCCAAAATCTATAAATAAATTTATCCAAATCTGAATTGGCAGGTTCGAAAGAGAATCTTTCGGATGCACCTTTAGGATGCACTGTGAATCTATTTTTGGGTTGCGGTAGGTCAATTCAATATACAGTACTTTTTAGCACACTTTTGGCTGTAACTTTAATTTTAAAGGAGCAATATAGCTCAAATTTGTAGGACAACATACCCTGGTGGTCCCTATTCACAGGTACAAGTTTGACCTTGGTTGGCTTCGATTTCTCCAAAATCGTCACATTTGACATGCTCTCTTTTGACGAGCTGTAAGTCCTGGGAAGAAATTTTGCACTCAGAAATTGAGTTGGAGATTCTACAATGAATGCTGAACAGATCTATGAAATTTGGCACCAATTGGTCAAATTTCCTCATACATATGATACTTTTAAATTTGTAAAATTTGTCAAAAATTGGTAATTTTGGTCAAAAATTGACGAAAATGATCACTTTTTGACGAATTTTACAAAATTCAAAAAAATCATTTCTGTGCGGAAATGTGACCAATTGGTGCCAAATTTCACAGATATGTTCGGCATTCATTGTAGAATCTCCAACTCATTTTCTAAGTGCGGGAAAAATTCTTCCCAGGACTTACAGCTCGTCAAAAGAGAGCATGTCAAATGTGACGATTTTGGAGAAATCGAAGCCAATCAAGCCCAAACTTGTACCTGTGAATAGGGTCCACCAGGGTATGTTATCCTACAAATTTGAGCTCCATTACTCCTTTAAAATTAAAGTTACAGCCAAAAGTATACTAAAAAGTACTGTATTTTTGAATTGACCTACCACAACCCACAAATAGATTCACAGTTCATCCTAAAGGTGATTCTCTTTCGAACCTGCCAATTCAGATTTGGATAAATTTATTTATAGATTTTTGGCATGCATTTAACTTGAAAACCCGATTTTGCACGAAATATCGATTTCTCAGTGACCTACCGTACACTTCCACTATATACCCACCGTATGGATGATTATATTGGTAATAATAAAAAAAATACGTATATTCGAAATTTGGTGAGGATCGGATAAGTTTGAGGAAAGTTATATTTCAAAAACACCAAGGTGATAGAATTTTGGCCACTACTGTACTTTACTACTTTTACTGTGTGTCAACTTCGGCATGTCCGTATTCGTAAAAATGAGTTTCACGAGCCAGTGGAGGTGTGTGTTCATAGGTAGTGGTCATTCATTGGAAAAAAATAACTTTTGAATGTCAAAATTTATGCATAATCCGAATTCTGAAAATGGTACTTTTCGAAAGACAGAAGATGTGGAGTTTCGCAGTAGTTTATGTTGTATTCAGTCATCAAACATTGGAAACATTTCGAATCCCGCGAATTTATGCAGGTGGAATGACATAACGAAATTATTTCAAGGTAAACTAAACTAAATTACCCACGTCGGTGCCCCATGTTTGTTCACGGATATTGAAAAAGGACCCCCCTCAATGTCCCTTTATATTTTTTATGTCAGACACCTAGTGAGTTGATCTATTATATTCCGCAATAAAATTCACTGCAACGCACATTCTTGATAGTGAAATGATTTATATTCTCATGTGGGCGTCGAATTTTCGAACACCACTTTCCCAGTTTTCACTTTCGTAAGAAGTTGTCAATATGAAAGTTTCTCAGAATATTTTTCCGAACATTTTGGTTTCTGTGCCATCTCTGTAGCTCAACTGGGAGTTGAAATATGGTATAGCCGGTTCAAAAACCGGAAAATTCCTAACATCCGGCTCTGGGACAAATGGTCTAGTTATTTCGTAATCTTGTCTCTGGGTCAACATAAAACCATAGTATGATCGATTTTAAATGGGTTTGAAAAAATTGTTCGCGAGTGGTCTGGCTTTGCTTCATTGACTCGTGATACATGTGATAATCTACTGTATTCACGTAATATGAGGGGAATCGCGATCGACCACCGTAGGGGTAGGGCGGAGATGAACATTCAATAATTTTAAAAATTCTGCAAAAATATCAAAATTACTTCGAACCATGCTCTTTCAGCTGCGTCCGCAAAAAATTTATGTCAGTGGTTGAAAAATGACACCCTCGGGAACATTTTCAAAAAAGTAGTGCCCGATTTGAATCTAATTAAAGTGGTAGAATACCCCAGACATAAGATTTCGAAAAAATATGGGTGATTGGACCCAGATCCGGCTTTAATAATTTTCCGGTTTTGCACCCGGCTATGATCTCAGCTTCCAGGTTCCTAACATGTAAATTGACATGTAAATTTGACAAAATTTAACATGTAAATTTGCGATGCATTTCAACATGATCAAGCAATGTGTTGTGCTTCAGGTGCGCTCGCCGGAATTATTACTGTTGTCGCGTTGTATTTGATGCTGATGAAAACGCCAAATCACGGCAAGCCGCTGGCACGATATCTGATGCTCCTGCAGGTGCGATTCGCTAAATTCTTCGGTTGCATTAGAATAGCCGGCGCTTATGTACAATCCCCCCAAACCCCAAGATGGACATCATCTAAGGAGGCATTGCAAACTCGCCATATTTTTCGTGCTATGCATCTCTTGTTTTGCCTGGAAACATGATTAATATATGCAAAGTTAGGGGAGGCATTCTGATAACTATGCAACAACTCCCACGTTCAATCGTCAAATCCCGCGGGAGCTGTTATTTGTTAACGTTTTGTCGCTTTACGTTGTGTCACCCCCCCAAATGTGAAGACGAGCTCATATACATTAATTTACCGTACATCACAGGGGTGCTTCAGCAGCAATTTCAGAATGAACGTGCATTAGGAGAAGTGGCAAGACGGGGTTGGGGAGAGGCAGGGAGTCGATAAGGGGGAGAGGGTGGACAAAACCACAACGGGCAAGACCGCAACGGATCGTCGTGCGCTGGAGATTTAGTCTATCAACTTGGGAGGTGTTGCACTGTTATACCCTCTATTACATCACTGATTATATCATCTAATTAGGTGATCTTGGGTGTCACTCGCAATCACCGTATGGGGGTTTTGCCCGCCCCCTGATAAAGGATCTCTACTCGGGAATTGCAGTTGTCACTTCTCTCGCTCGATCTCTCATGGGGACTGCTACTGTGTCCCGTTACGCTCCTTCCACTGCCAGCGGCTGTCTGCACTGGCCTTCTGTGCACCTCCCGCCAAGTAGACAAAATGGTATCATTGCCTCGAACATTGCTCACGATGTCGTCAGACTTTTCAAAAATTTCGAAGAGTTAATCTGGATAAACTTACCGGGAGAGAACAACGGTACATCACTGATTATATCATCTAATTAGGTGATCTTGGGTGTCACTCGCAATCACCGTATGGGGGTTTTGCCCGCCCCCTGATAAAGGATCTCTACTCGGGAATTGCAGTTGTCACTTCTCTCGCTCGATCTCTCATGGAGACTGCTACTGTGTCCCGTTACGCTCCTTCCACTGCCAGCGGCTGTCTGCACTGGCCTTCTGTGCACCTCCCGCCAAGTAGACAAAATGGTATCATTGCCTCGAACATTGCTCACGATGTCGTCAGACTTTTCAAAAATTTCGAAGAGTTAATCTGGATAAACTTACCGGGAGAGAACAACGGTTCGATTTTTTGACAACGCTTTAGTGGAAATGTTACGTATTCATTGCTTAGTATTTGCATGGCTACTAAAATTAAGAAAAAAGACATTTACAGGGTTCAGAATTGTATACGTAGATTACGGATGTACAATGCATTTATTTTCAAGTTAATAAAAAATGAGAAATTTTTTTTACAATTTGAATTTTACAGTTGCAGATTGCGATGTTCCAGGGCATTATGACAGGCGCTCTGATGCTCACGTTCACACTCCACTACAAATACATGACGATTGTGCGGATGAAGAAGCAGCGAGAAGCCACGGTAGCTGTTATCATATATAACTTCACCATTTAATTCTGACTAAAGAAGGGGTAACGTGAATGAATGCAAGGGACTCCCACCACGAAGATATTGCACTCGCAATTGGGTCCCATGAAGACCACAGATCACTTTTCGAAAAGTGCACACGGGCACCTGGAGTCGAGAAATTATGACCTACCCTTTCAACGCTAAATTTTCCTATAGCTGAGAGCGTGTACATCATCCAATCTCACTCCCCTCCTCGCATGGTCATCGTGGTATAGTGAATAAGAGTGACTATCTGAGAGAACTGACCAGAGGCCGTACAGCGAAAAATAAAGTTCTGATTTTAAGATGCCCCTAGGAGTAACTTTTCACGCAGAGTTCGAAAATCGACCTTACGAAGCCGTATCTCTTACCCCTCATTTCATGTGTCGCGTTGAACCTGGGTGGTCGGTTCTTGTATTTTTTGAACGGCTCATCCAAACTTCATAAATATATAGCAATTCTGAAAGATCTCGACGAGATAAGCATTTTTACTGTTGGAAGTGAAAATCTAGCTCATCTGTTGAAAAAGTTACGGTAATTTGAAAAATACAAATTTCTGCCCTGAAAAAGTGTTTCAACGGGTGTCATTTTAATCACCATTATTAGATTCCCCGTGAAAAGTTACCCTTGGAACCAACTTTTGGTGAAAAAAATCGTGCTTCAAAGGGGTCTCCTGAATCACAGAAGAGGAAAGGTAGTGATTTTTTTGCAAACATGTCTATTTTTAAGACGATCCACTGTGAACTCCGATTAAGTCTAGTCAGTTTATAGCTACGCTTTGATAGGGGAAACATAAAACGTACAAAAAACGGGCATTATCTCAATTCGAAAAAATCGATTTTTTATCATTTCGATTTTTCTCATATTTAGGCACATGCTACTTTTCCTTTACGATTCGAATTCCAATTATTTTAGGCAAATCTAGTAGAATGGACCAACATATGCCTGAGCTTAGGGTCCTCATTCATCCGGAAGGTATTTTCATCCGGAAGGCGTGAAAAGTTACTCCTAGGGGCATGTTAAAATCGTGGGTGGCGTGGGTGGCGCAGTGGTGTGAGGCGCCGTTCGTCATACAAGGGTCATGAGTTCGATCCCCCGCCTGGGCAGACCAAGCCCTCTATCCCCCCGGGGTCGGTAAATTGGTAGTGACCTCGGTCCCGAAAGGTAACGTTCCCTAGAAGCACTTTGGACAGCAGGGATACGTAGTCCTAGCAGTAGTCGGCCTCACCGCACTACACCACCTAGCGTAGTCGTTCACGACTGAAAAATCGCTTGACGTGGCTGCACCTTTACCTTTTTTTTCATGTTAAAATCAGAACTTTATTTTTCGCTGTACTGCCTATAGGTGTTATTGCTCGGTTCTCTCAGATAGTCACTCATAAAGGCTTTGACTACTCTTTTTGCCGTCGTGGGTTCGAATCTCGGACTGTCCACAAATTTTGCAAAATGCTCATACATAATCATAATTACGAGTTGTGATGCACACATATCCTCCATTATACTTTGTTTCCATGTAATGCCGTCCTGCGTTATGTTTTTTTTTCTCCATAGTGCACACCTGCCACGTTATAATATGGAAATATGCTTGTTGTGCATCCGAAATCGTGCACATTCCTATGAATGAAACGTTTGCAAAATCCTTGGACAGTCCGAGATTCGAACCCACGACGGCAAGAAGAGTAGTCAAAGCCTTTATCCACTATATCACGATGACCATGCGAGGAGGGGAGTGAGATTGGATGATGTACTCGCTCTCAGCTATAGGAAAATTTAGCGTTGAAAGGGTAGGTCATAATTTCTCGACTCCAGGTGCCCGTGTGAACTTTTTGAAAAGTGATCTGTGGTCTTCATGGGACCCAATTGCTTCGGGTATAGCTAATTTTCCACAATTTTAAATTATGGAATGACCATTCCCTTGTCAGTGTGAGGAGAGTCAATTCTCTTGTATCATAACGCATAAGTAATTATTCGTCTTTCGTTGCGCCACCGAGCGTAGATAAAATATATATGTTCGGAATCGTGAGTAAAGGTCATTTTGAGAATGAAATCTCTTCATTTACCCTCAGGGCATAAAAAAATAACTTTTTTGCATGACCATTTTTTGGACATTCATAACTTTTCGGAAAATGCATTTAAAAATCCGGATTTTGCTTAGGCATATTCACAATGTATTAAAGATATGAATCCCAACTTTTTAGAGCGATTGAATACCTTTCCTGCCCGCGGCGAACGTTTTTCTGAGGTATACTGGTGTCGAAAAACACCATGTTTACCGCTATGAACAAGAGAGTACAGGCGTAAATAAGGTGTTTCTTGACACCAGTGTACCTCAGAAAAACGTTCGCCGCGGGTATGAAAGGTATCCAATCGCTCTAAAAATTTGGGATTCATATCTTTAATACATTGTGAACATGCCTAAGCAAAAACCGGATTTTTTAAATGCATTTTTCGAAAAGTTATGAATGTTCAAAAAATGGTCATGCAAAAAGTGATTTTTTTACGCCCTGAGGGCAAATGAAGAGTTTTCATTTTCATATTCTCAAAATGAACTTTACTCACGATTCCGAACATTTTGACGTTTTGAACAGGTCTCTAGCTTGCCTAGAAGCTGAGTTATGAATTTGCGACCTTGTTTTTGCAGCAAGTCTGCAGCAATGGTGCGAACCCGCAGCAACCTCTAAATTTTTTTCTGGGTAGGCCTCGGGCATATCTCCAATCTCAAAAAGTTTGGCGAGTGTGAAAAAATCTATGTAAGAATAATGGATGTTTTAAAAAGTGTTGTTCGATTGCGTCATCACTACGCAATCAAACGATGATGCAATTGATGACGCAATGCACGCATCGTATTCCTCGATGGATTTGGTATATAGTACCGCAACATCCAAATTGCGAAATCAGCTACAACAAAAGTTATATCAAAAATACAAATCGTCTACTCACTTTCTGGAGCGACTGTAGATCAAGACAACTGTAAAGATACAGGGAACTACCATATTATGAATTATAACGCATTTGTAATTAAGATGCTGGCGTTTGTCCGGGATTGTTCAGAAGCGCCCAAAAAAGATACCGTGGTATCTTCATTATCTACTACTCACATAATCGCAGATCGGTAACTTGGTGTGGTGGAGATGAGTAACATGGTATGAAAACTTGCGTGACATAGGAAAATAACGAGCACGAAGTTCATGGAACCTGAGAGTGCAGTCAAAGTCAACTGGAACGAGCACGATACGACTGTGAACCTGGAGTAAAAGAAAATGTGACCAGTGACAATACGCATATGCACATCGGCACAATGAGAAGAAGTATTGGAAGGGTGAGCTGCAAAAATTGGAAAATTATAAAGTTGCAGTCACGTCAATCGATTTCAAAGTCGTTAAAGACTTGGTGGTGGTGTAGAGGCCGGCTACTGCTAGGACTACAGGGTGCGTAAAAAGTATGGTGACAAACATTACGGATAATTTCTCGCGTACTTTCAACCACTATGAATCCCGGTTGGGCCTCAAGTTACCTGAGCATGATCCAAGATATTTATCTGAGTTTCCCACCAAGGAGCTCTGCCACTTAGAGGAGCGAGTATTTCCATTTGAAATTCATGTGACCTTGGCCCGCCACTTATTTTTCGCATAAATGATAATTCCAAAAATTTGGATAAGCATTACCTTACTATTTTAACTTTATTATATAGAGAAACCATTCCACATTAGAATGCTCGTGCGTAGCTTGCACTCTATTATAAGGGAACGGAGAACTATCAACTTAACGAACTCGTACTTTGATGATGACACAAAAACTTGAAAAGTGCATTTTCAGTTTTCATATTCACCATGCTTATTTCTTGAAATAAACATGTAACGCGTATTACACTGTCGAATTATGAATTTTGATAGTATCAAATTGAATGAAAATATATAATATATAATATAACATATTCATATTTGTTTATATTATCTTTAAAAGAGTAAATTGAAAGTGATTCACAATTTTCAAAAATATTTAATTAGAATTCATTTCCCAACTCGCCTTGTCGGACAAAATTCGTAATGTTTGCACTGCGAAGAATATACAGCCACCAACTGAGATAACGATGGCCTGTTAGAAAATAATGCATGACAGTAAAAGTGAAGAGTGCAAAGTCATCCCGCCTTTCAGACTGGACTGGGCACACGGGAGAACACTGCTAACACTTGTAAGCCAGTGTCAACCACGTTTGCTTCCAAATTTTATCTAACCGCTGTCGTTAAAACTCCGACGAGGACGGCTCTCCAAAGTGATCGGTGAACTGAGTATCCGATACCGCGCAGACTGTTATCGTTTTCGATGAGTTTGACAAGTTCCAACTGCTGCTAAAAGGAAGACCAATAAAATGAATGGAATGAACGACGGGAATTCGGGTAGTTATCGACGTTTTATAGTGCTTCCATTCACCTGATCGGTCAGATATTGTCGCAGCTCTTGTGTATTGGCGCTAGCCATGAGCGCACCAACAACCGGTAATTCGAGAACTGCGCCGAAGAAAAATCGAACGAGCCATTTCTCTAATATCTGAATGATTTGTCAGATTGTGCGTCTGTTTATGGAAAACCGATCGGCCAGCCCAAGGAAGTGAGGATTTTTTATTCAAAATGGAACAAAAATGAGTGATAGGGAACTTGTTTCTCTAATTCTGGATGGATAAAAAATCTATCACACCGTTTCATCTCGGCCACTCTGCATCCTCTTAATCGTCGCGTATTTATGCTGAAGTGTAAAGGTGATCATCGCGCCGATCTGAATCACGAACTGGAATTCTAACACCTGCAAAAATTAAAATAGCTGTTGTTTCGAAGACTATATCACGAATGAAAGTTAGAGCTTCCTAAAGACAATTTTCGAACTCTACGCAAAACGTTATCCCTAGTACTTTCTTCAGGCGAGATTATGTTTGCCACCGTACGGGCTATATCACACCTCTCATGGGAGAATCGAGCTGAGCCTGAGAATGGTGAAATGATTTCTAGCCGGTATTGACCACCCTGATCCATACCTGAGCGACCCCCGAAATCATATTGTGCATAAGTCATTTTGGAGCTCCCTACGTAGTGTCGGATACCGGCATCACTCACTTTGGGATCTATTATCTCGGAAACGGTGAAAGATGAGCGAAAAATCTTTGAAATTGACTCCTGCACATTATTTGAGCTCTATCGATATGCATACGTCATGTTGTCTGAAAGTCGATTTTAATAGTAACATACTCCAGGTCAATTTTCTCGAAAATGTATATCACACCTCTCATGAGAGAATCGAGCTAAAATCGCCATTCTTGGGAATGGTGGGAAATTCGTGAAATGGGTTCTAATCACTTTTGATCATCCTGAGTCATGCATGAAACTCCCCCAAAGTCTCATTGTGTGTAATTCATTTTGGGGCTCCATGCACCAGGTCGCACCTCGGCTGCTCCCACTTTGAGAGCGCATATCATGATTCCAGTGAAAGATATACCAACATTGACATCTGAGTGACCCCAACTAATTTTTCGAGCTCTATCGATCTGTCTGCTTCACATCCTCCAAATGTTAGTTTGAACGATGTTATAGTTCAGGCCCCTTTTCTCGAAAATGTAGGCAAAACCGCATCTAAAATGTGTACAGGTTGTGCAGCTCATTGTGAGCTACCGAATGAGTGGTTTGCGAAGAAAATAGCGGGGGTAGAACATGAGTTAAGCCGTTTTGAGTTTGCCGGATCATTTGAATCAATTTTTGTTCATATAAAAATGCGATCAGACCGCTCTCCTCGCCCGCTTCTCCAAGAATGATTGTGTTCCCTCTAACTTTCATGTCGTAAAATTACTTCAAAAGATCCGGGAAACTCAAAACGGCATAACTCATGTTCTCCCCCCGCTATTTTCTTCGCAAACCGCTCATTCGGTAGCCTACAATGGGCTGCACAACCTGTACAAATTTCAGCTGCGGTTTTGCCTACATTTTCGAGAAAAGGGGCCTGAACTATAACATCGTTCAAACTAACATTTGGAGGATGTGAAGCAGACAGATCGACAAAGCTCGAAACATTAGTGGGGGTCACTCAGAGGTCAATTTTGGTCTATCTCTCACTGGAATCATGATATGCGCTCTCAAAGTGGGAGCAGCCGAGGTGCGACCTGGTGCATGGAGCCCCAAAATGAACTACGCACAATGAGACTTTGGGGGAGTGTCAGGCATGACTCAGGATGGTCAAAAGTGATTAGAACCCATTTCACGAATTTCCCACCATTCCCTGACTCAGCTCGATTCTCTCGTGAGTGGCGTGATATGAAGACGCACATCAAATTTTAAAAAATATATATATACGGCTCAGCGGGAGCTTTCCAATGATTGGTCTGCGAAAAAAATACGAGGTTGTCTGTGAGAGTTTCCCCCTTTTATCTCCTTCTGGATCATTTTAACTTTCTTTCCAACGGAAGATTTCACTTCACACCACACTTTTCGGAGCGCGCTGCTGAAAACGATCGATGTTCAATCGAAATCTATACCCACCTTTTACCGTTTCCAAGAAAATATCTCTCAAAATAAGTGATGCCGGTATCTGACACTACGTAGGGAGCTCCAAAATGAAGTATACATAACACGATTTCGGGGGTCACCCAGGCATGCCTCGGGGTGGCCGAAACGGCTAGAACTCATTTTACGATTTCCTCTCCATTCCTAAGAATGTCGATTCTTGCTCACTTCTCTCGTGAATAGCGTGATATAATTTTTTAAAAGTTTTTACCAAAACGCTTTCCTCAAAACATAATCGATAAATCAAAAAGAAAATCGAAAGTTAATTATACAGGGTGCGCCATAATTACCCGGACTACTGTTTTCATAAGATTCCCTGCTTTATAGTGGAACTTAAGCGATCTTGTTTACATGAAAGTTTGTCAGCAATATTGGCAATAATAACATACTAGCTAATTTTGATGGGCCTCATTTCACTTTGACACAGGCCTTGAGTTTCTTCTCATATCCATCTACCAATTCCCGCAAGAAATTTTCATCGTTTTCTTCTCATGCTATGAGATGGGTAGCCTTGAGCGAGATTAGTGTTGAGTCCTTAGTAGAGGACATATTGGCCTACAACACCCCTAAACATTGAAGCCGAGGGTTTGGGATCGGAGGAGTTCGGGGACCAATCAACTAGAGTGATAAATCGGGTGCATGGGTGTACATACACTACTTTTTCTTTGGAATGATAGCATAATCTTTATGAAAAGTCTAGTGGCCCAGATTCAAGTGGGAATGGGACCAGGGTAGAAGCGCGTCTCCGAGGATGTTCATCATGTAATACTCCTTATTGGCCTTGGTGCTTGAACTGGCAAAAACGAGTTGGAACTTGCATATTGAGCTAATTGCAGTGTAACTCCTGATGGAATGGGGATGGTTGGAGGGTCAGTGATTCCACAGCTATTTTCGGATTCTTCAGGATGTGAGGCAGTGATAATGCTGTTTTGGATATTCAGCTTGCGTTCCACGGAAACTATACTTACATCGCTGAATAACGTACAAAAATGCGCGGACCTATAACAATGCAACAACAGTTTACTGTATCATTCTCTGCAGGGCTTGATCTGACGGTCCTCCATTCCGTGCAACTTAATGCGCGTGTAATGGCGAAGATTTAACTTTGATATGAGAAGACCACGAATGGATGCGTCCGAGCTACCGAGATTCGTATCCATCTGAATGTGGTTTCGAATCACTCCTCTTTCGGATGCCGTCTAGGTTCCTGGTGGTGGAAACGTATATCGATTTGCCTATGCACGTACGACTCTGCTCAGTACCAAGCCTATGGTACATACTAACGGTATCGGAAGAAAAAGACTTGTGAAAGGCGAGTGGATGAACGATGTTACACAATCCTTGTACAGGTAGGGAATGTGGGTTTGAAGATATTAGACATCGCCATTACTAGAATACTTGACTAGCTGACATGAAACCTGGAATAGTGAGAGAGTAATGGTTTCACGTCATGATAGAGACATAAGGGTAGCGCAAATAGATTGGACCGCGTGGTCACAGAATGTTGAAATCAGTCCGGGTAATTATGGCGCACCCTGTAATGTGCTTTTTATAGATTTTGCTTCAAATTATTCAACACATCTAATCAGCTATGACCTAGACGATTGCAGCAAAAAATAAGTTTAGAATAGATGGTCTGACAATTCCAATGTGACCGCTTGTTTCGGTTCCGCATATGACGCCAGTGCAGAGTAGAGCTGTTTCTGGGAAGAAGAAAATTGGACTGATAAGGAATCCCCAGCCAAAATCCGCAACGAGAATGCACATCTGCAATATATCAGTTGCTTTGAGTTATTAAAATATGATTCATAACATACTATGCATAGCATAACTTTTTAACATACGTTTTGCAATACATGTATTGCCTGAATATACAACTCTAATTCTAGACTTGAAATGCTCCCTTAGAGGAGGGCTCTCGGCAAAGTAGCCACATCGATAGAAGGGAGATTCCACCCTCCAAAGATCATAACGCGAGCTAGAAAGCGCCCATACATCGGTATTATAGCTCAGTGGTAGAGCAGCCGTCACGTAATCGGGAGGTTGCGGGTTCGATCCCCACCAGTTTTTGACAAAAATTCAAGATATTTGAATTCGCGCACTTCCCTGTCCCACAAGTGTCCATGGCACTCAGCCAACTAATCATAACTCTGATGAGAGTAGAGATATTAATGTAATTATTTTGGAGCCTTTAGTCGTTAAGAGGAGCTAGGTCATGGTAATGACAGGGTCCAAAGTTGAACTTTGCCTTCTGTCTCCTTTAACGCGTACAATTGCACATACACACCTGAAACATCATCAGATATCGGGCGAGAGGTTTTCCGTGATTCGGCGTTTTAGTAATCATCAAATACAGCACGAGCACGGTTATTAGAAACGTGAGACCGCCTGAATCAGGACATACTAGAAATCGGATAGTACTGCATGGGAACACGTTTGTACCGATTGCATGACTGTAGATGGGCATAAAGTGTAACCAGAAAACATCCAGAGTAAGATTGCCCATTGAGAAGTCTGAAGGTGGACATGAGTCAGCATGCAAACTCGTATTACATACAATGTTCAAGCACGTTTTACCGTTTCAAGGCATACATAAAGTTGATGGAAATACATCATTTTCATAACAATTCTGATATAACACAAAACATCAAAATAACTGATACGAAATCGAAGAGATGGTGATATCGAATCGAGGCAGGAATCGCGATAACGGAGTGTTGTTTTCACTTAAGCGGAGCGTATTTCACCTGTTCTTAAACCATCTGCCCGGGTCGTGATCGAACGATGTTGACTGTATGCGAGCAATTTCCCCTTTGTCTTCGAAATACTTAGAGAATTAAACAACCATTATCGCTTCAAGCATACAATATAATGAAAACAAAATATCAACTTCTGTTTGATCCTGTGTCCATTTCGTGCGTGTCAATCAATCGGCAAATTGTTTTTCACAAGTCATACAAATCGACTGAAGCACCTGAAATTTCTCCTTCGAAGATATTACCTTTGCACCTTTCCCGCCTCCTGTTACTGATACCTCACGTCTCGCACGAGAAAATCGACTCAAAAACCGTTTTTGGCAGTTGTTATTTTGTCCATTCGTGTTTCAAGTCGTTTACAACTTCCACGTAGAGGCCGCCCTCTGAGAAAATAATTTTTGCGGCGCCCAGAATGGGTGTATCCGAAACGTTTTCAAAATCAACTCTCAGCCGCAGCTATTGCGGCCTTAATCAGCAGCCAGGGCCTAAATTTAAGAAATAAATGTATGCGCGAGTTTCTGCTTGATGGCTAAATTCTTATAAAAAATCGATTTTTGTAACTCTAGATGCGCATTCATGTTGAATAATCTATTACGAAATGTATGCACTTTCTGGAGCAGATGCAATGCTG
Organism: Pristionchus mayeri; assembly: GCA_036245805.1. Taxonomy (NCBI): domain Eukaryota; kingdom Metazoa; phylum Nematoda; class Chromadorea; order Rhabditida; family Neodiplogasteridae; genus Pristionchus; species Pristionchus mayeri. The sequence continues at coordinate 38,994,061 of BTRK01000002.1, read as the reverse complement.
GCGATAAAAGTACACAGGCAGTTATTAAGTCAGTAGAAACTCCCCTCATATGGCATACTCTTCGACCAAATTTCAAAACGATTTTATACTTCATTAAATTGTCTCTGTCTGAAACTCATTCACTCATCAACTCAATTACCCCCTATTCTCGGTCGATTTATGCGTGCCTGCTACTTTAACTGGAATAGTTATAATCCGTCATGATATAGTTTGTACTCAATAAAATATTTGCCCATTCATTTTATGTTATGAGCTCGACTTGCACGATTTAATTAGCACATGAATGCGTGATTGCTAAATATACAATAAACTGAAAGGGTATTTGTCTGGCGCTTTCGTTTGAAGTGAGATTTTGAAAATATGTCCCCATCGGGGATACAAGGTCAGCAGACGAAAAATATTCCAGAAATTTCCAGAAGAAAAAATTTTACGAGCAAAAAATAGGTGTTCGTCTGTCCGTCCGTCTACCGTAACCCGTAGTGGCGTTGGAGCAGATGTTATGTCAGACGCATTATTTCATCAGGGAATTGAATCAAAACATCTATACAGTATTGCTACCGTAACCGAAAGCTACCGTAACCCAGTTACTTGGGTCAGACGCTCGGTCAGAAGCATGATTTCGTCGGAGGATGGGTGCAAAACATCAATATCGAAATCCTACAGTAACCGAAACCTTCCGTATTCCGTGGCACTGTGTCAGATGATGGGTCAGATTCATGATTTAGTTGTCCAATAAATGCAAAATGTCGATGCCTTATCTCTAGCGTTGGGTCAGACGCGGCGGGATATCCGTGTTTTTGCCGGCATTTTTGCAATCAACCTATTTTCCAAATTTTCATTGCACCTTCATGTTGAGATGGGCGTAGTTGCCCACTAGTTGATCAATCTATTTCAGTTTCAAGCTTACCTCCTTAGCGTTTGCGGAATTTATAAATGTCGAACTTAACTCTGGATCCGTTCTGGATATCGTTCATGCCCGTTTATTAACATAGCATCGGTACGAAAAAAAATTCTACGTTTTTCGATTAGAAGACAAAAGAAGTGCAATGTTTTCATTGTCACCAAACTGTATGGTTACAGGAGCACTAACCTCGCTTCTTACCATTATCGCTTTCTACTTGATGATAAATAAGACTCCGGAATACAGCAAACCACTAGCGCGATATCTTATGCTCATGCAGGTACGTTTACTCGATATTTAATATATATTTTATTTTTATTTTTAAGGGTCAGTCGATACGAAAATTGAGCAGTAAATTTAGCATTTTCCAGACCGCTATCATGGTAACTGATTTGGCTGGGGATTTGTGTTCTGTCCTGTTGCGCTTTTTCCACTAACTGCATTTCTCTGCTCGGGACTCCTTTGCGGTTCACCGATGGGAGTTCACATTGCCACAGTCAGCAAATGTCTACTTGTTAATTCATCTACTTCATTGTTGTTACGCATAAACTTCGTATTGTTCAGGTGCTAATGTTCCAGTTCATGATCCAAGTCGCGCTTGCAATAACATTGACCCTCCACTACAAGTACACGACGATAATCAGGATGAAGTATGGCCAAGAAGTAACTGTGAGCCATTTATCTTCCAACACCAAATAAGCAAGAGCATTCAGAAAACGCGCAAAAACCTTACTCAGCTTTTCTTCTGGGCCATTCTTGAATTGCCGGTTGCGAGTGCTGCCATTGCTGGCTATATTCAACAGGATTTGCATGAATTTTTGCTCACAGAGGTAGGCGATATCCGTAACACAAAAATCGGTCATAATCTGTCAAAAAGGAAAAGTTGCGTAATAAGTTCGCGAACTTCTGAGGAGCGTGCAAATTCTTTCTCTCAAAATTTCGTTTTTCTCTCTCTCTTTCTCTAACCTACCTGGTTAGAGAAAGATAGATATAGCGTTTTACGCAGCTTTGCTCGCACAATTCTGATTAAGATTAACCAGATCTAATATTTGTATAATGTGTTCAATGGACACACTTATGTTTCAAAGATGTTTTGCCAGCTTGATAAAACTTCTTAGGATAATAACGAAATTATGAACTATCTGGAGCGTTCACTATTTAAAATAACTCGTTGCGCCTTCCAGAAGCAGATCACGCTGGCAAAAATGGTCGAAGACAATCCAAGTTTGATCGGTACAGGCTACTCGATTCCGCTCAATTTCTGGATACCGATTGTAGAAGCTGTTCTCGTACCAACGGTAAGCAATCCACAGCCGATCCAGTTTTAGTGAGAACAACATGTGGCAAACTATATGTATTATTTTAGTCCCTAACCATTTGCACTGGTGCGTGTGTATTCTACATTTACCAGATGCTCATACTTCTATCGGGCAAGGTTAGCTGGTCTGACGCATTGGCGAGATTTTCAATCGCTTTCTAACGGAATGAATGAAAGAACTTATGATAGAAAATGCTCACAGGCATCAACTATGAATGAAAGAACGAGAAAGCTGCAGCGAGGTCTCACCATCACGCTCATTATGCAGGTGACACTTATGTTATGATTGTTTATTCAAGTTTTCATATTTTCGAAAATAAACCTTACAATTCATTCCAGCTGACAATACCGTTCTTGATCCAAGATGTGCCTATCATCATTGTAGTCGTTGCACTGATCAACGTTTGGTTTACTTCAGGTACCGCATATTATTATTCCATGAAATTTCCATTTTTTATAATTGAATTAATAAACTTTTGTTTAATTTGACATGTCAGGGACGATCAACTTTCTCCTGTGCGTGATGCTATGTCATGCTGGCGTCCACAAGATTTTGCTTGTCTGTACAACGCCCAGCTATCGAGCAGCCGTCACGTAAGTAAGAGCTTAGCGACGCGTAGTTCCCGGCTCTGTACCGTTTTGGTGGACATATGTCCACTGTAATTCTGAAACGTCCATTGTATTTCTGGAGCTATGATCTATCTCTCTCCATAGCATACACTCTCTCGCCCACTCTGATCGACGAGATATCGTGTGGTTTGGAGAGAGTCTGACGATTCCTCTATTTCTGATATGTCCCCCAAAATGGGACATAGTTCCTCGCTGCTTCAATTTACTGCCGCAATTAATCAGCCTACCTTTTAAATATCTCTCATGCGGTTATCGCAAGATGAGGAAGGGGAACCCCACATTATATTTAATATTATTTATTATTATTATTATTTTACATTATTTCAAACATTGCAGTTGCTCTCATCAGCGCAAGGAAACCGTCGTATCTCCATCAGTATTCTAGCGAACATTTTCACCTGTCACCGAAGGCAGTTGCTTGATAAGATGGGAAGAATAAATTCGCACGTTGCATGCATCGAATCTTGAGTGTTGGAGTACTTCGTTATTTTTTACTAACATTTATGTTAGTAAAAAATAACGAAAAATAACGAACATTTATGTTAGTAAAAAATAACGAAGTACTCCAACACTGTTGCCCACTTCGTATAAGTAGTGGGCAACAGTTTTCAAACTACAACACTGACTTATACAAGCCTTATATGGAGATATCGATTTGACCCCGTCATATTCTTCAGGAAATATGTAATAGATTGGCTCTCTCCAGAGTGGGGGCAATAGGATTAGGAGTTGGGTAAATGAAGATCTGGTGGGGCACATGCAAATTGGTCCAAATCATCAAGAACAAAGAAGACGGAGACTCATTCGAAACCCTTGTTGATATATTTTCCGTTATGAAATGAGCTGAGCGTGCCAATTCTCGTGCAACTTCTATGTCAGCTGCTTTGTATCATACACTCTATTATTGACAAGGAAGTGAAGGAAAAACTGATGAGAATCGACAAATTTGAAGTAGGAAATTCATGGAATTAGTTTCGAAGAATGCAGCTGCATAAACGACCTGAACTTTCGCAAACAGCTGCAATAAGATAATGCGATGAACTTTTTATCGAGAAAAGGACAACTATGAATTCCAGTTGTAAAATTGGAGTAGTGTAAGAATAGTTAAACGATGATAGGAAATCTTGGCAAACCAATCCAACAAATGCGATCTAATTGAGACTTTCAATTTGCGTTTATTTCCATTGATCATTCAAGGATTGTATTCCTTCATAATTGCAATATATGAAAACAACAATAACAACACTTGGAAAGTTACAAATCTCGGAGTAAAGCAGAGTAGTCGTCACTGCTCTCTGAAATGAATATATTTCGCAAATGTAAAGGTTCATCATCAGCACTTGTGCTTTTAGCGATGCACTTTTGAAAGATTGATTTTATTGTTTTTGTTTTTCGATAAATTTAAATTCTTCAACGTATAATTTCTCACATCTTCATTATCTTGGTATTCGAATGATGTGAGATTTTGGGTTGCTGCCGTAACGAACAGCTGAAAAGTAAGTAATTTAAAATATGTAAAATAAGTTTTAAAAAAAAATGAAATTTCAGGACCATCCTCACAAACATTCATGTGTAAACAAACTGTAAAAGTAACACACTTAAGTTCATGCTACTCTCGTTATACCTTTTCGACTTTTAGAACGCAGCAAATGGTATTGTAATTTACAAACATTATGTGTTTATTACAGTCGTTTGTCACAAATACCTATACGCACTAGTGATGCCAAATCGGCGCGCGCTCTCCACGTTTCACACGCTCTCTCACAGGTCAGACAGAGCGAGAGAGCGTGTGAAACGAGGAGAGCGCGCGCCGTTTTGGCATCACTAATACGCACGTAATCGCCATCCGGAAGCTTGATGTGGTCAATATCAGCAGAATGGAATGGATGGTAGTATGTGAGAGGAACACGCAAAGTAGGAGATTCATCAAGTCTAAAAAATCGAGATTCAAATAAAAGCAAACTTGAAAAAAAACTAACCAGGTGTAAACAAAGAATTGATCATTGCAAGTCCAAACATGGACATGGGCACCATTTGAACGACCAGGGGCACAGAGAGCTGCAAATTCATACTGCGAGTCCTGGAGGAATGAGTCATTCCGAATTTGTTGTAAATTAACATTAAGACGACTTGTCAATGAATCGGGCCATGGCATTGCCAAATACACCCGAATACAAACCTAACACAACGAATCGCAATGGAGCGACGTACCTTCCATCAACAACATAAACGGATCATCCCATACCTCCTATGCACTATGAATGGATGGAATAAACATTTGTATTTGTATTTGTAACCTGCATGACTAGTGTTATCGTTAGCCTTTGCTGCATTCGACGAGTTCGCTCACTCATCGTCGAACTCTGAACGTTGTTGAAAGCATATTTGTGCATTAAAATATAAACATACACGCAGTTATATCTTCATATTTTTATGTGAAAAGCTTGTTCTAATTTTTTTTAAAATAAATATTCACCTTTTGTGAAAGCATACTGAGTGTTTGCACGACGAAAAACCCGCAGGCACCAGCACAAGTTGATATACCCTGAAATGGAAAAGACATTGCTTCCCGGCATTGTGGCTCGCATGAAATCACTACTAGGCCAGGATTGTGTTAAATTAATTGAGACTGGTCTAGTAGTGTTTTGCCCTTGATATAATCCGCTTCACGATCTTTGTGAAATTGCAATTTGAAACTGACGATTATAGCGGAAATTGCGAGCAAGATTAGTCTCCATAAAAAACAATGAGCTGAATAAGCAAATCCGAAAATGCTAGCATCATTATCAACCATTTGAACCAAGGCAAACTGCTCCTGAAATATTGTTTGAATGAAGGTCTACAAATACAAATCGAAAACCAAAATTCCCAACGGTTGTGTATCATATTAGAACTAGTCATTTTCGAAAAATAAAGTGTTTCAAATGAATCACTGAGTGCAAATACAAATGGTTCCGAAATGAAAAGTTTTAAAATTATACACCCCATTCCCAACAAACCTCTTCGTGTAAAAATGCGCGCAATTCCTGCTGACTAGCGCCCGCGATAGCTAATCCAATCAGGGGCAATTCGTAAATCATCCAGAACACTAGCCGTACTAGGTTATTTTCGGCTTGCTGCAATCATCAATTCGATCAGTGCATGGTAATACATTCTTTCAAATCATGTGCATGTTTTACATGCTATTTCTGACTTATCGCTGGGCCCAAAGTGTTTCTAGGGTGTTTTCTCGAAGTTTGAATTAGCTAGCTCATTGGGTATCGTAACGATATGCTTCTTTATTTAAATCCGGATAATTTTCTTTACTTTCTTATCGTTCACGATATCTCATCTTACGCATTGGCTTAGGCTTAGAAATCATACCGTCACTTCTCGATGCTTCTTCATCCTCACAATCATAACATATTTATAGTGGAGTATGTACGTGAGCATTAGCGCGCCCGTTACAACGCTCTGACACATTACAAGCTGCAATTTTACTATTACAGTTACATTTATCATACCAGGCAGTTGTTCTGAGCTGAGAATGGGGCCATATCGCGCCTTTCACGAGAAAATCGAGCTAGAATCAAAATTTTTGGGAATGGATGGAAAATCGTGAAATCGGTTCTGACCAGTTTTGGGCACCTTGAGGCCGTCCCCCAAAGTCATATTTTGCATAACTCATTTTGAAGCTCGCAGCACCGGGTCGGTGATCGGCACCTCCTCCTTTCGCAGCGATTATCTCGATTCCCGTCTAACAGAATCGAAATTTGTTCTCTGAGAGACCCCCACTAATTTTTCGAGCTCTATCGATCTGTACAAACCGTTTCTCCTGAATGTCAAATCTAATCATGCTACAATCATATCCAAATTTTTTGAAAATGTAGGCAAAGGAGCAGCTCAATTTTTCACAGTGCATGCAGCGCATCAAGAGCTCTAGAATGAATGGCTTGCGCCGAAAATACGATATCATTGATGTGACTTATGCTTATTTTAGTTGTCCTTATCATTTGAATTTTATTTTCAACATAATAATTAACTCTCACACCGCTCACATCTGAGAGCGCGGCCAAGAATGATCGCTTTCACTTAATTGTTCTGTTGAAAATAAAGTTCAAATGATAAGGAAAACTAAAATGGGCATAAGTCACACGAATGAGAACGTATTTTCGGCGCAAGCCATTCATTCTAGTGCTCCTGATGCGCTGCATCCACTGTAAAAATTTGAGCTGCTCCTTTGCCTACATTTTCGAAAAATTTGGCTATGATTGTAGCATGATTAGAATTGACATTCAGGAGTTTGTACAGATCGATAGAGCTCGAAAAATTAGTGGGGGTCTCTCAGAGAACAAATTTCGACTCTGTTACACGGGAATCGAGATAATCGCTGCGAAAGGAGGAGGTGCCGATCACCGACCCGGTGCTGCGAGCTTCAAAATGAGTTATGCAAAACATGACTTTGGGGGGACGGCCAGGCATGCCTCAAGGTGCCCAAAACTGGTCAGAACCGATTTCACGATTTTCCTTCTATTCCCTCTCTCAGCTCGAATCTCTCGTGAGAGGCGTGATATCCTTCATAGGCTACCTTCACCAATGAGATACAATGGCTCTCCTGAAGTCATCGTGCCGAGTGTTGGGATGGCTATTGTGCTATTGTGCTTGCATGTTTCGCTCGTTTAGTGTGATAGCGTTAAAGAAATGTGGAATATTTCAGGTTTTGGCTTTGCTCTTCCAAGTTCTGTTTTCCGGAAAAGCACTTATTTTCATGGCAAATACACTAATTTCATAGGCGAAACAAAGGAAAATGGCTCAGGTTTAGGTCGATTATATCAAACTGCAAAATACGATTGTGCACTTGAAATCAGGCTATAAAAGTTGATGACATAGTAAAAGTAACGACCATCGTGACGATTCGAAGAATTTCTAGCAACCTTTTGCACAAGATCACAATGCAAAACATTTATGTCACTTACCACTCCAATTTTTCTGCCCTCATGGTAATTACATAGAATTCCTGTGCAGATTGCCGCAGGCAGGGGCAGGAGTAGAATGGGACAAATTAGCAGCCCCCATCCAAGATCAGACGATGCCATTGCGAGCTGGAAAAATTGATTATAATGCAATTTTGATTCGTTCTAGATTAGTTCGAGAAACCATATCACGTCTTCATCTTACATACTAGACCAGTCGATCCGAGATTTTATGAACTTAGAGAATCCGTTTCTCGTTTTAATAAAAATTCACCTGAAGTAGAAGCAAGTAGCGCGCCAGCGGTTTTCCGTGATCTGGAGTTTTCGTTAGGATGAGGTACGCGATGATCACGGAAAGAACAGCTGAGAGGATGCCTGAATCAAGCATTTTTCCGTAATTCTTTGATAAGGGAAAATACCGACGACATGATTGTACAGGGGCATGAACGACAGCCAGGCCACGGCCAGAGTGAAGTTTACCATTCTGCGAATATGAATGGATGTTACACTTGTACTGTGACAACATAAAGCGTAGTCCGTGGTGTGGTGGCGAGATTTAGTATATTTTTTTATTAATATAGGCGGAACGTTGTCTACTCCGCTTTCCGCCTATATTTAGAATCAAATGTACTAAATCTCGCCACCACACCACGGACTACGCTTTCTGTTATCACAGATACGTCCGCGCTAATTAGAGTTGCCTCGGGACTGACTGCTAGAGGTATCTATTTATCGATGTTTGTACCAAGTGCGCCTAGGGTACATTTCAGATAAAACCGGAAGTTAATTTTTTAGTGCGAGCTGATACAAATGAATAATGTAACCGTACCCAAATGCATACCGTCAAGTGGGAGTAAATCGTTCCATTTACGGAAATTTTCGGAAATTTTCGGTAAAAGGACGAAAAGCCTGGCAAATCCGTGAGAGTTGATGAATTTTTGCAATTTTCTGGATTCCCACATTTCATCAGATTGCCTTTCTGGCACAAAGGATTAAAAAATAAATTGTTTTCTCTAAAGCAGAAAACGGGAAAAATGGTGTGTGGTGTAAATTTTCAAGGTGCACCTCGACAGTGGTGAATCGAGCATTTTTCAATCACTTTGCGATAACCAAGCGTGTTCGCCGCGGACGATGCGGATCCGCAAGCGGACTGTTTCGCGCGCTTTTCACGCCTTGCCTTTTCATTATATTCTCGAATTTTAATTATTTGTCACGCATTTTTTATGATACTGAATTTTTCCAGGGACGTTGATGGACGTGGCCGCGCTGATTAGGTAAGCTTTCAAATACCTTCATTCTACCATGTTTTAAATAAGAACAGAGTGCTTGTGGTACCGTTGAGGTCTCGCTGATCCGGACGGACGGCCTCCGGCTGCTGCTCGTCTTCTCGCTCCTTCCTTGAGGTTCGAACATGGTTCGTGTTTCTCATTCGCGGTTATTTCAGTTTGGCTCGCGCTCTGGCAGCCCTGCTCGGCTCGGCCAGGAGACACGGGCACTCACTGATTAGGTAATTATTTTCTCATGTGCCATTTCCTTTGATTAAATAAGAACAGAGTACTTGTGGTACCGTTGAGGTCTTCCGTCGGTGTCACCGCCGTTCGAGGGCAATCTATATTGGATCGGCCAAGTTTTTTCATTTCTTCCCAAGCAAAGGTTTGTCCTTTATTGTATTTTGATGCCATTGTAACGTAGTCTTTATCAAGATCGATCATTTAACAATGAGAAATGAACATTAATTAATCAACAATAACTTCATCCTCGTCTTCCGATAGGCTCTCCACAAGTCTATCACCCTCTTCCTCTCCATCAGGTCGATCTTCTCTCTCTTGCTCCTCGACATTTTCTCCTCGCTGTCTCGAAACGGTAAGGTTTGCTGCCTTCTCTTTTGCCTTCTCTGCCTTTTCGAAGGCTCTTCTTCGGGTGCCTGCGTATGATCTCACTCTGGCTAGAGGGCCCTTCATTGCAGCAACCCTCTCTCGATCACCAGCAGAGACGAGACGACGATGAATCACGACCTACATTTTGTTCGTTGTTTTATTTATTTCTTCATTAACAGAATGAGTGTCTGTTATTTTTTTTACGGAAGAGTAGAGCGTAAATAGTTCGTGTCCAATTGTTTAATAGCTGATTCAGAATAAACTTTCTAATTTGATCTATGGTCTTGCATAATTGAACTAACTTTCTCTAGCCACGATGCCTTCGCTTTATTCTTCCTTTCTCTTAGACTCAGGCGCAGGTCCTCGACATCTTGAGGATCATCATTCGAATAGATCTCCTTTTCGATATCCGTTATCAGAATGTCGAGGTTCTGTCCATAATCCACGAGACCGATAGCCTCCTTTGTAGAGAAGGGCGAATAGCTGAAGTCTTTAACGAGCTGTTATCGGTGATGGTGTGGGAATCTCTAGATTATGTAGTTCTGACCAGAGGTGGCTTTTGATACGAGATGTGCAGATAGCTGCTGCGTTTCCTTCTCCACTCTCTCCACCTTGTTTCCGAGATCGTCCAGTCTGTCTTTTGATCCCACTACCTGATGTTTGAGATCCATAAGTGATACATTAGAGGTGCAGACTCACTTCCTGATGTGCCCCAGTTGCACGATTTGCGGCCTGATTGAGCAATGGAGCGAATCCCAGATACATATTATGTATCATGGTCTTCATTCCTGCCATCTCCGCATGCAGTGTCATCATGGAGGAGATCATGAAGCGACGGAACTCTGCCGGATCTGGAAAGTCGATCATTATTCAATCTCATTTACAGAGTAAGTTGTTACCATCAGTCGTGGGAGGAATGAGGGGAGGCGATCCGGTTAGTGAGAACCCTGGAGGAAGCATGTTTCGGGGAGCAATTGGATGAATCCCTTGACCGATCGGAGCGAGAAGAGAGTCTGCACTCGAAGGAGGTCCATTGGCTGCAGAAGAGGGAGAGGGGGGAGAGGGATCGGGTGCATTCGTTCGACGACGAGTGGTCGAAGGAGAGGGGGGAGAGGGATCAGGAGCATTCGTACGACGTCGAGTGGTCGAAGGAGCAGCAGCAGTCATTGCTGTAGTGGATGCTCGCTTCGTCACAGGACGAGGAGTGTCAATCGTACGAGGGGGCTGTCCCACTTTGCGACGAGCAGCACTCTTCTTGGATGAGCATGGAAACTCGTCACCGCTTGCAGCCGAGCTGCGGCTGCGGCTCCTCGAACGGGTTCGGTGCCCATCTTCCTCTTCATCCTTAACAATCAATCGTATTTTTTTATTCGAATGTTGATTTTCGTAATTATTTAGTGCTCACAGTATCATCCTCTTCATGAGGATTGGCGAGGAGATGCATCTCCAGTTCGGCCTCCATAGTCCTCTTCGATTTATTGTAGTTCAGGATCACTCCCGGAACGTGATGCCCTTTTTTGTTGACGAACTCAACGTCCGATCCGAGCATTGTCGGTCCTCGTTTGAGTTTGTGCTCCTGCACAACCTCAGCACCGGATTTTCCACGGACAAGAATCCACTTCGACATCTCCTGAAATTTTATTTAAAATTCCATAAAAACAAAATAAAACAATGTAGAAAAAAACACAAAAAAAATAATATATAAAAAAAGTTGGCATGATCTTTGAACTTTGATGACAATTGCTAAATACAGTAAAAAAAATCGATTTTCTTCCTTTTTTTCTTATTCTTATCGATATTCTCATCGTCCTTCCTCCATGGTGCGCTACTCAAAGGTACGATGCTTTAAAATTTCTTTATTCATTCTTGAATCAAATATCAGGCAAAAAAGTATCGGAAGAGTCGATCTCTTCCTCCGATTCGTAAGACTTTACGCGATGACATCCGAGGGCTTCGTGATGACGGGCTCTCCTACCGCAAAATAGCTGAAGAGATGCGAAGAAGAGGTCAACAGTTACTGGATTCACGACATGAGAAAGGAGACAGACACTACACATGATTGGTGCGAATGTTCCATTCTCCCCATTTCAGGAGACAGGATTTCTCATACGACCGTGCGGAGGATCATTAAGAACAAGGGATTGCGAGAACCTCGACGGCCTTACACACCACGCAGTATCCCTAAGCACCTTCATCCTACGGTTAAGCTGCTCGTTGACACGCTGTATGAAGAAGAAAACACCAGGACTACGAATGAGATCATCGAATTGATCTATGAGAAGCTGGGAGTCGAGGTGTCCACTTTGGTTGGAATATCTTCATTCAGAATCGGGGTGAATCGAAAATGCATTCTCTCAGGTGAGGAGAGAAGTTGTTGCGACCATAAGGGAAGAACTCGGTTTGCGACATCACAGGATACGGTACGGTCATACCGTACGCCTGGTGAATCAGCTCATCCGAATGATTTATTGCGAACGCAAACTGGAGGAGTGCGAGCAGTTTTTGTCGCACGTTTTCACGGACGAGACTTATGTCCAACTGGGCAAAAATTCGACCACGTGCTTTGTGAAGAACCGGCACGATGCTGTGAAGCCAGCACCCAAACATGTACCCAAGGTGAAAATAAGTGATCGAAAGAGCCTCAAGGTTTTTTATTAGGTACTTGTTTGGGGTGGTATCAGCACCCAAGGACCCTGCCCCCTAATCATCCTACGAGGAAAGGAGTCGATCGTGGATTCCTCCCGATACCAGTGGATAATTCACGAGGCATACCTTCAATGGAGCAGGTTCAAATCCTTTATAGATAAACGAACTGGGCAGAACAAACAATGACAATTCAAATATGATGTGATTTGTAACTGTGGCATGGAAGATTTTACTGCATCATTCACAATTCATTCCAATGATTTGCTTCACAGCATTCATTCCTAGCGGTTAAAATGCTCCAAATAAACTATATCATGAGAAAAGTTTTCGACACAGTTACAAATCAATATTAAGAGAGACCTTCGGGTCACTGGCTACGCTGGTGCAGGACTGGGCACCTTGCCACTCCTCCAAGAGCACAATAGGGTACATGTAAAGATAACAGATCACGGTGAGAACTATTAAGGAAACGTATCATAACAATTCGGCAAAATTTAGAAAATGTTAATCTTCCAATAATTTGTGAAATATATTTTAAAAAATTGAAATGTTACTAATTTCCAAAGCATTTTAAAACAAGTTACCGAATTGTCATGACTACGTAAGTTTAACATCACTATCAAATGAAAAAAATAGACAAATTTCCTACTGACCGCAGGTGGAAGAGTGGCCTCCAGAGTCCGCCGATCTCAATCCCATCGAGACTGTCTGGGCGCTTCTCAAGCGATACCTCACTAATACCTGGAAGCCGAAGAATATGGAGGAGTTGGTAGTGGGAATACACTTCTGGTGGGACCACTATCTCACGAAAGATCTCTGTGTTAAACTCAGAAAGAGTGCAGACCAAAATGCGCCAGGTTCACGCAAACAATGGACGCCCTTGCCCAGATTGAGTGACTACTGACATTCACTAGTCTCATTGTTCGATTGAGTCCTTTCTCATTGTTAAATGATCGATCTTGATAAAGACTACGTTACAATGGCATCAAAATACAATAAAGGACAAACCTTTGCTTGGGAAGAAATGAAAAATCTTGGCAGATCCAATATAGATTGCCCTCGAACGGCGGTGACACCGACGGAAGACCTCAACGGTACCACAAGCACTCTGTTCTTATTTAATCAAAGGAAATGGCACATGAGAAAATAATTAGCTAATCAGTGAGTAAAAAAGGCGAAAGATTTTCTCGAGCAACATTCTGGGTTCTCAAGTGTGTGGCGAGCGGCTGAGTGCGATTTCGTCTCTCCGTCTCCGGTTCCGCCCGCCCGGATTCCCTCTCCCAGACGCGTTGGCACGCGGGAGTTGTACGCCGCCACGATGGGTCGCCACTTCTACATCGGCACCATCAACGCCAGGACGCTCGGCCCAAGGGAGAAACAGTCGGAGATGGAACTCGCCCTCGACAAGATCAAGTGGGACGTGGTTGCAGTGCAGGAAGCCAGGATTGTGGGTTGTGCCTCGTTCAATCTTACATCCTCAGGCACTGTAGTCTACCACTCGGGCGGGCCCACTGCTTCCCATGGCGTGGCATTTTTGCTTCGACCGCAACTCGCGCGCGGAGCTGTGTTCAATGGCCTCTCCCCTCGTTTGGCCACTCTGCTCCTTCCCGACCTACGGCTCTTCCTGGTCTGCGCTTACGCCCCTACGTCTTCCTACGATGACGACGCGTATGAAGACTTCCTAGACCAGGTTGAGACCGCCCTGCGGAGTGCCCCAAAAGGCCATATGCCAGTTCTGGTTGGTGACTTCAACTGTCGAGTGGCGAGGGAACCTGGCAATGAAAGATTTGTCGGTAACTTTGCCTCTCCCACGCCGAACTCACGCGGACGCTGCTTCACTGAGCTCTGCGTGAGGAACAGACTGCGCATCCTGAACACGTTCCCCAAGAGACGGCACGGTCGAATCTGGACCTGGCGATCCCCAAACGGCTCCGCATTCCACCAAATTGACTACGTTGCAGCGCCCGCCACAGCGAGAGTAGTCAACTGTGGAGTCGTTGGTCGGTTTGAGTTTGACTCCGACCATCGCCTTGTTCGGATGTGCCTCTCCCTCCCTGGCAAGGCGAGGCAGAAAAGATGCGGCTAGATTTCGATCGAACCGCTTTTACTGTCAACGCAAACCTTCTCGCGTCACTGCCCCTTGCCCGCCCCAGTTCTGCCGCCGACGCCTATACTACGGTAAAGGCTTTCACGGAGACCGCGGCAACGAACTGCTGGAGGAAGCGCCAATCCCCTTCTTGGATCTCGAGTGGAACGCGGAAGCTCCTAGCGATGCGCCATGAATTGCAATCCAACTCCCAACAAGCTGTCGCCTACTCAGCTGCCTGCAAAGCTGCCCGGACGAGTTTCGTCGATGACATCAGGAAGCGAAAGGAGGCGCAAGCACGGCAAGCAGCAACCATGGGAAGGAGCATCGTGAAGAGCATGCTGAGTCTGCAAACCTCAAAGAAGCGCCTTCTAGTTCCCGACCCTGTAACTGGTGCTCTCTCTCAAGCAGCTACCAAGACAGTGGTCCAGAGCTTCTTTGACGGTCTCTACACCCCTGCAGTTCCGTGTCCACTCCCAGTCCCTCCTCAGCCTCTGGATCCCCTTCCTCCCTTCCTACCCGATGAGGTCAGCAAAGCGATGTCCCAACTCAAGTGTGGTCACTCACCCGGTTCGGATGGCATTCTCCCTGATATGCTATACCACTCTCGAAACCACCTTGCTCCCGTTATCGCTGATCTACTCAACTATCTGGTAGATGGAGAGGCTGTTCCAAGCGACCTGACCGAAGCAATTGTCACTCTTCTGCACAAGAAAGGAGACCCTACCAACATTGGGAACTTCCGTCCCATCTCCCTCCTCACCGTTTCCCTGAAGACAATGACCAAAGTCGTTCTTCAGAGACTCGAAACTGTGCTTGAAGAAACAGAGTCCTCGACCCAAACCGGCTTCCGGCGCGGCTACAGTACTCTCGTCAACCTGCATGCCATCAAGCAGGTCGCTGAAAGAACCTCCGAGTACGGTATCCCAATCTAATTGGCGTTCGTCGACTTCAAGAAGGCGTTCGACTGTGTGGAGTGGAATGCCTGCTGGCAAGCCCTCTTCTCGTTCGGAGCGCATCCCTCCCTCGTCCACATGTTGCGTCGTCTCTACGAGTCCTCCTCTACACTCATTCGAGTTAATGAGGAGCTCGTTCCTGTGACTGTGCGACGAGGAGTCCGCCAAGGGGATACCCTCTCCCCTCGTCTCTTCAACGCAGTGCTACGATCAGCCATGGACAACATTGACTGGGAGTCAGATGGAATTAGAATCGACGGAAGGAACCTTTGCCACTTGGAGTATGCCGATGACGTGGCTCTCGTTGCCAAATCTCGACCCGAGCTGGAAGGAATGCTGAAGAAGCTGATGGACGCGTGCAGCCGAGTTGGTCTCGAAGTGAATGCAAGCAAGACCAACCTCCTCACCTCCTGCACCTCTACCCGCAATCCAATAATCATCGGCAATCTGCGATTCGAATTCGTCGATAGCGCCACCTATCTCGGAGGAAGAATAGCTCTTCCCTTGGATCATTCCGACGAAATAGAACACCGGATTCGATTAGGGTGGCTGGCCTGGAGTAAGCTCTCGCACCTCCTATCTTCTCGAATTCTTCCATCAAGATCAGGAGGAGAGTCTTCGAGAGCTGCATCACGGCTACAGTTCTCTATGGGTGTGAAGTATGGGCTCTGAGATCTAGCGAGAAGGAGAGGCTGAGAGTCACCCAGAGGAAGATGGAAAGAAAGATGCTTGGAGTCACGCTGAGGGACAGATGGAGGAATGACCGCGTGAGAGGGATTACCAAGCTGAGAGACTGGAATGAGGAAGGATTGAAACGAAAAGCGCGCTGGGCCCTCAAGATCAGAAGAATGGGAGTGGAACAGTGGAGCCGTGCGACAACTGTCTGGACTCCATTCAATAGGACTCGTCCCCCCGGAAAGCCTCGCGCGCGATGGAGAGACGACCTATCCCGAGCTATTGGCAGCCATTGGTGGAGTGCAACTTATGAAGACTACCGACCTATCATCTTCTGAGCGTTTCCGCCTGATAAGATAAATTGATTGATTGATTGATTGATTAATCAGTGAGTGCCCGTGTCTCCTGGCCGAGCTGAGCAGGGCTGCCAGAGCGCGAGCCAAACTGAAATAACTGCGAATGAGAAACACGAACCATGTTCGAACCTCAAGGAAGGAGCGAGAAGACGAGCAGCAGCCGGAGGCCGTCCGTCCGGATCAGCGAGACCTCAACGGTACCACAAGCACTCTGTTCTTATTTAAAACATGGTAGAATGAAGGTATTTGAAAGCTTACCTAATCAG
Source organism: Pristionchus mayeri (assembly GCA_036245805.1). Lineage (NCBI taxonomy): Eukaryota > Metazoa > Nematoda > Chromadorea > Rhabditida > Neodiplogasteridae > Pristionchus > Pristionchus mayeri. The sequence goes on along the minus strand of BTRK01000002.1, from coordinate 38,977,398 downwards.
CGCAACCACGGCCACGTCCATCAACGTCCCTGGAAAAAATTAGTATCATAAAAAATACGTGACAAATAATTTAAATTCGAGAATATAATGAAAAGGCAAGGCGTGAAAAGCGCGCGAAACAGTCCGCATGCGGATCCGCATCGTCCGCGGCGAACACGCTTGGTTATCGCAAAGTGTTTGAAAAATGCTCGATTCACCACTGTCGAGGTGCACCTTGAAAATTTACACCACACACCATTTTTCCCGTTTTCTGCTTTGGAGAAAACAATTTATTTTTTAATCCTTTGTGCCAGAAAGGCAATCTGATGAAATGTGGAAATCCAGAAAATTGCAAAAATTCATCAACTCTCACGGATTTGCCATGCTTTTCGTCCTTTTACCGAAAATTTCCGAAAATTTCCGCAAATGGAACGATTTACTCCCACTTGACGGTATATGGCAGAATCGCGATAACGGAGTGTTGTTTTCACTTAAGCGGAGCGTATTTCACCTGTTCTTAAACCATCTGCCCGGGTCGTGATCGAACGATGTTGACTGTATGCGAGCAATTTCCCCTTTGTCTTCGAAATACTTAGAGAATTAAACAACCATTATCGCTTCAAGCATACAATATAGTGAAAACAAAATATCAACTTCTGTTTGATCCTGTGTCCATTTCGTGCGTGTCAATCAATCGGCAAATTGTTTTTCACAAGTCATACAAATCGACTGAAGCACCTGAAATTTCTCCTTCGAAGATATTACCTTTGCACCTTTCCCGCCTCCTGTTACTGATACCTCACGTCTCGCACGAGAAAATCGACTCAAAAACCGTTTTTGGCAGTTGTTATTTTGTCCATTCGTGTTTCAAGTCGTTTACAACTTCCACGTAGAGGCCGCCCTCTGAGAAAATAATTTTTGCGGCGCCCAGAATGGGTGTATCCGAAACGTTTTCAAAATCAACTCTCAGCCGCAGCTATTGCGGCCTTAATCAGCAGACAGGGCCTAAATTTAAGAAATAAATGTATGCGCGAGTTTCTGCTTGATGGCTAAATTCTTATAAAAAATCGATTTTTGTAACTCTAGATGCGCATTCATGTTGAATAATCTATTACGAAATGTATGCACTTTCTGGAGCAGATGCAATGCTGGCGATAAAAGTACACAGGCAGTTATTAAGTCAGTAGAAACTCCCCTCATATGGCATACTCTTCGACCAAATTTCAAAACGATTTTATACTTCATTAAATTGTCTCTGTCTGAAACTCATTCACTCATCAACTCAATTACCCCCTATTCCGTCATGATATAGTTTGTACTCAATAAAATATTTGCCCATTCATTTTATGTTATGAGCTCGACTTGCACGATTTAATTAGCACATGAATGCGTGATTGCTAAATATACAATAAACTGAAAGGGTATTTGTCTGGCGCTTTCGTTTGAAGTGAGATTTTGAAAATATGTCCCCATCGGGGATACAAGGTCAGCAGACGAAAAATATTCCAGAAATTTCCAGAAGAAAAAATTTTACGAGCAAAAAATAGGTGTTCGTCTGTCCGTCCGTCTACCGTAACCCGTAGTGGCGTTGGAGCAGATGTTATGTCAGACGCATTATTTCATCAGGGAATTGAATCAAAACATCTATACAGTATTGCTACCGTAACCGAAAGCTACCGTAACCCAGTTACTTGGGTCAGACGCTCGGTCAGAAGCATGATTTCGTCGGAGGATGGGTGCAAAACATCAATATCGAAATCCTACAGTAACCGAAACCTTCCGTATTCCGTGGCACTGTGTCAGATGATGGGTCAGATTCATGATTTAGTTGTCCAATAAATGCAAAATGTCGATGCCTTATCTCTAGCGTTGGGTCAGACGCGGCGGGATATCCGTGTTTTTGCCGGCATTTTTGCAATCAACCTATTTTCCAAATTTTCCTTGCACCTTCATGTTGAGATGGGCGTAGTTGCCCACTAGTTGATCAATCTATTTCAGTTTCAAGCTTACTTCCTTAGCGTTTGCGGAATTTATAAATGTCGAACTTAACTCTGGATCCGTTCTGGATATCATTCATGCCCGTTTATTAACATAGCATCGGTACGAAAAAATTTCTACGTTTTTCGATTAGAAGACAAAAGAAGTGCAATGTTTTCATTGTCACCAAACTGTATGGTTACAGGAGCACTAACCTCGCTTCTTACCATTATCGCTTTCTACTTGATGATAAATAAGACTCCGGAATACAGCAAACCACTAGCGCGATATCTTATGCTCATGCAGGTACGTTTACTCGATATTTATATATTTTAAGGGTCAGTCAATACGAAAATTGAGCAGTAAATTTAGCATTTTCCAGACCGCTATCATGGTAACTGATTTGGCTGGGGATTTGTGTTCTGTCCTGTTGCGCTTTTTCCACTAACTGCATTTCTCTGCTCGGGACTCCTTTGCGGTTCACCGATGGGAGTTCACATTGCCACAGTCAGCAAATGTCTACTTGTTAATTTTTACTTCATTGTTGTTACGCATAAACTTCGTATTGTTCAGGTGCTAATGTTCCAGTTCATGATCCAAGTCGCGCTTGCAATAACATTGACCCTCCACTACAAGTACACGACGATAATCAGGATGAAGTATGGCCAAGAAGTATCTGTGAGCCATTTACCTTGCCACTCCTCCAAGAGCACAAGAGGGTACATGTAAAGAGAACAGATCACGGTGAGAACTAAGGAAACGTGTAATAACAATTCGGCAAAATTTAGAAAATGTTAATCTTCCAATGATTTGTGAAATATATTTTAAAAAAATTGAAATGTTACTAATTTCCAAAGCATTTTAAAACAAGTTACCGAATTGTCATGACTACGTAAGTTTAACATCACTATCAAATGAAAAAAATAGACAAATTTCCTACTGACCGCAGGTGGAAGAGTGGCCTCCAGAGTCCGCCGATCTCAATCCCATCGAGACTGTCTGGGCGCTTCTCAAGCGATACCTCACTAATACCTGGAAGCCGAAGAATATGAAGGAGTTGGTAGAGGGAATACACTTCTGGTGGGACCACTATCTCACGAAAGATCTCTGTGTTAAACTCATAGAATGAGTGCAGACCAAAATGCGCCAGGTTCACGCAAACAAGGGACGCCCTTGCCCAGATTGAGTGACTACTGACATTCACTAGTCTCATTGTTCGATTGAGTCCTTTCTCATTGTTAAATGATCGATCTTGATAAAGACTACGTTACAATGGCATCAAAATACAATAAAGGACAAACCTTTGCTTGGGAAGAAATGAAAAATCTTGGCCGATCCAATATAGATTGCCCTCGAACGGCGGTGACACCGACGGAAGACCTCAACGGTACCACAAGCACTCTGTTCTTATTTAATCAAAGGAAATGGCACATGAGAAAATAATTACCTAATCAGTGAGTGCCCGTGTCTCCTGGCCGAGCTGAGCAGGGCTGCCAGAGCGCGAGCCAAACTGAAATAACCGCGAATGAGAAACACGAACCATGTTCGAACATCAAGGAAGGAGCGAGAAGACGAGCAGCAGCCGGAGGCCGTCCGTCCAGATCAGCGAGACCTCAACGGTACCACAAGCACTCTGTTCTTATTTAATCAAAGGAAATGGCACATGAGAAAATAATTACCTAATCAGTGAGTGCCCGCGTCTCCTGGCCGAGCTGAGCAGGGCTGCCAGAGCGCGAGCCAAACTGAAATAACCGCGAATGAGAAACACGAACCATGTTCGAACCTCAAGGAAGGAGCGAGAAGACGAGCAGCAGCCGGAGGCCGTCCGTCCGGATCAGCGAGACCTCAACGGTACCACAAGCACTCTGTTCTTATTTAAAACATGGTAGAATGAAGGTATTTGAAAGCTTACCTAATCAGCGCAACCACGGACGCGCCGGCCACGTCCATCAACGTCCCTGGAAAAAATCAGTATCATAAAAAATGCGTGACAAATAATTTAAATTCGAGAATATAATGAAAAGGCAAGGCGTGAAAAGCGCGCGAAACAGTCCGCATGCGGATCCGCATCGTCCGCGGCGAACACGCTTGGTTATCGCAAAGTGTTTGAAAAATGCTCGATTCACCACTGTCGAGGTGCACCTTGAAAATTTACACCACACACCATTTTTTCCGTTTAATGCTTTGGAGAAAACAATTTATTTTTTAATCCTTTGTTCCAGAAAGGCAATCTGATGAAATGTGGAAATCCAGAAAATTGCAAAAATTCATCAACTCTCACGGATTTGCCAGGCTTTTCGTCCTTTTACCGAAAATTTCCGAAAATTTCCGCAAATGGAACGATTTACTCCCACTTGACGGTATATGTTCGATGAATACCATCCATTAGCAAGGAATCAACAAAATTCAAATGAATCTTGTTTTAGTTTTTAGAATTACAAATACATTTCGCAAAACTCAATCATAGAAGACAGAAATGGAAGCAATTGGCATTTTCTTCAACATATCGCATAAACTGGAATGTGAAAGAAAGAAATTGGGTGAAAGCAATTCGAGTCAGGCTGTTTCAAACATCCGTTATCACCTGTTTTTGAATGTGAAATGTCAGACGATCAGTGCGGGAAAATATCGGGTAGTTAAGTACATTTTAACAACAAAAAAACGGTTCACGCCATGGAATGAATATTTCAAAACTGGGAAAATTGTAATTGCATAAATGTATAGTTTTTCCTAAATAAATATATAACAAACCAATCGAACACCCGATATTTTTATGAATGGATAGGTTTCAACGTAGGTATATCCAGGAACTATTTAGTTACATGTTGTCGCATGTTAGTTTCAGTACCGTTAGGTAGAAACTAGACGTCTCTTCCAATAGGATGTGTGGTTAATTTTCAAAGGCAGTCAGTTACAGGTGTTGTGTTTATGTTTCTCGGAATCTTGATAATTGTTTTTTTCAGAATACAGCATGTTGACAAATTAACTATCAGTTGCAGGACTCTGTTGCGTGAAAAACACTACTTAGAACCGATCTACTGGTGATAAACTGTCAAACAGGTCTAGATATCCGCCGCATCATCAGTTTGCTACTATCATTTACGTAACATAAAATTAGACAAAACAGAAAAAATGCTAAACAAAAGCAAACGTAAAAACATAAATTATTTTGCGAGAGCGATTTCAGGAACCAATAACAAGTCGTGCAAGGCATATTTTTGAATACGCTCAATCACAGAAAAAAGTGCATAACCTGTATTTAACAGGCACACTGTCATCTGTTGCTTTCATATTCTCAGAATCAAATTATTGACCATGCCGACAATAACCCCCCCCCCCCAATTTTAAAAGTACTCGTCAACGTATTTCATATGGTCAAGGTCTTAGGCACATTTTGAAGAGAAAAAAAAGAGCTATTTGAAAAAAAGCGTGACAGACAGACGGACAGACGTTATGGTATTTTTTTGTACAGGTACTAGTCCGGCTGCCCCCCGCCCCGTCCTAGTGGAGTAGGTTTCGCAATCACTCGTTTCGAAACTTGTTGACGCGCGATCTGTCTTCCTTTACATTTCGTAATCGTTTCGCAATCCGGACAGACGCACGGGCACAGCGCTATATATATAGGTATAGATATATATCTCACATCAATCAACCGTCTGCCCTTTTACCATTACTGTATAAATAACATTGTGATAATTTGTATCTCGCACATTAGAATCATGCATTATTTTGTTGGATCATCTTGTGCAGTTTAAAGATAATCGTGAAATTTATTCATATTTTCCGATTGAAACTCTACAATTGATGATTTCCAATCCCAGAACCTTTCGAATGCACGACGGTTTCTTTATATATTTTATCTACGCTCGGCGGCGCAACGAAAGACGAATAATTACTTATGTGTTATGATACAAGAGAGTTGACTCTCCTCACACTGAGGTCGAATACGATAGGAAGGGAAGAATGAGGGGGAAGGAGGTGCAATCGTAAAATGCGAAGATCCAATCGGCTGGTCTCATCTGTCTTCGTCTGTTCTGATGGGGAGTTTTATCGAGGAGGAGGCACTCGAGGTAGACCAGGTAGACTCTGCTCCGAGATCCAGCGTCAGGGGATCTCTAAAGGGGGGAGGGGGTGAGAATGAAGGAATGTGGTAAGGTAGTGGAAGGAGGGAATACTATTGGAAAATATATTTCCGAAAATCAAATTCTAGAGTTATCAATCTCTTCTTGAAGACAGGGATGCTTGGGGATGACAATACATGGGTGGGGAGAGCGTTTAAAATCCTAGCAACTCTACGAGAAAAACAATGATATCGAGGTGTGGATTTGGTTTTCTCAACATAGATTCCAAAGTTGTTGGTCCTTTCTCTTAGGGGAGCAAACAGGAAAAATTTACTTATATCGAGTATGGTGTCTCCATACATGATCCTACGGGCCAGGACTAGATCATAAGTGACTCTCCTCTCAAAAAGCGCTTGAAGACCGAGGAAGGACAGACGTTGAGAGTAGGAGGGAAGACCAAGAGGATATGATGGAGATGGAAAGCATCTATAGTATAGAATACGAGTGAATTTCTCTTGTATTTTCTCAAGCTTCTGACTCTGTTTCTTGATATGAGGGTTCCAGAAGGGGCAAGCGAATTCAATGTGAGGGAGAACATATGTTTTAAAGCATTTGATAAGGATAGTGGGATCATTAACGGATACAGCACGAAGCATAATATGCATGACAGTGGTGGCTTTTTTTACACGATCATCAATACTGGCAGAGTTATTTAGGGTGGGCAGTACTTGGACGCCGAGATCGCGTTGTTGAGGGACTTGCTCGAGGATAACATTATTAATGAGATAATGAGGAGCAAGAGAAGAACCTATGTGGAGATGTGTGCATTTAGATTCGGAGAGAGATAATTGATTGGATACAGTCCATGAATAGATAGCATCTAGGGCATACTGTAATTGGACAGTGCGAGAGGCTTTATTTTTAATAGAATAGGAAACATAAATCTTAATGTCATCTGCATATGCTTTCACAAACACATCGGGGAAGGGAGCAATGACATATGTAATATCAGATATATAAAGAGAGAATAGAATAGGCCCTAGTACAGATCCTTGTGGTACGCCGGAGAGAACAGGGAAGGACTTAGATACGGTAGTACCTAACCTTACGGAGAAGTGCCTATCCGTTACAAAATCAGAGATCCAATTTAGAAGGTTACCATTAATACCATAATGCAAGCATTTAGAGAGAAGTTTAGGGAAAGGGACGGTGTCAAATGCACGAGAGAAGTCGAGGTAAATAACATCAGTTTGTTCTTTACGAGAATGAGCGAGAGTCCAGTCATTTTCACAGTCCACAAGGTTAGTAAGAACAGAGGCACCGGATCGAAAACCATGTTGGTAATTAGGGATGATATTGGAACGGTAAAGGTAAGGGGCAAGCTTATGTTTGACAAGGCGTTCCATTGTTTTAGAGGCAGGAGATAGTATGGCAATAGGGCGATAAGAATCGGGTGACTGGGGATTCTTATTTGGTTTGGGAATTGGGGTAATGAGTGAGAATTTCCATAATGATGGGACAGTGCCAGTTTCCATACTAATATTGAAGATATCACATAGGGGAGGGAGAGGGCACGTGCACATTTACGAAATACAATCTGAGGAATGTTATCATGACCCGTAGAACATGATGGGGAGAGCTGCTTTAAAGCCTTATGCACGTCATGGGGGAAGAAAGATACATTTCTTAGATATGAATGAGAGGGGTGAGATGGAATGGAGGGTACTAATCCGTCATCAAGTGTGAAGTGAGAAGCAAAACGGGATGCGAGAGTATTTGCTATATCTAAGGTACTAGTTGCGATATTTCCAGAGGAATCAATAAGTTGTTTGGGGATGGATGGCTTCGGTTGGGTAAGGGTACGGATGTGACGGTAGAGATCTTTAGTGTTTTTTAGTTTTTTATGTTCGCAAAATTGGTTCCATTTTTTAATTTGGAATAATAGATCTCTACTGCACTTCTCGTATTGAGGGCGAATTGAGAGTAAATTATACTTTGTGAACAGAGAATTTCGGTGTTTAATTAGCTTTCGGATATGAGGGGGATAAGAATGGGTAGCAGGCTTAGGGCAGTGATACGGTACGAAAAGATCAATCGCGTGGTGGATTACAGAGACAAAGTTAGAATACATGTTCTCAGGGTCAGGAGCTTGTGAAAATGTTGTAAACCAGTCGAAGGTGAGAAGGAAGGACGAGAGGTGGTCATAGTTGGCGCGAGCGAAATCTCTAACTAACGATTGAGCGGGAGGGAGGCATCTTGAATCAATTGAGAAGGATATACCAAAATGATCGGATGTAGGAAAGGAGGGAATTACAGAGGGGTTGTGTACTATGGATGAATCACTAGCAAGTAGCCAATCAATGCATCGATCTATCCTAGTGGGACTACGGATTAGATGGCTGAGGTCGGAAGTAGAAACGAAGGAGTGAAGTGATTGTTCTGTGGCTGGAATGGTACTGGAAATGATGTCGCTATTGAAATCTCCTATGAATATGATTGGGTGGGGACTGGTGGTAAGAAGGTCTGAGAGACCATCAACGAGGTTTTCCGTCTGGGTCGTACTGTAGCTAGGAGGTCGGTACACAACACAAAGACGAATGAAAGAGGACGAGGAAGTGAGCAAATCAATGGAGAGGGATTCAAGACTACTATGGATGGAACCGAGGATAGAGTAGTGAAAATGGTCACGAAGTACAATAAGTGTACCGCCTCCACGGCCATTGGAGCGATCACGTCTAATAGCATGATATGGTAGATCAGCGATTATCAATGAGGTAGGAATACGAGAGGTCAGCCATGATTCGGTGATAAACACAATGTCTGGTTGTTCAACCTTTAGAATAGAGTGAAAAAATGGTAGCTTATTGACTAATGATCGGGCGTTGTAATAGAGACAAGAAATCTTTGGCAGAATATCAGAGGAAGGAGTGGAGGGGGAATCGTATTGAGAAACTAAGCTGGGATAAATAGTTTGGGTCGAGGAAGGGGGAGTTATTGAAGAAAGCGAGGACAGGATAGGGGGAGGTCTGCAGGGGGATCCTAGTTTCCCTTCATCTCCTTGCTAGCTGCAATCCGGACAGACGCACGGGCACAGCGCTATATATATAGGTATAGATATATATCTCACATCAATCAACCGTCTGCCCTTTTACCATTACTGTATAAATAAAATTGTGATAATTTGTATCTCGCACATTAGAATCATGCATTATTTTGTTGGATCATCTTGTGCAGTTTAAAGATAATCGTGAAATTTATTCATATTTTCCGATTGAAACTCTACAATTGATGATTTCCAATCCCAGAACCTTTCGAATGCACGACGGTTTCTTTATGGCGTTTGAAAGATCTAAAATGTAATGTTAATTTGCTATTTCAGTTGATCCTCACATAATTGCCGCCCGATAACTTGGTGTTGTTGATATGAGCAAAATTGTGTGGAAACTGGCGTGGCAGAGGAAAGTGCAGAGCATTAAGTTCATCGCACCTGATGAAGCGTTTGTATTCGGGAAACAACACCACGGTATGTTCATTATATATATATATATATATCAGGTTGTAACATAAGTTTTGTCGCGTCCAATCTCTTATGCATTTTAACCTCAGAAATTCTTCGAATTAATTTAATCTCAATTTCGTTATTCATCATCAGTGAGGGCCTTCGTACTCTTTCTTACGCGCTTTACTTCAGTCCTGTCAAGGCAGTTGAGGAGGCACATTAGTCAGACAAAGTTGTACTGAGATAAGGATTACAAATCATTTTCACGCATCAGCTCTTCTTGAAAAGGATAAATTATGCCGATTTTGTGTGATTTGCGTAAAGTACTACATATGGGCATAATTTTGAACCACTCACGGATAATGACAAACGAAAATCGTTCTCGAAATGTAGACGAATTTGTATAATGTGGATGGTTGGTGACTGTCGCGAAAACTTTCGCAAGCCGAATTTTCTTCTCAGTAGATATCCAGATCCAAATAGTGGTGGAATATAGTTCACCCAAAGTGGTCAGTATGCAGACAAAGTTTGGGGTAGATTGGGTTCTGTTGAGATAAGTGGCTCCATTCAGAATGATGGTATGTGAATTAAACTAATGAAATCGGCACTTTGTTCATATTCCTACCTCGCACACATGTTCAATATCTGATTTGTTGTGTCCATCCTAACCATAAACCCTTCCCTTACTAGTATCTGCTTGGGATAAGTTTGGAAATAAATAGCTTTTGAATGACAATCTTTAATTCGAAACACCTAAACTTGCATATTTTGGTAAAATTGTGCGCGAATTGAATTAATAAAAATTCAAATTTCCCACAAGTGGAGTGTTCTTTCTCTCACTTGTTTAATGATAAATTATACCTCCATGAGTGGTAATTGGAACGCACTTATGTTAGTCACTGTTGTTGCAATTCTGGATATATATATATATATATATATATATATATATATATATATATATATATATATATATATATATTCTCTATCGACCGGTCGATTTAGTAACCACATGCTAGCGTACATGTGGTAATTGGGGTGGTGGTGTGCCATTTTAGAACTGATCATTGTTGAACTCTGCGGAAGGTGTGAAATAAAGTTTCCAAATGCATTATTGAGCTCAAAAACAACGAGTTCTAAAATGGCAAGTTCTAAAATGATACACCCCCATAATGGGTGTACAACTACCTGGAGTAAACCAAAATGTGACTAGCGACAGTAAGCATACGCTCATCGGTCCAATCAGAAGGAACAGTGGCAAGGTGAGCTGAAAAAAAACATATTTGCAATTTAGATAACCGATCTATTGCTTATTGGCGAGTCAACAGTAGTTGAGTGCGAGAATATAAGTATGTGTGAGAGAAGAATCCGCGAACAACCTTATTCATAATTTACTATTGTTATCATGCAAACTTGCGCATATAAAGTTTGCTTACAGTGGTGTGAAAAATCACAAAAAAATAATTAAACCTGAAAAAACAATCAATTAAACCTGAAAAAGAAGCACGATTGTGAGTCCTCGTTGCAGTTTCCGCGTTTTCTCACTAATTGTTGAATTCTGTAATTTAAAATGGTAAAATAAAAGGAAATGGTCAGTGTTCTGCGTAGCATCGAGTTAAATCAGATGCATCTCACCATAACTACTCCAAAATGTGTAACAATCATTTTTTCGACAAATACACATAGCACGGAAAAGTGAATTTGTTCAAATATTCTCTAGCAGATTTACGCCAGATACATGACTTGCCTTTTCCGACAACATTCGGAGCGTTTGTACTGCAAAGAATACAGCGGCGCTTGATGAGACGATAATTGCCTGAATATAAACGAAATCTGTCTAAACTTCATTTGTTTCCTAACGATTGTCAGAAAACTCGCGAGGAACACGCCTCTCCAAAGAGATCGACGAAGCGTATAAGCGACGCCATGCATACCGAGATTATCTCCAATCATTTTGGCTAACGTAACCTGCTCCTAAAATGAAGAAAATATAATTAATACATCATGATGTAATTAAATGCCCTACACCATAATTCGAAAATCTGGTTTAGTTAATATTTAACCGCCCGCGATCAGTATCCCTCCCTTTCGGACGCCTCATGACTGATTAGTACATAAACTAAAAACGAACAAATACACTTGCCAGCCCGATGAGCCTCCTAGCCACTTCACAGGTGGATATAACGGGTTTATTGAAGCCGATTTGGTAGTCATGTTTGAAATCACTATGACTGAGTTAAAGTCGCCTCCCCCACGTCAGATGCAGTTCAAACCCTCTACCTCCCAGGGGGGCAGTAAGTCGGTATCGACCTCGTGAAAGATAACGTTCTATAGAAACACGCTGCGCCGCATGGATATGGAATCCTAGTAGATGTCACCGGAATGGCACTAGGTCGGATGAAAACTCACCGGATAAGAACCAAAAAAACCCTTCTCCAGTACGAGCACATTAGGCTCCCAATTGTCAAAAATGCGTCTGTGCCTACAGAAGGGTTCATTCTTTTGTTTATCATCCGAAGGTTCTCATCCGGCGTAGTGCCCACCGGACTGCCGCACCAATTGATGTAAAAATCTTTCGACGACTATAAAATTGGTCTGCACCTGTGCCTTTACCTGTACCTTTTTTTGTAAACTACACTCAATTCGATTAACCTCTTCAGTCAGATGCAGTAGCAGTTCTTGCTGATTCCCACCAGCAATGACCATACCGACAAACGGCAGTTCGAGCACAGTCCAGACGAAGAGTCGAACGGCCCATTTCGAAATCTTAAGAGACATTCCACGAGAAAACGTACCAACCCACGGATGGCTTTTTTGCAACCCCCCTCAATATTTTGCTGGTGAAGTCCCCATACCAAGTGCTGATATTTGGCCCTATATGAAGGGCTCTGGTGCACTTTCCGAAAAATGCCAGACTAGGCCCAAAAAAAATCGAAAATTTCAATTTTCTGAAAAGTAAGATATTATAGGTTTTTCGGGACTTCTTATCGATGAAAATAACGAAAATCATACTTTGAAAGCGATCAGATGTCGATAAAGAGTAGAAAACGTCGATTTTCCAAGATTTTTGCCCGTCCTGGGCTCTTTTAAGCATCGAATCTTATTTTTTATATCGAATCAAACAATTTGAGACCATAGTCAGACATTTTGAGGTCTTCATTTTGAAATTTTGGTTTTTGGAAAGAAAACGAATTTCTCACATTTCACAAAGAGTGATATTTTTCGTCAAAATCGGTTTGCAATCATCGGATATGCCTAATTTTTGTCAGATTCTTATTTCTAATGCATATTCACACCGTGTTTGTGCATTTCACGCTCAAGTGCACATGCTAATGACGTGAAAACCCGAGAAAATGCGATTTTTTTCGAAATTTTGGAAATTTCTAGAGTTTGAGACACTCTCAGATTGATATTTGAAGTTCAAATACATGATATTTCGTTCATAATTACTAAATATAGCCCATATAATGATTTAAAGTTGGTTTAAGAACTATCGGGCAAAATTATTTTTTTCGGAAATTTTGATCCATCTCGAAAACAATGAAAAAAATTTTTTCATCAGATGGCTCCCAAACCAACTGTAAATTATTATATGGGCCATATTTAGTAATTATGAACGAAATATCATGTATTTGGACTTCAAATAGCAATCTGAGAGTGTCTCAAACTCTAGAAATTTCCAAAATTTCGAAAAAAAATCGCATTTTCTCGGGTTTTCAAGTCATTAGCATGTGTACTTGAGCGTGAAATGCACACACCCGATGTAAATATGCATAAGAAATAAGATCTGATAAAAATTAGGCATATCCGATGATTGTAAACCGATTTTGACGAAAAATTTTTTGTGAAATGTGAGAAATTCGTTTTTTTCCAAAAACCAATATTTCAAAATGAAGACCTCAAAATGTCCGGCTGTGGTCTAAAATTGTTTGATTCGATATAAAAATAAGATTCGATGCTTAAAAGAGCCCAGGACGGGCAAAAATCTTCGAAAATCGACGTTTTCGACTCTTCATCGACATCTGATCGCATTCAAAGTATGTTTTTCGTTATTTTCATCGAAAAATAGTCCCGAAAAAAAAACACAAAACAAATATATTCTAGAACTGATAATTTCGAAAGGAAAACGTATGACTAGCGCGCTGTGAAACAATTTGCTTTACGGTTTAACGTATTCACTAGGGTGGTCTTCATATCTACATCAGTGTATATCACGAGTCTTCTGAGAGAATGCACCACCCCGAGGAACTAGGAGCCGAAAGTATGAGCAATATCCAAGAGATATTTATGCCAGAGTATATTGGGGACGGGAAAACTTTTGACGTTGGCAGTTTTTCTCAGAACCGGCTTTTAGGGATTTTCCGGTTTTTGTTCCGGCCCTGGCGTATATCAGCCCAAAGTTGCGCTAGAAGGATCGCAAAATGCTCAAAAAAATCCGGAAAATTATTTCCGGAAACTTGTGTTGAGAACGAAGACCGATGACATTGTTATAATGCTTAAAACCATGAAAACGTGATTTCCAGAGCAGAAAAAAATTCCTCCTGGCTCCGGGACCCCACCACTTAGAACATTTTGAGCACATATTATGAATCTACGGTATCACATTAGTCTAGCAAAATTCAGAGCAGAGCTCGGTAGGTGTGGGAATATACTGTAATGAGGCCAAATATACCAAAAATTGTCTAATTTTCAGAATTTATGGAATTTCGAAGCCTTGAAAATCGACCATTTAGGGGCGAAAGGAGCATATTTAATTTTTTCCGACATTAACTGTTCAGAAAAGTTACTTTTTGGACAATTGAGCAAATTCTGAGAAAAAAATTGAAATCGTGTTTTCCGATATTTTCGGGGGAAAAATGAGTATTTTGGTCGAAAAGTAAAATCTCTTCAATTGATGTCAGAAGTTCAGAAATGGAAGTATGATTAATGATGATGCATTTGAAGCCCACTATGCTCACTTTCGATCCCCAAATGATCGATTTTCAAGGCTTCGATATTCCACAATTTCTGAAAATTAGGCTATTTTGGTATATTTGGCCTCATTACAGTATATTCCCACACCTACCGAGCTCTGCTCTAAATTTTGCTAGACTAATATGATGCCGTAGATTCAGAATCTGTGCTCAAAATGTTCTAAGTGGTGGGGTCCCGGAGCCAGGAGGAATTTTTTTCTGTATACTCTGGCATAAATATCTCTTGGATATTGCTCAAACTTTCGGCTCCTAGTTCCTCGGGGGGTCTGTTTTCATGCAATCTCTCAGAAGACTGATATATGATGCGTGTTGTTTCCGAATTATAGCCGAATACGCAAACCATATCATCTCGGCCACTCTTCATCCTTTTTCGTCGTATGTTTATAATGGATTGTAATGGTAGCCATGGCTCCAACATGCATCACCAACTGGAACAGCAGCACTCGGAAAATTAATTTTTTTAGTGCATTTGAAGATACTTTTACTCAGAGATATAGAAAAAAAACGTTGATAGAAAATGTACGGCGAAATGAGAAAATCTGATTTGTAAAGTCGCTTACTATTTAAAACAACATTTCCATTACAACGCACTAAACGTAGTAATAATGATCGAATATTTGCAATAAACTGACAGTTCCAATATGGCGTCCTGCTTCTGTGCCACAGATGAAGCCAGTGCAGAGCAAAGCCGTTAATGGAAATAGGAAAATTGGGCTGAAGAGAAAACCCCAGCCTAAATCCGCCATGAGAATACTAATCTGAAATGAGGGTTTTGTTTTTTTTTATGAAATGGGAGATCCACAATTTAAAATGTTACGCGTACTGTCGAAGTATCCATACCTGCAACAGCATCAAATAACGGGCGAGATGTTTTCCGTGATCCGGTGTTTTAGCCATCATCAAGTACATAGCGAGCACCGTCAGCAGAATCGTGAGAACGCCAGAAATAGGAAAAACGATGTGAGAGTTGCTTAAAGAACGGGGGCGGACAAAAGTAAAACGTCCAAAAGTACAACTCGACGCCGTTTTCCGGCGTGTTAACATCAGTGCATCACGCTGATAAGATATTCTGACTAGTTTATTAAGAATTTCACTCACCGCCTATGTAAGGGGTTATGATTCGATGAAAAGCGGGTTAGAGGATCAAAACAGGGTATGATAAAGGAACGTCTATTGGAAACATCTCCAAAGTCGCTGGACCTCCCCAGCGAACAAAAAAAACGCAAAAAGGAATCGAGCTGCGTTTTGTTGTCGTTTTGCTTTTGTCAACCCCCCCCCCCCTCAATAACATACCGACTGAATGGCTGAAGATAGGCATAAAGCTTATCCAGAATGAATCGAGAGTAAGATTAGTCATTGCGAGATCTGGCTATGCACAAGCGTGCACAAGTGCACAAGCACAAGTGAGCAATCATCTGACTCTCTTCAGTTTGTATGCTCTTTCGTCTCTCTGGCCGGCGAGAGAGCGTGCAAACTGAAGAGAGTCAGACCATTGCTCGCATTAGCATGACACCAAGTAGTGCAAGTGATATTCAAAAAATTATATATCCACGATATAGAGTTATATTTAATGAAAAACATGTGTCACCGGTACGACTGGTACAAGAAAGGCGATAACTACGACGAATGTGTGTTTTCAATTATCTAAGGCGTATTGCATATGTTCGAAACGCAGCTGTATCTCGTGATCAAACCGTGTTGACTCAATCCAAGTAATCACACGAAGAGAAAAGCGAGTACACCTGCACTAGAGTTCGTAATTCGGTCCTTAGTCTTTTCATACTCTCTGGACCGGTCGATCGGTGAGAGAGTGTGAAATAGGGATGGCTAATGAGCTAGAGACTTGAAATTTGGATTGGAGGTGGTAAAACCATTCCGGAACACTTGTATTTCGTTAGGAGCCATAAAGTTGAGTTTGAGCTCCGCTATGCGTTTTCCACTATTTTCCTCCTGCGATATCCAAGAAGGAAAATAGTGGAAAACGCATAGCGGAGCTCAAACTCAACTTTATGGCTCCTAACGAAATACAAGTGTTCCGGAATGGTTTTACCACCTCCAATCCAAATTTTAAGTCTCTAGCTCTATTAGAACAGAAATGGCAGTAAGGAGGAAAATATTTTCTGAATTTTCCTCCTTCGACTTTTTCCACGGCATAATATCGCCGCCTTGATTAGCACCCCATTAGGACATTGTACTGTTATTTTTTGTATTTCTTCTTCTCATTCCGCCTCCTCCCATCTCTCCTGCTCATCGCTTATTCATAGGCCGGCGAACACCCGAGCATGGTCGCAGAAAACAACCAACTGCTCTTCGAGCTCTTGCGAATACTGGAAATTGTCAATTTTGGTGAGCTGTTTCGGTTTTTCAATGTATGGCTCATTCATATTCGATAAAATCATTCCCGCTTCCTCCTTTTTTTAGCCATTGCGAACGATAACGTAAAAGAATAGTGTTTTTCGGTTTTTTTTGGTCGAAAAAATATAAAATTCTCGATTTAAAGCCACATCTGTCGTCACCAATTTGCTTCTCATCTACCTCATTATCTATCGATCCTCGAGGGAAATTGGGACTTATCGTTATCTGCTCCTTGCGTTTGCCCTCAATGACATCTACTTTCCCGTCGTGCACATCCTGGCATTGCCTGTGAGTTCTCTCGCTTGATTGCTATTAGGTTGGTGCAAAAGTTTCTTTCTTTTTGTTCATGCACCAACATTCTGACCTCTCCAGGTAGTCGTAATGAGCCAATCAAATAATTGTTTTTGCTGTTGATACGGACATGGTTACGCACTATATCGAATACTATATTAGGCTCATTCGATCAATTAGAATAGAGTATTTTAGTTCGGAAGTAATCGGACCAGGTCGAGCAATCCGACTTTTCAATTGCTCTAGGATCCGAGGGGAATAGCGCAACGGCTACATTTAGCACATTATTACAAAGTACTTTGACTGGGGTATCTCATACGACATAGCCCACCAAACCTGCCATGAAAAACCTACTAGAAATGCTGGCCCAATTACAGAACTACTGTCTTTGAAAATTATAGATCACAAATTGCTGAGAGCAACTTCATTGCACAGCATTGATGAATGCTCAATTTCGAGGGGTTGTGAAGTACTTTCCCCAGAAAGTATGCTAACCAACTTAGTAAAGGATATGACTTCACGTTGAAGAACTGCAGATTTCGAAATAATCGTGTTCTGATTCATCCGCAGAAATCAACACTTTTTGGATTTCCCTGTCTCACACACACGTTCGAATCCGGATTTTTTGTGCTTAGTAGAACAAGGAACTCCTGCCCAAGTGTTCCTCAATTGGGTAGAATCAGAATCCCACAAGTATTCGATAACCCGAATTTATCCCAAAATGCTCAAAATTGCCTTTTTCCGATTTTAATTTTCTGAGACTATCAATTTCTAACGATGATGCGTAGATCCAAATCAAATGTATGGTAGTACTCTCCCGCCATGGCCATGCCACATGGTATTCAGAAAATCATGAGAGTCTAGGCACGCCAACAGAAAGGTGAAAAAAAAGAAAGAAACGTATGCACCAACCTAATAATTATTGATTAACGTCTTCGTGCCGACCAATCCGCATTAGAAATGTAGCGAATAAGTAACTGGACAGTGTGGTACCGGGAGGGGAGGGGAGGGGGGGTATTGCGATCGTACTAAGACATCAGACCGAAGTTAAAACAAATATGGCTATTCTCTGTTCACAACAATTTTCAATATGTCAGGTGATCTGCTCGTACAAGGATGCCTTCGTGATGTTCTCGCATGGCATTCTCACTTCTAAGGTAAGGCAGAGATGACGATATTTTCCTCTTTTTGTTGTACCAAATTTATCACAAATTCACTTTGTAACTGCATCGTAGTTGTATTGTAGTCACCTTTCAATTCCGCACTAAAATGTTCTCGCTTTTTTGTATCGTTATTTCTGATTATAAGGTAAAGAGTACAAATAGGAAAACCACGTTTTTTTTAACAAAAATACATTTGAAAATATAATTTAGTATTGTTTTATTTTCAGTTCTCCATCTGTCTTTTCGCCTCTTCGTTGGTGCGACTATGACACTGGCTATTTTGGCATGGTAAGAATAGAAATGTGTAATTTGAAGATAACAAGGGCAAGTTATTTATGGTATAAGGAAGTATATTTACGGTGTTGCTAATGCAGGTTCTGCAATTGTTATTTCCTCTGACGAGGAGACGCGGGATTATATTCAGCCTTTTCTGGATGATGATTTCGAAGGACAGGGGGAAGAGTTCATTGGAGCACTATATTATGTCAGTATCATGTAGTTTTCGCAGTACAGGGAGTGTGGAGCTTGACAATTTCAAATCCTGAAGCTTTGGGTGTATTTACTGAATGTGTGGTTGAAATTTATGATATTTGCACATTTTACCAAAAGGCGTATGTGGCCTTTTGCAAACTTGCAAATATTTCCAGGATGTTAATGGGAAGTTCCGCCTAAAGGCTTTCCTTGTCACGATGGGATTCAACTCAATGATGACATTGTCCATGACAATAATCATCTTCTGCTCTCTCTCCATCGTTTTCCACTTCCGGTCAGTATTATCATGTAATTGAATAATAATGATAACTAAGAATTATGCATAGTCTTAAAGTCTCATAGAGTAAGTAGCAGTATGAATAACTGGAACCATTAGTAATGTTTTATAATTATCCCCGCGGGCGTTGAAGGTAAACGTTCGGGTATTTGCACTCATTAGGCTTTGTTCGTACCACTTTCCACGTAACACACAAATATGACGCATACACTCACATCGGGGTTGCGAAAAGGGAAGAAAATGGTTTCCAGGAAAACTGCATGTTTTTCGGAATGCACACAGAGCAGTAGGAAGTCTGAAAATGAGAATTGACAGGCGGAATAATGAGTGCGACGGCTCACAAATGTTGTAGAAGAAAACTCGCCCATTTTACTAATATTGCACTTGTTTTGGCATTTTTCTTGTGTTTCCTGCAATTAGTTAGCATATGTAACATGATCCAAAAACCATTAGCGCACACTCGTTTGTCGCATTATTTCTCCCATTATGTAGAATGCATTGGTATGTTTTCTAAACGTGCCTAGTGCGAACGAAGAGATGGAAAACATTGCTTCATTACCAGTATTCTATCGAGATGGACTAGCGGAGATATGGTTTGTTCATTTTGCGCATTTTGGGAACAATGAGCAAGATGGATTAAGATGCTGCCTATTTTGCATTCACCGCACGCACTTTCGCAAGCGGAAAAAATATTGACATTGTTCTATGGAGCTACGATCGGGAAATATGCAGAAAATTCAAAGACAAACATACGGACAGAATACAATGAGGACATGCAATCATTGAAAATCAATTGTAAAAAAATTTAATAGATAACCCAAAAGAATATGTTCAGAAACGCGGACGTCGAGTGGTCATGTACAACGAAAAGACTGCAGAAGCGGCTATTCTACATTCTGTTGACTCAGGCATTTCATTATTACTTTTTCTTTCGTTGACCTCGGTTTTCAGTCCTGGCAAGAAGATACTACGAGTTTCCCATTATCTCGAGATTTTTTTGCTTTGATCCGTCCTCTCAACGCATAAAATAATTCAAACAAAACTTGATTTGATATATGAATGATTATTTTAAAGCCAACTATTTTAAAAATTTGAGATGATCATCCCAATGGCCTTCGTCTACTTCCCGTGTGCAGCCATCATCAATCTGCCGATGCTGGGATTCAGAATCAATGTCTTCCCGAATTTGGTGTCGGCAGGTGCGAACTTTTACCAGATGCATAATAGTATTATAAGGTATGACTATTGCCTAGGGAGAGAAAGATAGTCACAGATTGTAGCGGGTGATTCGTAAATAATGCTGCTGCAAGAATGCCCTCGCACGTCGCCTGAAAAGACATATGTGTGATTACATTTGTTGCAGCTCTAACTGTTTTCCCGCTCGTCGACGGTTTTATTGTCTTGTTCGGTGTGACCAGCTACAAGTGATTATTAGAGTTCGCAATTCGGGTCACTGTATCTTTATTTCTCGTTGAAACTGGAAAAAATCTAGTCATCGAATTTCGATGATTCAAAAATTTTTGTGTTTCACAGATGCCATAATTTTCCAATTGGCTCTAACGTAGCAATATTACTTATATTGACGTTAACAAATCGAGTGAACAATTCAGAAACGCTGTGCTCCACTTTCTCAAGCGCAAGCCAAAGGGTTCCAACGGACTTCCGCGCTCTACAGTGAATTCGAGTCATAGACAAACGCGATTGATAGGGAGCAACAGTTGCACTCAGTTGTGAAAAGGAAATTGTGCGTTGTGTTCACATCACGTGACTTTTCCGTTCTCAGTTCTCTTCGCATTTACTCTATCAGTTCATGTATGAATTGTATTTTCCACTCAATATCAACGCATGTGAGCACTTTGGCAGTGCCCTATGCATAAAGGAATTTGCACTGGATCTGGTTTTACACTTTTTGCTCATTATTTATTGTACATTTCCGTTTATGATGCTTCATTACTTTACGTTTATCAAAAACAAGCATGAATTGGCAATGAATAAATTGAAAATTGGGATCAGTCTGTGAGCTCGTATTCATGGAAGAATTTTTCGTAGCAAGGCATGGTATCCAGAATGCGGTCTGCTCTCTCATCGACGTTGGAATTCTGTAAAGATGTTAAATGATGAGCAAAGGCAAAATTCAATTGTTGAAGCTTTTATATGCACGACCTAGATCTCCCCAACGATAAGAAGCACCTATATTTTCACATTGATATTCTCATTACGAACATAGCTATCGGTAGTTAGCGGGGATCCAAATCAGAGAAAGCTTAAGCAACGAGCGAGAGAACACGTGACTGCACGCGACCGGGCGCGTGTTTGCCTTTACGCCTCCTTTAAATATGATGTTTCTTTGACAATCGCACCACCGTCAGTGTAACACATACACTGCAGTGTTAGATAGATCTACGGGTTTCTAAGGTTAATTTTGGAAATGTTCACTCGAACTGGCAGGTGGGCACTCCGAACTGAATCCGCCCAAATTGAAACTGGCCTAGCAGTGTTCTCCCGCGAGCCCAGTCTCGGAGACGGGATGTACCTTTACCTTTTTTACATTCGAAATGTACGCCCGGGTGACGGAATCAGGTAAGATCTCGTAGATAGGCAGTCACTAATATAATGCTTCATATAAAACGGGCCAAACTAATTTTTCCTAGAGGTAGCGTCAGTTTCGTGAAACTCATTCTGTGCGAATCATTAATACTCGAAAAATCGAAAATTCGCTGATTTTATGAAAAACAATGTGACGATGTAATGTAGGGTGATGCACGAATTTTTTTTTGTTTTCCTTTGCATGTTCATAAGATACTTGAAATGTTCATTACGACGTAAAATTTTATCTTATTTAGGTGGTAAAGGGAATTGGATAATTTCTTCTTAGTTTCCACTCCAATTTTTCGACCGATTCTTGACTCGAACGTTGTGAGTTCAGAGGCACTGCAATGTGATATCATGTTTGCAATTGATAGAAATTACTCTATCACCAAATGATTCCAAAGGAGACCATGTTTTATATTCCCCAATTCCGCGCGCCACTCAGGATGGGTTATGTTTCAAATATAAAATCGAGCTCGTCTCTCTCCCCTTTACACGATTATCAAGTTGATTATCGTGTAATTCCTCTCCCTCTCATTCTGCGCGCCTCTCTCAATGGGTTATGTTTCAAATATAAAATCGAGCTCGTCTCTCTCCCCTTTTCACGATTATCAAGTTGATTATCGTGTAATTCCCCTCCCTCTCATTCTGCGCGCCTCTCGCAATGGGTTATGTTTCATATAGAAAATCGAGCTCGTCTCTCTCCCCTTTACACGATTATCAAGTTGATTATCGTGCAATTCCTCTCCCTCTCATTCTGCGCGCCTCTCGCAATGGGTTATGTTTCAAATATAAAATCGAGCTCGTCTCTCTCCCCTTTACACGATTATCAAGTTGATTATCGTGTAATTCCCCTCCCTCTCATTCTGCGCGCCTCTCGCAATAGGTTATGTTTCAAATAGAAAATCGAGCTCGTCTCTCTCCCCTTTACACGATTATCAAGTTGATTATCGTGTAATTCTCCTCCCTCTCATTCTGCGCGCCTCTCGCAATGGGTTATGTTTCAAATAGATAATCGAGCTAACTATTGGGAACCGTGTTATCACCTCATTTTTTTACTAATTTTTCGAAAAAAATACCTCGCACTGTCAAAATACATTTGATAAAGTCGTATGTATAATACCCAAGAAATCGCAAACTGAATCTCATCTCAAAAAAACAAAGAATACCTTTCAATTTGCTGATTCCATCTTGGCTATCATCTCAACAAGATACACATCAGAATATACGAATGGCTCATACCTGCGAAATATTGTATTCTGCAAGAAGAGGAACTGAAATAATCAAAAGAAATAAAGAGAGCGAATTCCAACCGACCACTTTTCGAGCGACGAAAGGGAGAGAATGAATGGATTGCACAATGCATAATGGGATAACCAAATTATAGTAAAATGAAATTCAAACTAAACCAATCAATTCATTCTCTCCCTTTCGTCTCTCGAAAAGTGGTCGGTTGGATTTCGCTATCTTGCTTTTTTGATTATTTCAGTTCCTCTTCTTGCAGAATACAATATTTCGCAGGTATAAGCCATTCCTATATTCTGATGTGTATCTTGTTGAGAGGATAGCCAAGATGGAATTAGCAAATTTGAAAGGTATTCTTTGTTTTTTTGAGATGAGGTTTCAGTTTGCGATTTCTTGCTATGCGATCATGAGTTTCACTCATCACCAATGACTAGGGGTTCATGAAATTGAACATTTGAGTGGAAAATCATGGTTAGATTGTCTCCAAATGCCGTAACCATTCGGTATTCCAGTTTCACAGGAACTACCCTAAACTATTAACATGGTGACTGATTGGTTGCGGCATTTGATGAGTATCTAACCATGATTTTCCACTCAAATGTTCAAAAATGTAGGGGAGCACGTACTGGCTACAATGAAGGAACTCCCAAGCTGCCAAGTCCTTTTGTCGGTTGTGCTTTTGTCACCCCCAAACCAAATCGCTCAAAAATAAATTTGGAAGCTCTGTTCATGCTCGTTCGAATGAGCCTCCGTGACCACGGAAAATCCTTCTCTAAGTAGGTCAACAGACAAGTTTTATAGAGCTACTTACAAGGGGTCATCGCGGAGTGTCCATGGAGTTTCATGACGAGACCTAGCGAATTCGAAAGAGGAAAACATTTTAAGAACTTCTGTTGTTTTCAAATTTGCTAAACGATCGTGTGGAGGTCTGGGCTATACGGAAATTTAAGGACAGCCTCAGAAATATCCTGGTTTTGGGCTTTCCCCACTACGAGCCCAGACTTCCACATGATCGTTTAGCAAATTTGAAAACAACAGAAATTCTTAGAATTTTCTCCTCTTTCGAATGCGTTAGGTCTCTTTGTGAAACTCCATGGACACTCCACGACGTCTCGTTGTTAGCTTAGAAAACTATAAAATTCGTATGCTGACCTACTCAGAAAAGGATTTCCCTTGGTCACGGAGGCTCATTCGAAAGGGGATAGAGACGAGCTCGATTTTCTATTTGAAACATAACCCATCCTGAGTGGCGAGCGGGAAGATACAACATGGTCTCCTTTGGAATCATTTGGTGATAGAGTAATTTCTATCAATTGTAAACATGATATCACATTGCAGTGCCTCTGAACTCACAACGTTCGAGTCAAGAATCGGTCGAAAAATTGCAGTGGAAACTAAGAAGAAATTATCCAATTCCCTTTACCACCTAAATAAGATAACATAGTGTGATAACCAATATTGAAAATATAAAGAACACAAATACACATTATTTTGGTATTGTGGAAAACATGCATCTTTGAGAAAAAAATGTGAAATTTTCTGCGACGAAAATATTATTTTACTGGATCGGGCTGTTTTCACAGTATTTCTTGTAAAAATTGTCGATTTTCAAGGTGAGTTTCACGAAACTGACTCTACCTCCAGGAAAAATTAGTTTGGTCCGTTTTATATCCATATTTCCGGGGTGAAAAACACTAGTTAATACATACTCCAGCTCACCAAATATGCCTCGAATTGGTATTCGTAGTAGCAGAGCGTATGGAAAATGAAGTTCTTCCCGTTCGGATACATCGTCCGATCCGAGCCAGGAGGATGGTCGGAGAATTCCACTCGATGTGAGAGCGCGGCAGGAAGAAGGTCGAGTCGAAACAGACGGCATCCATCGAGCATAGTCATGGAAATGATTTTTATTATCACTTTTATCATATTTCAAAATGATTTACCTGATTTTATCATCAGAAAACGTATGAATTGGAGCTTGTTGAAGCTCAGACGAAAAAAGCCATTTAGAATTGAACACTACGTTGTGCCAATCCCCGAAGAGATCGAGCATTGTCTGAAAATCGCTACTATCAGATGAATTGTTCATGTTTTGGGTTCCGTTGTTGTTTTGGGTTGTTTTGGGTTCCATGTTTTGGGTCCCCCACCTACTACCACGTACTACCAAATGACTACACACGAATGTATTTAAATACATCGAACACATATTGGTTTATTCGAATTCTGATATTTGAATGGAAACTACGAAATTTTGGGCGGATCGAATGGTTGCCGTAGAAATCGTAAACAGCCTCAAAAAAGTCGGCAATCTAAAATTATGGTATCAAAATGAAACAATTGCCAGAACAATTACCTCATTAACTGAGCTTCCGAATTGCATCTTCCGGAAGATATCAGCTCTATCAGAATCATACCACATTGCCTTAATATATATTTAGGCTCCGTCCATCCGGATTGCGAGATCTATAGAGAACGAGTGAACAAGTTTCGGCATGTGATATTGCGAAGCCAACTCAGCTAGCTCTGGAAGCCGCGCCTAGTGCGTATGCATAGCGCATAGCTGAACAACAGTATCACTGGTGCTGAATTGCGAATGCGGTACTACAGGGCCCTTATCGTATGATATGTGTGGCTGTCAGCAATTGCATGTGAATATTTGCCAACAGAAGCGATTGTGGGGGGGGGGGGCGAAAACAGTAGTTGTCGAAATCAAACATGATTTCCCGAATTGTTCGCTGGTCGCTAATATATTCCGAATTCGATCTTAAAATATGTATTTGTTGATTTGTAAGAATGCAAATTACGTTGCAAAATATGCTATTCTGCAGGACTGTTTTCTATTTAAACGATAATTATATTTAAACGATAGGACTGACATCGTGAGAAATATTACAAATATAATTACGTGAAAACATGTTATGAAAATGTTGGGTAAAAATATTGTGTTCAAGCTATGGCATGAAGTGAGGAGACGGATCACATAATAGCTAGTTCAGGGAAGCGGTTGACTCCCTTGAGTCCGTCGTCGTAGCCCTCCTTCATGTGATCAATGATGAATAGAGCAATGCCTCTCCAGATCTAGAAAGAGCTCTGTAGAGGAATGAAAAATAGATACAATATTTACTAGTTATATTTTTGGATTTTTTTCTAATATTGTCTGACAACTAGTTTATCAACAATCAGCTATTTAGCGAGTCTGAAACCAACCCGAAAATAAAGAAAAATCAATAAAATAACTATATCATTGACCACAATAGCTCTTTCTTGATCTTCTTTATTTAGCAACTCGGGCAGATGCGCCATCCTATTCGTGAGGGCTACTTGCATTGAATCCTGCAAGAATAGTAGTATACAATTTTAGCACTCTTGTCATTTTCTCTCGACCGATCGAGAGCTACGAGAAAGTGCTCATCATGAACAGGCGGGATATACGTTTTCGAATTCGATATGAATCGACAAAACAAGTTGACATAAAGATAATGTGGCGTAGAATGTGCGGACACAATAAGTCATAATAAAAGTCTTAACGCATTCACGGAACAGGCAAATATTCAGACAAATATGTTTCCGTGTTGAAAGTGCGTTAAGAATTATATCATGATATCACTTTCTACTCTTTCTACTCGCACAGCACTAACTGTGAACAAGTCCCAATATATTGGTTTGAATCCTCTGGAAGCGTATTTGACGTGTCGTTGGCCGATATCGTAGAGAAAAGCCTAGAAAGGGGAATGGGAGAAGAAGGAGTAATCGTTTGACTCTCTCCAAATCCCATACTCTCTCGCTCGCTCTGATCGACGAGAGAGCGTGTCGTTTGGAGAGAGTCAGACGATTCCTCAGAAGAAGAAGAGACGGCGCACCTCTAGGCTCTCCATATGATTCTTATTATTGATCACGTGTGCTATTGTCTAAAAATAATTCCAGTAAGAATGTTGAAATGAGCAATCGGTATTTGCATAATTCGATATTTTTGATCATAAATATTCAATGTTATCTAAGAGTTCTTAACAAGGTCGGGGCTCTTCTGACGTAGAGCACTTTATCTGCCCTTTCAAATACGAACTTCTTGAATGGGACTACGTTACATAAAAGATGTGTGAAAATAGGCCTTCCTAGAAATTTTAATTGCACCTAGTGGGGAATGAGGAGAACTTGTAGTGTCACATTCACGAATCTGAATACAAGCCTTTCCATAAGGCCTTTTTCATGAAACTACGATTCGCAGGGGACCATAGACGTATCAAGGGGGAAGGACAAGGTGGACGGGAACCACTATAACCTGCACGAATCTGAGTGCCTGGGAGCGAAACTCGTTGCTCTGAGTGAAGTACTGGCCGTCTGCCTCATACTGGAGAATCCACGGGAAAACATCCTTGCAAGCCGGATTCTGCTCGAAGATGTCCCTGGAATAGGTATTTGTGATTACATTTCAGGCCGGCATGAAACCGACTTCAACCCTAAATTTCAACGGTGAAGCCGGCTTGGAGGCTGATCCAAGCCGGCTTGTCTTGTCAGGTTTCTAAGGAAATGTGCCTACATTTATCTCGATTCAGGTTTGTTAAAATTTCCGCGCGCTTGAAAGCTACTCGAACAATTGAAAAGAACTATATATTAATGAAAGTTAGTCCGGAGTGTCGGTGCTAGAAGGTGAGCGGGAAAAAAGGTGCATAAAAATATATATAAAAATACAAGTATATATCCGATCCAAGTGAGAAGAGATCCTCGAAATCATCGCTCCACGTCTCTCGCAGAAGGGCCGTATCTCTTTCGGAGGGATTCCACTTGCTCATCTAAATATTTCACGGATATGGAGAAATGGATGGTGATAGAGAGCGGGACTCAAGGAATGGAGTGGTAATATCTTACTCTCCATCCTGATTTATATTGTGTTTTGAGGCAATGGAGGGGCGGAGTCCTAGAGAAAGGAGCTACTTTCTCATTAGGTAGATCGAAACCCACGTAAAATAGATACACTAAATCAGATTAACTTTAAAACGGGCAGCCTGAACGATATTGCTCAAAGTATACATATTTATCGATGTTATCATCTACTTTGTGAATCATACTCAACCTAACTACCTAATTACATCAGTATTTCAATTTAAAAATGCGAAACATATTATCTTGAATTATCGATGCTAAGCTAAAAGCCGTTACCTCTTTCAACTAGTATATTACCATTATTTGTACATGTTGACGAGATTGCTAAACGACAAATTGAAATTACGTGAGAAATTAAATTCGAAAACATACATTGATTAGATTCGCTAATAAAGAGTTGGAAACAACACGGTTACGGTAAAGGTAATATAGTTCCGTCTCGAGCATATTTTTTTAAATGTTCTTGAGGAGTATGTGTATTACTGAAGAGATGACATGAAATACAGCGATACATACGAAATTTTACACCCGCTTGCAAAATACGAAAAGTGATTATATTTATTACTGCTCTAAGTGTTTTCCCGCTCGTGATCGACATTGACTGCTACAATTGAGTGAGAATAGGTTTTAGTATTATATTAGTTGAAGTCATGGAGGAAGTAAATTCAAATTGAATCCGGTAAAAGAACAAATCAAGGAACTTTTCCTGGAGTAGTGCTGACTCATAATTATTGAGCTTTACACTACGCGAAGAAAGTTTGTAAAATCACAGAGTGGTGAAGATAAAGTACCATTAGGATATTTCGAACGATTCGGATTAGAATTCGAGCCAGAAGAGTGGTCGGAGAATAATGTGATAGGGCGGCTGGTAGATGATCGATTAGAAAGGGCACTAGGTCAGATGAGAAGAGACTTTGATCTATAAACGGTGGCACGACGTCATAGTCATCGTCAGATCTAGTGCCGTCGAAAGAGACTAGTGAGCACAGTTATGCAATTCACTACAGTGAACTCGAATCACAGAGGAATGAAATTGATGGGGATCAGCAGTCAAACGCATGTATGAGAAGGCTCGAGCAATTATGCACAGCAGGGGTGTGCAAAAAGTTTCCCGCACTCCTCATTTTCCATGCTCTCTCGCCGGGCAGAGTGACGAGAGAGCATGGGAAATGAGGAGTGCGGGAAACTTTTTGCACACCCCTGATGCACAGTTTGTGTGCGCATTTTTTTAATGGTTCAACATTGCTTTGTGGTTTTCTAAAAGTAACCAAACTGTTCAAAATCACATCACTCATTAATCACATCATTTATTGTCATCAAGGCGAACAAGAACGAACATTGTCTCAGATTATTCAGTTCGTGGAATATTTAGTTATGTTTTAGTCCGCGAGATCGTATTCAGCGAAATACGTCAAAATGCAGGTTCTGGTGTCTGGAGCTCCGTTTACTATCTGATCACGATTCTGAAAGGAATTTTCATTTAATTACTATTTCAGAATTTTGTCTAGACAAAAAACAAATATAAACTCGACTGCTTAAATGCCAGCACTTATCAAAGTACGCCTCGAATTGCCGTTCGTAGAAGCAGAGCGTTATGAAGATTATATTGACGCCATTAGGACATTTCCTGCGAATACTTCAGCTGATTCCTGGGCGGCGGTCGGATAATACAGGGTGGCTGATAAATATTGCGTCCATTTTTGAATAATATCTCGCAAACAAATAAAAGGATAATTATCATATTGCGTTTAAATATATATCAGTACCGTGCAAAACAATTACTAGATGCAGGCTTCATGGTATCGACTGGCTTCTTAGCATGGAGGCAAAAAGTAGTCTACATTTTTACTCAATGCGCCGTTCACATTTTTCGATATATAAAATGATCTCAATGTCCATCGAAATTGCAACCGAGGTGAATATGAAGAGTAACCCTTCCACTAAGTGATAATCTTGTCAAATGCGATATAGGGTCTCTGAAAACAGAGAGAGATAAATTTGATGACTTTCAGTCACGCATATGCAAAAAACTCACTTTTCGGAATTTCTTATTCTGAATGTTGATACCGCCGTATAATGTTGCATAGCTATTAACAGAGTCGAGTTATGAAATATTGTTGCATCAAATTGAATGTAAACATTGAATTAATGGTAGAAGTAGGCACCTCAAAATATCGCTAAAAGCGGCTCTTCGCAGCATTTCGCAACTTATTCTGGTTCCGAATCAAGATGCCCAAGCAAATGGAATGCATTTTCACAATAAAGAATGATGGAGTATCATGCATAAAATAGACCAATTCCAATAGCTAATGTGTTCGAAGAATGCGGCTTCGAAATATTATTATTTTTTATAGAGCGCCGTTCATAATGAAATAATTTTAAAGCATTTCTGAGAAAGTTCCGAGGCTCATAATATAATTGATCACATATTTATACGTGTAAATGGTTGTTCTGATTAGGAATAAATGGATGAGTCCTGTATCTAATTCCTTGCTGTATGGCGGCATAAACTATCAGATACGTTTATGTGCCCAGAAAAGTCCCAATTCCAAAACAAAATATTTCAGAAGTGATAACTCTGGAAATACTTGAACAATCCAGATAATATTTATAGGCTAATAACTTTTGTTCCTTACCAACATAGTTACCAAATTTGATGCAATGGTGTCTACAGAGAATGGAGATTGAGAAACAAGAAAAGTGGCGCAATATTTATCAGCCACCCTGTACATCGCGCTGTGAGAGTGCGACTGGAATCAGGTCGAGTCGAAGAAGACGGCATCCGGTGAGCATAATCATGCAAATGATTAAAGTATTTTTTTTTGATTTTGTATTGGGAATTATTATATCTAAACAACACATTGATCATTCGCTCTGTTCTACTTTACCTAATTTACCTAATTTTGTCGTCACTAAACATATGAAGAGGAGCTGGATCGATCCGGTATCCCGGTAGCCATTGAGAATTTTCAAATCGTTCCCAATTACCGAAGAGATCGAGCATTGTTTGAAATGGCAATTAATGCCATCGAAGAATGATAATACGACTAATTGACTGCACAGGATACGTTTTAGGAACACTGTGGGCACTTGCATAGTGATATTGGAAAGGAATCTACGAAAATTGTTCACCAATCGCTCTCCGTTAGTCAGATTTTCCTTTGTGATCGGTTTATGTAGAAATTGTTAACTGCCTCCAAACACTCAGCAAGTTGCGATGGTGTTCATATAAAAAGCAATTGTAGAGAAAAAACCTCATCAATCGTTCTTCCGAAGTGCATCTTTCGGAACAGATAAGCTCTGTCAGAATCGTACGCCATTGTCTAAATAATAAATTAGCGAAAACAACGTAGATTACACAGCATAAATGAAAACTATAACAAAAATGTAATATCTTTCATTTGGATTATATTTGAAAACAGGCGCGAAAATTACATGCACTGTACATCGTAGTTTGTTCAAAATCAAAGCGGCTGACTTGATATATTTTGACAGTACAGTATACCAATTACGGTGTTACTTTTCTTGAGCATTTTCAGACATATTCAAATGAAAACGAAACGTGAGATGTCAGCACTCAGCCACATCAACGACATGCTAGATACAATTTTCATGTCAATTGTATTTCAAATAAGGATATGAACGGGAAATTTAACAAGAATATTCACAGAGAAAAGTGTTAGAGAAAAATATATATTTATTGACCGCTTTTTCCACCCTCAAATAATGAGAAATCCAGCAGAATCGTCGCTCCGATGATTGAAGCTTTCATGCGGACATCGACATCTGGGCGGACTGAAAGTGAAGTGATAATCGAAAAAAATAGACTCGAAAAAACTCTAAAAACTTGAAAAATGCATACATTTAATCTCGAAGACATCCACAGTTCCAATTTGTGTTATGCCTCTTTTTGTGATCACTGCGGCTCTCTGCTCATTTCGAGTGATATGATCGACCTGCAAAATTTTGTAACATTTTCAAAAATTATTTGAGATAAATTAGTGTAAAACCGTACGTTGAACTTTGCTTCCTTATCGAATTTCGTGCCGCAGCAACCATCACTGCTCACTGCAATAAGGTATGTGTGTTAATACCGAACTTATTCAGGTTTTTTACACGAACGCTTAGTGCAAGAGCACACTTCTACATCCGTTTGTGTGGTTGGCTAGCGGTTGAATTGTACCCTAACACTTGCAAATCACTAAAACAGATACCGGTAAGTTGAGGGTTTCCGTCTCCGTCTCGAATGAGGATGGACGATTTGAGGAGAGATGGACTAGAGAGAAGAACGCCTGCCTTAACATGTCTTGGAATAATAACATTTTTAGGTTACTGTCTCCGTAATATTCTCAACCTAAACACTAAAAATGAACTCAGTACGAGAGTTCCGACGGGAGATTCCACGATGCTCCGCACTCCAGAGGGACCGGACACGCAGCACGCGCAGCAGCTGCAGCTTCTGCAGCCTTCCACTTCCGGTCGCTCGATTCGAAAAGCGAGCTGCAATCTATTAGGTTTAGCGAAACGATACACATTGGCAACGCAAAACGCTGGACACGTTTGATGTAGGGACCAGGGGTGTGCAAAAAGTTTCCCGCACTCCTCATTTGCCATGCTCTCTCGCCGGGCAGAGTGACGAGAGGGCATGGCAAATGAGGAGTACGGGAAACTTTTTGCACACAAACAGGGGACAAACATGAAACTCACTCGGCTAAACTTGTCGTACATGTCGAACTTGTAACCTCTCCGATTTCCCTTTCCAATAGATAGTAGCGAATTTGGCTGCTCAGTAGTCACATAGATCTACGACTATTATTTCTATTTGACATGTATACACTTGAATTACCTGTTCCCATTTCGCATTCTCTACTATGTACCGATTTGGAACAAGATGGGATGAGGTGGTTCTCTGTATCGGCTGAAATTAATATCAGTAATAATTGTCAGATTTTTTTTGGAATTGCAATGACCTCGACAAGCTGCCGTATCCGCACGAAATCGATTCCTTCGAGATACTCCAAGCCAGCCGGAATATCGCCAGTTGTTGTTGTCGGTTTGTCCATCCATAATGGAACTGAACACCATGTTTAGTGAATACTTGTTTGATTTCAGAAGAGTACTATCAAAAAGTGGCATTTCATTTCGAAATCCGTGAAAAAATTGTAATGGTCTTGGGGGGAAGTGGTTAATGAATTTTTAAGATTCGCTCGGACTGGCAATTCAAGTAAGACTTACGTGGAATTGGTGCGCCAGGCTGTAAGCTGATAGGTTGCATCTGAAGAATCAATTCAGCAAATGTCCTTTGAAAACGAACGAAATGACGAGGGTTGGAAGCAAAAACGACGAGATGAGTCAACCCCTCCAACCCGCAATCGAATTAGGAAACCAGGCAACCAACCACTCGTCTTGTTTGAACAGAGTGGGGAGGAAGAGGAAGAAGAAAGGATGGATAGTGGGCCTTTTTGGAAGAGAGGAAGGGAAACAATGGGTTGGAGGCGACTCCGTGATTGTCAAGAGTGGACAACAATGATCGAGCTCTCTCTATTTCAAACGCTCTCTCACTTCTGGGAAGCGATCTGGCTACCGCTCGATGTGGACAACAGCTGATTATACAGTGATCATTTCGCTCCAGGATGGTAGTAAAGCGGAGCTTAGAAAATGAGCGTGTTGAATCCCCGAACAGAAAAGAGAAATGAGTCAACGGTTGAGAAAGTCAATGGTATTTGATGAGCACTAAATTTTCTCGCGAATTTGAGTGCTAATCATCGATGGGGGATAATTAGCACACTTACTGTTCAACTCGACATGAAATCGTGCATTTGACACGAAAGTAGAGGTAAGGAATGAGTCAAACTAGGCAATTTTTAAGCAATCTAGTAGAAGAATAAACCAGGAAAGAGGAAGGGGATGAGAAAATGAAAGGGGATACTCGGTAATCGTTGTCATGGCTTGAACTGGTTGAGATCTTCGTGTAGCCAGTGGTTGATTCTTGTAGTCATTGGTTGGGACATGAGATGCCTAGGAACCGTGAGCAACACGAAACAAAGGTACAGGGTGTCCAAAAAGTATTGTTACACGGATAAAACCATGTATCTTTCTTTAAAAGCAACATAGACAACTCAAACGGGGCACAGTATTTATCAGTGACCATATGAACATAACAATGCACGATCACTCGATCTGGCCTCCATTGGCCGCGATGACCTCTCTGAGACGACGAGGGACCGAGTCGATGACGGCCCGCAGGTAAGGGACGTCGATCTTCTCCTTGAGAAGGGCTGCCTTGAGGGAATCGCGGTTCTTGTGGCGAGTAGAGCAGGCCTCCTTCTCCAACACTGACCAAATGCTGAAGTCCAGAGGGTTGAGATCGGGGGAGTTCGAGGGCCATTCCTCACTCGTGATGAAGTCGGGCAGATGGGCGCGACACATGCCTGCGTCACTTTTGCCGAGTGAGCAGGCGCTGAATCCTGTTGGAAGGTCCAGCGAGCCCCTTTGAAGTGGGAGCGGGACCAGGGGAGAAGGGCCTTCTGGAGAATTGCCCTGGTGTAGTACTCCTTGTTGATCTTGACCCCGGGATCCACGAACACGAGAGGAGTCTTGCCCGTCGAGCACACACCAGCCCAAACCATCAGTGCCTGGGGGTGGGCAATGCGAGAGATGGTTCTACCTCTGGCGTCAGCTTGCTGAGGAGACTTGGCGATGATCCTGGTGTTCTGACTGTTGTAGACCTCCTCGACTGAGAACAGTTTCTCGTCAGAGTAAACGGTTGTCAAGTGCTCCCCACGATCGGCCCGCTGAAGGAGCAGCTTGCATCTCTCCAGGCGCTTCTGCTTGTGGACATCAGTGAGGCCATGGCCCTTTCTCATCTTGTAGGGGTAGGACTTGAGAAGAGAATGAACGATGGCACACACGGATCCTTTGGAGATCTTGAGATCCTTAGCCATCTTCCTGATGGATCGTTTGGCATTGCGATTCACTCTCTTCTCCACGATTCTCCTGTTCTTCTGAGTGAGAGCGGTCTTGGGTCTTCCTGATCTTGGACGGTCCTTCGCAGTGCCCAACTGCTTGAAACGGGAGATGGTGCGATAGACTGTCATTCGGGAAATACGAAGCTTCCTCCTGATGGAATCTGGGGGGTCGCCGAGGGTCCAAAGGTTGATAATAGTTTGACGATAGCGATTTGGACGAACCATGACTATGGGAAACTAATTAGTAGGTTCCCTCAACGCATCGAAGGGTGGGCTCAAACGTGTTATTACAGGTTTTGACAACTCGACCTACATGTTAAAAAAATTCGCGTTTCAAAAGTGTAACAATACTTTTTGGACACCCTTTTTGGACACAATTGGAAGTGATTTCGTGCTTGTCGGCAGAAGACAGCAATGTCCGAGCTCTCTCAATTGCACAAGCTCGCTCGCTTATTGGAAGACCAGTCCGGCCGCCCCCCCCCCCCGCTTTTGGCGGGGGGCCCGTCCTAGCGGAGTAGGATTCGCAATCGCTCGTTTCGAAACTTGACGCGTTGACGCGCGATCTCTCTCCCTCAACATTTCGTAATCGTTTCGCTATCCGGACAGACGGACAGACCGACAGACACTGCGCGTTAGACACTGATAATGATACTCGTAGATAATGGAACTGAGGATTACCCGAAAACAGAAGCGAATTGAGTCACGATTCTTGTATTCGGTGGGTTGTTGTTCGATGGATGGACGTTCGACGAAATGGGATGATGAGGACAATGAGACAACCCAGACAACAACTAGCGATCACATGTAGTCTTAGTGCATCTTGTTTCTCTTTCTCGTCACTTATTTCGACATATGTATGATACATTAATTGCATTGAATCACTGCTCTGTGAGGAAAGGAAGCGGAAGGAGAACGAGAGGGCTCGATGAGTCGGGAGAAACAATGAAGCAAAAAATTTGGAATCGATTCGTTTGGGAGATGATCAGACCGATGATTGCGATCTCTCACTTTCTCATTCTATCTCGATTCTGTGAAGAGATCTGACTTCATATCAAGGCAGAAACAGCTAGTGTTACAGAATCCTGTCGAGGAGGGATGAAAGTAAGACGAAGTAAAGTTCGTAGAAAGTGGAATTGTAAATTCTCCAAACACAGAATCGAAATGAGTCATTCAGGAATTTGGCGATCGTTCTCGAAAATTTGAGGGTTAAACACTACTACGTTAATGTGAAACAAGCACGTCGTAATTAATTGTGCAGTTGTGATAATGGAAGAGAAACTGACACAATAAGTAATCCCATGCAACAGCAAGCGACCACCTATCTGAGACAGGGAGGCTAAGAAGAGTAAAGAATGTCGGTATAGTCGAGGGCGTAAAAAAATAAAGAAAGCTGACAGCAACTTTATTTGGAAGACCAAGAAACCAATGATCATGATATCTTCAGCTGTAGTTCTATCTCTCCCTCGTTTATGAATATCTCTTTCTCTCGCTTCCTCTCTCTTTATCTCGTTCTTTCGCTAGCTCTCTAGTACAGCTGATGATACAGAGTGTACGGAGATATTGGCTGACAGTGGAATTGGAACAATGTGAGGGAAATGCGTAGCGTACTGAACGAAATGAGTGTTTCTTTGGGGAATAAAGGGGAAATGAATCAGCTCGGGGGATGCGATGAATTGATCGTTCTCGAATTTTCGGGAGCTAAACATTTCGCCACAAGATGTGTGTACAAGCAGAAGAGAATACAGACAAAATGCTTTCAGGCCAATGCTCCAAAAAACACAGTTCTACACGGAAGGCCGCATGTATTCTTCGGACTTATCAACATGCATGACCTAGGCCAAGAAAGCTTGAAATGGTTTGTCATTTTTAAATTCGAAACATTTTATCTGTGCGAGAATAGCTAATTATGCAATGGTCTTTAATGAGGAATTTGAAATGATGTGAGGAAAGGGATCACACGATAACCAATGGAGGGAAACGGTTGACTCCCTTGAGTCCATCGTTGTAGCCCTCTTTCATGTGATCAATGATGAAGAGTGCGATATCTTGCCATATCTGGAAATGGCACTGAGTACAAAACTATCAATAATAGGCTTCTTTTTAGGTAATTGTGCTCATTCCCGGGTGTTTCATATTCGCCAAATTGTTGATCAGTTTTCGAGCAAACAATATGCACAACGCAGATAATAATTTATACTTTACCACAATCGCTCTTGCTCGATCTTCTTTATTGGCCAACTCGGGTAGAGTAGTCATTCGATTCGTGAGGGCCGCTTGCATTGCATCCTGCAAGGGGTTTTTGAATTTTCGAAATTATTGTCAATGTTTATTTATTTCCTTCAGCGGTGAGAGGGGAGAGCATGCAGAAACCGTGAGAGAAGAGAAGGGTACTTACAGTGAACGCGTCCCAATAGATCGGCTTGAATCCCCTGGAAGCGTATTAGACGTGCCGTTGGCCGATGTCGTAGAGAAATGCCTAGAAAATGAGGGCAAATGAAAATTAAGAAAAAAACGATACCTCGAGGCTCTCCACGTTATTCTAGTTCTTGACCACTTGAGCGATGGTCTGAACGGAAATCGATAATTTGAGTTGTTGACACTTTCATTGTTCATTGGAAGAACTATTTTTAGTGCACTCTATCCCATGCTCTGCCCTTTCAATGAATACGTGACAACGTCCGGGACGCTTTGTCTGCCCGTTCCATACAAGCCTTTTTAATGAGACTACAACTTGCAAAGGTGCGTACAAATAGACCGGGCGAACTACCCGCGGTCCTTTCCGAGGTGCCTTGTGTCAACGTATCAAGGAGGATGGACAAAGGGAGGGGGGAAGCCAATCTTACCTGCACGAATCTGAGTGCCTGAGTGCGAAATTCGCTGCTCTGAGTGAAGTCCCGACCGGCTTCCTCATTTGAGGATTTGAGGATCCAAGGGAAAAGCGCCTTACATGCTGGGTTATACTCGAAGATGTACCTGGAATTATGTCATAGGACAGTTGTCCTACTGCGTGATTCGGATATGCTATTATAAATTGCTAATTTCTAATGATTTTTTTGCTGCGTCTGCATTAGCTCTAGTACGGATGAAGAGGTCTGGTAAACGATTTGTATGTATACTTTGTAAGCAAATATATCTTACAAGTATATATCCGATCCTAGTGCGTAGAGATGCTCGAAGTCGTTGCTCCACGCCTCTCGCAGAAGGGCCTTGTCGCGGGCGGAAGGAACCCAGTTGCTCATCTGAACTATTCGGGAAATTGAGTGGAAATGGAGAGAGGGAGAGCGACTGAGGGGAATGGACAGATACATGCTAACTCGCATTCCTGCTTTATAGTGTGCCTTGAAGTAATAGAAGGGCGGAACAATATGATAGAGCGACTACCTCGTTAGGAGATCGAAATCCAATTGAGTTTAGGAGTGAGGAACGAAATGTGTCTCAGGCAGTCTTTGAACGCAAAATGAAGAGATACAATTTGGAGGGGGGGGGGGGGGGCGGACAAAAGCCCAACGGATTGTCTTTCGCTGGAGATTGGATGTAGCAACTTGGGAGTTGTTGCATTGTTACCAGTATGCCCTCCGCTACAACACCCTGCTTAGATCCCCTACCTAGGCGATCTTGAATTTCACTCCCCTCCAATGTATAGGGGTTCATGGTCTAAAATTGCGAATTTGGGTGGAAATGGTTATATAAACAACAAATGCTTTAACCACTCAATATTGCAGTACCACAGAAACCAATGTAACCGAGTATCATGGGTATCGATACGGCGTTTGCTGTTTATCTGACCATGAATTTACACCTAAATTGGCAATTTTAGACCATGAACATACATAGAAGGGGAGGGAAACTCAAGATCGCATAGGAAGCGGATCTAATCAGGGTGATGTATACTGATAACAATGCAACAACTCCCAAGTTGCTACATCCAATCTCCAGTGAACGACAATCCGTTGGGCTTTTGTCCGCCCCCCATTTTTTGACAACCTCACAAGCGTCAAATTTAATTTACTAGGAGAGCGATATGCAGACCCCTCACAATAAAGATATACAACCACCGATTTGCATGGCGATGGAGGCGATTTGCACGATATTAATCAAGCATCATATTGATCGATATTGATTATAGATTTTGATCATGTAAAGTAGAAATTGAGTCTCAAGTCTTGAGCTCTCAGCAGTTACCCACTCTTCGCGTCGTCCGGTGTTTTTCTGCCAACAATTTGATTTTTTTTTTCAAATTTATCATATTCAATTTTGTATTTATAAGCGGAGGAAATGCTTATTTTCAAGAACATTTATGGATGCGAAGTGTATTTATCATCGAATATATTATTACAAATAAATTATGAAAAGATTGTTTTTGGCCTCCAGATTCATCTTCTTAGGCAACGTGAGTATCCCTTGCACGGCCGCTGATTGGGTCTGGAAATGTATTTATTTGGAATATCTGATGGTCGTTCCCTTATCCAAACGTTCGGAGACTTAATCAGAACTTGATCAGAGTCACTATATTTTATTTTTTGCAACTTGCTATTCTAATTTATGATATTATTCGATTTATTAGGTTGGTGCGAAAGTTTCTGACTTTTTATTTTTCATAATTTATCCTAGCCTATTTCGATTGCTTGCAATTCCTCTATTGTTTTAGCGACGTCAGTAGTGGTGGAGTCCCGGAAAACATTAACATTGTATATATCGGTTATTGAACGTGAGAACATTATTTTCATATCGAAACAGCCGAAAATGGTGTTTTTCGGTGTTTTTGGATGAACTCAACTTCTCAAATTTTTGAGACCTCCTGAATTAGCCCAACATATATGTAGTAGGGCAAGAGTTGCTTGTTCAGTTAAGCGTGAAAAACCCGATCTTCATTTCGAGTGAGAATAGAGAAACAACAAAAAGTGCTGATTTCGATGTTTAAATTTCTAAATCGCGGTTCCGAAATATTCTAATTACCTATTGATTGATGAATCTGTTTTTAAATATAACTATGTTCTAAGATAGGAAGGTAGAAAATAATGAACCACTATATAAAGTATTGAAAATCAAGCACAATGTAGAGTTTGACTGTGAATAGTGTCATCCTTGCTGATCGAATTGACCCGATATTGCATCGCGTAAAAAGTACTCCCAAGCCTTCATAATCAATAATCATTATTTGATTGGCTGAATGAGATGAACGGGGTAGGTCAAAATGCCCGAACATGAAAATAGTCAGAAACTTTCGCACCAACCTAATAAATTGAAATCGTGCGTCCTGAAGCTCCTCGGGGTATGTTGAGTTGAGGGTGCTGCAGCTTCATTCCCAGTTGCTGCTATTTGCAGGGGGTGGTAATTGCTCAAACGACAATTGCTCAACTCGTCGCCGTTCGTTTGCAATTTGAAGCAGCGACATGGGAGTTGTTCATTGTAAACAGTATGCGCTCCCATTCCTTTTCGTACACTAGTATTGTTACCAGGTGAGCTTCAGCTTCAAAGTGTGAACTTCAGCGAACTTCAGCTTCAACGGTCATGGAAATGACCTGGAAACAAAATGTATCTATGTAAATGTATGGGAACGCATACTGGTTACAATGAAGCAACTCGCAAGTCAATGCGCTAAATTGAAATCGAACGACGACACGTTGAGCAATTGTTATCACCCCATTTGCAGCCGGTGCAGCAGTAGCTGGAGATGCAGCGATGTAAGCATCATGCGGGAAGGAAAGGAGGAAAGCGCATTTTCTTGTGTAGAATATGTTCAATGAACAATATTCGGGAACTGCTGTGCATATGAGTGACTATCTGAGAAAACTGAGCAGAGGCCGTACAGCGAAATAAAAAGTGTTTATTGTAAAATCACCCTAGGGGTAACTTTTCACGTAGAGTACGAAAATCGAAAGCCGTATCTCTGACCCCTCATTTCGTGTTTCGCGCTGAACCTGGGTGGTCGGTTTTTGTAGTTTTTGAACGGCTCATCCAAACCCCATACATATATAGTAATTCTGAAAAATCTCGACGAGATAAGAATTTTCACTGTTGAAAGTGAAGGGATAGCTCATCTTTGAAAAAAGTTGTGACCTTTTGAATTAAAAAAATTGTCTAAAAATTGTCGCCCTGAAAAATTTTTTGGGGCTGTAGTTTTTTAATTAGGCGCATTAAAATCGTCATGAAAAAGTACCCCTAAGGCCACATTTTTACGGAAAAATTCGATCCCCAATGATGTTTCCTGGGTCTCGCAAAATGCCGAAGTGCAGATTTCCCGATCGTTCAAACCAACAACGTTCAATAGCAAAACAACTAACTCACTCATACAGTGTTATTAGTGTTTTTATCTTATTTTCAATATATTTTGTACATTTTGAACAGGTGTAATCGTATCTAAGTGAACATCAGGTTGATTAACAGTGTTTCAATTTGATTTGACCCTGTATTACACTTTCGCCTTTGTTTTGACATCGAAATCTCTACAACCAAATGTCCTACAGTTAACAGATTTGAAATATAACATCTAGGTGATAGTATAATTTTAAAAAATTGCTTTAGAACCATTCCTATACATTCCAAGTATCTAGTGGCGTGCAATTTACGAATTCAGAGTTTCTGCCACAACAATTCCAACTCGAAGCGGGCTCAAACTTAATTTTCAAGCTCTCTAGTGTGAAAATTCGGATTCTACGTGTGAAAATACAAAAAGATATTACGATTTCATATGTATCCATAATTTCGACATTGTCACCCCTAAAGGCAAAAATTTGAAAAAAATATTTTTTTCTTAAATTTTACTTTTGAACATTTTTTTCTGGCACATTTTTACTCGTAGAATCCGAATTTTCACATTAGAGCGCTTAAACATTAAGTTTGAGCCTGCTTCGAGTAGGAAAAATTATGTGGCAGAAACACGGGATTCGTAAATTACGCACCACTAGAAACTTGTAATGCATAGGAATGGTTCCGACACACATTAGTATTAATTATACTATCACATATACATTATATTTCAGATCTGTTAACTGTAGGACCTTTGGTTGTAGAGATTTCGTTGTCAAAACAAAGGCGAAAGTGTACCACAGGGTCAAATCAAATTGAAACACTGTTAATCAACCTGATGTTCACTTAGATACGATTACACCTGCTCAAAATGTACAAAATATTTTGAAAATGAGATAAAAACACTAATAACACTGTATAAGAGTGAGTTAGTTGTTTTGCTATTAAACGTTGTTGGTTTGAACGATCGGGAAATCTGCACTTCGGCATTTTGCGAGACCCAGGAAACATCATTGGGGATCAAATTTTTCCGTAAAAAAATGGCCATAGGGGTACTTTTTTCATGACGATTTTAATGCGCTTAATTAAAAAACTACAGCCCACAAAAAATTTTTCAGGGCGGCAATTTTTAGAAAAAAATTTTTATTTCAAACGGTCACAACTTTATTCAAAGATGAGCTATTCCTTCACTTCCAACAGTAAAAATGCTTATCTCGTCGAGGTCTTTCAGTATTACTATATATGTATGGGGTTTGGATGAGCCGTTCAAAAGATTCAAAAATCGACCACCCAGGTAGGGCAGAATACACGAAATGAGGGGTCAGAGATACGGCTTCCTAAGGTCGGTTTTCGAACTCTACGTGAAAAGGTACCCCTAGGAAAGTCTTAAAATCAGAACTTTATTTTTCACTGTACGGCTTATAGGTTGAATTGCTCAATTCTCTCAGATAGTCACTCATATGCTGTACTTCATACTCTTCAAGGTCGAAGAATAGTTCCATGGAGATCACATCCTCAAATCCCTCATCGGAAATGGCTTTTTATTGCTTCGTCCTCCCTGTGCGGAACACTACAATCAAGGATACGGTAAGATTACGGTACGGATAAGCATGACTATGACGGATAAGCACCTGTTCGCAGGGAATGAATCCATCTGACGAATTACAGGCAGTCAGATTTGCAGAAACATTTGATTTGTGTTGACGACCACAAAGCATGCGTGATTTTTCGTGTAATCAAATATTTAACTATATGTACTTTTTGAGCGCTCTTCTTTATAATTATTGACGAGAAGCAAACTGATGAGTTGTGAGCATTTCAAATTAGTCTACATGTGTATCTTTATCGAGATGAAAACACAAACAAACTTGAATTTCGGGAAATATCTCACTAGAACCAGAATTGCAGGGGATTCATTGATGTAATGGAATATGAAATTATGAAAGGAATGAAAAGGGGTCAAATTGATCGAAGTGGTCTAAAATGTAAAAACGAACCTGACTTTGAAGAATATCGTGGGTTAGGGAAAATGTTTTGTTGTGTGTAAATTCCCGAAACAACGAATCAAGTGCGTAAAGAATACAAACAATTGGCGATTGGCAGATAATTGAATGAATATATTTGCATCATTCAATTATCTTGATGCTGCTCCTGAGGGTGTCACGAGCGTTTCTTTACAAAATTGATTGCAATTGCTGAAATTAAGAAATAAGATAGATATGTCGTAATATTGACGTCAGTCTATTTTCGTACGTTCTCGGTAGTGGCATTCCACCTTTTCCACAAATATATTAGGTAGTTCAAAAAGTTTCTTTCTTTTTTTCATATATGGACATTTTTCACTTCTCCTTTATTTAACCTTGACCAATCATCTTTTTATTTACCAATTTTATTTTTTTATTCACCAATCATCTTATGATTTTTATAGATCATGTGGGCTTGGATACTCTTTATAACAAACAGTAGCGCATACCGTTTTGATCAATGGATCTTGAGCAAAGGAGGTCCGAAGTTAGACCAGTCGACTTTTCTCAGAGATTTTTACGGGCGCACATTTCTTTGAATTTATATTTGCATACAAATGACCTACTATTGTGAAGTACGTCAAATAGGGTTATTAGTAAACATAAAGTTTTAAATATAGCACGTATTACTTAATCTAGCGATGCGTCGATTGGATAATCCGCACTACGATTTGTTTTTCGAGCAGAATTTTGACCTTATTACGCTTCCCCCGATCAACCTAGAGAACAAAACGATTGTTATTTGCGAAGTACTGTACATGACCACTTGATATCCTTAATTAGGTGGGAAACAAATAATAGATCATGTAGGCTTGGATACTCGCTATAACAACCAGTAGCGCATACCGTTTCGATCAACGGATCTTGAGCAAAGGAGGTCCGAAGTTAGACCAGTCGACTTTTCTCACAGATTTTTACGGGCGCACATTTCTTTGAATATATATTTGCATACAAATGACCTACTATTGTGAAGTACGTCAAATAGGGTTATTAGTAAACATAAAGTTTTAAATATAGCACGTATTACTTAATCTAGCGATGCGTCGATT
The DNA here is from genome assembly GCA_036245805.1 of Pristionchus mayeri. NCBI lineage: Eukaryota > Metazoa > Nematoda > Chromadorea > Rhabditida > Neodiplogasteridae > Pristionchus > Pristionchus mayeri. The sequence continues at coordinate 38,933,329 of BTRK01000002.1, read as the reverse complement.
GGATAATCCGCACTACGATTTGTTTTTCGAGCAGAATTTTGACCTTATTACGCTTCCCCCGATCAACCTAGAGAACAAAACGATTGTTATTTGCGAAGTACTGTACATGACCACTTGATATCCTTAATTAGGTGGGAAACAAATAATAGATCATGTAGGCTTGGATACTCGCTATAACAACCAGTAGCGCATACCGTTTCGATCAACGGATCTTGAGCAAAGGAGGTCCGAAGTTAGACCAGTCGACTTTTCTCACAGATTTTTACGGGCGCACATTTCTTTGAATATATATTTGCATACAAATGACCTACTATTGTGAAGTACGTCAAATAGGGTTATTAGTAAACATAAAGTTTTAAATAAAGCACGTATTACCTAATATAGCGATGCGTCGATTGGATAATCCGCACTACGATTTGTTGTTCGAGCAGAATTTAGACCTTATTACGCTCCCCCGATCAACCTAGAGAACAAAACGATTGTAATTTGCAAAGTACTGTACATGATCACTTGATATCCCTAATTAGGTGGGAAACAAATTACGTATTCAAGAGCAGGCTTTCTTGAGAATATTGAGGCCGAAATTTGAACATCGAAATTGTAACATATTGATATCTCTCGTCTCTCTCAAAGGTTGAAAGCTTGGTTTTTCTTTGTTATTATTAATATCAATACTTGCCCTATCATACATTATCGGCATAATATCGGTAGGCATCTAGTTCTCGGAAAGAAATGGCCCAACAAAAAACCCTGAAATTCTGTTTTTTTAGGTGTTTTGGCATTTGCTAACTTTTGATATTTTTTCCAGCCTGCTGTATGACCGAGATGCGATTTGAACATACTGTAGTATTTCACCACCAAGGCCCTTACATATACCCATAGACAAAATAATTGAAGTCGAATGCCACAAGAATTGGCATGCCAAAAATAAAAGAAAGAATCTTTCCAAACAACCTAATATTAGGTTGGAACAAAAGTTTTGCACGATTTCGACCATGAAGTTTGAAATTGCTCAAAAGGCTTCACTTTAATCAGGCCAATCTAACCGGATAGCATATATTTAGGGACTATTTGTAAAATATATCCGCCACTTCGAATCGAATCCTGCTCTGAGAGTTTGCGAAAAAAAGCAGGTTTCGTTAAATGTGAAATTTTTGAGTTACATGGACATTTGTTTATCATGCTCGTATTCTAACAGAAACAAAAAAAAGTATCACATATTGGAGAGAAAAGCCCGTTGGTAGTTCTCTCTAAAGCTATGTAGGATCTAGTGGTTGCTTCAACTTAGCAAGGACCATTAAATTCCAACATTCGCGACTTAACGTTACTCAATGGATCGATGTTATTGCCTCGACAATCAATTATGCTTGCTTGATCTTAAAAAAAGGGTTACCACGAGTTTCGCAGACAACAAAATGGCACCATGGGTTATAGAGGGCTCTTTTCCGATCAGAAATCAATTGGTTTTAAATTAAATAAATGTCTACAAGTTGCAAAATTAATTTCCAGAGTTAATTGAAAATGCAGGCAAATGTTAAAATAATGTAGCCATTATAGCCATTGATTAATAAAATGGCCGCTGGATTCGGAAAAGACGGAATTTCGATATGCACGCTGCGGTACACCACGGTGCTTAACATCGGTTTTCTTCGTTATTATTGAGTTTAATGGAATTTTAATATGAAAACATGGATTGCGCGATCTACTGGGGTGTCCGGAAAGTTCGTATAATGCTTCGGAAAAAAGTCAGTTCGCGATCAAATGCAGTGATTGCGCAATCTGTTTGTCAACAATGTATTGCATCATTCTGACGTTGAGTAGTGAGAGGACTTAATCAGTATCCTAGTTGCTACATTGATTCTAGTGATGGACTCCCATCTCTACCTCCGAGCAGTTTTACTTTATTACTACCGTCTTGGCCGATCCGTGAAGGAGGTCCACTCTGCCCTGGCCCAGTCGGAAGGAGCTGACGCCCCCTCCATACCCTTCTGCTATAAGTGGTTCTCCCGCTTCAAGAAAGGGGAGTTTGGTCTCGATGATCAACCCCGCTCTGGACGCCCTCCTCCCTCGATCAGCCTCTCGTTCTCCGCACACTGAAGCGCAAGCCCATAGCCAGTGTGCGTGAGTTGAAGAAGGATACTGGTACTCCCCGATCAACGGTGTCCGATATCCTCCATCGATCTGGGAAGAAGCCGAAACTCCCACAAGTGATTCCCCATGACCTCTCCCCCGAACAGCTGAAAAATCGTGTTCAAGTCTGTCGGGAATTACTCCATCGTAGATCCAATCTTCGATGGGTCAATTCCATCGAAGGAAGAGCACGGAAAGAAGGAACTCCTCTGCTTCTTCTTCTCAGTGCTCGGTCCCATCTACCGGGAAATCCTGGCCCCTGGCACCAGCATCAATGCCGACCTCTTCTCTGAACAACTGGTAGACGTCGCGATCAGAGTCCCTCCCAGACTCCTGAACCAGGGCAAAATTCTTCTTCTGATGGACAATGCTCGCCCACATCGAGCGAAGATGACCCAGAAGAAAATGGACGAGCTGAAGATCAAGAGGATTCCCCATCCACCGTATTCCCCGGATCTCTCCCCATGCGACTACCCCTGCTTCCGCTCTCTCTGACTTCTGCAAAGGAAAGAAGTTCAAGAATCGAGATGAAGTTGTGAGGGCTTTCGTGAACTGGGCGGTCTCGAAGAAACCCGCATTCTGGAAGAGAGGAATCGAGACCCTGCCCAATCGTTGGAGGGAGGTAGTGAGAAAAAAGGGGGCATACATTGGTCACTGAGAATTGTAAAGCATTGAATAAAAAATAAAAAAACAAAAAAAAATATACGAACTTTCCGGACACCCCAATAGTTTAATACATTTTACATAAAAATATAGTCAAATTAGGCAAATAGTGCGTTGCATAATTAGTTGCGCAGAATTTAGCGAAAACCACTGTACAGTACTCAGCATGCAGTACAGTCGTTGTGAGAGTCCATGATTCTGGTTCATGGGAACTCTTTTTAAGTGTTTTTTACATAAACTACCTTGGGGCTTTATAACATAAACAAATGCTGGAGCATACCCTTTTCCACTCATAGACAATTTATTTTTTTTTTGAAATTTTGTATCATGGTCATAACAGCCAAAACATTGCAATTCGGTGTACATTGTTCGAGTCGATCTCGTCAAAAGGAAGCTATCCCCTGACTCTGCCAAGCCTATAAGTGATAGAGTAAGAGTTAATTGTTCAGTTAACCATATAAGTATAAGCTTCCCTTTATGCTAGAAACATGACACTCATGGAAACATCAATTTCGACACTCTAATATCAGTATCTGAGTATGTACTATTGCATTTTTTAATAGAAGCATTGTATGTCCAAAATAATGGTGAGCTTACCATGGAAGGTACTTAAAGTGTAAATACATTTGAGATCGATAGACTTGCGGCTATGCGGTGAAGGCAACTAATTCAGACCAATCCCCTATCAAAGCGAGATCAAAAATGACCTAAGTTTCTGGAATGCAATTTGAGGTGATACCCATTTTCATACTATCAGGTTGTTGCGAAAGTCTTGTCGCGTCATAGCGCTTAAACATTGTAGCCCCTATAGTCCTTATTTCAGCTATCGATATCATGCAACTAATTACTATCGATGAGTTAGTGGATACTCTTTACAGTGCACCTTACTTCGCAGCTGAAGGATCATGAACAAACAGTGCACAACAAAACGCTGTCGACTGATATCACCAACATGCTCGTTTCTACGTTTACTACTAATCGGAAAAGAGTGATATGGCCAAACGCATAACATATTCATAAACCTCATGACACATGCATTACCAGGACTCATTAATAGATAGCCAGGCACAAATGCCTTTCTGAAAATTTGTACATATTTCACAATCAAGCGTGGACTAGAATTCTCGAATACATGTTTCATCGACTCATTTTCGTTTCGATGGATCTGGGAATGTATATAAGCCTGAAAAAACATAATATGTGAGGTTATTGACTTGGTATTTCAGTTTGGGGTTGGTGGTATATTTCCTTGGCAAAATTCGCATTTCAAAATAGAGATCCACAAATTTTCATAACGAAAACTGCCTTATTTGGTAAAATTAGTGCTCGCAGCCGACATAAATGGTAGGCAAATTGACCTTATCTGAAAAAGCAGCCCTTCCTAAATTATAATTTCACAAGAAATGTGTTAGTTGGTTTTAGGGTATGATAAATTAGGAACATATCACATTTTCACTCAAAATAAAATTTGTGAAATTTTCTGGTTTTCTAAGGGGGATTCACTAGGGGTAACTACATGGCTTTGGTGCGCATGTATGTACCTACCATATAATATGAGGCCAGACAACATACATTTCAGAGAAGCAATATCGGCGTAGTTATGCACGCGACAAGACTTTCGCAACAACCTAATATTTTATGATGCTTGTTCATGTTGACTTTAAAATGTCGCCACAATATCAAATTGTATGGGTAATACTTATGTGTGATAGAAAAAGCATCCAAGCCCTCGACGAATACATAAAACAATATTAAATAATTTTGAAAATAAAGTGCAGAGTATGCTGGAAACAAAAATTTGAAAATCGTGCAAAACTTTTGTTCCAACCTGATAATTCTATTCACATAACTGCCGACCGGTAGCTTGGAGTTGTCCATATCAGAAAAATTGTGTGCACTGATGCGTGACATAGTTGTATGCAGAACAAAAAGTTTATGAAACCTAGATCATAGGTATTATGAACTGTACAATTTCATCAATACATTTTCGAGGATGATTTTGCTTGAATTCTCACTTGTCCATTCCATACCTACCCCTGCCAAAAAAAAGTCGGGTAATCATCATTTTCCACACTCTTTCATTATTTGTGAGAGTTTGTAGAATGAGGTTACAAATACCGATCTATACTAAGAACTAAATACATTCTTTGTCGTAAGCGGATGCTTTCGTAGTCTTATTGGAAACTTTCGCTTACCTGGAGTAAACTGAGACGCCGCCATTGAATATACGAAGACAAACACCGGCACAAGTTGAATGCCGAGTGGTACTGTCAGCTGAATTTTCACATGGCTCATTGCATTCCTTATTTTGATAATGTCGATATATTCGGGTTAAACATTATTACTTGCGTGGCGAATGTAATCGTGAGACCTCGTTGCAACTTTCGCATTTTCTCGCTCATCGTTGATGACTGGAAAGGAAAAAAATAATTTCCAGTCCAGCAAATTAGAGCTCGATGTTATTAGTATTCAGTTATTCAATCAAACAATTGACAAAAACATCAAAATGATTCTGCCGTAGCGCAAATTACAAATTTAAAACAGTTTCCAGCCTACGCATAGTTCATATACCTTTGAGGAGAGCATTCGGAGCGTTTGCACAACGAAGAATACTTCAGAAAACCCGACAACTGTCAGCGGTTAAAACATCATTCGGTAAAAAATTACCATCCATTTTAGCTCACGCCTATAACGCAAGCAGCAGTGATCTGTATCCATGGATATGGTGTTATCGAGTATCCGTCACCGACAATGCTGACATCATCTTCAACCATCTTAGCAAGCGTGAACTGCTCCTTGGAAATAAAGAAAATACGCGTAACATCAACTACTAATGTCATGTTCTAGAAAGAATATTCTAAAAAAACTAATGCAAAGGGTATGGCAGAACCGCAAAGAACAAATGCGCAATGGTCCGAAAACGACTTAAACAACAGAAAGCGCAACTCGAAATATATCGGTCCAGCCCGGTGATGCAATTTCGGGATATAGCTCTCGGTATACATTCGCAATATATATGACGGCGGTCGCGTAAGAATCGATCAATGTCTGGCACATCGATTTTTTGAAAATTTGTGGAAATGGGTTCTCGAGGGTGCTGATCATCATGGTCAACTTCATATTGCTCCAACTCGATCGATTGAGCCAGGCTGCAGGTAGGCTGCATCTACCTTTCCCTACATAACTCAACAACCGATTGAGGAATCAACTTGAAATTTTCACAGTAGTAAAATAAGATACCTACGGCTCTGTTAACACTAAATTAACATATGTTGTCTAATGGTAACATTTGGAAAAAAACGGTTCTCGAATATAAGGCAGAAACCAAAGACGTGAACTATACAGGGAGATGCACCTTGTGTCGAGGATCCTTTTTCGTATACAGGGTAAGAGGCGCGTTGCAGAAATATGTCAAACTTGTTTGCCACACATAGTATACGAAAAATGATCCCCTGACAACGCGCATCTTCCCATCTTATTGGTGGATGTATCTGGCTCCTTACATTGGATATCCAAAATTTCATTCAATTATTAGGTTGATGCAAAAGTTTCGATACGCTTTCACTTTTTTGAGCAATATCTTGTTTCAGCCTTTAGCAATTCACACTTGCATTTTTGGTGCATATTAGTGCATGTGTGCACTTCATAGCGCACTTATGGGCATACGTGATCAATTGGTCATTTATAGGAATCTAACTCTCGACGTTTGGAGTGCGAATTTGGAAATATATAAAATCATCATGACCCATAACTTTTTTGATAGACAATAACGTTCTGTTTTAAACTTCTCTATGGAAGCACACACCAGCACTCACTGTTGATACGAAATGGCGGAAATTGCAACCAATCTGTTTTGATTTAATGGGCGCTTGTACAGCGTACCAGAAATACCGAAAATTTGCCACTTTTTAGAAAATAATTTTTGAACCAATTGAGATCGATTCATGATTGTAGCGCATCAATAGTGCCTCAAATAATGCCAAAGTAGTATCGAAGACAGGCAAACCATTGTCGAGAGAATATCAAAAATACCTTGTATCGAAACTTTTGCATCAACCTAATAGAATATTTCAAAATAAGCAAATTTTGATTCGACGGGCTCAGAGGTATGTCAGAGTACCACTGTACAAATTTGAAGGCGATGTCTCAATCGGTTTCGGACATCTTAACGGAAATGTACATGCAGCCCACATGCAGCATGGCTCAACCGGTCGAAATTGTGCAAAATGAAGTTAACCATCATGATCAGCTCTCTTGAGAACCCGATTCCACGAATTTTCGAAAATTCGATGTACCATACCTTGATGTTCGTTTCTTACACAACCAGCGTAATATATGTTTGCACGAACCTCATCCAATAAAAAAGCGTGCATTTCCTGCTGATTTGCACTATTAATAAGCGAGCCAATGAGTGGTAGTTCGAGAAGTAACCCAAGTACAAGTCGGACCAGGTTCTTCTCGGTATTCTGATGACTTATCGCTTATTATTTTTTGATAAACCTAAAGCTGTGTTGCTCGGTTAAACCCCCATAATGCCTTTAATTCTCCGTCATGTCTTGTTGATAAACATCAAGCTTGATAAGCAATATATTGCTTGTCCATCGTTTCCGGCACATTCGATTACCCCAAAACCCAGACTAGAAAATCGGATTTCTTTGGTTGTTTCGAATCCATTCAGATCTGGTCGAATGTGATGAAAACGCGCTCATATAGTGATAAGCTTGACAATTAGGATGATCGCACCGTGACCGCTTGACCGTGCTTCATCCGCACTATAGTCGTGTACTTATAGTGAATCGTGATGATGAGCATGTACGCCAGCTGGCCCATAACTTGGAACATGAGTACCTGCGGAAAATATATTTGAATATCGATTTATAAATTTAAAAAATATATATAAACCATATGCGCAACCAAAGTAAAATATAATTTAATGGAAGAAAACAATTGCAACGTTACGAATCGTTTCGGTTTCACAGAGTAGCCCAGTGCAGAGGTAGGCCCTGAGTGAGAAGAGGAATACCGGGCTAAGAAACATTCCCCAACCAATGTCCACGATCAAAATGCTGAGCTGAAAAGATTATTATGGAACTTACCATTTTCTGTTATATGAATTTTCATTTTACCTGCATTATGATCGAATATCTGGCTCGCGGCTTGCCATAGTTTGGAGTTTTAAACGCCATCAAGTAGATAGCACCAATAGTGAGTAAGAGCGTGATGACGCCTGAACGATACCGCGTAAGGAAATGATAGATAGCATAGTCTACAGTGAAAAAATATCACGCCTCTCACGAGAAAATCGAGCTCAAATCAAATCAAATCAAATCATTTATTTCCTGTACATGAGGATATAGGCCGGGATGTTAGGTCCTTGTCTTCTCATTCACGATTAATCGGGGTCAGGAAAGGCTGTCTTCTGCTTCCATAGTTTTCGGTTAAGTGCGTGCCGTTCTGTCAGCCGAAGCTCACCATTGTCTTTTTTCAACATTTCGGACCATCTCAGTTTTGGTCTGCCCACTGGCCTCTTTTCTTTGATGAAATATCTCATCATTATCATACACACATGATCTCGATCTCTTCTCTTCACATGGCCAAACCATCTCAATCGCCGTTTACGAATCTTTCCATCAAGCCTCGCACACTTTGGCTCTTATAGCTTCATTCTGCATTCTGTCATTGAGAGTCAATCTACATGACCATCTCAGTATCTTCATCTCCACCACCATCTATCGATCCATGTGCTTCTCAGCGATAGGCCATGACTCACTGCCGTACAAGAGCGCAGGTCTTATGATACTCTTGTACACCTTCCCCTTCACCTTCAGACTAGCTCTTCTGTCATTCATCACACCACTACAAGCTCTCCATTTCATCCACGCACACTTGATACGATGATCCATGTCTTTCTCAGCAGTTCCATCTACAGTGATCATCGAACCCAAATACTTGAATTGATCAACTCTTTTGATCACTGCCTGATTCACATCTTTCATCACAGCATTCCCACATTCAAATCCAATAAATTCCGTCTTCCCAGTGTTAAGAGTCAGCCCTGCTTCGCTAAGCCTTCTCTGAAAACTCCTCACTTCCTTCTCTACTTCACTCACATCTGTTCCAACAAAACATATGTCATCAGCATTCAACATCGTCCAAGGAGCTTCTCTTATTATTCCTTCAAGCACACTGTCCAACACAGTTATGAACAACAAAGGGGAAAGGACACTTCCTTGGTGGACACCGACTCGAATCGGTATTTCCCCTGTCTTTCCGCACGATGCTCTTACAACTGCCATGGCTCCGTCATACATGTCTCTGATCAAATCAATGTATCTCTCTGGCACTTCTTTTTCTCTGAGAGATCTCCATACTTGCTTTCTCGGAGTGCGATCATACGCCTTTTCCATATCAAGAAATGCAGCCACTACAGGCACTCTATATTCGAAGTGCCTATCAAAGAACATTCTCAGCGCGAATATCGGCTCCGCAGTGGAACAACCTGGAATAAATCCAAACTGAGATTCGTTCAAAGAAATACACTCCCTCAATCAACATCTTCTCATACAACTTCATTGTATGAGAAAGCAACTTTATGCCTCTATAGTTTCCACACTCCCTCACATCTCCCTTTCCCTTGTAGATCTCACTCTTTCTCCATGCATCCGGCTTTTTTCCATCTCTGAGAATTCGGTTTAATAACCGTGTGATCCATCTCACTCTAAAGTCTCCGATACTTTTCCAGCAATCCGTAGGGATTCCATCCGGTCCCATAACTTTCCCCCATTTACACTTGTCCAGTGCCAATTTAACTTCCAACTCACTCCACTCCGGAATTTCTCCTCGCACTTTATATTCCTCTTCCAATCGGGTCTGATCATTTTCAACATTCAACAAGTCACGGAAGTATTCCTCCCATCGACTTTTCACATCCTTCTCATCTCTCAATATGACGCCGTGCTCATTCTTCACTGTATTTATTTCTAGCACATCCTTACTCTCTCTGTCTCGAGCCTTCGTTAACCGATACACGATCTTCTCTCCATCAGGACCATTCATCTTCTCACACAAATCGTCGAATGCATTCATTTTGGCCAGGGCCACAATTCGTCGACAATCCCTCCTTTCCTCCTTATACAAGTCTCATGTCGCCGTACACTGAGACAGGGAATTATGGGAAAATCGTGAAATTTTTCTTGTCGAATTTAGAAATCTTGAGGGATGTCTAACACTCCCCCAAAGTCTCATTGTTTAGATTTCATTTTGGACTTAATTGCACCGGTTCGGATCTTGGCACCTCCCACTTTGAGTGCTTATTATACCGGCTACCGTGACAGATTGAGCAAAATTTGCCTCTGAGCGACCCCTTCTCATTTTTCGAGCTCTATCAATCTATATAAGACAGGAATCGCGAGAGAATCGACCATTTGAAGGGATGAGCGGCGGTAGGAATCAAGTTTGTCGGATCCTGAAAAGAATTTGGTGACAAGTACTTCAAGCGATGCTCTTTCAAACCGTGTCGACTGAATTTTGATAGCTGTTGTCATCAAGATTCAGAAGGCCAAAGATGGTACTATCACTTTCGACAGTCAAATCGCGCTCACCTAAATGATCATAATTCCCTTTAAAATAAAGATGCAAGGTCCTTCTTTTTTTCCAACGAAAGCTACCATCATGTGCTACAAATTTATGTTGATGTCATCATTCCTGGACCTCACCCTGGCGCGGGGCGGTCGGGAGAACCAAAACTTTCGTAACTTTGGAAATCGGAAAAATGTTTTGGGTTTTCATGCTTACAGTACCGTCGGAAAGTCAGTGGACACTGTTTGAATTTTTTATAACTTTTTGCCCAGGAAAGGCATCATTCTACTAGTAGGGCATATTGTACCACATGTATTGTAGAATATGATCATGATATTGGGATATTACGAAATTCCATAGTTATTGCGTAGTGATGACGCAATCAAAAGACACCTTTCCAAAATGGCATTATTCTTACATACATTTTCCCCTTCTCTTCAAACTTTCTGGGATTGGAGAAGTGACCGAGGCCTAACCAGAAAATTTTTTTGAAAGTGCTGCTTGGTCGCACATTGGCTGCAGCCCCGCTGCAAAATAGAGCTCAACAATTCAGATATCGGCTCATAGCCAAGCTAAAGGCTGGTTCAAGGCATCAAAATGATCGCCATTATGAGTCCAGATTATCATGAGAATATGAACACAAATTATCTATATTTGCCCTCAGGGCATAAACAAATCACTTTTTTTGCGCGACCATTTTTTGAACATTCATAACTTTATGGGAGATGCAGGTAAAAAACTGGTTTTTGCATTGGAATGTTCGACATGTATTAACGGACTGATGCCCCATTTTTTAGAGCGATTTGATGATATCTTTCCTGCCCGCGGCGTGCGTTTTTCGGAGGTATACTAGGGTCGGGAAACACCTTGTTTACCGTTATGGGCGAGAGAGTGCAGACGACGAGAGTGCGTAAACAGGGCGTTTCCCGACCCTAGTATCCTTCCGAAAAACGCTGCGGGCAGGAAAAATATCCAATCGCTCTGAAAAGTAGGGCATCAGTCCTATAATACATGATGAACATGCCTGTGCAAAAACCAGATGCAAAAAAGTGATTTGTTTATGCCCTAAGGGCAAATACCAATTTTTTGTGTTCATATTTGCAAGATCATCTGTACTAATGATGGCGATCATTTTGATGCCTTGAATCAGTCTTTAGCTTGGCTAGGACACGATATCTGAATTGTTGAGCTCTATTTTGCAGCGGGGTGGCCCTAATGGGTTTCGCAAAATGTAGAAATGCCCCTCAAAACTAGTCAAAGAAAGGGGGCATCTATAAAAGTGATTTTTCATCTGAGGAATTCAATGAAAAACGCCAAACTGCACTTTAGGTCAAAGTAGTGATAACGACCCGAGCCATATCTAGAAATGTAGAGCACGATGAGCTGAACATGTAATCTGTTGACAGTGAGTGTCTATTTTTTCGTTGAAGCATGTTACAGAACCTGGAAAATGGCTAGAAACGTGCTAAAATCCCCCGAGAGCGCGCACTCTAACCGTCTAGCGCTCTCGCCGCCTGACCTCCCTCTCCCTCCCCTCTATTTACCGCTCCACCGCGCGCCTCTTCCGTCGTTTTTTACCAATTTCTGTACTCTAGTGCATTTCAATGAAAAGATAGAGACATATGAAATGTTTAGCTCATCGTGCTCTACATTTCTAGCCATGGCCCGGGTCGTTATCACTACTTTGACCTAAAGTGCAGTTTGGCGCTTTTAATTGAATTCCTCAGATGAAAATAATATGTATAGGTGCCCCCTTTCTTTGACTAGTTTAGAGGGACATTTCTACATTATTTGAAATCCATTAGTTCATTAGGGCCACCCCACAAGTTGGAATAGGTCAAAATATCGATTTTCAAGTTTTGGGTGATATGAGCCTTTATGGCCCATGCCAGTGCTAAACTATGGTCTGAAACAATTTTAAATGTTTTTTTGAAAGTTTTTGGACAATTTTGAGCACAAATAATGGCATTTGAAGGTACGGAAGTTCTCTTCTCCGGAAGTCATTTTGAGGTATCTTCACGAAAGTGACAGCTGTTTTTTTTGCAAAAAGTGAGGAACATATATGTCCTACAACTTAAGCATGAAAACCCAAAATGTTTTTCCGATTTCCAAAGTTACCAAAATCTTGGTTCACCCGACCGCCTCGCGCCAGGGTGAGGTCCAGGAATGATGACATCAAAATAAATTTGTAACACATGATGGTAGCTTTCGTTGGAAAAAAAAACGACCTTGTATCTTTATTTTAAAGGGAATTATGATCATTTAGGTGAGCGCGATTTGACTGTCGAAAAGTGATAGTACCATCTTTGGCCTTCTGAATCTCGACGATGACGACGGGTTATCGAAATTCTGACAACGCAGTTTGAAAGAGCATCACTTGAAGTACCTGTCTCAAATTCTTTTCAGGATCCGACAAACTTGATTCCTACCGCCGCTCACCCCCTCAAATGGTCGTTTCTCTCGCGATTCCTCTCATAAATCAGATGCTGAGACTGTTCATTTTAACCATGCTACGTTCAAGGTCAATTTTCTCGAAAACTAATGAAAAGGTGCAGTTCAAATTTTAAGGGCGCATGCATAACGAGAGCTGTCGAATGAGGTGCGTGCGTCGAAAATGCGGACACGGCTGTGAAAATTTCGCCATTTAAACTTTTCCTGATCGTTTGAACTTTCTTTTCTACAGTCAGTTGTCGCTTGCACCGCTCTCTTCTGATCGCGCGACCAAGAATGGTTTTTGTTCCTTTGATTTATCTGTGGAAAAGAAAGTTCTAACTATCAGGAAAAGTTTAAATGACGAAAGTTTCACTGTCATGTCCGCATTTTCGACGCCAGCATCTCAATCGACAGCTCTCGTTCAGATGCATGCGCTCTAAAAAATTGAGCTACACCTTTCCGTTAGTTTTGAGAAAATATGCCTTGAATGTAGCATCGTTTAAATTAATATTCTCAGGATTTGATTCAGATAGATAGATAGAGCTCGAAAAATGAGCCGGGGCCGCTCATAGGTCAAATTTGCTCAATTTCAAAGTCAAATTCAGAAAGTCAAATTTCAGAGCAGTTCTTCAGTTTCCACGTTGTATTTTACTTTGTTTCCATTTTTTAATGTGTTTTATATTATTTCACGAAAATAAAATCACAATGAATATAACAAGTTCAATGAATAAATAAAATAAGGAAACAAAAATATTTATAAAAATTCGAAATTTGGTTAGAGTAGTGCGCGGTAAATTCCGAAAACCCGGTTCCGGCAAAATATTTCTGAAATTAGAATTTCTGAAAAATGCTTTTCTATTACGGTATTTCTCATTGCGTCTTTCTAATTTTGGTAGTTCCCATTTTATATTTTCTTGAAATATTTTTCTTATTCGTAATTTCTAATAATATAAAGTCATTTTTCTCAATTTTTTTTCTAAAATGGGGTACCCAAAACACTGTACCCTTCTCCAGTATTTATACAGAAGGTTGTTTTGACAATGTTGATACATACGGCGAAAATCCTACGATACAAAAGGGTTACCATCCAGAAAGATACTATCCGACATAGTGCCAAATGCACTTACCAATGGTGTGGTTGTAAGCGGGCATGAAAGTAAGCCAGAAGCCGTCCAGAGTAAGATTTTTCATGGAGAATGTTGGGTAGTTGTACTGGAGTATTGTCAGTATTACGAATAATTCGAAAAATCGTGGAAGCCATTTATACTCTATTACGAGTTTCGTAATTGGTACGACTGGTCCCATGATCAAAACAATTAAACACGATTCCATAGCTGAATTCATTGACAGACTGGATAGTAGTAACTGGAGTGCTGGAAGGAAGAGCAATTTCTGGCTCTTTCGAAACCTTCGAGCGGTCGTATCTCGCAAAAGAGATGGACAACTATAGGAAGAGTTGATTGTAATCGATCCAGAATCTATTCAGGATCATTTTTCTACTTTAATCGGTAAAAAATATTTACATTCCGCCTTCGTCTTCCGCAAGAGTGAGCGTTAGTCTGCTATTTTTAGATTATTCGTTCTAATATGCAAATGAGATGCTCAACCCATACACAATACGGTACGAACTAAGGGTATATGTGACCTCAATATGATCAGTCTACAAAATACCAATATTTGCACTTGGTCTCGTTTGTATGATCATATTTATGATTTTCCAGCTCTTCCTTCCAGCACTCTAGTAGTAACACACGTCTTCTGAGAGATTGCATGAAATCGAGGCCCCCTTTTGACAAAATGTTCAAAGTGCTCCGATCTCTTCGAGATTATCAGGGTAGGGGTCCTAAGGTCCAGAATCTTTTTTTACAAGCGGATTCCGGGATTTTTCAAAACTACCTAAAAGCCAGCTCCTGAATTTTCAAAATGTCGAAAATTCATAAAATGCTTCAAAATCGAGCTACACTGTCGTTAAAAAATCCAAAATGACCAGTTTTGCAAGTAGAACAACTTTTATGTTGAGACTGTTCGGGTGGCGAGACGTATACTTATAAAAAAGTGAAAAAAATCATTTTCCGTTGAAATTTTTTCTCATTTTTTCGCCGCCGTGAAAAAAAAAGTTCCATATATCCCTGAGATTTTATCAGAATCTTAATCTACAACCGTTTTTACCTTTACCTCAGGAAAAAATTTTCAAGAAAATCGAAGATATAGTATTAATCGCTTTTTGGCCTCAAACATGGCGAACCTCGTGTTTTCAAGCAAAATCGAACATTTAATGATATCATATTTAAGTATTAGGTTGGTGCAAAAGTTTCTTTACAAGGTATTTTTGAAGTTTTCTCGTAATTGCTTGACTTCTTCCAAAAACAATTCCGGTACTATTTGAGGCAGCATAGATGCACCACAATGATTGGTTTGTATCGAATCGATCTTACGTCTAGCGCGGGAAAAAATGTTATTCCAAAATTCGCAAAATTCGCGTTTTTAGGTATTCGGAAAAAAATTATCATAACATTTAAGTGAACGAAATAGCACTTTCGTTCTTTTGAGGAGTCGATAAATAACGGTTGACATGTCCGCCTAACCCTTGAACTGGTGGTTTTGTAATCTCGTGAAAATCTTATGAGGTGGAAAAGACCGATTCCGTCGATCAAATTTCGAAATCAGCACTTTGAAAAGTGCTGCTCTTGAGAGGAACATTACCATTTTCTGTTGGAGCATTATCATAATACGTTCTTCTGATTTAGCTTAATATGGGACCGATTGCTCATTAGACAAAACTGTAGAGTGCGATTATTACAATTATGCTAGTTTCACGAACTGATGTTTCCGAAATTCGTCCCTCCCTTAGCAAGCTATTTCATGGCTGATCTGGCGCAGCTCATAAAATATAATTCCCAGTAAATGTGCTTTACGAAAATGTTGTTATTGTGGTATAATCACTACAGTGAGCAGAGAAATAATATATCAAATAATCCGGCGGAAATTTGATTTTTTTGAGTTTGGCTTCTTACCCCGCCTGAACACCCGATCGAGTAGGATTGAGCGAAGGTGCGCTATGGAGAGTATACATCTATTAATATAATAAGAAACACCACATCACTATTGCTCAATAGCGAAGCAAGATATATCACGAAAACTGGGGAAGTGATTTTGTAAAGAAACTTTTGCACCAACCTAATAATTATCGCTCGTGGATACCTTTGCTTCCCGTTTTCAATGTTTTCTGATCTATTAATACCAATTTCCATTGAAAAAAAGCGAAGATTTCAATACTTCTTAAAATCAAGAAATCTGAAAAATTTCGTGAAAAATTTGATTTTGTGAAGTATTGAATTTTTCGTTTTTTTCAATGGAAATTGGTATGAATAGGTCAGAAAACATTGAAAACGGGAAGCAAAGATTTCCACGAGCGATAGTTACTTAAATATGACATCATGAAATTTTCGATTTTGCTTGAAAACACGAGGTTTGCAATGTTTGAGGCCAAAAAGCGATGAATACTATATCTTCGATTTTCTTGAAAAAATTTTTCCTGGGTTAAAAAAAAATTTATAGATTACGATTCTGATACAATCTCAGGGATATATGGAATTTTGTTTTCACGGCGGCGAAAAAATTAGAAAAAATTTCAACGGGAAATGATTTTTTGCACTTTTTTATAAGTAATACGTCTCGCCACCCGAAAACGCTCAACATGAAAGTTGTTCTACTTACGAAACTGGTCATTTTAGATTTTTAAAAAACACTGTAACACAATTTTGAAGCATTTTATGAATTTTCGAAATGTTGAAAATTCGGGAGGGAGAGAAATTAAGGTAGTTTTGAAAAATCCCGGAATCCGCTTGTAAAAAAAGATACTGGACCTTAGGGACCCCTACCCTGATAATCTCGAAGAGATCGGAGCACTTTGAACATTTTGTCAAACACCACCTGCCATCTCTATGAAGACGTGTGGTAAAATGAGAGACGTCCCAAGATATTTTCCTCATACTTTCGATATCGAATACTTCCAATTGAAATTATTGTAATATATTCCGCACTCATGACAACGCTGATGTCATAGAAATGAGAAGTTCGATTGGGTAAACATAATGAATATGCATGATGCGACAATCTATGCATGCTGCGTATGGATTTATTATATGATAAAACTATAAATAAATTTGAAATAGTTAGTATTAGGTATGCGGCATACCGTATGCCTAATAGAGTACGATAAACGAGACGGCCGGATACCACGGCGCTCCGTGAATGAGGAATGAGAGGGAAGGAGGCCCGAAACCGACGTACAATTATTGAGAGAGGCCCGATACCGAGAGGGGGGAATGCACGTACAGTAGCGTCATGGGACACTTTTTGCTTTTATCGTAACTTTTTGCCCAAGAAAGGCATCATTCTGGCACTAAGTCTGAATTTACCATATCCATTGGAGATTATGCTCATGATATTGGGGTATGACGCAATATCCTAGTTATTGTGTAGTGATGACGCAATCAAAGTGTTCTTTTTCAATACGGCATTATTCTTACATGGATTTTTATCTATTCGCCAAACTGTTCTACTATATCGCAGTGTTCGAGTGACAGAAGAGAGGTCTCCCTCACGTTCACATCCTCCTCATCATGAGTGAGGACACAAAGCCGCGCACTCCCGAGGACATCGACAGGTTAGTCCAAGCGGAGATCCCTGATCCCGAGACGGACCCGGAGCTGTATCACATCGTCACCACGAACATGCTCCACCGACCTTGCGGTGCACTCAATCCAGAGTCACCATGCATGAGAGATGGGCAATGCTCCAAACGCTTCCCCAGAGTTCCGGGACAGTACAAATCTCGATGTCGACGGATACCCTCAGTACCGTAGGAGGGATAACGGGAGTGTAGTCGAGTACGGAAGCTATAACCTCGACAACCGTCACATCGTGCCCTACAATGTGTACTTCCTGCTGACATACAATGCGCACGCCAATGTCGAAATCTGCGCATTTTTCGAGGCAGTGAAGTATCTATTCAAGTACGTCTACAAAGGGCCCGATCACGCCTTTCTCAGCCTCTTCCGTACCGGACAGAGGGACGGGGACGGAGTCATCGTTGATGAAATCCGTGCCCATCTCGATGCCCGATATGTGTGCGCCCCAGAGGCAATCCATCACATCTTCGGCTTCAAGAACGAAAGGAAATCAGACACTGTGTACCGCTTGGCCGTTCACGAACCGAACTTCCAAGAGGTCACCTTCGACCCCAACGAGCCTCCTGAGCAGCTTCGAGCTAGGGCTGCCAAAGATATTACTCTCACAGCATGGTTCAAGTTGAACAGGGAGTCTGCGGAGACTTTCGATAGCGGCACCATCCTTCCCTCCTTCGTCGATTCTCGCCAATTCTTCTACTTCGACCTCCCCACTCGCTTCACTTTCACTAAGCAGAACGGCCAATGGAGTGAGCGAAAAAGCGGAACTAGACAGATAGGAAGCATGTATACGGTCCCTCCCCACGATACCGAGAGATTCAACCTCCGTATCCTCCTCCTCAACTTCAAGGGACCGATTTCATTCGAGGATCTCCGTACTGTCTCGGATTCCAACAGAGTGCCAGTGACCTACCCCACTTTCGGAGAAGCAGCAAAGGCTCACGGTCTTCTTAAGGACGACAGTGAGTATCTCCAGTGTCTAAAGGAATGGGCTGGCCACTCAGTCCCCGCTGCTCTCCGATCCGCCTTCACTGCCATTCTTCTTTTCAATGAGGTCCACGACCCACAGGCACTCTGGGAAGCAATGAAAAGGGATCTCAGTGAGGATTACCGTCATATGGGAGCAGGAGAGGAGGAGGCTGAGGCACTCGCCTACTTCGATAATGCTGATCGATTCCGAAGGTGATTTTGCATATTGATAACTTTGCATGAACAAATATAAAATTCTCTCTTTCAGGGCAGGAAACGATTTCTCCAGATTCGTTCCTGAGCCAGCCGTCCGCCCTCCACTCAGAAACCTCAACCTTGCCAATCCCGCTTATTGTGCTGCGGAAGGCGCGAGACTCTACGCGACTCTGAACCCTCAGCAACAAGCCGCTGCTGACGCGATTCTGGGGGTGTTGGAGGATGCCTCTCTCCCCCGTCTCTTTCACCTTGACGGACCGGGTGGAAGCGGGAAGACGTACCTCTACACCACACTCTACAACATCTTCGTCGGAAATGGACTTAAGGTGAGATTTTTGCATCTACATTTTCAGTTCAATATAATCTTCATGTCTAGGTTGTCTGCACTGCCTGGACAGGAATCGCAGCCAATCTTCTCCCAGGCGGTCGAACATCCGCTTCTCTCTTCAAGCTCAATATCAGCAATCGGTGCGAGTCCTCCAACCATAGAAGACAAGAACAGGACGCCAAGGAACTTGCCGAAAATGACGTCATCATCTGGGACGAATCGTCGATGATCCCAAAGGTAAGATTCCCTCTATTTACTCATCACTTAAAGTATACAATCCCCATTCTTCCAGGCGGCGCTGAACACAGCCGATGCTGTTCTCAGGGACATCACCCAGATTGATCGACCATTTGGAGGGAAACTAATCATTCTCGGTGGAGACTTCCGCCAGATTCTCCCGGTGGTGGAGAAGGGAACGAGAGCCGATCAAGTCGATGCGTGCATCAAGAGATCTCCTCTCTGGAGTCAGTTCCGATCCCTCACTCTCATCTCAAACATGAGAGTCACTTCGGGAGATACCGAATGGATTGAATTTCTCCTCAAGGTGGGCGACGGATCTGCGAATGATGCTGAGTGAAAGGTGACTCTTCCCCTCGCGAACATGTGCGATGGAAACATCGTCGAAAAAGTGTTCGGGGAAGTAGTCGACCCTTCCACTGACCCTTGCGAGAAGGTCATTCTGACCCCTAAAAATGTGGTTGAGACCCGTCTGAATGACGATGTACATGGGCGGATGCTTGGGGAAGAGAGGATCTATCTCTCGCGAGATGAGGTCGTATCTGATGAACCATCCGATCACACCACATACCCCACTGAGTTCCTCAATAAGATGTCTCCCTCTACTCTCCCTCCCCACACTCTCAAGCTGAAGAAGGGCTCTATTGCCATGCTGCAGAGGAATCTAGATGTTTCTGCCGGCCTGTGCAATGGTACCCGACTTATCGTAGAGCATCTAGGACCCCGCTCCCTCGGTTGTCGATTCGCATGTGGCGACCGAAAGGGAGAATTCGCTGTCATTCCCCGTATCGATTGTTATCATGATAAGAACCTTTCCTTCAAAGTTAGACGTACTCAATTCCCCGTTCGCCATTCGTATGCCCTCTCCATTAACAAGTCCCAGGGTCAGTCCTTCTCTAACATTGGCCTCTGGATCCCTTCGGAAGTATTCTCTCACGGTCAATTATACGTTGCTCTTTCCCGAGTTTGTTCAAAGGAAGGTTTAATTGTTCAAGATGATTCTAATCGACAGACGAACATTGTATTCGAAGAAGTTCTCTAAATAAATTGCGAAAGAATAAATCGATGAGTTGAGAAACCTATGGAGACACTTGAAAGCTAGCCAACTAAGAAAACGACCCGGCGCACGCCAGTCGATTGCGCGCGCAATCGGTTGGTGATTCATATTATTGACCACGTGTGCTATTGTCTAAAAATAATTCCAGTAAGAATGTTGAAATGAGCACTCGCTATTTGCATAATTCGATATTTTTGAGCATAAATATTCAATGTTATCTAAGAGTTCTTAACAAGGTCGGGGCTCTTCTGACGTAGAGCACTTTATCTGCCCTTTCAAATACGAACCTCTTGAATGGGACTAGAAAACGAATATGCACATATCAGTGTCTGAGAGAACTGACCAGAGGCCGTACAGCGAAAAATAAAGTGTTGATTTTAAGATGTTCCTAGGGGTAAATTTTCACGTAGAGTCCGAAAATCGACCTTAGAAAGCCGTATCTCTGACCTCTCGTTTTCTGTAGCAGGCCTCAACGTCGAGGTCGGTTTTTCTAACTTTTGAACAAACCCCATACGTAGCTAGTAATTCTGAAAGATCTCGACGAGATAAGCATTTTTACTGTTGGATTTTTACTGAAATCTGAGAAAAAAATTTTGACCAGTTTAAATCTCAAAATTCTCACTCTGAAGTTGCTTTTCGCGAATGTACAAATTAAATTATCTTAAATTATTCCCCGTTAGAAGTTACCCCTAAGCGCAAAATTTCACCAAAAAACTGTGTCGAAAAGTGGTTTCCCGAAGAAAAGAAGAAGTCGGAGTGGCTATTTTCGCCCATTTTTACGCAGTTTCCTGCAGAACCTTTGTGACTTACGATCAGTTCTCAACTTTTTTCGACGATTCTACACTTGGGAAGAAATATGAACCTGAAAAACTCCGAGTTTTGAGAATTTCTGAAAACTCGATTTATCCAACTTCGATATTTCCCATTTTTAGGCATTTATAACATCTCATTTTCAAATCACATCCCACTACTGCCCATTAAATCTTGCAGAATGTACCAACAGGAGTCTTCAGGGTGAGAATTTTGAGATTTAAACTGGTTGAAAAAATTTTCTCAGATGAGCTATCATTTCACTTCCAACAGTAAAAATGCTTATCTCGTCGAGATCTTTCAGAATTACTAGCTATGTATGGGGTTTGGATAGTCCGTTCAAAGGTAGAAAAACCGACCTCGACGTTGAGGCGTGCTACAGAAAACGAGGGGTCAGAGAGACGGCTTTCTAAGGTCGATTTTCGGACTCTACGTGAAAAGTTACCCCGAGGAACATCTTAAAATCAACTGTTTTTTTTTCGCTGTACGGCATATAGGTTGAATTGGTCAATTCTCTCAGATAGTCACTCATATCTCCTCACCAAAACGTGAAAGAAAAATTGTAGGAATAAAAAATCGTAATTTTTGGCCAAAAAAATTTCGACTTTGCTATATTCTGTCGAAAAGTTTGCTCCATATATCACATCCGGTTTTCATTTAAATTTGCGCGCAGGGGTAAAATTGCACGAGGAATAGAATGAAAAGAAAATTGGATTGTTATCGGACACCCTCTTACCAGGGCATTAATTTTTAACTTTAAAATTACCGTAATTTTTTTCGCAGATTAGCTAGCCCTTCACTTCCAACAGGAAAAATGCTTATCTCGGCGAGATCTTTCAGAATTACTATATAAGTACGGGGTTCACGATTTACAAAAACCGATCTCGCCGTTGAGGCGCGCTACAGGAAATGAGGGGTCAGAGATACCGCTTTCTAAGGTCGATTTTCGTGATCTACGTGAAAAAGTACCCCTAGAGACACATTTTCAGCATAGTTTAGTTTTTTGGTGTACGCACGTATCTCGGTTCTCTCAGATTTCCTCTGATATAAACATCATATTGCAGATTGAATAGACATTATGAAACATGCTTTGTTCTTTACCTAATCACGGAACTTTCCGAATGATGCTAAAGATGAAATAAGAAAATTGCTTGCGGATCGTTGCATTTTCAGGGCATGTTGCTTTGTAAATAATTTTACCACCCATAATTTTTTTTGAAAGATTGCCAAGTTGTTGTCATTTTCAGCTTACATTTACTTTTGTGGTAAAATGCAGTAAATTTTATCAATTTTTGGATTAATAACTAGACCTCTCCCTGTCCCTCCTAACCACTAATTTCAAGACCTTTCTCCCCGAATTCCGGAAGCATAACCAGTTTAGAGGGAGGAGGAAGTAGACATTTGTATTGCTTAACACTACCTTTCTGCAGTATATAATTGAATGCTTGAACGTGAACTGCTTTTCATTGCATTTTCCTTCTCTCATTATAATCCGTAACTTTCTCGGAACACCATTTACGACAGAAGAAATCGCATATTCGGTTTTGAAGCAGGTACAATGATGTTATTTTGCAAAAAAAAAAATTGAAAAGTCCACTAATTTTCCAGATACGGCGACATATTTTTAGTTAATTAATTTCACATTGCTAGTGATCAATTTCTAAATATGTACAATTCTCAAATTCGCACGAGCATCGACTATTCAACTCAGCATTCCATCGTTTTCATACTCAAGACATTGTGTGAAGATTATTGCTAAATTCAGGTAACCATTTGTATTTGAGAGCAAAAATAGCCATACGGCGTTGTAAATGAACTATAGTTCAAAATTCGGGATAATGTCTATCAATTTCAAACATATTTTTGTTACTCGATCAAACGAGAGAGTATGGAAAAATATGAGACTGGGACACGAATTGTGAACGCGGCTATGAACATCATCAGACGAATAGTGATAATTAGTTCGATTCGGGCGTACTACTACAACGAGTATTTGTTCAAAAATCGGGCGCGGTTGTAGATTGATCTAGATAGTTATACGATCATTACAATTTCGTATGTAACCCATCATTGCAGAAGGAACTCTCAAATACCAGCGTCTTCGAATTTTGCTGCAGTCAAATTATAATGCTTGTGAAAAAACAAACTATTTGTGGAGAACCAGGACGAACAACTAAATCTACAGAATGTATTTTTGAAAATTTTATAAATATATAGCTTAAACGTTATTTAGATCCAACATATGCTCTTTCATGTACTTATATTCTCTCGTGAGCAGCTGGAATTCAGAGTGAAATCGAGTAAGAAACATTCTGAAAATAATCAATACTTGGTAAGTCTTACTTGTATGATATTTTGGTAAAAAAGGACAAAGTGTCTTCATTCCCACATTTCTTTCCGGATTACTACATTATTTTGCAATTTCCAGAATTTACTAGATGCTCTTCTTGATCGAAAGTTCTACTCTTGTTTGATAGCCATAATTGCTGAAGGAAACAAAAAACTAAAGAAGACAACTCTGAAGGTCCGTAAAGGTGGTATTAAATAAGTGCAGCCACCGATTCACCGAGAATTAAGTATCTTAAAATGTAATTAATTTCAGTTAATTAAATCAATTCTTGAAATTCCGCGACTAGAAGAAATCCTGGAGCATCAATTGTTAATGTGTCGCTTCCATGCAACAATCGATCCTGAGTGAGTATTGAATACAAGGGAGGGTGACATTTGCCAAACCGACATTTGCCAAACAAGTTGCCGTTCGCTTGCAATTCGGCATTGCGACTTGTGAGTTGTTTCATTGTAACCAGTATGTCCTCCCCTACATTTGCGTATATAAGTCTTATTACCATGCGATCATGAGTTTTACACTTCACCAACGATCATGGCTAGATAAACACAGAGTACCGTAACCAATCGATATTCTAGAACCCCAGGAACTACTCTATTCCAGTAACGGGGTATCCATTGGTTACGGCAGTTGGCTTTTTTCTAGCCATGATTTCCGACTCAAATTCTCATTTTTGGACCATGAACCCCGGGTCGTTGGTTAAGTGTAAAACTCATGATCGCATGGTAATAAGACTTATATACGCAAATGTAGAGAAGGACATACTGGTTACAATGAAACAACTCTCAAGTCGCAATGTCAAATTGTAAGAGAACGGCAACTTGTTTGGCAAATGTCGGTTTGGCAAATGTCACCCTCCCGAATACAATATGAAATATTGATTGTTTTCAATATCGATGAACTGAAAGATATCTGTTGAAAATGTGATTGTGTATCCCGATTACGAAAAAAAACATAGTTCTGATATGGTTTCGAAAGTTGCTAAACTGAAATTTTACAAAAAGCAACATTTCTGGCAATCGGAGCGATATTGTGCAGTCCGGAAATATTTACTCGACAATAACGTGGAGCTGAGTGTTCTGTGCAACTAGCAACGCATCGATTCGATTCAAATCGTACTTCGTGAAGAAATGAGTAAATTATTCGTACGAATTAATCAATTCATCGTGTGATCATAAATAGTCATCGTAATTAGCATAAGTAGCATAATTATCATACTTAGTATAATTAGCATAATTAGCATAATTAGTCAAGTCATCGTGTGATCATAATTAGCAATGATTATTTGTACATTTGTGCATATATTCAGCAACTATAAAATGCATTGACCTTTTATAATCTTTCGTCGTTCATACCCTGAAATGCCTTCAATTCAGCACTATTTCGGATGATAACTATGACGTCATACCGCTTTTTATATATCAAAGACCGAATGACGTCATAGTTCTCATCCGACCTAGTACCTTTCTACTATCACGGGAGAAACAAAACGGACGAATCAAAGAAAGGATGGGTGAGCATCTCCTTGCAACTCGGACGCTCACTTGCGTCAATATTAGTGAGAGTATCGACGAATCCAGCCTGCAACACGAGCGAAAAGTGTATGCATAGTCATTATAGCGCACATTTTTCGGTTCTGTTCAGGACCAAGGCCAGTACTAAAGTGCAAGTTTGGCTCCCCGGGATATTGTAACAGCCATATTTGCAATCATACCGTATCCAAATCCGAGAGAATATCGTTCGGCTTTCCACTCTGGAAATTGTTGAAAACCTGAATGTTGTACATGTTTTCGAAATTATCATTACGGTTTGTACCTCAACTTTTCGATCGTAATCGTTGACGACGCAGAGCTCAGCAAGGATCAATCCGAGAGTGAACACATCCGATTTAGCGTTCAGGTGAGAGCATATGGATAACTGAAACAATTAAAAGAGTGCAAAAAAACATTGAAGTGAAACAATCGGCCTGTTTAATCTGTCAGAAATGTGCGAGAAAAAGTTGCGTAAAAAGTTCGCGAACTTCTGATTCTCTCCATTTCGCATGCTCTCTCTCTTTCTCTAACCAGGTCGATGAAAAGTTCACGAACTTTTCGACGAACTGTGTTCGAAAATCATACTTTTCTTTTGTTTTACTTACTTTTATAAACTATTTTTGCTTTTAACTTATGATTTCTTATAATGACAACCTTCCCTTAGCTGGAATAGCTTCAGAATACAGCGTAGTGAAAGTAAACAGAGTTGGAGTATTTTTTTAGAAAATGGGTCACCACTTTCCCCACCCTGTAATGTCAAGCTATTCCATCAGAGGGAAGGTTGTTCTTATACGCAGTCATAAGTTAAGAGCAAAAATAATTGATAAAAATAAGTAAAACAAAAGAAAAGTACGAATTTCAAACGAATTAATGCCGGTTTTTAACGAACTTTTCAAGGAGCTGCGTGAAAAGTTAGAGAAAGGCGAGAGAGCACGCATTCTTGAGAGAGGGAAAAGGAAGTAAACAATCACAGCTTCTTTTTCCCTCTCTCAAGAACGCGTGCTCTCTCGCCTTTCTCTAACTTTTCACGCAGCTCCTTGAAAAGTTCACGAACTTTTCGACGAACTATGTTCGAAATTTGTACTTTTCTTTTGTTTTACTTATTTTTATCAATTATTTTTGCTTTCAACTTATGACTGCTTATAAGAACAACCTTCCCTCTGATGGAATAGCTTGACATTACAGGGTGGGGAAAGTGGTGACCCATTTTCGAAAAAAATACTCCAACCCTGTTTACTTTCACTACGCTGTATTCTGAAGCTATTTCAGCAGGGAAGGTTGTCATTATAAGAAGTCATAAGTTAAAAGCAAAAAAAGTTGAAAAAATCAATCAAATAAATTATTTCAACGACAAAATGAGCACCTGTTCGGGGCTCATATAGTCTTTGGTTCCTCTACAAGTTTGCATGACGGTTAACTCGATGGCATCCTTCCCATGCTGAATAATGTTATTATCTAGAGTAACGCTATCGTCGCAGGACTGAAATAGATCACATCGGATGCTCGAAAATAACAAATTTCGTGCTAGCCGTTTCCTTGAAAAATCGTATAGAATATCATACTGGACGCGCCTGTTCTCCCGTCCCGTTTCGAATAGTCATCATCTCCGTTCCTTGATCGATTATTCTGTCTACAGCGATGTCTAGATCGCAGATCTTCAGGTTATCCTCGTCCACGAAGATAATGTTATCTGGCTGGAGGTTATAGTTGTGAAGATATCTCAAATTGTAAAGTCGAACAACTAATGTTAGCGGGTAAACAGTGTTTCATGGTAATTTGTCTAAGCACATGGAAAGCCCATGGAAGACTAATTGACTTTGTTTGAACAAATCAAATTTGTTTAAAAACTATTGTTGTACGGTTTGTAGAGTACAGAATATAAATCATACATTATGATATTGAGAAAATTCATCATCATAAATATTGGGGTGTCCGGAAAGTTCGTATAATGCTTCGGAAAAAAGTCAGTTCGCGATCAAATGCAGTGATTGCGCAATCTGTTTGTCAACAATGTATTGCATCATTCTGACGTTGAGTAGTGAGAGGACTTAATCAGTATCCTAGTTGCTACATTGATTCTAGTGATGGACTCCCATCTCTACCTCCGAGCAGTTTTACTTTATTACTACCGTCTTGGCCGATCCGTGAAGGAGGTCCACTCTGCCCTGGCCCAGTCGGAAGGAGCTGACGCCCCCTCCATACCCTTCTGCTATAAGTGGTTCTCCCGCTTCAAGAAAGACGTGTTTGGTCTCGATGATCAACCCCGCTCTGGACGCCCTCCCTCCCTCGATCAGCCTCTCGTTCTCCGCACACTAAACCGCAAGCCCATGGCCAGTGTGCGTGAGTTGAAGAAGGATACTGGTACTCCCAGATCAACGGTGTCCGATATCCTTCATCGATCTGGGAAGAAGCCGAAACTCCCACAAGTGATTCCCCATGACCTCTCCCCCGAACAGCTGAAAAATCGTGTTCAAGTCTGTCGGGAATTACTCCATCGTAGATCCAATCTTCGATGGGTCAATTCCATCATCGCTACAGATGAGAAGTGGATCACGTACGATAACCCTGTGAGGAGACTGCAATGGGTGGATGCAGATGAGAAGCCCACGCCCGTCCCGAAGAAGGAAGAGCACGGAAAGAAGGAACTCCTCTGCTTCTTCTTCTCAGTGCTCGGTCCCATCTACTGGGAGATCCTCGCCTCTGGCACCAGCATCAATGCCGACCTCTTCTCTGAACAACTGGAAGATGTCGCGATCAGAGTCCCTCCCAGACTCCTGAACCAGGGCAAAATTCTTCTTCTGATGGACAATGCTCGCCCACATCGAGCGAAGATGACCCAGAAGAAAACGGACGAGCTGAAGATCGAGAGGATTCCCCATCCACCGTATTCCCCGGATCTCTCCCCATGCGACTACCACTGCTTCCGCTCTCTCTCTGACTTCTGCAAAGGAAAGAAGTTCAAGAATCGAGATGAAGTTGTGAGGGCTTTCGTGAACTGGGCGGTCCCGAAGAAACCCGCATTCTGGAAGAGAGGAATCGAGACCCTGCCCAATCGCTGGAGGGAGGTAGTGAGAAAGAAGGGGGCATACATTGGTCATTGAGAATTGTAAAGCATTGAATAAAAAAATAAAAACAAAAAATTATACGAACTTTCACCCCAATAGTGAGCATACTGATGTAAACGAATTTGAGAAAACTACAAATCATGATATAGTCGTATGTTATTCCATTTATCCCTTGAAACACTTCTAGACAAATTTGATTATATGTACATACCTTCAGATCTCGATGTATCAGATTTTTATCGTGGAGGTACTCCACTCCTTCTACTATCTGCTTGAACCACCCCTTTATTCTTGAAAGATGACGAGATTTGGCAGTAGTATTATCCTTCAGCCAGGAAGTGAGCGCGAACTTGCACAACTGAATCGCAATTCCATTAATTCCAGCTTTTCATGATTCCAACCTCCATTTGGATGTAGAGAAATGAGCTATCTGGCTTGTAGTTAAACTGAATTTATGCCATTATTTTAAGCAGAAAACAACTGCTCACAAAATGTTTCACGTTGCCTTTCCATTGGAGTTTACTGAACAACGCATGGTCTGCTTCGAACTGAAATATTAAATTTGTTTTAAAACATCCTTGCACACTAAAATTATAGAATTGTAATTTTGCATTTCCGTTTTTTAAATCATTTGCCATTTAGGACAGCGCGAATTTATTTTTTAGAGGAGCATCTAGTATGATACAAGTCGTATTGTGTATCCAAGATGAGAGAAGCATAGGAGGAACACAGGGAGAGATTGATATCAATCGACTCTGACCGATACACATATTCATATTCAATATCTTAGCTAAAATATGAGAGAAATCACGAGAGAATCGAACATTTTAGGGGAGGGGGGGGGGGTTGGCAGCGGATAATTTCAAGTTTGTCCTGTCCCTCTACGTTTTTGGTCAGAATTAATTTGAAAGATGTCCATTCAAACTACGTCGTCAGAATTTTGATATCTGTCGTCATTTTCGGGATTCCGGATATATGTCGGGGGTATATGTATATGTTGTAACTGCAAGGATTAACCTGAGATCCGACAGGTGGTTGTTCGAGCCATGATGAGAACAGAAATACGCTGCGATTATGAAATATCTGCTCCATTGCGTTTGCCTCTCGTTTGAGTCTCTCGCTATCAACACCACTGTGAAATATCATGTCATGTTAAAATGTGTCAATCATAATACAAGCGAAATATGGCTTTCCTGCATATTCGTTCAGTTGTGAATATAATACATTTAATAAGGAAACATTGTACCTACCTGGGATGAACTGATATTTGTTTGACTGCATACTTAGTTTCGTTCAACTTGCTGGTTGCTTCAAACACACACCCTCCGCCACCCACTCCCAATATGCTCGAGATGACGAAATTATTTTGAAGTTTGTTTGCCCTACATGCAATAATATTAGGTACATTATTGCACTCACTTGATAGAATGGTGAAATTTTGAAGTGTCGTCTTCCTAAAGTATTTAAACATTTGAACAACACAATGTCAAGTAATTTTGTAGATAACGTTGACGAAAGAAAGAAAATACGCAAATTGTGGATCTTTCAATTTGGATTCGTTTCGAAACAATCAAATTACGCTCATTTCGAAACGCAGACAAATCGTGCACGAATATTTTTGGTTAACGATTTCGAGAATTATCAACTTAACGAGCGCATACTAAACGAGATGACACAAAAACTTGAAAAGTGACATTTTCCATTTTCATATTATGCATGCATATTTCTTAACATAAATTTGTATCACATATTGCGCGGCAGAATTATGAATTCAAAATCAGATATGGGAAAATATTCCTGATATGGCCCTGATATGGCCACTTGGGAGAATTTCGAACAATCTTAAGATCCAGGTTCCCAATCCCAAAGGAATCTGAATGCATAATTGCGTTCCTGAGTGGTTGAGTATCATACAAAATATAATGCGATTATAATAACTTTCGTGATTAATGAACGCAACTTCTGAGTACACAAAATATTTTTCGAGGGCCGTTCCTAAGAAAACAATTTAAAAATTTTTGCTGTTGAAGAACCTAACCCCCGAAGTAAATCGATCACATATTTAAACTCATGTATTGTTGCACTTATCAGAAAAAATGGGTTGAATGCTTCATCTATATCGCTGTTCTAATGGGGCAATAAAGAAGACGTCGCATTTAGTATCGTAAAAATGCTATTTTTGTGCATCATTTCTTTGATATTCTAATACTCACAAGCAAGTAGAAATATCTCTCTGTAATTTATGCGATAATTAGCTAAATATCTAAGGAACACAGTGTAGCAAATAGAGATAATTTGAAACAGTGTTCATCGAGTAGGGTGAAATTTATTTTGTCACCATACTTTTCTCGCACCCTGTTTATCTAGCCTTTTCTTGATCTGTTCTCGTACCTGAAAATGTATTGAAAATATCAGATAAGCGTAGTTTTTTAGAGGAAAGGAAGCACATTTCCGATCGCTAGTTCCAACAAAATAACTATATTATTCACAATATTTTCGAAAAAAATCTGATTGTTATTACAAACCTTCACGTTGCCATTCTTCTCTTCACATTTCTTCTTTGCTTTTGCGAGTTGCTTAGATATTAGAGGAGCTATCTGAGAGGACGCACTTTGAGCCATGCAGAGCAACACACACAATTGTTCTCCTACATAAATACCTATGAGATTATTTATTGTTTAATTCAACTCTTAAGAAAAGTGTCGATTTTTTTAAATAGAGGGAAGGAAGAAAAATTCACCTTGTAACAACCATATTTTCGAATGTATTAAAGGAGGAGCAAAGGAAAAATTGAAATTTTGAAGTTTTAATATGCACGGTCCAGATCTCCCCAACGATAATAAGCGAAACATTGATATCTCCATTACGAACAGAGTCATCGATAGCTGGCGGGGAGCCAAATCAGAAAAAGCTCAGGCAACAAACGAGAGAGCACGCGACTTGAAGATATTTTTCCTCTCATTGAAACATATTTCAACCGGGCGCGCGTTTGACTTTACTCCTCCTTTGAGTGAGTACAATAATTCCAAACCTCTTCTTTGAATTGGGACATGTCTTTGATCAAATCTGAATACTGTGCTCTAAATTGCTCTCCCTCATCAAGCATGTCCACCTTTTGATTCCATTTTTCCACAATCTGTAAAAAGATTTAATCACTTGTAAAATAATGGCCAACCTTAAGCATATTTTCTGCTACTGAGAGAAAAGTATTTGGTAAAATATACATTTGGCCGGTGACTTCCAGTGCTTCCCGAGTCTAGCAACGACATTATTAACGAATCATTCTTGCACGATACCTTTTCATCTCCAGGAGGGACAGACGATGCTTCGAACTCTTCCATAGAAGGAGTACAAATGTTATAACAATTGAATTTAAATAAACTTTGAATCTGTTCTGAAATAAATTAGCCACGGGTTAAACGCGAGATGGTACGAACAGCGGGGTTATGTGAACCACTTTTTTCAACCACGCTCAACGGTCTGCTCAATTACGATTCATTCGCCATCATAATGTTATCAATTAAGGCAAAAAAGATAAGGCGATGACTCAATATCGATTCACAAGGATATAATGGCGTGGAGTAAGAGTGTGTGCAAATAGAGTGAATGCCTCATGTTGTTCAATCGAGTGAGTGGGTTGCATTCTCCCTTTGACTTTCGAAATTCCGCATTCTTGTTTATAAGCAAGATAGCACGCATGCTTTACGTTGCGAAACCACTCCTAGAAAGAAGGAGGGTGGAGGCGCAAATAGAGATGGAGAGGGAGCCGATGCAATGAGTGAAGTGTCAGGATTGCAACAGGAATATTATTTGTAAACATGAGAAACGCTGGCTCAGTGTGCGAAATTATAATAACTTTCAGAGCCGAGAAAGGGCCCATTAGAAGAACAGGGTGGAAACAGCACATTATGATACTAGAACGATCGCGTAAGTAAACCACATTGGCTCGAGCAGGAGACCTTGATCAATAGAGACATGACGGGAAAGAACGAATGAAGTGTGCTAGACGCGAAAGAGCGGAAGATAGTTGTGTATGGAGAGATGGAGATACGAAGAACCAAGGGGCAGTTGTTGCTAGTCAATTCATTCACCCCCTATTCATTCAACTTCCCGGCCCCAATCGTTCACTTGAGCTTACAACATTGGACCACAAGCGAAAACGGCGCAATTCTCTTTTGTTCCTTATCCTTCCCTCTGGACTCTCTCGCTTCACCGCACAATCTCGCCTCTTCAACTAGGGTTGATAAATGAGTGTGTCTAACGCTGTCAACACCATCGATTAGAACAAAATGCATACTTACAGAGAATGTGCACCGACTCTTGCTAGATTATTAGGCGAACAAGGTCTTCCACGGTCTATCACGGGTCTCCTGTAAAAGTGTAAGAAAACAAGTCAGTTTTGCTATTAGAAAATATTTTGAGTCTCCGATTTCGAGTAAACGTGGTTGGTGGACACTATCGGGGATTAGACTAAGGTACTACCACTTGATTTGGTCGAATCTGCTCAATATCGATTTTTTTGATATACCTGCTATAAGAGGCGTATCTCAATCAAGTTTGATCGTACAGCGAACTTTTTCCCTCATTTTACTCGTATTGGCGAGTTCTACTAAAGACTCAACATCTACAAAAAGATATGAATTGATCTTCATTGTCTTTTCTCGAAAAACCGATTGTAAGATCCAGAAATCGATTGTTTGACCATCACATGTGCTAAATACAATGGTTGGCACTTTCCTAGTTCCGCGCCAGGCTCCTCCCCCTTCCCTCCCTTCGCGATCTCTGACCCGCCTCTCGCCCCTCCCCCTTGCGCGCCCCCTCGTCCCTCCTCCTCCCTCTTCCCGCGCCCCTCCCTCCCCTGCCTGAGAGGAGAGCACTCCCCTCTATCCCTCTCTCGTTCCTCCCAGCGCTCTCTGACCCGGCGTGACTAGAGAGCGCGCGCGGCTGACCTTATCTCGCTTCTCCTCACTCCTTGGAACATCACGTTCCTAAGTTCGAGGGGGAAACCTCTCGGCAAATTTTTGGAGAGAGCCAGACTCCATCCCTTTCGGGGTGGAGCCTGGTTCCACCCCTCCCGCCCCCCCTGGGGGCGGGACCAAGGGGGCGGTGCCTGGCGCGGAGCTAGGAAAGTCCCCAATGGTTTTTATTTCAAATATGGATTCTACGCATCAAATGTTGACCTTTTTTTTTGGGTCTATGTTGACCATTTTTTATATCTCTGACCTTTCACTATCGATTTACTATGGGCGAATATCGACTTTTCTGGACTTGGTTATTTTTTACAAATTTCGTTTTTTGTTCGTATCTCGGTTCAACGTTGAGTAATCGAGCACTTAAAAAATGCAATCGATATCTTCCCACACGATCTACGAATTTGTTTTTTTCAACACGTAATAGGAAACCCAAAGAAACTCGTAAATTATCCCTTAACACTGGAATTGTGAACAGTATTTCTCCACTTTGGAATAAATGAGGGATATGGAGATAGGAATTAACATTAACGTAAGCGACAATGCCATGAAAGATGATCAAAAATGTCCAAAAATATTGTTAATATGCAAACCTAGTGTGAGAACGCTTCTGATTCCATACTTGTCGCAGAAATATCTCAATTTTTCAATTTTCTGACAGTTTTCGTAAAATATATTGAGAACGAATAATTTTAGAAATTGGAAGGACTAAAGATCCTGTTCTCAGCTATCGATTGCATTTTTTAAGTGCTCGATTACTCAACGTTGAACCAGGTACGATCAAAAACGAAATTTGTAAAAAAAAATTAGTGAAGAAAAGTCGATATTCGCACATAGTAAATCGATAGTGAAAGGTCAGAGATATGAGAAATGATCAACATAAACACTCCTAATTTGATGCGAAGAATTCACATTTGAAATAAAACCCATTGTATTTAGCACATGTGATGGTCAAACAATCGATTTATGATCTTAACATAGGTTTTTCGAGAAAATGAACACGAAGACCAATTCCGAAGACCATATGTTTTTGACGATATTCGGTTTTTTGTAGAACTCACTAATACAAATAAAATGAGGGAAAAATTTCGCGAAAATTGAATGAGATACGCCTCTTGTAGCAGGTAGATCAAAAAATTGATATTGAGCAGATTCGACCAAATCAAGTGGATGTACCTTAGTTTAACCCCCAATAGTGTCCGCCAACCAAGTTTACTCGAAATCGGAGGCACAAAATATTTTCTAGTTGCCAGCATTCCTACATTCTTACAGAAGACCCGTGATATAGCGAGAAAGTTGGCGATGCCGATATATTCATGAGATATTTCGCAAGAAATATTGATATACAAGAACTGCTTCGATAGTACTGAGCTTGACTAGATATAAGATGCCTTGCGAGAAATACCGGATTGCGTCAACGTGGAGTAATTACTGACTGGAATATGGAGATCGCATCTTCCTTTAGGAAAAAAATTTACCAGATTGGCTACACATCTTCCTTGTACGTTAATTGAACTCCTTGAGGTAGTCATGATCCGATTTTCTGACCTAAAATTCGGTTCTGGATGTAAATATTTGTGCGTGATATCCTCCTCCGATCTCTACATACCCAACCATCGTTTAGATATTGCGATGCATAGATTTTTGCAACAAAATAATTTTTACTGATGGTATGACTATCTTTCCCAGCTAGTGTTTCTACCAGAAGGGGGAGGGAAGTTCATTCACCAAGATCAATGATTCTTGCTTGATTTAAATGTGTGAATGAAACTGGGTCCATACCAAAACGTCCCCCCTCTCTAAAAGGGCACTACCAAAACGTCCCCTCCGCGCGCTACCAAAACGTCCCTTTACCAAAACGTCCCCCCTCTACCAAAACGTCCCCTCTACCAAAACGTCCCCTACCAAAACGTCCCCTTGCCCTCCCTCGCCATCCCTCCCCCTCCCTCCCCCTCCTTTGCCAGCGGGTGTGAACTCATGATCCCTTGTCGGTCAATTCAATTGATCAGTACTCGGAGTCATCCAACGATGATGGAAGGCACCAACTCGGGCCCATCCAATGATAAAGGGATATTCCAGCTCTCTCCCTCCATTGTCCATTATATGACAGGGATCGCATGATAATCGATCAATGTGGGTAAATGAAAAATAAATAACTAAATTCTGTTAAAACCGCTAAAAGTATTTCGAAAAAAAAGCTGATTGGAAATAGTGCCTACCGAAATTGTTCCCTCTAATTTTCAACCTCCTCTCCTAAGGGAGGCAAAGCAATGTAGAGTTACTCCGCGACATTCTCGCCGTCACATAGTAAGAATTTATTTATTTTCAGAGGCTTAGGACCAAAAATTATAGAAGTATACCGATCAGGGTGTGCGACAATTCACTTGCCGCTAACCGAATGTGCCGAAATTACCAACGCCTTCTTCTGCTAAAGCTGAATAAGAGTAACAGTCGTCTGAAGCAAAAACACATCTCATTTATGATCCGAATTGTGGATCGAGAAATCCATACCTACTATGTAGTGATTTTTCTCTTTTATTACAGATTCAGAAAATCATTTTTTTCGAACGGCCCTCTCATTAGCATTCCGACGCTCAGATCCTGTTATAAAGGAATTGAAAAATGCTTTTACAGAACTGGCAGTCTTCTAACGTTGGGAAGGGTCATATGCAAAGCTATGCCTTTTCCTGTCTTTGAAAATTGTCAATCAATAGTACGAAGTAAAATATGCATGTAAAAGTGTTAGGCATTTACACGCAAGGGTGGGCTGTGCCACCCTATCGGTTATGTTGCAACGAGGTCCTATCCTGGATATTAGTGGAATGTTGCGAGACTTCAAACCGCCCGTGTTGTGTGCGCTTGGTTGTGGATTTAAATTACAATGATGTCGGATCACTACCAACATTGCTTCAACCCCTTGGTGTGGGTGGATCTGTGGACGCGGGTGGCGGTCGAACTCGTGAACCTTTGATGCCTCTGCGCCACCCGGCCATTTTCCATCCTCGGATTAAAAAGATGGCAAGTGTTGTCGCTTCAAACGACTGTTACTCTTATTCGGCTTTAGCAGTAGAAGGAGTTGGCAATTTCGGCAAATTCGTAAAGTTGGCAATTTATTTTCTTTGTACGGATGGTAATTTCGGCAAATTCTGCAAGCGGCAAGTGAAACGGCTCGTTAGGAAGAATTATACCTGAAAGGCACGCGACGCATGGCTGCTTCCCGGGCTCTCGATTTATTCAAAACACCAAGATTTATGTTATTTTTCAGTGAGGGGGTTCTTACTGTGTGACGGCGAGAATGTCGCCGAGTAATTCTACATTGCTTTGTCTCCCTTAGGAGAGGAGGTTCAAAACTAGCGAGGAACTACGCGACTGTTACTCTTATTCAGCTTTAGCAGAAGAAGGCGTTGGTAATTTCGGCACATTCGGCAAGCGGCAAGTGAATTGTCGCACACCCTGATCGCTGTACTTCTATAATTTTTGGTCCTAAGCCTCTGAAAATAAATAAATTCTTACTATGTGACGGCGAGAATGTCGCGGAGTAACTCTACATTGCTTTGCCTCCCTTAGGAGAGGAGGTTGAAAATTAGAGGGAACAATTTCGGTAGGCACTATTTCCAATCAGCTTTTTTTTCGAAATACTTTTAGCGGTTTTAACAGAATTTTAAAAGTTATTTATTTTTCATTTACCCACATTGATCGATTATCATGCGATCCCTGTCATATAATGGACAATGGAGGGAGAGAGCTGGAATATCCCTTTATCATTGGATGGGCCCGAGTTGGTGCCTTCCATCATCGTTGGATGACTCCGAGTACTGATCAATTGAATTGACCGACAAGGGATCATGAGTTCACACCCGCTGGCAAAGGAGGGGGAGGGAGGGGGAGGGATGGCGAGGGAGGGCAAGGGGACGTTTTGGTAGGGGACGTTACCAATCGTCCGCTGTCATTATTGCTTTCATCCTGTTGTTTAGAATCCAGGAGATAGGAGCATGCAGATTCATTTCTTCAGTCTTCCTCGAAATGCAACTACCGGGGTCGCTAAATACTTGAATGACCGCCCCTTGTTTAATATGAGAGAAGTATGCTTTTGTCATCAAAATTAAAATACCAAATATTACAAAAAAATTACACTAAACCATGCACTGTAGGTCTCAAAAGCAGCTAATAAAATAGTGGAATGGTATACAAATGATATGATCAAGGCTGGATTGTTTCACATCGATGAATTGGAATTTAATTGTGCTAGAGAAGTGAGTTAACTCCATTTCATAAATATTGACGTATAATACATTTAGCAAAATGGCGGTTTCGTAATTTCTATCGAGATAATCTTGAAGATAGAAAAACTCGCATGGCGAATTATATTCGCATTATTATCACAGTATATCAAATGCACCGTTTCTTATGACTTTTTCTTGAGTTTTATATGTTACAGAAAATCGTGAACGAATAGTTATACCTGGTTAATGACCTGTATAGTTGAGTACATTTTGACAGATGTCTCAGGTCTTGAAGTTATATAATACATATTCAGAAAATTACAGCTTCAATACAACATCTTGATGATGTCATCAAGTGTTTTGAATCATTGGAACCTGTCCTACGATCCATATACATATTTTCTTTATCATTATCCAATGTAACTGCTGAACTAGCACATAAGTGCTTCATATTTCTCGACAAAAATAGTTTTTGGGACATAAAATTGGATTTGCGGGACACTAAAATCAATGAGCTGTAAGTGTTTTCATTTTTTTCAAAACTATTGATATAATTTCCAGCGTCGAATGGGTCTCCTTCGTAGAGAAAGTGGGAATTATAGATGCCAAATTCACAAATCTCCCACCTACTTTGAGTAAGACGATGATAATGAGTTCATCTTTGCAAAGTGTATTGTTTTCTTTTTCATCAACAACTGACAATATACATTTCCACAATGAATGAACATTTTGAATGATCCTTTCAGAATCTTACCGATTTCTGCTCGAATTAGCCAATGTTGTGAGGTATATAGAAATTAATGTTGACAGAGGAGAACAATTTTCATCGAAACCCATCCCTCTCTCCGTGATTATGGAAATGTTCAGAAGAAAATGTGTTGATTTAACCCTAAATGATGATGGTACTTGAATTACATTGGATGAAATGGAGAGTTTGGTCCAGGTTGGTAGATATCTGTGCATAAATTTTGAATGACTAAACATTCAGCACTTCCAAAATTCTAATCGTCATATATTTTTCCGTGCTCCTACAAGTGAACGTGTGAGTGATGCAGCAATAGGTGAATACAGAGTACTGATTACTACGAACGAAGGAAACAACCAAGTCGAAATCTGTCATATTACAAAGGTATAATTACTAAAAATTGAGGGGACAAGTATCTTGAAATATTCCTTCCCATGAATCACATTTTTTTAATTTTTTTAATGTTTTATGCCCGATAAAAGTTGGCACGTTCACTATTGGCTCAACGTTTTGCAAATATGCTAATACTGAATCATATTCACAATCGGTTATATTGCCTAAGAACTACATAGCTCAACCGATCACGGATGGGGAAATGTGCTAATAAATTGGTGATTAAATCCCAACCGACAAAAGCCCAACGGATCACCATTTGCAGGATATTCGACTTAGCGGCTTGAGAGTTGTTTCAATGTTGCAAGTGTGTGATACATTGCATCTCCCTGATCAGATACAATATCTTGTAAGTTTCACTCCTTCTCAATGTGTACGGAGTTATGATCCAAAGGCTAAAAATATGAAAGTTAAACATATGAGTGGAAAATCATAGTTAGATAAACATCAAATATCCTAACCAAAATCATGTTGGAATATCGCTTGGTTTTGATGTTTATCTAACCAACATTATCCAACAAATTTTCAATTTTGGAGCATATGACGAGGTGCAGTGAACTTTGAGGCAAAATCGAGTAGTTATAGGACCTAATCAGGATAATGTACAGGGTGCGAGAAAAGTATGGTGACACATATTATGTGAAATATCTGACGAGCTCGCAATCATCATGCATCCAGGTTGTGCCTCAATATACCTGAGCATAATAGATCCAAGTTATTCATCTCAGTTTCCCACCAAGGATCTCTGGCTCTTAGAGCTGCGCGAATTTTAACTTGAAATTTGTGATGCCTTGACCCGCAGCTCATTTTTCCGTACAAATGATAAATCCAAAAATTCGGATAAGTATTACCTATCTATTTTAACTTGATTAAATAGAGAAACCATTCAGAATTAGATTACTCTCGCTTACCTAGCGCTTTCTCATTTGATAACGGAGAATTATCAACTTAACGAGCGCATACTTTGATGATGACACAAAAACTTGAAAAGTGACATTTTCCATTTTCATATTCTGCATGCATATTTCTTAACATAAATTTGTATCACATATTGCGCGGCCGAAATATGAATTTTGGATGTGTCAAATTGAATGAAAACAAGGCCATAATATCAGAATCAGATATGGGAAAATATCCCTGATTTGGCCAGTTGGGAGAATTTAGAACAATCTAAAGATCCAGGTTCCCAATCCCAAAGGAATCTGAATGCATAATTGCGTTCCTGAGTGGCTGAGTATCATACAAAATATAATGCGAATATAATAACTTTCGTGATTAATAAACGCAACTTCTGAGTACACAAAATATTTTTCGAGGGCCGTTCCTAAGAAAACCATTTAAAATTTTTTGCTGTTGAAAAACCTAACCTCCGAAGTAAATCGATCACATATTTAGACTCATGTATTGTTGCACTTATCAGAAAAAATGGGTTGAATGCTTCATCTATATCGCTGTTCTAATGGGGCAATAAAGAAGACGTCGCATTTAGTATCGTAAAAATGCTATTTTTTATGCATCATTTCTTTGATATGCTAATACTCACAAGCAAGTAGGAATATCTCTCTGTAATTTATGCGATAATTAGCTAAATATCTAAGGAACACAGTGTAGCAAATAGAGATAATTTGAAACAGTGTTCATCGAGTAGGGTGAAATTGATTTTGTCACCATACTTTTTTCGCACCCTGTAGGGTAGCAGAATCGAGTAACAATGCAACAACTCTCAAGTTGTTAGTATCCAATAAAAATATCCAGCACATGGCGATTCATTGGGCCTTTGTTGATTGGAGTTTTTTAGAGTTCGTAATTCGGGTCACCGTATCTTCAGTGTACACACTCTCCCGCCGTTCTACCCGTCGAGAGAGTGTATAACTGTAGAGACGGCGACCCGACTTCCAGCCAACAAGTAAGAGCTCTGTTCCGAAAGGAGATATCAATGATAAATTTAGAGACCGCAAGGTCCGCCCACTTGGAGGGAAAAAGAGCTCCCTCGAAATCTGGCACCTCAAACGACAGCGTGAATTCTTAACCTAAAAATATGAAAAAAATATTTTTGTTCACGTCTGACAAGTGTCTAAAATGGCAGGTTGGGCAAAATGCATTATCCAATCAGAAATATCTCAAAATTACCGTTGTATGATTCATGATAGGGAAATGGAAGGTTTCCTACGAAAATTTCTAGTTTGCCAATAGTGGGATGGAAAGTCCCTGATTTTAGGCAAATTTTGAGACCAATAACAGAATTTTATGAATTTTCTCCGATTTGTCGTTTAATTTAAACGATAATTGGCGATGCGTTAAGGGAACAGCAAAGGGGAGCGACTTCCTCACTCCTTTTTCGCTGGTTTCTCACCCGGCGCGTGTAGAGAGAGCGCACACTCGACATCCTCCCGCTTCCCCCTTCCCTTCGAACTAGACTCGAGTCGTAGCTCTGCTCAAAGTTTTGGAGATCTGCATAAAATCAGGCAGAGCGGGCTCCGCCCACTCCGCTCTCGTCCCGATTTCGACTCCCTTTCCGTTGTGACTTTTTCGAGAGGTTTTCGGGCTATAACTCGATTCATAGATAAGATATCGACAAACGGTAAAAAGCATGACCTTATTTAGCCTCACAGGGGTCTATTAGACCCGCAAACGGCCCTACCGAAGCAATTCGGTCACCCACCTTGCGGTCTCTAGATAAAATTTCGGAACTTCTTATTGTTGGGGATCTAGGCCGTGCACAACGACCGGTAGCAGGGGTGTGCACAAAGTTTCCTCGTTTCGCGTGCTCTCTCGCCGGCAGAGCGACAAGAGAGCATAGGAAATGAGGAGTGCGGAAAACTTTTTGCACACCCCTGACCGGTAGTAGCACCTAGTGATGCCAAATCGGCGCGCGATCTCCTCGTTTCACACGCTCTCTTACCGATCAGACAGAGCGAGAGAGCGTGGGAAACGAGGAGAGTGCGCGCCGAATTGGCATCAATAGTAGTAACTATTGGTGCACTCCAGGACGCACCGGAATCCTATCTTGTCAGTTTGTAAGAAAACACTGGTCTGGGTTTATAAATGATACTGGATAATGCTTAATGACTACTGCATCTCGATTATGTTCGGTTGTTTCAATAAATAAATGTGATGGATATGTTGGACATTGCATTTGAACTGATAAAAAACTGAATAGTGTTATCACAATAATTTTTTAAATCTCTAATTGCGAAATGTTTTTCTGAATATTTTGCAGTTCCGTTTTCATTTACTTCCTTTCGCTTCATCCTCTAAAACTGGTGTTTAATTTTTTCTATACTTCGCTTTAGAGTTCGTAATTCGGGTCACCGTCTCTTCAGTTTACACACTCTCTCGCCGCTCCACCCGTCGAGAGAGTGTGTAAACTGAAGAGACGGCGACTCGAATTACGAAATCTACTTTGCTTATTCGCACTAGGTACGTTCTGCCAAACAAAATGACGTCTCGACCATGCAATTTTTGATGATATCATATGCACTGCCTAGAGAGCTCCACAACGATAAGAAGCTCCGAAATTTTCACATTGATATCTCCATTGTCGTGATTGTGCTCATAATTTTTAAAATAGTTTTTAAAATTTTTAAAACTTTTAAAATAGTAAAATAGTCCATATGCAGGAATCGACCCGGATAAGCCCGGTCAATTTTTGTCTAGAAATCGATAAATCTACAGCAAACAAGTATGGTGTGATTACGGTGTTTTTGGAAATCTCACCAAGGTCGGTGAGCCTTCCAAAATATCGTAATCACACGAAAAGGTAGTGTTTTCCGGTAAATCATGAGCCATGAAACAATTATGAGCGCAATCGCAGCTTCTAAATTTTTCGTATTTGCATTTACTCCGAAAAGTGAAATTTACCCAGTGCGACTCGGTTTCCGTTTCGATTTCACTAACATGTACGACACAACACGGGTCTTCTGTAAGAATGCAGGAAAATCAGCCCCTTTTGCCCACAGAAAAAGTCATATTCACGGATTTCGTTCGAACTTGGCTTATTGATATTATTGGGGGTCCAAAGAAGTCATTTTCACTTGGTTTGGTCAAATTAACTCACTATAGATTTTTGATCTACTTGCTCGAAGCACTGTAAATCGCTCAATTGTGATCATACAGCGATTTTTTTTGCATTTTGCTCGTCTGGAGTCCTACAAATATGTCTTTAGTGGTCCCTACCAAAAATTGTGGATTGTGGTCATTTTCTCGAGAAACCGAATTTTCGATAAAATTTTTCGATTTTTCTTGTCAGCCATATGAAATGTTCCTTTTTTTTATTTCAAAAATGAACCTCAACCAGAAGTTCTACGGACAAAATACGTTAGGGTTTATGTTGAACACTTTCCATATTTCGTTCTCCGGGATATCGTTTTGGTAAGTAGGGTACGGAGCATTTTTGCTTTTTTCTCGCTTTTTTTGCAACATTTACATTTTTGTTCTCTTTTCAAAATGGTCCTCTCGTTAAAGTATAGAGTGAATTCGAAAGCTCTCGATGATTCCGACAAAACATTTTCTGAGGGCATAAGCGCTAAGTGTGCTCTTTTTCGAATTATTTGAGAAAAACTGAAGTCAAGGCATGCACACGAACAGCTGTGCATTTTTGAATTTTATTTGTTTTCGCAAATAACTCGAAAACGAGCAAACTTAGCGCTTATGCCCTCAGAAAATGTTTTGTCGGAATCATCGAGAGCTTTTGAATTCACTCTTTACTTTTGCAAGAGCACTGAAATATGAACAAAAATGCGAAATTTGCAAAAATGCGACTATGTTCCGGAGTCTACTTAGTTAATCGATATCCGGGGGAACAAAATATGGAGAGCGATCAACATAAACTCTACCTAATTGTGTTCGTAGAATCCGTAGGTGAAATAATATCGAGGGGTATTTCATATGGCTGACGAGAAAAATCGATATTTACGATCAAAAAATGGGTTTT
This sequence comes from Pristionchus mayeri, assembly GCA_036245805.1. Classification (NCBI taxonomy): domain Eukaryota; kingdom Metazoa; phylum Nematoda; class Chromadorea; order Rhabditida; family Neodiplogasteridae; genus Pristionchus; species Pristionchus mayeri. Next base: position 38,890,009 of record BTRK01000002.1, on the reverse strand, counting down.
TTGAGGAAAAGTGCACGATACTGACGTTTTTGATAAGGAGCACTGAAGAGGTATTTGTATGACTCGTCGAGACGAGCAAAATTCAAAAAAAAGTTTGTTGTACGATCAAAATTGACCGACTTACAGTACTTCAGGCGGGTAGATCAAAAAAATCGATAATGAGCAAAATTGACCAAACCAAATGGATAGGAATTTTTCGAACCTTCAATAGTATCAATAAACCAAGTTTCATCAAAATCCGTGAATATGACTTTTTTCTGGTGGCAGACGTTCCTGCATTCCTACAGAAGACCCGTGACGAACAGCTTACCTTCCCGCGCACTCCAGGACGCTGGGTACGGCTGCGTCTCCGGCATTGTTGTTAAACTCGTGATACTCATGGGTGGCACCATTTACTATTGAACATATAGTCGCAATTCGCTCCGGAATTCTGTGCTTGGCAAAGTCGGCATGCAAATTGGCGTTTGATGAAGCTGCACATCGCTCTGAAACGTAGGCTTACAAGATGACGTCGCCGACTGTCAATGGAGTTTCTTAACGAAACTTAGCGCTAAAAGAGGTGAAAAGAAGAGGTGAAATTTCTAATAACTTATGTTGTTTTCAAATTGTCAAAACTATCGTGTGTAGGTCTGAGCTGTATGGATTTTAATGACATTTCCTCACAAATTGCCCGTTTTTGTACCGTTCCCCACAATGAGTCCAGCCGTCTGCATGAGCGTTTAGCAAATTTGAAAACGTTTAGCAAAAAAATGAGTTAGAATTGGAATTGGATCCTCTTTCGAATGACCTAGGTCTCGTTATGAACATCCTTGGACACGAAATTTATGAATCCGAATCTTTGAGAAGTGAACAAATCTGAAGCGTTCTGATACAGCACACGAATAACGATAACTGTGATTTGGGGTTATTGAGGGCGATACACGTATACTCGCTGTGCCGATACCTTCGATAGCTCAATAACCCATCACAACGGAGACATATAAATGTAAAAAAAATTTAAAAAATGTAAAACAATATGTGTTGTATCATGAAATCGTACCGTTCCTTGTTCGATATACTATTATCATAATTAACAAAAAAATAAACTCGTCAAGCATAGTTAACAAAACTGCAACGTCGTCGGGTGTTCGTACTTTGAAGTACTTCTTGATTCCGGCTTGCGCTTTGTCTTCGAGTTTATCCATGGCTTTCCATATTTGCTTTGCCGCTTTGGCGGCTGCCACAAGCTCGGCGGTTGTCATCCGGAAATGCACAATTTATGTGGTTCTAGAGGAAGGTTGACTGCAAAGCCGGTCGAGTCAAAGCGAAGAATGAGAGGGCGCCTCTATCAGATCATTTTGCTTTCTCATCCGCTGTGGGGTCAACTTAAATTCCCAAGAACAATGATCCTGAAATGTCATCATAAAATTTACAATTTGGTTGCACACTTTGAAAATATATGGGGCGAATAGTGAAATCGATATTGTGCAAGGGTATTGGACATTTTGAAATAGACGGGGAACGACGTGGGATAGATTTCATAACAATTTCCCTGTTTGGACCAAGTAAAATAAGATGCGCAAATGCGAGCAGCTCAGGAGATCGATAATATTGGCGAGGGGAAAGGGGGATAATAAGGTGTATTTGAGATTAAATGAATAGATAAGAGGGGCGGAGAGGCGGCCCGCGTGACTTGACATTCTGAAAGAATTTCGAAATTAAAATGTTTCAATATCAATATTCCCTTAAATTCTGGAAACTATAGTTTTGATCAATGTTAAAGTAATGGGTTGATTGGTGAGTATTGAATAATTCCCCGTAATTCGAATTGTCGTCGGGGGCATACCTGGGAAAGGACGGAAAGGACACGGTTGTGTACCAGAAATGCGAATCGAATGTCATGAATTCCCACCTTTTGTGTTGCAACCCATCCTAAGGATCTGAACAGTTGGCAAGAAAAAATAATGAAAGTTTAAATCCAACCCAATCGATATTCAATCACTGTTTGATATACTTCTTTGTTTTTCATTGGTTTAACGAGAATCCATCAAGCCAGAATTGATTAATACATTGCCCAACTGGAGGATATGGCCATACTAGTGCCGAAAGTGTAACCAGGGATATATTAAATTAAAGATCCAGCGGAATGGTCAGCGTATGCAACTGCTATATTCTTCGCGGATTTATTAAAATATTAAGCCGTGATTTCCGTAGTCGAATGGATTGATAAGGACAACGATGAAAGTATAATAGAGGCTTTTTGATGTAGAGAATCGAAAATTCCGATAAATGGGAAACAGACCCGCGTCATTTTGCATTCATGATAAACCAAAACAAGTTTTTTCCATAAATCGTATATCCACAGGGACAGTTATATAACCATTTTAGACTAAAGTAGATCACGTAGGAAGTATCTGATTGAAAAGAAAAATTCCAAGCGCAAAATCCTTGAAAGAAACTTCTGACACAGCATGTTTCTGCAAATGTGTGACAGAGGAATATGGATGCACGTTTATGTCTCAATTCTGGCTACTTATCAATATGCAGCAATTTTTTTACACACATAAAATGTGAAGAATCTTTTTTTAAATTCAAATCAGCTACATGGGTTGTTTGCCAGAGTAATATCATAGGAAACTCAAGGGGAGCCTTCTGCAGCATTCGGTAAATACAGATTGATGATTTAATTACTGCATTGGACTATGGCGGGCAGCATGTACGGTTCAAAAGCAATAATGTCTTGGAAGAGGTGGATAATTGAAGACAATGATGGCTTTCAGATGACATTGTCTCAGTCATTCACTCGCTAAGTCTGTCGGTAGAAAACGTGAAATTATAAGGGAACACGCCGATTTGCCATCACTAATTGCTCCGTTAGAAAGCAATCCCACCATTCAACCCAATCAATCTGCATTCTAAGCATGACATCACCTAGTTCACAACCGTGTGCCTTTTTCCCTTCTCAGTCGGTTTACTCCGTACTCCGATAAGATAAGGCAAGGTGAGGTTGTTTACGAAGAGAGATAAACATGTTATGATCCTCACAAAGAGCCGAAATTCCTCAGCATTTTCGGGAAAATATGCCTCTTCAGCGCATTTCCGTTGTCTTTAACAAGCGCTTTGCTTAACATTTTACTTTATTTTATTGAAATTTTACTGGATATTTTGAACACCCTGGTCGTGACGGCAATCTCACACGTCGATTCTACCTTACTTAAATTTTCGTTCACTTTCAGGATGAGACACACTGCGTTTTTAATGCACCTACTTCTTCTCATCGTTTGTTCTATATCCCAGGGGCAGGTAACATTTTCCAAATTCACATGTGCTAATAATCGGTACAGCAGCAGACTGTAAACAAAGAAACAAAGTAGAGTCTTCATATTATTCCAGTCTCCCGACCAGCACGCAACGACCACAGTCCGACTCAACAAGTCTCTCTTCCAGTTGGCTTCGAAGAAGGCCAAGTCGATTGTGAGTGCGTCTGTTCAAGTGCATGTCCATTGGCAATATGTAGGATGAGAATTATGACGTCATGCAGCCTTTGATATATAAAAGGCGGCATGACGTCATAGTTCTCATCTGTCCTAGTGCATGCCGCCTAATAATGCGTGAGCCACGAATGAATGGGGGGGATTGCAAAGATGGGACCTTTTTATATTGAAATATCGCCCAATTGAGTCGTATGTAGTGTTGGATACTATCTAGATGCGAGCGGAGACAATGAAAAGCGATTACCCGATTTGGGGTCACTATTGACTGATCTTTGATCTTCCAGATCGACAAACTTGTTCTCAAAGTCGATATTCCCGCCATTGACGTGACGGAAAGTGGAGTGCATTTCTACACAACATCGATCAATCTCACTCATTTTGACTTCCCAAGGTAGCTCGCATTGTATATTTAGAAAACAATTCTTCACAATAGTCCACTCCTGCTTGAACGGTCCTGACATAATGCAGACTGATCAAACGTCATTTCAGAACAATATTCTCGATCTCAGAAGACGGGTTGATATGGTATACGGACGGAGGAAAAATTGAGTTACGAGTGCACTTTGTGTGTCGAGTAAGTTCTTCCGTTTCATTCAGATATGTATAGCAAATATAGTAAGTAAGAAGTATAGTAAACATGTAAAATATAGTAAGTAAGAAAAAATAAATAATTCTAACAAACGCTGTTTTCAGTTTGAGCTGCTTCCTGGAGGTCCTCGGATTACCAAGGTCGGATTCGTAACAGTCACTGTGGAGGACTTGCGCACCTACCTCAATGGTTATTTTTTATCCCCCGACTAATATTGCCCCATAGCTTGATATTTGATCCCGTCACCTTCCCTGCTCTTGTTGCCTAGCAACCTTCAACCGATTCGATCCAATCGACGGACATCCGTTTTTTGTATACCCTCTAGTTATTTCTGTTCCGATTAGAGCAACACTTTCAGCCATCATAAAGGTCGATAACTCCCGACCGGTGATATCATCCAACAATTGTTCTACAATTGTTGACAAGCTGGACGTGGTGTAAGTGAACTAAATGATTCAAAATCCGTACCTGATCTCAGATTCAAAGCAGGCATTGCTGGTTGGGTGCTCAACATCATCAAGGGATTTATCATTGACGACATCACAAAATCACTCTCAGCAAGTGTCAGATATTCAGATTACTTGTACATTACAACATAAAAATTCGGGTAACAGAATCTCCAATCTACTCCCTGTTTCTTGACATTTTCAAACGATATAACATAACCAGACTGTTCTATCACTTACTCGACAAATGCAGGGTTGCAAGCTCACTTCTGAGCTAATACGCAAAGGGAATGAGTTCGTGCAGAAACAGCCTGAGGAAGTTCGTATCTGGCGAAATATCTACATCAATTACACCGCCGCCAAGAACCCCGTATACCACGAGTAAGCCGATGCGATAGTTGAGCCGGAGTGTCCAACTTCTTGAAACCTTTATGGTACTTCCTACAACAGTCACATCTAAATTGATACGCCCTCAGTATGCCACTAGTCCTACCAGCAGATGTTAATGGGGACATACCGATTATACAATTGGCGTATTTGCAGAGATTATGTCGAGGCCGAGTGCTCATTTCGCGTTGCAATTCACGACAATGGTACTCATGAGTGGGGTTAGATTTTTAAACTTTTAAGCGGAAAAGGGTGCAATGACTAAGGAAAATTTCAGATGAGGTTGACGACTTTCTGGGCGACTTCAATAAGCACATTTCGATTAATTCGATCTCAGTTTCCACGCCCTCGGTCACTCCCCTCGCGCTAAGCCTGAGAGGTGCGCTTTCAAAAACCCTCATTGGGTTGAAAATCAATGATCACCACCTTCCGTGGAAAGGTGGCGTAAAGGTCCCGGGATCAAAAGCCAAAATTCGCTCTATATTTTCTGAGATTTCGGAAATCTGAGCAATTAAAGTAAGAATTTTAAAATATTTAAGCATGAAAATATAGAGCGAATTTTGGCTTTTGATCACGGGACTTTTATTGAACTGATTGTTTTGAATAGTAACATCTCACTCCTTTTATTGATTTGAGAATTTGCCAAAATTAACTCAGGTGTTGACTTTGCTTGCAAAGCCAGGATACGCCACCTTCCCACGGAAGGTGGATCTCGGGACTTTTATTGACGTGGAGCGATTGATTGTTTTAAAATCTCCCCCGCCATATCCAACTAGACCGCGCAGTCTTCAAGGCATAGCCGTTTTCCGTGTTCCTGGTACTTGACAGGCGAGTGAGTGAGGGAGCGTAAATCGACTGGCTTAAGAACGAAAGTATCCGTCTCTGATTGAAAGTCGCCGACCAACATGGTAATACCCATATAAAATAGCTCAAGTCGGAAGCTTTCAACTTCCTCCTCCTCACCCTCCTCACCCAGAGGGTACAACAATGAAAGTGCCTGTTCGACCCCAACCAATGATTCCACCAGGGGTAATTTCACCCGCTGATTTCGAAAATTATACTTGTTTTACGATAATTTCAACTTTGTATTTCATAGTAGACAGAGTGTTGACAACTGGAGATGACTCGCCGCGTTTACGACCTTTGACCTGGCCGAGAGAGAGAGGCGAGGGAGGGAGAGAGAGGAGGAAGTAAAAAAAGGTAAAGGTAAAGTCGCACCGTATATCTAGGAATTTTCATCCTGCGGTGAGCCGCTGCTAGGCCAGCAACAATATATATATATATATTTATGGCGATTCAGGCCGTAGCGCCACCTATTCTTCGGACCTATTTACCGGCGTGATCTTGTCACGACTTCCAATTCCCCGTCCCCAATGGATAGGCGCCTTGGTTGGGCGGAATCGGTGTCACGGCCGGGAATCGAACCCGGGGGTATGGAATGGTTGGGCGCGCCATAGACCACTACACCACTTCGACTCTTACCTTTTACCTTTTACTTTTTACCTTTTACCTTTTACCTTACCTTTTACCTTGGAGGAGGAGGTAGAGGGATAAATTCGCGCGGGAAAATGTTTGAAAGGCGTCAGCACCTACATATGGAAACTAATCTTTTCGAAATTCAGCTCATTGGATCCGCCGTGTCAACATTAGTCTACAGTAGGTCGGTAGGAACTTGGATTTTCCATTGAAAGCTTGGATAGCCGAAAATGTGCCCAAACCGCCAGAGGGGTCAAAATTTCGAACTTTGGAGGCTTTTTTCGAACCTTTGCAGAAGGAATTTTACACGGTTGCCCGCCTAGAGACAATTCTGAAAAGTCTCTAGGCGGGCAACCGTGTACGCTCTATCGAATGAGCTATAGCACGTCTTTCTACGACTGCAGCGGATCCAACTCAAAAAAGCGGGGCATCGCGAAACCGACAAAAATCGGAGTCAGCCTGAAGCACTTCCGGTTGTGACAGAGATTTGGATTTAGCATCCCCTAGGCTTCCACCGAGGATTCCCAAAAGCGCTGTACTTGGATTTTAGTTTGAACGTGTCTCGGTACCCTACCCTCTCAGGAACCTTTCCGGCTGTGGGAATCTTTCGTTTCCCGGCCAAAATTGCCCCGGCGCTTCGCGCCGGGGCTAATCATGTTGTTTGTCATGTAAATTCACCCGAATTTTCCGAGAACTAATGATGGCAATTAAGAGAAACTACTACTTTCCTAACCCTTCTCTCCATTCGATCTGATTTTTTTCAGATTTCGCAGTGTTTGCACTCACTGTGTACGGCGCCTTCTGCCTGCTCAAGTCAATCGTGGCGATGGTGATGGGACAAAGAGTGAACACTGTTGCATATCCGCGAAGAGAGGGCTACGATACTGACGATGATTGATAAAGCAGATATCCCGATATTTTATCATTTTAAAAATCAAATCTTCTCCGCATCAGACTCAACAATGGACAAAATATTCAATTCATCACTATGATCATTGATTGCCACATAGATTTGTCCCATTTGACTATTTTTAGATCTCGGAATAGATTAAGATAACATACGGATAATCATTATTTCGCAATTGTTTTTTTATACAGGGTGCGAGAAAAGTATGGTGACAAAATCAATTTCACCCTACTCGATGAACACTGTTTCAAATTATCAGACAGATATTTTTACTTGCTTGTGAGTATTAGCATATCAAAGAAATGATGCATAAAAAATAGCATTTTTACGATACTAAATGCGACGTCTTCTTTATTGCCCCATTAGAACAGCGATATAGATGAAGCATTCAACCCATTTTTTCTGATAAGTGCAACAATAGTTTAAATATGTGATCGATTTACTTCGAGGGTTAGGTTCTTCAACAGCAAAATTTTTTAAATGGTTTTCTTAGGAACGGCCCTCGAAAAATATTTTGTGTACTCAGAAGTTGCGTTCATTAAACACAAAAGTTATTATAATCGCATAATATTTTGTATGATACTCAACAACTCAGGAACGCAATTATGCATTCAGATTCCTTTGGGATTGGGAACCTGGATCTTTAGATTGTTCGAAATTCTCCCAACTGGCCAAATCAGGGATATTTTCCCATATCTGATTCTGATATTATGGCCTTGTTTTCATTCAATTTGACACATCCAAAATTCATATTTCGGCCGCGCAATATGTGATACAAATTTATGTTAAGAAATATGCATGCAGAATATGAAAATGGAAAATGTCACTTTTCAAGTTTTTGTGTCATCATCAAAGTATGCGCTCGTTAAGTTGATAATTCTCCGTTATCAAATAAGAAAGCGCTAGGTAAGCGAGAGTAATCTAATCCTCGGTGATTTACATAATCACGATATTGATGAATTTCTGGTTTGGCTAGAAATTGCTCGCAAGATATCTGCAATTACAATTTCGCGATGTTTCAAGCGATGAAACAAGGTAAAATCTCGTTTAAAAAAATTTTTTTTTGATTATGGAAAGAGCTGTTTCATCATTCAGTTTTATTCCCGACTCGAGGAAGTTGAGAGTAATCCAAAGAGTGTATTGGATTAATGTGATCTCATTGATGTAATGGCAATCGAGTATGTACTGAAATGTTTTGTTCTATTATATATTGTGTAATTATTTCTGATTTAACATGCACATGAGACCGATCTGAGAACGCAAATATAAATGATACCTTGAAGACATCATGGTCAATGAACCATTTTCGAAATGTATCATGGCTTCTCATTGGATTTGTAAGAGTTCCAATAAGATCAAGCGAATTCAAGATGGCCGACACATATCTCATTCTAAAATAATGTATTTGTTGTTTTGTTTCAATATCCCGCTCAGAGCGTCGGACCCGGGTCCCGATACTTTGTTTTTTGGGACGGGAAGCGGGTCCCATCAGGGGCTACCGAAGTCCTGAGACACATTTTTACCCAGATCACATGTACGCTCACTGTTGAAACCAGGAACTCCTGTGATGCTACCGGGGCCGAAAAAAATTATCATTTTTGGGACCCTGATGTAGACCGGAATGAGATGGTACTTGGGTAGCTTTTTTGGGACTCGGGTCCCAAATGTGCTAGCCTCTGATGGTACCCAGATCCGAAGCTTGAGGCTGAGAGAGATCTAAAAATGCGAACCTAATGGATTCGCCAAGCACCCCGGGTTGATTATCTTTGCCACCCAGCATCATCGCGATACCGTCTTCGTCTATGGTGTTTGTCAACTCCTAAACGCTGCGTACATTGATTTGAATTTGTTAAAAAAACTAACTCTGTTATTTTAGTTATCAATGTGTAGAATACGCTCGACGAAACCAATGGCTGCTCCGATTTTTGAGTCGATCATTTGCTTAAATTATAGTTGTTTTTACTCATATATGATTTCGTTTGCCTAAGAATCGAGCAAGGGCCGGCATAGTACAAAAATTGTGATTGTCTCAAAATATATGTTGTGGGGTAGTTGAAGGCGCTGAAGAAGGTGGGCACATTAATTTTGACCCCAGAGTTGCCGTTGGCTCCAGACGGCGTCACGTCGAAAACGCATTTTTGTGTATATCTCATAATCGGAATGCACTAAATTTACGTGAGTACGGTTTCCAGGGTAAAATTTTATGCTGATCAAGCCTGTCTACTTCAATTTTCATGAATTATTAAAATAATTTTTGAAATTCAACTTTTTGTGGGCACAACTGCGAGCTTAGCAATTTACACCAATGTATGGTCGTGACGAGGGGATTCAGAATCTAAAATTTTATCAAAATTCCCGGTACGACTTGTAAGATTGGAGTGAAAAAGTGGTGCAAAAATGGGTGAAAACGAGGCAATCGCAAGCTCTCGCTCCTTTCTCCCCCTGGTAGTTTACGACCATTCGCCGCTCTCTCCCTCCTCCACACTCTCTCGGCCCCTTCCTCTCCTCTGCCGGGGGAGATCTTGCGATTGCCTCGTTTTCACCCATTATCGTACCACGTTTTCACTCCAATCTTAAAAGTCGTACCGAGAATTTTGATAACATTTTAGATTCAGAATCCCCTCGTCATGACGATACATTAGTGTAAATTGCTAAGCTTGGAGTTGTGCCCACGAAAAGTTGAATTTGTAAATTTTTTTTTTAAATTCATGAAAAATTAAGTAGACACGGTTGTAACAAAAGTTTTGCTCGAATTTGGCCATGGCATTTGAAATCTCCCAAAAAGCTTCGCTTGAAACGTTACGACCTAACGTTATAGGATATATTTGGGTAATACTTGTTTATTATATTCACATCTTCGAATCACATCCCGCGTTCAGGGAATTCGAGAAAACCCAATTTCGCCAAAATTGAAATATTCACAATGCACACATATTTGTTTGTCACGCTCATATTCTATGATGAATTATTGTTCTATAACCTCATATAGTGAAGTGGCAAGCCCGTTGGATGTACTTTCTAAAACTATATTGAATCTAGTTGTTGCTTCAATGTATCACAATTTACAGATCATATTAGCTAATAATCATTGATCAAAGGATTATTGATCTTGATTCGAGAATCAAACATTCTGGATTCATCTTAAGTTTTCTTAAATCTACTACCATGGGGCTTTATATCATAAAGGAATAATGGACCATAGCCTTTTCCGCTTTTAGAAAATTAATATTATCTGAAATTTTGAATCATGGTCATCACAGCCAAAATATTGGAATTCGGTGTACATAGTTCGAGTCAATCTCCTCAAGAGGAAGCTAGCCCCTGACTTGGCCAAGCCAATAAGTGATAGAGTAAGAGTTGCTTGTTCAGATAACCATATGAATTCTGAGCTTTCTTATATGCTGGAAACATGGCATTTATGGAAACATCAAATTCGACACTCTAATATCAGTATCTGAGTATGCAATATTGCATTTTTCAATAGAAGCGTTTTACGTCCACTTGAAAATAAATGTGAGCTTACCATGGAAGGTACTTAAAGTTTAAATGCATTTGAAATCGATAGACTTACGGCTACGGATATGCGGTGTAAGGAATTGATTCCGACCAAGCTTTTTGACGAAAGCTCAAAAATGGCCTGAGTTTCTGTAAAGCTTCTTGTGGTAATCCCTATTTAGATATTTATTTAGTATGCTTGCTCATCACATTTTCAAAATATACGTTGATATTTACATTATCACGGATGTCCGTAGAGTTCTGACCCCAAAAATATGTAGTTCAGATATCAAAAGCAGTAACTTTAACTTTGAAATGCAACCATGATATCAAATGGTTGTGTTTGTACTAATGGGGGATAGAAAGAGTATCCAATAACTCAACGAATATAAGAAACATTATAAAAAGGTCTTGAGAATAAAAGACGGCGTATGCTTAAAACAAAAATTGGAAAATCGGGCAAAACTTTTGTTACAACCTGATACATCCGGCGAATAGTGTAGTCTGCGTGCCGCGAGTGCGGATGATTCCGCGATTCCCCAATGTTCTCGCACTTTCCTTCTTCCCTATTTTCGTAAATAATTCGAGTTTCCCCAGAGTTTGATTGATTCTCCCTTAGAGTATAGACGTGTGTTGTCTGAGTTCCTGATTTATTGACGCTTATCGTCGAGTTGTTGTCATTCTTGTGTAGAATCTAGATTAGTCCCGCCTTAAAATTGTTTATTACATTTCTTATCTTTTATAAATTATTTCAATTAAACAAACCTCTTTTGTCTATTATATTCTCCGAGTGGTTCGCAGCCACTGAATTATCTGACTCCGCCTTTTATTTCTTGTCCTGTTGACGTGAAAATCGGACTTCTGTGTGCGTCCGTCAGAACGTGCGGTGTTCTGTATTGAGCTGGTCTGTCACTTCTGTGTGCGTGACTAGAACCGAGATTCCAAACAGTGAATTATCGAGGTCGGCCGAAGGCGCTGCTCGATTTTTCATTGCGATTAAAGATACGAATTTGGTTTGGTGTGGCTTCTCCTTTGAATATCACCACTCAATCACCCTAGAAACCCGAAGCGTAGTCTCTTTAATATGAATCACCTGTTCAAGCACAGGTGAAAATTCTCCCTCGAAAAGTTACGTTTATCGCATGCCTCCATCCCTGTCTCACAAGCACTAATCCAGGACTTTCGATAAATCGACAGTTAATTGGATAGAGTGACTATTCTAAGGTATGCACATGAGGGCTGTCCATTACTGAACAGATGTATTTTTCCGAGCACTCAGAAGCACGTGTTGTTGCACTCAGTAACGGTATACATTTGTGTTATGGCATCGGTGCTCAACATCTACATCCTAGCTTTCCGCATTTGCCTCCTCTACCATTACGATTTATTGCTGGGTGATATTTTCGCAATACTATGTACTTTATTACATTCACGCAGGCACAGCTTTAGTATTCATATGAATCAACATCGCATCAACTATAGGACAAATGAACTGCTTATTCTGCTTGCTTCTCTGGCATGCGACTCTACATACAATCCTGCTTATTTGGACGACTCCCAGCTACCGGAAGGAAATGTTGTAAGTGTCGAAAATATACCAATGTTGGTGATGCCAAAACATCCTTGAAAATACTACCTTCAGATGTTCGTCGTCATTGCAAAAGCCGTCTCAAGTAGATATTTTAAACAAATGAGCTCGAAAATTGTCAATCTCAATTAGTGTATAGCACACTATTCAATCACTCAAAACATTCTTATCTATAGTTTGATTGCGAACACGAACACCCTTGCCTATCTATCCGTGCACACGAATCGGGCACCTGCACAATGCAAAATTCGTTCGAGGTGTAGACTGCCTAGTTATTTCTCGCTTCGCAATGCTGAAAATCGATCATATTATTCACTAATGTATACTTTATTACTATATAATATAGGTTCATGATGAATTAACGAATTATGAATGTATACGACTAACGCAAGACAATTCATCCACAACAACCCGACAATAACTTCACATAGCCGATGGTGATACGAGTGTTTCCTTACGATGTCACCAATTCCGCCTTTCAATTATTGATATTTGGTGCACCGGCGAGACGGTTGGTTCAATCTCGAAGAAACTACGTGTTTGCTCAAGATATCAAGGTGCTGGGCACGACTTTTGAAAGACAACACATGGCTAAATCCTTGTTGCCATACTTTCCCCGCACCCTGTAAAGAACAGAAGTACTAATACCAAACCTACTTCAAATATTTTTTTGTATTTTCGAGTCATTATCATGTCTGAGTTATACCGAGACTTGTGCAAGTTGTTCAAGAGACCAACCTTAGTCGACAGAAGTTTGAGCGTTTGGACAATACAAAATATACCGCCACAGTTGCAAATGGCTAATGACTACAAGAAATATGTTATATTGAGAAAAAAAAAACAATATTTGAAATATTTGCATATTTGTTACTTACAGCTGGGACGAGAACGCCAACCATAATTTGTAACAAATCGTTCCGATGAATCGAGTAACCTGTCCAGCGCAGATTTGGGTTGTTCTCGATCATTTTTGCTAGTGTGAATTGTTCTTAAAATATGCTTTTACAAAAATATTATCTAAATTTACCTCAGCGATCAGAAATTTATGCAACTCTTCTTGACGAACGCCAGCCATTCCAACATTGATCACTGGCAATTCAAGAACCACCCAGAAGACGAGCCGAACAAGATTTTTCTTGGTGTTCTTAACAAAAATTCAACCAACTTATACAATAATTTGAAGCTTACAGTGACTTTTTGGCCATATCTCATCCTGACTATCGTCGTATACTTGTAGTGGAGGGTGTACGTGGGAGTGAGTGCGAGTTGGATCATCAATTGGAACATTATCACCAAAAAAGGATATATTTTTAACTAATATCACGCCTCTCACGAGAGAATCGAGCTGAGACAGGGAATGGAGAGGAAATCGTGAAATGAGTTCTAACCGGTTTTGGCCATCCTGGGGCATGCCTGAGTGACCCCCGAAGTATTTTTGAGTAGACTTCATTTTGGGCCTTCCTGCACCGGGTCCCATTTCGGCATCACTCACTTAAAGAGCCAATTTCTGGAAAACCGTGACATACAGTCGCGCCGGAAAGTCACCGTACGCTTTCTTCTGACCGCGCGGCCAGGAACGATCGGTTTTCATTCTAATTTTCTGTTTTAAAAAACTTCAAACTTTCCGGGAAAGTTTGACAGGCGAAAAACTCACCCAGGTGTTCGTATTTTCAGCGCAAGCACCTTGTTCGACAGATCTCGTTCAGATGCATGCGCTCTTAAAATTTTAGCTGCACCTTTCCATTCGTTCACGAGAAAATCGACCTTGAATGTAACATGGTTAAAAAGAACATTTTGAGGATTTCAGCTATATAGGTCGATAGAGCTCGAAAAATGAGCCGGGGTCACTCAGAAGCCAATTTTGTTCTATACAGTCGCGCCGGAAAGTCACCGTACCCTTTTTAAATTTGTAGAATCTTTTTGCTCAGGAAATGCATCATTTTGGCAGTCAGGTATGATGTACCAAATCCATCGGAGATTATGATCATGGTATTATGGTATGACGTCATCGCATAGTTATTGCCACGACAACTGACAACTGTCACGACAAGATTGCCGAATATTGCCGGAACGATACTAGTCGTCCGCAAACTAAACACGGCGCCTAGTCGTGATATGGCGACCACTTGGGCCGATCTTCAGTCTTCCCGGCCACCTATTCTACCACCAGAAGCGCTACTCAAGTCCAGGCGGTTTTTTCGACTCGATTCGATCGGTTACTAACTTCGACGTCGTTTTCCGCCCGGAGGTCTCTCTGCGATTGAGAGTACTAAGCGCCCTCCAACCCCTTCTTCGTCCAGATCTCTGAAGTCTTCCCCCCAACCCTGACTCCGACCCTGCAATAGGGTGACGCATCGATAGCGGATATCGATCGCAGTTGACACCCTTCATATCTTCATCTTCTACGGAGCACTACCATACCGATCTGATGTTTCTCGGTGCAGTGAGTCTACAGTTCTTGTGAAATGGAGCGCCAGACTAGAGTGCGAGCGGTACGATGTCCCTACTCGAAGTCCCCCCTCAAAACTGTTTGATTATGAACTTAGTTATCGCGGGTGTAACTAGTTCTCTTCGTTCGAATTTTTGTGAAGCCTATTAGGTATTGTATCGTCCTAGGAGTTTAGTTGTTTTCTTTCGGCGGGATTGTCATGACTTCCTCATGATTGTTTTAGTGGAATCACTTTTACCTCTTTTGCAATCTCACAGTTCCCTAAGCCACGTGTCATTCTTGCATCTTTGCATCTCCACATGATTCGTGCTGTGTATAAAAGGAAGAGATCCTTTCTCTTCCTCGGCTTATGTGTGCTTGTACGATAAAGGCACTTGGACGAGAGTAGTTAGTCTTCGTCACATGGACATTATCAGATAAAAATCAGATTTTTACTAAAATTTTCCGTAAAGTTATGGATGTCCAAAAAATGGTCATGCAAAAAAGTGATTTTTTCATGCCCTGACGTAAATTATGAGATATCGTTTTCATATTCTCAGGATCATGTGTACTCATGATGGCGATCATGTTGATGCTTTCAACGGGACTCTAGCTACTCTAGAAGCCGAGTTCCGAATTTCAGATCCTGTTTTTTGTAGCTTCGCTGCAGCGAATGTGTTTTGTAGCTTCGCTGCAGCGAATGTGCGACCGAGCAGCATCTTCAAAAATTTATTCTGGGTAGGCATCGGTCATATCTCCAATCATAGAAGTTATGGCGAACAGGAAAAAATCTATGTAAGAATAATGCCGTTTTGAAAAAGTGCAGATTGATTGTGTCATCACTAAGCAATAACTATGCGATGACGTCATACCATAATACCATGATCATAATCTCCGATGGATTTGGTACATCATACCTGACTGCCAAAATGATGCATTTCCTGAGCAAAAAGATTCTACAAATTTAAAAAGGGTACGGTGACTTTCCGGCGCGACTGTATAGAACAAAATTGGCTTCTGAGTGACCCCGGCTCATTTTTCGAGCTCTATCGACCTATATAGCTGAAATCCTCAAAATGTTCAGTTTAACCATGTTACATTCAAGGTCGATTTTCTCGTGAACGAATGGAAAGGTGCAGTTAAAATTTTAAGAGCGTATGCATCTGAACGAGATCTGTCGAACAAGGTGCTTGCGCTGAAAATACGAACACCTGGGTGAGTTTTTCGCCTGTCAAACTTTCCCGGAAAGTTTGAAGTTTTTTAAAACAGAAAATTAGAATGAAAACCGATCGTTCCTGGCCGCGCGGTCAGAAGAAAGCGGTGTGAGTAGAATTTATCTGTTGAAAGCGGTGTGAGTAGAATTAAAAAAGGTTCAGACGATTTGGGAAAGTTCAACAGGCGAAAATCTCACCCAGGTGTTCGTATTTTCTGCGCAAGCACCTTTTTCGACAGCTGTCGTTCAGATGCATGCACTCATAAAATTTTAGCTGCACCTTTCCATTCGTTTTCGAGAAAATCTACCTTGAATGTAGCATGGTTAAACTGAACATTTTGATGATTTGTATAGATCGATCGATAAAGCTCGAAAAATGAGCCGTGGTCACTCAGAGGTCAATTTTGTTCTATATGTTACGGTTTTCTATAAATCGGCTCTTTAAGTGAGTGATGCCGAATTGGGACCCGGTGCAGGAAGGTCCCAACTGAAGTCTGCACAACAAGACTTCGGGGGGCACTCAGGCATGCCCCAGGATGGCCAAAACTGGATAGAACTCATTTCACGATTTCCTATCCATTCCCAAGAACGACAATTTTAGCTCGATTCTTTCGTGAGAGGCGTGATATAAGGATGTCAGGGAAGCCAAAAATTTGTAAAATTTGTACCGTGCCGATATGGATACCCATAAGTAAGGTGACCTAATAAACGCTAGCTTTATCGGAATGCACTTCCAAAGTACCGAATTACTAATACCAGATGAACGTATACATCGAATTGATTCTGCATTTGTGAGTCCTTGTCCTTTTTGAGTTATTGTTTGGAGTATCCATTAAAGACTGACCGTTCCAATGTGGATTCCCATAAGTGTGCCACAAGCGAATCCCGTGCATAAAAAGCCAAGTAGGGGAGCAAGCGGAATAGGGCATTGCATGAATCCCCAACCGAAATCCGATAGCAACATTGCGGCCTGGAATGTTCAAAACTCACACCCATTTCAGACATAATTGGCTCTCCATATTTGATTTATATAACGATATATGAATGCATGTTTTTTACACGCGGTTACACTTGGAAAAAAAACGAAGGAAAGGAACTGGTTTATATTATAATGTAGTAGTATTGATTCAGCAGACCTGTGTTATCATCAGGTATCGCGCTAGTGGTTTGCCGTAGTCTGGAGTTTTGAATAACATCAGCTAGAAAATTATAATCGAAAGAATCATGGTAATTGCTCCTGAAATATACCCGTGAAATAGTGGTTGATAATGCGATTTTGAAGCTTTGCATTAAATTTCCGAATTTGTTAAACGAAGAAAATGTATCATACCGATGGAGTGATAGTAAACTGGCATAAAGGAAATCCAGAATGGATCTAAGGTGAAGTTGACCATTTTGAAATCGGGTGCGTTCGTGGAATAAGTCTGAATTCTGTATGTAGCCAATCGATAATTTTACTAAATGAAGACGAACAGCAGAAAGGGTGGCAAAAACAAATGAACACGAGAAAGATGGTGGGTAAGGTGGTACAAGCGTGCCTTCGACGAACCTGCTTCACCTGTTACTAAATCAGCTGCAGGCCAAGCTCACCAGAATCATTGCCTCTGCTCCGAATTGGGACAATCGATCAATATATGTATGATTAAATGTTATAGTTATTTGAAATTGTAAATGTATACGATGACGAATGTTGTGAATTGTAAAGATGTCGTATCTTTGTAGATCATGCACATCCATAGAATGGATCATTCGAAACGACTGATTAAAAATTGACTGATATATATAACGAGCGAAATATAAATGCGAAATATAAACACAAGCTTCGCGAGAAATGATCCCTTAATTATGTTATATTGCAGCTCTCATATGTAGGAGATAATAATTTGGAATGATCGAGGTTGATCGAGATCTCCACACAAGTGGTCCAAATCGAGCGCATCAAGCCATTAAAGATCATCTGGAACTGTGAAGTGTAAAAACTGTGAAGTGAACACTAAATATACCCAAAACAACGGAATGTTCTACTAATCCTAATCTAGAAGTATTATTTAACGTATAATTTATTAAATCGAAATCGTTCCGAAATATCAACATGTGGCTCAACATGGTGCTTGTGGATTTAATTATTCGTCCATTTGTTCTTCCCGGGGAAACCGACAAATTTCATCGAATTCCGTCACGGATGTCGTGAAGATATGACAAATTTTGTTTATGAAGTTGACTTTTTCTTGTCTTGTTCATTAGACTCCCAAGAGACTCCCAAAATTGCGTATTTTAATCTTTATTCTTTAATCTTTAATCTTTATCACCGACAGCATTAATAGCCGTTCAGGAAAGAATAGGGAAGAGCAGGTCGGTCTTCGGGCTCGATCACAGCGAGCAGGGGGAATGGGGTGGTGGTATGTGGCAGTTATATGTTATGGCAGTTATAGTATTTCACAATCACTATGCAATACGACGAAATAAACGTTTTCTTGCATATTTTAGACGATTTTTTTTGAATAGACTAAGTATGTAATTGTTGTATCACGTCTTCCCCAGCCAATATATTCTAAATGAAAGTTGTCTCAAAATACTTTAATTTTTGTCCATTTCTAAAAGATGTGAAGTATTTCCGGCTCGCATGGATTATGACAAACATGTCATGTGCTTCCCTCATGGGTGTGGAGATTGAAAGTTGAATATTTATTCATCTTATTCTTGCCGAAAATTGTGCTTAGTGCTATCTCGGAACGATTCAGCAATTTCAGATTAAGTCATGTTTTTACCGTACTGTATTTTATTTTTTGTCAATAATTAACAAAAAAATCAATAAAATAATTATGTATTTGTGTAATGAGCTATGATTGTTCGATTCTCAATAATGCAGTATTAGTGATTAGTTTCATCCGTTGCCCGGCTGAGCAGTTGCGGAAGCCGATCCGTTGTAGGGAAGTACGCGAATTTCTCCGTTCACGCTTGCTTCACATCCAGAAGACATGTTCTCGGGCGACTCATCCATCTTGTTTCTGTTGGAGTTGAACGCTGGAAATTTTATATGCGTTACCAAATAACAAATGCAAATAAAGTGAGATTCGTACCCTAAAATCTAGCATCTGAATCATATTGTAGAGATTATGGAAATAATGAATCCATTCTAGAACAATTGTACCTCCATTGTCCGGCTGAGCAGTTGCGGAAGCCGATCCATTGTAGGGAAGTACGCGAATTTCTCCGTTCACGCTTGCTTCACTACCAGAAGACATGTTCTGGATGTTTCTGTTGGAGTTGAGCGCTGAACAGATTAATATACTAAAGTTTTAACTCTTAAAAGAAATACTCCCCGATTCACCACCATATCCTTATACTATATTCGCACACATTCTGCTCTTGACGAAGCGCCCTGGTACTGTACAATACAAATAAATTTAAAATATATATGGGTTAAATCAAAACAATAATTTCCTTACCCTGCGAGCAGACGAGTGCGGCAAACAGAAAGATGATAGTACTTCATCGAGAGTCCAATGGAAAGTTCCGTCCTACCTGTGGATTTATAGCCAGCTGGTCTGGACAAATCGGAATCGTCATGCATATAGAGAGAAGTTGTTCCTCTGATCACGCTCATCTATGCCATCTCTCAACCTTCCCTGATCTCTAGCTCTTCTCTATCTGATCATCGCGACAAATGCGCGTGCATCGCACGTACGGTGTACCTAGATGACCACGGTTAGTCAGAGTAGCTTACGAGGAGGTTGTTACTTCGGACCTCCGGTGATTTTGGCTATAGGTGAGGCCAACGAATCATAATGATCAACATAACGTGTTATGCGGAGATGACACTAGGCTCCTTCCGAAACAATGACTAACTGTTT
Organism: Pristionchus mayeri; assembly: GCA_036245805.1. Taxonomy (NCBI): domain Eukaryota; kingdom Metazoa; phylum Nematoda; class Chromadorea; order Rhabditida; family Neodiplogasteridae; genus Pristionchus; species Pristionchus mayeri. The sequence goes on along the minus strand of BTRK01000002.1, from coordinate 38,870,153 downwards.
GATCAGTTGAGCAGTGAAACAAAATTCGGAAATATTTTGTCAGAAATATTCTCAAGTTTGCCTGAAGCTCTTTCCCGTTGCATTAAATTGACATTCAGTGTATTGCACATTCGAAAGACACAATTCCAAATGTATTCCCATATACTTCATCCCACAGGTGTACTCGCAATAGTGTCCTTTCGAGGCTGGCAAGACATTGATGGAGCAACGATCGTCTCCTTACGTTTGTGACAAAAAAAGCGCCTGTTGTACTTGTATTTAACACAATTTTGGTTTCATTACTCACAAAATTGCATTCCGGTAGCTCGGAGTTGTCATGATGAGCAGGATTGTACGAAAATTCGCGTGGCAGAGTAGCAAGCACAGCACACAATTCATAGCTCCTGAAAATGAATGAATTTTTGGAAATAAGTTGATAATTTACCTGGAGTGAACCACTCGTTCGCCATTGACAGAATGAATATGAGAGTAGGTGCAAGCAATACGACAAGTGGCACAAAAATCTGTGTTTTGTATAAGTACTGGATCATTCGGTCACTGTATCCTTAACTTCATTTTACACTCTTTCTAGATCGGTCGAGGAACGTGAATGCGTTGAGTCACACTCAGTGCCCCTAGTGATTACCATCTATCGCTGCTCTCCCTCCAGCTGTCATAGGAGGAGAGGCAACTAGGCCAGTCTCGAAAGTACTACCATGCAATAAAGACGCTCCTCCCTCTAGTCCATAAGTCTCCAACAACGCAACAGCGGATGCTCAGATCTTGTGTGTTAAGAGAGTGTGTGCATAATAAAGAGTTCGCTGTATCACATCACGTGCAATATATCACAATCATTTTACTGTTTGCATTTTATTCATTTTTTTGCAAATTGATTCAGTACATTTCCATAAATCTACCAAAGATAAACGGATAAACGTGGGGGGGGGGGTGACAATTGCACAACAAATCACCGTCCGATCTCAATTTGACGATTCGAATTTGAAGTTGTTTCGTTGTTACAAGTATATGCTCCCCTACATTTGCATATGTACATATTGTAACCAGGCCTTCTTGAATTCCACTCCCCACCTATGAATAGGGAGGGGGTAATAGTCCAAAATAGAGAAATTGAGTGGAACATCATTCTTAGATAACCAAATGTCGTAACCAATCGATACAATTATTACTTGGTTACAGTAGTTACTGGGGTGCAGGAATATCGATCGGTTACGTTATTTGATGTTTATCTAACCATGATTTTACGAATCGCAAGCGAACGGCGATTTGTTGGGCAATTGTCCCCCTCCCGATAAACATATCTACCTGAATGAGCAGAATTATGGTTATTCGCTGCTGCATTTTTCGCGTTTTCTCACTGGTCGATGAAGTCTTGAAAAATTCAATTTGGTAAACTCAATACTCTATATGCTAACCTTTTCCATAAGGAGTCTGACAATCTTAACTACAAAGAACACAAATCCGCACTGGCCAATAATAATGGCCTAAAATTCGAATGTATTTAAAATTTATACTTTCGCATATGTACTTACATTTAGCGTTAACACAGCTGCCAAGATCGGAATCCACAAATCTTGCTTTATCGAGTAACTAACGCCTACGAATCCGCTATTTTGTATCGTTCTGGCAAGCATTATTTGTTGCTGAAAAAACAGTCGTGTATGCCTCTTAGAATGAGCTATATAGACAATGTTTTTTTTCCATTTTCGTTTGCATACTAATCATAATTCATCGATGCCCGCGGTGACTAAGCAGCAAAATACGATCGATATGCGACGAGCGTAAGGGTTGCGTGTGCAGCAAGTCTAAGCATAACCTCATCACGCAGAAATGAAAGCAGATCGTGCTCGAGACAGCTACCAATCTGGATTCCGACCAGTGGCGATTCGTAAACCACCCAGAAGAATAGTCGAACGAGGTTTTTCTCGGTGTTCTGACAATGTATTCATGCACGACACATTGCACGACGTTAGATTTCCTTTGAAACATAGTCATGAATGGAAAAAAAGTGTACCGTAACAACTCGTTGTCCTTTCATTTGCACTATCGAAATATACTTGTAGTGGAGCGTGATTGTATTCATCAATGCTACTTGTAGCATGCCCTGGATCATCAACAACTGGAATTTTTTTTTCTTTTTTTGTGATACATCATGAACACTTTTTGAAAATGCATAATGCAAAAAAATTAATTGATTAGATAAGAAACGGATGTTTTCTGACCACGCCAATACTCCTTTCAGTTTCCGTTGAACAGGTTAGTCCAGTATAGAGAAACGCGGTGAGAGGCAACAGCAAAATTGGGCAGAAAAGGAATCCCCAACCGAGGTCCACGAAGAGGATGCTGAGCTGGAATAAGCTTCCTTAGTAGGTTTGGATATTCGCGATAGAATTGCGATATCGCGATCGTTTCCTCTCGGCAATTTTCAAAATTCGAGGGTGTTTGATATCGCAAATCAAATGCGAATATCCAACACTGATCCTTCGTTGCCACAGGTAAACTGATGTATTACCTGCAAAAGTAGCATGTAACGGGCGATCGACTTCCCATTTTCCGGTGTTTTCGTGAGAATCAAGTAGACAACAAGTGATGTTAGCAGCACAGTTACGGTACCTGAAACATCATGAACAGCGAATACATGTTGGAAATCTTTACCTGTGAAGTGAAAATATAAGGGCATGAATGAAAGCCAAAATTCGTCAAGCGTGTAGTTCATCATTGGAAACTCACCCAATGCAGAGGCAGAGCAAGTTTCCACATTCAAGGTAAATGCGCAAAGCAAGCTCTGATACTTGGAAACGAAACAAACAATTGGTATCGACTTCGATAATTACCTGTTCCATGGTCGACTAAGAATGCACCATTTCACAATACCATAAACAGAAAAAAGGGGGGCTGCCGCAATCTATGATTCAAAGTTCCAGCTGCAAATTTTGCATTCAAAGCGGTGTTTTGTTCATTCTGTGGTATTACGATATCGTGAAATGATGGACACATTCATGCACTATCATTGGCATTTATGCAGTCTTCTGCGCATTCGACATGTATATATCAGCCAATCTCGCATTGGAACGACTCTACAAATCTCATTTGGAGTAGAAGCTGCATTGATTATGGCTTCCAACAAGGAGGCCCTCTTCACACTCTCTCCATAATCTCTTCAACGTGTGAAGAAGAGGCTTCATAGGATAATCTGCAGATATCGGTCACTAATTTAATTGTTTCGCTGCTCTTGGAATCTCAAACCAGTGCTCCTCACGTCTCTGCGACATCCCAGAAGACCTGCAGTAATTGGCTCAAGAGTGCACACGGTTCAACTCTAGGTATTTGCGGCCATTGAATCAACAACGTGGCGTGGCTCTAACTAACGATATTCCGGATTTCGATCACAAGAGATGTTCATTAAGCCGTCACTGGCGAACCTAGCGAGCCTCTTATTCCTCTCCTTCTTACTTACAGCAATAATGCGTAATCTCAAACCGTTCTTCCTCCCCACAAGCCAACTGAACAAGATGATGAGCACAAAAGACGGAGTAGTGATGTAATTTCGAAATTTGGATCACAGTGTATTCATTTCCAAACAATCTAGACGGGTTACTGAGTATGACCGGACTGTGATGTCCGTGATGGTGCGCAAGTTTTGCCCGACGTATTTTGTTGAACATATTTATTTGAGTTGCAACTGGAAGAACACGAAACAAAAAAATATGTATAGTGCACAATCGGATGGAGTATTTTGAAGTACTTAATTAAGAATACATGAGCCCTACACGGTGTTCGTTTAGTCTTCCTCATTCTCACGAATCATATATATTTTAGGATTAGCAAATAGCACATTTAGAGAGGAGATGGGGCATATTCTAAATCATGCTGGTACGATTTAGAGGGATGGGCGGGAACCATCCGAGGACTTTGTCTGCATCACGGCTAGGTCTGCTGGGCGTTGGCGTAGATGTGATGCATTCTTTGAAGCAGAAATCGAGCAAGACTTTTTTCTTCACTGCCCACGGGAACTCGGCCAGCCAAGGCAAGTCATCTTTGCATATGAAATTAGAATTCGTTATTACTTCGAACTTTGGAGACAATTTTAAGAACTTATGTTGTTTTCAAATTTGCGGAACGCTTATGTGGAGATCTGGGATCATGACGGGGAACCCGACCGAATGGCCAAAATTGGCAATTTCTTAGGATATGTATAGCGACCTTGTATGTTTAGTAATTGCATATTTTGATAACACCCGCTTGTTTCAAGAGAGTCTACAGAATGAAACGATTATCCGAATTACGAGTTATTTCGTATATTTCGCTGATGGCTAATCATTTGAAATTCCAGAATGATCCCGAAAGAATATTGTAAGGATATCACAGGCAAAACCTGCCCGAACAATTGTAGAAGATTTTTTTAAATTGGAGATCAACAACTAAATGGAATTTCAATGAATTTTCACATGCGTCCGTAATTCGGGCCTTCGCTTCTTCATGTGGCACACTCTATCGACCGGTCTATCGATTAGAGAGTGTGTAAAATGAAGAGACCGCGGTATCGTTTCTCGAATTATAATATTCACTCACTTTCTTCGGCACTCATCTTCTCGCTCGCTTTGAGATTCGGCCCCCATGCAATCGCTCAGAACGATGAAGACAACGAGAAGGCTTGCGAATCTTGCCATTTGTGTTTGAATGAGCACGTGTACTGGACACCTGGAATATCGTGATTGTGGGGCAGAGCTATGCAGATCACGATACGCGTCACTAAAGTTAGTAATTCGAGCCTTCGTCTCTTCATTTCACACACTCTCAGGACCGGTCTATCGATGAGAGAGTGTGTAAAATGAAGAGACGATGGTATCGTTTCACGAACTGTACGCGTCACTCTTCATCATTTAGCAAACTATCTACCGATCGATCAGCTGGAAAATGCTGGACATTAAGAACCGGTAACCCGAATTATGAACTCTACAGAGGACCGTAGACCAGTGAGCTCTGTTGATGGTGAAGCCACTTATATATCCATCTAAACTTGCATAATTGGTTTTGGAGCCGATTCATTATGATAAGGTTTCGGGAGAAGTGGTTCCTTGGTTTGACTCTCGTATGTCTCTAACACGTGCGAAACTCGACATGAGCAGGAAGTTCGAATCCTTGCTCTGATAAGTCGAACATAGAAATGCTTTACTGTAGTTTCGAAGAAACAATGCCTGCGTGTTTTTTTGTTACAAGTATAAATAAATTACATTGTGCATCTCAATTCTTCAATATTCATGTTTACAGGTCGTATGTATCAGTCAACATTTCTCATACAACCGTGCACACACAAGGCGAATGTTTCCTACCTAGATGAAATGCATGCTGCGCCAGTTCTCTGTCTCTCACACCTCTCGCTGTTTCACGACTCGAGTTAGCATTGGACAATGTCTAGAGTAGTCAAGCTCACGCACGGCTCTATCAGTGATTTATTTGTCACATTTAATTATGAATGTGTCATTTTCGCATTTCAGCGCCTTTTGTAATCATTAGATGTTGATTTGCCTGAATGATTAACGATTTCGGTTAGCGGTTTTTCAAGCCTGAAAAATTGGCAACTACCAGTTTGAAATTGAGGCCACCCTGATATGGTTATCTTCGAGCTAATTGGCATTGGCCTTTTGACTTTTTCTGCATACACACTCCCTATAAAATTATCCGGAAATTCGTGATGTTCAGAAAAGTAGCATATCTACCCACATCAAACAGAAGAATCTCAAATAGGAACCACACTGATTAGGCTTAAGGCTTCCAACGAGGTGGACCCTCTTCATTCCCTGTGCTATCTCGTGTTGGCAACGCGAATAAAGAGGCTTCATAGGATTAATTACAAATGTTCGTCAGTAATCCAATTGGTTCGCCGATCTCGGAATCTCAAATTAGTGCTCCTACCGTATCTGAGATATCCTAGAAGACCTACGATAAGTGGCTTCACGCTCAGCAGTGTACAATGCTTTTCTCTAAGAACTATATTAATGGAGTCCTTTGCTTAGATCTGCAACTCAAGCTATTCCAGAGAGTATGTGATGTTCATTTAGTCAGCAATATACAACCTCGCAAATCTTTTCATTGTCTTGATCACTCTGACTGAGTAGGATCCCCCCCATCCCACAAGCTCTCCATCCCACAAGCTCGCCCGAGCCAAAATACCACCTTACCTAATCATCACGTCACTCCCGCATGTAAATGTTGGTGAACAAAGATTAAGAAAAAGTATAAGAATAAGAGTGACGAGTCTCAATCCAGTGCTTCCCACGTTTCGATTGAGTGAGATGAATGCAAAAGATAGTAATTGATAATCCAATTTCGAAATTGTGGTTACATATTTGGATTAAATATCCTGTTCCGTTGATCGACACAGTGTGATTGTGATGTCGTTGTGCGCAATTAATTGTTCGATCAAGTCGTTCAACGTATTTATTTGAGTTACAAATTAAAGAAAAAATACGAAACGGAAGACAGAGCACAGTGTACAATGAGATGGGGCACATTGAAATGTATGAGTAAGTTAATTAAGAACGGAACATTGGAGCGTATAATTTGAACGGTATATTGTAAGCGAAGCAGAATCAGCTTGTATCTACACTACACTTATCGTTTAAAGTCGTCCTGAATCCTGTGAATCATTCATGCATAGGAACAATGTATTAAAGTAGGAGAGTTGTGGGAACGTTCTCCAGCATGCTGGTACGATTTAGAGGAATGAACGGGAACCATGGGTGGGTAACATCACGACTGCGTCTACTGGGCGTTGTGATGCAGTACTTTAAGCATGCATCTAGCACGTATTCCTCCTTTATTGCCCAGGGGAACTCGGAAAGCCAGGGCAGGTCATCTTGCATCTGGAATTTAACATTGATCGATCATTGCCCGACCGATCTAGAGAATGTTCATGATAAGATTATGGCTAATCATACGAAAGTTCAGAATCGTTCGGGATGAGCATTGTGAGGAGAACACAGGTGAAATGAGCCCGAACAATTGATCAATTGCAGAACTTATGTTATATGAAATAGCATGATTACGAAGTACAGTGCACATTCACTCATTGTCTTCGGCACTCATCCTCTCTTATTGGAATTACTTCCCGGCATTTTGGTAGAACAAGAATACGTGGCGAGAAGGTGAGAAGTGTGTAGATGTGGTAAATGAAGGAATAATTTCGGCCGAAACCCCTCGTTCAAATTCGATGTGGAGATTACAGGAAATAGTAATGCATTGATCTCTGCGCTGCATTTTACCTCCGAAATGATTCCGCGAGAAGATTTTTTAAAATAATTTTACGATTGCCGGGAAAAAGTAATCGGTTCGCGCTGCGATAAATCACAGAATCATTTCACATAAACTATAACGTTTTTTAGAACTTGCTGGAAATTGTATCTTGGTACTCTCGAGGCATTTCTCCACTTTTCCTCTTCCTGCAAGTTCTATCTGCGAGATTCAGTTAGGATTTAATTGATTAAACGAGGAATGGAAGAGAAGGAGGAGTATGCATCATCAGCATCACGCCTAATGACATTCGCCGCATGGCGTTGTCATCCTTCATTTCTCTTCTCTTCTTCTATTCCCCCATTCCTTGGTGATTCAGTGATTCCTTTTCGATTCGATCGTATATTCTCTCGATTTTTCGTTCCTGGTTGTACAGCTCTCGTCGGAGAATGCTGCATCCCTAGATTAGTTATTTGCGTCGCGCGAATTAGAGACCTAGCGAATTCAGAGCAATTGTCTGACTCTACTCATTTTGCACGCTCTCTAGCAGGTTAGAGAAAGTGAGAGAGTATGGAAATAGGCGAGAGTTAGACGATTATTCCGAGAATTTATCCTTCACCATCTAGCTCTGAAACCTCTTACTGATGTAGAGCCTTGTGATAATTAATTATACCAATACTCCTCTTTGTGTATCAGTTAGGAGGATTACTGCCCTTATATCAGTGTCAAGTTGTTTGCGAATTGATTCACAATAAGTTCAGTACTTTTTGTTCATGATGTACAGTGGGGAACGGAAAACCCGGTCTCTAGATTACTCAGCATATGTGTTATCTTGTTTTGCCGGATCGCCTCGATACCTTTATTATTCCTTACACGAGTCAACTCACACCGAGTCGTCGATCAATTCAGGCCAACCACTTACAATGGCAGATATCACGCTGAACATTCATTACCTCACTACTAGCAGGTAATATTGAAATAGACAAATAGTGATGCACTATGAAAAGGAACGAGGAATATCCTTCAATCAATGTTTCTAGTCATGCTATATTTTCTGAACATTGCAACCATGCGGTATTTCTCAGTAGGGTAGTGGGTTGTTTCATGACTATGTAATTTCTGACCTCGCATTTCAGAGGCATCATCAAGATCCTCCAAATCCTCCTCGGATTCATCATCTGCTCGCTGCTATGTGCAAATTGGTAAGCAAACGCCCCTATCCACTACAGTAATCTGAGAGTTCGCTGGGTTATGATGATCACAGCACCTCGAAAACAACACAGTTACCAGTCAAGCTCGTTATACATCGGGTTATGAAGAATGAATAAATGTATTCGTTTTGAAATTGCTGATTACATAATCGATCGTCTACCAAACCTTTCAGGTGGGGAGAACGTACATGTTTCTATGAAGGAAGACTAGGCTTCTGCTCAGGTACGAAAGCCAGTTATCGCAAACTAACTTTATACTTCAGGTCTCAACTTTGTCGCTGTCATCATCAACATCGTTATGTTCGTCATCAATTTCCTCAGTATCTCTGCGCTCCAACTTGTCAGTCGACTACAGTATCCTTCTCGCCAATATTCGAATTCAAATTGTTACCGTAACCGAGGAAGTTCTTTGTAGGAGAAGCTGTACTCAGCGGTTGCTTTCGTGCTCTTCTTAATCGCGTCTGCCCTGATGATTTGGATCATCATTCTGAACGACTATGGATGGAATTTCTTTTGCGCTACCGTAAGACTTATTTGAATTCCCCCCTTCCTGCACTCAAATTGGTAGAAATCAAGAGTTCTCACACAAAAGAAGGCACATTTTGGGTCGCGCAAATTGCCAATTGTGTTGAAAAGTGAACGGAAATTGACCCTTTCTTAAGAGTTTTGGGCGACTTTTTTCTTAGATTTCTCAAAATTACCAATAATAAAAATTCGCATTTTAAGGCGCTCATGGTCTGCGAATGCATCCTTTTTCTCCGGGACTACCAGATTCTTCACTACTTCGCGTAGTGTACAGGTATACAAGAGCTGATGAAGATGATACATGAAAAAATATGAGAAAGACGACAAATTATTAACCAACATTTTCTTCGTATATACCAATACCTTGTCATTCACAGATTCAACGATTTTGAGTTTTTGCGTATGATAACAATAAAAATTTCGGGATTTTTTTGCATTACTAAATGATGTATCCTGTTTCTTGACGGCATGTACTGAATTTGTGTAAATCTCCACTTCGTCCGTATTCACGATTGCGTGCTGACACTCTCGCACAGCTTGGATCATCATGAGTAAGGCAAGAGTGGTGAGACCGAAGAGAATGGCGTCTTTCTTCTGATTTTATCTAGCCTGTTTCCAATTCTCCTTCTCTCGTTGCCTTGATCCCCCCGGGAGCTCTGCTCATTGTTTGGAGGAGCCAGATGGAAGTGTGATGAGTCTCTGGCAGGTATCACCCTTGCCTGGCGACTCTTTCAGACTGACAAGTACGTCGGTACCTCTTTCGATCCCGCTGTTTTTTCCAAAATGTTAAACTTTTCCTCGCGGCCTTTACTTATCAGATCGATGCTGTGAATCATCATATGGTTATAGATTATAGAGAACCACAGATCAGTGCTCTTTGACACTTCCCTAAACACATTACTTCTGTTTGACATATTCCCACTGAATATCAGCTTTTCCTAGTAGTCTCTCACATCAAGAGTGAGAATCATTTTCTCATAACAATAGTGAGAATTCAAAACCATTTCATCTACTGGAATCGATTTCGAGCCTCTGCCTAAATGAGCATTCACGACGATGTCGCAGTTCTTGCCGGAAGTGCATTCTTCAAATTTGTGAGTATTCTCCCTATATGGCATCGAGCTCTCCTGAGAGGCACCAGGTCGGATGAGACCTATTATGCCATGCAGCCTTTGATGCATCAAATGCAGCATGAAGGCATAGTTCTCATCAGACTTAGCATCCTTTGACTGTGACTGATGGGCAATATGTCGGATGAGAACCTTCGGCTCCTTCCGATGATAACCAAAAATAATACCCTTCGCCAATATGTGCGCAGTAGGTTCACTAAGAGTGAACAAATGCGCCAAGTTAAGTTATCTAGGAGGGTCATTTTTGGCTATTATACGGTGGTGATCATCCGGCCTGCTGATCGAATGGTTCAGGTACTGTGCATTCACATCATCTGCGCTGTCACTGGAATTCTCATGATTTCGCACATGGAATGGAAGAGACGGTAGGAAATGTACTGGGATTTTCAGCATTTTTTTTGTTCAGAGAAAGACGGAACCTGGCGCATAAATCGCTCGCTTTGCTAATGAACATGCACTGTTGGTGGACGCTCGCCCTGAACGTGGGATGGCTCGTTAACTGCTTGATGACATTACATGCTCACCTATCGATGAGGTTTGGTCTTTTGCTTAGCTTGATGACTTCTTTTAACGAGTTGATTAGAATAATGATCATTACTCTCACATAATAAATGAGCTAGAATTTGAATCTTCGTATTGGAGGATCAGTCTTAAAATGAGTTCAATCCGGTTTTGGAAACACTGACTATATGTTTCCGACTGCCCCCTCCCCCATAGGGAATATTTAGTTTTCGATGCAGTAAAATCTGCAATAAAGCCTGCACAATGTAATTTCCCGGGGGGGGGGGGATTCGTCTCCGCTAATGATGCCCATAAGCTGTTGTTAGTCATCTACGATGCTCCCTCGATTCGCTGAGTCATATCGATTTTTTTCCACAGGAATCCATCGGATATTCTGGTGGACGCCTCAATGTGCGTGATTCGAAGAACACCAGAGATGTTAGGAGTGTATGGTGCGTTACTATTCGTCCTGTGAGAACAGAAATTCAAGCAATGATGTTAGTGCGAGTGCAGTGGAGAATGCAAGACAATATGTCGTTTAGAGTATTCATCGAAAACTCAATTAAAACGTTCCGCGGGTATTCATCGGCCATTTATCTTTCAGTATCTCTCATACCGACACCATTTCTGGGATTTTTTTTCCGTTCTCACGATAAATGCGGACGTTTTTTTGCATATTTACAGGATCAATCTTCTCGCAGATGGCAATGGCTGCTGAGCGGTATCGAGCATCGACTATTTTGGGAAGATACGAGAAAACGAACGGATCGATCGGGTACTTACTGAATGCTGTTCATGTAAGCAACTACCCGGTGAAAAGCTGGCCTTAAGGCGAAATTTATAGATTCTTGCCGTACTATTTTTCTGGACAATTCAAGTCTCATTTTATCCCTCCGGCAAGTTGACTCACTGCGTTGCAACGAATCCGGCAGAACAAGTATATGCTGTGTTTCTGGCGGTGCAAAACATTATGTTAAAATGAGAATAAGGTGGGCATAGTTTAGGTACTGATTGTATCCTGTGAAGTTATTACTATCGCCACATTCAAGCGATTGCTCAGTAGAAATATACACATCAAGAATGGGGTGCAGAGTGCACTCACGTTGTCAGAACGGTAAAATCACTATCACAGCCATATTTTCATGATAAAACGGGGGTAGACAATTGAGAACTTAACTGTGCACCGTTATTTATCGAACAAATTTTCAAAAATAATTTGCTAAAATGTCCACCATTTAAAAAAATAAATAATCGCAAGCCCTACATGCACATTCAGCTATCAATTGGTGGAGAATATTCGAATGCTCAAGGTGCTACAACCTGTAATGTGGTGAGCATTTCCAACATTGCACAAAAATCAATCTTTTCCGGTCACACACCTCGCTGGGAATTGTAACTGCCGTCTTGTATCTGATTTTCAAGTTTTTAATCTTCCCGGCTGATGAATTGTATCCGATAGTCGAGGTATTCTAGAACTCAGGACAATAAAAAAAATTTAAAAAACATTTGAGGAAACGATAAACGTCATATACCTGCAAGCAATTATCATGCCAGTTATCTTCCTTGTTCGATTCAAGTACATGATTTAATTAAAAATAATTATTATTATTATAATCATTTACAATTACAAAATTACGATCAGGCAAGAACGGACGCGCAGACAAACAATGCTATCGATGAACAATACAATGGAAGCAGAACATGCATTACGCCACAACAGTGTCATCACTGAAGGATGGTGAAACTGTTGTTTAATCTTTTCCTACATTACCCCCCACGATATACACTTCTACATGTATAACTGAATGCATTGCTTGTATCCAGATAAAGAATGTGTCATGTATAAATCAAAGAATCGAATCCATTTCTGTCGATCTAATTAGCAATGGATGTAATTCAGAGTGATGCCAATGAGGGGGCCCAATCATAGTTGCCCAACACTGGCGGCGAGGTATTTTCCAACACTGGCGGCGAGGTAAATGTCCACCATAGACCATGAACCCCTTCCTATGGGAATTAGTGACCAAGTCGCGTTATTCCAGATATCATGGACAATTAATGAGCATTCATGATTCAATGGCCAGCATAGCAATCCTCACCATTATCTTCATCACTCTGACTAAAATGAATACCGAAAAAAACCGAATCTCAAACCAGTAAATTCCACGTCTCCTCCAAGAGAGGAGGAATTTCAACAGGCGTTGAGTAATTACCCGAAATTCGGGTTTTTCATTGTACCTCCATTGTCATTTATCGATCCGTTCAAGATATTTATTTGATTTTGCAAATTCTAGTAGTAAATGAAACGGAAATCTTGGAAAGTGTATATTCGGATCGCCATGTTACGTATCTCAATAGTTCGGTATATATATGAGTATTCCGTATATATATATGAGTAGATTGATTTGAAGGGAATAAAATAGGTGAAACAAAGTGTAGTCCAACTTGTAAGAGCTACAGTGGTTCTTGTCAATCGAATTTATTATTAGGATTCTGGATTTTGGATTAGCAAATGCTATCATAACGAATGAAAAGTGGGCAGGATCATGCTAGATCATGCTCGTGCGGTTAATTGGTACGGATGAGAACCAGAACCAGCTGGGCGGAGGCGTCGCCGAGAGGCACTGTTTGAAACAGATGTCGATCGCGTCCTGGACAGTCACCGCCGTCGATGGGTCGAGTGGCGCATTGTTAGTGCATCTGACAGTCACGAATTTCTAATTTTATATATCTTTCTACATTTGAAATCCAGCAATTATGACTTAAGAGACCCTCCACGAGAGAACGTAACAACTGTACAGAGGTCCACGGATGGCCAAAATTCAAATAATTTCTGTACTATTTTGCTGAACTGTAGGCCTCGAGTGCTGATTGACGGCTGCAATAACTAAGGCTCGGGGTCGATTTTGAAAAAGTTTCAGGTACCTCCCATTTTTAGGGTCGAAAAAGTCGATATCTCAGAATGACATGGCATAGAGATTTCCTGACGTATTTTCACTCATAGAAACCGAATTTTGATATGCGAATGCTCAAAAATGCGATATGAAAAGGATAATGTCGAAAAACCACTTTTTAGACTATTTATTCGAAATTTTCGAAATGTTACAATTTTGTGCGCAGATTTTCAATTCGATTTTTAGAATCTACACATACAAACATGTTTTAATGCAAAAATTAAAAATTTTAAAAAATAGGACTTTTGGATTCTCCATTCTCCATTCTAGCGCTCGTGATGGGCGGTCGTCCCTGACCCCGCTCTTTTCCGACCTAGTTTGGGGAATCCTCTCCCGTCAGCTTGGGCAACCCGGAGAGTATCGCCTACTTGGTACACTTCAAGAGGAGGAGCACGGACGGATTCCCATCGTCTCGAGTGATCTACCGTCAAGAAAGCCCCGCTGTCTGCGTTGTGAGTTCCTAACCGGCGCAAGTCAGGTGTTCGGCGGCAGGATGATCTACTTCGATGCTCAACGGAGATCCGTCACGATCGTCCCTACAGTTGACCAGAGAAGCCAAAGAAGATCCCATCCCTTGACCTAACGACGCTCTGAGACCGAAGATCCCCATTCCCTCCACACTGAAGTCACCCTCCTGCAGGACCATTGTGCCTGACGTCAGGATAAATATGATATGAAATATGAGGACTTTTGAGATATTTTGATCCAAATGTCCATTTTTAGGTGAAATTGGCAAATATGTCCTCATGCCGAAGGCTGAATTTTCACCATCTACACCTCTAGTAGTCCGAAAATGATTGCATATGATTAGCACAAGCATTTACATCATACTTCATGGCTGACAAATTAGAATAAATCGAAATTTTAAAAAATCACAAAAATCGCTTTTTGAAAATATCCTAAAAATTCGAAAAATCATACCAACGTCAAAACACTTTTTCGATGTATTTTATGTGCAAATTCGAACTCAGCAAGTCAAAATATGTCACAAAACATTTTCCATCTAATATTTTTAGATTTCGAAAAAATTGGTCCCTGCGAGGTGGAAAAAAAATCGAATTTTGAATTTTGTTCAATTATCGCTAATTCGTCGTGGAAATATGGAGATAAGATCTAAGTAGCCTAAACTGAAGTATTTTCGGACCACTAGAGGTGTGGATGGTGAAAATTCAGCCATCGGCATGAGGACATAATTGCCAATTTCACCTAAAAATGGACATTTGGATCAAAATATTTCAAAAGTCCTATTTTTTAAAATTGTAAATTTTTGTATTAAAACATATTTGTATGAGTAGATTCTAAAAATCGAATTGAAAATCTGCGCACAAAATTCTAACATTTCGAAAATGTCGAAAAAATGATCTAAAAGGTGTTTTTTTCGACGTTATCTTTTTCATACCGCATTTTTGAGCAGAAAATCTCTATGCCATGTCATTCTGAGATATCGCTTTTTTCGACCCCAAAAATGGGAGGTACCTGAAACTTTTTCAAAATCGACCCCAGCCTTAGTTATTGTAGCCTTCAATCAGAACTCGAGGCCTACACTTCAGCAAAAAAGTACGGAAATTATTTGAATTTTGACCATCCGTGGGCCTATTACGTTCTCTGGTGGAGGGTCTCTGAAAAATATATGAAATTCTGGTTAGGAAAGTCACAAAATTTAAGGTTCTTGCAAGCAAGAGAACTGAGATGTAGCATGTTTTTCGCTAAATTATTCTAAATATTGTAAAAATATTACATTTATCGAAATATGAAAAATTAAATATGCGAGTATAACTCACTGCACTTTGCACTCTTCCTATCGCGCAGGAGAAATGTCGGGAACGCCGGTTTGAGATTCAGCACTCTTGCTCAGACGATAATGAAGAGGCTTGCGAGATTAGCCATTACTGACTGAATGCCATCGAATTATGGAAATTCATGAGTTGGAGCTAGCGTAGGCAAAGGACTCAATAGTTTAAAAATGCTAAAGGAGAATGCTGTGCCCTCTTGAGAGTGAAGCCGATTTTTTATCGCTCTGAAGCATACTTACGTTTGGAGCGGACGCAAGATGGAAAGGATTAGGATAAATGGTTTCTTGAATCGGCTCTCTCACATCTCTAGTATGTGCAAAATGCAACAATAAGAAGAAGTTTCTAGCGAGTCTTTGCTCCTACATGCCGCAATTTGAATTTTTTTCAGCAGTTTCGAAGATCGAACTAACGATCTTCGGAGAGTGACCGAGTGTGTGCATATCCGGATCGAAAGATCAACTAATAATTTCACAGAAACTGTCTTTCCAAATTTTTCGGAATGCTAGTATTAGACGTGACATTTCCAGAATCTTTGTGTTCCAGTGAAAAGAAAAATCTTTGCATTCTACGAATAGTTAACTAGAAGTTGTTTTACAACAATTCATAATATAAGCGAATTGAATACTACATTTCGAAGAATATCCAAAGAATAATTCCACAGATAATGAAAGGTATAATGTTTCCGTCGTGCTTCGCAAGAAACCACTAGTCCACTCGAAGCATAGTTAGAAGAATGTTCTCATAGCGCCGCCAAAGCAATCAGTTCGTTTCGAGAGGGAGCAAAGGGCCATTGGTGCGGACCAAAAGATCGATGAGGATTCAAAAATTCGAAAATCGCATGTTCGAAAAAGAAAATATTCGAAAAATTGCCCATGAAAATCGCTTCATTGTGGAATAGAGTCAATTTTAAGTGATTATATTTCTTTGTGTTATTAGCAATGTCATATTAAGGAATGATTGCTCAATTCTAGCGTTAATCTGTGCCGGTAAGACATATCCTGTGAATCAAGTTGCAATTCGTAACGCTCTTAGATAAATTCAACTTTATTACAAGTGTGAATTATACGCGGGACCCGACACACTCTGAATCCTGATCGCACGCATCTGAAGACTCCTGAAAGCACATTTTATTTTAAATTTCCCTAATGCTCTAGTTCAGTACGGATCGATATATCTCAATTTCACACCCTTTGAGGGTAAGCTGTGATACAGTGTGTGAAATTGAGACACCGTGGTTTCTCGAATTCAACTACTAACCGGGGAGTCAATATTGCAAGGCATCGCAATCGAATGCTTTTTGAGAATATTAGGAGTAGATAGGGAGGAATTGACGAGTAGATAAGTGAGCGAACAATGAGAATCCATGTACTCCTAACGCCCTGAAAACATCTAATTTCAGGAGAAAAAATAGAGTCGGGGGGGACCGAGAAATTGAATTGATGCTGGACAATCTGCTGTCCTGCTGTAGTCACCTGCATGTTACTTTTTTATTATCTAAATTTCAAATTAAATTGTTCAAAACAAAGGACATCTGCATTTGGATTTCAGAGAACAACCGTGCAATGTAATACATCCGCAATTCTCCATCTACTCTCTCCCTCAATCTAGTCTCAGACGCAGAGTATAACAATACCTCAACAGCACATACGACCAGTGCTATTTTGTATAAATTACTCTCTTGATTTGAGAGGGATTGAATCTGTGAATTCTTTGAAATGATTGTTATTGGAAAATATGGTAACCTTTTGTAAAGCAGCCTAGATATTTCGTATTATGAAAATGTAGCTTATGACAATAAGCACTCCATTGCATATTTGGAGATACAGTGCGCCGATCAGTACTCTATTCCGTCTATACGCTTCAGTGGCGTACTGAAGAAAGGATAGGTGGGTATTTGAACTCGATTAAAGATATCGCAGACTCTTTATATAAAACGCTTTCTAGAAAAGTTGATTTGAGAAACAACTCTACTAAATCTTACCGCTGTCAGAACACCGCCGTACTTCGATGGGACGCGAATTGATTGGAGCACGACCGAAATAGGCACACCAAAGGAAAACAGAGCCGCAACTTGAAGGCATACACAAAGAACGACTGTTGGCCTGCACCAAATCTGATAATAAACGATACAAGGGCAAAGGGGTTTCCTTTATAATTTCTTTTCCCTTTACTTTTTTCATCGTCAAACCCTCGTAGTTACAGTTTTATATATGTAAATCTGCTGCTTTCTTGCCTTTAAAATTGAATTTCAGCTAATTGAGATCCTCACCTTGGCATGATAGAACGGATACCGAATCGCCGTCAGTCTATTCGCAGATATAAACCAAATTGTAATCATCTGACTGGGCCGCGAACCCCACAGGATCATTTGAGCTATCTTAAAACGAAATCAGTACAGTACGAGAAATGCAGGGATGATCGAGAAAATCGTTGGTACTCACTTCAAAGACAATTGAATCCGACGAAATCAAATGAACGTCTAAAAAAGCTGTGAGAGAGCAGTAATTGAATAATCCGTTGAGATGGCAAAGTATGTCGGCGAAACTGCCCGTCTGAATAAGAAATATTCTCGGTCTGTAGTTTGTAAATCAAAAGATCACGCCACCGTAACCTTTGGACAAGGACCATGAAATGTTACCACAGAGACTCACCATGTAAATCGTGTAGAATGCGTTAACGGCGGCCTTTTTCCTCTCCAGAAATACGGCGGTTATTACGAGTGCATAGACGGAGAGTGTGCAGGCAGAAAAGGCTAGGAGCACCACGCCAATTATCTCGAAGATAAGCATATCCCTCTGCAACTGAGAAGGGGTGTCCTGACTTGCTCACTCTCTACAGAAAATTATTGTTGTTTTCAAAAATTTCGAAGTGATCAGGCGACTAAATACAAAAATTGTACATTTTATATTAGGTTGTTGCAAAAGTCCTGTGGAATTTTTATATTTTGACTTCCATCTTCCCGTTGGATTTATAGATGAACTTCGGGATATTGATAACTAATGAGGCATTACATACTCTTTCATATGCGCACCCTATCAGCATTACCCAACCGGAGAGGCGAGAGCACGACAAAGTTAAAATTGCTTAAATTTATCCATCGAAAACGCAACATTTTTCAATATTCTGTTTCCTCTGAAGCATGAACGCTCAATTCCTGGTGGTTATATGAAGCTCCCATATTTACCCTATACATAATTTTTTTCATGGATGCTGGAAGTTACATCCTTTCAGGAAATGAGTTGATCTGGAAATGACTACATTGTTGAATTTCTGTGTTGATTTTGCATGTTTCTGAAAAATAAGAAATTCGAATTTTCAGAAAGGGAGAAGAAGCAGGCCCCACTATTTTTTATGAGAATATAGCCTCTTCATGGGTGCATACAACGCACACATGATGGAGCCTGTATGCTTGGTCTTCCATTCAGAAAAGCATGTACAAGTCACGTGCAGCCTGGGTCTGGTCATATTTTTGCTATCAAGTAATTTGGTTCATACCCACTCATATGACATGTCTAACGTATTTTTTGAAAGAACATCAATGGTACTTCTCACTCAACATTACGAAGTTGTTTCATGAATTTTCCCTTCAAATATCTAGATAAATAAATTTAAATCTAAATGTTGTGCTTTTTTTGCAATTGGGTGAATCATAATTGCTTGCGTTGGTTACATGATCGGTTTGATTGAAATATACGTTTGCAAAGTTCAAGCACATCCCTCAACAACACCACGTTTGTTGACCATTGAGATTTGATACACGCGAGTTATGATCGTTCAAAGTACTGACACAAAAAACCACAAGACTTTTGCAACAGCCTAATAGCAATTAAAAAGGAAAGAGTACTAATTGAACTCGGTTAAGTGTCACAAATAAAGCACGGATCCGTGCGTGGACTTCGCATTGGCGTCGTGCAATTTAGCGCAGGTGCTAATTCGATTTGAAATGAGAGGGGGTGCGACTAATGGAGCAAAGCACGACAGAGAACTGGGGCGTTTCATAATAGAACTGCATGTTTCAGTAGTAAATTTGGTGCAATTGATGCATTTAGTATTTCAATTCTAAGATCTCCCTAGAGCGGAAATTTGCAATCGATTTAACTCATAAAACCAAGCCATATTTGTGCCCACAAGAATCCGCACACCTTGCACAAATCAAGTTGGAAAACAAGCAGGTGGTTTATTCAATGGGGAAAAAAACCCTCCGTTAGAAAGTCATCATTGTGGCATCAAGGTGACTACCAACGTAACCCCCATCATTCTAACTCGAAAAAACTAACTACCAATGTTCCTTCCTCACAAGCTTGCGTTCCTCATCTAAACACGTGCATATTGCACAGGGACTGATTTATGTCGAGAGCATTATATGCACAAGTTACTCGTAATAAAATATTATTAAAATATTGTCTTTGTTTTAAGATTGCGCAAGTAATCCTGTGGGGCTCGCGGCCTAGTCAGATGATTACAGTTTGGTTTATTGCTGAGAATAGACTGACGGCGATTCGGTATCCTTTTTACCATGCCAAGGTGAGCTTCTTAAAGGAGGATCAAAGGCAAAATTCATTTTTTGAAGTTTTCATATGCACGGTCTAGATCTCCCCAACGATAAGAAGCTCCAAAATTTTCACATTGATATCTCCATTCCGAACAGAGCTATCGGTAGTTGGCGGGGAGCCAAATCAGGGAAAGCTCAGGCAACGAGCGAGAGAGCATGCGCCTTGAAGAGAGTTCTCCTCTAATTGAAACATATTTCAACGGCCTTTAATGAGTGGAAATTCAATTTGAAAGTCAACCAATGTAATTCATTTACAAATGTAAAACGTGGCTTGATATGAATAAAAAAGTAAAGTGGCTCATATACATTGCTCACCTTTGTAACGTTGCACGCGTTACTATGCACTGTAAGCCAGTACCTGCAGATTTGGTGCCGGCCTACAGTCGTGCTTTGCGTATGCCTTCAAGTTGCGGCTCTGTATTCCTTCGGTGTGCCTATTTCGGTCGTGCTCCAATCAATTCGCGTCCCATCAAAGTACGGCGGTGTTCTGACAGCGGTAAGATTTAGTAGAGTTGTTTCTCAAATCAACTTTTCTAGAAAGCGTTTTATATAAAGAGTCTGCGATATCTTTAATCGAGTTCAAATACCCACCTATCCTTTCTTCAGTACGCAACTGAAGCGTATAGACGGAATAGAGTCCTGATCGGCGCACTGTGTCTCCAAATATGCAATGGTGTTCTCGTAGTAATTAGCTACATTGTAATCATGCGAAATATGAAGGCTGCTTCACAAAAGGTAACCATATTTTCTAATCATAATCATTTCCCATAATTTGCAGATTCACTCCCTCTCAAATCAAGAGAGTAATCTGTACAAAATCGCGCTGGTTGTTTGTGCTGTTGAGGTATATACTCTTCTCCGCGCAGCATTGCGTATGAAAATAGATAGAGGGAGTGGGTAGATGGTGAAATGAGGATGCTTTGCACGGTTGTTTTCTGAAAACGAAATGCAGGTGTTCACTGTTTTGAAAACATTAATTTGAAATTTAATTAATAAAAAAAACGTACAATTCAGGTGCTCACAGCTGGCCAGCAGATTGTCCAGCATCAATTCAATTTCTCGGTTCTCCGACTCTCTTTTTTCTCCTGAAATTGCGTTTACAGGGTGTGGAGAGCACCTGGATTCTCATTGTTCGATCGCTCATCTACTCGTCAATTCCTCCCTATCTACTCCTAATATTTTCAAAAAGCATTCGATTGCGATGCATTACAATGTTGTCTCCTCGGTTAGTAGTTGAATTATAGAAACCACGGTGTCTCAATTTCATGCACTGTATCACAGCTTACCCTAAAAGGGTGTGAAATTGAGATATATCGATCCGTACTGAATTAGAGCATTAGGGAAATTTAAAATAAAATGAGCTTTCAGGATTTTTCGCACACGGGCGATCAGGATCCAGAGTTGATCGGGTGCTGCGTTTAATTCACACTTGTAATAAAGTTGAATTCAACTAAGAGCGTTACGAATTGCAATCTGATTCACAGGATATATCTTACCGGCACAGATGAACGCTAGAATTGAGAAATCATTCCTTCATATGACATGGCTAAAAACACAAAGAAATAGTTTCACTTAAAATTGACTCTATTCTACAAATAAGTGATTAGGCTATTTGTCGAATATTTTCTTTTCCGAACAGGCGATTTTTCGAATTGTTGAACACTTATCGATCATTTGGTCTGCACCAATGATCCTTTGCTCCCTCTCGGAACGAATTGATTGCTTTTGCGGCGCAATCAGAAAATTCTTCTAATGCCTCGAGTGGAATATTTTGAGAAATACTGGAATGCAGAGATCGTTTCTTGCGAAGTACGACCGAAAACTTTGACTTGAGACCGCAACGCGTTCTGCCAAAATCGTCATACGAGGCAGTTTATGTTCCCAAAACGCTTTCGATCTGAATAAGACCATGATTTAAATTTAGAACGATAACTTAACTCTGCGCCGAATTGTTACCTGAAAACCTTTCTCTCCGGCGGAAGGCTTTGACTAATATACCTTTCAATTTCTGTGGAATGATTCGTTGGTTACACTTCGAAATGTATCGTTCAATTCGCAGATATTATGATCAAATTGGAGTAGCACGATTTTTTGAACTATTCGTAGAATGCAAAGATTTGTTTCAGTTGAAGGCAAAAATTCTGGAAATGTCACGGCTTATACCAGCATTCTGCAATTTTGGAAAGACGGTTTCTGTGAAATTATTAGTTGATCTTTCGATCCGGATATGCACACACACGGTCACCCTCCGAAGATCATTAGTTCGTTCTTCGAACCTGCAGATAACAAAATTCAATTTGCGGCCGCTAGGAGCAAAGATTCGCGAGGAGGAGCAAAGACTCCTTCCTAATGTTGCATTTTGCACATGTTAGCGATGTGAGAGAGAGCCGAATCAAGAATCCAATTATCCCGAATCCTTTCCATCTTGCGACCGCTGCAAGCGAATTATGCAAGTTCAGAGCTATATAAGTCGCTTCATTCTCCAGAGCGTACACTATTCTCCTTTAGCGTTTTTAACAATTGAGTCCTTTGCCTACGCTAGCTCCAACTCAAGAATTTCCATAATTCGATGGCATTCAGTCAGTAATGGCCAACCTCGCATGCCTCTTCATTAAATGCATCTGTAAATGGAGAGATTATCAGTCATTTTCCCTTGATCTACCGCGAGTCTCTAGGACGGTATCGACTGACCTCTTCCCTCCTCTGCCTCTGTTCCCTCTGGCTGTCTACACTCTCTCTTCTCCCCACTGTCTCTCACCATGACCATTGGCACTCACTCTGCGCATCTCTCCATTTACAGAAGCGTTTAAGTACACTACAAAAATTGAGCATGTCTATATGGAAAAACAAAAATATATTTTAAATCCTCACATCAATCCGGTCAGATCGATTATAATTTCATGTTTCACCTAAAGTAATCTTCACATTCTTTGTTTCGACACTGCCAAAACGTACTCTGTGGACATACTACGGAGGGTATACTTTTGGGTTCTCACCCGACCTAGTACCACGGAATCATTCACCTTTTTCATAAATTTCACCGTTACAGTCTATGGCAATCTGTCAGGGTGGCATCGCGTATTTTGTTTTTCAAACACTCAAACTACTGTCGGGCAAGGTGCGGTTTTTTTCTTGCAATCGCGGTTGAATGATCATTCTACATGAAGTACCGAGAGATGATCTAGAATATTGT
This sequence comes from Pristionchus mayeri, assembly GCA_036245805.1. Classification (NCBI taxonomy): domain Eukaryota; kingdom Metazoa; phylum Nematoda; class Chromadorea; order Rhabditida; family Neodiplogasteridae; genus Pristionchus; species Pristionchus mayeri. Next base: position 38,847,064 of record BTRK01000002.1, on the reverse strand, counting down.
ATACGCTAACGGGTGTTTTGATACGATTGGAGGTTACGGGCTCGTTACGCCTCCCCTCCTCGCGTTGCGAAATAAAGATAGCGAGTTCGTCACCTCCCCTCGTATTGCCAACCCTAGTGATTGCCCCGTATTTTGCACGGATTATTGGCCACTAGAGTTGCTCTTCTTAGAATTTGGAATAACGGGGGACAAAGAGGCACTAGGTCGAATGGCCACCGTTGGATGGTGACCTACTGGATGATAACCATAAAATGAACCCTTCTGTAGAACTTTCGCAGGATCATTTTCGAGACTCTATGGAAGGGTCCATTTTTTTTAGTTTTCATCTATTAGGTTACCGACGGTGATCATCCGACCTAGTGCCGGTGATTGCATCGTGTCTTAGCACGGATTATTGACCACTACAATTCTTTTTTTTGGAGTTTCCAATGACGGGGGACAACGATAATGGTGATAATGGAATTTCAATAAGAGCACTATGATCGCTATCCATGCAAAATTATTCAGCTCACGCTTCCATTTGCGATTATTTTGGGCCCGACTGTCGTCATTGTTCTGGCAGTGGTGAATGATTGGATTACGCCAGGTCTGTGTAATGTCATATTTTTCAATTGTAACCATAGTTGCCCACCACTGGCGGCGGCAAGTGAGGCACCGCTCATCCATGATCCCCTAGTCATGGTGAAAGTGAGGCAGCGCTCATAGACGTATAGGGGGTCATGGTCAAAAAATCGATGGTAGGTCATGGGAAGGTCAAGATTAAGTACTGTACCATTCGATAGTACAGTACTTCCTGATACTGTATCTCGCTACCGTAACCCCGATTACCGCAAACTGATTTTTTTCAAAAATTGAAAATATCGTACATAAATTAAAAAGTCAAAGTACCGTAACCAATCGATAGTACAGTACCACCAGATACCGTATCCCACTACCGTAACCCGGACTATCGCGAACTAACTTTATTTTTAAGATGTCCTGGTAACGTGCACAATCGGTCTTTTGTCGTGAACGATCGATTGTACAGTACCTAACTGACTACCGTAACCCAGTTCCTTGGGTCAGATCTAGTTCCTTGGGTCAAACATTTTTCTAAAAATCCAAAATCATTTTCTAAAAATCATAAATCGATCGAAAAATGGTTCTGCAGTAATTAGCGTTACGGTATGATACTTCAAAACAATTTTATTATCGAGTTAGGATTTTTAGAAAAATGTTTGACCCAAGGAACTAGATCTGACCCAAGGAACTGGGTTACGGTAGTCAGTTGGGTACTGTACAATCGATCGTTCACTACACTAGACTGATTGTGCACGTTATCAAGACATCTTAAAAATAAAGATAGTTAGCGATAGTCGGGATTACGGTAGTGGGATACGGTATATGGTGGTACTGTACTAGCGATTGGTTACGGTACTTTGACTTTTTAATTAGGGTACGATATTTTCAATTTTTGAAAAAAATCAGTTTGCGGTAATAGGGGTTACGGTAGCTATATACGGTATCAGGAAGTATTGTACTATCGATTGATACAGTACTTAATCTTGACCTACCCATGACCTACCATCGATTTTTTGACCATGACCCCCTATACGTCTATGAGCGCTGCCTCACTTAAAAAGTGAGGCAGCGCTCATCCATGAATAGGGGGTCATGGAGGTCGCCGGCGGCGTGGGCAACTATGATTGTAACTAAATTTGTTTCTAAAAAAATAGTAAAATCTATAACAGGAACAATTTGAAGAAAAGAAATAAAGTAAATGGAATAAGAATGATATAATATGAACTATAAGGAATCTGTTAATTCAATACAATTTGAAATGTACACCGATAGTATCAACAATTCACAAGACCAATGAACTGTCTGTTCCGATTGCTGCTATTTCACTCGACACTACACACAATTTTGCTTATTTGACTCCAAGCTACCGGAAGGCAGTAATGTTAGTTTCAATTGTCTTGGTAATTACGCATTAACTATGCCTTACTCCATTTGTGGGGTCTCGCTTCAGGTGTTCGGCGTCAACGCAGCCCAAAGAGCCCCCTCAAATTGAAAATAAAGTTTCAATGATATGCACGCAATTCTCAGTATGAAATGTATTTCTATCATACACTGTTCATGCTCGATCTGCATTAATGTATGATAGTTTATTATCGCAATTATATCGTGTATCATAGCCGTTCAAAGAAGCTCCTGTTAGAATCGTGAATTTTAGTGCAAGTGCTAATTCTATTCCATGAATGCGAGAAACACGACATAGAGCGAACTTTACGACTTCCATTTCTATTGTCACGCATGCCAGAAGGGAATACGAAAAACCAAAACATCTACGATACACAATCAAACACAAAATGTTTGTCTGTTTCATAATACATCCCATTATATGTCCCAAATTAATAAAATAAACGAAAATGAATGCGTGCGAATGAATTTGAGTTGTAGAACAAGTGGACGCTTCGATGATGAAGCGAAGATGAGAAAACTTCGGAATTTGCTCTACATACCGAGTTGTGCGCTCCTGAGAGCAATGTAACTTGACTGTCACCACTGAACAAATTATCAAATGATGATAAGACAATTATCAATAATTATTTAATTGATGGATCTGCGTTAGTCTGACAAATAAATGTAGGACCTCTCTCCCAGAAAAGAAATTTTACTGTCCAATTATCGTTCGAGGTTAGCATAAATTGAATGAACAAACTGTCCTCATCGTCACATCGTCCTTATGTGATCGGAATACCCTAGAGTGCGTAAATGATAAGCAGGTAATATTACACACCCACGAGTGGTATACGATAATTGCGAACAGCTGAATCCGTTAGATATTCCGTGTATATGAACAGTGTGAACGGTACATACCATCGACTAGGGTCGGAATAATTCATTACTACCGGGTATTTAGCCAAACCATATAGATTGGCTTGTGAGGCTAAAGTGGACATTTACTTTAGTGTATATGGACATTCCAGAGAAGCTCCAGATGCTAACTAGTGTCGCTTACCGAATTTTTCTCGGAATGGTATTATTTTTCGCAACGTGTGGTGTGGTCACAAATACGTTGCTTTTCATGACTACTTTTCAATCAAAGTAAGTTGTATATTCTTGAAAAAAATAAAATGTTTACAACTACTCTTCCTTCAGGTCGCTTCGTTCTTGCTGCAACATTTTGATCGCATGCTGTGCATTATTTGATGTTGTGCACTTGGTATGAAGATATATAATCTCAGTCCAATGTCCCTCATTGTAGCTGGGGTTTTTCATCGAAATATATTCTTTCCTGGGATTTGGAAGAATGCCCTCGTTCACATACAGCGCGATTATGGTCTGCTATCCTCGAAATGCAATGAAGTTCTCTTTTTTCAGTTTGTCCCCGAAATCTGTGCGTATGCTGGTTGCTTCTGCGTTCTGTCGATAGGCTTGGACCGATTTTTCTCAATCACGCTTTTATCGATCTACAATCAGATGAGGAAACTTACATATCTAATGGTTTGTTGCACAAAGGACGGTTCGAGAAAAAGGAATACGATATTTTAATTAAGTATATCATAATTTTGCTAGAAATATAGTTAATGTAATGATGGACCATGAGATGGAGTCTCTGAGATACATTTTCTCAGTACTGTTTTCAGTTTCATCTCATATCAATAATCATTTTCGCCTCGTTTGTTCCGTATCTGATGACAGCTTATCATTCAAACGAGTAAGCCTTACATTTCTTTAATATGCAAAATATTTGAATTTTAGAGTTTTTTCGTAGATTATGGTATTTTCGAGTAGATTTCTAAAAAAAATTGTCAATGAGATATTATTTAGGCCCGTATATTGTTATATTCCTGGGGCATTTCATGGAGAAGCTCGGGCATTGTGGAGTAAGGCAATGATAATAGTAAACATAATATCGCTAATACCCTATGCACTCATTGGCTTTATCATCCGTGTGAAACAGAGTGAGTAATTTGGAACAAATTTCATTTAAGATAAAACTATATCTCTCTTGTCGAAAGTAGAAAATGAAGAGACTGTGAGCTCAAATTTCGAACTATATTACATATCCTCTCAGCATCCTTCTCATCCTTTTCTGGACGACTACTTCGCTCTCTTCTTCTAGTGACGATATTCGATGTTGGCTGTTGGTTGGCGGCTGTTGCTCTCATTAAAGTGCTCTTCGCAATAAACATTTCCGGTACACAAATATCAGCATCTTTCGTTTATCTCCATATTTTATGAGCACAGTTTAGTTCAATTTCGCGAGAAGGCAATTTTGTATCATTTTTTGTTAACAATTTCTCAGATGAAACACGTTTCGCACTACGTCCAATCGCCGGTTGCTTTGTTCGGTTCGGAATAGCAATCAAGCCAGTAATTTATTATTCTACCAGGTAATACTCATGCCAGTAGAGATTGAGCATTAATAGTATTTTGTTTATATTCAGCATCGAATATCGCAAAGCGCTACGAAGTACACTAATTCGACAAACTCGCACGACCCAACTCGCCTTATTGTCGGTTGTTCGACGTGCTAAAATTAGTGTTACGCTAGCATATAGGCGCTTAATCATAAGCTCCACCTATAGACAAGAATCTATTTGCTTTGTAGATCTCTCAAACAGCAATATAGTCGTTCCAGGAAAAGCGGATCTGGCGCGTAATTGTTATTCAAGAAACGATTACTCCTGAAATGGTGTGATCAATGCTGATTGCGATAATTGCATCTGCTTGTTAATTGTGCAATTAATGTCATGCGCAATCCACCAGAATAAAACAATTAGAATCGATTGAACAAACTGAGTAATCTCATTGGATTTATCGTGACAACGATCCTTCTGAACAAAACATTCATAATAATTTTCAAACAATTCTAATTTTCTGATGATATCAAACAATAGTCCATACTATGGACATACTATGGACTATACTCTATTGAATTGGTGGAGCGAAACGGGAATGGCTTCATGATTTTGCGTTACCATGCTCATCGGGAATTTTTTCGTACTTACCTACCATTTGAATATCTCTTGACGTGCTCCGCTAGATATCTCAATGAAGTTATGATCTAGCCATATTGGGGGCAGCATGATCAACGAAATTTCCAACTGCGACCAGTGATATTTGATGCTTACAACCAGTTATAATTCGGTTTACTAAAAGCTGTGAGCTGTACACAACATCGGCTCGGCTTCAAACGTCATTTCCTCTTATTCACGATAACATTTTCTTAAAACTTGATGCTGATACCGAATGTGATACCGAAGCTGATACCGAATGTACGACATCAAATAACGCACAAACAGCAATCAATATATGAGAGACTATCCGAGCGGATTCACATACACCCGTACAGCAAAAAATAAAATTCCCTGAAAAATACTCCCCAGGGTTAATTTTTCACGTAGAGAAAGAAAATCCACCTTAGAAAGCCGTATCTGTGACCCCTCATTCTCTCTATTGCGCCGAAGTGGGCGGTCGGATTTTAAAAATTTTTTTGGAGGTTCCAAACTCCATAACCAGATAGTGATTCTGAAAGATCTCGACGAGATAAGCATTTTTCCTGTTGGAAGTGAAGGGCTAGCTCATCTGTGAAAAAGTTGATCTGTGAAAAAAATGGCCGTTCGAATTTTTAAAATTGTTGCCCTGAAAAATGTTATTCCATAGCGGGCAAAATAAACAATTTCATTAGATTCCTCGAAATTGTTTATTTTGCCCGCTATGGAGTAACATTTTTCAGGACAACAATTTTAAAAATTCGAACGACCATTTTTTTCACGGATCAACTTTTTTCACAGTCGCCCGAAGACCTCGGACTTGAACGATTTCGAACGAAAAAATCGATTTTTTGGAGAAATCTTTGTTAGATGGACTTCTCGTGAACTGTTATGTGGAAATTCGGATTCTACGAGTGAAAACACGCCAGAAAATCTTTTTCTCGTAAAATTTTGAGATATCGAGTTTTTCGGCATCGGAAATGGAAAAATTTTCCCAAAAATCCCAAAATTCGGAGAATTTGAGATCGAAAAACTCGATATCCCAGAATTTTACGAGAAAAAGATTTACTGGCGTGTTTCCACTCGTAGAATCCGAATTTCCACATCACAGTTCACAAGAAGTACATCTAAAAAAAGATTTCTCCAAAAATCGATTTTTTCGTTCGAAATCGTTCAAGTCCGAGGTCCTCGGTCGACCATTTGACTGATTGCCATGATGAGTTTTTCTTTCAAATTTGGTACACTGGGGTACTTGAGAAATCTAATGAAATTGTTTATTTTGTCCGCTATGGAATAAAATTTTTGAGGGCAACCATTTTATAAATTCGCACGACCATAACTTTTTTCAAAGATGAGCTAGCCCTTCACTTCCAACAGGAATTGCCTCGAACTAACTTGTACATATCTCTCTTTTAGGCATTTATTGCAATTTTTACATTACTATCATTATAATAATGTATACAATGAACATTCTCTGCAAGAGTGCATACTATTTATGTATTGTTACGTAGTGTGGTTTCTTGAGTGCCGAACCAGCTGGTGTATGTCGCGGAAAGAGGGTGGGGAAGTAGAGTGGCAGATAAAGAGTAGGTGAATGAGAGCGCTAAGGGATGGGGTGTTGTTTACACTGGACAAGTATTGATCGAGCCGATGGAGATAGCAGATAGACGGAGAGAGGGGGAAGGGAAAGAGAGAAAGAGCGTGATGCTTTCGTCGGATCTTTTGGCGTTCCTCTCATTCTGCCCGTGGTATTTACAATTATCTTGATAATATGTCTCGCTATCTTCAGTACTCAGTTGATTTCGCTGTATTTACTATCATGTTGCTTGACGTTTTCATTAGGAATCGCATTGCCGGGGAGATTCTCAGTTATTTTCTGCCATTTTCTCCAAAGCATTCGCTGAGCCTCTGCGCCCATTATATTGCCGTATGCATCTATACTGGAATACTGAAATATCGATTTCTCCGAGCAAATATCGATTTCTCCAAAGTTAGATGATATAAACATGGTGGCGTAGTGGTGAAATTCCTTGGTTTTAAGTTACACACATGTATATAAGTTGGAAAATTAATTTCTAAAGTATTTCTGCTGTCAAGCCATTGATTGAGAGAACTGCAGCTGAATTCGGAAAAGACAGAATTCGAAGATGCACGCTGCGTTACACCACGTTGCTTCTTTTGGTTTTCTTGGCTTTCTTCGAGATTATTGATTGTTATGCATTTTTAATGTGAAAACAAGGAATATGCGGTCTAGATTAATGCAATGTACAAAAAAATATAGTGGAATTAGTCAATTAGTGCGTTGCGCAGAATTTAGCACCGAAACCACCGTACATTACTCAGCATGCAGTACCTTCGTTGTGAGAGCCAATGACCTTGTCACATGGGAACCTTGATTTAGTGAGTGTTTACTTCTACTCGATTTGTATAATAGGCCGCGTGGAATTAGCATACGTGCGCAGGCATTGTTTACACAATGGGTGTTCAAATTGTACAGTAGAGTTCGGGAAACTATACCATAGTCTCTTCATAAAATACAGTAGAGAGCGTGAGTAGAATGAAGAAACTTCATTATTTTCCGAACTCCTGAATTTTGACCGCTCATGAAACTCTCTAAATGAAGCTCTCTTTAGATATCGCCTAAATGGAACGGCATCGTACTTGAGCGGATGAGTGAACGAAATCAGCTTCCTGAAATCGAAGAGCTTACTCTGAAGTATGAGCGCGCATGCATGCGAAATGGCGAATATGATAAGTGTTTGACTGTGGACATATCCGTCTCTGAGCAGTACGTGCGCTACTTCGGCATAGAAACATGGGATAAAAAAAATTGGTTATGCAGCGAAATATCGAAATACAGTAAGTAGAATGTATCAGGTTGTAACATAAGTTTTGTCGCGTCCAATCTCTTATGCATTTTAACCTCAGAAATTCTTCGAATTAATTTAATCTCAATTTCGTTATTCATCATCAGTGAGGGCCTTCGTACTCTTTCTTACGCGCATTACTTCAGTCCTGTCAAGGCAGTTGAGGAGGCACATTAGTCAGACGAAGTTGTACTGAGATAAGGATTACAAATCATTTTCACGCATCAGCTCTTCTTGAAAAGGATAAATTATGCCGATTTTGTGTGATTTGCGTAAAGTACTACATATGTGCATAATTTTGAACCACTCACGGATAATGACAAACGAAAATCGTTCTAGAAATGTAGACGAGTTTGTATAATGTGGATGGTTGGTGACGGTCGCGAAAACTTTCGCAAGCCGAATTTTCTTCTCAATAGATATCCAGATCCAAATAGTGGTGGAATATAGTTTACCCAAAGTGGTCAGTATGCAGACAAAGTTTGGGGTAGATTGGGTTCTGTTGAGATAAGTGGCTCCATTCAGAACGATGGTATGTAAATTAAACTAATGAAATCGGCACTTTGTTCATATTCCTACCTCGCACACATGTTCAATATCTGATTTGTTGTGTCCATCCTAACCATAAATCCTTCCCTTACTAGTATCTACTTGGGATAAGTTTGGAAATAAATAGCTTTTGAATGACAATCTTTAATTCGAAACACCTAAACTTGCATATTTTGGTAAAATTGTGCGCGAATTGAATTAATAAAAATTCAAATTTCCCTCAAGTGGAGTGTTCTTTCTCTCACTTGTTTAATGATATATTATACCTCCATGAGTGGTAATTGGAACGCACTTATGTTAGTCATTGTTGTTGCAATTCTGGATTCAGAAGAGTTGGTCAAGTTGGCTACGAATTAGCGGCTAACCTTACACTCAGTGAAGTATATCTTTGATTCCGCTCAACATAGCACCATATCTGGCGTATATTTTGAAAGAGCATTGACGGGGTATATCACCATGCTGTAGAAGTTTGGTTCATTATTCATCTCTGTGAACTAGCACCTGATCAAACGAATTAAAAAAATCTGCACCAAATTTAAATCATTTCATATTAATATTTTTCGCATAGCCAGCGTGCGCAGTTCAGCTCTACCCTATGGTTTGAATGTGCATGAACACCCCAAACATATACTAGGAGGTCAGGCATTGATAATGTTTGAGAAGTATCCTTCATGGAAATATTGTGAACCTCTGAAATGCGACAAAACTTATGTTACAGCCTAATATGTCGTAAAAATGTATTTCTCCATTTCAGCTCGATGATGACCTTAACTCAAGTCGCATGGCACATATGTTCAATCGATGTTCACTAATTGATCAGTTGACTGTCAATATTGATCTGTTCGATCTCGACGATCTCTTTAATGGCATCATTTCCGGTTTGACTATAGGAGAAATGAAAGTGGAGTTGACAAATTCTGCGCCTTCAGGATCAATGTAAGTTCATTAATTAACTCATTTATTATCAATAAGATCATGGTATTTTGCAGAACAACTCTTAGAAACTTCATTCAATCCAAACACTGGAGGTGGAATTCGAATATGAGTACAGATTGGAATCGAACTATCGGGGTACGTATTTACTGGCACTAGATCTGACTATTGCCGTGGGAATATAACCTTCAGAATGAGAACCAAAAATATAAAACAAAAAAACACCCCTGTATAGTGTTCACAGTAAGCACTCTCACCGTCAAACAACCTTATTTTCTATGAACACTGCCGAAGAGTAACATTTTTGTTTTTCACCCTGAATGGACACGGTAATCACCCGACCTGGAGCCGTATTCCGCATTTCCAATCGTACATTACTTTTTTTTGGCTAATTACAAATGATTGTTCTTTTTACAGCTCTATCCACTCTTTTCATCGAAGCAATTCGCTCGATTCCTTCAATAACTCTCGCCTTCGAAGTCGGTGATTGGCAAAATAATGAAGAGTCCGATTCGGGTGATGATGGATATGGATATGGATATGGAGGCCGAGGCCAATACAGAGATAAAAGAAGCATTTCGATACAGTTGTAGAAGAATACAGACGAAAACTAAAGAGGAACATCGAGAGTGTGGAACATCGAGATATTCTATGGACATCCAACATTGTTTCGCGATCAGTTCAGACACATCGATTGTATCTAAGATAATAGCGACAATCGAACGTGAGGGCAACTAAGAACTGTAATGATTAAAGCAAACTATTCAAACGATTTTTTTAAAAATTGTAATACCACATTGTTATACATGTTGTGAAAAGGAATAAATGTAATTTGTTGTTGTATCGTAGAGTTGCCCCTACTCACAAGATCCTGCGTGATCGCACTCGAGTGTAGTTTGAACCCTCACTCGAGTTCTCCCTCCCTATTCGCGTGGCGCGCGCTCATTGGTCCGCGTCACTATTGTGCAATCGGGGCCCCGCCCCCTTCCCTCTCTCGCCCCCCTCTTCCCATCCTCACTCTCTTCCTCCCCGTTAGTTACGGCTAGTGACTAGTTCTCCCCTTAGTTATTAGACATTTTCCCCATCCCCTGTCGTGTGATAAAGTGTCTACAGAAGTCCGGGGTTGAGTACAAGGCAGGGACACAACATTTGTATTCAGCACGTAAACAGGAGTGATCCGTCCCCGATATTTTCGACCAGGTTACGGTGGATGGTTCCACGGAAGGCAAGTCTGAGTGCGAGCGCCATCTCTCCGTAGACGCGGGTGATCTCGTGACGGTGCTCCTTTTGAAGTTAGATGCTGCTTTCGGTGTGTTATTATCGTGGCCTAAGGTCGCTTCGGGAAGACGGAAATTGAAAGAAAAAATGGAACGGGAGAAAGACTCCATCTTGTGACCGATGTGAGTGAGGAGGTTGAGAGAGGGGGCGAGCTGGGCTCAATAGGTGCGGGATAACGCGTGTACGGATTCTCCATCGGCTAATCAATACAACAATGCCTTTTAAATAACTAAACAAACAATGTCAATTTCCAAGTAAACAACCAGTCCGCGATCCAAACCTAGCAAGATCCACGCGAAATGCCGTCATCATGCGATGTAATTACCGTACTCTTGCCGCATCAGAGCTCCGGTCTCCACGCGTGCACCGTATTTGGGCTTTTGAGTTAATTATTCATTATTTAGAAAATACGATTTGTGCCCATTTCCACCACATATTAATATTTTTTCTTGCCCTATGGCCGTAACATATAATAGGTGGAAAATGCCATTGTCTTGTAAACATGTTATATTGGAGAGATGTTCTGCAAAATGCATCTCTGATGACCAAGAAAACAATTCTAATCAGCACTCAAAAACAATTCTCAAACTGTTCTCATGAACAAAAGCAACTCTCAGAGCATGACGAATTTAAATATTAAATAAATATGCAATACGATGAAGCCGTCGAGTTTCGTCATATCTGCCCAATAGCCCCGCAATCAGAAGTGTAGTCGCTGTCGACGCTGCAAAACACAATTGGCTCAAACTTCTATTGACTCTCTCTGACATTTTGCGCAAAGAAAATTGGGGAGAGCGGGAGGGGGGGGGGGGGGTAGAACGGTATGCCTTCTCATTTCACTGTCCAACGCCCTTGCTTTTACAATATTTAACTTACCGTTTGTCCTCTTTGTTGTCCACGATAGCGATCACAGCAAGCCAGAATCCAATTCCTACTCCAGTGCCAACTACGAGGCTCCCGAAGGTGCTGCTCTTGGGCCCCTGGTCAGATACCGGCCGACGACCTGGAAAATTGTTCTTGCATTACAAACTCAACTGATTTAGGGCTGGCCCCTTTGAATAGTCAAATCAATCAATCAATTTATCAAATCAGGCAGTGTGCTCAGATGATGTACTTTGAATAGTATCGAATTTTTATACAACGCATGCGGACTATTTCCCGCACTTTCGGACTCTTTGTACAATTGAGTTATCCAAACAGATAAATAACACAATTGTAAGCTTACTCATTATGGAGACATGTCTCGTAGTGAAGATCGCTCGGGAGAGTGGAGTGGCGGTAGATTGGGTAAGGCGAACAGCATTTGTGAGTATATGTTCAATCATGGTAAGATTTGATTCTGCCAAATGATTGATATGGGAGTGAAAGGAAGCAAGCTATAGGTGCGAAATAATGACGAAAATCGGATTGCGAGAATCAATGACGTCATGAACTATTTCGTTTTTAGGATTAAGTGTTGATGAAATGAATCACATTGTATATCGATAAAACATACTAGGAAAAGGTACGATAATTCAAGATATACAGTACGTGTTAATCGCCTTGGTCATGTGCGTGCGCGGCGCTGCGCGGCGCTGCGCGGCGGAGCGCGGCATGCGCGGATTGATTTTGCGGAAAGAATATTGTTTTTCACGATTCGAACCTATTATTTTCGAATTCTTCGTAAAATTTCGCATCGGAAGGACTATTCATTCATATTTTTAGAAAAAATAAATCAATATTTTGAATTCTGTAATGGTCCAATCTACCGTAATCCCAGTTTGCGATACTGTAGCTATCGAAAAGTGAGATTACGGCAGGTTGCAGAAATTCCGCATTCAAAATATTGATTTATAAATATAAATATATATTTCACGCCCCACCAAGGCGCCTTGACCCATTGGGGACGGGGAATTGGTAGTCGTGACTAGATCACGCAGGTAAATAGGTCTGGCGAAAGGTGGGCACTCCGGACTGAATCTGCCCAAATTGACGCTGGCCTAGCAGTGTTCTCCCGCGAGCCCAGTCTCGAAGACGGGATGTACCTTTACCTTTTACCTTTACCTTTCAAAATATGAATGAATACTCCTTCCAATGGGAAATTTTACGGAGAATTCGAAAATAATAGGTTCGAATCGTGAAAAATAATATTCATCCTGCAAAATCAATCCGCGTAAGCCGCGCGCCGCCGCGCAGCGCGGCACACGCACATGGCCAAGGCGATTAGCACGTACTGTAGCTCAAGTCTTGGAGACGCAAACAGTCCCATTCAAAAGATTGCCCAACTCTTGGGGACGCGTACCGTATCGGCGGGCGAACCAGAGGGAATACTTTGTATCATATACCACGTAGGACGCGGCGTCCTGTCTCAGTCCGAGAGAGAGAGGATAGAGAGAGAGGTGTGAAGCGTGACTGACCTCTCTGTGTAGTATTCTTCCCGTTCTATCACAGTCAAAAAGATATATTAAAAAGCGGAACGGTTCCATTTACGATATTCATAGTGAAGGAATCAATCATCAATTGTGATCACACGACATACCATACTCATCTTGATGTTTATCAACTGTAGGATAAGTTATGTTTGATATGTGAGGAAATGCGTTCTATTCCTTCAATTCTGACGTGTGAAATCATCGAAGAAGAATATGGCGACTATTTAGACACTCTTGGTGACTTCGTTAGAGTTCATATGAAGAGAACGCGCGGAACATCGAATTATGCAACAGACATCCGACTGTGGACTGACCCAGAGAGCCCGTTAGAATGCAAGGTAATAGATACAATAATACGTGGGTATGACTATGAACTGAACATATGACTATAATGTGTCATGCAAATTATTCAAATACAATTATATTTTGAAATTGTATGTCAAACCTTGTAGAGGATTTCGTGAAAAGCAACAAATATCATTTGTATTATGGACGGAAACAGGAGTGATTCCGTTCCCGAGCTTCTCAACCAGGTTCCAGTGGATGTTTTCACCGAAGGTGAGTCTGAATCCGAGGGCATTATCTCTATCGACGCTGTTGTTCTCCTGACGGGGTTCGTTCCGAAATTAGACGGCCGCTCGTCTGCTTTAGCATGCACTTTTGATTGTTATTATTGTGTCGGAAGTAGGTCACGAAGCGACTCCTCACTTTCGTAATAGAGTTCGTAAATCGGGCTTTGGTCTCTTCATTTCTCGCAGTCTCTAGACCGGTCGAGCGGTGAGGGAGTGTGTAAAATGAAGAGACGCTGGTGCCGTTTCTCGAACTCTATTTCGTAACTCTTACAGACTCTGTCTCATCGGGAAAACGGAAGTTAAGATGTAGGATGGAACGGAAATGTGGTTCCATGCTCAGATCAGTCTCGATTTGAGTGAGGATGATAAGAGAGGGGACTCGCTTGACTCCATGGGAGGCCACATCGTGTCATTTTACTGACTGCGATGAAACGCCTTGTAGAAGCAAATCGTGGAATGGAAAATACGTCCGAATTGTGAATAGATCGAACCACATGAGCTCCTTCCGTTTCCCTGCTATTACATAATCTACAAGTGACGTAATGCGATCAACAGTCCACAATAATCGCGATGCCCTCACTTCGCCAGTGCTTTCTAAAATCATTTGTTTTTTCGCCCTGCCATCCCTTGATCCCTGTCAACCAGTCCGAGAGCCAGGAAGAGAATCGAGGATAGAGGAGAGTGCGGAACAGGGGCGGAAGATACATCTCTATTATGGAGATAATCGCACCCTTCGCTGTGTCCCCCATCGCACCTCCCGCCTGCGAACTCTTGTCCTCTAAAATTCCACACTCTCTCGCCTGTCCCTCTGCCGATCTGCCAGATACTTGGGGGTTGTGATCGATGGGGCAGCCCCGTCGCCTAAATACGGTAAATCCGCGCCTCGCGACCGGATTTTCGTTTGTTACGTGGTATTTCTTTTTTATGCATGCACGTGCGCGATTTTCAATATACGCGCGATCTTTGACCTGAAAGCTATAGTCGAAGCTAAATATGTTCGCTTATTCTGGTTTTGAATAGGGATGTTATTGTAATTTCACGCCAGCTCAACGATGGAAAGCCAAAATGCAAATGATCAAATGCTTCTGTTGGCAGTTTGAACAGCGAAGTTGGTTGACACCTTCTAATTGGTTTCTTCTCGCCTTCGACATCGACAGATAGAGCAGTTCCAGAATTGTCTCTCTCACTTTCGCACGTTCTATCGCCTCTCTGATCTTTCTCTGCCGTCTAGTCTCTCTCATTTGCTCATTATCTCTCAACGAGAGGAAGCACAGCTCGCATTAGTCACCGCGACCTTCTCCTGACTTCGGAGTGCAGCTCATTTCGCTCTGATTCAATCGAGAGATGAGTCGATCTGAAGAGGACATGAGCCGGGCTGCCGAGCCAGATCCGGAGAAAAGCCGAGGACCGACGACCCTGCATCCGGCTTTTAGTCTGCTCTCACTCGATGGCTACAAGTCAGCATACAGTAGTATGCGCGCGCTGCGATCCAGGCCGTTACCTACGATCGAGGTAGATCACAAAATAATTTTGTGCAAATTTTGTCATTGAATAGTCGAGACACGATATTTACACATGACTGCGTGTTTAATCGCCTGATTGTTCTACCTTTAGATCATACTTTCGCAAAAAATCGAAAATGCCATACCAGTAGAGGAACTCTATTTTTGGGATACTAAGCATTTTCAGTCAAGAAATATGGACTATTTTCACATCCTGCACCGTCTCACGAGGCACCCAGGAGAGAGAGTATGCAGAATGCAGATAGTCATAGAGTATGGAATGCGCCTAGTCCTAGTCATTGTTTTGACCATTACTCTCGCCTGACTCATTTGCATAAGCCGCCGGAAATGGAACGCCTCATATTTAACATTGTCGTCATAGACTCCGATTGTTTCCCGTCCAGAATGGAGGTTGCATCGTTTTGGTCCGGAATAGAGTTCGATAAACGGGCCTCCGTCTCTTCATTTTGCACACTCTCTAGACCGGTCGAGCGGTGAGAGAGCGAATAGAATGAAGATACCGTGATATTGTTAATCGAACTCTAGTCCGGTATGTGTGTTTTCTGCAGTGTTTTGCTCACCGAGTCTTGTGGATTCTCTTTCACCTAGTGCGCACCTGAGTTATTGGCAATTCAGAGCGACCAAGGCGACAACACACTTTTTAGCTGTCGTAAATCTTCATATTTTCCGTTTTTGTATCTAGTTTGTTTGGGTGTTTTTTTTTCTCTTCTCTGGATATATTGGTTTCTTCTTATCAAAATCCCGTACTCGATATTTGCCTTTCTGCAAAGTGGATTCCAGTGATATCTCAGCAATCAACATAGTAGGTGTCATTTATTTTCCAGAACCTCATTTGTATTGTTAGAGCACTAGAAAGGCCAGCATTATACGTGGTGGCTACAATTTTTGCGCGACCTTTCTGGATCGACTAGAGACTACACTTGGTTGTTATCCGCGATACCCAACAACCGCGAGAAAATCTGTCTGACAGGCACGTTTTAAGAGCATATACGAATAATATCTGTCTTTCCACTTATTCAGTCAGCTTTACCTTTTGTCTTTTGTCTTTCTCGCCTTCTTAATATAATTAATTTCAACGACTTTATTGGTTTTACCGTATAGATTCCCGTGTCATTTCCTGGTTCACGTCCTGCAAAACAAATCTTGTTATCTCCATGTTACTGTATTTCACTACACGCTCATTCAGTCTCGTCTAATTCCGAGCGATATTTTGCAATGTGCCGTTTCGCAATTACTGGGGCGGACTACTCTTGTCGATCCTGGCGTTCATTCTTGTTTCAAAGTCGAGAAAATCTGAGAAGCTAGTCTTTCGTCGGTCGATTAGTCGACATATGACTAACTCTTTACGTTAAGTCAATTCCGAATCAATAAAATCATACCAGTGTCTGTACTTCCGACCCTAATACCCGGATTCCAGGTCACCTCCGAAACTAGCGACGTTGCGCCGTACACCGACGACGACACCGTGAGCATCGCGTTGTCAGTGATGGACAACCACCAAAGATCGTGAGTATTCATCGGCCTTAAAGCGCAATAAAACCATTTGAAAACGACCTAGAAATATTGTAGTCGAATAGTGCGTAGTTACTACTAAATCTCTCAGTTATGCAACTTTCTGATCGGATACCACAATCGCGAGAGGAAGGAGGCTACTTAGATATAATAATTCAATTTGACGGTTCAGCAAATATCTCGCGCTATTTCGAAACATTCCCAATTATTTTGAATAAATCCCTATCCGATGGCAAACTAACAGCCCTCATTCACGGAAATTCCTGGCAAAAATATATTTCCCCACTATTACGCCACGCGTTGTTTTCGATCGTAACATCGCAGATTTTCAGATTATTTTTGTCTGCCCTCTATCGTTTTCCAATGCTGTCTCGCAAATTCTGGTATATTCCTTCTGGATGGGAAGGAGAGGGAGATATCGGGATGAAACACTCCCTAATCACCACAGTGTTGTGCCTCCACCAGTAGTGCGAATTGCAACAGTTGTGCGCGTCCCGATACAGTGATGCTGGCAAACGTTGTGAATTTAGTGACGACAAAGTAAGTGTCTTTTTTATAAAATTTTTATGAAATATTATGATAAAAAATTTCAAAACAACAATGATACACTGTCCCTCGTCATTTTTTGGCAATCCTAACCAGTCAGTGCATTTAACGCCAATTCACATCCTTGCATTTTGTTTAATTTATTTGTGACATACGCATGTTCCCGAAGGCACCTTTTATTTTCGCATTCATACGACAAAAACCACTCAAAGTTAAAGCTAAATATTTCATGCATTGATACGCGCTGTTAACGGTTGCCGACACAGACTCACACGAATCGTAGCCAATGCCGGGCGCAATATCTTTTCCCTAGTTCATTTCGACCAACATTTCAACACACTTCAAGCACTTCCCGCTTTCCCTGCCAAATCCCCCACAGAACGAGCTGTTCCATCGGGGGGCGATAGATAGGATTACTCCATTTCCCGTTCGCGAGTACACTCTCCTTTGTCTCTTTTTGAGCGTGCGGATCACGGAAGCGTAAGCGAGAGCCCATATAATGACACGCTGAACAGAGTAAAGTGGGGAAAAAAGGGAGAGAGCGAGAGAGAGAGAGAGAGAGAGAGAGAGAGAGAGAGAGAGAGAGAGAGAGAGAGAGAGAGAGAGAGAGAGAGAGAGAGAGAGAGTGAGAGAGAGAGAGATCCTGGAGTGCAGTTTCAATCGGAAATTGCATTGGCTTGCCAGTAAAGAGCGCAACCCTCTCCGATCTCTTTTCTCGCTCCCCACTCCGATCTCTTTTTGATCCCTCATGGTCAACTTTCTGGACCACATTCGGTTTGTTGTGCGGTTTCACCTTATTTTGGGCTTTAAATTGCAGTTGATGAAAATTGCAGATGAAACCAGTGAACATTAACAGATCTTAATTTTAATAATAATATGTTTTTCCAGGCGGAGATTTTCCACGATCACCCAGCTCAACACAGGCAATGAGAAAGGTGAACACATCATTTTCTGAATCAATCACTCAATACCGCGTGATCGATTTCGGCCACTTTTAATACTCTTTGCCTTTTCATTTTCCTTCTAACCTTGTGATCTAATCAATTGAAATGGCTTCCATCTGAATCCGGGAAATTAGAGATAGTTCCTGTTTCCACGCGTCATCAGGGAGCGATTGACAATCAAGAATTGAAAATTGGTTTCTCTATTGTGAAACTGAAGAAAAAATATTAAAGAATGAGTTTCACTCTGTCTGTATTTTAAACAGTGTTGAAATCATTCGATTCGAGTGACAATCTCAATCAATTCAAGCAATCGTAGTAACAATTAGATTTGCATAAATATTCGTCATTTTACTGGAAACTTTTGTGCAAGAGTGAATGATATTCACTTCCTGGTAGAGCGAAGAATAGATCACTTTGGTCTCTCCACTTCATTCTTGCTCGTTCCACATTATGAAGGGACAGACGCAGGGGGCACTCTCTTCATATCTCTACTAGAGTTCGTACTTAGGGTGACCGTCTCTTCATTTCCAAAACTCTCTCGGACGGTCGAGTTTCGAGAGTATGTGAGAAATGAAGAGACGGTGACCCGAATTACGAACTGTGATCTCGTACTCTCTGCTTGGAATGAACAGGCTTCTTTGACGACAAGCTTTTACAATCTATTATGAACAACACAATCGCTATTGTTCGAAAGAATAATTTTCCTGTCGAGAATCAATAAGTGATCGTCCAATAAAGGCCAATCACAGGAATGATATTGTTCATTTCTTTTCAAATTGCGCTACTGGCCACTGAACAGTTTCCGGGTTATTGCTATTAAATTTCCTGCAAAAATTGGAAACGACATAGCAGAAGAATCACGCCTCCTACACTTTAGTTTAGCTATTCTGACCGTATTTAATTGTTGCTCTCATGGTTTGACAGCAGTTCCTTTGGAAACTATGGGAAGTACCAGCCAAAAGTCTGATAATTGCTCGTCTATATTTTGCTCTCGACGTTCTTCACTACACTATCTAACTGACGTTTTCTGTTATACATTAGAAACGGCTTCACAAGCAGTGAATCTCTTATTTCTGAAAGCTTACGCACGGGTCCGGTCAGCGAGCAATAACGCATACTGCGGAGTCACTTCATGGCTATAGTAGCTTATTCTGCATCGCTCTATGACATTGCATGCACATTCATTTTCATGTTTTTTTTATGCTCGAACGACGTGTTTGTTCAAAATGAACTATATATTGCACTTTTTAGACCAAACTTATGGTGTATAGAAACCGTGGAATCAAAAGAGCTCCATCTCCGAAAGAGCATTAACACGTTTATCGTATCCCCTCCATCTTTACTATTCTGCTTTACTAAAGTAACTTCATTATTTAGAAGTGAAGAGCTGTAGTAGTCTATGACGCTGCACTCAGAACCCATTTCTATTCAACCGGACTCGAATCCAGGCAGTGATACCGAATCCGCCTCCCCAGATCCGGAGCCAGTGCTACCTCCCTTTGGGGACGGTGAATTGGTAGTCGTAAGTAGATCACGCAGCTAAAAAACTAAATACGCCTAACAATAGGCGTGCGCGATAAGAGACACTGCACTAGGGTTTAAATTTTCAGGTCACTTAGGCTCATTTTCGAGTAAGTTTCAGGTGCTCTACATAGATCAAGAGCTTAGCAGCTGTCTAGCGCACCTGAAACACATCCAAAAATTACCCACAATTACTTGAAAATTGAAACCCAAAAGTAAGGTACCCGAAAGTATATATTTTTTGCTTCTTTAGTCAGCGTCTGCCACGATCGCCGAGTATCCCTCGAGGATGGAGCACTGGGAAGGAAGCTGAGCACTTTCGGAAACCTCGCCCTCTTCAAGGTCAATATCTGTCTTGTTATTGCCAAATTTCGACGGCATTACTTTCATACATACAGGCAGAAATCTAGTAAAAACTTCTGTCCAATTTCGTAGCTCATAAATCAAAAGCTAAACTGAAGGGCCTTTCAGGATGACGATGGTAACTCGGCTGTCAATCAGTCATCTTCCATTTTCTCAGCCTACACGACACCCGGACCGAAGGAGAGGGGGATCAGCGAGCATGGCAAGAAGGTAAGCCTATGTGGTATCACACAGACATATACAATTTGAACGGAAGCGAGGCTATCGTGTGAGAATCATAATTGAGGATTTCATCTTCAATTGAAGCAGAACACAATCTTGCCACATGCTCTGTCAATTATCTAATGATATTCCATATTGAATATTGGTACACGAATTTCCTGAAGTCGATATTCTGTCGTCTTAAAAGGGAAACTTTCAGGCGAATCTGGGCATCCTGCTGGGCGTCTACCTCCCGACCATCCAACACATCCTCGGCGTTACCATGTTCATTCGACTCTTCTGGATCGTCGGTAAGTGGCAGCAATAACGCCATGTCACGCACTCTATCGAGTTGTTGAGAAACGAGAGAGCGGAAAGACGGGAAGACCTTGTTATTTTTTGAACTAATATCAGTGATGGTGTGGCGCATCTCAGACATAATCGCCATCGTTCACAGAATAACATTTGTTGTAAGAAGAAAACAAAGATACAAGCGAATTTCCCGTCAGCACGATTCAATCATAATGAGCATGAATCCTAACCGACACATTGTCTGAATTTGTATCATTGTTTTAGGAGTCGCTGGTCTCGGATACACCACCCTGATCCTGCTACTTTGCTCCCTCTGTGTAAGTAAATTTAGTTTTTATTTCAAAATAATTAATTTATATTTTCAGACCTTCCTCACGTCCATCTCGCTCTCGGCCGTGGCTACGAATGGCGTTGTCGAGAGTGGAGGAGCCTACTTCATGATCAGGTATGTTGCACTATGATACGGCTGCACAAGAAGCGTCTATCGTTATTATGTCTACTCTTTATTGGCGACTGGCTACGTATAACGAGAAGACTGTGGTATACCAGCAAATTTGTTTGCATTAGCATAACTCGCGTTCATTTGTATCATTGTGTATCTGAATACGTACACTTACTCAATTTCCAGTCGAAATCTCGGCGCTGAATTCGGATCTGCGGTTGGCATCCTCTTCTACCTGGCGAACACCGTGGCGACGTCGATGTACCTTGTCGGAGGCGTGGAAGTGATGTTGGTGAGAGTATCGGCCATTATGACGGCTACACTATTTTTCGTACAGAACCATCTATTGGCACTGGCCTAACAGTGTTCTCGAGCGAGCCCAGTTTAGAAGACGGGATGAACCTTAACCTTAACATTTTTACTCTTTTCCACTATCCTCCTAATTCTGTGTAATAGCGCCATAGAGAGCGCACAAAATACACTTTTTTGCGAAACTTCATCCCGACCCGATGAACGGTGCACGGGGGAAATTGCTTAAATCCCGTACTACTCCCCGAACCACCTGAGCGTAATACTTGTGGACAAGTCAATGAGATTTGAACAAATCCCCCCTCCCTTCCCGACAATCCCGGTTCAATGATGTTTCGAACGTGCTATTTCGAAATCACGATGTTCCGCGCTTCCAATCGTTTTCCCCAAAGCGGAAGTGTAATTTATCACAGCAATTTCCAATCCCATACGCGCTATTGATTCGCGCTCTGCGCTCTTTCATGAACAAAAGGAAACGGAACGGGGGAAAGGCTGGCACCAGTTATTGCCCCATATCCCATGCTAGATCTATCGCGCTTTCTAGAGAGTGCGCGACATTGAGAGAGATATTCCTCTCAATCTACCGCCCGCCATAGAGAAGACGCAATAGGGGAAGGCAAAGGTAGGGATCGCCTGTCTCTCTCAAGTTTCCACACTCTCTCGCCCGGCTCAATAGACTGTTGCCATTCTCCCGGGATCAATCGGACCGGAATCGCACCTATCCCGCCACTCTTCCCCGGCTGAAAAGAGAGAAAGAGATCAATGCATGCTCAAACAACAATCCAGAGAACGATTATTGCGAAAGAACAGCTCATTGAAATTGCGTGAAAAATGGGCGAATTTCGTCATTGTGTGCTGATATATGGGAAGGCGATTGAGCTAATTTACACAGGATGTGTTCGAATAATCGAATTTCGGAAATGTAAACTCCTGAAATTATATTATTGAAACATATTATATTTCGAAATTGACCGAGAACGCAATTTAATGAAAATTATGTTTCAGATGTACCTCGCTCCTGGAATGACGTTGCCACTCGGAATTGGCGGTGAAGAACCACATGAAGAAGGACACAGTGAGTTCGAAAACTGTTGCAGAAACCTAGACACCTCTACTAAATAAAATGTCATAATAAACCGAAAGAGTATGAAAAAAACGCTGAGGATCCTTTTTAATGATTTCTTTCATCATTTCTCGTTAAATATCCCATATATCCCGTATCATTTTGTATGCGATGTGCCTCCGGCAGAGAGAAATTTGCAAGGGAGAGATAAGGTGAATCTTATCGGCAGTGTGCATGTCTCTGGTAGTATAGTGGTTAGTATCCGCGCCTGTCACGTGCGAGACCCGGGTTCAATTTTTTTGATATCAATGTGTTTGCAAGAGTGGGCAAAAAGTTCTTGGAGGCATGGGGAATCGAACCCCAGACCTCGCGCATGCGAAGCGCGCGCTCTACCCCTGAGCTATGCCCCCAGACACACTCCTATCTCACTGGGAGAAGCAAGAGCGATCCCTTGTCTGTCAACAAGCTGGCGTTCCCTCTCTGCCTGGTTCATTCAGCGAATAACAACATGGGGATTGTGGAAATGGTCGCTAAGTATACCTATTGTGCAAAAATAATAATATATGCTCGCAACATAATTTTCTCCTTGAAAATCATACATATTGCCTCCCTCCATAGGCCTCTTCGGCTCTCAACTCAACAACTTCCGACTCTACGGAACTCTCTTCCTTCTACTCGAGGTAATGATTTAATTAAAATTAATTAAGAAATGTTATAAGAAATGTGAATTTTTCAGGTTCTAATCGTGGCGATGGGCGTCAAGTTCGTGCAGTTGATGGCTCCGGTAAGTATTTTGTACAAAACGAGGGGAATTTTGTAATTTAGTGTCGAAAGAAGCTCTACCTACAAAAAAATATCCAAAATTTTGATGAATTCGCATGAAATTAGCCTTCAAACTTATTTCTTTCAGGTCTCCCTGATGTGCGTGATCCTCGCGGTGGTGGCAGTGTTCGCCGGCGGCTTCTCGAACATGGACGGAAATGGAGTGAAGTGCGCTTTACTTTACTTTACTATTGGGGTGTTCCAAAAGTTCCTGGAATTTTTTTCCAAAAATTTATTTCTTTGATGGGATGAATCTTACTGACTATTAGTACGCAGCATTGAGTAGGGCAATCGGTGCTCTTCAATTTCCGCGCTACATAGATAAGCAATTTCGAGGTTCACAAGAATAGTGCAATTCCGAAGTTGTGTCTCAAAAATGACCAATCGTCAAATTCTTTCCTATGAAGAGACAGAACTTATGTGATAATGCCTAGTTACTTGGTAGTTGCCAACTAGCTTACTGGACACTATCCTGGCCCTCTGGATCGCGCTGGACATGTATTAAAAAACTCGAAATTTTCAACGTGTTTTTAAAATTTTCTTCGATTTTGATACCAACAAAGGTTCCAAACGACAATAAATACTTTATAAAGAATTTGCATTGCAAAGTTTGGGCGATTGATTAGCAAAGAACCATGGAAATTTGAAAAATTCCGAAAATTGGCAAGATTGAAATGAAAAGTTTTGATGTTTTTCGGCGGTCGTTAAAGAAAGATGCAATTTCAATTGAAATGCCGATTGCCACCTAATTCACAATAAACTAGAGTTTTGAAACTTCAATGAAAACAACATTATAAATTTTTCAAAAAGGGACCAGAAACGCACATTTGCTACTATTTCATCATAACTAGGTAATCATTTAAACAAATAGCCTTCGCACAATTTATTTCAGGTTGATCTATAATAGATATGAGTGATAATTAACTTCATTGACTTATGATTCGTGAGAAAATAAATTCAGAAAAAAATTCCAGGAACTTTTGGAACACCCCAATATTTATGTTATCGGTGATACGCTATCGTTCAAATTGTGTTTCAATAACATTTTAGTAGCTTCATTAATATTTCTCGTCGATTGTTTCGTGCAACGTATTGGAAAAAAGACATTAATTAAATAAATTATGCAGGGTCTGCGAGCTCAACGACTCGCTGATAATGACAGAACCAATGAAGAAGATTGCATGTGAGTCTATTAATTCAGGGGGTATGACAGAAGCGCAACGACAAAAGCGCAACTCGAAATATCTTAGTCGAGAGTGGTGATTCAACTTCGTAGTTTGTGTCAAATAATTAATAATGATTAGCAGTATCTGCCCTGAGGGCTAATTAGTGACGTCACTTTTTCACTTTTTTCGGTGTATAGGGGGTCATGGTAAAAAATTACGATATGAGCTTGTGTTGGATTTAGACAAGGTACCAACGTCCACACAATCTATGTTACCCACAATTTAATTTGTCGGCTACCGTATCCCCATACACCGTAATCTAACTGAAATATGGTTGAGAAAATATAATCGTTTTCCATCAACTTGTGACTCTTGGTCAGCTTGATTATGGTGTATTGGGATACGGTAGCCGACAAATTAAAGAGGATGTATCGTAGATTATATGGGCTTTGATACCTCGTCTAGATCAACACAAACTTCTATAACGATTTTTTACCATGAACCCCTATACGTCTCAAAAAAGTGACGTCACTTTTTTCGGTGACGTCACTAATTAGCCCTCAGGGCAGATAGTGCTCATCATTAGTAATTAATTGGTACCAACCTATCACCGCTCTATCACCGCTCTTTACGAAGATATTTTGAGTTGCGCTTTTGTCGTTGCGCTTCTGTCATACCCCCTTAATTCAGAGAACTTTTTTACTTGTTTTTAATCACTATTTCAGTACAACAAGGCATCGAAGCGGCGAACATCTCCGATAACTACTGCTTACTCTGCGATAAGTCCATGTGAGTCTACAGAGCAGGTTTTTGTTTCCAACGCTGGTTTTTGGTGTTTCCAACGCCTCCCGGGAAAACATTGAAAAGAGCTGAAATCAAAATCCCTGGTGTAGAATTGCACGGAGAATCTGATTTTGAAATACAAAAATTGGAAATCGTGGAAAAGTTTTTCAAGGTATCAACTTTTTGAAACCCACAGTTCGCTTTTTCCAACTTATCTATATTTTAAATAGAGTTTTCAAAAACGTCCTCAAGAGATGAATTGAAGAACTCGTCGAGATGGTCATTTTGCTTTTTTTAACGACTTTCGAGCTCAACTATGAAGCATTTTATGATTTTTTGAACTTTTGAAATGCCGAGAGCCGCCTTTTAGGTAGTTTCGATTTTACGGCTTCACCACTTCACTATAAAAGTCTACGACCAGGGATACATCAACTGGCATTGCGTCGATAAGATTAGAGCCGTTTGATTTTTTTGTTCCCATGCACCTGCGTCCTCTCAGAATATCTATGATATGTTTTAAAATTCGAAAGTGTAATCACGGCATTTCAAAATGTTTCAGTATCACCGATCTCTACTGCGAGAAGGACTCAGCCGATGACGCCTCGTGCACTCAGATGCTCGCTCATGAAGTAAGTTATTTATACACCATCCGTGGCAGTGCTCGCGCTTTTAAAAGAGGGGAGAGGGGTAAAGAGAGGAGAGGGTAAGAGACCAAGTTATTTATAGGGGTTTTTTTGTTGATTATTCAGGTATGTTTTAGGGGCATTGTATAGATGATGAACGTTTATTTATTTAGCGCATCTGAAACTTTTACTTACCCGAACATTGATCAAAATTTACCAATAAGAGAACCCTGTTTATTGATTAGTTATTAACATACGTATTAAATTGTTTATTTGCATAGCTGTCTCCGCTTATTAGCACCTCGCTCATTATGTTGCTCTTCGTTTGTTGTTTACTCATTCGGAGCGGAAGTGCAGAAAGCAATACGATGCCAGGGGGATGACGTACTTTAGTGTAAACGTTGATAATTATCGCTTCCCTCGTCCATATTTCAATCCTTTCTGTCTCTCATTTGCTACGTTTGTGTGGAAGCGTAACCAAGAGAGAAGGGAAGCCTAGTGTATACGCCTCTCTTTAAAATTGTGTCGATCCGTAGTCTCCCTCCTAGCTATCCCACCCGTTACTTTCCGTAGGCGTCAGATAGACGTATGTGCTGAGGTGTAGCTGGGTGATGACTGAAGCAACGTGCATAAGCCCCACTCACCGATATTGTGTCAATCCGTAGGGGAAACTCTCCACTTTTTCTACGGCGTTTTATATGTTTGTGTGGAAGTGTAGTCGGGAGTGGAGAGACGCGTAGTCTAATCATTCATCTTTCCTATTAATGTGTCGGTCCGTAGTCCCATCCTGCTACTCTGGGACTTGTTGCTCATCTGGCACAGCTTTTGATTGTGTGGAAATTTGCAGCACTACTCTAAACATGAAATTACTTCCAGGTAGAATGTATCGATGGCTTCACTGGTTTCAATTGGAATACGCTGAAAGGTAATGCTTTGTTTACAAGACATTTTTTTACAATGCCGTGAAGATACATCAGATAATTTCGTAGGGAACACCTAGAAATTCAATCGATTGCCCTCTGGATGATAAATCTTTGCATTTTCCAGGCAACATTTATCCTTTCTGGCTGGAAGAGGGCGATTCGAAGCCCCTCACACAGGCAGTGAAGCGTGCGGAAGTTAGCCAGGTGAGGAATTGTGTTCAAAAAGAGTCAAGCACTATTCCGTGTAATGTTTTTGCCTGAATCCTACAAAAAAATGAACTCGTCCGAAATATCTGGTGAACTTACAGGACCATTCCTCATCCTTCTTCCTACTTCTCGCTATTTGGTTCCCCGCGGTGACTGGCATTCTCACGGGCACGAATATGAGTGGTGAGAAATGCGTATCGTTTTCTCTTTCACAGAAATATTTATATTTATTTTTCTCCTAAGAAAGCGCACTACATCGCTTCATCCCATCCACTTCTGAGAATAAATTAACTTCGAAACATAACAATCTTGCATAAAATTGAATTCCGTATTTGGCATAATTGAATAATCGGATGGGTTTCGCAACCATCGTAAAAACAATTAAATTTGATCGAAATGCTCTTCCCTTATTAGATATTTCTTCAAAAATAATCTCACTTCAGGAGACTTGGCCGACCCGCAGAAATCGATTCCTGGAGGAACCATTGCCGCTACTTCAACCACTTCGCTGATCTACTTCGGCCTCGCTTTGATCTTCGGCTCAAGCATCGATCGGAGGGTGCTGAGAGACAAGTTGGCACTTTTACATGCAGATTCCATAATTGTATTAGGGACAACATTGCTAGAAATTCTTATGTGTACATAACATATGCCTGCTCGATGAAAGAGTTCGCAAAATTGATATGCAAATGTGTGGCGATTACAGTACCCGCGCTTTCCAGGTACGGTAAATCGATCGATCAGAAGATGATCGTCGCCGCTCTGTCGTGGCCGTCTCCATGGATCGTTACGATCGGCTCGTTCCTCTCTACTTTTGGAGCAGCGCTTCAGTGTCTATGCAGTGAGTTTCACATTTTTTCGTTTTTACTTACCTATATGTTTCACCTATGTGATATATTCATTTTCTCTCTGATAACTTTAATCAAGTGCATACGACTACTCTAAAAAACACAAACAACATTTTAAATATTATAATTTTTTTTTTACCAAATCAAAGCATCCGCACCTTATTTAGGTGCACCCCGTCTGCTCCAGTCGATCGCCAAGGATGACGTTATCCCTGCCCTCGCACCCTTTGCGAGAGTAACGAAGAGCAATGAGCCGTTCCTGGGGTGAGCCGAAGTGATATAAATGATTCTACGAAAGATTCGACTTTCCAATGCAAAAATTATTATATCAACGTCAACACATGATTATCTAGACTTCTCTTCACCGCCGTTATCGCCGAGGCTGCGATTCTGCTTGGCGAGGTGGATGCTATCGCTGAAGTGAGTCCTGACTTTAGCATTCGTCTCCCTCCTCCCTATTTCGTAAACTATTCAGTTCATGCTAGCACGTCCCCACATGCATTTCGTGTTATCTTAACATGTCAATAATATCTCGATGTCCAGGTGCTCGACTTCTTCTTCCTCATGTGCTACGCTTCCGTCAATCTCATCTGCTTCCTCCACTCGATTCTGAAGGCGCCCAACTGGAGACCCAGATTCAAATACTATCACTGGCTAGTTCAGATATTAGCTTATGAAATTTAGTGTGTTTGAAGGTTGAATGTATTTGTATTTATTTTTAAATCTTTCAACGAACAACGAGCGATCAATCACAATTAGTTTTAGCGATTTTTATTTGAGAGATTAGTGAAACATACTAGCGCACTCGACGAAAACCCATAATGCGAGATTGTAAAAAAAACAATAAATTAGAAAGAACCTCAGGTCCCTCGCCCTGCTCGGCGCCTTCCTCTGCTTCTTCATCATGTTCGCCTCCGACTGGAAGAAGGTGAACTTAGATTGTCAATTAGTGCACATTATTTAATTGCAGGCCCTAATCGCGTGCGTGCTCACCTTCTCCATCTACAAATACGTCGAGTGGAAGGGGTGCGGCATTTTCATTTCCATTGTTTTCACTTGTGTTCAGCAAAATTTCGGGAATTTCGACGTTCATCAGTTTTGTAATTTTTGGCGGTAGATCCATTTTGCGTTCAGCAAAGGCAACAAGAGTAGCGATAACTGTTTGAGAAGGAGAAAAAGTGAGATTTCAGAGCAAAGCGAGAGTGGGGAGACGGCATCCGTGGTCTTGCTCTCACCACGGCTCAGTACTCGCTGCTCAAAGTGGAAGATAAGGACCCGCACCCGAAGAACTGGCGGTGAGCTATTCCTGCTTACTTTCTCAATAAGGAAAAGAACAATTGTTTGCGTTTTTTCCATTACCGGCCATTCCCGCATCAATCCTATTCGAAGCTCTCGCTATTTGAGTAACGTGTGAAACATATCCCAAACGTTTAGCTGAAACAAATTCGAAAATGATAATGATTTTCAGACCACAATTGATGTTGATGCTCACGTCGGACTGGAAGGACAAGGAGGTCACGGATAACAGGTAAACCATACGAATTATTGATTACCAATTAAATATTAATTAATTTAGAATCGTGTCACTGATCAACCTCGCCGCACAGCTCAAGGCTGGTCAAGGTATGCAATTAATATTTTAAATGACTAATTAATTAATTATTTTTGGAATTATTTAATTAATTTAGGTCTCGCCATCGCCGTTGGTCTCGTCAAGCACGACAGGGACGACCTTGCGCTGACCAAGAAGGAGCTCGAGGAGGTTGGTTCATTTTCGAAATTTTTTTTTTAAATAATAAAAAGAAGATCTAGATCAAGGACGACATTACGAGGAGGATGGTCAAGTCGAAGCTGAAAGGCTTCAGCAAGACGCTCGTTTTCAGGCAGAATCAGGTGACAATTTCGAAACATATTTTCTAAATCTGCTACGATACGTTTCACGTTGCACACACATGTGTTCATGTGACTTTAGTTTTTATTTCTTGTGGACAAGGTATAGGTGAAAAACACAATAATGCGATCGTATTCCCAGGCGCACGGCACGATCTCCTCGCTCTTCCAATCGATCGGAATCGGTGGTCTCCGGCCGAACACGATCCTGCTCAACTGGCCCAGCTTCGACGACTACGATCATCTCGCCGTTTTCGCTGGTATGATTTTTCAAATTAACAATTTTAAAGGGAAATGCCCCACAATCCAAATCGGTTTCCCGAAGAACACTTGAGATAAATTCCAGTTGCTAAGTGATTTTCGTCTCGGTCTTCATCGAAAAATAATAATTCCAGAACAAGTGATTCTCTCGATTGAGCAATACAATTAGATTTGAACTAACACTCAAATCGGTTTCAACAACATTCCTTGAATGGAACTCCAGTTGATATTTGATTGGACTTCGTCTTTGTCGGCTAAAAATATACAATAATTGCAGAACAAGTGATCCTCGGCATTCAAATGGAGAATTGTATAATGCTCACGAAGGGAATCACTGCCTTCCCGGAGGGAACTGAGAGAGTTTGTGGTGAGTGTCGTTCACGTTGT
The DNA here is from genome assembly GCA_036245805.1 of Pristionchus mayeri. NCBI lineage: Eukaryota > Metazoa > Nematoda > Chromadorea > Rhabditida > Neodiplogasteridae > Pristionchus > Pristionchus mayeri. The sequence goes on along the minus strand of BTRK01000002.1, from coordinate 38,816,823 downwards.
TTGCCTTCAACTTCCTCAAACTGCAAAGCCTTATGGAAATGAAAATTAGCCCCAAAAATAGCTTGCGTTCATATTATAATTGTTCTCGTAAGAGGAAGAACGAAAGGAATTGAGCGGATTTAACACACAAATCATATAAGCGTATTCAGGCACGATCGACATCTGGTGGATCGTCGACGACGGCGGGATTCTGATGCTCATCGCCTATCTGCTCAAGCAGCACAAGGTGATTTCAAATAGCATTTGCACATCGCCAAGGATAAATCTTTAGTGCATTGCAACATTTTCTGAAAATTATATTTCCAGGTTTGGCGTGGATGCAAACTGCGAGTGTTCGTCGTCTCCGAGTCATCCGACACGAAGAGTCTCTGCCAGGTAAACAAATAACAAACATACACAACAACAACAAAAACAATAACAACAACAACAACATATATTCTTTCAGGTGCAAAGCAACCTTCAAAAGCACATCTACCAGCTGAGAATTGACGCTGAGCTTTTCGTAAGTTCATCATGGTATGGCATTGCTGTGATTGCTAGGCTGACGACAGCTAGTGTGTTCTCCGTATCATGCGTGTTCAACTGCAAACTGTTGTGTCCAGGTGGTGAGCATGAACTCGGACAAAGGCATAGCAATAGTCCATGCAATTAATTCAGATAATAATAATAAATTTTACAAATAATAATATGCACAAATATACACAAATACATATAATTCCAGGTGGTGAACATGAACTCGGACGAGGATCTGCAGAAGGAAGTGCAGGAGAAGACACTCGAGATGGAGGCGAAGAGACTGCCGAAGCTGGAGGAGATGGCCAGTTTGAAATATTGATAATTATTGATTTAATTTTCAGAATCCACATTTGCTAAAAAAAACATGAATTGCGAGAGTGTAGCCATAACACTTGATCTTTAAAGATAGTGTTCTTTCAGAGAGCTATGTTTCACATTTTACTTATAACTAATTGACATGAAGAAGCACCGATACGAGAACGGTTCCCAGCTGAACACAATATAAAGTGAACACTACAGAGAGCCCGTTCCGTCACCGGGTCCTATAATAACGAGTCCTTCTCGAATGATGAAACGATGCCGAGGAGCGAGCAGACCAAAGGTTTGATTGGGGATCGACAAATTCACAGTTGTGATGACTTGGAAATAAATGTACTGCGCGCTCTCTCACCCGTATGAATATGGATAGTATGCAGAATAACGAGAATCGTTCTTGTGAAGCCCCCTTCACAACTGGATTATGGAAATAATATAATCACCGAAACATTGCCTAATGAGATTAGAAGATCAACGATCACGTCAATATGCAGCCTTCGCTCGATCCGTCTCAACGATGATCCGAATCGGCGAGCAGAACGAGACCAGCTTCACTGAGTGAGTTTCGAGCAGCGAAAAAAGCGTCGTTTACTCTCTTTGTTGTACATGATCTCTCGTTATGTCTGGCCGACGAGGCAACACACGAAATGATGAGAGCACATACCGACTTGGCAACACTAGCCTAGTTTCTCAGATAGTGGCTCTGAAAGAAAACGAATTCAATTTTATGACGAGACAATGTTGTTCCGTCCTTAATTTTTTTGTTGAAAGTATTACAATGATAAGATTTCCGGTAGTGTTCGAGAAATGAAACCATGCTCAATACTCTCTCGCCGATCGACCGGTCTAGAGTGTGTAGAATGAAGGGAGCGTGGTTTCACGTCTCGAACTATAATTTCAGGGGTCGCTACGCTGATCTCTTTGCTGACGATCAGAGTCGGGATCTCTCTGATGCGAACAGTATGATGAATGGAAACGCCAATGGAAACTTACCCAAACTGAATGTGAGCTTGGCTGAATTCAATATTTCTTCAATATTGATATTTATGACGGTTCAAATATGCTTGAAGCACTGAACATCAATGCGGATTCTCGATTGATTCATTCAGCTGTTGATTCATCGTCCAATGTCCAATTCAATCAATCACAGGTCCAAAAGATGAACACGGCGGTCAAATTGAATCGAGTGATCATGGAGAATTCGCCCGACTCGCAACTCGTGATTCTCACCATGCCAATCATTCCTAAGTGAGTATTTTTTGCGATAATTACCACTCATTTAAAGAGCAATTAGCTATTTATGATATCGCTAATACAGTATAATTATCGCTTGTTAATTTTTGGAGCCACATTACGTTCCTTTGGGAATCAATTATCAGATATCTTGACAACATAAGTGGAATACAAATTCAACAACATTAAAATTCCCAGGAAAATTGACATGTTCATCAACCACTACATGACGTACCTCGACGTGGCCTCGGAGGGATTGAAGTCCGTGTATTTTTTAAAATTATTTATTTATTTTCGAAAATACTAATAAATTTGTTTCAGACGAGTCGTCTTCGTGCATGGCAGTGGCAAGGAAGTGATCACAACTCAGTCTTAAAATGTTCACATTTTACATTTTATTCTTTGTTTATTATTCACATTGTATTGTCTGACTCTCCCTTTCTACACGCTCTCTCATTAGTCAGGGAGACGAGAGAGTGTGTAAAACGTGGAGCGTCAGCCTCTTACTCCCCACTTGTCTCCCCGATGCCAATCTAGAAATGACGCGCAAACACGGTAGTGCTATCTCTACGAGATTTTGTTCATTTATATTTACTCAGCCAATGCAATTAAATTTGAAAACCCTGACAATAGCTTCCATGACGCTAAACTGTACTGCATTTCGAACAACTGTATGCTATCCTCGATAAGTGACGATGAGCCTCTATTAAATTGAATCAGAAAACTTGACTCATCACACATTTGATAAATTCTGAATATTGATTCAATCAGCTTCGTTATTCCATGAACACATGGTACATCTCAATCTGTGTAATATGTGCACAAGTAAAACACCTGTTATTTGATTCATTTTATCACTCGAGGTTCATCAAAAATCGTTGTTGTTCCATCTGTCACGGAACCAGTCGATGATTCTGAAACAGGGAAATTTCATCAACAATATTATTATTTCGCCTTTTCTAGCAAAATAGAAAAAAGGCAAAATCAGAAATCCACACATCGCTTCTATATTTCTTACAATATGAGTATGAGCCGGATGAAATTGATCTACGGAATCTAAGAAGTCTTCAGGCTGTGATCACCGAACTACTCTACCCTTAACTTACATCGAAACGGATATTCATACGTCAGTGATAAAGATTAAAAATCAAAGATCAAAGAGCAAAGGCTAACATTTCGTGCAGCCATCCTCTGCCCAGCTTGAGGACGATGACGGCAATCGCGGTGAGGATGATGAGCGGAAGCAGAAAGCACAGGAAGAAGTATCCCCAGAAGCCCATCCCGTCGTCGTCGTCTGAAATTGATTGCTCATAGTACAGCACACGTACAGTCGAGATTATATTTTTGTGTCGAAAATTTCCTTTCCACATACACACACCGCCACTTTTTCTCGATCCGAGCAGCTCAGTCTTGGACACGCACTTGGCTTTCAGGCAGTACTGCAATCAGCGAATCGAGGTTTACCGGGTGCTATCATATGGATATGGTTGAACAAATCAAAATAATTGATTAAAATACTTTTCATCGCACACCTTTCCCTCTCCACAACTGGCTCCATAGGGTGTCATACCCAACAGATGGTCTGGTTCGTATCCCTCTTGGTACTCGGCGAGCGCCCACTTGCAATCGTTTCCATTGATATTATTCTGAAACAATGTACAATTGACGTTTGAAACAGAAATATGAACCCTTAAGGATTTGAACATATGAATTTTAGTAAACACGTCATGCCATGAATATAATCTCTCAGAGCAGAATAAAATGTGACATTATAGACAATAATAACTAAGCAGAGGATACACTTAGTAGAGATTTTCATATTGGAGCATGATAAATGCGAACGTTTATGGTTGGACAGAATTCGATTTTTTTAGACAAATATTCAAGCTGTCAATATAGTGCAATATCAAAAACGTAAAACCAACACCCGAGGCGTGCATTGTTATTCCTTTTATTACAGTCGCTCTGGTACCACTTGCTTGGCAGTGAAGTTTACCGCATAATGTGTTCCTGAACGTGAACATGTCGATCATTAAAACAGGATTTTTTGCTAGTTCATATATTGCATGTTCGCTAAAACGAGACTTCGTAATACATCTAATTTGATAAATCTAAAATGCAAATTATTAAACGAACTCCGGCGCGCATGATCCATCCCAACTTTTCGTCTGCACTCCACAACTTCCACTATTTTTGTTCATCACATAGCACGCCTCAGCACTAGCCTCGGCGTCATTTCCCAAGATTTTCTTGCACTCAAGATTTCGCGATGCGCATCGGCCTTTATATATCGCCTAAATTTAATTATTATTGTGATACAAATATATTTAATCAATTAAAATGCAAAATTCTTATCATCCGGACACGATTTTCCGTCCTCGAGATACGAGTCTGCAGGGCACTGATTAGTCTTGCCGTCACAGGTCTCGACCAGGTCGGAACTGTCCTTGGCGATGCTTAATGAATACACATACAATATTGACAACATATTTTCCAAACCGGCAAGGCAACGAATCCTTGCGGAACGAGCACGAGGAGAGATCACAGCAGGAGAATGAAAAACGCAAATGATTGCAATCATAACTTTATCAAATTCTTCAAAGAGGAATTTGCAATGAAAGCTCCACGGACGATGAAAATACATGTAATGAAGTTTACCAGCGGCGCATTTCGCGTTTCCTCGAAATTTGCACGTAGCTTCTTCACAGCACTTGTGCGTGTAACAGCCCTAAAACAAAATATTTTTTTATAATTTAATAGTTGAAGAAAACAATTAAGAGACCGGATCGGTAATTCTCGATCACCCCCCGGACACGGCGCCGCCGGAATAAGAACCGGGCTTCCATACTTGGTGTATGTACACCCCTTGGCCCCATGTAACATAAACAGCCCGTGGTTTCGCGATTTCACATTTGCACAGGGAAATACAAGGCCTCAAAGTCGAAAAATCGAAATTTCACATTTTTTAAACGCGATGAACTGGGCTCAAAATCTCTTTTGCATAGTACTTGGTATAACCAATAACCAAAAATTAACCACTTAGATCGATTCACGATTGATTGTAAAATCATTTTCATATATGAAAAATTTGCATTTAGACACATTTCTCGATTTAGGGGGCTCGATTTATTTTCTCGCGTTTGCTCTCCCAGAGCCTCGAATGTGTCGGAGAGTTGTGCAATTACAGGTTTTTCATTACCATTACCTTCAATTAAGCTTAGAGGTAGCGATTATAGTAGAAAAAAGATTTTAAATAATTAATACATTTAATTTTGTACAAGAAAGCTACGATTTCGTTGTTCCAAAAAAATCGATATTCACCATTTCGTCTGCATGCAAATTTATGCGTCTAAAAATTAATATTTTCAATTCACCCCAGGCGAGCTACTACTAGGAATGAAAGTATGCTCCACCTAGTGCACAAAAATCGTGAAAGACATGCCCCTACATTTCTTCATGCTTAATTATATATAGCCCAAAAATGCTAAATCGACGGTGTCGACTTTTTCCGCGCTATTTTTTTCCGCTTTTTCGCGCTATTTTTATGCAAATTTTGATGATTCCGCACCATATCATCTCTTACAAACGCGAAACGCAAAAGTGAAAGTGAAAATGTCTCAGTGAAAATTGAAATTTATCCGAATTTCGAAAAATGTGTTTTTCACACTTCGTCCATGATTTGGAATGGGAAAACTCATTATTTTGGGGCAAGAATCCTTTGTCTCAATGTTTACAGTGTAGTATCTTAAAACTTGAATATATTTTCATACAAATATGCGCACTAGATAGTATAATTTTCCAATTGTTTAGCCTCCAAATCGAATGAAATCGTACAAACAGTGAAACAATTTTAAAGTAATAGTGCGTTGTGTTCGCGCCAATCGAGCACGTAATACGTTACAAAACAACTCACAATATGAGCGTAAAGTCGAATTCACTTTCCTCGGTTATACCGAAATTTTCGAATGAAATTCTTTGAATTGAGTAAAACCCGACCATGAATTGCATGCGTAAATAGTAGAATAGGCACACGGCACTACACCGGATGAGAACCGTCGGATGAGAACCCACCGGATGAGAACCAAAAATTGGATCCTTCTGTAGGACTTTCACAGAAGCATTTTTGACACTTGGGAACCTACTGTGAACATTCTGGAGAAGGGTAATTTTTTGGTTCTCATCCGGTGGGTTCTCATCCGACGGTTCTCATCCGACCTAGTGCCAGGCACACACGAAAAGAATAGTGCACAAATAAACTACATCTGCAGGTTAAACGGATCCCATTTTGATCATCCAATTATGTAAAATCGGGAAAAATAATTCGGCATTTCTTTGAAAATTCGTTTGTATTCCTACTTAGTGATCTGTTCGAAAAAAAATATCAGTAGATAGATGATTATTGCTGATATTAGTAAAGCTAATCACAACTTGAAACAGTAAATGGTAAAATATCAATATAAAATGAGAACATTGGATTTTTTTACTCAAATTCAGAATTCAAGCGAAATGCCAATCAAAGCCTGGGAATTGTACTACTGAATTGAACAAATTCTCAATTGTTGTGTATTTTGAGACTAATTTTCTTTCCGACAATTGCAAATTGCGATAGCGGTTGAATGATTCCAGAAAATTCACGTCATGCAACTTTTCGGCTTTTGCTTTCAACAGATTGCTGTCGACCCCCATCCCTCGAACATAAACAAGCGACGCACACATTCTTGCTCTCCCCGCTCTTCCGTCCTCTTATCTCTGGGGAGCAAGAAAGAGAGCGAGAGAGGTTAATCGCTCATTCACAACATTTGACTCAGTCATGTCTGTGCCTCGCCTTCTGCTGTCAATTCTTCTTCTCTTCGAAATATGCTCAACTCATCCTCCCTACCATCCACGAATATATATTTATAGCGTTTTGAATAAGCTGCACAAAATTAAAATGAAATACAAATGTGGCTGGAATATTATGAAGGTTACCTATGAATATAACTAAATCACGTATACTTCATCAGTTTCCATCGGGTTCTCTTCCTCTTCTGACTCTACCAGTCCTCCAGCAAGCTCTTCATCATTCAGGATCGCTAGCCACATCAAATCTCTATCGTCAAAAGGGGTTCGGTCTTGTACTCGAGGTCAGGATCTCCTTCCGTATTGAATAGATCATTCACCTCATCTGGTTCTTTCGCTTCCGCTCTCGTGTGTCTCGATCCTCCAGCATGGGTTCTTGCTCTCTTGTCTAGGTTGGTCTTCTTAAATCCACCGAATACTCCTGCGATCTGCTGCGCATTCAACAGATGCTCGAGACGGAAAAGCATCCATCGTCCGTCCTCTCGTTCCTCATTATTCATCGATTGTGGCACGAAGGTCGTCGAAGTACATTTTCACAATTTCGCACTGTGAGCAGGTCTGAGTATGCTTGTGCCCCCAGTCGAAAGGAGCTTGAGAACAGTCACTCCGAAGCTCGAAATCGTCAGGCTCTGAGAGAGCAAAGCTAAAAATATTGTTCAAATTATTTTTGTATTGCATTTATTGAAACATTGCAATTTATTTCACATTCTATTTCAACAAAAAAATAACTAACGTCCAGCAATGCGATCCTATCTGCGATTATTCCTTCGTGTGAATCGAATAGTCAGTCCTGAGATATTGGCGCCCCTGAGCCTGCTTGTGGAGTAGTGAATCGTGCCAACTTTTGTCAATCCAATTGCTGGTGTACATTCTTTCGATGAGGGTTTCCGCATTATCATACACCTGATGTATTAGTTATAATCCCGAGATTGATCTAAGTGATCCTCCATGGCATCGGCCACCGTTGCATCAACACCATGCAAAGATTTACGTCTCTCAGCGGAACAGATGTGTATCATCTTGCGAATGGTGGACTCTAACATCAGAAGACTAGTTTCGCCATTCGGCTCTCTGAATTACAATAAAACATACTTGCATGAAAAGTTCGTAATTCGGGTCACCGTCTCTCCGTTCCACACACTCTACCAATTGATCTGCGAGAGAGTGTGTATAATGAAGAGACAGTGGTATCGTTTCTCGAACTCTAATGGAAAACATTGAAACAAACTTTTTATAGAGCTGATATATTTCTCCGCTTCTCAGCTTTCTCAGAGTGGTATTTCAATAAACCGTCTGTGAGAATCGCGCACTCTTCTCGTGCCAAATGGCAGTCCCAGAGTACATTTATAACTGGTAGAAAGCAAAACCATTTGACACAATTTCAATTTTCAGTACCTCAGCAGGAATTGAATGAACCTCTCCACCTTCTCAAAAATATACTTGACACGACGATGAGCAACACTCTCGTAATGGTAGCCTCGTCTTGCGTATTTCCTCGCTTCATTGAAATAATAGCGAGTGAGTCCCGGAATATATCGGCGTACTTCCGAGAGGGGAAAGTGGGCAATCATTGACATGTAAGCAAGTCGATCCGCCTTCGCGTCACTTGACTCGAATGCTTCCTTGACATTCATCATCACATCCTCGTATAATATCGTCCTCTCCGTCTCGCTATCAGGATGACACTTGAATGCCTTCTCTTTGAGAGCCTTGGGGCTGTTCTCGTTCATCAACTTGGCAACCTCATGCGTAACATCTCTCAGAGTCTCCGCTTGTGTCCTTTGTAAACGATCCGAGAGGCTGCTCCATGGAGAGGTTGACATATGAGGGCTCAATCGACGAACGCATAAATGCGACGAACGCTTTCTGCTTGTCATTCTCCACTCGATGAAATGGCGTGTGAAAGCGGTAACTGCTATCTCCTCTACTGCTGGAAACATCCGAATCCATCGATGCATATGAAGAACCAGCGGGAATAGGGCGAAGATAATATCCAGCATCTTCCGCGGCTACTTCCATCGTAATTTTTCGAACCTCATCATCGTGCTTGGAGCAAATCGCTGAGAAAAGGCAAAAAAGTTTAACAAAATAAAACGGTATCACACGTAGCCCAGGTTGGAGGAGAACTCCTTTCTTCCTTAGAATAGCCATTGCTTCTTCTGCCTCTATTCTATGCACATCACGATAGAGAACGTGTGGAGTGTTGTGCTCGGTAAATGGGGATGGAATAGAGCAGACTGGATACACTCGCTTTCCTGAATTCAACTATGGCTCTGATTATAGTCATTGTAAGTACCTGAATGTTTCGTCTTGAAGTGGTAGAAGAGAGGGTCTTCCCAGTTGCTTCCGAGCTCACGCTCATGATGCTCGCATCTCCATCGCTGTCCGATTTTGTTAACCTGATAGTTAAAACTAATTGATGAATGCACTAGGAGCTGCACAAACATCAGCCTCGTTTTTCCAGTCCGTATACTCTCCGCCTCCTCTAGCATTTACAAGTGCTGCGCCGTTCGGAGATCCGTGTTGATTTGGATATTTTTTTTTATTGCTTGTTTATCAATTCGGACATCCTGATTTTGGGAGTATTTCATACTTTCAACCAAATTGTTAAAAGCATACCGTATCTTGGGCCCTTCTCCACACGGTCCAACTTTGGAGTGAACGGGTTTGAATTCAGTTCTCTCAAGAGAAGATCTCTTCCCGTCTTTGAAGTAGCATTCAGGAGGGTCGTTTGTTAGCGGAACCTCCTCGTCCCCTCGCTTTGGTCTTGTTCGTGGATAGTAGGGAGGATGAGTTGAGCATATTTCGAAGAGAAGAAGAATTGACAGCAGAAGGCGAGGCACAGACATGACTGAGTCAAATGTTGTGAATGAGCGATTAACCTCTCTCGCTCTCTTTCTTGCTCCCCAGAGATAAGAGGAAGGAAGAGCGGGGAGAGCAAGAATGTGTGCGTCGCTTGTTTATGTTCGAGGGATGGGGGTCGACAGCAATCTGTTGAAAGCAAAAGCCGAAAAGTTGCATGACGTGAATTTTCTGGAATCATTCAACCGCTATCGCAATTTGCAATTGTCGGAAAGAAAATTAGTCTCAAAATACACAACAATTGAGAATTTGTTCAATTCAGTAGTACAATTCCCAGGCTTTGATTGGCATTTCGCTTGAATTCTGAATTTGAGTAAAAAAATCCAATGTTCTCATTTTATATTGATATTTTACCATTTACTGTTTCAAGTTGTGATTAGCTTTACTAATATCAGCAATAATCATCTATCTACTGATATGTTTTTTTTCGAACAGATCACTATCGCCGAAATTCACTTTCGATACATTTCGAATCTCGCGATTTCGAAATTTCAATCGTGAAAATCAGGAACTTATACAATGCTGGTGATTCTTATTTAGCAAAGATATTACACGTGTTTGTACGTACTACAATTTCCATGTCAAACTTATTGGAGCCGGAGCAAAATTATTGAGATAAAGATGCACAATTTTTGAAAATTCAGACGATCAAAAATCGAATTTTCAGAATTGAGCAAAACTCGGGATAGTTGAGTATTATATAAAGTATCGAAGTTGTAATCATTACTTATCTAATCGATTTCAATTCCAGTTCAACCAAAGACAATTGTTTTCATGTTCGACATCAGCACTGTTAAATCTACAAGTTCAAAAATCTCGAACTTAGACAAAGCCATTGAGTATGTCTTGGGGTAGAATGAAGTCAGGTACCATCGGGCTACAACGTGTGCACAAAAACTATTGGAGGAACCAAGGAAGGCATCAGTTACAGTGAAAAATGTGATTTTTTGAGTGAAAACTGAGTATTCAAAATTGACCGGAAAAGCACCTAGATATGTTTTTTAGGCTTTCAAGGCATCACATGACTAATGCTACTTGAAAATTGAATCCATCTTACAGCGTTTTGAAAAAATATGGTTTTTCGACCATTTTCAACTTTTAATTGATTTTCTTTCTGTATAATGGACATATCAGGTAATAACCGTTGTTTTGAGAAATGTGGGCCTAATGTACTCCTAGCACCCGAGTATGGACCTCCGGATCTTGTTGCTAGAGGAACATGTCCGCGGGGTGCTCAATACGATCGAGTCTTACGGAGCGGGTCTCTTAAACGGATCAGTTAATAATTTATCGTCACAGCTTAACATTTAGAGTTCGCTCCGTTGTGAAGTATGAAGCATCATTGGCATTTTTACCACATGTACCAACGTCCCTTGTGCAATCCAGCCGCCTCTGTGGAATTATATTTCTCCTGGACTTCGATGAGCTTCTTGCAAGCTTCATTAGATCGATCCTGCCTCCCTTTGCAATCCTAAACATTTTGATTACCTTAAATTACTGTAATTATATGTTTATTTTCAATAAACTAGTAGTTAACTACGCACTATAAACGTCGTATCCTTGGAAAATGTAGGAAAATATTGATTTTCATTTGCTCACTCGGCTACTGAACCAGCGCTAGATATCAGGTTGGTCATAAAGTTTTGTGCGATTTTGACTAAAGTGCTTTGTGGCATCTACAATCGTTCATTGTTATCCATTGTTATTCATTGTTATTGTTATCTTTTTGTGGTAGATAGGGGCTGTTATACTCTCTTTAGCGCACACTATCATAGATCTGTCCGATCAAGGGAAAGAATACGGTGATTCACCAAACTTCATGTGGTTGATCAACGACCTGACTATTCAAAGGATTAGATGTTCATTTAGAACGGAGACAGGACCCAATCTAAACCACATTAGTAAAGTATGATGGGCATATATCGTACTGGTGATGTTGAGACTCATATGCCACAAAGGGCCTATTAGAAATAAGCGCGTAAATCGTTTTTGGGTTTTCACTACACTTGTCAAGATAAGTTTTGGAGTACTATATCTATGCCGACAGATCTTGAGATTTCAATTATTCATGAAATACTTTACTAGTACAAGTCATTATTTCCTTTGGGAGTGAATGGGGATCTACATTTCCGAACAGGGTTCTTCGGATTTTAGATGTCTAATTTAGAACATCGAAATACATACTTTATGCGTTTCTGTGCTAGCCATGTGGTTTGGAAGGCGGAACTTTTCTGTTTAAATTAATGAACAACCCTTGCCCTATCGCTCATTATTTAGGAATATTGTGGAGTTCGCTACTTTTTCTATGGTGAGCCCTGCTTGAAGACACTCCATATCAAGTTGTTCGACGTTTTCATTGAAAAATAATTGAGGTACAAATGTCACTTGTTTAGATGAGAGAGATAACTGGGCTCTTAAATATTGATGTGATAGAAAACCGAGTAAGTAATGATGACAGCGCCCATAGGTAGAGGTCATCCTCGTCAATCCTTGAAACAGGTGATTTGTTCGAAAGAACTTTGGTTTTTCTAATTGTCCGTGATTCATTGACCTGTACGAAGCCTATAACGAATTCAGCAGCTCGCTCTTTTTGATACTAAGTAGTGCACGCCGAGTGCTATTTAATACACTTGAGCCTCCATCTAAAAAATTCTCTGCGAAGAACAGCAACTTTAAATAAAATATTAATTTTTCTGAAACATTCAAAGTTACGCAGACCTTGATTTCTCGAATAGTAGAGATGATCACACTAGTTCAACGATAAAATGCTAAAGGTCGAACATGTCCCTATATATCGACATCAGGACTACAAGTGGCCATTTGAGCAAAATAAACTATACGAACTCAAAGTTGGGATCCAAAATCGCGCAAAACTTTATGACCAACCTAATATTATGGTATGTCGATCTCGTAATTTTTGAAACGAATGATTATTTCTAGAAAGGAGGGTGATTTACCACCTACATTCAGATAGAATGCCCAATAGTTCAGATATTAGGTTGTTGCAAAAGTCCTGTGGAATTTTGATATTTTGTCTTCCATCTTCCTGTTGGATTGATAGATGAATTTCGGGATATTTACTACTAATGAGGCCTTGCATACTCTTTCATATGCGCACCCTATCAGCATTGCCCAATCAGAGAGGCGAGAACAGGATCCAGCTAAAATTACATAAATTCATCCATCGAAAACGCAACATTTTTCAATATTCTGTTTCCTCTGAAGCATGAACGCTCAATTCCTGGTGGTTATATGAAGCTCCCATCTTTAACTTATACATAATTTTTTTCATGGATGCTGGAAGTTACATCCTTTCGAGGAATGTGTTGATCTGGAAAGCACTACATTGTTGCATTTCTGTGTTGATTTTGCATATTTCTGAAAAATAAGAAATTCAAATTTTCTGAAAGGGAGAACAAGCAGGCCCCAATATTTTTTATGAGAATATAGCCTCTTCGTGGGTGCATACAACGCACACATGATGGAGCCTGTATGCTTGGTCTTCCATTCAGAAAAGCATGTACAAGTCACGTGCAGCCTGGGTCTGGTCATATTTTTGCTATCAAGTAATTTGGTTCATACCCACTCATATGACATGTCTAACGTATTTTTTGAAAGAACATCAATGGTACTTCTCACTCAACATTACGAAGTTGTTTCATGAATTTTCCCTGCAAATATCTAGAAAAATAAAGTTAAATCTAAATGTTGTGCTTTTTTTGCAATTGGGTTAATCATAATTGCTTGCGTTGGTTGCACGATCGGTTTGATTGAAATATACGTGAGCAAAGTTCAAGCATATCCCTAAACAACACCACGTTTGTTGGCCATTGAGATTTGAGACACGCGAGTTATGATCGTTCAAAGTATTGACACAAAAAACCACAGGACTTTTGCAACAATCTAATACAATGTTCAACTACCCTTAATGTTCAGACGCCGGACTATTTAAATATTGTATTTAAAAAAAATACATACAACCTCTGGCATTAGGGTCGATGATATGGCCGAGAGGCAGAGAAGAGCGAAGAGAATGAAGAGAGCAGACCGCATTGTTAAGATAATGAAAAGTGGGGAAATCAGACAATTTTATACCCGACTTCTGCTCATTTGCAAGAGATTCTTCTCAAAAATCAATTAGGAAAATCAATTAAAATCAATTGAGAATGTATTGAGCAAACGCCGCTTGCGAAATTTGAAATTTCATCCAGATTTCACTGTTTTGATGATTCTAGAATAGCATAATTCAAATGATCCTTGAGCTTGCTTTTCCTTTTACTCGCGATTCATTTGTGCAGCTATTTCAGTGACATGGGAAGGTAGTGTGAGTCGATGATAATACGATGATAATAGTCGATGATAATAGGTCGATGGATACGATAGAACGGGCCAACGGACTTTGACAATATCTTCCATGACGCTACTCTATGATGCATTTCGAACAACTGTATTCCTTTTTTTCTGTATTTTTTTCTGTCGCGGAACCACTCGATGATTCTGAAAGGGAGGCGTAACCACCTAAATCTTGGACACGCAGGGCTTTCGTGCAGTACCGAAATGATGAGATTCCCTATAATACTTTTGAACTATTCCAACTACATAAGGTGATTGTTTATAAAATCCTCGATGATAGCACATTGGATAGTCAAAGACGATGGCGTCATGCGGATCAAGATCACGTTATCAATGTCACCCGCCTTTCCCATGAGGACTATGGAAATTTTAAAAAAAAATATCGATGAAAATGTTTTTTTTTATTTTCGATTGCACAAACATTTGCACAAACACCAAATACCGATTACGTCGCAATGAATTTATGTTATCAGTGAATCAAATACTTGTTGATCTGGTACTGCATGAGATCCCCGCCTCCCAACTAACATTTTTCTAAGCATTATGGAGTACACATTGCAAATTTCACATGTCACAATCATCATTTCAGTAGAGTTCGAAGGAATCAAGTGTAAATTACTGTATTTAGTAATGTATCATTGTCGGTGCATGCAGCTCATAATGTTTATTAGTTGCTCGTATAATGTAACGTAAATCGCAGTAAATACGTCGTATCATCAAGCAGCAACTGCCTCCTCCGTCTTCTTGCAATTGGCCAGCACGGCTGCATTCCTCGCCTGGTACATCCTCTTGTATTTCTTCGTTGCCTTCAACATCCCCTGATCGATCATCGAGTGCATCATCTCCTTCACTGCATTCTCCACTCGACGATAGTCCAGACCGAGCAGGCGGATCGACTGGAAGGAGTACGGTACGGGTACGGTTAGGTTATGGTAGGGGGATGAAACAGTTTGAAAATGATACCTTGGAGTTGTCAAAGCGAAGCTCAGGGCCGAGCCGACCGACAACGGCTTTTGACTGAGGATCGATTCCTGATATGTTTCAAATAATTTCTCTATCTCTACGAACTGAGTTATACATTTTGACATGCGAACTGAGTTTGAAATACGTTTCAGCGCCATGTAAGGCAAATAGCGGTTGAGACAATAATACAATACGAGTGAATCTGTGAGAAAAATTTTGTAAACTTTTTATATTTCCCACCTGAAGCAGCATACAGCTTCAGCACCCAGTTGGGACACTCCCATGTCGTGATGCCGTAGCCTGAATGTTATGATGCGGAAATATCACGGGTGGAATTCCACCCCTCAGGTTGGAAAGAGCAAATTTGAATTCCTGCAATTTTGTCTCGGCTCCCAAAATATCTAGTACCTTGAAAATCTGGCTTGAAAATATGAAAAATATGAGGTGTAACACCAATTTACACCCCACGGGCCAATTTTCAAGGTCCTAGCTCTACTGGGAGCCAAAATACGAATTTCGAGAATTCAAATTTGAACTTTCCACCATTGGGATTTTTGCACCCCTTTCCATTTTCCACTCCTGAAATGTCCGCAGCATAACATAATCAAAGTATTTTCCTCTAAAGTTCAACTATGAACATACCGTATCGTGCGAAGCCCTTCTTGAGCCAGCGTGCAATGTCAGCGAACCAAGCAGAGGGCGATGCTGTAACTAGGATCCGCTCCCCGTCGGTATCCGATCGCTCCAATGCACGAACGTGAGCTTCTGCCACGTCGCGCACATCCACCAGACTGAAGGACGCCTTAATTATAGCCACTAGAGTTCGAGAAACGATACCACGCTCTCTTCATTCTACACACTCTCATGGCCGGTCGGCGAGAGAGTTTCTAGAATGAAGAGAGCGTGGTATCGTTACTCGATCTCTAATGGTTACCATGAAAAAATGCATAATTGAATAGATATCAGTGGCTTTGTTTGAATCACATATTATCTATTCTAGTTAGCATTGGTATACGTTGCACGCGGAACTGAAGATACCTTTGGATGCGCTAGACTAGTCGATCGTTTCATAAGTCTCTTCAGGATGGAGGCGCTGATGTGCTCTACATCAGAGAGTACAGGCCCGAACACGACCGTAGGGCAGAGGACGGTTAGGGCTGGGCGAGTGGCCTCTGCAAGTTGCCTATGGCGGAGCAATGGACTGGCTCTCTTCAGTATGCACGGTCTCTCGCCGATCAGAGATACGAGAGAGCGCGCAAACTGAAGAGAGTCAGACGATTGATCCTATTTCGCAGTGTAATGGCATATTCAAAAGTCAACATTTCAGAAAAGCAGTGGAAAAATGAGAGTTACGAGAGTGTGTAATGAATTCCTCGGTGAGGGAGTATGCGGGACAGACAGGGTTGTTCCTGTAAACAAGCAACGCACCAGGGAGCGAGTTCCAGTGGTCCCAAGCCGCCTTCTCCGCGAGTGTCTTAGACACGGCGTACCACTCCTCCTTCTCTCCGGCGATATCACTCCAGAAGGTCTCGTCGAAGACGGCCGCCGCGTTCTTAAGACCGTCTGAAACTGTACCTTTGGAAGGAATTCGAATTATTTATTAATCTGCCCAACGATGTTTAGATGCGTTAAAATTTGCTAATTCGTTCAATAGAAGGGCATAAATTGCACAGAAATTTATTACACGTTTTTGTATCAAATAAATCACAAATCTCACGATTGATAGCTGCACATGAGCTCGTGAGCACGATCTTCTTAACCTGAATTTTTTAGGTTTAAAAAAATACGATTTTTCCCTGTGAATCGTCACCTGAGAATGTTTAGTAGTGAAAGTTGCGCATGTAGTTGCTTGCGGATTTTCTCATTCGTCAAAGTATCATCATAGATACGGACAATGAGTCGAACATGCTCACGCACATGCTCACCACACACTTATAATATGATAACTGCATAGCTCTGGGCATACGAATGCTTCCACAACGGTCCACTTCACTTCCAACAATTACTTGAAAGCACCTCTTTTGTGCATTACTTGTACAGTGGAGGTAATGGTCAATGGCCGCATTACGATTAGACTAAATGTGGGACGGTAATGGCGGAATGTATCTAAGAAAGTGCCGAAGGAAGAAGAGAAATTGTACGTCCTGCGAAGACACGGTTGCTTGTTTCGGTCCTTAGTCGCAAATAGAGTTATGAGCGTAATTGGGCATCTTTTGAATCATTTTCGGATATATGTATATATATATACGGATACATATGAAACATCTGAAAATGATTCAAAAGATGCTCAATTACGCCCAATTCCGGAACCGTAGTCGCCAACAACCAACCGCTTGTGTTTACCTCCGGGCAAGCGGTAGCTGCCTGCATCACCGCCTTCGTGCCCTGCACAGCAATCGCTACAATTTCCTCTGTAGCAGTGAGATTCAGTGGAGAGGCGACGTGCAGTACGTAGGTGCAGCCAGCGACGACCCTGAATCAGGAACACACCCTGAATCAGGATCATACCTTGCATCAGGGACACTGGCTGCGAGGTCGCAGTGCCCATGTAGTTTTATAGCGAGACCTAGCATTCCGCAAATTAGAAAACAACAAAAGTTCTTAGAATTATCTCCATTTTTGGCGGTCTCGCTATGAATCTCCATGGACACTCTGCGTGCTCCATTTGCGAGATATGACCTGATGCCCTTAGGAAATATCATGTCGCGATTTCGAAATAAGTTAGAAAAACATCTCAGGATAACTAACTCTTTCCACTTCTCTGCAGGTTGAAGCAGATCTGCTTCGACCAATTCGAGTTTGGCAGAGGCATTCGTGAGTCGGAGCAGAGGAGCGATCTGGAAATATAGATTGATTATTTATGAATGTTTCAATGCATGACTATTGAATCGTCCATCCCCGAAATGGCAAATTGATGTGGCAATGATTCAAGCAAAACAGTTCCCATCACTCGCAGATCACGAGTCGATAAGCGAGTTCCAATCTCTAAACACATCGCATCACGGGAACTTCCGCTACATGTTTGATCCCGGTTTCTAGTAGACACGAGTCGGCAAACAAGTTCCTAGATGTTCAAATGTGCTCGAAAGACCGGGAGGAAACCAGTTGAGATGCGGAGGGCTAGACCAATTAAAACCAAACCGTGATCAAGTGGACGACGAAAAGCTGCATAAATTTGTATAGATACTAGAGATAGCCAGCCTCATACATGAATTAATGCCGCCAATATAGGATACAACGCATATCTTTTCAACTAGTGCTAACATTTGAACAGCTATGAATAAAATAATAGCGAAAAAAAGTAAACGATATAACGATCATTCACATAATATAAATTTCGAAATACAATAAATGCCCACTTTCTTCTGATTATCCTTGCTTCTCACTGTTCCTCGGACTCGGTAGGGACACTCAAGCAGCCGCTTCACGCAGTGCAAGGCAATGAATCCAGAAGCGCCAGTCACGAGAACCACTGAAAGTGCCCAATTACTGTCGAGACGCACATAATTTTTGAGTTGCAGCTCAGGTACAACATTCAATGACTGAACACCTGCCGGTTCAAAAAGTTTGGGAAAAATACAGATAAAGACTCTTATACTAGGCGAAGCAATCGCTTCTGAAAGTTCGAACTTACGAGGCAAATTTCCATCATGGTTGTGTGCATCGTCCGCAGTCATAGTTCTTTGGCAGCTAAGCAGTACTTGATTGGAGCAACAACAACTGGCGATTGTGGAGAGTTACAAGGAAGAGCAGCGAAATGGCCCCTCCCACTACACTCTTCTCAGAGCAAATTGAGTGAAATTAGCAGATGGCAAAAACAATTAGTCTACTACGATGCGCGCCACTTTTGCGAAGCAGCTCCTCCACTCCCTCCTCATTGTACGTACTCGCTCGTCGTGGATACTCAGAGAGAAAGAGTGTGCAAAAGAGGAGCGTGTCACCGAGCCGCTTCGCGAAGTGGCACGCATCATGCGTTGGAAAACTGGAGTACAGTATTATAATTGCTTTATTGTGAGACTGAATCATAGTATTACTGAAGGCAGATTTAATAAGTCAACAGAAAATATGTGTACTAAAGCTATCATCGAACAAATAGCAACACAATCATTCAGCTACTGAAGATAAGCGACCTGCTATATTTCGTTCGAAGTAGGTCTCGGCCTATGATCGTCTTGAGGGAGCTACAAGATGAAATTGTCCTGGTATTTTGAAAATGCGAATCACAACAAAACAAAAACAATGACCAATCGAAGTTGATTTTGGGGGGCGGACAAAAGCCCAACGGACAAAATCCCAACGGATTGCCGTTCGCTGGAGATTTGATGTATCAACTTGGGAGTTGAGGCATTGTTATCAGTATGCCCTCCACTGCACCACCCTGATTAGATCACCTAACTAGGCTATCTTGAGTTAATGGTCCAAAATTGAAAATTTGAGTAGACAATCAAAGTTAGATAAACATCAAATGCCGTAACCAATCAATATTTCAGTACTCCAGGAACTACTATAATCCAGTAACATTGGTATCGATTAGTTACATCATTTCATTTTATCTAACCTTGATTTTCCACAAAAATTCACAATTTGATGGGGATACGGTGATGGGGAGTGAAAGTCAAGTACTGCATCATTAGCTGATCTCATCAGGTTGATTTAGTGGAGGGCATACTAATAACAATACACCAACTCCCAAGTTGCTACATCAAATCTTCAGAGAACATCAATCCGTTGGGCTTTTGTCCGCCCCCTGATTTTGTAATACGGGGGGGGGGGGTGACATTTGCACAATCGACATTTGCATAACAATTCGCCGTTCGCTTTCTATTCGAAGTAGCAACTTGGGAGATGTTTCTTTTTTTACCAAAGTGTGCACCTTTACATTGGAATATATGAGTCTTAACACCAGGCTGGTAACAATGAAACATCTCCCAAGTTGCTACGAATAGCAAGCGAACGGCGAATTCTTGTGCAAATGTCGGTTGTGCCCCCCCCCCCCTAATACCTGCGTGCTTCTCACAAGTTTTTGTTAAAATTTTCTTCTAAGAAATCTGTTTTCGATCATTATCATCCATCGCGACACACATTTCAGCCATAATCAACCCGAGCGTAAACAAGCCCACTGTGTATTTGTAAGTGAAGCCACTCTAAAAAAATAATTATTTTCCGGTTCTTCTCTTGTATGAACGTGCCATTATTCGATCTTCAAAACAACAGTTCGCTGATTAAATGAATAACATCTTTATTGCACCATTTCAAGGGAAGCCTGATCCATAAGGAAAGTGACAGTTCCATGGTTCGCAAGGGGCTGCCCTGCTCAGCTTTCCCGCTGCTGCAGCAGCCTGCTCCTTCTTCTTCTCCTCGATTAACTTATCGCAAGCCTCCCTCCACTTGTCTCCCTCGACTTGCAGGTCGGCGCATTCCTAAATGGAGACTTGTGTTAATCACTAATTAATTAAACTCAATGGATTGTGATCCTCAAAAAACAATACACTGAATGAGGTGGGAGGTTTCCAAATAAGTAATCAATTGGAGAATGAACCTTGAAAATATGGCATTTAATTCCATGCGAAATCTTTCGCTGGTGAGACAGGAGAATATAATAGGCTGAATTGAGGGAGCCAGAAGATGCTCACCTCTTGAACTTGCACTGGCACGGATGAGATGAAAGAGAGGAACAGGAGAGCGAAGAGAAAAGCGATGAAGAATCTCATTTTTGGAATAAGAAAAGAGGGAAAAATATAAATTTTATACCAAAAAACATGCTGATTTGCAAAAGATTGATTGTATAAGCAGTGAGCCGCCGTGAGAACTTATTTTGCAATCACTGCCTGTGCATCATGCTTCTGTATTGCATAGAAAAAAATCGATCTAGAGTATTTACTCAATTCTCTACATTCCTAAAAAATATGTCGTTCAGTTCGATAAGTCGGCCACGTGCTCAGCCATGCGGAATGTTCTGGTGCACGAGTTTGATTGCTCGAATAAACTGTAGCGACGTTCTTCGTGCTCCCCTTTATTTGAACCTAGCGAGATCCATTTTTTAGAATCGATGGATAACGATGAATATCATAATTTATCATTATGTCCATGACACCATCAGCATGCTCCAAAGGGGCAGCCACAGATCAATGTATCGCATTGGGCAGATCTCTTGGGAATCAATTTAACGGGTGGGGGTGGGTACAGTTCGGGGCAGAATCCATCGGGACAAGGCGCCGATCTCTTCGGCTTCCCAGCTGCGGCTGCAGCCTTATTCTTATCTTCGATTAATTTATCACAAGCTTCCCTCCACTTGTCTCCCTCGACTTGCAGGTCGGCGCACTCCTAAATGATGATTTATGTTAATTAGATACCACATAATTGAACTTCTAACACAATGCTGGCACTACTTTGCCTCATTTCTGGAATTTTGCGGAAGCCTAGACAACATAGTATTAAACCCAGCGGGTATCCGTCTGACACTATCCACATACTATACTCACTCATTGGCTATGGGTAAAAGAGAACACGGCATTGTGAGTGTCTGACGCACACTAGTGATGAGAACTCAGCGCGGGCTCTCCTCGTGTTTATAGTCTCTGGTCTGACTGGCGAGAGAGCGCATTACGTGTGGAGGGTACATAACTATTACAATAATGCTCACCTCTTCAAATGGGGCAGATGAGATGGCAGAGAGGCAAATGAGAGCGATGAAAAGAATGATGAAAAATCGCATTTTGCAATGATAAAACGTGAAGAAATGACAATTTTATACGCGATTTCTCCTGAATCGAGATATGTGCGAAATTTTTTTTGGCAATCATTGCTTGCAAATGTCAAAATAAGTATTCGTTTGTATTTTTGAGGAGTTCATATAAGGTTTACCGAATCTATTCACACTAGCCAATAAGGTCCAACTAGCATGGTTGGCTATAGCTGATTCAAAAATTAGTTCAAATAGCGACATCCAGCATTCCATTCAGCCGATGTTATCATCTGGTCGGGGAACAGGTACATATTGTAAAATTCATTACATATTAGAATTTCGCATTCCTTTGAATGTAGAGTTTCGATTAAGTTTCGAAAACAATCAATGCAAAATATTTTCTCACATTTGTGGTATATTGGATGCTCTTGCACATCAACATAATTCTCGTATATAATCGCCTTCTTTCCACGTTTTTTCTATCAACAATGGGGTCATTGATCCTCACTCTCATCGCGCTCCTCTACCTCTCTTCCTCGTCATCTGGGGCTGAAGGGAACAACTTTCTCGACAACGAAATTGTGAGTCCTCAATTACTTGTCAAAGATATCATACACTCAGAACAACCTTACGAAGATTCTGAGAGATGGGAGAATAGACCATGCAGCTATTGAAGAATTCCTTGTAAGTTATCTTCCAATTGATTCAAAATTGTGAAAACTAAAAAAAAATGTTTTTTTTTCACAATAGCTCGGGAAAGAACAAATAAACCATATTGTGATTAATGATCAATTTGAATGCCTAATACCTTTAGGGACTCGGACTCAATTCTCTACCGTACACATCGAAGATATATGAATCATACTACGGTTGGAAAGGGAAGTGGAGTGTTGATGTTAGTTTATGACACTAATTCATTGGCGAAATAATTGCTTAACCAGAAATTTGTTCCCGACTTGGAATCAGAAGCGTCGGCAGTCTTGATGAACACTGAGGAGAGAGAGGTCCTATCTCTCCCTGGATTGAAATGATGTCGGGAAGCACTTCAAAAGTTATAGATGGCTTGACTTGGGATCACGGTGCATTCGTAAATAATGTAATAGTATCTTCATTCAACGCAATTTTACACACATTCTCATAGCTCCTCGAATTAGAAACTACATAAAACCTCACCAAGTCATAGATGATTTGACAAGAAAGTTGCGATAATTCAGGTCATGTCTCGCTCATCCAAATACTTTATGGATTTATCTCGCGATGAAGCAGCGGTTAAGAAAGGGATTGTGAGCAAACTTATAATAGTTCAAAAAGAGAAAATACCGTAATGGTTTCAAACAAAACTTCATGCAGCACTCGGCTTGCTCTTCTGAATGTCAGGAGGATATCAGGAAGAGACTGAGGGCGCGCGCATCGCTCGCAAACCTCTTTGCCACACATGGCGAATTGGCCGAGGATGAGGAGATCAGATTGACAGGTAAAAGACATAATTCGATATTCGAATTATAGTATAATACTGAGGGAACAGAAAGCGTAGTCCGTGGTAGAGTGGCGATATTTACTACATGTGAGTCTAAATATACGCGAAACGCGGACGAAAAAAACGTTCCGCGGGGGGTATTTAGAATCCAAATGTACTAAATCTCTTCGCCTCGCCACGCCACGGACTATGCTTCTTTTTCTCACAGTAATTCTGCTCACTTTATTCGATGGGCCGGGTGTTGAATAAAATTAAGAGATACAGTCTCACTATCGTTATCTTTAGCCCGAGGCACAAATGCATCTTTTATTTGCAGAACTTGACGAAACATCTACCGTCTCCGAACTGGAATTCGTTGGCAATGTGGGCGTAGATATTTGAAATAATGTGCGATGCATTATACACTCCATGATTGTTCACATACCAAATTATTATTTGTAGATCCAGACCGGCAATTGAAGGAAAGATGATTCCGAACAGCACCTAATCACGACATATATCCCACTGCTAATTTTACTCATTAACATCCCCGAAAATGAAATTTTCACGGAAATCCATACAGCGTGACTCACCGCTTTTGCATTGTACAACAAATACATTTTACTCCTCGTGTTATACATGATCGATATGCATTCACTTACAAAAGAAAACCCTCATATCATAACTTTCCACTTAATTGTCTTGGACTCGCCAACCGCGTTATTAATGTTGAAACCTCAAAGAAACCTCGTCCAAATTAAAACCCGACACTTTCAACATTGATTGATGTGAAGGAGCTCGGATCAACATCTTCCTTTGTCAGATCTTTTATGTCATCTCAGGATGAGGATAACAAAAATCTTAAAAATAAACTTTTTTTGTTTTAATTGACAATGTTATACGCTCAGGAATTGATATTGAGATATGGTCTATCTTGTAAACATTTATCATCATATCGTCATCAATATTGAGGTTCGCGAGGCGGCCAGGAACGGTTAGGCTTGTTGCATACACCATTTGCGCATTGGGCAGGTCTTGGCTTGCCAACCACTTTCGCAGGCTTATCCTTTCCCCTCCGATGGCTTCGCTCTCCAGTGCCGCGAGTTTCTCTTTCTTATTGTTCTTCGATACCCCTGGCTTCATGCGAGGAGGTCATCGATTGCGCATCGGGCAGGGATTTCTCTTCTCTACCGTAGCATTGTTCCTCTCGGCCCTCTATCACCTAGCCATCATTGACATATCATTTGAATACATTTATCTGCATATATGTTTATTTATTTATCTGCATCATCCCGGGAATTGCCCCGTTTCCCAAGGGTGCGAGCAGTCCCCATATTCGCATCGGGCTGGTCATGGCTTACTATCGACTGGCTCTGGATTCGGATTCTTATTGCCCTCCAACGCCTCTGGCTTCGGTCGAGGACGAAACGGGCTAGGAAGCGATGAACAATCTCCAATTGCGCATCGGACATGTCTTGACTTAGCATCAGCTGATACGGGCTTGTTCTTGTGGTTGCCCACTATCTCTGGGCGAGGAGGAGCAGGGACAAGCGGCCAAGAACATTGACCTCTTATGTATCGGGGATGCCTTGACTTCGCCTCAGGTACTGCAGGCTTGTCCTTATAGTCATCCGATACCGCCGGAGGGAAAGGGCGAGGACGCAAAGAGCAATCTCCAATGGCCCACCGGGCAGGTCTTGTCCACTCCTCTGCGATAACCTCAACCATCTTCTTGTGCTCCTCGACTATTTTGAGGCAAGCTTCCTTCTCATTGTCTTCATTGCCATTGCAGTCCTGAACGAATTTGTAACTTTTTAATTGGATCACAAACATTTTTTGCAATCACCTCTTGGTCCCTGGCAGAGACGATGGAAGGTAGGCATAGGGTAGTGAAGAGAAGGAAGTGGAAGATTCGCATTATTGTGATGAGGAAAGTGGGACAAAAAGCTTTTGTAAATTTGCAAGGGTATCCATTGCGCTGTGTAAATTTGCAAGGGTATCCATTGCGAAAACATATACGCAGTGTAACAAATTATCGTGCAATCCATGCTTGCGGAATTGCGAAAGACACTCTACAAAATAAAACATTAAAAAAGCTGCGAAATGTAAAAAAAAAATTACAGAGTGCTTGTTCATCGACCCCACAGCAGTAAACGACGCGGCCCCATCAAATATTGGACAGTGAATACTTGAGTGATACTGGACAATAAGCCATACAACAACAAAAATATGTTATACAAAATAAAATGAGAAAAAAACAACTCATCTAATTGAAGAATGTCCATTGTTCTCCTCACTTCCCATTCTCATCCACTTCATTCTCTCATCCTCCCTCGGTGAGTGAAGGTCGGTTACTTTACTTTCCTTTATAATCGTTATTTTTTTTCGTAATTTCAGAAGACACGATGGCATGTACCGTCGACATTTTCAACTCTGGCTCCTCCCTTCCTTCCATATCGATATTAACACTACTTACAGCCATTGTGATACATTATAACATTATTTAATGCATATTAAATATGCATTAAATAATAGTTCTGCCAAAAATTTTAATACATTCCAGACCACTCACACACACGAGCACAATCTCATCTTCAGAGGCAAAGAAAACGAATTCCTACTTGATTCCCGCCCTTCAATGGCAATTTTCACTCCGAACGAGTTGATAAATCTCACCAAGAGAAAGGTGATTATAGAATCATATTAAAACAACATATGATTAGTATAAGCATTGTACGATAATTTGCTATGGTTTTTCATAAATACTTTTGGTTCATGATGAGAGATTTCAGGTCTCGTTTTGCAACTTCCAGGGCACGAATGAGCTTGGATTCCGAGCCTGGCTGACAGTTTGCGATGCGCAGCGCATCGAAATGGTTCGTATGTTGACTTGTTTATTTTTGACTTAGTAAAATGCCTACAAAGTCGGCAATACGAGGGGATTCACAATGAATTTTCATTTCTCGCATTCTAGCACGGGTTGCCTTTCGATACAGTGATAGGTATCAAATGACGCCTTGAAGTTCCTCCACACTCCCTTTGCGAGCTTTACTTTGGGTCACGATAATGGAACGTTTAGTCTCAATTCGTCTGATGGAAACTGTTGTGGGTTTTGAATGGAATTAATCAGATAAGTGATGG
Organism: Pristionchus mayeri; assembly: GCA_036245805.1. Taxonomy (NCBI): domain Eukaryota; kingdom Metazoa; phylum Nematoda; class Chromadorea; order Rhabditida; family Neodiplogasteridae; genus Pristionchus; species Pristionchus mayeri. Next base: position 38,790,460 of record BTRK01000002.1, on the reverse strand, counting down.
AGCTTTCAGATCTTCTGGGGAAGCGTTTCCGCAAGCGAGGTGTGATCGAGAAAGGCGAGGGAAAAGATAGGGGTGTGATGCTCGTCTCGAAAGTGAAAGTTCCTGCCCATGCTCGGCCTCCGTACTACGACCAGTACAATCATGTCGTCGCTAGAAGGCGATACGTAGAGTATGCATTGTTTGGAGGCTACCCGATGGTAACATTTTGTTGTTGTTGAAATATTGACCGTTTCACAGTTTGTAAGATACGACAAGAATTACGAGAAAACAAAGCAGCGAATGCTGTCGGCTTTCAATCTGGGGCGCAGTCCGCACGCCATGAATAGGGGTTCATGGTCTGAATTCACATCGCCGCCAGTGTTGGGCAACTATGATGATACCCCGAATTTCGATGACCTCTCGTGTGTTTAGGAAATATACGTTGCAGCACTTCGCTTCTCTGAATATCTAGCTTCGACTGGTGTATTTCAAAATATTCGAGTCTCCTACCGAACCGAATCTGGATTACGCGCAAAAGAACATGCTTGAATCGTTTACTGCGTACATACAGGATGAATTCGTCAAAGAAGGCGTCCAGTACGATCACGCGGGCCTCATTCCGTAAGGTTTTCTGAGTTGCCTTTACTCGCCACCCTCTCCCCACTCACGACCTCCACCTACCGTTGCCTATCCCTCCTAGGCTTTGTGAAGGATACCTTAAATAATTCGAGCATATGAGGACACGAGTATGCAATGCTTCCAGAATTGCAGTTCTGCTCAACTGATCATTTCTAATTTCAGAGGAGGCGGTTATGGTGGGGGCATAGCTCAATTTGGAACGATTTGTCGACCTCGGAAGTATGCGTCAGACGTTTCTTGGAATGAAGTAATGTTGTTCATTCTATTAAAACACATATAATATTATTGCATTCAGGACGATGATAGGGTGATCGTTACTGGAAGAATTATTGCTCATGAGCTGGGTCACGGATTGGGGATGATGCACGACTTTGGCGACGAGTGCGTTGTGAAAATGCATCGGGTGAGAACTATGACGTCATGGCGCGTTATTCTATAAATGTGGTATGACATCATAGTTCTCATCCGGCGTAGTGCCGTTCGTTGGCATATTTTATGTGTTCTTCTTAAATCTAACTTTTGTAGAACTCCCCTATATCGGGTGTGCGAATGCGCTTGGACGAGCTGCGTTATGGGAGCGGAAGATGCGGCAACGGAGTAACGATTTTTGTGTTGACTAAATACTTTTTTTGTTGTTAAAACATGCTTAAACCGTAGAATACAGACCTTAATATTACCCAACACCCTAGAAAATGCCTTCCTATATTATTTAACAATGTAATAGAATGGAGAAACTGGGATAATGAAAATAATAGAAATTTACAATTTGGTGTAGGGCCGCAAAGTACTCATGTGAGTTGCCTGATCAAGCCCTGTATCTCCCTTTCACATATTCTATCGCTAATTTGGTCGTCAGGGCAGTCATTTCAAATTATTTCTGCAGGCGTTGGAAAACTTTAATCACACTCAAAATTGGTATATCTATGGACTGATTGATTGGGAAATTGTTTAAATTCAATTGTCAAGACCTTATCACTGGTCGAATTGCTCGTTGGAAGTCATGGCCGAACGTGATCGTACCGATATGCACTACTGCTTTTTGAACGAGCCGAAATTGACACTTGGTGAGAGCATTACTTGTGAATTTGGTGAAATGTACTAACATTGTGCTCTTTGCTGGTTGTATCATATTTAGAATATTTTTCTGTTCAGACCACAGTAATGTTACATGCGGAAATGGCATTGTTGACAAGGGCGAGGATTGCGATTGTGGACAGGCCGTTGGTTTTATCTTTGATTATTGCAACTAAAGGTATGCAGCTCAGCGATCATGTTTCAGGGATGTTACACGCACAAGTGCTGTGATGAAGCAACGTGCAAATTTCGAGGAAACGCGAAATGCGCTGCAGGTGAAACATTCAGTGCGAAGAGTATATCAGATTCCAAAATAAGGCTGAATTTCAACCAGAGAATTATCAAGTTTCCCCTACTGAGTAGAAACAGAACTGGGCAGAGAAACTCTGTAAAGGAAGCATAATTTCTTCCTATCAACTGAGATATATGTTTTGTTACGCATTTATGTTTTGAACTTACGATTTATTAAATGACCGTTCACCAACACATAATATGCATCAATTTACATTCCAGGCTCGTACTGTGATCTTGCCACTTGCTCTTTCCGAAAAGATTCTTTGCCTTGCCGGTGTGAAAATGCATTGCAAACAATATTAACATTGCTATTTTTGATATTATTGTTAGAAACAAAATTGTTTAGAATCGCAAAGGACAGTTGCGACCAGGCAGAGAGAATCGCAAAGGACAGTTGCGACCAGGCAGAGAGAATCGCAAAGGACAGTTGCGACCAGGCAGAGAGAATCGCAAAGGACAGTTGCGACCAGGCAGAGAGAATCGCAAAGGACAGTTGCGACCAGGCCTCTCCTCCCCTTCTCCCGTCTCTTATTTTGCGTCTCTTCGGCGCAAAATAAGGTGCAGACGAGGGGTTTCCCAAATATCGGGAAAATGCTCAATTATTAAGAATTTCAGGTTTTTCGTTTCTATCGTCTCCATTTTCCCTATTTTGAAGCAGAGTTGACGAACAAATAAGTTTCAAGATTGGGGAATGTGAAATATCAACGAGAAATCAGTGTTTGAATCGTTCGAGAAATATCGGAGAATACTTCCACGTAAATAAGGAAATGTACATATAAGCTTTTGTGCGCACTTCTAGGTTCGGATTTTTCACATTGAACATTGCAAAAATGGTACTTTCTACCAAAAATTGACGATTGAAATCCACTGAAATCAGGTAAATTTGGTGATTTCACACCACAATGCAATTTATAATGCAAAACCAAATCAACAAAAATGGCTGATATCTTATTTCCGAAAAACAATGACCCAAATTCTCGATTTTTCCCGTGTTTACCCATTGAAATTTCAGCCATTCTCTGAAACCTTCTCATTTTATAGTGCGCTATACAAGAGTAGTAGATTAGTAACAATAAATAGAAATAAGTTCGACAGCTGCACCACTTTCAAAGATATATTGGATCCAATTTATTCAAAATCTAGATTTATCATAATAATTGATTGTGTATTTCCGTGCTAATGAGCTGAATTCGCTGCTTTGTTTTTGCATTATAAATTGCATTGTGGTGTGAAATCACCAAATTTACTTGATTTCAGTGGATTTCAATCGAAAATTTTTGGTTGAAAGTACCATTTTTGCAATGTTCAATGTGAAAAATCCGAACCTAGAAGTGCGCACAAAAGCTTATATGTACATTTCCTTATTTACGTGGAAGTATTATTTATGTTCGACGTGGAAGTATTATTTATGTTTTTTTTTATGTTCGAATACTCGAAAATATACACTTTCAGATGTCAAAATTTGAGCAAAATCGAGAATTGGAAAACCGATATTTTTCGAACGATTCAAACACGGATTTCTCGTTGATATTTCACATTCCCCAAACTTATTTTTTCGTCAACTCTGCTTCAAAATAGGAAAATGGAGACGATAGAAACGAAAAACCTGAAATTCCTAACAATTGAGCATTTTCCCGATATTTGGGAAACCCCTCGTCTGCACCTTATTTTGCGCCGAAATTTGCATCCACGGGTAACTTTACACGAGTAATTTAATGAAAATACTTAAAAGTACGCCTCGCATGTAACATTTATAGGACGACCAATTTGATTATTGAAATGACGATAACTTTTTTCCCAGATGAGCTAGCGTTTCACTACTAACAGTGAAAATGCTTACCTCGTCGAGATCTTTCAGAATCACTATACATTTGTGGGGTTTGGATAAGCCGTTCATGATTTACAAAAACCGAAAACCCAAATCCAGCGCGACACACGAAATGAGGGCTAAGAGATACGGCTTCCTAGGTCCGATTTTCGAACTCTACGTTATTTTTCGCTGTACGGTCAATAGGTGGAATTGCTCGGTTCTCTCAGATAGTCACTCATATAAAGAAAAATATAAAAAATAGACACACATTTCGCGCAGCCCCCTCCCGTCCGCCAGCCGAAAGGCGATGTCGACAAAAGCGATAATGAAGATGACCGGAAGCAGAAAACACAAGAAGAAGTAGCCCCAGAAGCCCATTCCGTCATCGTCTTCTGAAATGTATCCGGCATGATAGATCTCCATATGTCTAGTAAGTGAAAGGCAGATGTGAACAACTCTAAAACTATGAATCTTGGACGAGACAATTCGTGAAAATGAACTATGTGCGACTCGCTATGTTGGTCACATTTATTGGTCAGGCAGAATGTACGAAGCAAATTTGGATACGCTTTTTCCTTACCACTTTTTCTCGCTCCAAGCAGTTCCGTTTTGGGCACGCACTTGGCTTTCAGGCAGTACTGCAATGATAGAGTTCCGTACACTGACTTGCATTCTAGTCCAACTGTGTCTGTTCATGAGAACAAAGACGATGGCATCATACGAATCAATATCACATCATCAACCTCAATCACCTTTCCCTCTCCACAACTGGCTCCATCGGGTGTCATGCCCAGATGATGCGCAGGCTCGTATCCCTCTTGATACTCAGCGAGCCCCCATTGGCACTCGTGTTCATTCAAGTTCTCCTAAAGCAGCTCTCGAATTGAATAACTTTTATGTATCAGGTTGTAACATAAGTTTTGTCGCGTCCAATCTCTTATGCATTTTAACCTCAGAAATTCTTCGAATTAATTTAATCTCAATTTCGTTATTCATCATCAGTGAGGGCCTTCGTACTCTTTCTTACGCGCTTTACTTCAGTCCTGTCAAGGCAGTTGAGGAGGCACATTAGTCAGACAAAGTTGTACTGAGATAAGGATTACAAATCATTTTCACGCATCAGCTCTTCTTGAAAAGGATAAATTATGCCGATTTTGTGTGATTTGCTTAAAGTACTACATATGTGCATAATTTTGAACCACTCACGGATAATTACAAACGAAAATCGTTCTAGAAATGTAGACGAGTTTGTATAATGTGGATGGTTGGTGACGGTCGCGAAAACTTTCGCAAGCCGAGTTTTCTTCTCAATAGATATCCAGATCCAAATAGTGGTGGAATATAGTTCACCCAAAGTGGTCAGTATGCAGACAAAGTTTGGGGCAGATTGGGTTCTGTTGAGATAAGTGGCTCCAGTCAGAACGATGGTATGTAAATTAAACTAATGAAATCGGCACTTTGTTCATATTCCTACCTCGCACACATGTTCAATATCTGATTTGTTGTGTCCATCCTAACCATAAATCCTTCCCTTACTAGTATCTACTTGGGATAAGTTTGGAAATAAATAGCTTTTGAATGACAATCTTTAATTCGAAACACCTAAACTTGCATATTTTGGTAAAATTGTGCGCGAATTGAATTAATAAAAATTCAAATTTCCCACAAGTGGAGTGTTCTTTCTCTCACTTGTTTAATGATAAATTATACCTCCATGAGTGGTAATTGGAACGCACTTATGTTAGTCACTGTTGTTGCAATTCTGGATTCAGAAGAGTTGGTCAAGTTGGCTACGAATCAGCGGCTAACCTTACACTCAGTGAAGTATATCTTTGATTCCGCTCAACATAGCACCATATCTGGCGTATATTTTGAAAGAGCATTGACGGGGTATATCACCATGCTGTAGAAGTTTGGTTCATTATTCATCTCTGCGAACTAGCACCTGATCAAACGAATTAAAAAAATCTGCACCAAATTTAAATCAGTTCATATTAATATTTTTCGCATAGCCAGCGTGCGCAGTTCAGCTCTACCCTATGGTTTGCTGTGCATGAACACCCCAAACATATACTAGGAGGTCAGGCATTGATAATGTTTGAGAAGTATCCTTCATGGAAATATTGAGAACCTCCGAAATGCGACAAAACTTATGTTACAACCTAATAGTTAAGAGTATCACATGCATAAGGCATATAACACGTGTTCAAATAAATTTACTACCAATTTCAACTTTGCCAGTTGCTTGTTTATGGCACAAATCACTTATCTCGCAACAAAATGATTTGTTGATTCGATAAACAAATTTGTTTTCGATAAACAACTGGCAATCGTGCGAGGTTCCCCAATTACCAGTTGCATTTTCGTCTTCGAAAGGAACACATAGGAACACATTCGCAATTGAATATTTCAACTTCCCGTGAAACATATTGCTCAAACTTCCTGAATACGTCACTTGAATGTACAGTCGCGCCGGAAAGTGAGTAGACGATTTTTATTTTTGATATAACTTTTGTTACAGTAGGCCGATCAAGTAAAATGTTGTGGCACTATATACCAAATCCATCGAGGAATACAATGTGGATACCGGGCCATCAATTGCATCATCACTGATTTTGTAGTGATGACACAACCGAAAAACACTTTTTCAAACATCCATTATTCTTACATAGATTTTTTCCTGCTCGCCAAACTTTCTGAGCTTGGAGATATGCTCGAGACCTACCCAGAAAATTTTTTGAGGTTGCTGCGCGACCGCACATTTGCTGCACTTTTGCTGCAAAGTTGAGGTCGCAAATTCAGAACTCGACTTCTAGACAAGCTCGAGAGTCGTTCAAAGCATCAAAATGATTGCAATGATGATATCAGATGATCCTAAGAATATGAAAACAATAGCTCGAAATTTGCCCTCAGGGCATGAAAAAATCACTTTTTTGCATGACCATTTTTTGGACATTCATAACTTTGCGGGAAAGTTTGGTAAAAATCTGGTTTTTGCATAGTCATATTCAAAATGTATTGGAGAACTGATTCCTAACTTTTTAGAGTGTTTGGATAACTTTCCGACCCGCGGCAACCGTTTTTCGGACGGATACTCGGGTCGGGAAAACCCCGTTTACGCACTCTCGTCGTCTGTACTCTCTCGCACATAGTAGTAAACAAGGTGTTTTTCCCCAACCGAGTATCCCTTCGAAAAACGGTCGCCGCGGGATTGAAAGTTATCCAAACCCTCTAAAAAGTTGGGAATCAGTTCTCCAATACATTTTGAATATGACTATGCAAATGTAAAGGGGTGGAGTGACACAAAATAACGTTTTCGTCTAAATTATTGTATTTATGTTCGGCTTCTTCTTAATGATAATATCTTAATTTCTTCGCCGTTTTATCATGTACTCACATCTTGATATGCATACTAAATCTGAAAGAAATTAGCCTACTGCTGTTCCTGCAACAATCAAAAAACGAAAAATTTCACCGGTCATACTTTCCACGTTTTCGATGAAATTTCATGATCAAACAAATTATTGTCATTATATTCCCTTCCAAGATGGTCAAATGTTATGTCTACAAAGTAAAGTGGTGTACCACTAATTATCTTCAATTAGCGTATGCTCAAATTAGGGTTCGATTTGATCGCACAAAAAAGAACCGTAGTTGTTCCGTTTGAATATGATCAATAACGAATACAAACATTCATAAAACATGCGTCAATGACATAAATGCAGCACACTGAAATAATTGTTGGATCGTGTACTATACAACTAGGTTGTTAGAGGCATCAACCATTTGCGTTCCTGTTCAAGAAAAAATTAAAGACGAAAACGTGATTATGGGAATTGAAAGTACTCTTTACATAAAAGTTTATTAAAAATAGGGGAGAGCAGCGTATGCAAATTCCGTGGATCATGAGATTGCATAGTGACTACTCTATTAAATAGTGGTTGCATTTGGGGTGAACAATCAATACGGCGGAGTTTACACTCCTACGAAAAAAATGCATCGAACTGTAGGAAAACCCCAATATGAGGTTATTACGGAACTGCAGAATAGCGAATATGTCAAATATGCAATCTTGGGATTAGAGCAGTGAAAATACGACGATGAGAAGAATCTGGAGATGGGATGGGCTATCGTCTATCAAGCAGCCGATAATATCAACATTGAGAAGATCGACGATCGGGGCATTGCACATTTACAAATCAATTTCAAGTTTCCAATAAATACCAATGAAGTTGAGCATGCTGATCGGTATCTAGATCTTGTTCGACTCTTATGCGAAAAGCCTCATCAATGATCCTTCCTCAGAAGAGTTCCCGATTCGAGTGATCGTCTCTTCATCTCGCCCACTATTTCTAGACCAGTGGAAAATCGAGAGATTTTGTGCATTGAAGATATGATGACTCCGATTAACAAGAATCATTTTATCCTGCAGGAGGGTGACTTTGGCGTGGAAGGGATTGGGTTTTTCGGGCTCAGAGCGTCGTTAGGTTAAGGGATGGAATCTTCTTCAGCTTATTTTGTCAACTGTAGGGACAATCGTGGTTTATCTCCGTTGAGCATTGAAGTAGATCATCCTGCCGCCGAACACCTGACTTGCGCCGGTTAGGAACTCATAACGCACACTTGAGCGGGGCTTTTCTTGACGGTAGATCACTCGAGACGATGGGAATCCGTCCGTATTCCTCCTCTTGAAGTGTACCAAGCTGCAGCTTTACTTTTGCAAATTCAGAAATTCGAGCATGCTAGAGTCCCGTTCAAAGCATTAACACGGGTTTCCTGTAAAAGTGTAGGAAATATGGCTCGTTTGGTTACTAGAAAATATTTTGTGCCTCCGATTTTGAATTAAATATGTTAATGCATACCATTGGAGGTCACAAGAAGGTTAATCCAGTCAGTTTGGTGAAATCTGTACATTATCGATTGTTGTGATCTACCACTGGAAATTGACATAAATCATTCAATTTTCATCCTACTGCGAACTTTTTTTTCTCATTTTGTTCGTCTTCGAGAGATCTACAACTTCTTCAACGTAGGACTAACGGCCAAATCTTCATAGCGAAAATTGCGAAAAAACTGATTTTCGTAATGAGAATATCGATTTTTTGGAGTCGTATACCAAAAACACCATCACTTTTATTTCACCGGCGTATTCTCTGAACAAAAATATATGATGTTTATGTTGAACACTTTTCATATTACTGGCTTCGCAATATCGATTTAGTAAGAGAGCTCATCTCCTGTTCTGGACTTAGTCGAATTTTGGAAAAATCAGTTTTTTTGGTCGTATCTTGGTTCAAACTAACGCAATCGAGCTTTTAAATGATCTCCATCATGACTCCAAATGATCATGGGAATATGAAAACGATATCTCAAAATTTGCCTTTTTTGCATGACAATTTAGTTTCATAACTTTAAAAAATTACAATAATTCTAGCCCATTCCAATCGATCGGTAAGTTTATATAAGCAAAGTCTTATTTAGCAGTTAAATATGGTAGAAAAACGAGACGGAAAGCATAATCATGAGCCAGCATTGTATCGCATAAATATGAATGACCACTCTGAGCAATACATTTGCATGAGGATTGACAACATGACGACATCTTCCGTATCACTCACGAAGATATGGAATCACGTGGTGTTGCTTATTATACTTCTGTGAACCATCTTACTGTACCCGACCCGTGGACCATGCACTCGAGTAAGATAGTGTGCAATGCATTTATCGCTTGTTTTTTTAATGTCTGGCACCGCATCTCGAGAACGCGCCCAAAATAGTGGCATGGGTCGAAGGTTGAAATGTGCGACGACAACACTTGGGTGCATCAACCCCTTTCTCTATTGTTTTCTGCTCCATTCATATTGATCGTCGAACTGCCGAAATCTGCTAAAGCGACTCTTGTTAATCGGAGTCATCATATCTTCAATGCACAAAATCTCTCGATTTTCCACTGGTCTAGAAATAGTGGGCGAGATGAAGAGACGATCACTCGAATCGGGAACTCTTCTGAGGAAGGATCATTGATAAGGCTTTTCGCCTAAGAGTCGAACAAGATCTAGATACCGATCAGCATGCTCAACTTCATTGGTATTTATTGGAAACTTGAAATCGATTTGTAAATGTGCAATGCCCCGATCGTCGATCTTCTCAATGTTGATATTATCCGCTGCTTGATAGACGACAGCCCATCCCATCTCCAGATTCTTCTCATCGTCGTATTTTCACTGCTCTAATCCCAAGATTGCATATTTGACATATTCGCTATTCTGCAGTTCCGTAATAACCTCATATTGGGGTTTTCCTACAGTTCGATGCATTTTTTTCGTAGGAGTGTAAACTCCGCCGTATTGATTGTTCACCCCAAATGCAACCACTATTTAATAGAGTGGTCACTATGCAATCTCATGATCCACGGAATTTGCATAAGCTGCTCTCCCCTATTTTTATTAAACTTTTATGTAAAGAGTACTTTCAATTCCCATAATCACGTTTTCGTCTTTAATTTTTTCCTGAACAGGAACGCAAATGGTTGATGCCTCTAACAACCTAGTTGTATAGTACACGATCCAACAATTATTTCAGTGTGCTGCATTTATGTCATTGACGCATGTTTTATGAATGTTTGTATTCGTTATTGATCATATTCAAACGGAACAACTACGGTTCTTTTTTGTGCGATCAAATCGAACCCTAATTTGAGCATACGCTAATTGAAGATAATTAGTGGTACACCACTTTACTTTGTAGACATAACATTTGACCATCTTGGAAGGGAATATAATGACAATAATTTGTTTGATCATGAAATTTCATCGAAAACGTGGAAAGTATGACCGGTGAAATTTTTCGTTTTTTGATTGTTGCAGGAACAGCAGTAGGCTAATTTCTTTCAGATTTAGTATGCATATCAAGATGTGAGTACATGATAAAACGGCGAAGAAATTAAGATATTATCATTAAGAAGAAGCCGAACATAAATACAATAATTTAGACGAAAACGTTATTTTGTGTCACTCCACCCCTTTACATTTGCATAGTCATATTCAAAATGTATTGGAGAACTGATTCCCAACTTTTTAGAGGGTTTGGATAACTTTCAATCCCGCGGCGACCGTTTTTCGAAGGGATACTCGGTTGGGGAAAAACACCTTGTTTACTACTATGTGCGAGAGAGTACAGACGACGAGAGTGCGTAAACGGGGTTTTCCCGACCCGAGTATCCGTCCGAAAAACGGTTGCCGCGGGTCGGAAAGTTATCCAAACACTCTAAAAAGTTAGGAATCAGTTCTCCAATACATTTTGAATATGACTATGCAAAAACCAGATTTTTACCAAACTTTCCCGCAAAGTTATGAATGTCCAAAAAATGGTCATGCAAAAAAGTGATTTTTTCATGCCCTGAGGGCAAATTTCGAGCTATTGTTTTCATATTCTTAGGATCATCTGATATCATCATTGCAATCATTTTGATGCTTTGAACGACTCTCGAGCTTGTCTAGAAGTCGAGTTCTGAATTTGCGACCTCAACTTTGCAGCAAAAGTGCAGCAAATGTGCGGTCGCGCAGCAACCTCAAAAAATTTTCTGGGTAGGTCTCGAGCATATCTCCAAGCTCAGAAAGTTTGGCGAGCAGGAAAAAATCTATGTAAGAATAATGGATGTTTGAAAAAGTGTTTTTCGGTTGTGTCATCACTACAAAATCAGTGATGATGCAATTGATGGCCCGGTATCCACATTGTATTCCTCGATGGATTTGGTATATAGTGCCACAACATTTTACTTGATCGGCCTACTGTAACAAAAGTTATATCAAAAATAAAAATCGTCTACTCACTTTCCGGCGCGACTGTACATTCAAGTGACGTATTCAGGAAGTTTGAGCAATATGTTTCACGGGAAGTTGAAATATTCAATTGCGAATGTGTTCCTATGTGTTCCTTTCGAAGACGAAAATGCAACTGGTAATTGGGGAACCTCGCACGATTGCCAGTTGTTTATCGAAAACAAATTTGTTTATCGAATCAACAAATCATTTTGTTGCGAGATAAGTGATTTGTGCCATAAACAAGCAACTGGCAAAGTTGAAATTGGTAGTAAATTTATTTGAACACGTGTTATATGCCTTATGCATGTGATACTCTTAACTATTAGGTTGTAACATAAGTTTTGTCGCATTTCGGAGGTTCTCAATATTTCCATGAAGGATACTTCTCAAACATTATCAATGCCTGACCTCCTAGTATATGTTTGGGGTGTTCATGCACAGCAAACCATAGGGTAGAGCTGAACTGCGCACGCTGGCTATGCGAAAAATATTAATATGAACTGATTTAAATTTGGTGCAGATTTTTTTAATTCGTTTGATCAGGTGCTAGTTCGCAGAGATGAATAATGAACCAAACTTCTACAGCATGGTGATATACCCCGTCAATGCTCTTTCAAAATATACGCCAGATATGGTGCTATGTTGAGCGGAATCAAAGATATACTTCACTGAGTGTAAGGTTAGCCGCTGATTCGTAGCCAACTTGACCAACTCTTCTGAATCCAGAATTGCAACAACAGTGACTAACATAAGTGCGTTCCAATTATTTTTTCTTGAACAGGAACGCAAATGGTTGATGCCTCTAACAACCTAGTTGTATAGTACACGATCCAACAATTATTTCAGTGTGCTGCATTTATGTCATTGACGCATGTTTTATGAATGTTTGTATTCGTTATTGATCATATTCAAACGGAACAACTACGGTTCTTTTTTGTGCGATCAAATCGAACCCTAATTTGAGCATACGCTAATTGAAGATAATTAGTGGTACACCACTTTACTTTGTAGACATAAAATTTGACCATCTTGGAAGGGAATATAATGACAATAATTTGTTTGATCATGAAATTTCATCGAAAACGTGGAAAGTATGACCGGTGAAATTTTTCGTTTTTTGATTGTTGCAGGAACAGCAGTAGGCTAATTTCTTTCAGATTTAGTATGCATATCAAGATGTGAGTACATGATAAAACGGCGAAGAAATTAAGATATTATCATTAAGAAGAAGCCGAACATAAATACAATAATTTAGACGAAAACGTTATTTTGTGTCACTCCACCCCTTTACATAAACTTTACATAACCCATTACATAAACTTTTACATAAACAAACAAGAGAGAGCAGCCGATGCAAATTCCATGGACCATGTTATTGTGTGAAGGCTACTCTATTAGATTATGTTACTATTTGGGATGTGCAATCATTACGGCGAAGGTTACGCTCCTAAGAACAAAAATTCATCGAACTTTTGGAACACCCCAATATGAATGATCTCCACTTTCCATCGCCACCACAGTAGTTCTCTGAGATTTTGTTTGGAGAAGTGCAACGACCCCAATATGGCCTTGCATTTTGTTGCATGGCAATACAAAAGGCTTCAGTAGTGAAAATAGTTCGCTCATATAATTTTCTCATAAAATTTGAATAGGATGACGGAATGGTATTGAAATGGCATGGAGTGGATGGAATGGTTAAGCCTGCATGCAATCTAGCTCAGCCAAATCAGATGGTGAAAATTAAGTAGTCCACGCTTGACCTTGTTCGAATCTTAGATGACCAGCCTGGATGCCTCGGTCATTCCTCGTAAGAATTCCCATTAGAGTGACCGTTTCTTTCATGCCACATCCTATTTCTAGACCATTGGAATTGCTAGAGACTGTGTACATTGAAGATATGGTGACCCGAATTAAGAAGAGTCGCTTTTGTGGAATTCGGCGGTTCGAAGCAATATCGGGCTAGAATCCCCCGAGAGCGCGCGCTCTAACCTTTTGGTGCTCTCGCCGCCTGACCTTCCTCTCCCTCCCCTCTTTTTAGTGCTCTCCCGCGCGCCTCCACCGTCGAGTTTGTTAACTTCCAGGCTCTGTAGCGCGCTTCAACGAAAAGATAGAAACTCACTTTCAACAGATAAAATGTTCAGATTGATCTCCTCTACATTTCTGTGCATGGCTCAGGTCTCTACACCTACTGTGACCTGATCTACAGTATTCGCCCAAATAGCGAGTCCTATCTTTGGGCGCGGATTTTGAAAAAAAACCCTTTTTTAAAAAATCTGAAAAAATCATGGAATATCCATTTGAACACGTAGATTCCGAAAATGTAATGCAAATACGCCCCCAGGGGGCATCCAAATTAGTTATGATCAAATTAATGCCGATTTCGACCGAAAAAATCGGTTTTTTGGGTCTAACTTTTTTAGATCGACATCTCGTGAGCTCTAGTCTTGAACTTCGTTTTCTACGAGTGAAAATACACCAGAAAATCTATATCTCATGAAATTCTGAGATATCGAAATTTTCGACCCCAAAAATTATGGGTTACTGTATCTTTTTCAAAACCGACCTAGAACCTTAGCTATTGGTGCCTGGGTTCCTAACTTTGGACCCTCACTTCAGAAAAAAATTACCGGGAGAATCTATATTTTACCATCCGAGACCACTTACGTTGTCTCGTGGACGGTCTGTTAAATGGTCGAATCTCTCGCGATTCGCCTCATAAAATGCTTTTCATAAATGATAACGGCATATCCCCATAGACTTAAATATGGGAGAGATAGCACAGCTAACACATATGTTTGGATCAACTCTTGCTCTCTGTTAGCACGAGAAAACTGTGTTTTATGAAATTGAAATACTTTTAAAAAAAAGTTAATCACCTCGTTTTCAAGGAAAGAATTGCCTTACATAGCCTTACATACATCATTGAGAGAGATACCCGCTGGATACCCTTTCAGATAGTATGAAGTAACATGTTACTGAATCTTTGAGCCGTGAATTACGATCGAATGAATACACTGATCGCAGACGGAACGCATCAGAGTTCATCAGATTTCATTCTTTAAGGATTTAATGCATAGACTTATATATAGGGGCGCTTAAAACTCTAACGATAGGATTATGTAATTACCGCAAATGTTTGAGTCTCTGTTTATTCCGGCTCTTATAAAATGAGATTTTTCAAAATAGTAATTCTTGATAAAATCAACTAAATTGTTCACTTTCGGTGTCCATGATAACATCAAATCATCTTGAAATGCAGCTGGACACATGTAATAATCGGTGAGTATAGCTCAGGCGTAACTTATTTAGTGTTCTAAGTCACGTATAGAGTAATTAGATACAACTTTGTCCGAAAACGCAAATTTTTGAAATTTGCCATTTCGCTATCGATCAGAACGAGTTATATCTCTAAAAAATACGCAATATTGAAGAGATCGAAACTACCAATTTTCATACGATTCCAATAAAAGCTCTTTTGAAAAAATGCAAAATTCGAAATATTTTAACTTATTAACGAATATTTTAACGAAATATTTTAACAGTTTTTTTAACCTTCAGATGGGTAGAGTTGGACCATTTTTATTTTTTGCATTTGTAGCTCTGGGTAAAAAAAAACTAAATAATAAAAAAAATTAAATTAAAATCAACAAAATAATGTTGGGAGAAATCGGCTAACAACGGCCGGCAACTTGAAATAAATCCAGTCTATGATAGGCTCAGCAACCTACCTTAGGAAATAGGTTCTAGAGAGATCCTACACGCAGCACTCGATGAGGAAATTCCACAAGCATGAATGACATTTCGATATGCATTCGTGCGCGCCATTTCTCCTATGTTTAATAATTTCAAGAAATTACGGTAGTTTATTAGCATAAGCGCGCTGGCGCGCGCGAATGCATATTTCATTCATGCTGGTGGAATTCTCCTGAATATTGCGAATTTTTAGAGATATAGCTCAAATTTTTTGAACGCTTTTCCCTCTAAATAATACCTATGTTTATCCTTTAAACGACAATCTTCGCGACCTCGAAATCGGCTCAAATTTTTTTTCAAGGCTCAAAATCAAGGGTCACAACATATCAAAAATTTAGCGATGTGTTCGACTTCGTTTTCAAGAAAAAAATATTTGAAAAATAGACAAAATTTTAAAAATATGAATTTGCATAAACCAATCATAAGGCTTGAACGAGCACATCAAATAGGCGCGAAATGTCAGTTTTCATAAAAAGCGGAAGCATCTGCGTTCAGTTAAAAAACATATATTTGAAAAAGTTCGAATCTTTGAGCGCATGTAATTATGCAAATTTGATGTTCTGACCAGGGGTGTGCAAAAAGTTTCCCGCACTCCTCATTTCCCGTGCTCTCTCACCAGGCAGAGCGACGAGAGAGCATGGGAAATGAGGAGTGCGGGAAACTTTTTTGCACACCCCTGGTTCTGACACAAAACACTTACATAAATGGATTGTCCATATCTAGAACTGTCAGAAAATGTTACAATTGTAAGGTGCCTCATTTTGCTGCACCGGCAGGTATGCGATTCTTAGGCGAACGCACTGATATGCACATTTGGGAGGATTTCGATTTTTGGCCTAGTGCCAAGCATCTACACAAAAATGTTCACTGACTCAGATATTCACTCTTATATCAAGCAGGGAACCAGGGTGTCATCGAAAGTGTAGTTTTGGATCTCAAATTTTTGATATCAAATTGGAAAATATACATTTCTTCTTGGGGAACATAATGCTCACCAGAATCAAAATATGAAATGTCCACGAAAGGATCTTCAAACTTTATTGTAAATTATATCAGAACATCGTTCGATGCCAAAACACGGTGAGCGAAACTGATTCTGACCATGTTCAGTAGTCATCAACTTTAAAATTGGCCCCACTTTCAAGCGGGAATTAAGTACAAGATTCAGTGCACATATGGTATTGTACACCAGTTGATAGTACTTCACGCATATGCATTTGGTTTTGACATAGCATTGCTCACGGCAGCTTTCTTGTTCGCTAAGCAATAAGTTCGGAACTCCAATGAGCTAAGTTTGCCTTCACCATGTGACCGTAATGCTGATTATTTGGACCTATACTAAAGTGCGCTAGAAAGAGGATGTCAGTGTACATCGAATATGGCAATCCATATATAAATCGATAAAACACAAATGGTGTGATGTGCCTGAATCTAAAACTTAAAAATACGACAAAACTTATGCATCAACCTGATACAAGCATGGAGATTTATATGCACAAATATTTTATTTGACAACTAAATATGAAAAGCGAACTCGTTTAATATTATGCTCTCAATTTTGATGTTAGGCGATAACGCATGTTTCACTCTCCAAATGAGTTGGAAGACTCTTGGTTGTTCGTCCGCCTTCCGAGAATCCGGAATCATTCGAGCGATTAGATAGCATTCTTAGCGACCTAAATATGGTAAAATTCTAAAATATTAATTTTAAACAATTTTTAAAACGTTGTATTTCCAACAAGTATCCCTTCTCGCGAAAAGATGGCCACTATGAAGAAAGTTGTCTCGCTCGATAAATACTAATGGGCTTTGTCTCAGTTTAGAGGTTCCAAAACATTTAGAGGTTCCAAAAAATACCTCGTCAAATTAGAGGTTCCAAATCAATTTAGAGGTTCCATTTCTGATGGCATTTGATGCCAATTCAATTTAGAGGCGTTTGCAAATAGCCTCAGACCTGTCTGAGAAACTTCAGATACAGTGATTCATGATCGGGCTGCCGGCTTCAATTACACACTCATAGTGGCTAATTAAACAAATTTTTCGTGTTACTCCTTCTTTAAGATCACGCTATGAAACCTCTGACATGAAACATTTAAATTTATTTTAAACCTCTAATTTGATGAACCTCTAAATAGATACGGGACCTCTAAATTGATATAATTCCCTAAATTGAAAACTTCTTTATGGGACCTCTAAACTGACATGGAACCTCTAAATTGACACGCGAAATTCAAGATGAAAATAATTATATAAACTTGCCAAATTTGATTTGGAACCTATAATTTGTATGTGCCTCTACATTGACATGGAATCTGTAAATTGATTTGAAATCCCAAAGCTGGTTGGAATCTCTAAATTGATTTTTGGAACGTCTAAATTGATTTGGGACCTCTAAACTGAGACAGAGCCTACTAGTTAACCACCCTCTTGTTCGCACTTCCGGATTCACAACTGTTACAAGGAATATGTCTAGGGCATAAAAATAATCTTTTTATTTATTTATTTATTTATCGTACACCACTAGGGTGCTTCGGTAAGTGCAGAATGTGCGTGAAAAGGGGGGAATCACTGAGTATCCTCTTCTCATGAAGAACATGATACACTTACTTATACGATTGCGAAATAAATCGGGCAGCGATTTGTTTCGAATTCGCCTTCACGTCCTGAATGCACATACTAATGAGGAAGTGTTCCGAAAATAGTGTTCGCAATAATCATCGCCTAAAAATCCTAAATACATTCATGATCTTATCTAGACTTATTATGAAGCGAGTTTGAAGTTGTTGTATCATCCAATATCAACCTGCTCAGTGTGAGCTGCCAATTCATATTGACTTTTCCACTGCTCAATCTCCTGCGCGGTAATCGATGCTCGGTAGGTCATTTTCTCTGAAAAGTAAAGCCATGTCGATAATAAATTATTGATCACCAACCATTTTCGCGGCCAGCCAACTGTGCTGAGGAGAGTTGCGCATGCCTCTCCAGGTCGTGAGCGATTATCTTGCGAGCACCTGCTCAACAACTTTATAATTACTATAATTTGGAATGTATTATATATAATAAAATATTTAAAACATTAATGGAATCGTTAATCGATATTGTGCAAGTGAACTAAACTGTGTGAATGCCACTATACGATCATCTGAGCCTACCGGCTTCAACACAGCCCCTGGAGGAGAAGACGTACACCGAATCCAGCGTTTTTGTGACAGATCTAAATAATTAGCTCAGTGTATTTAGTACGCTCTCTACGCGTGCTTTGCGTGCCGATACTAGAGTTTCAATTTCACCAATCATTCATTCATTTCCTACACTGTCTTGCCGATCGATCACTCGAGAGTTAGTAACACATGAAGTGTGCGGAATGACGAAACTTTGTCTCGAAAGTCGAACTCTAGTACTGCATACGCTGAATAAATGAAAGCGCTCACGTGCGCACAGCGTTGGACACGAGACACTTTCCGGGATCGGCCTTGGCGCATAGCGCGTGCGCTGCTTGCACTGACTCTCCGTATATCACGAACCTGAGATGGAGGAAAATGATATGCATACGTTTTTCTAGGAAATGTAATACTTGTGTTATGCAATGCAACGCATATGTACACGGTACGTCAAAATTACCCGAACTGATATTTTCACATGATTCCCACCTTTGGAATGGGACTTGCCATTAGTATTAGGTTGTTGCATAAGTCTTGACCGTTTTTTGCCCTCAGTGATCATGACCTATGTAGGAGTTCTTATTTCAATGAGCGGCATCTAGTTTTTCTTATGTTAATAGTACACTCATGTGCTTCCTAGCCCACATTAGTTCAAAGCTATCGAATCATTCGGATGGAGACAACACAAAGTCAAAGGCTGTCAACTGGAGTCGTGGGGTTGACATTTTGTGGAGTCATATCTCAATGGAGAGCGATGATATTGCCAGACTTGAGCAACTATATAAAATATCAGTGAATATATGATACTTTAGTACCATTACTGCTTTTGCAAAACATTGCGCATTGCAGAGAATTGAACTTCATTCCGTATCAATCCATGATGGTACGGAGCAAAAAAAGTTTATTTTATCGAATTCTGGTTATTTGAGGTTGGCATGTCTAAATCTCTCAGGAATAATTAACATTCATATTGACCAATTTACTGTTCTGGTTTAAAGATGTAACATTATTCCTTCGATCAAATTGCGAATTCCAAAATGATGGTGGAAATCATGGTATCAAAATCGGCACATTCGTCAATTTTCTATCTCAACCATCAATTGAGTGCAGGATGTAACGTGGTTATCTGAACGAGCAACCCTTCTCCTATGTACCACTATATGAAAAGTTTTGGGAAATAAATCAGATTTGCCATAGAGATTGTAAATATTATGAACCTAAAACCGGAATATTTGATAAAAATCTGATAACTTTGAATTTTTGATTTTTCAATTTGCTATTTTACGAGATCCCAATTTTGTCTTGTTATTGCACTGTTCAATGAATGATTGTTCAAGCGCACGTGAATCGACATGAAATTCTTTGGTTCTAGAGGGAGGAAAACTATTTGAATTGAGCATGGGAGAGAGTAAGTGGTCAAATTCGAAATCAGTTTTCTCTGGATTGGATGAAGCTAGATCCATGTTCGACATAAGTTTTGGAAGAGCAATGAGTACACTCCTAATCACGAGTTTTGGGATTTTCTTGTGACCATTCCTAAAGTGTTGTTCCATCTCGAAGGAACATTAAAATTATTATCAGAAATTTCCTATGCTAAAGTTACTATTTATAGCTTTGAACGCTTGCACAATTAAGTTCAACATCATGACAATAATAAGCAAGTACACTCCTAAACTATATTACTAAATCAAAGCATAGTCGTTTGGACGAAGCGAAATCGATGACTTAAAACTTAGTGCTCCAAAACAATCAAGACTTATGCAACAACCTGATAGATGACCTGACAAACTGATATAACACCCTGAATAGTGATAGACCAATGGCAACTCGACATGATGATGCAATAGAGGGCGCGCATATCGATTAGGCCGCGATGCCACAGACAGATTAAATCAGTTCGGGTAATTTTGGCGCACCCTGTATTTTACTCGAAGCACACATTTGGCGGCATTTCATCATGTCTCTTTCACATACAATGTATCTTTCACATGCTTACATTTGATCGCTTACATTGGCAGTTTTTCTCCGAAGATCGTTGCAGTAACAGCTCCCAATGCAAGTCCAATTCGTAACTGAAGTTGCGTAAGAAGGTGTGAAACAACCTTATATGAGGACAGAAAAAAATACTAGTAAACGGATGTATTTTAATGTCTTCTCCCAAGCACCCAATAATTCGAAAACACCAGCTGCTTACGCGTATCGGGAGGCCAAAGTGCCGCACTATGATCTGTCGAGCTTCCGCGGTCATTCCGAGCGCCAAATCGAGTGCGGAAGAGGCGCAGCTGACGTGCGAACGATCGGCAGCCCAGCCTACGACTAGCCACGAATCGGCCTGTGCTTGCAGCAGATGCAGCTAGAAAAGAACAATCGATTATGATTTGATTTATGATGGAGGCATTTTTTGCACAAACATATTGCAAGCAGCTAGGAGTCAATTTGAAGCACTTGCACCTCTCCAACTAGGTTCATCTTGTGATAAGGCTAAATCGAGTTCGTCATTCGGCAAATTGTGAATTCATTCAACACATTATCTCGAGCGGCCGAGCAAAGAAAGGCTGTGGGAAATGAACACTTATGCGAATTAGGAACTCAAATTAGCCTTATCGCAAGATGGAACTAGTGGGACAAGAACATCAAATTAACTCCTAGCTGTTTGCAATATGTTTGTGCAAAATATGCCTCCAGTTTAACGTAGAAGAAATTGTAAATGGGAGCAATTAACATCATAGAATGTATAATTACCTTTCGCATTTCGATTAGTCGATTAAATCGGCTGTTCAGCTCGTTAAGCATTGCCATCACTTCTGGCGGATTACATACGGCAGTGATGGTTGCGAAATCGGCCACGGAGCATGAGAGTACGGTGGTTTCCCGATGCATATCTATACATATCGAGGAATGTGACAGGAGCATAATACTATTGGCTGCTGTGAGAAGAGAAGCCATAGCCGTGGTGCGCGGAACGTTTTTTTTACCTCGTCCCTCGTATATCTAGAATCAAATGTATTAGGTTGTAACATAAGTTTTGTCGCATTTCGGAGGTTCACAATATTTCCATGAAGGATACTTCTCAAACATTATCAATGCCTGACCTCCTAGTATATGTTTGGGGTGTTCATGCACAGCAAACCATAGGGTAGAGCTGAACTGCGCACGCTGGCTATGCGAAAAATATTAATATGAACTGATTTAAATTTGGTGCAGATTTTATTAATTCGTTTGATCGGGTGCTAGTTCGCAGAGATGAATAATGAACCAAACTTCTACAGCATGGTGATATACCCCGTCAATGCTCTTTCAAAATATACGCCAGAGATGGTGCTATGTTGAGCGGAACCAAAGATATACTTCACTGAGTGTAAGGTTAGCCGCTGATTCGTAGCCAACTTGACCAACTCTTCTGAATCCAGAATTGCAACAACAGTGACTAACATAAGTGCGTTCAATTACCACTCATGGAGGTATAATTTATCATTAAACAAGTGAGAGAAAGACACTCCACTTGTGGGAAATTTGAATTTTTATTAATTCAATTCGCGCACAATTTTACCAAAATTTGCAAGTTTAGGTGTTTCGAATTAAAGATTGTCATTCAAAAGCTATTTATTTCCAAACTTATCCCAAGTAGATACTAGTAAGGGAAGGGTTTATGGTTAGGATGGACACAACAAATCAGATATTGAACATGTGTGCGAGGTAGGAATATGAACAAAGTGCCGATTTCAGTAGTTTAATTTACATACCATCGTTCTGAATGGAGCCACTTATCTCAACAGAACCCAATCTACCCCAAACTTTGTCTGCACACTGACCACTTTGGGTGAACTATATTCCACCACTATTTGGATCTGGATATCTACTGAGAAGAAAATTCGGCTTGCGAAAGTTTTCGCGACCGTCACCAACCATCCACATTATACAAACTCGTCTACATTTCTAGAACGATTTGTCATTATCCGTGAGTGGTTCAAAATTATGCACATATGTAGTACTTTACGCAAATCACACAAAATCGGCATAATTTATCCTTTTCAAGAAGAGCTGATGCGTGAAAATGATTTCTAATCCTTATCTCAGTACAACTTTGTCTGACTAATGTGCCTCCTCAACTGCCTTGACAGGACTGAAGTAAAGCGCGTAAGAAAGAGTACGAAGGCCCTCACTGATGATGAATAACGAAATTGAGATTAAATTAATTCGAAGAATTTCTGAGGTTAAAATGCATAAGAGATTGGACGCGACAAAACTTATGTTACAACCTGATACGAAATCTCGGCACCTCACCACGGACTGTGCTTTCTGTTCTCAAAGTACAAGATATTTCGAACTCTCTATCTTATGTCAAACCTAGCACCTACGACAAGCAGGACATTAAAGGGGCGCCTAAAATAATACAACAACAACACTCTTACGAGGATCGAATGTTTTGCCGTGCTGGAGCATTTCCACAATCTGCGCGGGCACGTGGCGGTACTGTATCTGCCGATTGCGGGTTTGTTGCTTCGTGAGTTCCTCCTTTAGACCGGCATGGGCAACGCGTAGCTCATCGAGGTGCTTACTGTAATATGGCTGGATACTTTAGGTCAAATTCGAATGTCTTACTTTTGTTCGAGTTGCCACATCCTCGACTGATTGAGCATGACGACAAGTCGTGTTGCATCGCGAATGGGCATATCGGAGATATAATGACGAGCGTCCAGCAGTTGACGCACTGCGAATTCATCGACATCTCAGACATCATCAAGAGAGTTGCATGCGACTCATTCGCCGTGTTTCTGACTATTTCAGCCTCAAGTAGAGTTCGTATTTCGGGACTTCCCGCACTATCTCGACTGGTAGAACTCTAATTTCAAGATACTTACCGGTTTTTACATATGGTGAGCAGAGGAAGACGATGGAATTGCCCGAGGCGAGCGGCTGCATCTGACCTGAGCAGGCGGAAATATATATTTGCACAGCACTGTTGCTAGTACTATAAGTGTGATTTCGTAATTCAGGACTTCGTCTCTTCATTTCTCACACTCTCTAGACCGGTCGATGTGTGTAAAATGAAGAGACCGTAGTCTCGCTTCTCGAACTCTACTTTAAGTGTGATTTCGTTTTGGAAGCCGCGCCTGAGAGGCGGAAGTTCAAGTCCTGGCCGCATTTTGCTCGGTTTCCATCCACCTTCAACCGCACGATGAAGCGCGTGTTGGCGTGCTCGAGAAAACTCGCAAAGTCCATCTGCCATTGTGATATATTTTGACCTGAATTTCTCAAGGAATTTCGAAAAATTGCTGGGGCTCATCCATTGCCGAGTCTGTTTTGACATCAATAATGTAATGCTTAGTTGTTTTTCTTCTAAAAGAAAGGTGGTTGTAGTAAGTACCTGCAGAACATTTGGCTCTAGCAGTTCAAGCACATTATGAAGATAGAGTCCCTTCTTATTCGCGAGGTTGTACTCGTTGAGGAGAAAGGTGCCTCAATTCAATGAATATACAATATCCATGATTCGATAGTCATGTTATGCTTTCCGATGTGTTGTCGGAGATCTTACATATATCGCAATTACAAGCATAGTCGAGAATATTTCCAATTTTCGACTTGTGCCGTTGCTTTCTCGATTTTTCGATCTCTTCCGCCCAGGAATAATTCATGATGCGAATAGAGATGGCATGCGCGAAAGCAGAAGTGGCGCGGGGGTGGTCAGTCACTCTCTCTCAATCTCTCTCGCCTTCTCTCCCCCTCCCCTCCCTCTCTCCTTTCTCCTCCTCTCCCCCTCCTTCATCCCTCTCTAGATAGAGGAAGATGGACGCAAAGCGTGCCGGAATGCATTAATTTATTTCCACCTGTGTCGAGACCAAAAAGAGCTATCCGCTTATCGCTTATCCGGGAAGGTTTGAATACTTCGCCCAGATCAGCAAGAGAGTGTGTATAATACAGATTTTTTTAAAATTGTTGTTTGCCCAGTCGTCCCTAATCAGCTCACCAACGTGCTGGATCATCAGATTTCGATCGAAGCAGATGTGGCAAGGGAAGATCCGCGTGACATCACGAAGTAGCACTGGGAAATTTGACGCCTGGAACAAGAAATCCTTTCAAAATCAATATTCCTTGAAACCTTTCAAAATCAATACTATAAATAAAATCCGACATCAATAACCTCAGCATTCGACACTTGCTTGTAAATTTTGGTGAAGCGAGCGATCTGCAAATTATCAGGTTGGTCCATAAGTTTCTGACTATTTTCATGTTCGGACATTTTGACCTTCCCCTTCCAACACATTCAGTCAATCAGCTAATGGTTATGCATAGTTGATGAAGGCTTGGGAATACTTTTTATGCGATGCAATATCGGACCAATTCGATCAGCAAGGATGACACTATTCACAGTCAAAATCTGATTTTCAATACTTTTCAATTGATCGTAACTCCTAGGGCAGGTGTTTGAGACAAAAGCGATGGATTGTTAAGAAGCCTATTACAGGGACATATAATTTGACACTTCGGAAGTTCTGGTCCTCTGAATCCCCGCTTAAAATTTTGGCCAAATCAACAAACTACACCAATTGGAAAATGCTTGTTTTATATTTTCTGGCACTGTACTCATATAGATCGACATCGAGAGCTAGGTAGTGGCACATTATTTTCTACCTTCCTATCTTAGTATATATTTATATTTAGGAGCCGATTCATAAATCAATAGGTGACTAGGATATTTCGGAACTGCGATGTAGAAATTGAAGCATTGAAATCAGCATGTTTTATTGTTTATCTCTTCTCACTCGCAATGAAGACCGAGTTGTTCACGTTTAACTGAACAAGCAACTCTTGCCCGACTACATATATGTTGGGCAGATTCAGGAGGTCTCAAATATTGAGAAGTTGAGCTCAACCAAAAACACCGAAAAACGTTATTTTCGGCAGTTTCGATATAAAAATAATTTTCTCACGTCCAATGACCGCTATATTCAATTTAAATGTTTTACGGTACTCCACCACTACTGACGTAACTAAATGAATTGCAGGCAATCGAAATAGGTCAGGATAAATTATGAAAAATAAAAAGTCAGAAACTTATGGACCATAAGTCCTGTCCGATTTGGAAGCCTCTAAGTTATTTGGTCGATCTTGCTTGTATGCTTTTGCCATTATCTGGCCTCATGGCATAACAGAGGCATATGCTTGCACATTCCAACAATAATATTTATCTAAATCATAAGTGTCTGCATTACGAGAAAACTAAGCTTGAACTGTTCACACTATCGCATATCTTCACACTTTTTTATTTGACACGGTGCTAGTTGATGGGAACAGATAGCAATACTTCTTCGCCCTGCTAAATTTGAAGTATAGATAATACACTTTCTAAAACTAGGTTGAATGGGCTTGCTTATTTAGCGCATTCGACATGAGAACCCAGTGAATGTGAATGTAGACACTGAAATGTTGTCCAGTTAATGAATTGCACTGTCTCCAGTACAAGAGATACTGAATTCAGTGGAAGTCGGTTTTAACCATCGCTAAAGGGGCTATACAAATACCAATAAAATTCGAGAGTAGTTGCTCGTTTATATCAGAAAACTGAAAAATTCCGAAAACGAAATTTCGGAAAAAATCACAAAATTCGTGATTTCAGATACTTTGAAAATTAAATCTCCATTCAGCGATGAATGATTTTCAAATAATTTTTACAAAAGTGACTGTAGACTATGGGTTGCTGGTTCAGATCACCACAATATGTCAAACATTATAGTTGCGCGAGAGACATAAACTAGCCAAATGTGCAAAATTCGGAATTCAAATTTTCACCACTAATTTCTGGAAGAATAATCACGTCGAATGAAACTAGATTCAATACTTTACTTGAATAGGGATAATAACACCACACATTGATCACTTTTAAAAACAAAAGATATATCTATATCGTACGGCACGAAAATGGCATGGGTTCATATCCATGGGCAAAGAACTTCTGAGCGCATTTCCAGATTTTCTTAAATTTTTAGCCATGCCTTTCAAGCACTGATTACCATTAGTGGTTCGATATGATGTACATTCATCACACTCTACGATAATGCTATGGGGTTTGCACTTCGTATGTTCCTAAGGAAATAGGAGACTGGAGAAATACGAAACGAGAACGTTCAAGTGCACTACTTTCGTCTAATTTCGTGTCCATATTATTGAAATGACAGGGATACAATATAGTGCGCTAGAAAGTGTATTACATCCTCTATATATCACAAAAGACATATGCTGCCAAAGCTCACATGAATGTCTGTAGAAGCCGGAATTTGTAAATGATAAAATCGGACAAGACTTATGCAACAACCTAATACATATTATTGGATACTGCCTTTAAAAATTCACCAATGAGCATTTCCGTGTGAAAACCGTTACCCACTTTGGCCGAGGCTGTGGCGTCCAAGTCGATCTCGAAAAATGTGTGAATTTCCATCGTACTCCCGCTCATCCGCTCCATCGACTTCGTTATGCAGATCTAAGAGCATGGCGATTATAAATTTGGGTCACCATCTCTTAATATCCCACGCTCTCCCGATTGGTTGAGCGGCGAGTAAAAAAAAGAAAAAAAGGCAAAGGTGCAGCCACGTCAAGCGATTTTACAGACGCCAGATGACGTCAACGCAAGGTGATCTAGTGCGGTGAGGCCGACTACGAGTGGCGAGTGAGATACGATTTCCCTAATTGAGCAATCTAGTGATAAGAACACACGAGGGGGTTCTTTTTTAGCAGAATTTATTTTCCGATGGTTACCATCCGACCCAGTGCCGGATTGAATGCTGAACATCTCCCACCGTAATCTCCAAGCCGAATAGCTCTTTGGCAGCTTTGTATACTAAGCCGACGACGAATGCGCTAAGCCCGTTCCTTCCCGAGACGTAATGCAGTTGCAACTTCTGATCGCCCTTCAAAAGGATTTCGAAAGTTCCATACTTTCTTTAAAAAAAAACTATTTTTTTGGATCATGTTAGTTTTCTTACCTCTCTGATGCATGCAAATATCGGAACACGCATCTCGCTGCGAAATGAGCACTGATTGATGAAATCGTGCATGACGTTGAGGTTGTTGAGGAAATCCTGCAAGGGTTGTATCATTTTAATTTCGGAAAGTTCCAATTTCTGAATTTTAACAACTCCCAAAATTAATAGTTCTAAGGTTTCATTCCGTGTCAAAACTTTTCGTTTTTGCTGGAATATGCAAAAACTCACGTGAAGATTGTGCGCCATTCCCCTGAGGACATTTTCGTAGCCAGACTGGAGTGCCCAGGTGATGAAGTACTCCCCGAAGGCAACCAGCAAGTCGCGCTGACTCCAACCTGCAGTAGCATACCAAAATAATAAATATTGTTCTGGATGATGATGCAGCAAAGCCATGATGGCAAAAGACCCGTCAGGTTGTTGTGTTTCACACATTATATAAGTCAATGTGTGATACGTTCAGAAGCGAATTCGAGCCGTTCTCACCCGTCACTTCCATGCATATTTCGATGATTTCAACGGTGCGTGCATCATCGTACGCTTTCATCGAGTCGATCCCATCGGTGGCTGAGAGACCGGCCTTGGACCTGCAATTGGGAAATCAGGGGTTGGAAAATCACAATTAGCAGATCAGATCAGCAATGCTCTCCTTTTTTGTCCTCTTTATCTCGCGATGTCACAATAAGCAACTCGGAAAAAAAAACAATAACTATTACGTACAGGATGGTTTCTAGACTCTCTTTTCCGAAGCGGTGCTCAATAAACTGCAGAAGAAGCGTGTGGATGATGCCGATCTAAAGAGATGATATATTATATTTGTATTGTCTTTGCGATTGCATACTATATGAAATTTAAAACAACACTTTTTAAAAAAAAGTGTTGGCAGAAAACCGGATATTTATTGCATAATACTGGAGGATGCGCTTTATCATACAATCAGATGCTTATCTGATCACGAATATTTGGGCACGAATAAAGTTATCATAGCTCACCATTGGATGTGTGCACTAACTCGACGTAGGAATCAGTGAAACCTGTGAGGTCGGGGACGTTTGCGTGCACGGGAGCAATGAGTAGGCGGAAGCGAGCGAGGGGCGGAGGACGACCGGAAGGCGGATAACGCACGTTTTCTCCCGCACGCCCGCCCCCTTTTCTTCTTCCCCACGATGATGAAAATTTGAGTTGCATGCGGGTTACCATAACGCGAAGATTGCAGTGGAGTGAGTAAGTAAGACTTGACTATGACCCTGGAAATTCACTAAGTACACAATCACTCGGTGCTGTGCACCATGATGCATGCCGCAATGCTAGTGATAATTAGGCAGAAATTTTTACGTTATTTTCTGATTGGGCATAACAAATTATGAGGAACGTTCTGAAGACTACGATACGGAGACTGAATCGATCGATTCCTGCATCCAACAATACACATCCTCTTCCCGTGCAACTGAGCATATGATGCCTTTACCTCCAGAACTTTTCAGTAAATTCAAATGTGTGCTTCGGAGTAAACAATAATTATCCCGGGGGCGGACAAAAGAGCAACGGATCACAGTTTTTCTTGAGAGTCGAAGTAGGAACTAACTTGGGAGTTGTTGCATTGTTACTAGTATGCGCTCCACTACACCACCCTGTTTAAATCATCTAGGTAGGCGATCATGAGTTTCACTCCCCTCCTATGTATAGGGGTTCATGGTCTGAAATTTGCGAATTTGGGTGGAAATTCATGGTTAGATAGATACCCATAATTATCGGTTACAGTGGCTACTGTGGCATTGTAATATGGGGTGGTTACGGCATTTGGGGTTTATCTAACCATGAATTTCCACCCAAATTCGCAATTTCAGACCATGAACCCCTATACATAGGAGGGGAGTGAAACTCATGATCGCCTAGGTATACGATTTAAACAGGGTGGTGTAGTGGAGCGCATACTAGTAACAATGCAACAACTCCCAAGTTCCTACCTCGACTCTCCAGCGAACGGTGATCCGTTGAGCTTTTGTCCGTTACTCTTTTGTCCTCCCCCAATTGTCCCTTGTACTGATTGTACTATTCTCTGTCAAAAATTACAACAATAAATAATTATGTTGGAGAGGAGACTGAAGAGTAAACGGAGGCAGGAAAACAGATAAATCGATTGAAGATAATATGATTGATATCCCGCAATTATGGAATTTTTACTTTACTTCATGTGTTCATTACATTGGGCTGTCCAATAAGTCTTGTGAATTGTTTTCTCTGGTTTATTTTCTCTGGTTCCTCGCCAGAGAAAATTGTTTTCTATGGCGAGGAAAGCGAGGATTCAACCAGACTGATAGTGTAGATCGTAAATGAAGCCAATGCGAGTTAATTTACGCATTAAAAATGTGACTGACAAAAGTGTGTAAGAATATTATTAATCTGAATTTTTGTAACAACAATAGTCATGTGCAAAATTATTTACTTTGAAGCGTCAGAGGTAGAAGTGACAAGCGTGTACAAGCAACGATAAACTTACATTTCGTTTCACTGTGAACTCCGTTGAATATTCCAATACCAATCAAACCCACTATTTCATGGAAGAAGATATATTACATTCTGGATCACATTTTCGCACGAATTTTAAAGGCACTGACGGTTCAGGGGTGAATCACACATGCTATCAATTTTGATTGAATCACGTTGCCTTGTTCCCAATATTGTTAGCTTCGAGATAACGTGCATGATCAGGTTCGATCATTTGATTTTGTGAGAATTTGTGTGATCATGCACATGGGTTTTCCACTGTTTCGCTCTATAGTGATACTTCAAGTGCATCCTCTATAGAATGCAAATCCAACATTGAGGTTTGTTTGCATAGGGACATGATAACAAAGCACATTTACTCCCATAACCACAAAATCTTTACTTAAATTTAGTCAACGGAAGACGATGTAGTTTCAAAACGAAAACGTAGAAAGTTCTGCCCACTTCTCTCACTATCATTGCATCATACATCAGGGCGCACCGTACCGAGTGATTGTTTATTTAGTCCGTTTAAAGGGTCGAAGTCATAGACTCACTCAATTCCATGCAAAATTCGGATGTGCATCGCTTTATGGTAGTTATGGTAAGCTGCATTCAACCCAAGCAATAATCCTTGTTGCATCACTCATACGGCCGCATCGTTCTGAGTGATTGTTCCTTTCCCCCACTCACAGGGGTCAACATTTGTCTCCTCCCCTCCCCCGTAAAATGTTATCATAACGTCTGCTTCCACCTTGCATATAAGATTGGCTGATTCATTCTTGGATGCGCATTCAAGCATATTAATGGAGATTTCTCAAACTTTCTCCCTGTCATCATTTTTCTCATTCATCCCCTACTTTGTTTTTGTACCTTGTGTTTTCGTGGATCTTCGGAAGTGTATGTCCTGTTAGTTCTTACGAAAAAAGCTTATGATCAAGGAAGAAACGGTGTTAGCTCTGAATGGGAATTTCCCGTAAATTCTTCGAGTATTGAAAACCGGAAATTTACATTTGAGGTCTCCGTAGACCAATCGACGTGGAACTTATTTTTGAGGTTAATTGGCATCAAATAATATAATAACCGAAATTCAACATTTATATCATTGGTCGAAAACAAATGGCTGCTTGTGTGCCTTGATTCTTTCGTGAACCATATGTTACCATATAGTTAACCATATGTTACCATACCATATGTTAGTCGGATGTTACCATATAGTTTTTTTAACAAACAATGAATCACATCCGGGCGCACAGCACCGAGTGATTGCATTATTATTCCCCTTGCACGGTTCGATAACGCGCCCTCTCCTCCAATCTGATGGTGTGCCTGATAACGCCTATGTCAATATAAATTGCAGATCCAAAGAATTATTGCATTCATTTTGATACGAAGTGCCCATAAGATACACCGTATTCATCACCAATGTAAAATACCGCGTTTATTTCGTTGCTCACTAATTCTATTATTTAGAACAACAAATGAAGGAACCGACTGCGCCAGCTATGGATACTGATGCGGAAGCACCCCCGAGCTACGAGCAATGCGTGAGTTCCAGATTTCAAGGACATCACTTCATGAAGTCCATCCTTTTCCTGCTTTCATTTCCACTGTGTCCGAATATTCTTGCTCGAATGTTATTGTTCAAATTTCTTACTATACAACCCTCGACAATCTTCTCTAGGCAGCGCCTCCACCTCCTCCCCCGGTCGTTCGGGCTCAGCCGGTGCAGCAGCCGCAGCCGCAGGTCATAATGGTGCAGCCGACATACCAGCAACCAGCCGCCCCTAGCTGCAAGCATTGTGTGAGCCTCTTTCTCTTTTACATTTATTGTCCTCAACTCTTTGTCGATACTAAGACTATTCATTTAGACAGAGTGTGCATTTAGAGTTTGCAATTCGGGTCACCGTAATTCAGATCATTGCGCACGCAGGCGAAAAAGTGAGGGAAATACAGAAAAAGTAAAGAAAACATTAATACACTGTCCATATTTGCAGGGCGGCCCGATTATGTACGAGCGCGACACGTGCTGGCTGGTCTTTCTCATCATCTGCTTTGGTAGATTATTAAATCGTGTCTATTGGCCAATGATAGTCTAAAGCGCAGAGATATCTGTTAATTTTTCGTCTTCGATGAGAACGTTCTAGACGCTATCCAATTCAGAAATTACATTTTTAGGGCTCTTTTCCCTGCTGTGTTGGCCCAAAAAAGAACCCGTGTGTGCCAGGTGTGGAATGAAGCAATGATGCGAAAAAGAAGATAACGAACCACCTCTAATCCGAATTTTTGCAAAATATTTCACATTTTTGAACATTTCTGACCCGTTTGTCTAATCATGTTTGATGAGAAAATCAGGTTGCACTCACTACTCTTAATAAACAAATTATTTTTGAGAGTTCTATGTCCTGTAGAACGATGACATAAAAAAGTGTGAACATGCGATACGCTCTTTCCGTTCGACAATGGCAGCTGTGGAGCATTGATATCATTTTGTAAATTTATTTATGTATTAAATATTTAAGTTGTAATGACAATGTTGGAGCATGCGATTACGAATTCAAGGATGAGGAGGAGGCATAGGAATACACTGGTACTTAAAGCATGGACGGCCAAGACATTGTCCCGGACCGCACGGTGGGCAATCCGGCTGAAAAATGTTTCAATTTTTTTAAGACTATAATTCTGGGGTTTCTGCAATTTCACTGCAGTGGTGTTGTATTCTCTCTGAATTAATTTATAATGCTACGTTGGATATTTTAGGGTCATAGTGGAATAAG
The DNA here is from genome assembly GCA_036245805.1 of Pristionchus mayeri. Lineage (NCBI taxonomy): Eukaryota > Metazoa > Nematoda > Chromadorea > Rhabditida > Neodiplogasteridae > Pristionchus > Pristionchus mayeri. The sequence goes on along the minus strand of BTRK01000002.1, from coordinate 38,757,682 downwards.
TTCATACATTTTTGTATATTAAGAGACCGGATCGGTAAGAATGGACCACCCCCCGGACACGATTCCTTAGGAATGTGATCCAGGCATTGAAATCGATTTCAAGTTGACTGTAAAATAGACTTAGTACCCAAAATTTTCGGTTTTTCTGCTCTCATTTTTGAATATTACAATAGCGCACATTCTAATTGTGAGTATAAAGTAGCCCATTGAATTCTGCGTCGGATGGTACCAAAGTGAATTCGAACGGACGTTCCCGCCATTCTCTCCCAAAGCGAAATTTCCTTCGCTTTCCTTCCGAAATTGAGTTATTACCTTAAAATGCAGATTCACATAAATGAAAATTGTGAAAAATGATGCTACAAGGACGTATACGTATAATTAAGAACAAAAATCGAGAGTTTGCTTTATTTTGAAAATGTCGATTTTCAAACCCTCGATTGGTGCTCAATTTGAGCTTGCAAAACTCAGAAATTTCAGTTTCTCTGAGATATCTACTACATGCAAGTTAAAATACACTTGTCATGGATCAAGATTATCCAAACCAAACATCTCTAGATATATGTTTGTCCAACATATTTTCCTCTGAAAAGTGAGAAATCGATGGTGGTGACGAAAATTTTTGATCAAATTTTCATATATTTGAACTAAATTTTATCAAGTTACATCAAACTTATTCCAATAATGCCAAAAAATCATAAAAAAGCCTTGTTAAAATTTTTTTGAAAAAATGTTATCTCACATCGCCGATTTTATCGTGTTTGTATGGTGAAAAATTGCAAATAGTGCATCGCATATACAACCTGAGTTAGATAAATCGAAAGTACAGTTTCGTGTGAGTTATTTTTTTTTGAAAGACTCTTCAGAATATCCCTAAATTCCGCGTCATTAGTTCTAGAAATTGACATTGGTGAGAGATGGAAGCATGAGAATCTTAGATGTTTTCATGCATATATTTCGCAATTTCTTGATTTATAATGCAATTTGATGTTGTGCTTCATGAAAGTCCCATAACAATCACCTACCATTACGATTTCAAAATTTTCAAATTTATTGTTTTATTGTTAACATTCGAAAGAACGAATCATCGAAATTTAGTGATGTACTATTTGAAATTTTTCACCATACAAAAACGATAAAATCGGCGATGTGAGTTAACATTTTTTCAAACATTTTTAACAAGGCTTTTTTTATGATTTTTTGGCATTATTGGAATAAGTTTGATGTAACTTGATACAATTTAGTTCAAATATATAAAAATTTGTTCAAAAATTTTCGTCACCACCATCGATAATTATACGTATACGTCCTTGTAGCATCATTTTTCACAATTTTCATTTATGTGAATCTGCATTTTAAGGTAATAACTCAATTTCGGAAGGAAAGCGAAGGAAATTTCGCTTTGGGAGAGAATGGCGGGAACGTCCGTTCGAATTCACTTTGGTACCATCCGACGCAGAATTCAATGGGCTACTTTATACTCACAATTAGAATGTGCGCTATTGTAATATTCAAAAATGAGAGCAGAAAAACCGAAAATTTTGGGTACTAAGTCTATTTTACAGTCAACTTGGAATCGATTTCAATGATTCATTTTTCATTATTGGTGATACCTAGTACACTTCAGAAGAGATTTTGAGTCTATCTTATCACGTTTAGGAAATATGAATTTTCGATTTTTCAAATTTCCGACATTATAATTGACGCATCAGAGACCGAAGCAGGTATTTGATGGTACTTTGTGACACTTGAGGCTAAGTGGTCCATATGCATACAGTGTGGGCGCCTGGATCTCATTCCTAAGGAATCGTGTCCGGGGGGGATGCGATTATGGTCGATTCTTACCGATCCGGTCTCTTAAAGGAGGAGTAAAGACAAAAGCGCCAACCTGCTAAATATGTTTCAATTAGAGGAAAACTCTCTTCAGGACGCGGTCTCTCTCGCTCGTTGCCTGAGCTTTCCCTGATTTGGCTCCCCGCCAACTACCGATAGCTCTGTTCAGAATGGAGATATCAATGTGAAAATGTCGGAGCTTCTTATCGTTGGGGAGATCTTGCATATGAAATCTTGCATAGGCCGTGCATATGAAAGCTTCAAAAATTTAATTATGCCTTTGCTCCTCCTTTAAATCTAACTAAAAACTAGACTCATACGTTTAAATTTCAAGCAAAATATATTCATACCACGATGCACTTGGTATGATCTGGGCACAGCTTTTTCAGTTCGACTGAGCACTCCTCATGCCGACCAATGCCGGGGTTCTAAAATGTTTACTTCGGTTCGGTTCGGTCGAATTACTGGAAATTTGTATTAAAGTAGGCCATTACAATTCTATAAAGTACTGACAATTCGTTCTTCGAGTTTGTTATTCGGCTAATCGTTTCTTCATTCTACACACTCTCGCGACCGGTCGAGATATGAAAGAGTGTGGGAAATGAAGAGACGGCGACCAGAATTTCAAACGTTGACTCTCACCGTCCCTCTCATCTCAACGACGTCGATTGCAACTGAGAAGAGAAGCAAAGATATAATGGAGAAGGCAGTAATCATGTTCCTCTGTCCGACTTGTAGGCGAGCAATAGATAGAAAATGTACATCAGAGCAGTGGATTGCCAAGGTATTTGTATTATTTTGCAAGTTCTTTCCAGAATCATGCCAGTGAAAAAACATATTTGCAAAATCTGCGAGAGATAGACCGAATGCAATGGACAGAAATAGACAAGGAAGTAAGCCATCATTGTAAGCGAATTTCCTGCGGTTTTTGCAACAGTCGCGCGCCTTTTTAGTGATAAGAATAATCCTGAAAATCCCTTTTAGCATCTGCAGTTAGGAGAAGATTGGAGAGATAAATATTTTTGTTTTTTTATATTTTTGTAAGGTTCCACTGTGCAAAATAGCCTAATCTTAGACAATTCCGAAATAAATTGTCCTTTTTTCTGCTCCCCGGCCCGTGCGTGCCAAGCGTGGAGTGAAAAAATGATGGAAAATAAGATAACGAATCACATCTAATCCGAATTTCTGCAAAATAATTTCCATTTAAATATGATTAGACAAACGGGTAAGCAATGTTCAACATTCCTGATCCGTTTGTATTATCATATTTTACGAGAAAATCAGGTTGTACTCACTACTCTTAATAAATAACCATTTTTATGAACCTTCTATGATATGTAGACAAATGCAATTTAAAAAAAAATAAAACAACAGTGGAGACAACAACATATTTGAAATCATTATTTTATTTATTTATTTAATAACTACTTATATGTAATGACAATGGAGCATGCGATGGCGAACTAAATGATGATGAGGAGGCATCGGGATGTCCACTACATGTTGATGACAAATATATGGGGATAGGATGAAGGTGCAGAAACATATCCGCATGTGTCAGGGTAGAATTCAAGGATGAGGATCAACCTGAGGGATGCACCAGTACGGGTAGCACGGATAGCAAGGTTCCTCACCGCATGGCGGACACTCTTGCTAAAATACGGATTTCCTGATTAGTTGGTTACCTTTTGTCTACATTCACGTAAATTATCTCTGCACGCGTTTCTAACTAACTACTGGTATATACTGATGAATTTGCATCAATTTCACACTCAGTATTGCCGTACCACGATGCACTTGCTGTGGTCGGGACACTGCTTCTTCACCTCGACTGGGCACTCCTCATGACGACCAATGGGATTCTGAAACGCGTATTTCCCGTTGTGGTGAATTACTAGAACTTTGAATGAAAGTAATGACAACACATATATATAACTAGTCCGGCTGCCCCCCGCCTTCGGCGGGGGCCCCGTCCTAGCGGAGTAGGTTTCACAATCACTCGTTTCGCAACTTGTTGACGCGCGATCTCTCTCCCTCTCCATTTCGTAATCGTTTCGCAACTGTTTCGCAATCCGGACAGACAGAATCACACAGTGCTTTATATATAGTAGATAATATTTTCTTCCGAAATACGATGCATGCGTGAACAACAATCGTATTTGATTCAATCTCACTATACCTCGTATTTCGGCAATCGTCTAGTCATTCTACACTCCAGTCATTCGGTCGAAAGAGTGTGGGCAATGAATACACTATGTTACGCATTAAAATCTCTAAATCTCACCTCCCATTTCATCTCGACGACGTTGACTGCAAATGAGCAGACAAGCAGGAATGTAACGAAGCATGAAGCGATCATCACTCCTGCTAGAATCGTCAGCGAGCAGTAACTTTGAGAGAGGGTAGATGTGAGGAAGTCGAGGGCATTGCCAACTTATGTACTGCTTTGCAAGTTGTTTCCAGGGATGTGCATGTAAATCAGTGTCATGAATGAATGAATGAATTTATCAGTATCGCTTTCTGGGCGCTGATCAGGGTAATCGATCTCGCCAATCTTCATTGTCGATACTCCACCAGTTCGGACCAATCAATCGCTTCAAGCCATTGCGCCATCGTTCCTTCGGTCTTCCTTGTCCTCGCATGGTCAAATAGTCGTCAGGTGTCCATATAGTCAGCCTTCTTGCCCATCTATCGTCTTTCATATTTCTTATCTTGTTCGCCCATACTAGCTTTCTTCTTGCAGCTTCTCTGACCCAATCCTTGATTCCAGTTGCTCTTCTCACTCTTTCATTGCTCCATCGATCTTGCCATCTTACTCTAAGCATTCTTCTATCCATCTTTCTTTGTGCTACTGCGAGAGCCTCTTTGTCACCAGTACGCAGCGACCAAACCTCACATCCATATAACACACATGGTGTGATACATGAATCGAAGGCTCTTATTTTCGATTCAACACTAACAAGGTGATGTCGAAGAAGTTCACTTATTTTCGACCATGCATTCCAACCAGCTTGAATCTTCCTCTTAATTTCTTTGGGATTATCTAGCGGGAGGGAAATCCATCTGCCAAGGTACTTCCCACCGTCCTTATATTCAAACTGGATGTTATTGATTGATATTGGTTGTCTATTGTGTGCATCTTCAGTCAATAGCAATGTCTTTCCGTCGTGCACTAGCAATCCCACAGTTCCACTTGCATCGATCAACTTCTCCATCATTCTCATAAGTTCGCTTCTACTTCTAGCCACCACCACAACGTCGTCCGCATAAGAAAGTGTAGTCATTCGGACTCCATTTACCATTATTCCAAGGTTTTCCCAGTCAATTTGATCCAAAGCCATTCGAAGGGTGCAGTTGAAAAGCTTGGGGCTGATCGTGTCTCCCTGCTTCACACCTCGTGCAACTTTTACTTCGACCAGACTCTCGTTGACTTGGATTTTAGTAACAGTTGATTGGTACAAACGGCTTAGGATATCGATGAGCTTAGGGTGGATACCATTGATTGATAGTGCCTTCCACACAGCATTCCACTCAATTGAATCGAATGCCTTTTTGTAGTCTACTAATGCGATATGAATTGGCATGTTGTATTCGTGGCTCTTCTCAACGAGTTGGCATACTGTATGAATATGATCAATAGTACTGTAGCCATATCGAAATCCAGCTTGACTTGAATCTTCAGCTAACTCAAGAATTGGCGATATCCGATTCAATATTGCTTTGGTAATGACTTTTTGGACAACTGTGAGTAAGGCGATAGGACGGAAATTAAATATGTCGCTTGCTTCTCCGGACTTGTAAATCAAGGAAATTCGAGCAATCATCATTTCAGGTGGAATATCACATCCACTGATCATATCATTTAGAAGTTTCGTGATCAGAGGAGAGATTGTATCGCGAGAGAGTCTCAGCATATCAGGTAAAATTTTGTCAGTACCAGCAGCATGTCCATTCTTTAAAGAGTCAATTGCCGTAGATATTTCGTTATATTGGAATTCGGGGAGATAATCTATTTCGGCAGGTTTGCATCGTATAATCATTACTTTCGGTGAATATAAATTCTCGTAGAAATCTTTCATTTGTTCCTCAGTAGAAACTTGCGATAAGAACCCAGACTGATCTTTCAGTAGAAATCTCTTTTTTGTTGGTTCATGAGCTCTCAAAACTTTTGTAACTCCTTTTCCTCGTCGTATTGCTTCTCTAAGATCATCCTCTTTTGACTTTTTAATATCATTTTGCAAACTTAAGCGCGCTTCCTGACAAGCAGTAACATATTCATGGGCCTTCAGAGGATCTGATCTCAATTCACATCTTCGTCGTAATAAAGCTTTGGTTTCAGTTGAAAATTCCGATCTTCTCTCCTTCTCTTTCCAACAATCTGTTGCCGTCAGATTCGTAAGCGTAATTATTGATTGATAAGCTGCTTTCGTCTCATTAGGAATAGGGATGAGCACATCTGACAATGCTGACGCGTTTGCTCGATACTCATTTCTGTCAAATGTCTTCGTTGCTGAGCGGTTCATTCTCCATTTCGTAACTCCTTCAATTTCCAGCGTCATTCTCACTAATCGATGGTCCGTATCGTATTCGAGTCGATTGACTACCGTTGATTTGACGATAGGTGCAGAGGGAGGGCCATTGAGAAAGTCTAGTTGATGTTTGACGTCTCCTCCAGGACCCCTCCATGTCCATCTTCTGTTCATGCGGGATGCATGCCACGTATTCCATACTCTCATCTCAAGTCTTGAGCACAATTCGATTATCCTTCTTCCACGATCATTCATCTCGGCATAGGTATAATGACCGACGATGCTTTCAATTCCCAGTTCTCTCTTGACTCTTCCATTCAAATCTCCCAGTACAAAAGGCGTGTATCCATCGGGCGCTTTCTTGACTGCGGACTCCACTTCATCGAGGCATTGATCGTAAACGTCATCTGTTGAAGCACTTGTCGGAGCATAAACGAGGACTAGGTGGAGCTTCTTCGATGGAATAGTAAGAATCGCTAGTCTGTCATTAATTGCTCTGAATTTGGATTCATTTGCTAGTTTTGATTTGACCAGAAACGCAACTCCTCGATGAGCGGAGACTCCACCCGAGTGGAACATAACAGATTGGCAAGTGGGTAGACTCACGGAACCATGACCAGCAACACGCGATTCAGTTAGTCCGATAACATCATAGTTGATTTTTGACATTGCACGATCGAACTCCAGAAGGCGAGATTTCGATGACAGGGTCCTCACGTTTAGGGTTCCGATGACGAATTGGCGTTTGTGACTATCCATCTTGGTGTACCTCCCCTACCGCACCACCGGTTTCGTGGGGAGGGCCGGGAATGGGAGGGAGAACGGAGCGAGCGACCGCCCGTCACCCTCGCAAAGAACCGGACGGCAGGGCCGCAGCGGGTAGCATGGAGGGCAATCCACCTGAATTAATTTTCACAAACGTATTATTATCTGATTGTTCTCTCCCTTATAGTCGTCACATTTTGTGTCTAATTAGTGGCTATCAACAATGTTATTTCCAATATATATTAGGTTGGTCCATAAGTCTTTTCCCTTTTCCGCAATTATATGTTTTTGGATTTACGAGCCCTTACTTTCAACCGATTCTCATATGTTTCGAAGTATTCAGTGAGTGCATCGATACTATCTTTAGCGCACATTAGGTCAAGCCTCTATTGACAATATTCCTATCACAAGGTATGCTCCGTCGTGCGAAAATAGAATTACTTTTGTTTCGACATATGCTCAACGGAAATCAGACATTTGACTACTATCATGCCATCATTGTCTAGCGTGGTATTCGTAGTTTTCAAAACACTATTGCACCTTGACATCCTGTGAACGATGAGGCCAAACTGGTGCTACTTTAAAATTGCAGTTCTGCTCAGCATGATGACACAAATTTTAATTCACCATATGTTCGAAACAACATGTATAGGCACCCCAATTCTACACATACATGAAGCTACATCTATATTGAGTTTATATTCTCGTTTTGGTCCATGGATCAAAAGTCCTTTCAAAAACTACAAAACTCAATTTTATCTCATGGATATTTGTTTTAAGCATCGATAGATGATCCGACATTTTAAGGTTAAACACACAAGCTACCTTTCACATACCATATGTGAAAAGAGAAAAATTCGGGAATGCCTCTTTCGTCAGGTGATTGGAACTTTTCGAACACTCCAGAAATTGAATTTTTGGCCATTTTTGCCGTTTGAAGATTTTTTCCAAAATAATGTTGCGTTGAAAGAGGAATGAGACCTGCGCTTAAATATTTTTATAATAGTGTGCCCCAATAGTGATTGAGTGTAGCGCCCCTACATAGAAGTCAAGATCTTTGATGCTTGGATCAGGAGTTCTGGTCGTTGGAGCAGCATTGCATAGCTCATGTTCGAATTTCCAAGCCTGCTTTTCGGTATTCCGCAAAGTAAGCGCATATTCCTGCACACTGTTAGAAAGATCAACTTATGGGCTTTCCATTTATGTAAAATAAATGGTGCCGCAATATTTCTCCGCTGAATGCTAGCTGATCAAAAAAATGGAAAATTTGAAGGAAAATTTATTTGGAAACAAACGTCAGTTTTTCGGATACTCTAAAGCCATCCCTCCTCATCCGCCTTTCCCTCTTCCACCCTTCCAAATCGATGAGACAGGATATGCGCTTTCTCGCCTCAAATGCGGACATTCGCCCGGTTCCGATTCAATTCTGCCCGATATGCTGTACCTCTCTCGAGATCACCTCGCCCCAGTGCTCGCGGACTTGCTCAACCACCTAACAGCCGGTGACTCAGTGCCCCAAGATTTAGTCGAAGCTGTCGTGTCTCTTATCCACAAGAAAGGTGACCCTACAAACATCAGCAACTTCAGACCTATCTCGCTGCTTACCGTAACCCTGAAGGCTGCAACCCGTGTGATCTTGAGAAGAATGGAGAAATCGCTTGAAGAGACTGAGTCCTCCACCCAAACTGGCTTTCGGAAAGGGCGCAGTACCCTCAATAACCTACACGCTGTAAAGCAAGTAGCAGAGCGTGCCCACGAATACGGTATTCCGTTGTATCTCGGTTTCGTGGACTTCCGTAAGGCATTCGATTGTGTGGAGTGGAGTGCGGTATGGCAATCCCTATGGATATCTGGGGTCCATCCTACCCTCATCCACCTCCTCCGCCGCCTCTACGAGTCCTCGACAACCCTCATCCGAGTCAACGAGGATCTCGTCCCAGTCAGAATCAGAAGAGGAGTTCGTCAAGGCGACACCCTTTCCCCTCGCTTGTTCAACGTAGTCCTTCGCTCAGCAATGAATGACATCGATTGGGAGAATGATGGACTCAAGATTGATGGGAGAAACCTAAGCCACCTTGAGTACGCGGATGACATCGTCCTAATTGCAAAATCAAGGCCTGAACTGAAGCGAATGTTGAGGAAGCTAATGGAGGCATGCTCACGCGTCGGTCTAGAAGTAAATGCTTCCAAAACCGTTCTTCTCACATCGTGTAGCACCACTCGAGCACCCATTACAATAGACAATCTGACATTCAACTTTGTCCCTTCCACTACATATCTTGGTGGGAGAATCTCGCTCCCCCTCGATCACTCGGATGAAATTGAGCACCGGATACGCCTGGGATGGCTCGCTTGGTCCAAGCTCTCTACTCTGCTCTCTTCTCGCCTGCTTCCTATGAAGACTAAGAGGAGACTCTTCGAAAGTTGTATCTCTTCAACAGTGCTTTACGGGTCAGAAGTCTGGGCGCTGCGAGCCAGTGAAAAGGAACGGCTTGGTGTGACTCAAAGAAAAATGGAGCGAAAAATGTTGGGCATAACTCTGATGGATCGATGGAGAAACGAGAACGTGCGCAATGCGACGAAAGTGCGGGATTGGAACAAAGAAGCGCTGAAAAGGAAAGCTCAGTGGGCGTTGAAGATTAGGAGAATGGAGCTAGATGAGTGGACCAGAGCGACTACGGTATGGATCCCCTACAACAGGAGCCGTCCCCAGGGCCAGCCGAGAACGCGTTGGCGAGATGACCTCAGAAGAACAATTGGCCCCCACTGGTGGTCTGCAACGACCGACGAATTCCGACCTATCCTCACCTAGCGATAACGCTTGAAGTGATAAATATTGATTGATTGACTAAAGCCATGAGGTAATTCTAATGTATGACAGTGAAGTTCGAGTTTACCCTTACATAATGCCTTGGAGTCACACAATTCTCTTTCACTGGAAAAAATTTAGACGACATCGAATTGTACACTCCAAAAGGGAAAAGACTTATGGACCAACCTAATATATGTATATATTTTCTAGAGTTCGAGAAATGAAACCACTATCTCTTCATTTTACACACTATCTCGTCGTTCCACCGGCCGAGAGAGTGTGTGAAATGAAGAGACGTTGACCCGAATTACGAACTCTAATATATTCGACTAGGACCGTACCACGATGCACTTGGTTTTCTCTGGGCACATCTTCTTCTGCTGGACAGGGCACTCCTTATGCAGACCAATGCCATTCTGAAGCGCGTATTTCCCGTTCTTTTGCATTACTTTTGGATTAAATGAAAGTAATGACAACACATAGAAATAATATTTTCTCCCGACATACGAGTCTCACTAGGAGCAATGGTCTCGCTCTCTCCAAGCCGAACACTCTCTCTTCGGTTAGACAGACGAGAGAGCATGCAAATCGAGGAGAGTCAGACCGTTACTCCTCACTAGCGCTCGTAGTTCGGGTAATCATGTCTTCCTTCAACACTCTGTCTCTCCAGTTGTCCAGTCGAAAGAGGTTTGGAAATGAATACACAATTGTACGAATTACAAAATCTCACCGGTTCATTCATCTCGACGACGTGGACCGCGATCGAGTAGAGAATCAGGGATAGCACGAAGGAGGAGGCAATCATGTTCTCCGAATATTTCGTGGCAAGTAGATGATAGACAATGGACAGCAGAGTAGTGGACAGCCAAGATATATGTATCATTTTGCAAGTTGTTTCCAGAATCATGTAAGTGTAAGCAATGTTTGCAAAATATGCAAGAGATGACCGAGAATGGAATGGACAGGGAAGTACTGTATCATGGTAAGCGGATTTCCTGCAGTTTTTGCAACATTCGCGAGCCATTTCAGGAATTTGAAAATGCCTTGCAACATCTGCCGTGCAATTGGTGCAGATTCGCGATACATATATTTTTGCAAGCATTGTTTGCGTAATATGCTATGCAATTTTGCTAGCTTGCAAGCACGCATTATCTTCATGTACAGATCGCGTCCTGCCTTGCGTATATTGCAGAATATTTGTTTTGCTTACGTCCAATTCTCTTCTACGTAAATGAGATATGTTAGTAACAACGCCATTTTATTAACGTTATGTGCAATAGTGACACATAAACATTCACGAAAATGTGATGGTAAGGAGAACAATTCTGATCATGTTCCGACTAGGAATTGATAATTTTTATTTGCGGCCTGGAGTAGACAACCACTGAGTCCATTACTTTGCTAGAGTGTTTCTGAAAAACAAAGCGATCATGTGATGCCCAAATAGTTTGATTTCGCGCTAATCTACTACAAATAGCAACTAAATTCGCTTGAGATCTGCTACATTATTGTCAAAAACAATATGGGCGTTACAAGTTACAATGTTAGATTTAGTAAAAAAAGTTGTTTGTGTTGAGATTTCACCTACCCGCATAATCCGCTGTTTCAGTATTCTCCTGTAGAGCGGAGTTGTGGAGATAAGTACGAGCGATTCCAGCGATGAATGACAGGAGAAAATGAGGAGGAGTAGAAGCGCTGTACATACAGGTGGAAATTATAAATCTTGAAAAGGCAGCTCTGTCGGATGTTTCGAGTTCGGATGAGTTTGAGTAATTCGGGCAATTGTAGTATCTCCGTTTTCCAAATTTTCTAAACCTGTCGAATGGCGAGAGAGCGAGGGAAATGATGATACGACTTCCCGAATTTCGAACTCAAGTCGGTGTTTTGCTTAGCAACATCAATATTTTTTTGTTTCATTCATTCATTTATTGTGTTTCTGTCTGAGTCGCATAAATAATATTGAAAACACTCACTCCTGTCTTCCTTGATCGCAATCTTTCCGGCGAAGTACACTATCCCGGGAACAACTCTGGAGAAGATCTCGACCAGTGCCTTAACATTAGAATTCGATAAACAAGCCTTCTTAACTCCTTTTCAAACACTATCTAGGCCGGCTGAACGTTGATGTATGCTAATTGTAGATACGCCTGCCCGTTTATCGAACTCTAATGTTGATTCTGGTATGGTATACAATGCAAATATTATTAGTTTTTTTTTTCTGAGAAAGCTTCTATTTATAATTGATCGTCGTTAGCGCTATACTAACATGATGTTATGAATAACCTTGAGTGCAATAGTAACAACAAACAATTCGTTATTACACAGTTTTAAAGTTGTCATTCATAAAAATCTTGTGACGAACCCTGCTTGAAATACTTAGAAAACATGCAATCAAACGAACACGCAGTCCCCTAATCATTTAAGCAATCACGAAACCAACCTGCATAATGAGTACTCGCGCCATTGTCTGGTGATGAGCTCGTGTTTTCTGGTTCATTATTGATGCAAGGCGGAGGTTCGAATACGTATTACGAAGGAGCTTATAAGATATAAAATCTTGTTATGATAATAAATAACAATCTTAGATATTCGTAGCTAGTTGAGTACAGTCTCCTAGTTCATTCAACGACGATTTGAATGTTTCCAAAAGGCACTAGGTCGGATGATCACCGTCTGGATGATATCCAAAACTGGTCTCCAGTATGTTCACATTAGGTTTCCTAACTTGTAAGTGCCAAAAATGCTTCTGTGAAAGTTCTACAGAAGAGTCCATTGGTTTTGCTTTGGTTGTCTTTCATAAAGTTATAATCCGAAATCGTGCCTACTAACCTCGGCTATGATCAGTGAGAAGACGAGGAGGAATGCAATGATTGTTGAGTAGAAGTAGGCAAGAGTTGAGTAGGCAAGAGTGCATTCATATCATAGCAGGCGGCACGGTCGATGAGGTACTGTGGGACGGCAGGAGGGAGGAACTGAAAAGACAATACACTCTGCATCAGAAATGTCACGACATGAGATCTTCCCATGTTTGCCATTATCCTACGAGGGATAATTGAAAATATGAGAAGATAAACACTTCCTGTAGCACGATTGTTGAAAGGAAACTGACCTCATGATAGGCTGAAATGCTTCCGGGAGGCTCGATTGCTAGCTGAAATATGATTGGTTTTTCGCAGAATACTCTTGTGACAAAACAACGCATAGCCGGAAAAAAATTTACATGCAATAAGCAAGGAAGTAAGCAGCTGGTCAATATGGCGGTGAAAATCATCATAAACTGGGTAGTACCACGCATTGACCAACGAGAACCGGGCAATAAAACAGTCTGAATTAGATATGTTTGAATAATAACATTAATTGCTGGTTGTCAACGATTGATGGATATAATAATGTTGTATTAACGTTGTATATGTATAATATTAACTCTGGAGAACCATACCTGATGTCTCGATATGGTGCATGCGAGGAAAGCAGGTAACGTGAGTGAGATGTTTGGCCCTGGAACAGAGGCTGAAAAAAATGAAATTTCAGATTTGTGATTGTCTCGCTTTTTCGAAGTAGAAATATGATGAATATGATTGTATAAGACATAACGAATTGTTTTTAGACCAGTAGAGCTATAGGGGGCGAAAATTTTCGGGGCTATGCGAACTCATGTTCAGCAATTTGACGGTTTTTTCATAATTTGGATCGCAATATCTCAAAAGTCGGTATTTTTAAAATTCTGAAAATTTCAACTTAGACATATCTTTTTACGTAGATTCCGAAAATCGCATCGATAATGTGCACCTCGGAAATTTTTAGATCTATATACTCGATTTTTTTGACGAAAAAGTGGTTTTTCGGGCTAAACTTTTTTATTTCTCACTTTCGGATATCGAAATTCGGCTTCTACGATTAAAAATACACCAGACAATCTATAATTACCATAATTCTGAGATATCGAACTTTTCGACCCCAAAAGTAGGGGGTGCCTGTAACTTTTTCAAAATCTACCCCAAGCCTTAGTCATTACGGCCGTCAATCAGCACTCGGCACCCACACTTCACAAAAAAAGTTTGGGATTTATCGAATTTTTGGCCATCCGTGGACCCCTGCACAGTTATTACGTTATCTGGTGGACGGTCTCTTAATACATTTTGAACATTCTCACATAAAAAGCAGATTTTTCCAGAAAATACCCTCAAAGTAATGAATGTCCAAAAAATGAGCATGCAAAAAAACTTGTTCCACTAATTTTTGGAAATGTTGACCGATCATGTCCTTATTCTCAGGATCGTCTGGATTTGTGATTACGATCATTTTGATGCTTTGAACGAGTCTCTAGCTAGTGTAGAAGCCGAGATCTGAATTTAGTACCCTGTTGGCTGCAGCCAAAGTGCGACCGCGTAGCACTTTCAAAAAAATTTTCTGGGTAGGCCTCGGTCATATCTCCAACCTCAGAAAGTTTGGCCAGCAGGAAAAAATATATGTAAGAATAATGCCGTTTTGAAAAAGTGACGATTGATTGCGTCATCGTTGCGCAATAATTAAGAAATGACGACATACCATAATACCATGACCATAATGTCCGATGAATTTGGTACCTTAGTACCAGTATGATGCCTTTCCTGGGCAAAAAGTTGCAACAAATTCAAAAAGTGCCCGGTGACTTTCCGACGCTACTGTATGTTCAATGTATTGTTTGTCACTTCCTTTTCTTTCTCGCTTCCTTCGAATTACGTGGAAAATATGGAGTGAAGGATCTGGTAGTCCCAGAGGGAGAAGAGGCATTCAAACATGATCAGCACCTCAAAATGTTCATTTTTAGATTTTAGAAAAAAACTTATTCCATCCTATCGCAATTTTCCGACCAATTTCCGCAGCTTCGTGTTGTCCCATTTGCTTGTCAATTGTTTTGATAATTACGTGACGAATTTGCCATAACATTTGGGAATTGGGGGGATCAAAGTGCTTACGGTCGCGCCAATGAGCAATCCTGAGCTGTTCTCGATGACGAACCAGATCAGCAGGACGGAGGCGATTAGGAAGAGCACGCTCGCAACCGCCGAGTACAGTTTCTCCTGACCCGATTTCCCCGGTTACGGTAGGGATTTGATTTCGAATTTTGGCGGGAACGTTAGTTGACTGACAAGTGGGAGCGAGGCGACACTGAGCAAATTGAGTGTGAAAAGAACGATGTTGATGATGACAACGACAAAGTTGAGACCTGCAGAAGAAAGTGAGTTCGAGATACTATGTGGCTACCGTACCCGAGCAGAAGCCCAGTCGTCCCTCGCCGAAGCACGAACGGCCGCCCCACCTGATAGATTATTCCAGAAGTTCGGTTGGGTCAGGCACCAGGGCAGTCACCCATTGGTATAATAGTTTGCCCCTCAGGATCCGTCCTTTTCAATAAAAAAATCGTGTTATTGTTGGTAATTTCGCATTACTCACAGCAATGGATTTATTAGACTCGTGTGGAATTAATAATTAATAAATGTTTGATGATTCACTTTTTTTTAAATTTTCTCCTTTCGAGATCCTGAGGGACAAACTACCAACGTTGCGCGGAAGATATCATATGTGACAAAATACAGGACCCAGCGAACTCTTGGATTACTGTAATCGATATCGACGTCATCTTACCAATTTCCGCAGAGCAGCGAGCAAATGATTAATCCGAAGACGATTTGGAGGATCTTGATGACGCCTCTATAATGTGGGGTGAGACGCAGGAATTTCATATCTTTAGTGTTGTCTTTGCTGCCATCAAAGCACGTACAGACGTCTTCGTCTATATTTAGCATTGGGAATGTATGTATTTGTGATTGTGTATGTGTTCTTTGATCATATCTGTGATAGAGCCGACATCACCAAACACAGCAGAGATAAAATCGAAGACACATATCTTCGAAGACGTTCTGAACGGACGTATTAATTTGAAGGCAATATGAGGACGTTTGCCGAAGATTCGATCAGAGCCCGGCACAGCAAAAAAAGTCAATTTTCCAATTTTGAGTGATTTGGGGTTATCGATGGTGCTGAAGAAGATAGGGGTACTCATTTTGTACGTAGAGCTTCCGGCTCCAGACGACGTTGCGTCGAATTCACATTTTGAGGCTTTCCGCAGCTCAATTGAGCGCTAAAATTAGTGGAACAAGTTTTCTGGGGTGAAATTGTATGGCATTTCAATTATCATAATTTTCTAATTAAAAAAATAAAAATCAACTTTTCGCTCCATCAAAAGCGAGCTTAGCAAATACATGGATGGAACCGCCGTGACGAGAGGATTTCAAGTGTGTAATTTCATCTGAATACGTTATCAAACTTTTGAGAAAACTAAAAATAACTGCGCTCAAAACAGATGAAAACGCGAGGTTGGACGAGGGAATGCACTGAAACTGCCAGGGGGTGTGGGATAGAAGCAGATGAGGAGACTGCCAGAGGGTCTGAGGTCAAGTGAAGGAGGAAGATCGGACGATAACACGCCAAATTTGGTTCAAACGAAGCACTATTTGCAACATTTCTCAAAAGTTTGATGACGCATTCAGATGATATTACATACTTGAACTCCTCTCGTCACAGCGGTTCCATCCATGTATTTGCTAAGCTCGCTTTTGATGGAGCGAAAAGTTGAATTTTTATTTTTTAATTAGAAAATTATGATAATTGAAATACACAGACATGTTCGCCATAAAATTTCACCCCAGAAAACTTGTTCCACTAATTTTAGCGCTCAATTGAGCTGTGGGAAGCCTCAAAATGTGAATTCGACGCAACGTCGTCTGGAGCTTACGTACAAAATGAGTACGCCTATCTTCTTCAGCACCATCGATAATCCCAACTCACTCAAAATTAGAAAATTGACTTTTTTTCCTGTGCCAAAATATTTCGAATCTGCTCGACTTTTAGGCAAACGCTCTCATATAAGGAACGCCAAAGTGATTATTTATCGTGAGGGTATTGCCTAGTTGTGACGCAATTTAAAATGCCCTTGGTGATGAGTACCTGTTAGTATTGAGGTAATTGGTGTTCAGCGTGATTTCGCCCATGGTGACTGGTCTCTGAAATGGTACATTCTAAATGGAGTGGATCGGGTAAGGCATCCGGAATGAAAACAATAGCATCGAGATGACTCCCCTAGATAAGGTACTCAGCGGAATCAACAATTACATAAACATTGCTCAAAATTTATTCGGAACACTATTTATCAGTGGAACAAGAGATGGTAGTTTCGATGATTGACAACCGTAAATCAGCGCCCGCGATTGTGCTCTGTCAATTTGAAGCTTGTCAATTTCAATTTGAAGCACCTTATTGTATAAATCGGTCATGAAACAGTAATGGCATTCCTAGTGCCCATGCCTGTTAGTATGAAGGAGACTCAGTAGTGAGCAAGATGAAGAGAAGGTGAACAATCGGGAGGGAGAGGGAGTATGGACCGGAAAACAACATGCCCCCTCATTTCTCCGCGATCTTCTCGTTCTCTCACTCTATGCTCGATGTCTGTGTCCTCCACGAACCTCTCACTCTCTCGATCTTCTCTCGATGTTTAGTGAATTGCCAGGTGTTTTCGGACGAAATCGCGATAAGCGTAAGCAACAACATGAGATCGCCTCTATTAGATTGCAATGATGCAATTATAGCTGGAATCGCCCATGCGACATATACTGGCTCATGGGGTGATTGCACGCGGACATGAAAGTCAGTCAGAATACGAATTAATTTGTATATTATTGCACTAAACGTCGTTTATACAAATCATTATTCAAATTCACTTCCAATCATCCTTGAGCATATCAAAGTGCCTTTTCGTGTGCATCGATTTCTTCCTCGCCAAATCGATTTCGGGAAATATTTTCCCAGATGTCTCGTAATTTCATCGACGGCAGAATACGCGTCGTATAAGATTCACAGAGCGATGCCGAAGACCCCATGCAGATAATTATTCATTATCGAATTCATAAGAATGTAACTAGGGAAGGTCCAGTCGTAATATGAACTCGCACCTGAGCAAGTTTATATTTGTTGTGTTTGATACTGTATTTTGTTGTTTTTCCTTCCAAATGCAAAATGCCCAATGTCTTGTCCGCAAATAAAGAATATATTCGCGCACCATATTTCAGCTGCGATCAGCAATTTGATAATAACAGAACCGAATGTAATTAGTACTAATGCGTGTGTTAGCACGGAAACTTCGCGGATCTGCAAGTAGATTGTCGATGTCAAGTATTGGAACACCCCCTTTTTTGAGACGATCGGTTTTTCAAGAACGGTTTATTAAGCTGCCGAATGACGAATATATGTCACCTGATACTTTGTCGACAGTGTCGAGGCCATCAGGTTACGGTAGCTCCCGTCGCTATAACGATGACAGAAGAAGGCGAGAACAGCGGTAGCATAGCCCAGACACTGACTGAAGATGATGGTAGGGATGAAGAGGCCCACTGAATTGAAGACGACATTGTGAGACATAATTGATTCGCTACCTCGTCCCTAATTGCCAAAACTAAGAGGCAACTAAGAGGTTTTACCATGACTCACACCAGTATAAGCAAATAGTCATTACAGCAGCGAAAATGGAGATGAAAATAATCACAGGCGCCATAATTTTATGGGCGAATCCATGTTGGTCATAACTGGAAAGTCAACTATTTTTCATCTGAACATCAGCTTGTTTCCTATTTTTTCTATTGTTTTCATTTTTCATCTTCATCAGATGTTTTTTGCCCCGATTTGTCCGGTTCTCTCACATCTCCGGCGTCAAATTACTTACATTCGTTGTTTGATGCAAGCAATTAGACGTTCAATGACTATGGCGAACTCGGAAGATGAAGTGAGAAAGTATCCGAAATCGTGGATCGGAGAGGCGTAGTAGTGGAGTGCTGCTAAGTCCGTGCGTTTTTTTCGTTTTCCAACATCTATGTATCAATCAATCGGCGAGTGATCTTACTCAAATCGTGTGATTTTGGAGTCGAGATATACATGAATTCCCCTGTCGAAATGAATGGAACTATCCTGATTAGGTGATTGACGACAACAATAATGAATCCAAAAGCAGAGATCAAAATCAAAGCCCTGCATATTTCTTTCTGAAGGAGCGATTAGCATGTAAGGAAGGGGAACCTGCAGTTATCATGAATTGCTGTATACGTCACTGAATAGACTACAAAAATTAAGAGGAATATAGTTAGCGCATTTTGGAGTAGCTGAAGCAGAAATAGGGTTGGTAACTGGACGAAGAGAAAGTCGGCCAGATCCATGACTTTGATAAACGTGTAGTCAAAAATTGTAGGCTCGATTCATCGAGGGAGGGGCTTCTGCGAATAGACCTTTGACAACTCAGACAACCACAAAACACACAGTGCTTAGCCATGCCAATTCGACTACATTCCTGTTAAACGTATCGCATTTGCATTCGTGTTTTAGTGATCGCATGTTGCAGATCAGTACACAGTCTTTTCAGAAAGTATGCTTGAGAAAATGAATGTTTTGGCTCGAGGATTCGTTGCGGATTCGAGGATGGAATTTCAGGTATATCTCGGGTGTCTTTGAAAATATTTTCATGTTCGTTGCCTTAAAATTCCTTACGTCGCCCCCTCCCATGCGCATGACCTCGAAAATTTCCTTGCCGTAATACTCCTCATTGATCTTCCAGCCGTTGTTAATCATCGAAAACATTCACATAAATATGTATATTTTTATCGTATCATGTCCACTAGTGATGCCAAAACGGCGCGCGCTCTCCTCGTTTCATACGCTCTCTCGCCGGTCAGACAGAGCGAGAGACCGTGTAAAACGGGGAGAGCGCGCGCCGTTTTGGCATCACTAATGCCCACCCTAGTATCGCGAGTATAGCGGAAAGAAGGAGATGCAAGATGAGTAGCTGATATCTCGCGATCAAATTGTGACATGCTTGGGTGGCCTGGCAAAAATTCGAGAATGAGTAGGAAGGAATCAATAAGGGAAGGATGCAAATAGGGATGTCATTGTTGGATGCTAACACATCTGAAATCAATCGAAGATATTTTCCATTCCTATGTACATTTATCTCCCCGCTCGTACCGCGTGAGTGCATTCTTTCTGACACGGACACTAATTTTGTGCACATTGCAAATTTTGCCACCGAACAATACCACCCCATAAGCAGGGTTGACTCTATAAATGTTTAATGAACTATTATTAAATTATTCAGAGAATTATATCAGACATACACACTCCATATATTGCGAAGAATTTTATCGAATCGGTATTGATTAATGTATTCAATTGCGATTCACTTCATCAGTACACGATCTGCAAGTCGGAAAATGCAATTGTCAAACGATTTTTTTGGAAATGCAAATTATTTCTGTATAAAAGTATTTTTAACTAAATTTATTTTAGTTATCGAGAATACGTGTTGTGTACTTAAGGAACAAATCAGCCCACCGGATCTCTCTAAATTCCTTTCACCCCGTACTCTTTCAGGATGTCGTCCACGGATTTCATCTAAAAATGCAACATTGTAATGCTATAAAATCGAAGTGATTCGAGAAACTACTTGATTACTGCATCAAGTTCCACGGTGCCGTCAACCTCTGTCATTGTGGAAATAATATTGCTACATTACCAGTAGCCCGTAAGCTTGTTCCTGTGGGTTTTGTGGGGCGTGCGAGTGGGGGGGGGGGGCGCCAACAAAACAAGGGTTTGCCCGTCGGCGGGGTATGCAATTTGAGCAACGACATTTGCGCAACGACAAAATTAGGTGCGCAAGCGACATTTGCGCAACGGGCCATAACTCCCTTCAGGATCATCGTAGAGTGCCCAGATTGGGTACGTTGGGTAGCTATGGGTTCACTCTACCGTAACCCACACTGGTCTTTGGTCTTTCTCCTCGAGGGCGACATTTGCGCAACGTTTGCGCAACGGGCCATAACTCCCTTCAGGATCATCGTAGAGTGCCCAGATTGGGTACGTTGGGTAGCTATGGGTTCACTCTACCGTAACCCACACTGGTCTTTCTCCTCGAGGGCGACATTTGCGCAACGGGCCATAACTCCCTTCAGGATCATCGTAGAGTGCCCAGATTGGGTACGTTGGGTAGCTATGGGTTCACTCTACCGTAACCCACACTGGTCTTTGGTCTTTCTCCTCGGGGGCGATATTTGCGCAACGGGCCATAACTCCCTTCAGGATCATCGTAGAGTGCCCAGATTGGGTACGTTGGGTAGCTATGGGTTCACTCTACCGTAACCCACACTGGTCTTTCTCCTCGAGGGCGACATTTGCGCAACGGGCCATAACTCCCTTCAGGATCATCGTAGAGTGCCCAGATTGGGTACGTTGGGTAGCTATGGGTTCACTCTACCGTAACCCACACTGGTCTTTGGTCTTTCTCCTCGGGGGCGACATTTGCGCAACGGGCCATAACTCCCTTCAGGATCATCGTAGAGTGCCCAGATTAGGTAATTTGGGTAGCTATGGGTTCACTCTACCGTAACCCACACTGGTCTTTGGTCTTTCTCCTCGGGGGCGACATTTGCGCAACGGGCCATAACTCCCTTCAGGATCATCGTAGAGTGCCCAGATTGGGTACGTTGGGTAGCTATGGGTTCACTCTACCGTAACCCACACTGGTCTTTGGTCTTTCTCCTCGAGGGCGACATATGAGCAACGGGCCATAACTCCCTTCAGGATCATCGTAGAGTGCCCAGATTGGGTACGTTGGGTAGCTATGGGTTCACTCTACCGTAACCCACACCGGTCTTTGGTCTTTCTCCTCGGGGGCGGCATTTGAGCAACGGAATTTATCATATGAAAGCCGTAGGCGATCCTCTACGAAGTGTTCGATTCTTCACCCGATATCCTCAATGGATTTCTTGTTATCTTTGTTGTTCACGATGAAAAATTAAGATGAAAAATGAAAAAAAATAAATTAAGGTGGTGGGAGAATATGCCCAAAAATAAAGTGGTACGGTAGAGTGAACCCATAGCTACCCAAATTACCTAATCTGGGCACTCTACGATGATCCTGAAGGGAGTTATGGCCCGTTGCGCAAATGTCGCCCCCGAGGAGAAAGACCAAAGACCAGTGTGGGTTACGGTAGAGTGAACCCATAGCTACCCAACGTACCCAATCTGGGCACTCTACGATGATCCTGAAGGGAGTTATGGCCCGTTGCGCAAATGTCGCCCTCGAGGAGAAAGACCAGTGTGGGTTACGGTAGAGTGAACCCATAGCTACCCAACGTACCCAATCTGGGCACTCTACGATGATCCTGAAGGGAGTTATGGCCCGTTGCGCAAATATCGCCCCCGAGGAGAAAGACCAAAGACCAGTGTGGGTTACGGTAGAGTGAACCCATAGCTACCCAACGTACCCAATCTGGGCACTCTACGATGATCCTGAAGGGAGTTATGGCCCGTTGCGCAAATGTCGCCCTCGAGGAGAAAGACCAGTGTGGGTTACGGTAGAGTGAACCCATAGCTACCCAACGTACCTAATCTGGCCACTCTACGATGATCCTGAAGGGAGTTATGGCCCGTTGCGCAAATGTCGCATGTGCAAAATTTGTTGCTCATTTGTCGTATTTTACCCCGTTGCGCAAATGTCGTTGCTCAAATGTCATACCCCCCCCCCCCCCCCCCGTCGGCTACCTTTGATCATCACTTTCTCCAAAACTACGCGGCTTTACCGGAACCTGAAATTGCGATGGAACATGGCTGGCCGACCGAACCAGTTTCCTAAAACCTCGAACCGATCGATTACCGTACACCGCAAAAGTCCGTTGGTTAAACTAATTTTCCAAGTTGGAAATTCGCGAATTCGAATTCGACTTTTTCAAAAAACGCAGCAATTAAATGATTTCTTTGGTAAATCATGACCACCATATTATTTGAAAATTGTTTAATATACTTTTGTAATTTTATCATGGCCGAGTGCCTAACGCGATGGGCTGACAGATTGGAAGTGACTGTTTGTAAATGGCTCGTGAGGCCTAGGTAAATTCGATAAAATTGCGATAGTGCTTCGCCCCATCGCAACTTTTTCGAATCACGCTCGGCCTCGCGAGCCGTTCACAACGCTCACGCTGCGGGGAGGTGTGCAGGTTGGGAAACAATTTCGCCAAAAACGCTCGCAAATATTACACGATTTCGTTCAGTAGCATATTTCTTCCAGTATGTGTATATATGGTCGTGTGCATTTAAGTTTTCTGCGAATTAGTAAATCAAACCATGGTGCGTGGTGTGGGTATACGGTAGCTTGCATTTAAGTTTTCTGCGATTTAGGTAAATACACCTTGTCTCCAATTGCATGCACGAATGATTTGGTTATCCAGACAAATAGGCTGTCTTTAATTGCAGATAATTCCTACAGTATCGCCGGAAAGTATTCGGCCACTTTTTATTTCTTCTGTAGCTTTTGAACCAGGCTAGGTATTGAAATGAAAATTTAAGAGACCGGATCGGTAAGATTCGACCATATCCGTCCATCCCCGGACACGAATGAGAACTGGGCTTCCGTGCTTAGTGTATGTATACCCCTTGGTCTTATGTTACACAAACTACCCGTGTTTTCTCGATTTCACTTTTGCGCTGAGAAATACAAGGTCTCAATGTTGAAAAATCTAATTTTCATAATTTTTAAATGCGACGACATAGACTCACAATCTCCTTTGCATTGTAATTGGGGTGACCAATAACCAAAAATGAACCATCCAGATCGATTCACGATTGTTTGGAAAACCATTTGTATGCTCGCAAATTTTGCATTTTGGATCATATTTCCGTTGTATGAAAAAAACGCACGCGCTCACTATGTTTAAAATGTAGCCAGATGAAAAGTTTGTCGAACCCCCCGCAAGTGGGCTCGATTCATTTTATCGCTTATGCTCTCCCAGAGCCTCGACTGTGTCGGAGAGTTGTGAAATTTCAGTTTTATCATTGGCATTACCTTCAATTAAGATTAGAGGTAGCGATTTTAGTAGAAAAGGGACCTTATAAAATTAACACATTTAATTTTGTATAAGAAAGCAGAAATGTCGTTTTTCCAAAAAAATCGATATTCGAGATTTCGTGTGCATGTCAATTTATACATCTAAAAATCAGCATTCTCAATTCAGCAGAGTCCAATTACTTCTATGAAGGAAAGTATGCTCCACCTATTGTACGAAAATCGTGAAATAGGTTTCCTTTTATTATAGCAAAAACGGTGGATTCGAAATCATTTTTTCGTTATATCTTTAAGCAATTGAAGTTCCTTCCACCGTAAATCGTCGCTTATGCGTTTTTTTCATACAACGGAAATATGATCCAAAATGCAAAATTTGCGAGCATACAAATGGTTTTCCAAACAATCGTGAATCGATCTGGATGGTTCATTTTTGGTTATTGGTCACCCCAATTACAATGCAAAGGAGATTGTGAGTCTATGTCGTCGCATTTAAAAATTATGAAAATTAGATTTTTCAACATTGAGACCTTGTATTTCTCAGCGCAAAAGTGAAATCGAGAAAACACGGGTAGTTTGTGTAACATAAGGCCAAGGGGTATACATACACTAAGCACGGAAGCCCAGTTCTCATTCCGGCGGCGCCGTGTCCGGGGGATGATGGAGAATTACCGATCCGGTCTCTTAACTGGAGGTAGCAAATTCAATGGGCATTACGGTGCTCTTATCGCGAACTTATGCAAATTTCTAGTTGTTGCGTAGTGATGACGCAATCGCAGTCCACTTTTTCGAAAAATTATATTTCTCTGGAGAAATTTTCTATAGCTGCCTAACTTTCTGAGTGTTGAGAACCAGCCATGGAGTACCCAGAAAACAAATTTCAAGTTGCTGCAAAATCGCATATGCTTGCTGCACTTGCTGCAAATTTGATGCCGCAAACTCATAACTTCGCTCCTAGACCAGCTAGAAAATCGTGCTAGGCCGCAAAATGATCCATATCTTGTCCCTAAATGATCCTGAAAGTTTGGTGCCGATTGATCTTCGTTTGCCCTCAGGGCACTAAAAAGTCACTTTTTTGGATGACTCAAGTTTGGGGGTGTACAATTCCAAGGGTGAATTTGCATAAAAGTTCCTAGGCAGGAAGGTGCAAAAACCTCCAAAGATTCGATTCCCAACTTTTGGTGGAGCTGGCTTCACTTTCCTGGCCGTTGCGAACGATTTACGGACGCGCGCTCATTTCGGAACGCACCCTCTCTCTTCGCGCCGCTCTCTCACCACTCTCTCGCCCTGTAGAGAAAACGCGCGCGCTCGAGAGGGGTGCGCGTCTGTAAATCGTTCGCAACGGCCGGGAAAGTGAAGCCAGCTCCACCAAAAGTTGGGAATCGAATCTTTGGAGGTTTTTGCACCTTCCTGCCTAGGAACCACTTTTATGCAAATTCACCCTTGGAATTGTACACCCCCAAACTTGAGTCATCCAAAAAAGTGACTTTTTAGTGCCCTGAGGGCAAACGAAGATCAATCGGCACCAAACTTTCAGGATCATTTAGGGACAAGATAAGGATAATTTTGCGGCCTAGCACGATTCTCTAGCTGGTCTAGGAGCGAAGTTATGAGTTCATCCAGTTAAATTTTCATTTCAATACCTAGCCTGGTTCAAAAACTACAGAAGAAATAAAAAGTGGCCGAATACTTTCCGGCGATACTGTATAACAGAATATGAATCTTTCATCTAAATCGCTTGTTACTAACACAATTTATTAAATATCATTTGCAAATCATAGTTGCCCAACACTGGCGGCGGATATGACAAGCACTTTGCACCCATGAACCCCTATTCATGGTAAAAGTGACAAGCACTTTACATGTATGCATAGGGGGTCATGGTCAAAAATCAATATGTAGGTCATGGTGGGTAAAGACTAAGTAACGTACCAATTTACTCTACAGTACCCCCAATTACCGTATACCACTAACGTAACCCAGATTATCGTGAACTGATTTTATTTTTCAAAAGTCCGGGTACCGTGCGCAATTGATTCTACATTATTCAAGTGACTACCGTAACCCAGTTCCTTGGCTCAGATCCAGTTCTTGGGCCAAACATTTTTCTAAAAATCCAAAATCGATCTTAATATTATGTATCCTTCCGTATATTTCCACCAAGCATTGATGACATTAAACTAGGGGCCTCGACTCCATCAAGATACAAATTATTACAATTTTTGAAACAAATCTGACTTCTTTTTCCACTCCTTTAGCCGTGTTCCCGACATCGATGGTCTAAAAACATAGTATTAACACACAATGGGATGGGATGGATACTCGCATTACTCAACACGAGTTTTCAGGGCCTTTTCACTCCTTCAAATTGATATTATTTTCGTCTAGATTGATATCATTTTCGTCTAACATTAGGCTTCGGCATGAGCAACTACGTGTTTGAACACATGCTCCCAGCAAGAACTCACGCTTACATACCCATATCATTTTAATAACCACTGTTCTTTTTTTTTCTTATCACTAAATTGTAAACACTAATCATGATCTTTCGCGAAAATCGCAAAAAAATGGAAATAGATATTTCGATAACTCTGACCTATAAAGCTGATTCGATCGATTCAATTAAATTACATGATATTACTTACTCGAAGGGGTCCTCCAAACGAATAGGTCTTATCAACCCCTGCGAGGATGTCAATTAAGTTTTTGTCGGGGGCCGGAGCAGCGATGGCCAGAGAGAATGCGATGAGGAGGAGGATGCAGCAGAGACGGGCAGGGCACATCTTTGTCTGAAATTTCAGAGGGGAAATGTGGCAAGAAAATCAGACGTATATTACAGAATGGAAGCAATGATAGTAGCATTGATTCTTCAGGATATTTAAACCAATCTGGGGAGGCGAAAATTTAAATATCCAGTCACATGAGGCCAGTGGAAACATCGGCAGTCAAAATAAAAATGTGCTATCTTAACCCTCGTGAGAAATCGGTCGGCAAATTGTATTATACAGGGTGCGGAGAAAGTACTTTGACATGGATTTAACCATGTATCTTCCTTCAATGGCATCGAATTTTTTTTGAAACAGTACACATTATTTATCAGAGACAGTAGGAAGATAACAACATGATATTACTCGATTTGACCTCCATTGGCCTTGACGACAGCCTTGAGACGAGAAGGGACTGACTCGATGACGGATCGCAGGTAGTGGGTATATTTTCTCCCATGCATTCTGGAGACTTCTTGAGGCTATCCAAACTCTGGTGGCGAACAGAGCAAGCATTCTTCTCCAGTACCGACCACACACTGAAGTCTAGGGGAGAGAGATCCGGACTGTTCGAAGGCCATTCATCGGATGGAATGAAGTCGGGCAAATGGGTGGTGCACCAGTTCTGGGTCAGTTTTGCGGAATGAGCGGGGGCAGAATCCTATTGGAAGGTCCAATGACGTCCTTTGAAGTGGGAACGAGACCAAGGGAGGAGGTTCTTCTCCAGAATCTCCTTGATGTAGTAGTTCTTGTCCACCTTCACACCGGGGTTGACGAAGACGAGGGGGGTCTTGCCAGTCGCACAGACCCCTGCCCAGACCATCACCGATTGCGGGTGGGAAACAAGTGAGACAGTTCTTCCTCGGGCATTGGCTTGCTGACTTGACTTGACAATGATCCTCGTGTTCTGGCTGTTGAAGACCTGCTCCACCGTGAACACCTTCTCATCCGAGTAGAGAGTCGTGAGATGTTCGCCATGTGCGATCCTCCCTAGGAGCTTCTTGCATCTCTTGAGCCTCTTCTCCTTGTGAATGCCAGTCAGACCATGGCCCTTACGCATCTTGTAAGGGTGGGACGTGACACCAGAGTGAACTATCTTGCGCACCAAATGCTCGTCGATTCCGAGATCACGGGCCATCTTTCTCATAGATCGGATGGGATCACGTGCAACTCGCATCTACACGATTTTCTTGTCCTTCCGAGTGACAGCAGTGTGAGGTCTGCCCACTCTAGTACGGTCCTTAGTCGTGCCCAGCGCCTTGAAGCGGCAGATGGTATTGTGAACGGTCTGACGGTAAACTCGGAGTTTCTTCGAAATTCCAGCTGGGGACTCGCCGAGGGTCCAAAGGTCAATATTTTTTTCTTTCCGGTACTGGTGGGGTCGAGTCATTACTAGGGGATACTATTTGAAGTGCGCATTGAACACCTCGAGTGGTATACTAAAACGTGTTGTAACATGCATTAACAGGTTGATAGGACTGATGAAATATTCGAGTTCAAACTTTGTCAAAGTACTTTCTCCGCACCCTGTATATGTTGCGTTTTACATTTTTGAATTCCAGTCGCTTGATGCATTAACCGTACAGATGATATTTCAATAAAATAGATTGTTTAAAAAATCGAGCACGATTGGTATGACGTAAGACCAAGTAGAATGTGGGTTGTTTTTGGGTGAGAAATTCAGAGCATGCATTTGAATATCTGTTCATGTGGCATGTGGAGTGGTGTCAGCAAAACAGTTCGTCGAAAACATCAATAATTTTCGCGATTCGGTCATTGCTCGTTTCGACTTGCCTGGTAACAATAAAGCAACTCCCAAGGTCGAATATCCAGCGAATTGTGATCCGTTGGGCTTCTGAAACCCCCCCCCCCCCCCATTTCGGCAATATCCCATACTGCTGCGATAGATGATTGTATTATTGTTGTATGGTTTTGTGCCACATGACACCACCTGACGTAGTCACACGGAAATGTCATATGAGCATATATGTTTTATTACGAGATGTAAACATTGTTTGTAAAGTCTCACTGGATAAAAGGGAAGCAATTACTCGGCTCAAATACGAAAAAAGTGCAAATGTTATTTTTATGCAGACATTTGGGGCTTTGTGATTGGATTCAATTTCGTGAACAAGAAATGATAGGTGAACGCATATTGTGGAAAAACAAAATAAATCAAATTTAATGTTTTGAAATTAACCGTTCTATTCCGCAGTTATCTCGTTGCAGCGAAAAATACCGTAATCAGTGATTTTCCAAAAAATGATTTCCAATTTATTTTTTTCCAAAAAAGTATTTCCAAATGAATTTTCTCTAATTTTTGTTTTCACGAAAAATTCGACTACAAACATACATTTCACAAAACGGGGTACTACTGTGGTAGTATTTTCATTGGCGCCTAAAACATTTCCGAACGTGGGCGTAGTTGGCGTAGTTAATCAATGCGAAATATGATACAAATATTTGCAATTATTTATCTACAGGCAATATAAGAGCATACTGTGTTTGTCCTAAGATAATAAGTTGAAAATAACGGCAGAATCAAAATGCAATAATGCACTGTCATAAGCTTTCCACGTTCACTTCCACTCGACATTGAGCATATCGAAGTGCGTTTTCGAGTGCACCGACTTTTTCCTTGCGAAATCGATTTCGGTCATTATTTTCTCAGAAGATTTGCAATTTGATCGTCCGCATAGTAGTTTTCTCAGGAGAATCACGGAGCGATGACGAAGACCCCTGCACGATAAAAGAAATATGAAATGGTAAAGGTGTAACCACATCTACCGATTTTCAGCAGTAAAGTGACGTCTGCTCTAAGTTGTGCAATCTCCATAATTCCAAGCACTAAGGCAGTCAATGACTGTTCTGGTGTGTCCCCCAAGCAGTCCCTCATTTTTTTAAGAATATGAATCAAATCACGTTTTCAAATTATGAATTATCAATATATCGGCAAGTTGCTAAAAATGTCGTATACATGTGCGCCTTTATTCTCCCATGGATAGATACTCCATGTGAAACGTGGTATTAAACAAGCGCTTACCTATGTCGAGTGAGAAGCAGTATGCTCCACAGAGTGCCTATCATAGTGAACATCTGAACATGGGCATATAAATGGTTCAACCAACGACCATTATTTCCTCTCACCGTTTGATATCCGGAGAACGACAGCACGTAGGAAAGATCCAGGTGCAGTATGTACTGGCACCTATTTGAATGCAAGGTTACCTTTTCTGTGTCTTCTTTTTGAAACATGAAAAAATGTCTCACCAAATCTCAGCTGCGATGAGCAATTTGATGACAACAGTTACAAATGTGATCGGCATGAGTGCGTGTGTGAGTGCGGACACTTCCCAGATCTTGAATGTGATCTTGTTATGTTCGTATGATATTGTTATTGTTATTGTCATGTTGTTATGTTATGGTATGTTATGAACACTTTTAGTATGGAGGACAGTTTTTACTCATAGCTTATCTAAGGTCAGCGTTGGCTAAAGGGGTGCTCCAGGGAACATATGCCACCATACTGACAGCGTGTATGTTGCTGACATCATTCACCCGATCACAGATCACTACGAAGGATCGTGGATGTTTTTCACGTGCTTTCTTGCTAGAGGTATATTTATTACAGTTCCCCATTTCGAGATCAGATTTTTGTGTTTGATTCGAACTTTCCAGCGTTTAAGATTAACGATTTCCTGATATCGGTGCGGGAATTTACCTGATACTTTGTCGATAGCGTAGACGTCATCAAGTTACTGTAGCGCCGCTCGCAATATCGATGACAGAAGAAGGCGAGTGCTACTGTGACGTAATCCAGACACTGACTGAAGGTGACGGTTGGGATGAAGAGATCCACTGAAGAGGAGGCACGCGATAGTATTTTTAATTATAAAAGGTGCATGCGTATTATCAAGCGCTTTAACATCATAAGACCAGTGCAGCCCAAGGCTGCTGCTAGAACTAAGTTTAATAATATTAGGTTGGTAAGAAACTTCTGTCGCGTAATATTTTTCCATTTTTTCTTGAAATTCAATTTAACATAAGATGAAGTGATGTAAGTAGCATACGTCAACAGGTTTAAGTCGATTCTATTTCGCATATTAAGCGAGTAAATAAATAAAATCTCAAAAATTCTGAAAATGACGATTTTATGGTGTACTTTTTTGAACTCAGCCGTTTGAATAAGAGCTACCAATTGCTTCTACTGCTTTGAAAGGGTCATAACACTAGAGTTGTACATCCGTATTATCACATAACATCCGGCATTCGATATGTGTGGGAAGCTGCAGATTTCAAAAAAGGCTGATTTCAAAGAACAATTTTCGGTTTCATCATTTGAAAAAAATGTAGCTTACGAACAGTTAGGTGCGCCACTTTCAAATTTAGGGTAAATACTAACCATACCGAGTACTTCATCACTCACTATAACTGAGCTTACTGGATCAATCGCTAAATCTTCACGGATGATAAATGCTTAACAACAACATTCAATTCAGTGAAATTTTCAGAATTAGCGCTGATCCCAAGTTGGAATAATGGGTCTTTCTTATTGTTATGCAATACAAAACATGCCCACTTGTTGCAATCTACAACAGCATGTTAGTTATGCCCATATTACATTTCTTCTTTCAACTATGAGCAAATTAAAAATAGTGTTGGTAATCAATTTCGCTGAATTTGGCAATCAACTATGCCAGAATTAGTAATAGGAGAATACTGTGATAACGTTTTCTCGAACGAGTAACCAAGCACTATTAGACTACTGGAGATACTATGAAGATTGATCAAGTTTGAAGGGCAGGATAAAGCAAAGTGTAAAATACAAGAAATTTGACAGAACTTTCTTACCAACCTAATAATTCAATAAAGTTTTGGAAAATTGTTTACGTTAGAACAATTGGCGCTCCTGCACAATCCCGGACAATACACAGAATCACTAATGATTTAGCCTGAATATTCGTTAGTAGGGTACGAAAACGAACTCTTCTTTTGTAATGGAAATGATGTAGAGCAAATCGATAGTATCCTTATAGAAAATACAAGAATTAGGTAAACTAATGTTAAAGGTTGTCCGGGATCGTTCAGCAGCGCCGAACAGTTCAAGCAAGACTCACACCAGTACATGCACACCGCCAAGAATGCAGCGACAACGAACATGAAACCGATCAAAGGCGCCATTATTTTATAGTCGAATCCTCGTTGGTCATAACTGGAAGCAAAACTGTTTCGGAATCTTTCACGATCTAAAATTCGAATGAATATTCATAATTATGCCGAGTGCTGAGACACTTTCTAAATTCCAGCGTTTCGAAAGAAGCTTTTACGACAATTAGATTTCGGGAGAGCATGGAATTTGAGGTTCTGTATTTGCTAAGTCTGATGGGCACTATTGCGCTGTGCAGTCGTTGACGAATAAACTGACGCGCATGGCGAACTAGATCTTATCTGATCTAGTACTTGACTGACCTTCGTTGTTGGGTGCAAGCAACTAGACGCTCTATCACCAAGGTAAACTCGGAAGTTGAAGTGATAAAGTATCCAAAATCGTGAGTTGCAGCGGCGCAATAGTGGAGAACTGCACATTCGGTGCTTTTATGAAGTACTATCAAATGATGTAGTGATCATACTTAAGTTTGTTTTCGGAGGTTTGATGGGCATGAAATCTCCAGTCACAATGAATGGTAAGATCCGTGCGAAGTGCATTGTAGCAACAAGCATGAATCCAAAGGCAGAGAGGAGAATCAATGCTCTGGAAAAATGTTTAGAAAAAATGAAAAGGAAAGTGAAATCTCACCTACAATTGTCGTGAATTGCCCTGTATGTTAACACTGAGTAGATCACTAGACATAGGAGAAATAACGTAAGTGCAATTAGGACTATTTGAATTACGAATATGGTTGGGAACTGGACGAAGAGTAAGTTGGCGAGATCCATGAATTAGGGAAACGTATGGTGAAAACGTGTAGTCTCGAGCTATTGAGGGAGGGGCTTGAGCAGAAATTGCTAATAGACATATGAAAACGCAGACAACTACAAAATACACAGTGCTGAGTCATGCCAATCCAGCTACATTCCTGGTAAACTTATCGCTTTTGTATTCGTGTTAAAGTGCTCGCATGTTGTAGATCAGTAAGCAATCTTTTCAGAAAGTATACTTGAGATCTTAGTGAAAATTTTAAAAAAATTGACTGATTTGGCTTGAGGATTCGTTGTGGATTCGAGGATGGAATTTCAGGCACATCTCGGATATCTCTGGAAATATTTTCAGGTTCTTTGCTTTGAAATTCTGTACGTCTCCGTGTCCCATGCGCATGAGCTCAACTTTTGTCGAACGTGCGAAAAATAGCATGTTTTGCAGTGAGAATGAGTGGGCTGTTTCGAAGGACCAAGCACCGACGTGTTACCGACGTGTGTGAAATTGTGTACGCAACGTAGCTAAATTTAAAATAAAATGATATCTCCACTGGTAAAATACACACCAATTGTAGCATGCAATTGTTGATATCTATCTTCCTCGGAATAACATATTTGAATAATATGATAAGGCACAAAACTCAGTAATTCTTGACGCTTTTTAAGCCGCCAGCTCTTCGTGCTGCTCCTCCTCTCCATTCTCCATTCTCCATGGCGGTATTCCTGCCTTCATCTAATGAGCGTCCCGTCCTGCATTAAGAATGGAGAGAAATCATGGGAAAATGAGAGGCCGGTGCACCCATTATTTAAAGGGTTGTTCCATCCTTCCCATTTCCGTTCCTTGCGCTCAGACAGCATTCTATCCTGCGAGTGCAATGGTTTCCTGCAGGGTCCGAATGCTTTCTTTCAAGATCATTATTCAATTGTTCCCCGTGAGGCAATCCTGTTCTACCGTTACATTGTTATTTTTAGAATGTAGGCTCAAGTCGTTAGTAGTAGTTGATATTCTTGAATTGTTTTTCAAAGTATTCACGTCTTAAAGAGGTGCTCCGGGGAATGAATGTTAGGGAGTCCCACCACGAAAATTCTGCGCTCACAATGGAAAACTAGCGAAATTACCCCGAGAAAGAGAATAAGAAGAGGGAGTGAAGCATAGACGAAAAAGCCACTACCCTGCGCTATCAATGAACTTTGCGCGTGTGTAAATAGCGTCAGAGTAATCTGTGGAACTTCGTACAAAGTGATTTCTGATCGGGTGAGTGGCCTCTTCAATATCCGCACTATAACTATGGGTGGCTGAACATTCCCCGGAGCACTCCTTTAATGAGGAATTATTCGCGGCCTATCTAGGTTTCGCAATGCTAGACACCATTTCTTCATTTATTACACTCTCTCGCAGATCGATAGGTCGAGTTATCGTGGGACATGAAGATTCCTCCCCCCCCGGGCCTGCTGTGAGCTTTTTTCCTAGTACAGCAATGGTAGCTAGATGTAAAATGGAATCGAACAAAGACATGGACAATATTTATGCCTTTCAAATGATTATTACTCCTGAAAGTACTTAAAAATATATATTTTGATTGTTTGTACATAACGATTGCCTCTACAACACGTACATTAGAATACCGAGAAGATAATGCGTGAGAAAGGGATAGAGGGAGATAGAGCGGGCGTGCCGCATTGTGACCCAAATGCAGACGCTATCGTCACATCATGCAGTATTATGATAACGGAATGGCAGTGTTTCCAAGTCTTATCAACGGTCTCCTTTTGCAGTCGATCCAATTGCTCACTGTACATGATCAGCACAATCGCAGTGAAAAATGTATAACCTGTCCTTGACATGACTGGCTATTCAAACACACCAACTAACCAAAGTGCACTCACACAAATAATCTATGCAATCTTGTACTATCAATAAGGATCGGTTCAAGTCATATCATGTAAATCGAGTGTGCGACAAACGCGAAATACTAATGACTAAGCACTTGCTATCATATTTTGATAATATTGGGGTGTCCGGAAAGTTCGTATAATTTTTTGTTTTTATTTTTTATTCAATGCTTTACAATTCTCAGTGACGAATGTATGCCCCCTTCTTTCTCACTACCTCCCTCCAGCGATTGGGCAAGGTCTCGATTCCTCTCTTCTAGAATGCGGGTTTCTTCGAGACCGCCCAGTTCACGAAAGCCCTCACAACTTCATCTCGATTCTTGAACTTCTTTCCTTTGCAGAAGTCAGAGAGAGAGAGCGGAAGCAGTGGTAGTCGCATGGGGAGAGATCCGGGGAATACGGTGGATGGGGAATACAAGAAAGGAGAGAAAAAATAAATAGAAATAGAAAGAAAGAGAAAGATGGGGCAAATTGAAGAGTCACTTTTCGTTCGACAAAATGTATGCGAGTACGACCTGCGAATAAACATTCGCGTAAAGGTAAAGGTAAATGTAAAGGTACACCCCGTCTTCGAGACTGGCGGAGAACACCGCTAGCTCAGTGTAAATTTGGGCAGATTCAGTCCGGAGTACCCACCTTTCGCCAGACCTATTTACCTGCGTGATCTAGTCACGACTACCAATTCCCCTTCCCCAATGGGTAGGCGCCTTTGGGGAGACGGTGTCACGGACAGTCAACATTCGCGTAATCCATAGGATAATTCGTGGATAAACCAACGGATTATTTTGCCTCGTAGGGATAATGATGGGGAAGGTGCGATTGTTGCATTGTTACGAGCGGGGTTGATCATCGAGACCAAACTCCCCTTTCTCGAAGTGGGAGAACCACTTATAGCAGAAGGGTATGGAGGGGGCGTCAGCTCCTTCCGACTGGGCCAGGGCAGAGTGGGCCTCCTTCACGGATCGGCCAAGACGGTAGTAAAGAAGTAAAACTGCTCGGAGGTAGAGATGGGAGTCCATCACAAGAATCAATGTAGCAACTAGGAGACTGATTAAATCCTCTCACTACTCAACGTCAGAATGATGCAATACATTGTTGACAAACAGATTGCGCAATCACTGCATTTTATCGCGAACTGACTTTTTTCCGAAGCATTATACGAACTTTCCGGACACCCCAATAATTTGATAGCATTGAGAAATGCTGGTAGCGAAACTTCATTTTGCTATTTAATCCTGAAATTCATAACAAATGTGTAAGCTTTTCCACCGTTTCTTTCGAGACTACTCGGTGGACTTTGACTGCCCCTCCATTTACGGCGTTTGCCCGTATCAAATGTATGCTCGACTCTAGTTTGTTCACATTGATAAGACGGGAAAGCGATGCTTTCTCTCGGGCTCTGCCCTTTTTGCGTTACACTCGCGTTGCCAAATCGCCAAGAGTTCTCCTCACCACCTCGTTTCGTGCGCTTCCCCGACGTTCGGACAATGCGCGAGAAAGGAAACGATAAGGGCACGCTCCGATTTCGCATCACTATTCCGAGCAATTGCCCGACTGTCTTCAGTTTGCAGGCTCTCTCGTGTTTCTGACCGGCGAGAGAGCGTGCAAACTGAAGAGATTCAGACCATTGCTCACTACTCCACTAAAGCTGGCAAAATTTCTGCTATGCAGCAGTTTCGCACCTATTTGTTGTCTGTATTTCATATACTTTAGCGCCGAGAATCATTGGTGAGATAGCACGTAAATTTTAGCTTTTATTCCCTCTCTGTTCGCTCTATGCTCTCGTCGAACCTTTCCCATGAAATGCAGAAAGGGCTAGTACATATTTCGCATAGAATCTATCATCATAAAATAGGAATTACAAAGGGAGTTGGGATCTGATTCACCCTCTTCTTTACCGATAGATTTCACGTTGTGAAGTGGAAAGTTTTTTTTTTTAATTCTTGAACGGAATTATTCGAAGCAGTGGCCCTGTATTATTCCGAAGTGATGCTTACGGAATGTTGATAGCTTATAAGCATAAATGCATTAATCTAATGTTGCCGAAATTCTCTTATGTTGATTTCCACTCGCATTCGTATTATTTTTCTTCATTATTTCTTGTTAATTATCGACACATATTCAGCGATGGACGGAAAATGGCTCGTGGTGGTTATGGTTTTAATGGTTAGCTAATTTGTTTTTTATTTTGTATATTTATCAACGATTTGGACAATTGCATCTACTTAATGATTATCTGAATTTTAGATCGTGCTTATGTATATTTTCTATGCTAGTCAAGAGTCCCAGAAATGCAAAGGTTTGCATCAAGTTCCAACACAAATAATATTGTGTTTTGCAGATTCCAATGTCTCTTATAGACGCGCTGTTAATAGTGTTCCGAAGGTTAGTATTTCATCACTCGTATGAATGCGTCGATTGAACTGTTGGAGATAGGGGAGGAGTGTGAACTAAGGATGACACAACGAACTCCCAGTACGGCGTCATCAATGAAAATGATGCGTCGAACCCGGTGTCTTTAAACATCATTTTGTCATCCCTAGTGTGCATGCACGGCACAATCACAGCAAATGCAAACCCTTCACGTGATTAATCTATGCAAATCGCACTCTCTTCCGGTATTTCTCAATTTCTAACTCTCTGAATTTTTCTTCTACCTCGTTTACTTTTTTTCTATCCATCTCCCTCTCTCCCGCACCCACTAACCGGGGACAGATATCCTGAAAATATGCTAATTAGTGAACGCAAATTTTAATGCTTCTCAGATTCTGGCATGGACTCCTTACTTCAGTAGCAGCTTAAAGGACCGAATCATGAACAGACCCTGTCCATATCAATGCAATGTTTACAACAGTTCAGAGTGAGTAAATTGTTCACAACTTATAAAAACACATTGGAATACCGTGTCTAGGGAGTTCCTCGTCCCAATTTGGTATTGCAATATAATCAAATAAACGGAAAGCTTGATTTTTTTCGAAAATAGTTTTTTTGTAGATTATCAGAAGAAGATGCTGACGTGATCATTTTCCATTTTCGGGATGTTGACAAGGTGAGATGATGAGTTCACTTCTCTTAAACCTGAAAACATCTTTTTACTAAGCATTGTCGATGGAATATCTTGCCTTATCATGATTTTTCTAGTTCGGATGAAAACGATGACGTGGCCATAGTCCTCATCCGGCCTAGTGACTGATTCATCAGAGGAATTCTCATAGAATTTAGATGTATCCGTACTAGGAAATTTTTGACATGCGATTTTAGTCTCCCTAGGGGTACTTTTTAATGTGAATTGTTCAGAAAATGCCGATTCCGAAGAAGCGACGGCCAGATCAAATCTATGTTTCGTTCCTCAAGGAAGCGCCGATTCACGCTGGCAACGCTGTCAACATTGAACATGTAAATTCCGAAAAAAATGGTTGACCTCCCCTCCATGGGGATAGTCAAACGATTATGCATAGTAACACTATTTCGTATAACGCAAGTAAATATTTTATGTTTCTAGATATACTTTTCTCTGCTCCAATGATATTTTTCATTGCAGTTCGCGAAAAATTTCTTCAACTCCACTGTGGATTATAGAGTGAACAATTTTACCTATTCTGATCTGCCCATTATCAGGCAAGTTTCTGATATAAATAAATATTTTCACATTTAATGTTCACTTTGTTGACCCTCATATACGCAATATTTATTTTTAAAAAAAAACAAAAGTTTCGTGGTCATCTATAAATTAATTTTCAGACGAGTTGCTTCGGAGAAAGATGAATCCCTCATGCGACCACTATCTGAGGTTTGAATTCGCAATTGTGATACCTATATCAATTACAGTACAATTTAAGTTTTAAGGAAGCGTTCGAAGAAATAGTTCAAAGGAAGACTGAATCAGTGCTCGCAGTTATTTCTAATTGCCACGCGGAGTCCAAACGAATGAATTACATAAAGGCAGGATCTACACTTTATCTATACACAGTTTTAGTAAAAAGTTTTGCTCGGTAAAATGCATTGCGGAACTAACTTTTGTGCCAACAGGCAAGAACGATTTGAAATGTCTTATCGGTGTTTGCTTGCATTCAGGAGACACATGCGCACCATTTGATTATTTTGCATGTGCCATTTGGAAGGCGACATGAAGTAAAAGTTGTCATCCGACCTGGCACTTTCAGGAACTATCTAAACACATAAACATAACGACGATGGGCGGCTGCTTCGGGAAATGGCGATCAACCAAGGAAGTGGAGGAGATGATTAGTGAGTGATTGAATGTATGACTTCTTATCAACTTTCCTAACTGTTGTTCTGTGAATAACGAATCACAAAAGCTCACATCTAGCCAACAATCAATATCATAATCACCCCAGTCAATCATATTCATCACTATCGTGCATCGCGAGTAGCCGGGCTACCGGCACCTTGTGGTCCGACACGGAACCTTTGTAGCCCGGGACGTAGCCGTCACAGCCGGGCTACAGAAGCTACGTGGCCAGCCACAAAATACCGGTAGCCCGGCTCCTCGCGATTCACGAGGATAGGCATGAATATGATTGACTAGAGTGATTATGCTATTGATTGTTGACTCTATGTGAGTTTTGTGATTCGTTATTCACAGAAAAACAGTTAGGAAAGGCGACAGGCACCCGCAGAATCGAAAGCGAAGGGGCGTGTTGGCTCAACGATCACTTCGTCCTTCCTTAAAGGAGGAGTAAAGGCAAAAGCGCACCCGGTTGAAATATGTTTCAATTAGAGGAGAACTCTCTTCAAGTAGCGTGCTCTCTCGTTTGTTGCCTGAGCTTTCCTTGATTTGGCTCCCCGCCAACTACCGATAGCTCTTTTCGTAATGGAGATATCAATGTGAAAAGTGCGGAGCTTCTTATCGTTGTGGAGATCCCTTTAATCCTCCTTTAATTCATCAACACTACAGAATCTCACTTCTTCGTCATAGCTTTCGAAAATATCGTCTGCAAAGATTACGCAACAGAGAAGTTCTTTCGAATAAGGTAAAAGTAAATATTTGATTCCCTTGCTCATATATTTTACACAATGTTAAACATCGGAGAACAGTAAAAAGGGTACTACCCCGATTTGTAAAATTTATTTTGGAAATTTCATTTTGTAAAGGAATTTTTCGTAAAAACAAAATTTAGAAAACAATATCTGGAAATTTACTTTTTGGAAAAACAATTATGGAAAAAAATAAATTTTAAAAATTTTTTTGGAAAGACCCATTTTGGAAATTTTTCCACTGATTACGGTACTTTTCGCTGCATCGGGAGAACCGCGAAATAGAACAATTAAATTTAAACATTGATTTTGCAATATTTTGTATGTTTTATTTCTTTAATTATTAGTATTGTAAATTACAATAATAATATAATAAAGGAAAATAATACTATGTTTCGAATTTGCTGATAAATGGCAAAAATGCTCCATAGGTTACGGTAGTTTTCCGCTCGGCTATAGTGATACCGGCCATGGAAAAATTTCCAAAACGTGTATTTCCAAAATGAAAATTCTGAAATTTATTTTTCATTTCTTGCCTTTCCAAAAAATGAATTTCTATAATTTTTTTCTAAATATTTTTTTCCAAAATTTGCATTTACGAAATAAAATTTACATTTCGGGGTAATACCGTAAAAAGGACACACTGTGATGCTTCATTTTTTTGTATTTGCCTATTCTTCCACAACTATCGCTTCTGCAGGAAGGACATCGTGCCTATCGTCCTTCGGCGTCGAATAATGGAAGTGAGGACTAGAATTGGTTTTAGGGAATTGTTTCTTCTTTTTATCGATTATTCGATCGAAAACGGCTTGATACCGGCTAAATGCGAGAGTTTGGGGAACAACGTGATTTTCAACTCATGCAGGGTCTCGCTCCCTCCTCCTCCTTCGTCGCTGCCGATGACTACAGTAGTCCTCGCGATCTGGCTGCGCATCTCAAATCGATAGTTGCGAGCAGGGAAGAGTACAGGAAGTGTGCCGATTTTGACTGTTGGCCTCTACACTGTGACATAATGAGTATTAGCGAGTTTGACCTACCGACGCAGAATCGACAATCTCGTGTCCTTGCAATAATGTGACTGTAGCGGCATCAGGGAATACTCACGGAATGTGAACGGTATCGGCCGAATTGCTCCCTAACTGTAACTATTTCTCATTGGAATAATATTAATAACAATCACGATATCAGCAAATGCATAACACAAACTACAGAAGGAAAAACTCAGAAGTAGCCTACCTCTCCTTTCATCAATCTCTTGATAGCGAACTTCATCTTTAGGTCAATAGCGAGATTCAATCGATCCTCAGATGAGGACGTGCATTCTCCACAACCTAAATACACTATGTCGAACTTGTAAAACTTCGAAGTTACTCACAATTTAGTTTCTTGTAGCAGGGATAGATTATATCCAGAAGGTCGCCAAACGTCCGAGGGCCACAATCAAGCTCCACCTTCTCTGTCAAGCCCTTCACATCGGGGCCGTGATTTTATGATTTTGATCTTTGATCTTTGAATTACCGTATGCCAATCAATAATTATTATTGGGGGCAACTACCGTATACCAATAGATAATTAGCCATGGGTCAACTGTTATTCCGTGGGTCAGATTTATGATTTTGATCTTTGATCTTTGAATTACCGTATGCCAATCAATAATTAGCATTGGGTCAACTACCGTATACCAATCGATAATTAGCCATGGGTCAACTGTTATTCCGTGGGTCAGATTTATGACTTTGATCTTTGATCTTTGAATTACCGTATGCCAATCAATAATTGGCATTGGGTCAACTACCGTATACCAATCGATAATTAGCCAAAGGTCAACTGTTATTCCGTGGGTCAGATTTATGATTTTGATCTTTGATCTTTGAATTACCGTATGCCAATCAATAATTGGCATTGGGTCAACTACCGTATACCAATCGATAATTAGCCGTGGGTCACCTCTTATTCCGTGGGTCAGATTTATGATTTTTATCTTTGATCTTTGAATTACCGTATGCCAATCAATAATTAGCATTGGGTCAACTACCGTATACCAATCGATAATTAGCCATGGGTCAACTGTTATTCCGTGGGTCAGATTTATGACTTTGACCTTTGATCTTTGAATTACCGTATGCCAATCAATAATTAGCATTGGGTCAACTACCGTATACCAATCGATAATTAGCCGTGGGTCACCTCTTATTCCGTGGGTCAGATTTATGATTTTGATCTTTGATCTTTGAATTACCGTATGCCAATCAATAATTGGCATTGGGTCAACTACCGTATACCAATCGATAATTAGCCGTGGGTCAACTGTTATTCCGTGGGTCAGATTTATGATTTTGATCTTTGATCTTTGAGAGGTTGATGGTTGGAGTTGAACTAATGACACTGGGGGTTCGAATCCCGCGCGATTAAGGGACCTTTTGCCGATGTTGTAAGGTGTCCTCTTAACGTCAAAAGTTTCGAAACCGTCATATAAAGTTCCAGAGCGTACTAGATCTTTCTATAATCGATTGTTCGAAACTTCCAGAAAGTTCAGGAAATTTACCATGAAAAGTGATATAAGGAAAGCACTAGACAAGGAACTCTAACAGTAGTCAATAGTCTACAAAAACATGGATCCGTCCACTTCGTCCAACGACGCCCCACCAACCGATGCTCATCTCATAAACCTTCCTCCCTCTCCGTCCGTATCACAGGAGCCAATCGCCAGCAGAACTCGCTCACGGCTGAGGTGAAAGCTTATTTAATGTTGTTCACTGGAACCGAGATTGTAATTAGCATAATAGAGATAGTGAACTTAATTCGTGGTTAGTGCATTCCTAAGTTCATTAACACCACTTTTTACCATAAGTATCTATACTTAGTATTAAATAATTCAGAAACACTGCTGAAGCGGAAAGGAGCAGATCACCCCGTGCGAGCGAAAATCCGCAGTAGACGGAAACGAGACGCACCGCAGATCAGGAAAGGCAGAGGAAGAGAAGAGCATCAATGACTGAAGAGGAGAGAGAAGAGGTCAGAGAACGGGATAGAGAACGAGACAGGAGGAGGAGAGAGGAAGAAACGAATGGAAAAGGAGGACAAAGAAGGATGGATCATAGAGAGAGGATGAAAGCACACAGGAACGAGGAGAGGGAAAGACCGGTGACAGAGCCGAATTATCTCGGCGCAATGGACACCACATGCAGCAACTGCGGGGCCCGCTTCTTCTCAGGTACGCCAAGTTTAATATTACCGTTATCCAATGTGACGGTGCATTTTGCGTGATTTTCGCCGATCATAGGAAACGAGATAGTGTGTGCTATGGAGAGAGCGCCTCAGAAATTGCTCAGAAAATCCAGGAGATTCTAGAACATTCCAAGCTGTTATGAAATATCTCTTTCCATTCTACGCTCTCTCCATGTTCTTTCGCTAATTGAAGGAATATTAATGCGGAGCAATTCGATATCTCATTTCTACCGTAATCCCTCTGCAGGAGAAGTGAGTGGAAGCACAGATAAAATCAATCTGTGCTGTAACTTCGGTTTGGCAACCACAATCGAGGACAAATTATCTGATTTCCCCGACCAAATCCGCACTCTCCTCCTCGATGATTACCCTCAAGCCAAGAACTTCCAGAAGTTCATTCGGCAGTTTAACTCTGCCTTATCAATGGCTTCCATGGGCGCTCAGCTCGATATCCCGAGGGGACGTGGCCCATTCTGCTTCCGTATTCACGGGCAGGTGTACCATCTTGCCGGTCCCCTTCATCCAGAACCTGGCCAGAGAACATCTTACGGTCAGATCTACATTCTGGATACCGCCCAAGCAGCCAGTGAGAGGCTGGGTAATCCCGCCAATGTGAGTGTACCGCTTGGCCGTTCACGAACCGAACTTCCAAGAGGTCACCTTCGACCCCAACGAGCCTCCTGAGCAGCTTCGAGCTAGGGCTGCCAAAGATACTACTCTCACAGCATGGTTCAAGTTGAACAGGGAGTCTGCGGAGACTATCGATAGTGGCACCATCCCTCCCTCCTTCGTCGATTCTCGCCAATTCTTCTACTTCGACCTCCCCACTCGCTTCACTTTCACTAAGCAGAACGGCCAATGGAGTGAGCGAAAGAGCGGAACTAGACAGATCGGACGCATGTATACGGTCCCTCCCCTCGATACCGAGAGATTCAACCTCCGTATCCTCCTCCTCAACATCAAGGGACCGATTTCATTCGAGGATCTCCGTACTGTCTCGGATTCCAACGGAGTGCCAGTAACCTACCCCACTTTCGGAGAAGCAGCAAAGGCTCACGGCCTTCTTAAGGACGACAGTGACTATCTTTAGTGTCTAAAGG
Organism: Pristionchus mayeri; assembly: GCA_036245805.1. Lineage (NCBI taxonomy): Eukaryota > Metazoa > Nematoda > Chromadorea > Rhabditida > Neodiplogasteridae > Pristionchus > Pristionchus mayeri. The sequence goes on along the minus strand of BTRK01000002.1, from coordinate 38,713,931 downwards.
AATGGGCTGGCCACTCAGTCCCCGCTGCTCTCCGATCCGCCTTCACTGCCATTCTTCTTTTCAATGAGGTCCACGACCCACAGGCACTCTGGGAAGCAATGAAAAGGGATCTCAGTGAGGATTACCGTCATATGGGAGCAGGAGAGGAGGAGGCCGCCTACTTCGATATTGCTGATCGATTCCGAAGGTGATTCTGCATATTGATAACTTTGCATGAACAAATATAAAATTCTCTCTTTCAGGGAAGGAAACGATTTCTCCAGATTCGTTCCTGAGCCAGCCGTCCGCCCTCCACTCAGAAACCTCAACCTTGCCAATCCCGCTTATTGTGCTGCGGAAGGCGCGAGACTCTACGCGACTCTGAACCCTCAGCAACAAGCCGCTGCTGACGCGATTCTGGGGGTGTTGGAGGATGCCTCTCTCCCCCGTCTCTTTCACCTTGACGGACCGGGTGGAAGCGGGAAGACGTACCTCTACACCACACTCTACAACATCTTCGTCGGAAATGGACTTAAGGTGAGATTTTTGCATCTACATTTTCAGTTCAATATAATCTTCATGTCTAGGTTGTCTGCACTGCCTGGACAGGAATCGCAGCCAATCTTCTCCCAGGCGGTCGAACATCCGCTTCTCTCTTCAAGCTCAATATCAGCAATCGGTGCGAGTCCTCCAACCATAGAAGACAAGAACAGGACGCCAAGGAACTTGCCGAAAATGACGTCATCATCTGGGACGAATCGTCGATGATCCCAAAGGTAAGATTCCCTCTATTTACTCATCACTTAAAGTATACAATCCCCATTCTTCCAGGCGGCGCTGAACACAGCCGATGCTGTTCTCAGGGACATCACCCAGATCGATCGACCATTTGGAGGGAAACTAATCATTCTCGGTGGAGACTTCCGCCAGATTCTCCCGGTGGTGGAGAAGGGAACGAGAGCCGATCAAGTCGATGCGTGCATCAAGAGATCTCCTCTCTGGAGTCAGTTCCGATCCCTCACTCTCATCTCCAACATGAGAGTCACTTCGGGAGATACCGAATGGATTGAATTCCTCCTCAAGGTGGGCGACGGATCTGCGAATGATGCTGAGTCAAAGGTGACTCTTCCCCTCTCGAACATGTGCGATGGAAACATCGTCGAAAAAGTGTTCGGGGAAGTAGTCGACCCTTCCACTGACCCTTGCGAGAAGGTCATTCTGACCCCTAAGAATGTGGATGTGACCCGTCTGAATGACGATGTACATGGGCGGATGCTTGGGGAAGAGAGGATCTATCTCTCGCGAGATGAGGTCGTATCTGATGAACCATCCGATCACACCACATACCCCACTGAGTTCCTCAATAAGATGTCTCCCTCTACTCTCCCTCCCCACACTCTCAAGCTGAAGAAGGGCTCTATTGTCATGCTGCAGAGGAATCTAGATGTTTCTGCCGGCCTGTGCAATGGTACCCGACTTATCGTAGAGCATCTAGGACCCCGTTCCCTCGGTTGTCGATTCGCATGTGGCGACCGAAAGGGAGAATTCGCTGTCATTCCCCGTATCGATTGTTATCATGATAAGAACCTTTCCTTCAAAGTTAGACGTACTCAATTCCCCGTTCGCCATTCGTATGCCCTCTCCATTAACAAGTCCCAGGGTCAGTCCTTCTCTAACATTGGCCTCTGGATCCCTTCGGAAGTATTCTCTCACGGTCAATTATACGTTGCTCTTTCCCGAGTTCGTTCAAAGGAAGGTTTAATTGTTCAAGCTGATTCTAATCGACAGACAAACATTATATTCGAAGAAGTTCTCCGATTGCGCGCGCCGTGGCGCGCGCAATCGGCTGGTTACTAATAATGTGATGCCTTAGATTTATCGAGTCTTTTAGAAAGATGGGAAAGTGCAGTTGGGATGAAGTTTAGCGCTACACCAATACATTCAGACAAACGAACCATATAATTCAGCGCAGAATGGGCACGAACACCGGTCCGATAGATTCTCGATCACATAAGAGGCATTTTGTGAGATTTCCAGGATATTGGAGTTGTTAGAACCCACCTGACAAGGTATATAAAATTTATAAATGGCGTGAATTACAATTGCGGGCAAGCAATGTGGCTATGCCGAGTGTCAGGTGGTAGGAACGGTAAGCGATATTTCGAAAAAGTCCAAATTGTGCCATTGGAAGCTCACGTATGCGCAGTTCTCCAGTGGAGAATGAAAGAACGTGCGCAGAAGGGCGAGAGTGGCACGCAATCAATGCGAAAAAATGTGAAGAGAAAGAGAGGCGCGAGAAAACGAGCGATACCTATTTCGGGTGTGTGTTGCAAACATATTTTTATAAATATGTAACGAATGTAACGAATATGGTGGGAGCAACCAATTTATCGGCTGAAAATCGAGGGAAAAGGAATACTTTGGTAGTCGCATTGAAGAATGGGACGAATGCGTGTCTATCGATTTCTGCCGTCTCACAAAATGAATCAGCCTTGTATGCACGAAATGTGTAATGCAAAAGAGGAGGGGATATACAGCGACGAGGAGACGAGGATGACGAAGCCACTTGCTTTAGAGTTTGAGAAATGAAACCACGGTATCTTTATTCTACACACTCTCTCGTCAATCCACCGGTCGAGTGAGTGAGGAAACTGTAGAGACGGCGGCCCGAATTGCGAAGTCTAATTTGCTTCCATTAACAGCATCGCAACTGTCTGGCTACCAGGATCAATGATAATTTCAAAAAAAAATACTTGCATTGGTAGCATTTGAAAACACGTCGGTTTATTTGCATGCACACAACTCGCATCACACCTAAGTTATAACGATTTATCCCATATTCGGGTAATTCAAGTTGAGATCGGAACGAGTGCAACTAGAGAGGAGCACATAACATTCAGGAGATATGGTGATAAATGACCCAGTGTGAGCAGTTGCTACGCTGTCGTTGAACCACTACGAGGCATCACAAACAAGATAATATAGAGCCCTGAATTTAACAATATCACATTATAAATCTCACAAGAAAGATGAGAAGTAACAAGGAGTTTGAGGCACGATAATTCTGAGCATTCTTAATAGCATTCTAAATATCGAGAAACAGCGGGGATTTGTGTTATATGGTTACATAATGTATCGTATTTATAACGGGATAGAAAGATAATTGAGAAAACTTCGATCCTCTCTTTCACTTGCAATATGTCATCGGCTCCCCGGAATAGAGAAATGGAGACAAAACGAATAGTTGTGATAGAGAGTGGCAGGCAAAGGAAGATGGGGGAGCCGGAGAAGAAGAGGAAGAGAAAGTGAGATAGCGATATATATATAGAGAGGGACGGAGAGACTAGAGCACATAGTGCGTATTGATTAGTGCATTCAGAAAGGAACTGAATGTTTTTCTCACGCCCTACTCTTGACCTTCGGCGTCCTCTTCAGTTCTGCATCATATCATCACACTATTTGGGCTGTTTTGCATGGCTTAGCGCGAACTAATAACTATCACCACTGTGCTTCCATTATGCTAAATCAGTGTGGCATACTAGACAATTGTGTGTGGTATGATTGAAATTGCCCACTCACTGGAAGCTGTAACGACGCAATTAACTGGTATGCCCACTCATTTCGAAACACATCTAGTCTTACTTGCGTGCGAATAGCGTCCATGTTCAGCCGATTTGTATCTTAATCGTATATCATTCTATGCAGATGGTGCAGGCACACTAAAAGGTAAAGGTAAAGATACATAAAATGATGAGACGAAGGTGCGTTTATCGAAATATAGTGAAAAGTCAGAGTAAACACAGTGTCGAATACATACACAATTTAGTTGGCTTTTCGAAATAAAACTTTAAACTAGTTCACGTTGGTAACTTATTTGGAATGACGCTGCATTCGCGCAAAGTAGCCGGGTAAATAAACATTCATGAAAAAGTCTGTAAGCAATGTAATGTTTAAAAAAAATTAAAGTGCGATTCTAGTTAGCACCCTCTCAGTCTCCCGACAAGGTGAATTATGGCATTTGCTCGAATCTCATACTCTTCCAGTGTTCTCCCGTCTTCCAACAGTCTGCCTTCAATGATCATATATTTGTTAACAAAAGGTGCCTTGTTGAGGGAATATAATAGACTAAATTTACCTTTACAAATCAATCTTTGTTGATCTGGAGGAATTCCTTCTTTATCTTGCATCATTGCCCTGACCTCTTCGATTGTAGTTTCGCTCGTACAATTGAAGGTAGATTCTGAATATATTAGACACAATGCAGTGTTTCTCGCTCAAATTTCGATAAGATATTTATATTTTTTTCAAATTACATACATTTTGTATGCACATGAATGATTCATATTTGTAATGCATTCTATTTGTAATGTAATGTAAACGCATTCTGTTGAAATACCTCGGCCGCATATTACTTTCACGAAAATGTTGAAATTATATTCGCTCTGTGAAACGGCTTTCGAGTGGTCCCTCAGAGCCTTCTTCACATCTTGAGATAGGAAAGTGCAGTTAGATAGCACTCTTACGAGGTCTTTCTCACAGATATTGCGGACAATTGACTTCTGCAAAAATATGAGAAGAGGAGGGAATTGAACGTCTACGCTTTCACATATCTATCCAAAATTCTTGAATATCTTTAAAAACTTGTTTAATAAACAAACCATTTTTGCAATGTCTTGAATGGGCTGATTGTTGTAGTGTTTTAGAAGAGAAATTCCACCTCCAAATTGACATTCTTCACCAAAATGCCATCACGGTACATCAGATTTCGGAGAGAATTCGAACGATTAGAGAGTGTGTGAAACAGTTCCGAATTACTAAAAGATATGCTCGATATTTCGCAATTTTGAAATTGTTTAAATTTGCTTACGTTGTTCTTGGAAAATCATGTTATTGATTGTTCACAAAGATATATACATTTTCAAATAATTATGAACTCACTGAGGCGCTGACAACAAAATTCTCCCCGCGCACTCTTAGCCATGCAGCATCTGGGAAGGAAGAGTGATCGAAGAGTCGATGACCACCACGTTTCGATCGAGGATCCTCGATGGACTTCTGAGAACGTACAGTTGCAAGAGAGAGAGGGAGGGAGATAAAAAGAGAGAGAGAAATAATCAAATGCAATTCCAACTTACGGAAGGCGGTTCGAGTTTCAGTTGACTTATTTGTTCGACCATGTCTAGACAATTCAATATTGATACACCGATTGTTAGCTTAACTTACCCATAATCGCAAAGTTTTTAGGTAGCTCATCTCCGTTTCTCCGAATTGTTATCCTTTTGCATTGCGGACACGCGATTCAGAAATATTATAGTTCGTAATTTTAAAAAAAATGTATTTACTTATTATTTTGACATATTCGCTGGATGCAGGCCTGGCAGAAAGTATGACCGCAAACGAGATTACGTGGAGTGAACTGGCTCGAATCTGCAAAAAAAAATATACGCCTTCATAATTACTAATAATGTGATGCCTTAGATTTATCGAGTCTTTTAGAAAGATGGGAAAGTGCAGTTGGGATGAAGTTTAGCGCTACACCAATACATTCAGACAAACGAACCATATAATTCAGCGCAGAATGGGCACGAACACCGGTCCGATAGATTCTCGATCACATAAGAGGCATTTTGTGAGATTTCTAGGATATTGGAGTTGTTAGCAGGTTAGCCAATTTTTGAGTTCGTAATTACGGTTACTGTCTAGTCAATTCCCGCGTTAGTTCGCCGATCGATCCGTAGCTATGCGTATCGATATGAAGAGACGGTGACCCGAATTTTTAACTGTAATAATACTATTAAATTTGTCTAATGAAATTTCAAATTCAGAGATCTGCATTTCAAAAATGTATCAGCTAGTTCGCAACTGAACATGCAAGAGTATTACTCAGTAAAACGGGAATGTGAGGTTTGCCGTTTTCTTTTTTGCTCATGCATTTTTGATTTTGTCGTCGAGCTTGTAGTTATGCTCTATCTACTCGGAACAAATTGATAACGATTTCGTGCATTTTCTAAATGAAGTTATTTCAGATGGGCACGGCTACATCTTTACTCGGAAAGAAGATGTAATAATTCGAATGGAGCAGTGAAAAATGAATAAATTGACTTTTCATCAAATATTGAATATGTACGAATACCGTTCTCATTGTATCTGTACACACATGCATGGTTCATCAGCAAATGACAAGTGTTAGATAATTAAAATACTGCCCCCGAAGCCCCAACCCCAAAACCGACTCTTCATGTCGCCAGACATCTGCCAAACTCTAACCAAGATTTCTTCCTACTACTCGGTTCCGGCTCCTCGCGAATAAATAAATTGAAATTGAAATTGAAAATAATACAACTGCAATTAACACCCTCTCATTTGCAGAACAAGATGAAGCGTGGCATTGGATTGTATGTCGTAGTCTTCCAGTGTTCGTCCGTCTTGCAACTGTTTGCCTGCAATTATACAAATTATATTTACGCAAGTTTCTACGTTCTGGAGGAATAATCAATTAAATTTTACCTGCGTATATCAATCTCTGTTGATCTGGATGCAGCCCCGATGTGTGCTGTACCATTGCCTTCACCTCATCGATTGTAGTTCCGCGCGTACAATAGAAGGACGAATCTAAATTATTTACACATTATCGCTATTTCTCACTATCTCTGTGGTATAAATGATGATACAATAGTTCGAAATAATCGACATTTCATAAAAACAACATTGATTGTGTGTATTATCTAAGACCACTCTTAGCGTAGGAACGAATAGCATTTGTAAACAATCACATTTAAACACATATTTGAGTGAAATACCTTTCCCGGTTAATTCCTTCACTCGAATGTTTAAAGATGCGCTCTGTGCAATGGCGTTAGCATGACCCCGCAGAGATGCCTTCACATTTTGAGAGAGAAAGGTGCATCTGGCAAGTAAGTTTGTGATGTCCTTCTGCGAGATATGGCGGACGGCCGACTTCTGTAATTCGTAATTAATCGACCAAAACTGAATTACAAATCAACTCTCATCACAAGGGTGCATAAATAAATACCATTTTGTCGATGTCTTGAATGGGTTGATTGTTGTAGTGCTTCAGTAGGGTAATAGCAAGACGGTGAGCCCCACCATTGTTTGGTGTCAACATTGGCTTATTAATTTTGGCCATGTAGAAGTCATAGATATTTGTGGCCTGTAGTTGCTTTAGAACATCGAGAAACTCGCTGGTGGGCTCTAAAAATATGGAGTTTAACGATTTTAGATTTTTTTGTTGTTTTTTGTTGGTTTTTTGTTGGTTTTTTGCGAAGTTTTTTGTTAGAGAAATGATTCAGTAACGCCATAAATGTACCTGTCGGGAAGTTGCCATTAACCGCATGAAGGAACGAATTGAACCAGGCCCTATCCACCTCCAAATTGACATTCTTCACCAAAATGCCATCACGGTACATCAGATTTCGGAGAACAGGCGAGTGGAGCGAAACTGCCTAGAAAAAATGACGAATAAATATGTGACATAATGAGTATTAGCGAGTTTGACCTACCGACGCAGAAACGACAATCTAGTGTCCTTGCAATAATGTGACTGTAGCGGCATCAGGGAATACTGACGGAATGTGAACGGTATCGGCCGAATTGCTCCCTAACTGTAACTATTTCTCATTGGAATAATATTAATAACAATCACGATATCAGCAAATGCATAACACAAACTACAGAAGGAAAAACTAGCCTACCTCTCCTTTCATCAATCTCTTGATAGCGAACTTCATCTTTAGGTCAATAGCGAGATTCAATCGATCCTCAGATGAGGACGTGCATTCTCCACAACCTAAATACACTATGTCGAAATTGTAAAACTTCGAAGTTACTCACAATTTAGTTTCTTGTAGCAGGGATAGATTATATCCAGAAGGTCGCCAAACGTCCGAGGGTCACAATCAAGCTCCACCTTCTCTGTCAAGCCCTTCACATCGGGGCCGTAGAATAGGTTAAAGAAGTAGGCCGAGTGGAGGGCGAGATACTGAACGATATTATTCGTTATTTTGGCAATAATTTGCTCTTTTTTTCACTCTCTCGGCAATTCGAACGATTAGAGAGTGTGTGAAACAGTTCCGAATTACTAAAAGATATGCTCGATATTTCGCAATTTTGAAATTGTTTAAATTTGCTTACGTTGTTCTTGGAAAATCATGTTATTGATTGTTCACAAAGATATATACATTTTCAAATAATTATGAACTCACTGAGGCGCTGACAACAAAATTCTCCCCGCGCACTCTTAGCCATGCAGCATCTGGGAAGGAAGAGTGATCGAAGAGTCGATGACCACCACGTTTCGATCGAGGATCCTCGATGGACTTCTGAGAACGTACAGTTGCAATAGAGAGAGAGGGAGGGAGATAAAAAGAGAGAGAGAAATAATCAAATGCAATTCCAACTTACGGAAGGCGGTTCGAGTTTCAGTTGACTTATTTGTTCGACCATGTCTAGACAATTCAATATTGATACACCGATTGTTAGCTTAACTTACCCATAATCGCAAAGTTTTTAGGTAGCTCATCTCCGTTTCTCCGAATTGTTATCCTTTTGCATTGCGGACACGCGATTCAGAAATATTATAGTTCGTAATTTAAAAAAAATGTATTTACTTATTATTTTGACATATTCGCTGGATGCAGGCCTGGCAGAAAGTATGACCGCAAACGAGATTACGTGGAGTGAACTGGCTCGAATCTGCAAAAAAAATATACGCCTTCATAATTACTAATAATGTGATGCCTTAGATTTATCGAGTCTTTTAGAAAGATGGGAAAGTGCAGTTGGGATGAAGTTTAGCGCTACACCAATACATTCAGACAAACGAACCATATAATTCAGCGCAGAATGGGCACGAACATCGGTCCGATAGATTCTCGATCACATAAGAGGCATTTTGTGAGATTTCTAGGATATTGGAGTTGTTAGCAGGTTAGCCAATTTTTGAGTTCGTAATTACGGTTACTGTCTAGTCAATTCCCGCGTTAGTTCGCCGATCGATCCGTAGCTATGTGTATCGATATGAAGAGACGGTGACCCGAATTTTTAACTGTAATAATACTATTAAATTTGTCTAATGAAATTTCAAATTCAGAGATCTGCATTTCAAAAATGTATCAGCTAGTTCGCAACTGAACATGCAAGAGTATTACTCAGTAAAACGGGAATGTGAGGTTTGCCGTTTTCTTTTTTGCTCATGCATTTTTGATTTTGTCGTCGAGCTTGTAGTTATGCTCTATCTGCTCGGAACAAATTGATAACGATTTCGTGCATTTTCTAAATGAAGTTATTTCAGATGGGCACGGCTACATCTTTACTCGGAAAGAAGATGTAATAATTCGAATGGAGCAGTGAAAAATGAATAAATTGACTTTTCATCAAATATTGAATATGTACGAATACCGTTCTCATTGTATCTGTACACACATGCATGGTTCATCAGCAAATGACAAGTGTTAGATAATTAAAATACTGCCCCCGAAGCCCCAACCCCAAAACCGACTCTTCATGTCGCCAGACATCTGCCAAACTCTAACCAAGATTTCTTCCTACTACTCGGTTCCGGCTCCTCGCGAATAAATAAATTGAAATTGAAATTGAAAATAATACAACTGCAATTAACACCCTCTCATTTGCAGAACAAGATGAAGCGTGGCATTGGATTGTATGTCGTAGTCTTCCAGTGTTCGTCCGTCTTGCAACTGTTTGCCTGCAATTATACAAATTATATTTACGCAAGTTTCTACGTTCTGGAGGAATAATCAATTAAATTTTACCTGCGTATATCAATCTCTGTTGATCTGGATGCAGCCCCGATGTGTGCTGTACCATTGCCTTCACCTCATCGATTGTAGTTCCGCGCGTACAATAGAAGGACGAATCTAAATTATTTACACATTATCGCTATTTCTCACTATCTCTGTGGTATAAATGATGATACAATAGTTCGAAATAATCGACATTTCATAAAAACAACATTGATTGTGTGTATTATCTAAGACCACTCTTAGCGTAGGAACGAATAGCATTTGTAAACAATCACATTTAAACACATATTTGAGTGAAATACCTTTCCCGGTTAATTCCTTCACTCGAATGTTTAAAGATGCGCTCTGTGCAATGGCGTTAGCATGACCCCGCAGAGATGCCTTCACATTTTGAGAGAGAAAGGTGCATCTGGCAAGTAAGTTTGTGATGTCCTTCTGCGAGATATGGCGGACGGCCGACTTCTGTAATTCGTAATTAATCGACCAAAACTGAATTACAAATCAACTCTCATCACAAGGGTGCATAAATAAATACCATTTTGTCGATGTCTTGAATGGGTTGATTGTTGTAGTGCTTCAGTAGGGTAATAGCAAGACGGTGAGCCCCACCATTGTTTGGTGTCAACATTGGCTTATTAATTTTGGCCATGTAGAAGTCATAGATATTTGTGGCCTGTAGTTGCTTTAGAACATCGAGAAACTCGCTGGTGGGCTCTAAAAATATGGAGTTTAACGATTTTAGATTTTTTTGTTGTTTTTTGTTGGTTTTTTGTTGGTTTTTTGCGAAGTTTTTTGTTAGAGAAATGATTCAGTAACGCCATAAATGTACCTGTCGGGAAGTTGCCATTAACCGCATGAAGGAACGAATTGAATCAGGCCCTATCCACCTCCAAATTGACATTCTTCACCAAAATGCCATCACGGTACATCAGATTTCGGAGAGAATTCGAACGATTAGAGAGTGTGTGAAACAGTTCCGAATTACTAAAAGATATGCTCGATATTTCGCAATTTTGAAATTGTTTAAATTTGCTTACGTTGTTCTTGGAAAATCATGTTATTGATTGTTCACAAAGATATATACATTTTCAAATAATTATGAACTCACTGAGGCGCTGACAACAAAATTCTCCCCGCGCACTCTTAGCCATGCAGCATCTGGGAAGGAAGAGTGATCGAAGAGTCGATGACCACCACGTTTCGATCGAGGATCCTCGATGGACTTCTGAGAACGTACAGTTGCAAGAGAGAGAGAGGGAGGGAGATAAAAAGAGAGAGAGAAATAATCAAATGCAATTCCAACTTACGGAAGGCGGTTCGAGTTTCAGTTGACTTATTTGTTCGACCATGTCTAGACAATTCAATATTGATACACCGATTGTTAGCTTAACTTACCCATAATCGCAAAGTTTTTAGGTAGCTCATCTCCGTTTCTCCGAATTGTTATCCTTTTGCATTGCGGACACGCGATTCAGAAATATTATAGTTCGTAATTTTAAAAAAAATGTATTTACTTATTATTTTGACATATTCGCTGGATGCAGGCCTGGCAGAAAGTATGACCGCAAACGAGATTACGTGGAGTGAACTGGCTCGAATCTGCAAAAAAAAATATACGCCTTCATAATTACTAATAATGTGATGCCTTAGATTTATCGAGTCTTTTAGAAAGATGGGAAAGTGCAGTTGGGATGAAGTTTAGCGCTACACCAATACATTCAGACAAACGAACCATATAATTCAGCGCAGAATGGGCACGAACACCGGTCCGATAGATTCTCGATCACATAAGAGGCATTTTGTGAGATTTCTAGGATATTGGAGTTGTTAGCAGGTTAGCCAATTTTTGAGTTCGTAATTACGGTTACTGTCTAGTCAATTCCCGCGTTAGTTCGCCGATCGATCCGTAGCTATGTGTATCGATATGAAGAGACGGTGACCCGAATTTTTAACTGTAATAATACTATTAAATTTGTCTAATGAAATTTCAAATTCAGAGATCTGCATTTCAAAAATGTATCAGCTAGTTCGCAACTGAACATGCAAGAGTATTACTCAGTAAAACGGGAATGTGAGGTTTGCCGTTTTCTTTTTTGCTCATGCATTTTTGATTTTGTCGTCGAGCTTGTAGTTATGCTCTATCTACTCGGAACAAATTGATAACGATTTCGTGCATTTTCTAAATGAAGTTATTTCAGATGGGCACGGCTACATCTTTACTCGGAAAGAAGATGTAAAAATTCGAATGGAGCAGTGAAAAAAGAATAAATTGACTTTTCATCAAATATTGAATATGTACGAATACCGTTCTCATTGTATCTGTACACACATGCATGGTTCATCAGCAAATGACAAGTGTTAGATAATTAAAATACTGCCCCCGAAGCCCCAACCCCAAAACCGACTCTTCATGTCGCCAGACATCTGCCAAACTCTAACCAAGATTTCTTCCTACTACTCGGTTCCGGCTCCTCGCGAATAAATAAATTGAAATTGAAATTGAAAATAATACAACTGCAATTAACACCCTCTCATTTGCAGAACAAGATGAAGCGTGGCATTGGATTGTATGTCGTAGTCTTCCAGTGTTCGTCCGTCTTGCAACTGTTTGCCTGCAATTATACAAATTATATTTACGCAAGTTTCTACGTTCTGGAGGAATAATCAATTAAATTTTACCTGCGTATATCAATCTCTGTTGATCTGGATGCAGCCCCGATGTGTGCTGTACCATTGCCTTCACCTCATCGATTGTAGTTCCGCGCGTACAATAGAAGGACGAATCTAAATTATTTACACATTATCGCTATTTCTCACTATCTCTGTGGTATAAATGATGATACAATAGTTCGAAATAATCGACATTTCATAAAAACAACATTGATTGTGTGTATTATCTAAGACCACTCTTAGCGTAGGAACGAATAGCATTTGTAAACAATCACATTTAAACACATATTTGAGTGAAATACCTTTCCCGGTTAATTCCTTCACGCGAATGTTTAAAGATGCGCTCTGTGCAATGGCGTTAGCATGACCCCGCAGAGATGCCTTCACATTTTGAGAGAGAAAGGTGCATCTGGCAAGTAAGTTTGTGATGTCCTTCTGCGAGATATGGCGGACGGCCGACTTCTGTAATTCGTAATTAATCGACCAAAACTGAATTACAAATCAACTCTCATCACAAGGGTGCATAAATAAATACCATTTTGTCGATGTCTTGAATGGGTTGATTGTTGTAGTGCTTCAGTAGGGTAATAGCAAGACGGTGAGCATCACAAACTGGACATCACAAACTTACTTGCCAGATGCACCTTTCTCTCTCAAAATGTGAAGGCATCTCTGCGGGGTCATGCTAACGCCATTGCACAGAGCGCATCTTTAAACATTCGAGTGAAGGAATTAACCGGGAAAGGTATTTCATTCAAATATGTGTTTAAATGTGATTGTTTACAAATGCTATTCGTTCCTACGCTAAGAGTGGTCTTAGATAATACACACAATCAATGTTGTTTTTATGAAATGTCGATTATTTCGAACTATTGTATCATCATTTATACCACAGAGATAGTGAGAAATAGCGATAATGTGTAAATAATTTAGATTCGTCCTTCTATTGTACGCGCGGAACTACAATCGATGAGGTGAAGGCAATGGTACAGCACACATCGGGGCTGCATCCAGATCAACAGAGATTGATATACGCAGGTAAAATTTAATTGATTATTCCTCCAGAACGTAGAAACTTGCGTAAATATAATTTGTATAATTGCAGGCAAACAGTTGCAAGACGGACGAACACTGGAAGACTACGACATACAATCCAATGCCACGCTTCATCTTGTTCTGCAAATGAGAGGGTGTTAATTGCAGTTGTATTATTTTCAATTTCAATTTCAATTTATTTATTCGCGAGGAGCCGGAACCGAGTAGTAGGAAGAAATCTTGGTTAGAGTTTGGCAGATGTCTGGCGACATGAAGAGTCGGTTTTGGGGTTGGGGCTTCGGGGGCAGTATTTTAATTATCTAACACTTGTCATTTGCTGATGAACCATGCATGTGTGTACAGATACAATGAGAACGGTATTCGTACATATTCAATATTTGATGAAAAGTCAATTTATTCATTTTTCACTGCTCCATTCGAATTATTACATCTTCTTTCCGAGTAAAGATGTAGCCGTGCCCATCTGAAATAACTTCATTTAGAAAATGCACGAAATCGTTATCAATTTGTTCCGAGTAGATAGAGCATAACTACAAGCTCGACGACAAAATCAAAAATGCATGAGCAAAAAAGAAAACGGCAAACCTCACATTCCCGTTTTACTGAGTAATACTCTTGCATGTTCAGTTGCGAACTAGCTGATACATTTTTGAAATGCAGATCTCTGAATTTGAAATTTCATTAGACAAATTTAATAGTATTATTACAGTTAAAAATTCGGGTCACCGTCTCTTCATATCGATACACATAGCTACGGATCGATCGGCGAACTAACGCGGGAATTGACTAGACAGTAACCGTAATTACGAACTCAAAAATTGGCTAACCTGCTAACAACTCCAATATCCTAGAAATCTCACAAAATGCCTCTTATGTGATCGAGAATCTATCGGACCGGTGTTCGTGCCCATTCTGCGCTGAATTATATGGTTCGTTTGTCTGAATGTATTGGTGTAGCGCTAAACTTCATCCCAACTGCACTTTCCCATCTTTCTAAAAGACTCGATAAATCTAAGGCATCACATTATTAGTAATTATGAAGGCGTATATTTTTTTTTGCAGATTCGAGCCAGTTCACTCCACGTAATCTCGTTTGCGGTCATACTTTCTGCCAGGCCTGCATCCAGCGAATATGTCAAAATAATAAGTAAATACATTTTTTTTAAAATTACGAACTATAATATTTCTGAATCGCGTGTCCGCAATGCAAAAGGATAACAATTCGGAGAAACGGAGATGAGCTACCTAAAAACTTTGCGATTATGGGTAAGTTAAGCTAACAATCGGTGTATCAATATTGAATTGTCTAGACATGGTCGAACAAATAAGTCAACTGAAACTCGAACCGCCTTCCGTAAGTTGGAATTGCATTTGATTATTTCTCTCTCTCTTTTTATCTCCCTCCCTCTCTCTCTCTTGCAACTGTACGTTCTCAGAAGTCCATCGAGGATCCTCGATCGAAACGTGGTGGTCATCGACTCTTCGATCACTCTTCCTTCCCAGATGCTGCATGGCTAAGAGTGCGCGGGGAGAATTTTGTTGTCAGCGCCTCAGTGAGTTCATAATTATTTGAAAATGTATATATCTTTGTGAACAATCAATAACATGATTTTCCAAGAACAACGTAAGCAAATTTAAACAATTTCAAAATTGCGAAATATCGAGCATATCTTTTAGTAATTCGGAACTGTTTCACACACTCTCTAATCGTTCGAATTCTCTCCGAAATCTGATGTACCGTGATGGCATTTTGGTGAAGAATGTCAATTTGGAGGTGGATAGGGCCTGATTCAATTCGTTCCTTCATGCGGTTAATGGCAACTTCCCGACAGGTACATTTATGGCGTTACTGAATCATTTCTCTAACAAAAAACTTCGCAAAAAACCAACAAAAAACCAACAAAAAACAACAAAAAAATCTAAAATCGTTAAACTCCATATTTTTAGAGCCCACCAGCGAGTTTCTCGATGTTCTAAAGCAACTACAGGCCACAAATATCTATGACTTCTACATGGCCAAAATTAATAAGCCAATGTTGACACCAAACAATGGTGGGGCTCACCGTCTTGCTATTACCCTACTGAAGCACTACAACAATCAACCCATTCAAGACATCGACAAAATGGTATTTATTTATGCACCCTTGTGATGAGAGTTGATTTGTAATTCAGTTTTGGTCGATTAATTACGAATTACAGAAGTCGGCCGTCCGCCATATCTCGCAGAAGGACATCACAAACTTACTTGCCAGATGCACCTTTCTCTCTCAAAATGTGAAGGCATCTCTGCGGGGTCATGCTAACGCCATTGCACAGAGCGCATCTTTAAACATTCGAGTGAAGGAATTAACCGGGAAAGGTATTTCACTCAAATATGTGTTTAAATGTGATTGTTTACAAATGCTATTCGTTCCTACGCTAAGAGTGGTCTTAGATAATACACACAATCAATGTTGTTTTTATGAAATGTCGATTATTTCGAACTATTGTATCATCATTTATACCACAGAGATAGTGAGAAATAGCGATAATGTGTAAATAATTTAGATTCGTCCTTCTATTGTACGCGCGGAACTACAATCGATGAGGTGAAGGCAATGGTACAGCACACATCGGGGCTGCATCCAGATCAACAGAGATTGATATACGCAGGTAAAATTTAATTGATTATTCCTCCAGAACGTAGAAACTTGCGTAAATATAATTTGTATAATTGCAGGCAAACAGTTGCAAGACGGACGAACACTGGAAGACTACGACATACAATCCAATGCCACGCTTCATCTTGTTCTGCAAATGAGAGGGTGTTAATTGCAGTTGTATTATTTTCAATTTCAATTTCAATTTATTTATTCGCGAGGAGCCGGAACCGAGTAGTAGGAAGAAATCTTGGTTAGAGTTTGGCAGATGTCTGGCGACATGAAGAGTCGGTTTTGGGGTTGGGGCTTCGGGGGCAGTATTTTAATTATCTAACACTTGTCATTTGCTGATGAACCATGCATGTGTGTACAGATACAATGAGAACGGTATTCGTACATATTCAATATTTGATGAAAAGTCAATTTATTCATTTTTCACTGCTCCATTCGAATTATTACATCTTCTTTCCGAGTAAAGATGTAGCCGTGCCCATCTGAAATAACTTCATTTAGAAAATGCACGAAATCGTTATCAATTTGTTCCGAGCAGATAGAGCATAACTACAAGCTCGACGACAAAATCAAAAATGCATGAGCAAAAAAGAAAACGGCAAACCTCACATTCCCGTTTTACTGAGTAATACTCTTGCATGTTCAGTTGCGAACTAGCTGATACATTTTTGAAATGCAGATCTCTGAATTTGAAATTTCATTAGACAAATTTAATAGTATTATTACAGTTAAAAATTCGGGTCACCGTCTCTTCATATCGATACACATAGCTACGGATCGATCGGCGAACTAACGCGGGAATTGACTAGACAGTAACCGTAATTACGAACTCAAAAATTGGCTAACCTGCATAAATTGCAAAATCCGTCCACTTCGTCAATGAAGTGCGTGTTGCGCCAGTCGAAAAATCTGAGAGTGAATTTCATGATGGTTACGAAAATCATTCCATGAAAATGGCATTTTTTCACTGGCATTAGTAGCTTTCTGCACTGTCGCGAACAATATGTATTGTGTATGCTATCTTATCAGAATATCAAGCAAACTGTAGCGAAATTTTGCAGAATGGACGACAATTTGAGAGGATCTTTTGAAACAGTTTTAGTGTAGAGGCCAACAGTCAAAATCGGCACACTTCCTGTACTCTTCCCTGCTCGCAACTATCGATTTGAGATGCGCAGCCAGATCGCGAGGACTACTGTAGTCATCGGCAGCGACGAAGGAGGAGGAGGGAGCGAGACCCTGCATGAGTTGAAAATCACGTTGTTCCCCAAACTCTCGCATTTAGCCGGTATCAATCCGTTTTCGATCGAATAATCGATAAAAAGAAGAAACAATTCCCTAAAACCAATTCTAGTCCTCACTTCCATTATTCGACGCCGAAGGACGATAGGCACGATGTCCTTCCTGCAGAAGCGATAGTTGTGGAAGAATAGGCAAATACAAAAAAATGAAGCATCACAGTGTGTCCTTTTTACGGTATTACCCCGAAATGTAAATTTTATTTCGTAAATGCAAATTTTGGAAAAAAATATTTAGAAAAAAATTATAGAAATTCATTTTTTGGAAAGGCAAGAAATTAAAAATAAATTTCAGAATTTTCAATTTGGAAATACACGTTTTGGAAATTTTTCCATGGCCGGTAGCACTATAGCCGAGCGGAAAACTACCGTAACCTATGGAGCATTTTCGTCATTTATCAGCAAATTCGAAACATAGTATTATTTTCCTTTATTATATTATTATTGTAATTTACAATGCTAATAATTAAAGAAATAAAACATACAAAATAATGCAAAATCAATGTTTAAATTTAATTGTTCTATTTCGCGGTTCTCCCGATGCAGCGAAAAGTACCGTAACCAGTGGAAAAATTTCCAAAATGGGTCTTTCCAAAAAAATTTTTAAAATTTATTTTTTCCATAATTGTTTTTCCAAAAAGTAAATTTCCAGATATTGTTTTCTAAATTTTGTTTTTACGAAAAATTCCTTTACAAAATGAAATTTCCAAAATAAATTTTACAAATCGGGGTAGTACCCTTTTTACTGTTCTCCGATGTTTAACATTGTGTAAAATATATGAGCAAGGGAATCATATATTTACTTTTACCTTATTCGAAAGAACTTCTCTGTTGCGTAATCTTTGCAGACGATATTTTCGAAAGCTATGACGAAGAAGTGAGATTCTGTAGTGTTGATGAATTAAAGGAGGATTAAAGGGATCTCCACAACGATAAGAAGCTCCGCACTTTTCACATTGATATCTCCATTACGAAAAGAGCTATCGGTAGTTGGCGGGGAGCCAAATCAAGGAAAGCTCAGGCAACAAACGAGAGAGCACGCTACTTGAAGAGAGTTCTCCTCTAATTGAAACATATTTCAACCGGGTGCGCTTTTGCCTTTACTCCTCCTTTAAGGAAGGACGAAGTGATCGTTGAGCCAACACGCCCCTTCGCTTTCGATTCTGCGGGTGCCTGTCGCCTTTCCTAACTGTTTTTCTGTGAATAACGAATCACAAAACTCACATAGAGTCAACAATCAATAGCATAATCACTCTAGTCAATCATATTCATGCCTATCCTCGTGAATCGCGAGGAGCCGGGCTACCGGTATTTTGTGGCTGGCCACGTAGCTTCTGTAGCCCGGCTGTGACGGCTACGTCCCGGGCTACAAAGGTTCCGTGTCGGACCACAAGGTGCCGGTAGCCCGGCTACTCGCGATGCACGATAGTGATGAATATGATTGACTGGGGTGATTATGATATTGATTGTTGGCTAGATGTGAGCTTTTGTGATTCGTTATTCACAGAACAACAGTTAGGAAAGTTGATAAGAAGTCATACATTCAATCACTCACTAATCATCTCCTCCACTTCCTTGGTTGATCGCCATTTCCCGAAGCAGCCGCCCATCGTCGTTATGTTTATGTGTTTAGATAGTTCCTGAAAGTGCCAGGTCGGATGACAACTTTTACTTCATGTCGCCTTCCAAATGGCACATGCAAAATAATCAAATGGTGCGCATGTGTCTCCTGAATGCAAGCAAACACCGATAAGACATTTCAAATCGTTCTTGCCTGTTGGCACAAAAGTTAGTTCCGCAATGCATTTTACCGAGCAAAACTTTTTACTAAAACTGTGTATAGATAAAGTGTAGATCCTGCCTTTATGTAATTCATTCGTTTGGACTCCGCGTGGCAATTAGAAATAACTGCGAGCACTGATTCAGTCTTCCTTTGAACTATTTCTTCGAACGCTTCCTTAAAACTTAAATTGTACTGTAATTGATATAGGTATCACAATTGCGAATTCAAACCTCAGATAGTGGTCGCATGAGGGATTCATCTTTCTCCGAAGCAACTCGTCTGAAAATTAATTTATAGATGACCACGAAACTTTTGTTTTTTTTTAAAAATAAATATTGCGTATATGAGGGTCAACAAAGTGAACATTAAATGTGAAAATATTTATTTATATCAGAAACTTGCCTGATAATGGGCAGATCAGAATAGGTAAAATTGTTCACTCTATAATCCACAGTGGAGTTGAAGAAATTTTTCGCGAACTGCAATGAAAAATATCATTGGAGCAGAGAAAAGTATATCTAGAAACATAAAATATTTACTTGCGTTATACGAAATAGTGTTACTATGCATAATCGTTTGACTATCCCCATGGAGGGGAGGTCAACCATTTTTTTCGGAATTTACATGTTCAATGTTGACAGCGTTGCCAGCGTGAATCGGCGCTTCCTTGAGGAACGAAACATAGATTTGATCTGGCCGTCGCTTCTTCGGAATCGGCATTTTCTGAACAATTCACATTAAAAAGTACCCCTAGGGAGACTAAAATCGCATGTCAAAAATTTCCTAGTACGGATACATCTAAATTCTATGAGAATTCCTCTGATGAATCAGTCACTAGGCCGGATGAGGACTATGGCCACGTCATCGTTTTCATCCGAACTAGAAAAATCATGATAAGGCAAGATATTCCATCGACAATGCTTAGTAAAAAGATGTTTTCAGGTTTAAGAGAAGTGAACTCATCATCTCACCTTGTCAACATCCCGAAAATGGAAAATGATCACGTCAGCATCTTCTTCTGATAATCTACAAAAAAACTATTTTCGAAAAAAATCAAGCTTTCCGTTTATTTGATTATATTGCAATACCAAATTGGGACGAGGAACTCCCTAGACACGGTATTCCAATGTGTTTTTATAAGTTGTGAACAATTTACTCACTCTGAACTGTTGTAAACATTGCATTGATATGGACAGGGTCTGTTCATGATTCGGTCCTTTAAGCTGCTACTGAAGTAAGGAGTCCATGCCAGAATCTGAGAAGCATTAAAATTTGCGTTCACTAATTAGCATATTTTCAGGATATCTGTCCCCGGTTAGTGGGTGCGGGAGAGAGGGAGATGGATAGAAAAAAAGTAAACGAGGTAGAAGAAAAATTCAGAGAGTTAGAAATTGAGAAATACCGGAAGAGAGTGCGATTTGCATAGATTAATCACGTGAAGGGTTTGCATTTGCTGTGATTGTGCCGTGCATGCACACTAGGGATGACAAAATGATGTTTAAAGACACCGGGTTCGACGCATCATTTTCATTGATGACGCCGTACTGGGAGTTCGTTGTGTCATCCTTAGTTCACACTCCTCCCCTATCTCCAACAGTTCAATCGACGCATTCATACGAGTGATGAAATACTAACCTTCGGAACACTATTAACAGCGCGTCTATAAGAGACATTGGAATCTGCAAAACACAATATTATTTGTGTTGGAACTTGATGCAAACCTTTGCATTTCTGGGACTCTTGACTAGCATAGAAAATATACATAAGCACGATCTAAAATTCAGATAATCATTAAGTAGATGCAATTGTCCAAATCGTTGATAAATATACAAAATAAAAAACAAATTAGCTAACCATTAAAACCATAACCACCACGAGCCATTTTCCGTCCATCGCTGAATATGTGTCGATAATTAACAAGAAATAATGAAGAAAAATAATACGAATGCGAGTGGAAATCAACATAAGAGAATTTCGGCAACATTAGATTAATGCATTTATGCTTATAAGCTATCAACATTCCGTAAGCATCACTTCGGAATAATACAGGGCCACTGCTTCGAATAATTCCGTTCAAGAATTAAAAAAAAAAACTTTCCACTTCACAACGTGAAATCTATCGGTAAAGAAGAGGGTGAATCAGATCCCAACTCCCTTTGTAATTCCTATTTTATGATGATAGATTCTATGCGAAATATGTACTAGCCCTTTCTGCATTTCATGGGAAAGGTTCGACGAGAGCATAGAGCGAACAGAGAGGGAATAAAAGCTAAAATTTACGTGCTATCTCACCAATGATTCTCGGCGCTAAAGTATATGAAATACAGACAACAAATAGGTGCGAAACTGCTGCATAGCAGAAATTTTGCCAGCTTTGGTGGAGTAGTGAGCAATGGTCTTCAGTTTGCACGCTCTCTCGCCGGTCAGAAACACGAGAGAGCCTGCAAACTGAAGACAGTCGGGCAATTGCTCGGAATAGTGATGCGAAATCGGAGCGTGCCCTTATCGTTTCCTTTCTCGCGCATTGTCCGAACGTCGGGGAAGCGCAAGAAACGAGGTGGTGATGAGAGCTCTTGGCGATTTGGCAACGCGAGTGTAACGCAAAAAGGGCAGAGCCCGAGAGAAAGCATCGCTTTCCCGTCTTATCAATGTGAACAAACTATAGAGTCGAGCATACATTTGATACGGGCAAACGCCGTAAATGGAGGGGCAGTCAAAGTCCACCGAGTAGTCTCGAAAGAAACGGTGGAAAAGCTTACACATTTGTTATGAATTTCAGGATTAATTAGCAAAATGAAGTTTCGCTACCAGCATTTCTCAATGTTATCAAATTATTGGGGTGTCCGGAAAGTTCGTATAATGCTTCGGAAAAAAGTCAGTTCGCGATCAAATGCAGTGATTGCGCAATCTGTTTGTCAACAATGTATTGCATCATTCTGATGTTGAGTAGTGAGAGGATTTAATCAGTCTCCTAGTTGCTACATTGATTCTTGTGATGGACTCCCATCTCTACCTCCGAGCAGTTTTACTTCATTACTACCGTCTTGGCCGATCCGTGAAGGAGGCCCACTCTGCCCTGGCCCAGTCGGAAGGAGCTGACGCTCCCTCCATACCCTTCTGCTATAAGTGGTTCTCCCGCTTCAAGAAAGGGGAGTTTGGTCTCGATGATCAGCCCCGCTCTGGACGCCCTCCCTCCCTCGATCAGCCTCTCGTTCTCCGCACACTGAACCGCAAGCCCATGGCCAGTGTGCGTGAGTTGAAGAAGGATACTGGTACTCCCAGATCAACGGTGTCCGATATCCTCCATCGATCTGGGAAGAAGCCGAAGCTCCCACAAGTGATTCCCCATGACCTCTCCCCCGAACAGCTGAAAAATCGTGTTCAAGTCTGTCGGGAATTACTCCATCGTAGATCCAATCTTCGATGGGTCAATTCCATCATCGCTACAGATGAGAAGTGGATCACGTACGATAACCCTGTGAGGAGACTGCAATGGGTGGATGCAGATGAGAAGCCCACGCCCTTCCCGAAGAAGGAAGAGCACGGAAAGAAGGAACTCCTCTGCTTCTTCTTCTCAGTGCTCGGTCCCATCTACTGGGAGATCCTCGCCTCTGGCACCAGCATCAATGCCGACCTCTTCTCTGAACAACTGGAAGATGTCGCGATCAGAGTCCCTCCCAGACTCCTGAACCAGGGCAAAATTCTTCTTCTGATGGACAATGCTCGCCCACATCGAGCGAAGATGACCCAGAAGAAAACGGACGAGCTGAAGATCGAGAGGATTCCCCATCCACCGTATTCCCCGGATCTCTCCCCATGCGACTACCACTGCTTCCGCTCTCTCTCTGACTTCTGCAAAGGAAAGAAGTTCAAGAATCGAGATGAAGTTGTGAGAGCTTTCGTGAACTGGGCGGTCTCGAAGAAACCCGCATTCTGGAAGAGAGGAATCGAGACCCTGCCCAATCGCTGGAGGGAGGAAGTGAGAAAGAAGGGGCATACATTGGTCACCGAGAATTGTAAAGCATTGAATAAAAAATCAAAACAACAAATTATACGAACTTTCAGGACACCCCAATACAACTTAAACTGAATAATTTTTAACATTTGATGATAAGGGGAACATGAGAAAATGTTTGAGTATACAATAACAACCATAATAATCAACTAGAGTTCGAGATCGACATGACGAGCTGCGAGAGATTCTTGGAAATGTGGAGTGACCCAAATTATGAAATATAGTGGACACATTGTGGGTAAAATATGAAATACATGTGAGTAACAATGCAACAATCGCACCTTCCCCATCATTATCCCTACGAGGCAAAATAATCCGTTGGTTTATCCACGAATTATCCTATGGATTACGCGAATGTTGACTGTCCGTGACACCGTCTCCCCCAAGGCGCCTACCCATTGGGGAAGGGGAATTGGTAGTCGTGACTAGATCACGCAGCTAAATAGGTCTGGCGAAAGGTGGGCACTCCGGACTGAATCTGCCCAAATTTACACTGAGCTAGCAGTGTTCTCCGCCAGTCTCGAAGACGGGGTGTACCTTTACATTTACCTTTACCTTTACGCGAATGTTTATTCGCAGGTCGTACTCGCATACATTTTGTCGAACGAAAATTGACTCTTCAATTTGCCCCATCTTTCTCTTTCTTTCTATTTCTAGTTATTTTTTCTCTCCTTTCTTGTATTCCCCATCCACCGTATTCCCCGGATCTCTCCCCATGCGACTACCACTGCTTCCGCTCTCTCTCTGACTTCTGCAAAGGAAAGAAGTTCAAGAATCGAGATGAAGTTGTGAGAGCTTTCGTGAACTGGGCGGTCTCGAAGAAACCCGCATTCTGGAAGAGAGGAATCGAGACCCTGCCCAATCGCTGGAGGGAGGTAGTGAGAAAGAAGGGGGCATACATTGGTCACTGAGAATTGTAAAGCATTGAATAAAAAATAAAAACAAAAAATTATACGAACTTTCCGGACACCCCAATAGTAGAAGAATAAACCAGGAAAGAGGAAGGGGATGAGAAAATGAAAGGGGATACTCGGTAATCGTTGTCATGGCTTGAACTGGTTGTGATCTTCGTGTAGCCAGTGGTTGCTTCTTGTAGTCATTGATTGGGACATGAGATGCCTAGGAACCGTGAGCAACACGAAACAAAGGTAATTGGAAGTGATTTCGTGCTTGTCGGCAGAAGACAGCAATGGCCGAGCTCTCTCAATTGCACAAGCTTATCAAAATTATCAAAATTATCAAAATATGATAGCAAGTGCTTAGTCATTAGTATTTCGCGTTTGTCGCACACTCGATTTACATGATATGACTTGAACCGATCCTTATTGATTGTACAATATTGCATAGATTATTTGTGTGAGTGCACTTTGGTTAGTTGGTGTGTTTGAATAGCCAGTCATGTCAAGGACAGGTTATACATTTTTCACTGCGATTGTGCTGATCATGTACAGTGAGCAATTGAATCGACTGCTAAAGGAGACCGTTGATAAGACTTGGAAACACTGCCATTCCGTTATCATAATACTGCATGATGTGACGATAGCGTCTGCATTTGGGTCACAATGCGGCACGCCCGCTATATCTCCCTCTATCCCTTTCTCACGCATTATCTTCTCGGTATTCTAATGTATTCTCCATTCGATCTTCCACTCGATTCTCCATTCTCCATTCGATCGTCGGTGAGGGGCGGTCGCCTCTCGGCCCCCTCTCTCCTCCTTCCTCTGGAGTCTCCCTCCCAGTCAGCCTGGACAACCTGGTGAGGTCCTCGTCCACCCAATGCCAAGCAATCTCACGATCGCAAGTTTTAACTGTCGAAGCCTATGCAAGAATGATCGTCTAGTCGAATTCGAGGAGTCAGTGAGTAAATTGTCGTTCGATGTTATTGCTTTGCAAGAAACTCGCCGAACTGGCTTTACCTCAACGACTCTTTTGCAATCCAACCATCTATTCTACGCCTACGGAACACGATCGTTGTATGGAACTGGCTTTCTCATCCATTCCAAATGGGCAGCCCACGCTGATTTTCATTATCTGACCGACCGCCTCTCATACCTCGACGTTGACAAAATGGGATTGAGGATCGTTTCAATTTACCTTCCGACAAGCGCCTCTCCCGATACAGACTATGAGAGTGTTTTGAACGAACTGCAGACACTGTTAGACGCTCCCTCCAGTCGTGCTCACCTACCGGGTGTTGGGAGACGTCGAGTGGTTGTCTGCGGTGATTTCAATTGCAAGGTTGGATCGCGGAAAGCCAAGCATGAAGACTGGATTGGGAGGCACGGTCTCGGTGAAAGAAACGAAAGAGGACAAGTTCTTGGTGACTTTTGCTGCGCAAACAAGCTGCGAATAATGAATACACGGTTTGATAAGAGAGAGAGAGTCGGAAGTGGACATGGCATTCTCCGGATATGAAAACGAAGAATCTCATTGATTTCATATTATGCCAGGATCCTTCTCTCTTCCTTGATGTTTCCATCGTTGGGTCTCACTCATTCTCATCCGACCACCGCCTGATTATGGCGAGAATTCCAATGAACCACAAGGAAAGAGTGAAATTTCGACCGACAAGAATCAACCAAAAGCTATCAATTCCTGCGTTCGCAGCTATCAATTCCTGCGTTCTATGTCAAACCAGCAAACCAATCTATCCACATACCAGGACATCGAGAGTTCAATGAATAATATAGCCTCAACATGCATGATTCCTGAACCCAAACCCAAGAGATTGAGCACTAAGACAGAACAATTGATGAGAAGCAGGAACATGTTAAGAAAGCAACCCCCAACGCCACTGAATAGAATTAATCTGGCTGTAACTAGCAAGGCTCTTAGGTTTTCGCTCAATGAAGATTTGCATCGGAGACACGTGCAGTTTGTGGAGGAGGCAGTACGGTATGGAAGAAGCACAAAATTGGCTCTTCGAAAATCTGAAGTCGGAAGAACAACGCTGACTAGATTGACAAAGGATGATGGAAGTGTAGCAGCAATTCGAAGCCAAGTATCGCAAACTGTTCAATCATACTACAACCGCCTATTTTCATCAACTATCACAATCGGTCGATCACAATACAGCAGCGATGAGACACTCCCTCTGATCCTCTCAAGTGAAATTTTCTTGGCTATTGCTCGATTAAAGAACGGGAAGGCTCCAGGCCTGGATAGAATAACTGCTGAAATGATTATAGCGAGTGCCGAGCCTCTAGCGAAGCATTTACTCACATTGTTCAACGAGTGGATTGAGAAGGAGGAAATCCCGAATGAGCTGCCAGATTCAACTATTTCATTAATATACAAAAAAGGATCGCCCCTCGACATCGGGAACTATCGTCCCATAGCTTTGATGAACCTCATATACAAAGTATTTACATCAGTCATCGATAATCGGATTGAAAGACAACTCTCAGCGAACCAACCAAATGAGCAAGCCGGCTTTCGCCGCGATTTTTCAACTTCCGACCACATATTCACTCTATCGGAGCTGATTGCAAAATCAAATGAGTATCGATTTCCACTCTACTTAATATTCATTGATTATCGCAAAGCATTCGATTCTGTAGAATTCCATCATGTCTGGGAGGCACTATTTGATCAAGGCATACACAGGAAGTTAATCAATACACTCAGGGCAATCTACTCCAAGTCAAAAATCTCTGTGCGAATCGGCGGTAGTCGAGTGCCTGTTGATATTCAGAGAGGTGTGCGACAAGGGGATCCGATTAGTCCTCATCTATTCAATACCGTACTGGAAGGAGTCTTTCGACACATGAACTGGTCGACCTATGGAGTGAATGTGAACGGCCAACGACTGAACCACCTTCGCTATGCCGATGACATAGTTCTCATATCTCATGATGCAACCGAAAGTAATACTATGTTGCAAGAACTAGCAGGGAGAAGCAAAGAGGTCGGCCTTGAGATCAACATAGGCAAAACAGTAATGATATCCAATGCAACTCGGGTACCAATGTCAATCGGCAACGATAAACTAGTGTACGCCGATTCTTTCATATATCTGGGCACGCGCCTCTCGTTTGATCAAAATCTTTCTCTTGAAATCAATAGAAGAATCGGAGGAGCATGGAGATCTTATAACAAGTTCTACACGTTTTTCACGAATCGAAGATGCGCCATTGGTTTGAAAGTAAAGTTGTTCCGAATGTGCGTCGAGCCGTCGCTAACCTATGGAAGCGAAACGTGGAGTACCACATCAAAGGACAGGAAACGGCTTATTGTTGCTCAAAGAAGCATGATGCGGAAGATGATCGGAGTTACAAGAATGGACCGAATTTTGAATATTTCCCTTGCCAATCGCATCCCTCTAACTGATATCCGAGTCAGAGTCATGATAAGAAAGAGGAGATGGGCAGAGAGACTATCTATGTTCACCGACGACAGGTGGTCCAAAAGAGTTCTTGAGTGGACACCGTGGGATAGAACAAGACCTGTTGGACGCCCGAGAGTCAGATGGAGAGACGAACTCATTAAAGAACACGGAGTGCAATGGCAGCGAGTATACAGGGAAAACGCGATCGAATGGAAGAACGGCATTGTTCGACAGGCCTTGATGCTCGAATAAATGATTATGATTATGATTATGATTCTAATGTACGTGTTGTAGAGGCAATCGTTATGTACTAAGTACTTTCAGGAGTAATAATCATTTGATAGGGATAACTATTGACCATGTCTTTGTTCGATTCCATTTTACATCTAGCTACCATTGCTGTACTAGGAAAAAAGCTCACAGCAGGCCCGGGGGGGGGAATCTTCATGTCCCACGATAACTCGACCTATCGATCTGCGAGAGAGTGTAATAAATGAAGAAATGGTGTCCAGCATTGCGAAACCTAGATAGGCCGCGAATAATTCCTCATTATAGGAGTGCTCCGGGGAATGTTCAGCCACCCATAGTTATAGTGCGGATATTGAAGAGGCCACTCACCCGATCAGAAATCACTTTGTACGAAGTTCCACAGATTACTCTGACGCTATTTACACACGCGCAAAGTTCAATGATAGCGCAGGGTAGTGGCTTTTTCGTCTATGCTTCACTCCCTCTTCTTATGCTCTTTCTCGGGGTAATTTCGCTAGTTTCCCATTGTGAGCGCAGAAATTTCGTGGTGGGACTCCCTAACATTCATTCCCCGGAGCACCTCTTTAAGACGTGAATACTTTGAAAAACAATTCAAGAATATCAACTACTACTAACGACTTGAGCCTACATTCTAAAAATAACAATGTAACGGTAGAACAGGATTGCTTCACGGGGAACAATTGAATAATGATCTTGAAAGAAAGCATTCGGACCCTGCGGGAAACCATTGCACTCGCAGGATAGAATGCTGTCTGAGCGCAAGGAACGGAAATGGGAAGGATGGAACAACCCTTTAAATAATGGGTGCACCGGTCTCTCATTTTCCCATGATTTCTCTCCATCGCTCTTCTTAATGCAGGACGGGACGCTCATTAGATGAAGGCAGGAATACCGCCATGGAGAATGGAGAATGGAGAGGAGGAGCAGCACGAAGAGCTGGCGGCTTAAAAAGCGTCAGGAATTACTGAGTTTTGTGCCTTGTCATATTATTCAAATATGTAATTCCGAGGAAGATAGATATCAACAATTGCATGCTACAATTGGTGTGTATTTTACCAGTGGAGATATCATTTTATTTTAAAGGGATGTCACATTGATTGAACACTAATACTTATTTTATAGCAATCATTATCACTAAACGAATTGCCAAATAAAAAAATATATAATGTAATATTATTTATAAAATAAATATAATAAAATAGAAAATAGTTGTCGGTTGGTGGTGGGGTTTTCGGGAGCCGGCTCTGACTTGAGCCGGGAATTTAGTAAACCTCTCCTGGCAATTAGCCAACTGAATCGATCGGCGAGAAATCCGTTCGCATTTTCGTTTTCGTTTGTTTTTACTTAATATAAGTGAATTTTTTTTATTGTTGTTTTATATCATCGCATTAGTATAGTGTAGTGTCAGCGCCTGGACCTAAATTGACTGACATTTTCCCGTCTTACTCGTTGTGCAAGCCTTAACATTGAATCACGTTACTTGAGTAGTACACTTTTTTCGCGTTATTTGCATTCATATCCTTCCTAGAAGTACGATGCGTAAACGAAAGTGCGCTCGATGTGGACAGAGCGTGGCGATTCTGTTCAATTTCCCCGGAAACTCGAAGCGCGTTCACCAGCACCTGTGGGTGAAATCGCTTGGTTTGGACGAAGAGGTGGCTAAACGGGAATTGGAAAGTTTTCGCACTAGAGTAGCGGCAAAAGAGGATATTCGTTGGTGCGACAAGCACTTTGGCCTCGATGGATTGCCACTCCAGGTACCCACATTTATTCAATGTGCTGAAAAAAGTAATACGTTTTGTTCAAAGGCTCCTCTAGAAAGACGATTAGGCGATGGACCAGGTGATGAGAGCATACAGGTATTAGAATACTAGCTGCAGCCGCGCACAATACCCTCATAGAAGCAACGGCGCGTAACGGGGCCCGAAGATGCGGTGGTTGATCGATTCGAGGGTGGCGAGGGAGATGGGACAGTCGAAGGGACGAACATGCACGTAAGAACAATTGAGAGATTATCATCGACACTAGTTTAACAATTGAGAGATTATCATCGACACTAGTTATAATTCCTTACGAAAGGACACAGTAATGTACTCTTTGACATATCTGAATATAAATATGTCAGGATGATGCTGTTGATATGGACATGGGGGGTAGTGATGTTCACTCACAGAACGAGAACGACCCGTTACTCGACGAGAATCAGGTGATTAGGACAACAATTATATTTTTTAGAAGATATATTTATGCAGTTATTAATTAGTAATCATTTATATATATCAGAAGAATATTTAGCAACAATATGCACACAAAAATTCGCAAGCGAAAACATCTATGGCATCACTAGTTTGAATATGTTTCATATCTGCACAAATATATACGTGTGTAGGATCATTAAACTATAGTTTAGATAGTTTTAAACATGTACAACACAATAAATATATGTATTCATTGAGGCGGACAAAAACGCAACAGATCACAGCTCTTTAAGAAGTACTCTTGCAACTCGGGAGTACCATACCCAATCGTTACTACTGTAGCCCATGAACTAAAAAAACACATTTCCTCGGGTTTTAAGAAATGTGTAATCCAGCCAACTGAATTTGACCCAATGGCCTTGTTTAGGAGCTAATGGGCTATAGTAGTAACGATTGGGAACGGTAGGGTTGCAAAAACGAAAACAACAATTTCGCATCCTCTGGTAGCTCTTTCCATCCCTCTTAAAAGTGTGCTGTGCGAGAGGTCAACAGCTACGTGAATTTGCGTCTCTTCCTCACTCCTTCCTTTTGAAAGAAACGATTGACCCATTCCTTGATCTACTCGAGTCTCTAATAGTTATGCCCCTTCCTTTCTTTCTCCCTCTTGGGATCGGGATTCAACGATAGACTCGGGTAGATCAAGGAACAGGTCAATGAAATCCCTTGCACGGAGGGGACCACGAAGTTCCCGCACCCCTATGGGGATATCACAAATCTCTTATCATACGCTGATCCACGGGGGAGCAAGTCGGGCAGGGAGAGAGCAAGGGGAGAAGAGGAGATGGGAAGAGGGTCTGTTGACCTGCGGGGAGAGTGATCTAAATGGAGATCTCGCTTTCTGAACGTTCCCGCTGGCAGTTTGGCCTTGCAAGCGCGAGAGTAAGGATGACAGGAGGGTAGAGAGGCCATGGGTGCGCGAAGCTCGATATCAATCTCGGTTGTCCAACCCTAGATGTGAGTTAAATTCAAGCTCATCTTTGTTGGGAAACAGTGCAGCCAAATCGAGAGTACCATACCCTAAGGTTTTATGCTCTATATAAATTTCGAAACTATCACATCCTCTTTCCTTCTATCTCCCATCTTTCCCTCACTTTCGAGCGGACGGGATCCACCTGCCGAGGGGTGCGGGAACTTCGTGGTCCCCTCCGTGCAAGGTATTTCATTGACCCGTTCCTTGATCTACCCGAGTCTATCGTTGAATCCCGATCCCAAGAGGGAGAAAGAAAGGAAGGGGCATAACTATTAGAGACTCGAGTAGATCAAGGAATGGGCCAATCGTTTCTTTCAAAAGGAAGGAGTGAGGAAGGGACGCAAATTCACGTAGCTGTTGACCTCTCGCACAGCACACTTTTAAGAGGGATGGAAAGAGCTACCAGAGGATGCGAAATTGTCGTTTTCGTTTTTGCAACCCTACCGTTTGCCCGCCCTTTTCAATAATACAAAATAGATAGGTTATGTATTATTTACAATAAAAATAACTATGGCAATATTTACAATAAACAATAAGTTACAATATGTAAAACATACAAATAAATCTCAACCTTCTCCTTCCAGCCTCTCTTCTCTGCTCCTCTTTCCCTCCCCCAGCTCCAGGTCGTCTCACAGGAATCTGCAAAGAGTAGTCTTCAACCAGAGAGAATTGACTCGACCATCTCCAGTGTGCCTACTCTGGGCAAATCGGTTAGCTCTAGGACAGCTCTAGCTCTAGGACCGGCATTTGCCGACATCGCTCTAGCTGCGGCCAGAGCGTCGTTCTTCTCGCTGGGGAGAAGGGCGAACCCACGCGTCCGTCTGCAAAAACCAATATACATTTTTAAAAATACTCATGCAAGAAAGCATCACAGTTACCACGAGAAAGCACACCTAACACGAAATAGTTTGTGTACAGATAAGGAAAATTATGCTAGTTATCTATCAGCAAGAAGCCTTTGAACAGGATCTAGACTTGAAATTTAATGTTGTTGCAAGGACAAGTCTTGGGCTCACCTTGGGCGCCACGTAGGCTCCCGGTCTGGAGGCGGGTGCTCCGGCAGTAGACCACGCATTGGCGGTGTTCGTCGTCTTCACCTCGTCCTTCTTGTGCTTCTCCATCTGCTCGGCAGCAGCGAAAGTAGTGAACATTTCCTGCAAATTTTACCCATTAAATAAAAAATCTTACTATCACAATCATGAGCTAAAACCGGTTTATTAATATTTAACCTGGTGACTGAGATCGATCTCCCCGCCGGCATTCGCGCCACGCATGCTGGGAGCGACGTAGCGCGAGCGCTTGTTGGCTGCAAACTCGGACGCAGCCGGGATCAGCTCCGGAGCAGTCTCGCTCTTCTGAAATGTACTTTTATTTAAGACAGTAATAACCTAACTATTGAACGGATGAGTTGACAAATGTTTCAAAGAAAATACAAACTAATCAACTAGCCTCGATGGTTCCCCAGGTCTTCGTGACCTTCCTCACGACTTCCTTCTCTCCCTCGACAACTTCGGGGGTCTCTTCCTCAGTATCTTCGAGACCCATATCCTTAATGCGAAGTCCGTCGACTCTGCAAAGACAAGAATACACTTGATTGAAATGATAATAAATAAAACCAGCCTGTGGCTCTGCGCACTCCTCGCTGACGCCACTCAGGAGGTAAAAAAGCTACTACATCGCATTGCAAACCTGTTGTTGGTGTTGGTCTCATAATCGAGCCACTCGTTCTCCTCCTGCGATCTGTCGTCATCTCCGTTCTTGAGATCCTCGGCTTCTTCACGTTATCTTTCTTCCTGAACAAGTTAATTTATGCTGATGAAATATAGGGATCAGTCGATTGTTCCCATTAGAATCACAATATAAATGCAATCGAAACTACACAAACCTGCTTCTTCGTCTTGCGCTCAAGGAGACTTCCGACATCATCGGCCTTTACGACGGTCTGCAAAGATAACTTTAGTATAACAATTAAATAAAGAAGTAACCCAAACACTTACTTAATAAGATCATATGAAATATGTACGCAACTAACCTTCTTCTTCTTGTCCTTCTTTTTAGTTAAGAACGAATCAAGATCGACCATTTTGATTTGTTTGCTGCTTCAAGTCGACAAAAATGTCGAAGTTCCACGCAGTTTGGTGGAGTTCCACTCCGAGAGTACGAAATCTGAAACAAAAACGTCATTTACAACAAGTACAACAGGATCGTATCATTACAGACACAGAAACAAACATGAACTGCGCCTATTTTTAGCAAAAAAACACGTCACGCTATGTAAATCGATCAATTTGAATAGGCAGAACTGACTACGAAATGAAGGCGTTACTCACAGAGATGGTCAGAGTGGTGGAAAGCCTCTTGGGCGAGAAGGTGACGGGAGAAACGACTGCTGACGTTCCGTTGAGGCCACTTAGCATGATAAAGATGCTGCCTCGGCGCTCCTCTCCTCTTCTAATCGAGTCCATCGTCGTAACGGCCTGTGGAAATCGATTTAGAATCGAACGCAATCGTTTTTATACGACAAATAGTTAAAATATAGAGCGTATTACGCGCGCCGAACCGCATGGGTGGAGGAAAGATCGCAAGGCGCAAGTTACGCGCGCCAAAACACGCGGAACTCGCGCGCCGTCCGTCGCCCAAGCATAAACATGACGAATTTGGCTTGTAGCGATACCAAAGCACAAATTCAACATGTTGGAAACAGCGGATGATCAAATTAAAAACGGAAAATAGGGAAACCTTCGAGTTGGAGTTGAGGCTACAAGGAGCCGTCAAACCAGGGCACAGCCGGTAAATAGTGAATCATGGGAAAAAAGCACCCGTTACCGTACTCACCCTAAATTCCCACCATTATTTTCGCATAGCCATTTTATTTTTTAAATTACGCGAACAGAAAATTTTTCTAATTTTTTTGTATTATAATATAAATTTTGAAATAACGAGTTCTACACAATAAGTTCAAATGTCCAATCTCTGCCAGGTCCCTTTAAATTTAGCTACGTTGCGTACACAATTTCACACGTCGGTAACACGTCGGTGCTTGGTCCTTCGAAACAGCCCACTCATTCTCACTGCAAAACATGCTATTTTTCGCACGTTCGACAAAAGTTGAGCTCATGCGCATGGGACACGGAGACGTACAGAATTTCAAAGCAAAGAACCTGAAAATATTTCCAGAGATATCCGAGATGTGCCTGAAATTCCATCCTCGAATCCACAACGAATCCTCAAGCCAAATCAGTCCATTTTTTTAAAAATTTTCACTAAGATCTCAAGTATACTTTCTGAAAAGATTGCGTACTGATCTACAACATGCGAGCACTTTAACACGAATACAAAAGCGATAAGTTTACCAGGAATGTAGCTGGATTGGCATGACTCAGCACTGTGTATTTTGTAGTTGTCTGCGTTTTCATATGTCTATTAGCAATTTCTGCTCAAGCCCCTCCCTCAATAGCTCGAGACTACACGTTTTCACCACACGTTTCCCTAATTCATGGATCTCGCCAACTTACTCTTCGTCCAGTTTCCAACCATATTCGTAATTCAAATAGTCCTAATTGCACTTACGTTATTTCTCCTATGTCTAGTGATCTACTCAGTGTTAACATACAGGGCAATTCACGACAATTGTAGGTGAGATTTCACTTTCCTTTTCATTTTTTCTAAACATTTTTCCAGAGCATTGATTCTCCTCTCTGCCTTTGGATTCATGCTTGTTGCTACAATGCACTTCGCACGGATCTTACCATTCATTGTGACTGGAGATTTCATGCCCATCAAACCTCCGAAAACAAACTTAAGTATGATCACTACATCATTTGATAGTACTTCATAAAAGTACCGAATGTGCAGTTCTCCACTATTGCGCCGCTGCAATTCACGATTTTGGATACTTTATCACTTCAACTTCCGAGTTTACCTTGGTGATAGAGCGTCTAGTTGCTTGCACCCAACAACGAAGGTCAGTCAAGTACTAGATCGGATAAGATCTAGTTCGCCATGCGCGTCAGTTTATTCGTCAACGACTGCACAGCGCAATAGTGCCCATCAGACTTAGCAAATACAGAACCTCAAATTCCATGCTCTCCCGAAATCTAATTGTCGTAAAAGCTTCTTTCGAAACGCTGGAATTTGGAAAGTGTCTCAGCACTCGGCATAATTATGAATATTCATTCGAATTTTAGGTCGTGAAAGATTCCGAAACAGTTTTGCTTCCAGTTATGACCAACGAGGATTCGACTATAAAATAATGGCGCCTTTGATCGGTTTCATGTTCGTTGTCGCTGCATTCTTGGCGGTGTGCATGTACTGGTGTGAGTCTTGCTTGAACTGTTCGGCGCTGCTGAACGATCACGGACAACCTTTAACATTAGTTTACCTAATTCTTGTATTTTCTATAAGGATATTATCGATTTGCTCTACATCATTTCCATTACAAAAGAAGAGTTCGTTTTCGTACCCTACTAACGAATATTCAGGCTAAATCATTAGTGAGTCTGTGTATTGTCCGGGATTGTGCAGGAGCGCCAACTGTTCTAACGTAAACAATTTTCCAAAACTTTATTGAATTATTAGGTTGATAAGAAAGTTCTGTCAAATTTCTTGTATTTTACACTTTGCTTTATCCTGCCCTTCAAACTTGATCAATCTTCATAGTATCTTCAGTAGTCTAATAGTGCTTGGTTACTCTTTCGAGAAAACGTTATCACAGTATTATCCTATTACTAATTCTGGCATAGTAGATTGCCAAATTCAGCGAAATTGATTACCAACACTATTTTTAATTTGCTCATAGTTGAAAGAAGAAATGTAATATGGGCATAACTAACATGCTGTGAAGAGTCTGGTGCTCTACCGACTGAGCTAACCGGGCTGGGTGGCGCAGTGGTGTGAGGCGCCGCTCGTCATACAAGGGCACTGAGTTCGATCCCCCGCCTGGGCAGACCAAGCCCTCTATCCCTCCGGGGTCGGTAAATTGGCAGTGACCTCGTTCGCGAAAGGTAACGTTCCCTAGAAGCACTTTGGACAGCAGGGTTACGTAGTCCTAGCAGTAGTCGGCCTCACCGCACTACACCACCTAGCGTAGTCGTTCACGACTGTAAAATCGCTTGACGTGGCTGCACCTTTACCTTTACCTTTTACCTTTAACATGCTGTTGTAGATTGCAACAAGTGGGCATGTTTTGTATTGCATTACAATAAGAAAGACCCATTATTCCAACTTGGGATCAGCGCTAATTCTGAAAATTTCACTGAATTGAATGTTGTTGTTAAGCATTTATCATCCGTGAAGATTTAGCGATTGATCCAGTAAGCTCAGTTATAGTGAGTGATGAAGTACTCGGTATGGTTAGTATTTACCCTAAATTTGAAAGTGGCGCACCTAACTGTTCGTAAGCTACATTTTTTTCAAATGATGAAACCGAAAATTGTTCTTTGAAATCAGCCTTTTTTGAAATCTGCAGCTTCCCACACATATCGAATGCCGGATGTTATGTGATAATACGGATGTACAACTCTAGTGTTATGACCCTTTCAAAGCAGTAGAAGCAATTGGTAGCTCTTATTCAAACGGCTGAGTTCAAAAAAGTACACCATAAAATCGTCATTTTCAGAATTTTTGAGATTTTATTTATTTACTCGCTTAATATGCGAAATAGAATCGACTTAAACCTGTTGACGTATGCTACTTACATCACTTCATCTTATGTTAAATTGAATTTCCAGAAAAAATGGAAAAATAGTACGCGACAGAAGTTTCTTACCAACCTAATATTATTAAACTTAGTTCTAGCAGCAGCCAAGGGCAGCACTTCCCAGAGTATTGGTCTTATGATGTTAAAGCGCTTGATAATTCGCATGCACCTTTTATCATTAAAAATACTATCGCGTGCCTCCTCTTCAGTGGATCTCTTCATCCCAACCGTCACCTTCAGTCAGTGTCTGGATTACGTCACAATAGCACTCGCCTTCTTCTGTCATCGATATTGCGAGCGGCGCTACAGTAACTTGATGACGTCTACGCTATCGACAAAGTATCAGGTAAATTCCCGCACCGATATCAGGAAATCGTTAATCTTAAACGCTGGGAAGTTCGAATGATCTTAAACGCTGGGAAGTTCGAATGATCTTAAACGCTGGGAAGTTCGAATCAAACACAAAAATCTGATCTCGAAATGGGGAACTGTAATAAATATACCTCTAGCAAGAAAGCACGTGAAAAACATCCACGATCCTTCGTAGTGATCTGTGATCGGGTGAATGATGTCAGCAACATACACGCTGTCAGTATGGGTGGCATATGTTCCCTGGAGCACCCCTTTAGCCACCGCTGACCTTAGATAAGCTATGAGTAAAAACTGTCCTCCATACTAAAAGTGTTCATAACATACCATAACATAACAACATGACAATAACAATAACAATATCATACGAACATAACAAGATCACATTCAAGATCTGGGAAGTGTCCGCACTCACACACGCACTCATGCCGATCACATTTGTAACTGTTGTCATCAAATTGCTCATCGCAGCTGAGATTTGGTGAGAAATTTTTTTCATGTTTCAAAAAGAAGACACAGAAAAGGTAACCTTGCATTCAAATAGGTGCCAGTACATACTGCACCTGGATCTTTCCTACGTGCTGTCGTTCTCCGGATATCAAACGGTGAGAGGAAATAATGGTCGTTGGTTGAACCATTTATATGCCCATGTTCAGATGTTCACTATGATAGGCACTCTGTGGAGCATACTGCTTCTCACTCGACATAGGTAAGCGCTTGTTTAATACCACGTTTCACATGGAGTATCTATCCATGGGAGAATAAAGGCGCACATGTATACGACATTTTTAGCAACTTGCCGATATATTGATATTTCATAATTTGAAAACGTGATTTGATTCATATTCTTAAAAAAATTAGGGACTGCTTGGGGGACACACCAGAACAGTCATTGACTGCCTTAGTGCACCAAAAATAGTTTATTTTGTGATTTGGAATTATGGAGATTGCACAACTTAGAGCAGATGTCACTTTACTGCTGAAAATCGGTGGATGTGGTTACACCTTTACCATTTTATATTTCTTTTATCGTGCAGGGGTCTTCGTCATCGCTCCGTGATTCTCCTGAGAAAACTACTATGCGGACGATCAAATTGCGAATCTTCTGAGAAAATAATGACCGAAATCGATTTCGCAAGGAAAAAGTCGGTGCACACGAAAACGCACTTCGATATGCTCACTGTCGAGTGGAAGTGAACGTGGAAACCTTATGACAGTGCACAATTGCATTTTGATTCTGCCGTTATTTTCAACTTATTATCTTAGGAAAAACACAGTATGCTCTTATATTGCCTGTAGATAAATAATTGCAAATATTTGTATCATATTTCGCATTGATTAACTACGCCAACTACGCCCACGTTCGGAAATGTTTTAGGCGCCAATGAAAATACTACCACAGTAGTACCCCGTTTTGTGAAATGTATGTTTGTAGTCGAATTTTTTGTGAAAACAAAAATTAGAGAAAATTAATTTGGAAATACTTTTTTGGAAAAAAATAAATTGGAAATCATTTTTTGGAAAATCACTGATTACGGTATTTTTCGCTGCAACGAGATATCTGCGGAATAGAACGGTTAATTTCAAAACATTAAATTTGATTTATTTTGTTTCCACAATATGCGTTCACCTATCATTTCTTGTTCACGAAATTTGAATCCAATCACAAAGCCCCAAATGTCTGCATAAAAATAACATTTGCACTTTTTTTCGTATTTGAGCCGAGTAATTGCTTCCCTTTTATCCAGTGAGACTTTACAAACAATGTTTACATCTCGTAATAAAACATATATGCTCATATGACATTTCCGTGTGACTACGTCAGGTGATGTCATGTGGCACAAAACCATACAACAATAATACAATCATCTATCGCAGCAGTATGGGATATGGGGGGGGGGGTTTCAGAAGCCCAACGGATCACAATTCGCTGGATATTCGACCTTGCAACTTGGGAGTTGCTTTATTGTTACCAGGCAAGTCGAAACGAGCAATGACCGAATCGCGAAAATTATTGATGTTTTCGACGAACACTGTTTTGCTGACACCACTCCACATGCCACATGAACAGATATTCAAATGCATGCTCTGAATTTCTCACCCAAAAACAACCCACATTCTACTTGGTCTTACGTCATACCAATCATGCTCGATTTTTTAAACAATCTATTTTATTGAAATATCATCTGTACGGTTAATGCATCAAGCGACTGGAATTCAAAAATGTAAAACGCAACATATACAGGGTGCGGAGAAAGTACTTTGACAAAGTTTGAACTCGAATATTTCATCAGTCCTATCAACCTGTTAATGCATGTTACAACACGTTTTAGTATACCACTCGAGGTGTTCAATGCGCACTTCAAATAGTATCCCCTAGTAATGACTCGACCCCACCAGTACCGGAAAGAAAAAAAATATTGACCTTTGGACCCTCGGCGAGTCCCCAGCTGGAATTTCGAAGAAACTCCGAGTTTACCGTCAGACCGTTCACAATACCATCTGCCGCTTCAAGGCGCTGGGCACGACTAAGGACCGTACTAGAGTGGGCAGACCTCACACTGCTGTCACTCGGAAGGACAAAAAAATCGTGTAGATGCGAGTTGCACGTGATCCCATCCGATCTATGAGAAAGATGGCCCGTGATCTCGGAATCGACGAGCATTTGGTGCGCAAGATAGTTCACTCTGGTGTGACGTCCCACCCTTACAAGATGCGTAAGGGCCATGGTCTGACTGGCATTCACAAGGAGAAGAGGCTCAAGAGATGCAAGAAGCTCCTAGGGAGGATCGCACATGGCGAACATCTCACGACTCTCTACTCGGATGAGAAGGTGTTCACGGTGGAGCAGGTCTTCAACAGCCAGAACACGAGGATCATTGTCAAGTCAAGTCAGCAAGCCAATGCCGGAGGAAGAACTGTCTCACTTGTTTCCCACCCGCAATCGGTGATGGTCTGGGTAGGGGTCTGTGCGACTGGCAAGACCCCCCTCGTCTTCGTCAACCCCGGTGTGAAGGTGGGCAAGAACTAGTACATCAAGGAAATTCTGGAGAAGAACCTCCTCCCTTGGTCTCGTTCCCACTTCAAAGGACGTCATTGGACCTTCCAATGGGATTCTGCCCCCGCTCATTCCGCAAAACTGACCCAGAACTGGTGCACCATTTGCCCGACTTCATTCCATCCGATGAATGGCCCTCGAACAGTCCGGATCTCTCTCCCCTTGACTTCAGTGTGTGGTCGGTACTGGAGAAGAATGCTTGCTCTGTTCGCCACCAGAGTTTGGATAGCCTCAAGAAGTCTCCAGAATGCATGGGAGAAAATATACCCACTACCTGCGATCCGTCATCGAGTCAGTCCCTTCTCGTCTCAAGGCTGTCGTCAAGGCCAATGGAGGTCAAATCGAGTAATATCATGTTGTTATCTTCCTACTGTTTCTGATTAATAATGTGTACTGTTTCAAAAAAAATTCGATGCCATTGAAGGAAGATACATGGTTAAATCCATGTCAAAGTACTTTCTCCGCACCCTGTATAATACAATTTGCCGACCGATTTCTCACGAGGGTTAAGATAGCACATTTTCGACGCTAAAAATAAAATATAATACAGTATACACGCTTATCTAACACGGAAGCATCGAATGTATCTACCAACAGTCGATTCTTTAATCCATGGTTATTTTGACTGCCGATGTTTCCACTGGCAACCTCATGTGACTGGATATTCAAATTTTCGCCTCCCCAGATTGGTTTAAATATCCTGAAGAATCAATGCTACTATCATTGCTTCCATTCTGTAATATACGTCTGATTTACTTGCCACATTTCCCCTCTGAAATTTCAGACAAAGATGTGCCCTGCCCGTCTCTGCTGCATCCTCCTCCTCATCGCATTCGCTCTGGCCATCGCTGCTCCGGCCCCCGACAAAAACTTAATTGACATCCTCGCAGGGGTTGATAAGACCTATTCGTTTGGAGGACCCCTTCGGGTAAGTAATATCATGTAATTTAATTGAATCGATCGAATCAGCTTTATAGGTCATAGTTATCGAAATATCTCTTTCCATTTTTTTGCGATTTTCGCGAAAGATCATGATTAGTGTTTACAATTTAGTGATAAGAAAAAAAAAGAACAGTGGTTATTAAAATGATATGGGTATGTAAGCGTGAGTTCTTGCTGGGAGCATGTGTTCAAACACGTAGTTGCTCATGCCGAAGCCTAATGTTCGACGAAAATAATATCAATCTAGACGAAAATAATATCATTTTGAAGGAGTGAAAAGGCCCTGAAAACTCGTGTTGAGTAATGCGAGTATCCATCCCATCCCATTGTGTGTTAATACTATGTTTTTAGACCTTCGATGTCGGGAACACGGCTAAAGGAGTGGAAAAAGAAGTCAGATTTGTTTCCAAAATTGTAACAATTTGTATCTTGATGGAGTCGAGGCCCCTAGTTCAATGTCATCAATGCTTGGTGGAAATATAAGGAAGGATACATAATATTAAGATCGATTTTGGATTTTTAGAAAAATGTTTGGCCCAAGAACTGGATCTGACCCAAGGAACTGGGTTACGGTAGTCACTTGAATAATGTAGAATCAATTGCGCACGGTACCCGGACTTTTGAAAAATATAATCAGTTCGCGATAATCTGGGTTACGTTAGTGGTATACGGTAATTGGGGGTACTGTAGAGTAAATTGGTACGTTACTTAGTCTTTACCCACCATGACCTACATATTGATTTTTGACCATGACCCCCTATGCATACATGTAAAGTGCTTGTCACTTTTACCATGAATAGGGGTTCATGGGTGCAAAGTGCTTGTCATATCCGCCGCCAGTGTTGGGCAACTATGATTTGCAAATGATATTTAATAAATTGTGTTAATAACAAGCGATTTAGATGAAAGATTCATATTCTGTTATACAGTATCGCCGGAAAGTATTCGGCCATTTTATATTTCTTCTGTAGTTTTTGAACCAGGCTAGGTATTGAAATGAAAATTTAAGAGACCGGATCGGTAAGATTCGACATATCCGTCCCTCCCCGGACACGGCGCCGCCGGAATGAGAACTGGGCTTCTGTGCTTAGTGTATGTATACCCCTTGGTCTTATGTTACACAAACTACCCGTGTTTTCTCGATTTCATTTTTGCGCTGAGAAATACAAGGTCTCAATGTTGAAAAATCTAATTTTCATAATTTTTAAATGCGACGACATAGACTCACAATCTCCTTTGCATTGTAATTGGAGTGACCAATAACCAAAAATGAACCATCCAGATCGATTCACGATTGATTGGAAAACCATTTGTATGCTCGCAAATTTTGCATTTTGGATCATATTTCCGTTGTATGAAAAAAACGCACGCGCTCACTATGTTTAAAATGTAGCCAGATGAAAAGTTTGTCGAACCCCCCGCAAGTGGGCTCGATTCATTTTATCGCTTATGCTCTCCCAGAGCCTCGACTGTGTCGGAGAGTTGTGAAATTTCAGTTTTATCATTGGCATTACCTTCAATTAAGATTAGAGGTAGCGATTTTTGTAGAAAAGTGACCTTATAAAATTAACACATTTAATTTTGTATAAGAAAGCAGAAATGTCGTTTTTCCAAAAAAATCGATATTCGAGATTTCGTCTGCATGTCAATTTACA
This sequence comes from Pristionchus mayeri, assembly GCA_036245805.1. Lineage (NCBI taxonomy): Eukaryota > Metazoa > Nematoda > Chromadorea > Rhabditida > Neodiplogasteridae > Pristionchus > Pristionchus mayeri. The sequence goes on along the minus strand of BTRK01000002.1, from coordinate 38,671,150 downwards.
CATCTAAAAATCAGCATTCTCAATTCAGCAGAGTCCAATTACTTCTATGAAGGAAAGTATATTCCATCTACTGTACGAAAATCGTAAAAGAGGTTTCCTTATATTTCTTCAAGCTTGATTATTTATAGCCCAAAGAAGCAAAAACGGTGGATTCGAAATGATTTTTTCGTTATATCTTTGAGTAAGTGAAGTTCCTTCCACCGTAAATCGTCGCTTATAAAAAAAACGTAAAATTTACATGAAAAAATTGGAATTTGTCCAAAGTTCGGAAAATTGTATTTTGCAAATTTCGATTTTCTCAAGATTTGGGAAGAAAAAACTCAGTAAATAAAACCTTGAATAATATGAAGTTATGTGTAACGTGTAATAGAGTAGTAAGTAAGTAAAAATTCGCAAAAGTAGGCTTACGAAATATATTCAATCCCCAATTATCCTTTCGCCAAATTAATTAAAATCGAGTAAACTATGAAACATGTAAATACTAATTTTGCGCTGTATTCTCTCGAGTCAGGAATAAATTCATAATATGCGGTTTCATAATAAATATTAACTCGGAATATGATATGAAATCGCACAAGGAACGCAAAATTAACATTTTAATTTTTCACAGTTTACTCGATTTTCATTTTAAACATAGTGAGCGCGTGCGTTTTTTTCATACAACGGAAATATGATCCAAAATGCAAAATTTGCGAGCATACAAATGGTTTTCCAATCAATCGTGAATCGATCTGGATGGTTCATTTTTGGTTATTGGTCACTCCAATTACAATGCAAAGGAGATTGTGAGTCTATGTCGTCGCATTTAAAAATTATGAAAATTAGATTTTTCAACATTGAGACCTTGTATTTCTCAGCGCAAAAGTGAAATCGAGAAAACACGGGTAGTTTGTGTAACATAAGACCAAGGGGTATACATACACTAAGCACGGAAGCCCAGTTCTCATTCCGGCGGCGCCGTGTCCGGGGAGGGACGGATATGTCGAATCTTACCGATCCGGTCTCTTAAATTTTCATTTCAATACCTAGCCTGGTTCAAAAACTACAGAAGAAATAAAAAGTGGCCGAATACTTTCCGGCGATACTGTAGGTATTATGTGCAATTAAAGACAGCCTATTTGTCTGGATAACCAAATCATTCGTGCATGCAATTGGAGACAAGGTGTATTTACCTAAATCGCAGAAAACTTAAATGCAAGCTACCGTATACCCACACCACGCACCATGGTTTGATTTACTAATTCGCAGAAAACTTAAATGCACACGACCATATATACACATACTGGAAGAAATATGCTACTGAACGAAATCGTGTAATATTTGCGAGCGTTTTTGGCGAAATTGTTTCCCAACCTGCACACCTCCCCGCAGCGTGAGCGTTGTGAACGGCTCGCGAGGCCGAGCGTGATTCGAAAAAGTTGCGATGGGGCGAAGCACTATCGCAATTTTATCGAATTTACCTAGGCCTCACGAGCCATTTACAAACAGTCACTTCCAATCTGTCAGCCCATCGCGTTAGGCACTCGGCCATGATAAAATTACAAAAGTATATTAAACAATTTTCAAATAATATGGTGGTCATGATTTACCAAAGAAATCATTTAATTGCTGCGTTTTTTGAAAAAGTCGAATTCGAATTCGCGAATTTCCAACTTGGAAAATTAGTTTAACCAACGGACTTTTGCGGTGTACGGTAATCGATCGGTTCGAGGTTTTAGGAAACTGGTTCGGTCGGCCAGCCATGTTCCATCGCAATTTCAGGTTCCGGTAAAGCCGCGTAGTTTTGGAGAAAGTGATGATCAAAGGTAGCCGACGGGGGGGGGGGGGTATGACATTTGAGCAACGACATTTGCGCAACGGGGTAAAATACGACAAATGAGCAACAAATTTTGCACATGCGACATTTGCGCAACGGGCCATAACTCCCTTCAGGATCATCGTAGAGTGGCCAGATTAGGTACGTTGGGTAGCTATGGGTTCACTCTACCGTAACCCACACTGGTCTTTCTCCTCGAGGGCGACATTTGCGCAACGGGCCATAACTCCCTTCAGGATCATCGTAGAGTGCCCAGATTGGGTACGTTGGGTAGCTATGGGTTCACTCTACCGTAACCCACACTGGTCTTTGGTCTTTCTCCTCGGGGGCGATATTTGCGCAACGGGCCATAACTCCCTTCAGGATCATCGTAGAGTGCCCAGATTGGGTACGTTGGGTAGCTATGGGTTCACTCTACCGTAACCCACACTGGTCTTTCTCCTCGAGGGCGACATTTGCGCAACGGGCCATAACTCCCTTCAGGATCATCGTAGAGTGCCCAGATTGGGTACGTTGGGTAGCTATGGGTTCACTCTACCGTAACCCACACTGGTCTTTGGTCTTTCTCCTCGGGGGCGACATTTGCGCAACGGGCCATAACTCCCTTCAGGATCATCGTAGAGTGCCCAGATTAGGTAATTTGGGTAGCTATGGGTTCACTCTACCGTACCACTTTATTTTTGGGCATATTCTCCCACCACCTTAATTTATTTTTTTTCATTTTTCATCTTAATTTTTCATCGTGAACAACAAAGATAACAAGAAATCCATTGAGGATATCGGGTGAAGAATCGAACACTTCGTAGAGGATCGCCTACGCCTTTCATATGATAAATTCCGTTGCTCAAAAGCCGCCCCCGAGGAGAAAGACCAAAGACCGGTGTGGGTTACGGTAGAGTGAACCCATAGCTACCCAACGTACCCAATCTGGGCACTCTACGATGATCCTGAAGGGAGTTATGGCCCGTTGCTCATATGTCGCCCTCGAGGAGAAAGACCAAAGACCAGTGTGGGTTACGGTAGAGTGAACCCATAGCTACCCAACGTACCCAATCTGGGCACTCTACGATGATCCTGAAGGGAGTTATGGCCCGTTGCGCAAATGTCGCCCCCGATGAGAAAGACCAAAGACCAGTGTGGGTTACGGAAGAGTGAACCCATAGCTACCCAAATTACCTAATCTGGGCACTCTACGATGATCCTGAAGGGAGTTATGGCCCGTTGCGCAAATGTCGCCCCCGAGGAGAAAGACCAAAGACCAGTGTGGGTTACGGTAGAGTGAACCCATAGCTACCCAACGTACCCAATCTGGGCACTCTACGATGATCCTGAAGGGAGTTATGGCCCGTTGCGCAAATATCGCCCCCGAGGAGAAAGACCAAAGACCAGTGTGGGTTACGGTAGAGTGAACCCATAGCTACCCAACGTACCCAATCTGGGCACTCTACGATGATCCTGAAGGGAGTTATGGCCCGTTGCGCAAATGTCGCCCTCGAGGAGAAAGACCAAAGACCAGTGTGGGTTACGGTAGAGTGAACCCATAGCTACCCAAATTACCTAATCTGGGCACTCTACGATGATCCTGAAGGGAGTTATGGCCCGTTGCGCAAATGTCGCCCCCGAGGAGAAAGACCAAAGACCAGTGTGGGTTACGGTAGAGTGAACCCATAGCTACCCAACGTACCCAATCTGGGCACTCTACGATGATCCTGAAGGGAGTTATGGCCCGTTGCGCAAATGTCGCCCTCGAGGAGAAAGACCAGTGTGGGTTACGGTAGAGTGAACCCATAGCTACCCAACGTACCCAATCTGGGCACTCTACGATGATCCTGAAGGGAGTTATGGCCCGTTGCGCAAATATCGCCCCCGAGGAGAAAGACCAAAGACCAGTGTGGGTTACGGTAGAGTGAACCCATAGCTACCCAACGTACCCAATCTGGGCACTCTACGATGATCCTGAAGGGAGTTATGGCCCGTTGCGCAAATGTCGCCCTCGAGGAGAAAGACCAGTGTGGGTTACGGTAGAGTGAACCCATAGCTACCCAACGTACCCAATCTGGGCACTCTACGATGATCCTGAAGGGAGTTATGGCCCGTTGCGCAAATGTCGCCCTCGAGGAGAAAGACCAAAGACCAGTGTGGGTTACGGTAGAGTGAACCCATAGCTACCCAACGTACCCAATCTGGGCACTCTACGATGATCCTGAAGGGAGTTATGGCCCGTTGCGCAAATGTCGCTTGCGCACCTAATTTTGTCGTTGCGCAAATGTCGTTGCTCAAATTGCATACCCCGCCGACGGGCAAACCCTTGTTTTGTTGGCGCCCCCCCCCCCCCACTCGCACGCCCCACAAAACCCACAGGAACAAGCTTACGGGCTACTGGTAATGTAGCAATATTATTTCCACAATGACAGAGGTTGACGGCACCGTGGAACTTGATGCAGTAATCAAGTAGTTTCTCGAATCACTTCGATTTTATAGCATTACAATGTTGCATTTTTAGATGAAATCCGTGGACGACATCCTGAAAGAGTACGGGGTGAAAGGAATTTAGAGAGATCCGGTGGGCTGATTTGTTCCTTAAGTACACAACACGTATTCTCGATAACTAAAATAAATTTAGTTAAAAATACTTTTATACAGAAATAATTTGCATTTCCAAAAAAATCGTTTGACAATTGCATTTTCCGACTTGCAGATCGTGTACTGATGAAGTGAATCGCAATTGAATACATTAATCAATACCGATTCGATAAAATTCTTCGCAATATATGGAGTGTGTATGTCTGATATAATTCTCTGAATAATTTAATAATAGTTCATTAAACATTTATAGAGTCAACCCTGCTTATGGGGTGGTATTGTTCGGTGGCAAAATTTGCAATGTGCACAAAATTAGTGTCCGTGTCAGAAAGAATGCACTCACGCGGTACGAGCGGGGAGATAAATGTACATAGGAATGGAAAATATCTTCGATTGATTTCAGATGTGTTAGCATCCAACAATGACATCCCTATTTGCATCCTTCCCTTATTGATTCCTTCCTACTCATTCTCGAATTTTTGCCAGGCCACCCAAGCATGTCACAATTTGATCGCGAGATATCAGCTACTCATCTTGCATCTCCTTCTTTCCGCTATACTCGCGATACTAGGGTGGGCATTAGTGATGCCAAAACGGCGCGCGCTCTCCCCGTTTTACACGGTCTCTCGCTCTGTCTGACCGGCGAGAGAGCGTATGAAACGAGGAGAGCGCGCGCCGTTTTGGCATCACTAGTGGACATGATACGATAAAAATATACATATTTATGTGAATGTTTTCGATGATTAACAACGGCTGGAAGATCAATGAGGAGTATTACGGCAAGGAAATTTTCGAGGTCATGCGCATGGGAGGGGGCGACGTAAGGAATTTTAAGGCAACGAACATGAAAATATTTTCAAAGACACCCGAGATATACCTGAAATTCCATCCTCGAATCCGCAACGAATCCTCGAGCCAAAACATTCATTTTCTCAAGCATACTTTCTGAAAAGACTGTGTACTGATCTGCAACATGCGATCACTAAAACACGAATGCAAATGCGATACGTTTAACAGGAATGTAGTCGAATTGGCATGGCTAAGCACTGTGTGTTTTGTGGTTGTCTGAGTTGTCAAAGGTCTATTCGCAGAAGCCCCTCCCTCGATGAATCGAGCCTACAATTTTTGACTACACGTTTATCAAAGTCATGGATCTGGCCGACTTTCTCTTCGTCCAGTTACCAACCCTATTTCTGCTTCAGCTACTCCAAAATGCGCTAACTATATTCCTCTTAATTTTTGTAGTCTATTCAGTGACGTATACAGCAATTCATGATAACTGCAGGTTCCCCTTCCTTACATGCTAATCGCTCCTTCAGAAAGAAATATGCAGGGCTTTGATTTTGATCTCTGCTTTTGGATTCATTATTGTTGTCGTCAATCACCTAATCAGGATAGTTCCATTCATTTCGACAGGGGAATTCATGTATATCTCGACTCCAAAATCACACGATTTGAGTAAGATCACTCGCCGATTGATTGATACATAGATGTTGGAAAACGAAAAAAACGCACGGACTTAGCAGCACTCCACTACTACGCCTCTCCGATCCACGATTTCGGATACTTTCTCACTTCATCTTCCGAGTTCGCCATAGTCATTGAACGTCTAATTGCTTGCATCAAACAACGAATGTAAGTAATTTGACGCCGGAGATGTGAGAGAACCGGACAAATCGGGGCAAAAAACATCTGATGAAGATGAAAAATGAAAACAATAGAAAAAATAGGAAACAAGCTGATGTTCAGATGAAAAATAGTTGACTTTCCAGTTATGACCAACATGGATTCGCCCATAAAATTATGGCGCCTGTGATTATTTTCATCTCCATTTTCGCTGCTGTAATGACTATTTGCTTATACTGGTGTGAGTCATGGTAAAACCTCTTAGTTGCCTCTTAGTTTTGGCAATTAGGGACGAGGTAGCGAATCAATTATGTCTCACAATGTCGTCTTCAATTCAGTGGGCCTCTTCATCCCTACCATCATCTTCAGTCAGTGTCTGGGCTATGCTACCGCTGTTCTCGCCTTCTTCTGTCATCGTTATAGCGACGGGAGCTACCGTAACCTGATGGCCTCGACACTGTCGACAAAGTATCAGGTGACATATATTCGTCATTCGGCAGCTTAATAAACCGTTCTTGAAAAACCGATCGTCTCAAAAAAGGGGGTGTTCCAATACTTGACATCGACAATCTACTTGCAGATCCGCGAAGTTTCCGTGCTAACACACGCATTAGTACTAATTACATTCGGTTCTGTTATTATCAAATTGCTGATCGCAGCTGAAATATGGTGCGCGAATATATTCTTTATTTGCGGACAAGACATTGGGCATTTTGCATTTGGAAGGAAAAACAACAAAATACAGTATCAAACACAACAAATATAAACTTGCTCAGGTGCGAGTTCATATTACGACTGGACCTTCCCTACATGCTGAAAGTATCCGGCTACCAAATGGTATGTTGAAATATTTGTGGATGTTGGAGTAAAAGATGAATAACTATGGCTTGCTCAGATGTTCACAATGATAGGCACGCTCTGGTGCGCGCTGCTACTAACTCGACATAGGCAAGCATAGAAATTAGTCAGGGGGAAAGCCACGCGTGATCTCTTGTTATGATGTTAAATGTCATGTTTTTCACGGCGAACTTACATCGTGGCGATGGAATTGTAGTCTGTCAGACTCTCCCTATATCAATTCTCGCGAGCAAAATATCGGCCATGCATGTGATATTTCGCGCTTCTTACCCATACTTCGAAAATAAACAAAAAATAGTTGAGTTACATTCTTATGAATTCGATAATGAATAATTATCTGCATGGGGTCTTCGGCATCGCTCTGTGAATCTTATACGACGCGTATTCTGCCGTCGATGAAATTACGAGACATCTGGGAAAATATTTCCCGAAATCGATTTGGCGAGGAAGAAATCGATGCACACGAAAAGGCACTTTGATATGCTCAAGGATGATTGGAAGTGAATTTGAATAATGATTTGTATAAACGACGTTTAGTGCAATAATATACAAATTAATTCGTATTCTGACTGACTTTCATGTCCGCGTGCAATCACCCCATGAGCCAGTATATGTCGCATGGGCGATTCCAGCTATAATTGCATCATTGCAATCTAATAGAGGCGATCTCATGTTGTTGCTTACGCTTATCGCGATTTCGTCCGAAAACACCTGGCAATTCACTAAACATCGAGAGAAGATCGAGAGAGTGAGAGGTTCGTGGAGGACACGGACATCGAGCATAGAGTGAGAGAACGAGAAGATCGCGGAGAAATGAGGGGGCATGTTGTTTTCCGGTCCATACTCCCTCTCCCTCCCGATTGTTCACCTTCTCTTCATCTTGCTCACTACTGAGTCTCCTTCACACTAACAGGCATGGGCACTAGGAATGCCATTACTATTTCATGACCGATTTATACAATAAGGTGCTTCAAATTGAAATTGACAAGCTTCAAATTGACAGAGCACAATCGCGGGCGCTGATTTACGGTTGTCAATCATCGAAACTACCATCTCTTGTTCCACTGTTAAATGGTGTTCCGAATAAATTTTGAGCAATGCTTATGTAATTGTTGATTCCGCTGAGTACCTTATCTAGGGGAGTCATCTCGATGCTATTGTTTTCATTCCGGATGCCTTACCCGATCCACTCCATTTAGAATGTACCATTTCAGAGACCAGTCACCATGGGCGAAATCACGCTGAACACCAATTACCTCAATACTAACAGGTACTCATCACCAAGGGCATTTTAAATTGCGTCACAACTAGGCAATACCCTCACGATAAATAATCACTTTGGCGTTCCTTATATGAGAGCGTTTGCCTAAAAGTCGAGCAGATTCGAAATATTTTGGCACAGCAAAAAAAGTCAATTTTCTAATTTTGAGTGAGTTGGGGTTATCGATGGTGCTGAAGAAGATAGGCGTACTCATTTTGTACGTAGGCTCCAGACGACGTTGCGTCGAATTCACATTTTGAGGCTTTCCACAGCTCAATTGAGCGCAAAAATTAGTGGAACAAGTTTTCTGGGGTGAAATTTTATGGCGAACATGTCTGTGTATTTCAATTATCATAATTTTCTAATTAAAAAATAAAAATTCAACTTTTCGCTCCATCAAAAGCGAGCTTAGCAAATACATGGATGGAACCGCTGTGACGAGAGGAGTTCAAGTATGTAATATCATCTGAATGCGGCATCAAACTTTTGAGAAATGTTGCAAATAGTGCTTCGTTTGAACCAAATTTGGCGTGTTATCGTCCGATCTTCCCCCTTCACTTGACCTCAGACCCTCTGGCTGTCTCCTCCTCTGCTTCTATCTCACACCCCCTGGAAGTTTCAGTGCATTCCCTCGTCCAACCTCGCGTTTCATCTGTTTTGAGAGCAGTTATTTTTAGTTTTCTCAAAAGTTTGACACGCCAAATTTGGTTCAAACGAAGCACTATTTGCAACATTTCTCAAAAGTTTGATGCCGCATGCAGATGAAATTACACACTTGAAATCCTCTCGTCACGGCGGTTCCATCCATGTATTTGCTAAGCTCGCTTTTGATGGAGCGAAAAGTTGAATTTTTAATTTTTTAATTAGAAAATTATGATAATTGAAATACACAGACATGTTCGCCATAAAATTTCACCCCAGAAAACTTGTTCCACTAATTTTTGCGCTCAATTGAGCTGCGGAAAGCCTCAAAATGTGAATTCGACGCAACGTCGTCTGGAGCCGGAAGCTCTAGGTACAAAATGAGTACGACTATCTTCTTCAGCACCATCGATAACCCCAAATCACTCAAAATTGGAAAATTGACTTTTTTTGCTGTGCCGGGCTCTGATCGAATCTTCGGCAAACGTCCTCATATTGCCTTCAAATTAATACGTCCGTTCAGAACGTCTTCGAAGACATTTATCTTCGATTTTATCTCTGCTGTGTTTGGTGATGTCGGCTCTATCACAGATATGATCAAAGAACACATACACAATCACAAATACATACATTCCCAATGCTAAATATAGACGAAGACGTCTGTACGTACTTTGATGGCAGCAAAGACAACACTAAAGATATGAAATTCCTGCGTCTCACCCCACATTATAGAGGCGTCATCAAGATCCTCCAAATCGTCTTCGGATTAATCATTTGTTCGTGCTCTGCGGAAATTGGTAAGATGACGTCGATATCGATTACAGTAATCCAAGAGTTCACTGGGTCCTGTATTTTGTCACATATGATATCTTCCGCGCAACGTTGGTAGTTTGTCCCTCAGGATCTCGAAAGGAGAAAATTTAAAAAAAAGTGAATCATCAAACATTTATTTATTATTAATTCCACACGAGTCTAATAAATCCATTGCTGTGAGTAATGCGAAATTACCAACAACAACACGATTTTTTTTATTGATAAGGACGGATCCTGAGGGGCAAACTATTATACCAATGGGTGACTGCCCTGGTGCTTGACCCAACCGAACTTCTGGAATAATCTATCAGGTGGGGCGGCCGTTCGTGCTTCGGCGAGGGACGACTGGGCTTCTGCTCGGGCCTTCTGCTCTAGCCACATAGTATCTCGAACTCACTTTCTTCTGCAGGTCTCAACTTTGTCGTTGTCATCATCAACATCGTTCTTTTCACACTCAATTTGCTCAGTGTCGCCTCGCTCCCACTTGTCAGTCAACTAACGTTCCCGCCAAAATTCGAAATCAAATCCCTACCGTAACCGGGGAAATCGTGTCAGGAGAAACTGTACTCGGCGGTTGCGAGCGTGCTCTTCCTAATCGCCTCCGTCCTGCTGATCTGGTTCGTCATCGAGAACAGCTCAGGATTGCTCATTGGCGCGACCGTAAGCACTTTGATCCCCCCAATTCCCAAATGTTATGGCAAATTCGTCACGTAATTATCAATACAATTGACAAGCAAATGGGACAACACGAAGCTGCGGAAATTGGTCGGAAAATTGCGATAGGATGGAATAAGTTTTTTTCTAAAATCTAAAAATGAACATTTTGAGGTGCTGATCATGTTTGAATGCTTCTTCTCCCTCTGGGACTACCAGATCCTTCACTCCAGATTTTCCACGTAATTCGAAGGAAGCGAGAAAGAAAAGGAAGTGACAAACAAGACATTGAACATACAGTAGCGTCGGAAAGTCACCGGGCACTTTTTGAATTTGTTGCAACTTTTTGCCCAGGAAAGGCATCATACTGGTACTAAGGTACCAAATTCATCGGACATTATGGTCATGGTATTATGGTATGTCGTCATTTCTTAATTATTGCGTAACGATGACGCAATCAATCGTCACTTTTTCAAAACGGCATTTTTCTTACATATATTTTTTCCTGCTGGCCAAACTTTCTGAGGTTGGAGATATGACCGAGGCCTACCCAGAAAATTTTTTTGAAAGTGCTGCGCGGTCGCACTTTGGCTGCAGCCAACAGGGTACTAAATTCAGATCTCGGCTTCTACACTAGCTAGAGACTCGTTCAAAGCATCAAAATGATCGTAATCACAAATCCAGACGATCCTGAGAATAAGGATCGGTCAACATTTCCACTCACGGCACCAACAAATCTCTTTTTTGCACGCTCATTTTTTGGACATTCATTACTTTGTGGGTATTTTCTGGAAAAATCTGCTTTTTATGTGAGAATGTTCAAAATGTATTAAGAGACCGTCCTCCAGATAACGTAATAACTGTGCAGGGGTCCACGGATGGCCAAAAATTCGATAAATCCCAAACTTTTTTTGTGAAGTGTGGGTGCCGAGTGCTGATTGACGGCTGTAATGACTAAGGCTTGGGGTCGATTTTGAAAAAGTTACAGGCACCCCCTACTTTTGGGGTCGAAAAGTTCGATATCTCAGAATTATGGTAATTATAGATTGTCTGGTGTATTTTTAATGTGCTTTATATATAGTAGATAATATTTTCTTCCGAAATACGATGAATGCGTGAACAACAATCGTATTTGAATCAATCTCACTATACCTCGTATTTCGGCAATCGTCTAGTCATTCTACACTCCAGTCATTCGGTCGAAAGAGTGTGGGCAATGAATACACTATGTTACGCATTAAAATCTCTAAATCTCACCTCCCATTTCATCTCGACGACGTTGACTGCAAATGAGCAGACAAGCAGGAATGTAACGAAGCATGAAGCGATCATCACTCCTGCTAGAATCGTCAGCGAGCAGTAACTTTGAGAGAGGGTAGATGTGAGGAAGTCGAGGGCATTGCCAACTTATGTACTGCTTTGCAAGTTGTTTCCAGGGATGTGCATGTAAATCAGTGTCATGAATGAAATAATGAATTTATCAGTATCGCTTTCTGGGCGCTGATCAGGGTAATCGCTCTCGCCAATCTTCATTGTCGATACTCCACCAGTTCGGACCAATCAATCGCTTCAAGTCATTGCGCCATCGTTCCTTCGGTCTTCCTTGTCCTCGCATGGTCAAATAGTCGTAAGGTGTCCATATCGTCAGCCTTCTTGCCCATCTATCGTATTTCATATTTCTTATCTTGTTCGCCCATACTAGCTTTCTTCTTGCAGCTTCTCTGACCCAATCCTTGATTCCAGTTGCTCTTCTCACTCTTTCATTGCTCCATCGATCTTGCCATCTTACTCTAAGCATTCTTCTATCCATCTTTCTTTGTGCTACTGCGAGAGCCTCTTTGTCACCAGTACGCAGCGACCAAACCTCACATCCATATAACACACATGGTGTGATACATGAATCGAAGGCTCTTCTTTTCGATTCAACACTAACAAGGCGATGTCGAAGAAGTTCACTTATTTTCGACCATGCATTCCAACCAGCTTGAATCCTCCTCTTAATTTCTTTGGGATTATCTAGCGGGAGGGAAATCCATCTGCCAAGGTACTTCCCACCGTCCTTATATTCAAACTGGATGTTATTGATTGATATTGGTTGTCTATTATGTGCATCTTCAGTCAATAGCAATGTCTTTCCGTCGTGCACTAGCAATCCCACAGTTCCACTTGCATCGATCAACTTCTCCATCATTCTCATAAGTTCGCTTCTACTTCTAGCCACCACCACAACGTCGTCCGCATAAGAAAGTGTAGTCATTCGGACTCCATTTACCATTATTCCAAGGTTTTCCCAGTCAATTTGATCCAAAGCCATTCGAAGGGTGCAGTTGAAAAGCTTGGGGCTGATCGTGTCTCCCTGCTTCACACCTCGTGCAACTTTTACTTCGACCAGACTCTCGTTGACTTGGATTTTAGTAACAGTTGATTGGTACAAACGGCTTAGGATATCGATGAGCTTAGGGTGGATACCATTGATTGATAGTGCCTTCCATACAGCATTCCACTCAATTGAATCGACTATTGCAGTCTACTAATGCGATATGAATTGGCATGTTGTATTCGTGGCTCTTCTTAACGAGTTGGCATACTGTATGAATATGATCAATAGTACTGTAGCCATATCGAAATCCAGCTTGACTTGAATCTTCAGCTAACTCAAGAATTGGCGATATCCGATTCAATATTGCTTTTGTAATGACTTTTTGGACAACTGTGAGTAAGGCGATAGGACGGAAATTAAATATGTCGCTTGCTTCTCCGGACTTGTAAATCAAGGAAATTCGAGCAATCATCATTTCAGGTGGAATATCACATCCACTGATCATATCATTTAGAAGTTTCGTGATCAGAGGAGAGATTGTATCGCGAGAGAGTCTCAGCATATCAGGTAAAATTTTGTCAGTACCAGCAGCATGTCCATTCTTTAAAGAGTCAATTGCCGTAGATATTTCGTTATATTGGAATTCGGGGAGATAATCTATTTCGGCAGGTTTGCATCGTATAATCATTACTTTCGGTGAATATAAATTCTCGTAGAAATCTTTCACTTGTTCCTCAGTAGAAACTTGCGATAAGAACCCAGTCTGATCTTTCAGTAGAAATCTCTTTTTTGTTGGTTCATGAGCTCTCAAAACTTTTGTAACTCCTTTTCCTCGTCGTATTGCTTCTCTAAGATCATCCTCTTTTGACTTTTTAATATCATTTTGCAAACTTAAGCGCGCTTCCTGACAAGCAGTAACATATTCATGGGCCTTCAGAGGATCTGATCTCAATTCACATCTTCGTCGTGATAAAGCTTTGGTTTCAGTTGAAAATTCCGATCTTCTCTCCTTCTCTTTCCAACAATCTGTTGCCGTCAGATTCGTAAGCGTAATTATTGATTGATAAGCTGCTTTCGTCTCATTAGGAATAGGGATGAGCACATCTGACAATGCTGACGCGTTTGCTCGATACTCATTTCTGTCAAATGTCTTCGTTGCTGAGCGGTTCATTCTCCATTTCGTAACTCCTTCAATTTCCAGCGTCATTCTCACTAATCGATGGTCCGTATCGTATTCGAGTCGATTGACTACCGTTGATTTGACGATAGGTGCAGAGGGAGGGCCATTGAGAAAGTCTAGTTGATGTTTGACGTCTCCTCCAGGACCCCTCCATGTCCATCTTCTGTTCATGCGGGATGCATGCCACGTATTCCATACTATCATCTCGAGTCTTGAGCACAATTCGATTATCCTTCTTCCACGATCATTCATCTCGGCATAGGTATAATGACCGACGATGCTTTCAATTCCCAGTTCTCTCTTCACTCTTCCATTCAAATCTCCCAGTACAAAAGGCGTGTATCCATCGGGCGCTTTCTTGACTGCGGACTCCACTTCATCGAGGCATTGATCGTAAACGTCATCTGTTGAAGCACTTGTCGGAGCATAAACGAGGACTAGGTGGAGCTTCTTCGATGGAATAGTAAGAATCGCTAGTCTGTCATTAATTGCTCTGAATTTGGATTAATTTGCTAGTTTTGATTTGACCAGAAACGCAACTCCTCGATGAGCGGAGACTCCACCCGAGTGGAACATAACAGATTGGCAAGTGGGTAGACTCACGGAACCATGACCAGCAACACGCGATTCAGTTAGTCCGATAATATCATAGTTGATTTTTGACATTGCACGATCGAACTCCAGAAGGCGAGATTTCGATGACAGGGTCCTCACGTTTAGGGTTCCGATGACGAATTGGCGTTTGTGACTATCCATCTTGGTGTACCTCCCCTACCGCACCACCGGTTTCGTGGGGAGGGCCGGGAATGGGAGGGAGAACGGAGCGAGCGACTGCCCGTCACCCTCGCAAAGAACCGGACGGCAGGGCCGTAGCGGGTAGCATGGAGGGGAATCTACCTGAATTAATTTCAATTATATGTTTTTGGATTTACGAGCCCTTACTTTCAACCGATTCTCATATGTTTCGAAGTATTCAGTGAGTGCATCGATACTATCTTTAGCGCACATTAGGTCAAGCCTCTATTGACAATATTCCTATCACAAGGTAAAGTCAAATGCTCCGTCGTGCGAAAATAGAATTACTTTTGTTTCGACATATGCTCAACGGAAATCAGACATTTGACTACTATCATGCCATCATTGTCTAGCGTGGTATTCGTAGTTTTCAAAACACTATTGAACCCTGACATCCTGTGAACGATGAGGCCAAACTGGTGCTACTTTAAAATTGCAGTTCTGCTCAGCATGATGACACAAATTTTAATTCACCATATGTTCGAAACAACATGTATAGGCACCCCAATTCTACACATACATGAAGCTACATCTATATTGAGTTTATATTCTCGTTTTGGTCCATGGATCAAAAGTCCTTTCAAAGACTACAAAACTCAATTTTATCTCATGGATATTTGGTTATGGAAATGACCATTTTCGATGCATCTTTGTTTTAAGCATCGATAGATGATCCGACATTTTAAGGTTAAACACACAAGCTACCTTTCACATACCATATGTGAAAAGAGAAAAATTCGGGAATGCCTATTTCGTCAGGAGATTGGAACTTTTCGAACACTCCAGAAATTGAATTTTTGGCCATTTTTGCCGTTTGAAGATTTTTTCCAAAATAATGTTGCGTTGAAAGAGGAATGAGACCTGCGCTTAAATATTTTTATAATAGTGTGCCCCAATAGTGATTGAGTGTAGCGCCCCTACATAGAAGTCAAGATCTTTGATGCTTGGATCAGGAGTTCTGGTCGTTGGAGCAGCATTGCATCGCTCATGTTCGAATTTCCAAGCCTGTTTTTCGGAATTCCGCAAAGTAAGCGCATGTTCCTGCACACTGTTAGAAAGATCAACTTATGGGCTTTCCATTTATGTAAAATAAATGGTGCCGCAATATTTCTCCGCTGAATGCTAGCTGATCAAAAAAATGGAAAATTTGAAGGAAAATTTATTTGGAAACAAACGTCAGTTTTTCGGATACTCTAAAGCCATGAGGTAATTCTAATATATGACAGTGAAGTTCGAGTGTACCCTTACATAATGCCTTGGAGTCACACAATTATCTTTCACTGGAAAAATTTTAGACGACATCGAATTGTACACTCCAAAAGGGAAAAGACTTATGGACCAACCTAATATATGTATATATTTTCTAGAGTTCGAGAAATGAAACCACTATCTCTTCATTCTACACACTATCTCGTCGTTCCACCGGCCGAGAGAGTGTGTGAAATGAAGAGACGTTGACCCGAATTACGAACTCTAATATATTCGACTAGGTCCGTACCACGATGCACTTGGTTTTCGCTGGGCACATCTTCTTCTGCTCGACAGGGCACTCATTATGCCTACCAATGCCATTCTGAAGCGCGTATTTCCCGTTCTTTTGCATTACTTTTGGATTAAATGAAAGTAATGACAACACATAGAAATAATATTTTCTCCCGACATACGAGTCTCACTAGGAGCAATGGTCTCGCTCTCTCCAAGCCGAACACTCTCTCTTCGGTTAGACAGACGAGAGAGCATGCAAATCGAGGAGAGTCAGACCGTTACTCCTCACTAGCGCTCGTAGTTCGGGTAATCATGTCTTCCTTCAACACTCTGTCTCTCCAGTTGTCCAGTCGAAAGAGGTTTGGAAATGAATACACAATTGTACGAATTACAAAATCTCACCGGTTCATTCATCTCGACGACGTGGACCGCGATCGAGTAGAGAATCAGGGATAGCACGAAGGAGGAGGCAATCATGTTCTCCGAATATTTCGTGGCAAGTAGATGATAGACAATGGACAGCAGAGTAGTGGACAGCCAAGATATATGTATCATTTTGCAAGTTGTTTCCAGAATCATGTAAGTGTAAGCAATGTTTGCAAAATATGCAAGAGATGACCGAGAATGGAATGGACAGGGAAGTACTGTATCATGGTAAGCGGATTTCCTGCAGTTTTTGCAACATTCGCGAGCCATTTCAGGAATTTGAAAATGCCTTGCAACATCTGCCGTGCAATTGGTGCAGATTCGCGATACATATATTTTTGCAAGCATTGTTTGCGTAATATGCTATGCAATTTTGCTAGCTTGCAAGCACGCATTATCTTCATGTACAGATCGCGTCCTGCCTTGCGTATATTGCAGAATATTTGTTTTGCTTACGTCCAATTCTCTTCTACGTAAATGAGATATGTTAGTAACAACGCCATTTTATTAACGTTATGTGCAATAGTGACACATAAACATTCACGAAAATGTGATGGTAAGGAGAACAATTCTGATCATGTTCCGACTAGGAATTGATAATTTTTATTTGCGGCCTGGAGTAGACAACCACTGAGTCCATTACTTTGCTAGAGGGTTTCTGAAAAACAAAGCGATCATGTGATGCCCAAATAGTTTGATTTCGCGCTAATCTACTACAAATAGCAACTAAATTCGCTTGAGATCTGCTACATTATTGTCAAAAACAATATGGGCGTTACAAGTTACAATGTTAGATTTAGTAAAAAAAGTTGTTTGTGTTGAGATTTCACCTACCCGCATAATCCGCTGTTTCAGTATTCTCCTGTAGAGCGGAGTTGTGGAGATAAGTACGAGCGATTCCAGCGATGAATGACAGGAGAAAATGAGGAGGAGCAGAGGTAGAAGCGCTGTACATACAGGTGGAAATTATAAATCTTGAAAAGGCAGCTTTGTCGGATGTTTCGAGTTCGGATGAGTTTGAGTAATTCGGGCAATTGTAGTATCTCCGTTTTCCAAATTTTCTAAACCTGTCGAATGGCGAGAGAGCGAGGGAAATGATGATACGAATACCCGAATTTCGAACTCAAGTCGGTGTTTTGCTTAGCAACATCAATATTTTTTTGTTTCATTCATTCATTTATTTTGTTAGGTGACGTTGCAAGAAAGCAACGGATGTTTGCCCACGCATCACATAACTCATTGTATTGGCTCACTCTGACCGACTTGGGTATCAGGTGATTGCTAAAAGTATGGAAAATTCTTGATTTGTTTAAAGTATAAAAGTTCTTGAATCTCATCGCATAATATATCTTACTAAAAATCGCTCGCTTTCATTTCATTTTCTTTGTACTCGTGTTTCTGTCTGAGCCGCATAAATAATATTGAAAACACTCACTCCTGTCTCCCTTGTTCGCAATCTTTCCGGCGAAGTACACTATCCCGGGAACAACTCTGGAGAAGATCTCGACCAGTGCCTTAACATTAGAATTCGATAAACAAGCCTTCTTAACTCCTTTTCAAACACTATCTAGACCGGCTGAACGTTGATGTATGCTAATTGTAGATACGCGGGCCCGTTTATCGAACTCTAATGTTGATTCTGGTATGGTATACAATGCAAATATTATTAGTTTTTTTTTTCTGAGAAAGCTTCTATTTATAAGTGATCGTCGTTAGCGCTATACTAACATGATGTTATGAATAACCTTGAGTGCAATAGTAACAACAAACAATTCGTAATTTCACAGTTTTAAAGTTGTCATTCATAAAAATCTTGTGACGAACCCTGCTTGAAATACTTAGAAAACATGCAATCAAACGAACACGCAGTCCCCTAATCATTTAAGCAATCACGAAACCAACCTGCATAATGAGTACTCGCGCCATTGTCTTGTGATGAGCTCGTGTTTTCTGGTTCATTATTGATGCAAGGCGGAGGTTCGAATACGTATTACGAATGAGCTTATAAGATATAAAATCTTGTTATGATAATAAATAACAATCTTAGATATTCGTAGCTAGTTGAGTACAGTCTCCTAGTTCATTCAACGACGATTTGCATGTTTCCAAAAGGCACTAGGTCGGATGATCACCGTCCGGATGATATCCAAAACTGGTCTCCAGTATGTTCACATTAGGTTTCCTAACTTGTAAGTGCCAAAAATGCTTCTGTGAAAGTTCTACAGAAGAGTCCATTGGTTTTGCTTTGGTTGTCTTTCATAAAGTTATAATCCGAAATCGTGCCTACTAACCACGGCTATGATCAGTGAGAAGACGAGGAGGAATGCAATGATTGTTGAGTAGAAGTAGGCAAGAGTTGAGTAGGCAAGAGTGCATTCATATCATAGCAGGCGGCACGGTCGATGAGGTACTGTGGGACGGCAGGAGGGAGGAACTGAAAAGACAATACACTCTGCATCAGAAATGTCACAACATAAGATCTTCCCATGTTTGCCATTTTCCTACGAGGGATAATTGAAAATATGAGAAGATAAACACTTCCTGTAGCACGATTGTTGAAAGGAAACTGACCTCATGATAGGCTGAAATGTTTCCGGGAGGCTCGATTGCTAGCTGAAATATGATTGGTTTTTCGCAGAATACTCTTGTGACAAAACAACGCATAGCCGGAAAAAAATTTACATGCAATAAGCAAGGAAGTAAGCAGCTGGTCAATATGGCGGTGAAAATCATCATAAACTGGGTAGTACCACGCATTGACCAACGAGAACCGGGCAATAAAACAGTCTGAATTAGATATGTTTGAATAATAACATTAATTGCTGGTTGTCAACGATTGATGGATATAATAATGTTGTATTAACGTTGTATATGTATAATATTAACTCTGGAGAACCATACCTGATGTCTCGATATGGTGCATGCGAGGAAAGCAGGTAACGTGAGTGCAAAGGCAAGAATGTAAATGTTCTAAATTATTTTCAGTTCTATAAAATTTAGATCATGCCAGACTCACGCAATACACAGCGAAAGATCCCGGGATGTTTAGCAAAGGTTGAAACCTGAAAATTAATTCAGATCATGGAAGTTCACGATTTTAATTTTGTTTTTAGATAAGTTGGACATAAAGGTGGGCACTGAAACTTGAAAATCATTCAAACCTGGCAGCACATGTAAGTACGATTATCACAGGGTCGAAATTTGCGTGAATAATAATGTCGTCACCTCCTGCACCTCTACCCGCAATCCAATAATCATCGGCAATCTGCGATTCGAATTCGTCGATAGCGCCACCTATCTCGGAGGAAGAACAGCTCTTCCCTTGGATCATTCCGACGAAATAGAACACCGGATTCGATTAGGGTGGCTGGCCTGGAGTAAGCTCTCGCACCTCCTATCTTCTCGAATTCTGTCCATCAAGATCAGGAGGAGAGTCTTCGAGAGCTGCATCACGGCTACAGTTCTCTATGGGTGTGAAGTATGGGCTCTGAGATCTAGCGAGAAGGAGAGGCTGAGAGTCACCCAGAGGAAGATGGAAAGAAAGATGCTTGGAGTCACGCTAAGGGACAGATGGAGGAATGACCGCGTGAGAGGGATTACCAAGCTGAGAGACTGGAATGAGGAAGGATTGAAACGAAAAGCGCGCTGGGCCCTCAAGATCAGAAGAATGGGAGTGGAACAGTGGAGCCGTGCGACAACTGTCTGGACTCCATTCAATAGGACTCGTCCCCCCGGAAAGCCTCGCGCGCGATGGAGAGACGACCTATCCCGAGCTATTGGCAGCCATTGGTGGAGTGCAACTTATGAAGACTACCGACCTATCATCTTCTGAGCGTTTCCGCCTGATAAGATAAATTGATTGATTGAATAATGTCGCCGAGTAGAGAGAGAATCTAAACTTAGTGAATATACAAGTTATCATATTTTCGAACAAACAGTTATCGAGCACGTACAATTATCGCTGCCAAAAGGGCCGAGTATCGTCGGCTTATTTTCTGACTGGCTGAGTATATCAGGGACAACGCAAGCGCAGCGAGTGCAGTTGACAGTGCGACAAAGCAGAGGCGAGGCCATCGAACAAGCTGGTAGACAGCGTCCGCCATTTACTTTAATTTCCTGAAATATGCACATTTCAACGAAAAACTCATTAATGTAAACATCAAAATATATTAGAAGCTACAAGGAAAAAATGGTAAGTAACAGAATATTGTAGGTTGTAAATGAAAATCGTCAAAGACGCAGAGGCGAGGCCATCGAACAAGCGGGTAGACAGCGCCCGCCATAGTGCCCTGTGTATGGAAGAGATGTATGCATGTCAGCACAATGCACAGTATTTAACGATACCCCAATATAAAAGAAGAAAAAAAGGTATTCAATTATTCTTA
The DNA here is from genome assembly GCA_036245805.1 of Pristionchus mayeri. Lineage (NCBI taxonomy): Eukaryota > Metazoa > Nematoda > Chromadorea > Rhabditida > Neodiplogasteridae > Pristionchus > Pristionchus mayeri. The sequence continues at coordinate 38,650,306 of BTRK01000002.1, read as the reverse complement.
GTGGTAAATAAAAAATGTAGAGACGACAATGTCAGGGATTTCCGAGAATGAATATATGAAAACACTGTTGTAGGTAAGGTGGTTAGATAATACAACCTGCTTTCACAGCGAACAACTTCCTAGGCAAGCAGGTGGATGTGTGATGATTTAACAATTCCCCGGAACCCCTGCTTAATGATTGGAGCGCGATATTACCTATTTTCACCAAAAGCATCGGATGAAAAGGGAAGCACGAAATGTGTACTATTCACGTTTGAATTGACGAAAATCAAAATTTGTGTAGGCAAATTTGTTTAGGTATTTGTCTGACACTTGCTGAAAATACAATATCCTGAAGCTGTGATTGTTTACTTACTCTTCCCTCTCTCCGAAATTCAAGCTTTCTCGCCTTTCGCTGACTTTTCTCGCAGATTTTCATCGACCTTTTTCATCGAGCTCGTTGAAAAGTTCGTGAACTTTTCTTCGAAGTGGTTTGATAAAAACGTTCTCTCCTGCCCATATCATGTCTATATTTTCTATATATTCTCGAACATTCTGCAATTGACGAAGCGCCCTTCTGGTGAACGATAAATAAAATAATAAATAAATCGAATAAAGCTCGGTGTTTTGTGAGGTAACAGTTTTTACGCACCTCAGAAGTTCGCGAACTTTTTATGCAACTTTTCTCGCACATTTCTGACAGATTAAACGGGTCGATCATGTCATCTCGACCGTTCCGTAGAGTGTGTAGCTTAAGAAAAGATTGACGGAATTGCGAACTATGGATTACAGACGACTAATTCGACCCCGCGCTGGACCATGCGAATTCGTGCGCATCACAAAACGCCTAAAACAACCAAAAAACAACAAATTTTCCCTCTTGATCTACGATCTACACCTTTAGACGATTTATCTCAAGGTAAATATTCGGCCCTATCGTGTTAAGCGTTTCCCCATCAAACCAGGCAGAGCCAAATACTCCACATATCGACGCTGTACACTATAGTGTCCCACCCTATTCAGTTCAAGATCCCAGAAACTAGCCAGCGCAACTGTGATTCATTTCAAGTTGTTGAAATCATAGCCCCACCCACCCCAATGAATCCGAATCCGCGCACTTTTGTACGTTAGCGATTCAAATATCTTTACCGTCAACGGCTACCTGAATATCCAAAATGGCTTAATCACTGGCTCTGATTCTGAAGAATCCTAAAATACTTGTGGAGTCACTGGTTATACCATCAGAGATTGGGATGTATTATACATCAATACATCAGAGATTGGGATGCATTTTACTCAACATTTAAGTTCCCGCTCGTTTTTGTCACTCCTGGCGTCAATATCAATAAGGAGTATTACATGAAGCTCATCCTCAGAGACGCGCCTTTACCCTGGTCCATTTCAACTTTGATCTATGCCACTAGACCTTTAATCAAGATTATGTTATCATTCACAATAAGAAGTAGCGTCTGGATACCCATTGACCCGAATAATCACTCAGAATGATTGGCCCTCGAACGCCCCCGATCCCAAACACCCGACTTCAGTATTTGGATGTGGTGTAAGCCAAGATGTCCTCTACCAAGAACTCGACACTAATCTCCCTCAAGGCCGCCCATCTCAAAGCATGAGACGAAATCGATGAAATTTCTTGCGGGAATTGACAGTTGGATATGAGAATAGACTCAAGATCTGAAATGAGGTTCCATCGAAATTAATTAGTATGTTAGTATTGCCTATATTGCTGATAAACTTTACTCTGCACCAGATCGCTCAAGTCCCATTCTGAAGCTGGGAATGCTATGAAAAGAGTTGTCCGGGTAATTATGGCGCACCCTGTATATACAAATTGTTACAACCCTGAACTAATTTGAATTTTTCTCGAGAATGAAGAAAAGAAACAGTAATTAGATATATGAAGATTTTAATCGAATTGAAATATCATTGCATATCTAACGCATTCACTTGGACAACCAGGAAATATTGAATCTTCGGTCGAATGTGTAATCCATTTTTGATTTTCTTGTGCCACACTCTGTTTTCACTGGCAACTTCTCGAATCAGGCTAATATTCAAATGTTTGCCTTCGTGGATCAGTATAAATGCACAGGGGCAACACACATTGTCACTTGCATCGGTTCTTCTCTTTTTCTCTCTTCTTCTCGTTTGCTTTCCTGTCTACTCTCACCTTTTCAGATACCTTTCTAATTCAAGTGATCGTATTTTCATTCTAAACACTCTCTCAACCGATCTAATGATGAGCGAGTGTGGGAAATGACGAGACAACTACCCGAATTACGAACTCTACTTTCAGGGAGAAAATGGTCTCGGCTCATCTGGGTTTACTCGTTCTCATCACGTCTTTCTATCTCTCTTCTGCTGCGCCAATGATCGATGCAAATTTCGCTTGTAACGTGTTGTCGGTACGCGGATTTCCATGGAAGAGCACCAACAGTTGTATATATTTGTTGTCGATTCATATGAGGGTGATGATCATTTATAGTCCTCTCTGCAGGAAGTGGGTACGGTAAATGGGTAGTCGTTAATAGATCACGCAGGTAAATAGGTCTGGCGAAAGATGAGCACTCCAGACTGAATCCTGCCAAATTGACACTGGCCTAGCAGTGTTTTCCCCCGAGCCCAGTCTCGAAGACGAAATGTAGCTTTACCTTTATCTGCAGGACGAAACACGGGGTAAATGATCAAATACGGCCTGCGTCTCAGTGGCGGTACGGGAAGCATTTTTCTTGAATTTTCTACCGCTGAATAATATCTTGATGGCATTAGAAAGCGATAGTACAAAGGCATCACGGCCGTGAAAGGAAATCATACAAACACATTGTTTTTTTAGGGAAAAGTGATCTGTGCTTCTCCGGAAGGCATTCTTCCAACAACTCCAAAGGTAAGATTTTGAATATATCATAATCAGTCTCTTCCTATCCCTCAGTCTCTTCCTATCCCTCAGTCTCTTCCTATCCCTCAGTCTCTTCCTATCCCTCAGTCTCTTCCTATCCCTCATTGAGTCTCTTCCTATCCCTCATCGAGAGAGGTGCCTCTCACCTCTCTCTGCCGCTCTCTCGATTTCGCCTACTCTCTCGCCCAAGCCCTTCCCTTCCTCCCCAATCACGCTGGCGCAGAGTACCGACTGTGCAACTTCCTAAATTCGGTACCCACAACGGTGAGATCATCAGCCGACTGTTCCCGTCTCGCTCTCACTCTTTCTCAGCCATGTCTCCCACCGGATCTCCAGTCGCGAAGAAGCGCAAGTACACGGTTACGGGAACATACGAGGATCTCCTGCAGTTCTGCATCTGCCTCCAGAACAAGCTCGACAAGGAGCAGTCGTACTCACACAGTCTCGAGAAGAGGATATGTGAGTTAGAGACACGCTTCCCTCCTCCCCCCCGACTCGAGCGTAGCTAATGGTGACGATGATGAAATGGATACCCCATCCTCTTCTGCTGCCACTGCCCCTCCCGTAGTTGCGAAGACCGCCTCCAGCCCCACTACCATTCCCTCCCCCATCCCGTCACCCTCAAATGAGACCTCATCCGACCTCGAGAGGAGCGTAGTTATTGCTCGCCTCCCTGTGGATTCCTCCCTCAGTCCGTTGAAGCAGGTCCAGAGAGATTACAACCAGGTAGTGGAGCTCACTGCCCTGGCTGGTTTCCCCTGCCTTCCCGTATCCGTATACAGGATGCCCCCTGCAGACGTTAACTCCCCCCACTGCCGTCTGACGAAAGTCGTTCTACCGACTCGTAAACACGCGGCTCTTCTGGTCAAGAATGCAAATCGAATCTCTCGCGACTCGTCCTTCAAGGATGTCTACATCCGCCCATCTTATGCTGACAAGGATGACGCTCGCCGGAAGATACCCGGACGAGGATGCGGAAGAAACGGACCCGAGCCGTCCCCTTCCTCCATTCCTACCGTACCCCGAAGCCAGACCCTTCCCCAGACCGTCGGAATTCCCTCGAGAAACCGTGCGAGAAGCAGACGCGACTCGGTCTTCTCATCCGCAACGAACCGTGGTCCAAACAACCTGAATACTCGTCCTCGCCAGAACCACCCCAATCCAATCCCTCCTCCTCGCCAGAGCCCCCCTTTCTTCCCCAGAACACTCGCAATAGATACGGAGCCCCTCCTCCCCCACTCTTCAACCCCATCCCCTTGAATCCCTTCCCCAATCAGTATTCATATTCCAATCCCTTCATCTCACACATTTCTCAGTATGGCATTCCTCCCAACTTCGGCACCCAGGGAAACTGGTATTAATTCACCGGCCCAAACATCACTCAGACAGACACTCACTTTCTTTCTCTGCAATATTAGCCAACTGCCGCTCTATCCAAAACAAACTACAATATCTCTCGCAAACCCTTTCTAAAAAGTATGCTATGATTTGCCTCACTGAGACATGGCTCTCTCCATCATTCCTTAACTCGCTTCTGTTAGGTGACCATGATCAGTACTACAATGTGTTCAGAAGAGATAGAAACTCTAGAGGCCGTGGTGTTGCGATCATACTACACTCGTCCATAAGTACAGCACAGATTGCTGATGAGACGGTACCCGATTCCCACGAGCTATTAGCAGTAGATGTTGACATAAACGGCGACTTAATTAGGATTGTATGCGCCTACCGTAGCCCCAAAGCGAGTACGATACAAACTGCTTCCCTTTCCAAATCAATACTTGACCTTTGCTCTTGCCCTCAACCTACAATAGCCACAGGCGATTTCAATCTCCCTGATATTGACTGGTCAATACATCCCGCAACTCAACCGAAATCGATTATCCCCTCCTCGCAATCATTCATTGACCTCTGTAACTCAGCCAAACTAGCCCAGTTTGTCCAACAACCCACCAGAAAAGAAAATATTCTTGATTTACTACTATGCAACCATCCCGGTCTCATCTCCCAAACTGAAGTGGGTCCCCCTTTCGAATTGTCTGACCATTCAACAGTTGAATTCAAATTCACAATGAGTCATTCGACGCCTGCTTTCACTCTTAGGCGTGACTACAGAAATGCTGACTACGACCTAATTAATTCTCAATTAGCACACATCGATTGGACAAGCGCATTTTCTAAAATAGCAAATGTGGATCTCATGTACGACCTCTTGATTAGTGTCATTCAAAAATCAATAGACACCCATGTTCCTTGGACCAAAGTGAGCCTATCTCATGGGAAACTTCCCCCTCATATTGAGCGACTATTAGGAAAACGTTTTCAAGCCTGGCATAAATCGATAAATAGCAACGACCCTAACGATGAACGTGATTTCGAGATTCTGAACAAAAAATTTCGCAGAGTTACAACGGTATCACAAAACCATTGAGAAAAAGATAATCGAAAGCGACGATAAGAATAAGTTCTTCCGTTTTATGAAACGCTGTGCCAATAAATCCAAGGGAGTAGAAGGATTAAAAAGAGCTGATGGTATTCTAGTCATGGACGACTTAGGCAAAGTTAACTTACTTGCTGAGACCTTCGTAAGCGTATTCACCGTCGATGACGGAAAACTGCCCAATACTGCAGCCCTACCTCAGCATGGTACATACGAAGAACCCCAATTTCTTAGACATGAAATCTGCGCCATCATTGAGAAATGGAAACGCTCCTCCTGTAAAACCCCAGAGAACATTGACCTCACCTTCATAAAACGAATTGCCGTACCAATTTCCGAAGCCCTCGAAAGCATCTTTAGGAACTCCTACCAATCTGGGACCGTTCCCTCACATTGGCGACATTCCATCGTAACCCCCGTTAAGAAATCACCCCCCTTCTCCAATCCCCTAAATTACAGACCCATCTCAATTACCTCTTTCTTCTGCCGAGTCTTTGAGCGAATTTTGTGCAAATCCATTATCACCCATTGTGAGCAATTAAAAATTTTCCCCGATGAGCAATATGGATTCCGCAAGAAACGGTCGCGTGAGCTCCAAATGCTAGAAGTTCTCGAACACTGGACATCCTCGATTAGTGATGGGAAACCAGTTGACGTTATCTACTTTGATTTCGCAAAAGCTTTTGATAGAGTCTCCCACCCCAAGCTAAAACTCAAGATTAGCACAATAGGTCTCTCAGAAAATACAATCAAATGGATTACAGGATATCTCACAGATAGATCATTCCAAGTGCGAGTAAAAGATCTGCTCTCTACATCAATGCCTGTAACTAGCGGCGTCCCACAGGGCTCAGTCATTGGTCCCTTACTTTTCCTTATTTACACTTCAGAAATTCCCACTCTAGTGCAAAACCATGGCGTAGTTGCAAGAATGTATGCTGATGATATAAAAATATATCGGTCCTTTAGGAAGGGAAATTCATCTGCCCCATTACAAGCTGCGATTGACACTATCGTGCACTGGTCAGAAAAATGGCAACTTCCTCTTGCTGCACATAAGTGCAACTCATTGCACCTAGGCAGAGCAAATACAATGCGAACATATACCATAGGAACCAGTACTCTGGAACAAAAACAAACAGTGAAAGACCTCGGTTTTGTTATCCAGAAAAACCTCTCTTTCTCCGATCATTGCACTACCATATCCATTAAGGCCAAAACTACCTGTCACACTATCCTAAGAGCTTTACGAACCAAAAATATAGAAGTACTTCTCAAAACGTACTCAATGTACATCAGACCGATTTTAGAAAGCGCTTCCTCCGTCTTCAACCCTTACCAAAACAAGGATAAAAAGGAACTCGAAAAGGTACAAAACTACTTCACGCGACGCTTATTTATGCGCTGTTTTGATCATACTTGGGAAAATATGCCTACCGCTTTCGACCGCAATAAGAAACTAGGCATTGAGTCCCTAGAGAAGCGTAGAATAACGATTGATGTAAGAGTAGCCACCAATTTCATACGAGGCAAATATAGTATATCCAACCGAAAGCACATTATTTCAAAATTTACTACACGCGAAACGGCATGAACTTCAACAACCCTGGATCGAATCATAACTACAGACACAATAGCTTCTTTCCAAGAGCGGCAAGGCTTTTAGTAAACACCGATAATGAAACCAGTTCCCCTGAATAGGTCCTCCTGACTCCATGACCCTTTTATCTTGTCATTAACCGGTGATTCTCATCGTCATTCATTTTCCTGTTCTATTTTTAATGTTATCTCACGTTATTTCGTACGAAATAGCATAAATATATATATATATAATACCACATTTTTTCTCGAGATTATAGTGATCGATTTCTTGACCTTTTTTACGACAATCAACGTTTGATGTATATTTCACAATGTTGTGGCAATAGTTCGGCGAGGTCCTTTTCGTATAGAAACGAGAAGGTACACGTGCAGCTATATATATGACATCCTAGAGGGGAGGAGGTTTAGACTTCGGACTCGTTGTTTCGTTGCGTCAAGACTCATTCTTTGTATAAACATGCTTTCTTAGGTACAATGATTCACAATTCCCTCAATGCCTCACTGCTTTGCCTTGGACCTCTCTGTAGAACTTTCATAGAATCATTTTTGTCACTTTGGGAACCGACTGTGGAAGTTCTACAGAAGCGTCATTGCTTTATTATCATCCAGTAGCTTACATAAGATGGTGATCATCCGACCTAGTGCCATAATGAAATGCATTCCTAACTAGAAGCACACGAAGCTTCCGTCTCTCACTCCGCTCTAATCCTGCCCAACTTGGTCCATATTCTACCGTTAATATTTTGGATAACGTGTATATATTCGTTTGGCACTCTCAATTACAACCATGTACGGAATTGTTGCTGATTCAGTGAATCGACTGTTTGAACAGCTCCTCCTCTTAATTCATGTCTGTATCATGAAGGTACTAGTCCGGCTGCCCCCCGCCTTCGGCGGGGCGGGGGGGGGGGGTTGGCGTCCTTGCGGGGTATCTAGGTTTCGCAATCACTCGTTTCGCAGCATGTTGACGCGCGATCTCTATTAGGGATGACAAAACGGAACGGAAGTCGGCGAGTTGCCGGCGAGACAGGCAATTTGTGGCTCTTGCCGGCTTGAGGAGGGGGAGGGAAGCAGTGAACAAAGAACCATTTCGAGCTCAGTATTCAAAGTAGGGTGGGTGTTTGGTGTGAACTAATTGGATTAATGTCAAAACAACCTATTTCATCATCATTACGTAATATTGCGTCATCCTTACGTAATATGACTTTTTAGCCAACAAAACTCTTCAAACTTGATGAAAATATGGTCATGAGAAATCATTTGATGCGGGGCGATCTCGCAGTCAATCGTATATATCGATTTCGTCATTACAATGCAATATGACGTCATTCTTATGCAATTTCATCCATTTCACTCATAATTCATGACACTCTTAATTAAAATGATCGGTAAAGGAGCCATTGGATACGCGGCGTTTTCGCCGTCAATCATATTTGTCCATTTCGTCATCACTATGTAATATTACGTCATTCTAATGCGCCGAACTTTACTCTGAGAACTTCACCGAACTCTTCCGAAAAATTACGGTATCCAATTGTTAATCTTTCGCTATCGATCGAAACTGAGCATATCTAGATAGATGCGCCATATCCTACTTATTACCCGCCCAAAGTTTCATCTCAAACGGATTTAAAGCCGTCGACGGTAGACTTTACTAAATGAGAGGTGAGAGGCTCTCGTCGAGATCATTCGTCAAAAACTGCTCTCGTTGAACGGTCAACTTTCGGAATGAATTTAAAAGTGAGAGTCACTCTCAACGAGAGCTATAAGGATTATAAGTAGGCGTTCATGACAATCAGCACATTTTTAGTTTTCTGTTTTTTACTCCCCGACCACTCACATTGCCACCAATCTTGAGGAATGAATGAGAGGGTCTCGCGAGACCATTTCTCCGCTCGCCGAGAGTAATCAATCATTGGGCAAGCTGCTAACTTTTTTCCTGTACAATTATTAAAAAATGAAATTACCATCTTGCGATGAATTTGCAAAAAAGTGGAATACTGGCCTACCGTACCCCAACACATAATTAGTAAAAATGTTCTAGAGTTATCCTACACGCAGTAGGCGATGATGTTATTCCGCCAGCATCAGTAGTATGTCGATTCCCATCTGCGCGCGCTGGCGCGCTGACGTTCTGATATTTTTTTAGAAAATAGGTAGCAGCTTGCCCAATGCAAATTTGAAATACAAACGGTTACTAGCTTTGCATCTGAAAAAAGTTAAAATTCAAAATCGTCGACGGCTTTGAATCAGTTTGAGATGAAAATTGGGGCGGAGAATCAGCAAGCTATGGCTCATCTCTCAAGATATGCGCAGTTCCGGTCGATAGCGAAAGAGGAGATATGACATCCTATAAGTTGCCTGTTACTTTACTATTAACCATCTTATCAGATCGACACAGAACTATTATCATCATATTGAGCGATGACACAGAACTATTATCATCATATTGAGCAAAATCTCTCAATATAATGGAAATGCAGGGCTCTGATGCTCCTCTCCGCACTTGGATTCGTGATCATTGCCACCACTCACTTCATTGTAATTTTCCCATTCATCGCGACAGGAGATTTCATGTCCACGTCGCCTCCACAAAGACGTTCATGTATATTAAGTTTCATCTCGTAATTTTATTGTTATACGACAACTGTTAGCATATAACTTATAACTGAATATAATGCTGGTAAGCGAAAGAACATATACAATTCTGCAGTCCTGCACTACTCCTCTGCAATCCACGAGTTCGGATACTTTCTCACTTCGTTTACCGAGTTTACCATTGTTATTGAACGACTTATTGCATGTCTCAAACAGCAAAGGTTGGCTCTGTAGGGTTATTATTATTTTATTTTTTTCTTGGGGTGAGGAAAATGGTCCCACAAATCTCTGATATGCCCCCGAACCCCGGGATGTCAGTGTGAAACACAACCGCAAAATTAGCATTCAGCTATGACCACCATGGATTCAGCTGCATGATAATGGTGCCAGTGATTATTTTAATTTTCATGTTGGCAACGGCTATGACTAGCTCCAAATATTGGCGTGAGTCTTGTTAAATTTTATTGTACATTCCCGGCTTTAGTTAATCTAAAAATTTCCCTACAGTATTTTTCATCGTCCCTACCGCCATCATCAGCCACTGTCTGGACTGTGCTACCGTAGTGCTCGCCATCTTCTGTCATCGTTATTGCAAACTGCGCTACCGTAGCCTGATGGCTGCATCGTTATCGGCTAAGTATCAGGTTGCCGGTCCAATCTCTTCGATTATCAATAATACCCATCACCATCAACGCCACTGATGGCAGCGCAGAAGAGGCCAGGGAAAAATATGAGGAAATTTCGAGTGTCAAAGTCTGGCTCTGATTCGGACGGACGGCTTCTATTACGAGTTACCGAAATAATTGAATGTAATAATTGACCTGAAAGCTGAATGCAATAATTGACCTGTTCCGATTAGAGTTCGAGGAACGATACCACGTATTTGAGAGTGTGTAAATGAAGAGACCGTGGTATCTTTACTTTAACTCCAGTTCCTACATAATGGCGATACAATGTGTTTTTTCACTAGTATTTGGTCATCATAAATTAAGAATGGATTAAAACTACTGTTGCAAAGCTCAGAAAATTCCTGAAATTCAAAATTGTAGATCAAAGATCAATTTGCAGATTCGAGAAGTCTCCTCGCTCACGCACGCCCTAGTGCCAATCACCTTTGTGTCCGTACTCTTCAAATTTCTAATCGCAGCTCAATTGTGGTGCGCATATTTATCCATTGAAGAAGGAGATATAACAAGAATATGCATTCTCTGGAAAATACAGATTTAGCCTCACATGCAAGAGATGAAATGATTCAACATTCATAAGACCCGGCTCGCTTTATAAAACAAAACATACATTCGGTTTGTCCATACGACCGAAAAGTGTGCACCATTGTTAAGGAAACACATTTCGTAGAAATGAAAAACATTTTTTTTACTGACGCAATGTGGAACGTAAATTCGTGAAGGTATTTTTTAGAAAATTGTTCTGGGAAATTTATTAATAGCTGTCTCATTATTAATAGGTGTCAGTTCATATTGCGCATGGAGCTTCCGTACATGCTGATCCTTTCCGGCTACAAAATGGTGAGCGATGAATCGTCTGACTCTCTCCAAACCACACGCTCTATCACCGGTCAGAGAGACGAGAGAGCGTGCAAACTGAAGAGAGCCAGACCATTTCTCCGGTGAGCATACGTGATGTCCTTGAATGAGTAGACATTGATATGACCTTTCCAGATGTTTACTATGATAGGCATGCTGTGGTGAGCACTGCTACTCACTCGGCATAGGTAAGAATATGTGATTTTTAACGCTCCGAATATATCTAGATGCGTTATGTACCGCAAGTTGTTTCGATGAATACGTCTCGAAAAACTAACAATCGCGACTTTTCCCATTGTGAGAAGGAGGAAACGAACCATGTTGTGTCCCTGCCTTGCGCTCAAGACGGGATTACGTGGAGAGTTTTTCACACGACAAATGTCTAGGGATACTAAAAGTAAAGCAAACTGCATTCGCGCTGCGACAATATGGTCTTGTGAGTAGGTACTCTAAGACACAACTAACCGCAATGAACCAATCTAAGCCCGTAGTGATGATACAACTTCATGGTGCATATGAGCCCGTTTGCGTAAGAATCGGGCTCATATCTGAGTATATTTGACAACGGCCAAAAAAGTCAAATCCTTGAAACTCTGGGTTTTGGGGTTATCTGACACGCTGATGATGATAGGCATATTCATTTTGATCAGAAATTAGCCGTTGGCTCCAGATGGCTTGACGTCGAAATCTGACTTTTTTAATAAGTGGCTTCGAGAGATCGCTAAAATTAAGCGAAAATGATGTAACTTGATACATCAAGTTATCCTCGTTATTTTGCATTAAATTTGAAAATTGATATGCATGGACGACAAAGTTGTTTCCTTGGGGATAAGATGTTCGGAGTAAAGTTGTTGTCCTCTGAAATCCTTTAATGGTTGCGATTTTGTCGATACCACTCAAAAGATGCGCGCGGAAAGGGATCATGAAGACAAAGATAGCAAATAATAAATAAAATATTAAATAAATGTTCTTGCAGGGGTCTTCGTCATCGCTCACTGAATCTCCTGAGACACGTATTCGGACGATGTCGATCAACTGTTGAAGCTTCACACACAATATTGCCCGATATCAATTTCGCCGGCAATTCGGCGCAAACAAACATGTACTTTGACATGCTCAAGAATGAGTGGACATGAATTGTTGCGGAGCTATTAATACTCATTATTTCTAATTTCACTAATAAAATCTGAAACCTCCCTCCTTCAGTAACACGTATCTAATATCTTATACCATCCCTATTGCCTCGACCCCCAACTAGAGTTCGTAATTCGGGCCTTCGTCTCTTCATTTCACATACTCTCTAGACCGGTCGATCGAAGAGAGAGTGCTTAAAATGAAGAGACCATGGTATCGTTTCTCGAACTTTACCCCCAACTAGAGTGCGGGAAGGAAGAGCAATTTCGGGCTCTTTCGAAATCTTCGAGCGGTCGTATCTCACAAATGAGTTGAACAACTATAGGAAGAGTTCAGTGCAATCGATCCATAATCTATTCAGGATCATTTTTCTACTTTAATCGGTAAGAAATATTTACATTTCGTCTTCGTCTTCCGCAAGAGTGAGCGTTGGTCTGATATTTATCGATTATTCGTTCTAATATGCAGATACAAAATAGATGTTCAACCCATACAAAATACGGTACAAACTAAGGGTATATGTGACCTCAATATTTTCAGTTTCCAAAATACCAATGTTTGCCCTTGGTCACGTTTGTATGACCAGATTTACGATTTTCTAGCTCTTCCTTCCAGCACTCTACCCCCAACACAACGAATCGCCAAGAGCGACGTAACTTCCATCAACTCCATTAACGGATAATCCCATACCTCCCTATGTGGATGGAATAAAAATGTGTATTTGTATTTGTATTTTTATCTGAAGTGCTCTAAAATACTAATAATGATTATGGAGTGACGCAACTATAGTTCTCCTCTTTTTGCACATTCCGTAGAGATTCACTCAAGCAGACATTTTCGAAATCTATGTCTATATATAAAGCTCAATGTCTGACCGTTTGACCGGATTGCGAAACAGTTGCGAAATGGGGGGGGGGGTAGAGATTAGTGATGGCAAAACGGAAGTCGTCACCTTGTCGGAAAAAAGACTCGATTTACACCCCTTGCCGGCAAGACGGCCCTTTCAAGCCGGCGCGCTTGCCGGCGACCCCTGCCTCCCCCTCCTCAATCCGGCAAGGATGACCTTTCAACGGGAGAGTTGTCGGAGCGCCGTTAAGAGACGGCCAGCCGGTAGATCAAGGCCGCCGGCCAGTGAACAAAGAACCATTTCGAGCGCAGTATTCAAAGCAGGGTGGGTGTTTGATGTGAACTAATTGGACTAATGTCAAAACAACCAATTTCATCATCATTACGTAATGTTGCGTCATCCTTAAGTAATATGACTTTTTCAGCCAACAAAACTCTTCAAACTTGATGAAAATATGGGCATGAGGAGTCATTTGATGAGGGGCGATCTCGCAGTCAATCGTATATATCGATTTCGTCATTAAAATGCAATATGACGTCATTCTTATGCAATTTCATCCATTTCACTCATAATTCATGACACTCTCAACTAAAATGATCGGTAAAGGAGCCATTGGATACGCGGCGTTTTCGCCGTCAATCATATTTGTCTATTTCGTTATCACTATGTAATATTACGTCATTCTAATGCGCCAAACTTTACTCTGAGAACTTCACCGAACTCTATCCGAAAAATTACGGTATCCAATATTTCCTCTTTCGCTATCGACCGGAACTGCGCATATCTTGAGAGATGAGCCATAGCTTGCTGATTCTCCGCCCCAATTTTCATCTCAAACTGATTCAAAGCCGTCGACAATTTTGAATTTTAACTTTTTTCAGATGCAAAGCTAGTAACCGTTTGTATTTCAAATTTGCATTGGGCAAGCTGCTACCTATTTTCTAAAAAATTATCAGAACGTCAGCGCGCCAGCGCGCGCAGATGGGAATCGACATACTACTGATGCTGGCGGAATAACATCATCGCCTACTGCGTGTAGGATAACTCTAGAACATTTTTACTAATTATGTATTGGGGTACGGTAGGCCAGTATTCCACTTTTTTGCAAATTCATCGCAAGATGGTAATTTCATTTTTTAATAATTGTACAGGAAAAAAGTTAGCAGCTTGCCCAATGATTGATTACTCTCGGCGAGCGGAGAAATGGTCTCGCGAGACCCTCTCATTCATTCCTCAAGATTGGTGGCAATGTGAGTGGTCGGGGAGTAAAAAACAGAAAACTAAAAATGTGCTGATTGTCATGAACGCCTACTTATAATCCTTATAGCTCTCGTTGAGAGTGACTCTCACTTTTAAATTCATTCCGAAAGTTGACCGTTCAACGAGAGCAGTTTTTGACGAATGATCTCGACGAGAGCCTCTCACCTCTCATTTAGTAAAGTCTACCGTCGACGGCTTTAAATCCGTTTGAGATGAAACTTTGGGCGGGTAATAAGTAGGATATGGCGCATCTATCTAGATATGCTCAGTTTCGATCGATAGCGAAAGATTAACAATTGGATACCGTAATTTTTCGGAAGAGTTCGGTGAAGTTCTCAGAGTAAAGTTCGGCGCATTAGAATGACGTAATATTACATAGTGATGACGAAATGGACAAATATGATTGACGGCGAAAACGCCGCGTATCCAATGGCTCCTTTACCGATCATTTTAGTTGAGAGTGTCATGAATTATGAGTGAAATGGATGAAATTGCATAAGAATGACGTCATATTGCATTGTAATGACGAAATCGATATATACGATTGACTGCGAGATCACCCCGCATCAAATGACTTCTCTTGCCCATTTTCATCAAGTTTGAAGAGTTTTGTTGGCTAAAAAGTCATATTACGTAAGGATGACGCAATATTACGTAATGATGATGAAATAGGTTGTTTTGACATTAGTCCAATTAGTTCACACCAAACACCCACCCTACTTTGAATACTGAGCTCGAAATGGTTCTTTGTTCACTGGCCGGCGGCCTTGATCTACCGGCTGGCCGTCTCTTATCGTCGCGCCGACAACTGTCCCGTTGAAAGGTCAACCTTGCCGGCAAGGGCGCTTCCCTCTCCCTCCTCAAGCCGGCAAGAGCCACAAATTGCCTGTCTCGCCGGCAACTCGCCGACTTCCGTTCCGTTTTGTCATCCCTAATAGAGATCGCGCGTCAACAAGCTGCGAAACGAGTGATTGCGAAACCTAGATACCCCGCAAGGACGCCCCCCCCCCGCCCCGCCGAAGGCGGGGGGCAGCCGGACTAGTACCTTCATGATACAGACATGAATTAAGAGGAGGAGCTGTTCAAACAGTCGATACACTGAATCAGCAACAATTCCGTACATGGTTGTAATTGAGAGTGCCAAACGAATATATACACGTTATCCAAAATATTAACGGTAGAATATGGCCCAAGTTGGGCAGGATTAGAGCGGAGTGAGAGACAGAAGCTTCGTGTGCTTCTAGTTAGGAATGCATTTCATTATGGCACTAGGTCGGATGATCACCATCTTATGTAAGCTACTGGATGATAATAAAGCAATGACGCTTCTGTAGAACTTCCACAGTCGGTTCCCAAAGTGACAAAAATGATTCTATGAAAGTTCTACAGAGAGGTCCATTTGTTTGGTTGTCATCCAGTAGGGAAAATGATTATCCGACGATGATCATCAGTGCCATTATTATCGTTGCTTTATTAGTTACTTTGAGCATGCGCTTACAATGATTCGTTGATGTTGGTTGCTTCTAAATGATTGATCAAAACCTGAGACTCTGATAAAGATGCGATGTACCTGTCGCGTGCAACAAAAGAGATCACTAGGCCGGATGAGAACTATGACGTCATGCCGCCTTTGATATATCAAAGGCGGCATGACGTCATAGTTCTCATCCGATGTAGTGCCCAAAAGAGTTGAGGACTCGAGATTCAAGGCAAAGCAGTGAGGCATTGAGGGAATTGTGAATCATTGTACCTAAGAAAGCATGTTTATACAAAGAATGAGTCTTGACGCAACGAAACAACGAGTCCGAAGTCTAAACCTCCTCCCCTCTAGGATGTCATATATATAGCTGCACGTGTACCTTCTCGTTTCTATACGAAAAGGACCTCGCCGAACTATTGCCACAACATTGTGAAATATACATCACACGTTGATTGTCATAAAAAAAGGTCAAGAAATCGATCACTATAATCTCGAGAAAAAATGTGGTATTATGATATATTCAAAATCTTACCTTTGGAGTTGTTGGAAGAATGCCTTCCGGAGAAGCACAGATCACTTTTTCCTAAAAAAACAACGTGTTTGTATGATTTCCTTTCACGGCCGTGATGCCTTTGTACTATCGCTTTCTAATGCCATCAAGATATTATTCAGCGGTAGAAAATTCAAGAAAAATGCTTCCCGTACCGCCACTGAGACGCAGGCCGTATTTGATCATTTACCCCGTGTTTCGTCCTGCAGATAAAGGTAAAGCTACATTTCGTCTTCGAGACTGGGCTCGGGGGAAAACACTGCTAGGCCAGTGTCAATTTGGCAGGATTCAGTCTGGAGTGCTCATCTTTCGCCAGACCTATTTACCTGCGTGATCTATTAACGACTACCCATTTACCGTACCCACTTCCTGCAGAGAGGACTATAAATGATCATCACCCTCATATGAATCGACAACAAATATATACAACTGTTGGTGCTCTTCCATGGAAATCCGCGTACCGACAACACGTTACAAGCGAAATTTGCATCGATCATTGGCGCAGCAGAAGAGAGATAGAAAGACGTGATGAGAACGAGTAAACCCAGATGAGCCGAGACCATTTTCTCCCTGAAAGTAGAGTTCGTTATTCGGGTAGTTGTCTCGTCATTTCCCACACTCGCTCATCATTAGATCGGTTGAGAGAGTGTTTAGAATGAAAATACGATCACTTGAATTAGAAAGGTATCTGAAAAGGAGAGAGTAGACAGGAAAGCAAACGAGAAGAAGAGAGAAAAAGAGAAGAACCGATGCAAGTGACAATGTGTGTTGCCCCTGTGCATTTATACTGATCCACGAAGGCAAACATTTGAATATTAGCCTGATTCGAGAAGTTGCCAGTGAAAACAGAGTGTGGCACAAGAAAATAAAAAATGGATTACACATTCGACCGAAGATTCAATATTTCCTGGTTGTCCAAGTGAATGCGTTAGATATGCAATGATATTCCAATTCGATTAAAATCTTCATATATCTAATTACTGTTTCTTTTCTTCATTCTCGAGAAAAATTCAAATTAGTTCAGGGTTGTAACAATTTGTATATACAGGGTGCGCCATAATTACCCGGACAACTCTTTTCATAGCATTCCCAGCTTCAGAATGGGACTTGAGCGATCTGGTGCAGAGTAAAGTTTATCAGCAATATAGGCAATACTAACATACTAATTAATTTCGATGGAACCTCATTTCAGATCTTGAGTCTATTCTCATATCCAACTGTCAATTCCCGCAAGAAATTTTCATCGATTTCGTATCATGCTTTGAGATGGGCGGCCTTGAGGGAGATTAGTGTCGAGTTCTTGGTAGAGGACATCTTGGCTTACACCACATCCAAATACTGAAGTCGGGTGTTTGGGATCGGGGGCGTTCGAGGGCCAATCATTCTGAGTGATTATTCGGGTCAATGGGTATCCAGACGCTACTTCTTATTGTGAATGATAACATAATCTTGATTAAAGGTCTAGTGGCATAGATCAAAGTTGAAATGGACCAGGGTAAAGGCGCGTCTCTGAGGATGAGCTTCATGTAATACTCCTTATTGATATTGACGCCAGGAGTGACAAAAACGAGCGGGAACTTGAATGTTGAGTAAAATGCATCCCAATCTCTGATGTATTGATGTATAATACATCCCAATCTCTGATGGTATAACCAGTGACTCCACAAGTATTTTAGGATTCTTCAGAATCAGAGCCAGTGATTAAGCCATTTTGGATATTCAGGTAGCCGTTGACGGTAAAGATATTTGAATCGCTAACGTACAAAAGTGCGCGGACAAAGCACATTTCTACAATAATTTACGGTTTCGTTCTCTGCGGACCTTGATCGGACGATCCTCTAGTCCGTCCAACTTAATGCGCATGTAAGGCCGAATAGTCAATTGGGGCATGCTAAGACCACGAACGGATACGTTCGAGCTATCGAGATTCTTATCCATCAGAATGGGTTTTCAAAGCACTCCCCTTTCTGAAGCTCCCTAGGTTCATGGTGGTGGAAACATAGACCAATTTCCCACAGCCCGGACAAACCTGTTCAGTTTCAAGCATTTGATATATATTATAGGTATCGGAAGCAGCCGACTTGTGAAAGCCGAGTCGATCAGTGCTGTCACACTGTCCTTGTATAGCTTGATAATGCTGGTTGCATGCGACTAGACTTCACCATTACTAGAATGCTTGACTAAGTGACATGAAACATTGAATAGGGAGAGACTAATGGCCACTCGTCATGATTATGCAATAGGGGTCGCGCATATAAATTGGGCTGCGGAGCTTCAGAATGATGAAATTTTCCTGGGAATTTTGGCGCGCCCTGTAGATGATTCACGGCATGTAACAGTAATTATTCTTTGAAGCTTTTAAGAAATATTTTGAACATTTGTGCTACTGTTTGAACACGCTCTGTTTCGCTTGGCGAGCATACATCCAAAACAATCCTCAAGCTTATTTTCGCATGGCCCAGTGTCGCATTTGAATATCCGCTCATGTGGCAAGGAAAGGAATGTCAGCGAAAACAGCCGATGCTGAAAACAACCGATGCCTCCCGATTCATTATTTGATCTCTTACCTGAGCTCTTCCGTATATGATATCACTGATTTTGTGGTAGAATCGCAAAGTTTCTCCACTATTCATGCGTATAAAACATAGTTTTACGTATTACAATATTATTTTCTCTAAAGCATTAGATACTTTCCACTCATCAAATATGCTCCCTTCGTTTCTTTGCATACGTTGCTGAGCTTTTCAAACAGAAGCGACTTTTTCACCAACATGAGTAAGGGTATCATGTCAGCCCTCTTTTCGGGATTTTGAAAGGTATCAGACTTCCAAACGATAGTTTACAGATCGGGAATTCCTCACGATGATTAGATCCCTTCGGAAACCAGATAGCTAAGAACAAGTTTCCATAATGTAAAAAAAAAAGTTCATCATAATCGTTCCTCACCGTTTTTTCAAACAGCTCACACTACGGTCTACATACGGTCTACATATTGATTAACATCTTCAAATTTGTCTCAGAAGAAAAATCACTATTGATAAATTTCTCAGAATCGAGTTTTATAAAGGAGTGATTTGAAAATCAACAATTAAATTATTCCATATGATAACATTAATTTTGCCTCAGTTTCCATTCAGTTCTTCACATATACCTAGAGATCTGACCATATTTTGCCGGGTGATGTGAGTATGTTTGTCAACAGTACGGCTACACCGTCAACTCTAGGTGGAACGTGAGGCGTATCATGTGTTGTCATCTACAAGAAATCACGCTCACATTCTCATCATAAGCTGCTACTCTCTTGTCAGTCAAGGCTGACGCAATGGTATGCGTGTTTTGAAGGTGACAAATCGAGTCACACTCGCTCGCTGCGCATTTGGTAGTACGAGTGTTTGAAATGGAGAGTAATTGTAATCAATTTTGAAAAGTTATTTGTTCCCGGGGAGATCATTTGGAGAAACGAACAAATTAGTAGTGTCGTTTTTTGTTGAATATTTCCCCCCCCATTTAATCCTTACATACAAAATGGGAAGGATAAGAGAAGCAGGGGATTTTTCATGAATTTCAATTCAATCCTTTCAATTTTTAAAATTGTAATTCCAATTCATTTGGCTGTTCATATTTAACTACGCTCTGGACTGGAGTTTGAGAAATTAAACCACGGTCTTTTCATTATGCGCACTCTCTTGCCCTTCTACCGGTCGAGATAGTATGTAAAATGAAGAGACGGTGACCCGAATTATGAACTCTACTCTGCACGATACTTCGAGCAGTGCGATTCTGTAGTAGATACAAAGTTTGTCCGACTATACGGTCTAATCAGAGGGGAAACGTGCGGCTTATCATGCTGTTATCATGAATGAGAAATCCCGCTCACTTTCTCAGCATAATCTGCATATCTTTTATCATGGATAACATTACGAGTGAGTCAAGCTAGACTCAAGGCTGATGCAGAGTTTGAGAAACGATACCACAGTCTCTCCATTTTACACACTCTCTCACCGATCGACTGGTCTAGAGAATGTGTAATGCCGAAAGCCCGAATTACAAAACTCTAAATTATGTGTATCTTGTATAGTTGGCCAATCCGACCCGACACTGGGGCTCTCATGAGTGTGCTTGCAATGAATGTTATTATACTGTCGATGGAGTTCGATACCGTGCTCTCTTCATTCTCCACACTCTATCGCCGATAGACCAGTCTAAAGAGTGTGTAGAATGAAGAGAGTGTGGCATCATTTCTCGAACTCTACACTGAAAGCTACACATATTTTCAACAAACATATTTTAGTAATGTAATACATGGTATGGCATTTTTTTAAAACTACAACTTCCAGATCTTTTCCGTTTTTTGTTCACTGCTAAACGTGGGGTAAGTTTATTTCAGACGATTATCGTCAACTTCAAAAGTTGTATTTCGAGTTTTCATGAAGGACTTGAAATAGTCATTAGTCGACTAGACTGTGCATAGAATGGTCAGAGTGTATCAGCCTAGAGTTGAGTATGACTAACACTGATCCTCACGGTCTCTCATCCGTCTCCTGATAACGACTAACAAAGGAGTGGATGTGCACTTCAGTGTTACAGAACGGTATAAAGCCTACGGTCTGGCGCCATCTGAGAGCTCTCGACGACCATGAAGGAACTCATTGCATTTCTGCTCCTCGCAGCTGTCTCAGGTGAGTTAACCTTTTGAACTGAAAAAATGTGCCGCTAGGAATAGCTTCCGGTACCTCGGGGTTGTCTTTTTTTCCGTTTGTAAATTTAATTGAAAGTTCATTTGAAAAAAGCAATGAGTTCCTTCGTGGTACTTTTTTTCAAATGAACTTTCAATGGAATTTGAAAACGGAAAACTCTGAACCTCTTTTGTAGTAATCGATTTCAGATGCCATAATCCAGTTACAAACGTCGACGCTGATCGATGAGACGGATCTGAAGAGGGGTTGGTAGTATTTGGAAATTCGGGTAACATGCACATCCCACCCTCATTGCGTAGACTGTAAATAGCTTAGAATCGTTCTCTCGAACGGAGGTGAAACCAATACATTTACGTGAACATTGAAACTATTTTAATAATTTTTTTTCGTTAACGACAAAACCTCAATGTATCGTTCATACTAACAAATCGCTATGTTGCGATATCCCGGTCCAAGTGTGGACATGGGCTCCATCGGAAGCTACCAGGTCTCTGAACTAAAAAAAGCAAACCAGGTTCCATCCCATGAAACCCTCACTATTGGTACAACGTAGCCTGTGAAAATACCTGGGACCGGAACTGGGGAAATATAAGCAAGTATATACTCTCTAGACGATTTGTTTCAGATCGCATTCCAGTGCTCTGGCACTGACGGTTGCACAGTGTACACTACGAAGATGTTCAATCCCGAGGTGGCCATCTACAACCAAGATGACCAGATTACGACGTAAGCTGTGATTTTTTTAATAATTAGTCCTTTTGTTATTTATAAATTTGAGTGTTTTGCTATCATGATTACAAGTTCATAATTTCATTCGAAGTTCACAACATTTGGAAGATTTGGCTCAAACACCGCAAACCGCTTGACAATGCTTATTTCTTGCCTAATGGCGTGGATTATTGTGTTAGATATTTCCTCAAATTTTGCAGGCTAGACAAGATCTACAAGAAAACGAACGGCTTTCTCGTGGGATACAAGTTGGAGGTATATTTAATTATTTTAATTGTGATAATTTTACATTATTTTACGAGAATTCCAAATGCCTTTTGCATCTCAATTGCTCGATATCCAGAGAAGAAACGATGTAATACTGAATATCATTTGAAAATAATATGTACGCTGCCGGACTTTTCAGCTCGATCATCAAGAATGTAACTAGCGCCGAAAAATACTTGTGTTTGTCTTTTTTTCCAATGATAAATTTGACAGCCTGCTCTTTCCTACAAACTGAAGAAAACCGGCGCCGGGGACATGACCACGCCCGTCAAGGTCTACATCGTATTGAACATCGCTGGTACGTTTGCACTATTTATGATATTGCGTAAATAACACGGATGGAGGCTATGCGATGATGCCCTTTTAAATTAGACGGAAATATGTTTTTCCATTTTCCAGTTAAACTCAATTGAATAAATGATATTCGACTATTATCGGAGTGCATAGTTTTAGCAGAATTTTAGCGTAATTCGAGCTGCCTTCTCTATTTCTCTCGACATATCTATCGATCGGTCCAGAGGGTGTGCAGAATTATGGGACGATAACCCGAATGACGAGCTATAATCATTTCCAGGATTCGACACTAGGTTGGATGAGAACTTTGACGTAATATAGCTTTTGATACAGCAAAGGCGGCTTGACGTAATTTTTATCATCGCACCTAGTGCCCCAGCAACCCTGTACTCGTCCCATCAGCATTTGATTCTTTTCGATCAAACTCCATACTGCCCCCACTCCTATGTTGCCTAGTTGCGACACCGTATTTCATTTTCTTCATTGCTTACGTTCTCCTAATCTATTTTCCTGTGCCAGAATAACATGATACATTATTATTATATTTAGGCGCCGGATTCGTAACTGACTTCGACGGAATCACGACTGAATTCGACCTGAAACCCGCTGGAAAGCAAGTGGTCACCGTGCTGAGTAGCTCCACTACGGGAGTAACATACTCGGATTACAAAGGGGTGAGGCATTTGAATCATTTCTGAACTCCAACAAGGAAGAATTAGGAGTGTTGAGAGCGCAAAGGCATAAATAACGTGTTGAAGGGTAATATAATGTTGTAAGATCGATTGTAAGAACAATTTAAAAATAATTATTTAAATAATATTGAATACCAGACGGCAGCGCCCAAGATCTACTCGGCTGGATTTGATGCTGTGGGCAAGTGTGAACCGCTTTACAAAGCTCTGTTAGTCTATCTTGTTGTTCTTAAAAATGTATTCATGTAATAGGAGCACATTTAATGCCACTAACACGCATAGATACAATTTTCAAAACGTTTGAATGATAGACATCTGAACAATCCAAATATTCTAAATTTGCTCCAGGTCCGCGGATAACGCCGCCAAATCCAAGATCGGCATCGTTTCCGCGCTGACAACTGTCGATTTCGGCTCAACTGACGCCAGCAATCAATATCACGTGGGGAAATACGTCAGTGAGTATTTTTTTGCATTTTTATATTAATATTAATGTATCATTTATCTCAATATTTCAGTCATGATTCAATTATGCCAATTTTGAACATATTTCGCAATTTAGATTACCTGAACTCGGCGTCGATTGGTCAGAGCTTCGTCGCCATGTCTCCAGGTGATTTTCAATTGACAATTTTGAAAAACATACTTTTTTAAAAATTTTAATTATGATTAAAATATAATTTTCTTGTTTAGGTTTCACTGGTTGCACGATATCCTCGGGACACAACTACAACGATATCGCCTGGAAGGACTACGAGTTCACGGGCGGCAGCGAGTTTGCAAATTTTCATTCATTTTTTTTAAATTTTAAATTATTAATATATTTTGAAAACAAATATAGTGTTGTTCCTTTAAAATACTTTTCAGGAGCACTCATGTTGATGTGAAATTCGGGGACAAGATGAGTGTCGCGCAAGGCCATGAGTTGACGATTAAAGTCAGTGGGAAAAGCGACAAAAAGTAAGAATCTGAAAACCTTTTCTACACATTTTAACTTTCCAGCGGCAGTTTAGAAATAGTCCTTCACCTTTTAGAAAACAAGTTTTCACATCAATTTGATTCACTTACATTTAAATTGTTAGTTATTTAAATTGTTAGTTATTTTTTGTTATTTAAATTTTCGAAAAGAAACCCTATTGAAATTCCAGGGTGAATGGCTGGGGTGCTCAGACGTTCTCGTATGCCGCCAAGGACATTGACGTGAAAATCTCCTGGGAAGACCATCGTCAGGACGGCGACTTCTTCAGCGCGCAGCTGGACTTCACCAACGGTAAGGTGTTGTTTTTGTTGTTGTTGTTATTGTTATTATTCCGTGTTGTATTATTGATCTTTTTCTAAAAGACTCCGTTGAGGTGCCACCGGAGCTTTCGGATTCGTTGCCCTGCTCGCCATTGCTCTCTTTCTGATGATTTGAAATGTGCTCATTCCAATCTACCAACCACTAATACAAATCGAATCAGTAAAGACATATTTACCTTTGTAGTACTTTTCTAATAACTACCATACGAGCTATGAAGTTTAAATATGAAATATAAGTGCAATCGAGCTAGGGTTAGGCGCCCAAGGTCGATGTTGAGTCGTATGGCATGTCTCCCAATACACGTATTGTTCCTACTACTTTGTTTGGTCAAATATCTTTGATTAATTTTCACATTTATGTGAAATTACTGAAAACATGGTTTCGCAATAGACGAATGTGATAGATTATTATTCAAAATTACAAATAATTAACGCCCGAGGTGCGACGATACCACTTGATCATCACTTCCTAAATTAGATAGGCGCGTATATATTGCAGTGATCGTAAGATGAAAGTGAAAATATAATCAAATGGATGCAAGATTCTCATTTGGCTCTTGTCGATCAATCTTAGCAAGGCTTTAAGATTCATGCGTGAACGCATTTTTGAGATGCACGCATTTTTGAGATGCACTATAACTAAAGAGCCCGGGATTACTTTGAGCTCTCGTCAAGCAAGCCCCTGCACAACAGATCAATGAGGAGATTAAACGAGTAAGAAAGGCAAAACTTTGAATCTAACTCTTTCATTACATTGCCTAGCTTTCCCCAACGCTTTCCCCAAGAGATTCTGAAATTTTCACTTGTCATCAGAAAAAAGTAGGAACTGTATTCGAATTTTGAATATCCGTACATTTTCTCGTTTATTATGTTATCTGTTGTAAGGCCGCTTAAGTGTCTTCAATGATGGTTTTTTGAAAGATTATGACGTTAGAAACTTTACGTGTCAAATTCAACAACATCGCATCGCAATTTATTGTGACGACATCTCACAACGAGTATCTCAACTTCCTGCAGTGTGCAGATAAACACCTATTAACGAGCGATAGTCGCCCAATCATCACGGGTTGACACTTTGGCAGTTGCTCGACTTGTATTTGCGCACATTTTTCAGCACTCCCTCACGTATCTTTTGCTCATGTGTGTGCGACCGTTTTCTATGTTGAATCGAATAATTTAGGAAAGAAGTCTAAACAGGCATGGATTCGACGCTTGCACTGCTCCTCTTCTCCGCTCTACTCTCCCCTGCAGCCGGTGGTCTGGGCTTCACGCAAGTATGATAACTACAATCTAGCAGACTACGAAATCCTCCCACTATTCCTTGCCACTTTTCCAAATACTATCACTTAACACTATCAACTAATATCGTTCCCTAGAAGCACTGGACAGCAGCGCTCTCACGCCCTACACCAACTAGCGTAGTCGTCTCTTTTCGGCTGTAATAACGCTTGATGTGGTTGATTTTTTACCTTTTTTTCACTTGACACTATTCTATATCGTTGAAGTTATTAGAAGTTGCTTCAGTCGGCTTCAGTGCGCGGCATGCTCATGTGTCACAATAGACCCGCAGCTCACGTCTCCGTCAAGCTATACGATGATGACTCCGGTAAAAAAAAATCAGTTATCACACAAACAATGTTCTCGAATGGCTTAATACTGACTCTACGTATATGATATGACTATTCAAATCGACTCATCGCCATATTTATCACGCGTCTTCTGAGAGATTGCATGACCGTGCGGAACCAGGAGCACCAACTTTCAGCAGTATCCATGAGATAATTATGCAAGAGTGTATTGGTGATTAGAAAACTTTCTACGTTGGCCGTTTTTTTTAGAACCGGCTTTTAGGTATTTTCCGGTTCCGCACCCGGCTCTACCGTATTTCAGTTCACAGATGAGCTAGAATGCTGGCATTGGGATCAAAATGATCAGAAAATTATTTCCAACAACTTTTCTGTTCATAAGAAAGTTCGATGGCGTCATCTTCATATTGAAATGTACGAACAACTGCATTCCAAAACATAAAATAAATTCTAGCGGCTCGGGGACCCCTCTCTTTCAAGTAAGCGGTACTCATATTCGGAATCTACAAACCCGATTCCATTAGGAAAAAAATATAGCTGAACTTCTTAGGTGTGACAAGTGGTCTTCCCAAGGCGAAAATTGCGTCCGAATCGCTCAATT
The DNA here is from genome assembly GCA_036245805.1 of Pristionchus mayeri. Taxonomy (NCBI): domain Eukaryota; kingdom Metazoa; phylum Nematoda; class Chromadorea; order Rhabditida; family Neodiplogasteridae; genus Pristionchus; species Pristionchus mayeri. Next base: position 38,623,793 of record BTRK01000002.1, on the reverse strand, counting down.
TCAAAACCACTTTTCTGAAAATCATAAGATAAAAGCTCCAAAACATGACTATATTGGCGAAAACATCATAAATAAGTAACATAACTAAATAACTCGAATGGAATGCATTTTGTTATTTTTTTTTAAAAAATCGAAAAAAATCGAAAAAAAATTGTCTCGATTTTCATGAATTTCTATTTTCATGATGTTCATGGATCTTTTGCAACCAAATCATATAAAACGATGAGTTGATAATACAGAGGTATGATTTCTTCGAAAAAAATCCGATTTCGTTCACAGAGCCGGAACATACAAACTTTCCGGTTTTGGTTTCCGGATTCGGACAAAACTATTGGGGTGTCCGGAAAGTTCGTATAATGCTTCGGAAAAAAGTCAGTTCGCGATCAAATGCAGTGATTGCGCAATCTGTTTGTCAACAATGTATTGCATCGTTCTGACGTTGAGTAGTGAGAGGATTTAATCAGTCTCCTAGTTGCTACATTGATTCTTGTGATGGACTCCCATCTCTACCTCCGAGCAGTTTTACTTCATTACTACCGTCTTGGCCGATCCGTGAAGGAGGCCCACTCTGCCCTGGCCCAGTCGGAAGGAGCTGACGCCCCCTCCATACCCATCTGCTATAAGTGGTTCTCCCGCTTCAAGAAAGGGGAGTTTGGTCTCGATGATCAACCCCGCTCTGGACGCCCTCCCTCCCTCGATCAGCCTCTCGTTCTCCGCACAGTGAAGCGCAAGCCCATGGCCAGTGTGCGTGAGTTCAAGAAGGATACTGGTACTCCCAGATCAACGGTGTCCGATATCCTCCATCGATCTGGGAAGAAGCCGAAACTCCCACAAGTGATTCCCCATGACCTCTCTCCCGAACAGCTGAAAAATCGTGTTCAAGTCTGTCGGGAATTACTCCATCGTAGATCCAATCTTCGATGGGTCAATTCCATCATCGCTACAGATGAGAAGTGGATCACGTAAGATAACCCTGTGAGGAGACTGCAATGGGTGGATGCAGATGAGAAGCCCACGCCCGTCCCGAAGAAGGAAGAGCACGGAAAGAAGGAATTCCTCTGCTTCTTCTTCTCAGTGCTCGGTCCCATCTACTGGGAGATCCTCGCCCCTGGCATCAGCATCAATGCCGACCTCTTCTCTGAACAACTGGAAGATGTCGCGATCAGAGTCCCTCCCAGACTCCTGAACCAGGGCAAAATTCTTCTTCTGATGGACAATGCTCGCCCACATCGAGCGAAGATGACCCAGAAGAAAATGGACGAGCTGAAGATCGAGAGGATTCCCCATCCACCGTATTCCCCGGATCTTTCCCCATGCGACTACCACTGCTTCCGCTCTCTCTCTCTGACTTCTGCAAAGGAAAGACGTTCAAGAATCGAGATGAAGTTGTGAGGGCTTTCGTGAACTGGGCGGTCTCGAAGAAACCCGCATTCTGGAAGAGAGGAATCGAGACCCTGCCCAATCGCTGGAGGGAGGTAGTGAGAAAGAAGGGGGCATACATTGGTCACTGAGAATTGTAAAGCATTGAATAAAAAATAAAAACAAGAAATTATACGAACTTTCCGGACACCCCAATATGTTCTCTGGAAAATTAAGCCGTCTTGTTATTTATATTTATTAGTAACTATAAATAAACACATTTAACGCTGAAAGCAAGATTTCTGTCAAGATATGCCAGTCCTGCATTTTTGTACATTGTAATTGTATTTTCGAAGCGTAATTTCAGCTGCAACTCAATATATGCTGAAATTTATTATTAGAATCTCAGCATATATTGAGCATTCTGCATTCTCCATTCTGCATTCTCCATTCTCCATTCTCCATTCTCCATTCGATCGTCGGTGAGGGGCGGTCGCCTCTCGGCCCCCTCTCCCCTTCTTCCCTCTGGAGTCTCCCTCCCAGTCAGCTTGGACAACCTGGTGAGGTATCTGTCTAATCAATGCCACTCAAGCTCAAGATCGGAAGTTTGAACTGTCGAAGCCTATGCAAAAGTGATCGAATAGTGGAATTTGAGGAGTCCGTGAGTAAATTGTCGTTCGATGTTATCGCCCTTCAAGAGACTCGCCGAACTGGCTTTACTTCTATGACTCTATCGCAATCCAACCATCTATTCCACGCTTACGGCTTACGATCACTATATGGAACAGGATTTCTAATTCATTCGAAATGGGCAGCTCATGCCGATTTCCACTATCTGTCCGACCGCCTCTCATATCTCGATATCGACAAAATGGGATTGAGGATCGTATCAATTTACCTTCCAACAAGCGCCTCTCCCGGTGCTGACTATGAGGGTGTTTTGAATGAACTGCAGACACTGTTAGAGGCTCCCTCCAGTCGTGCTCACCTACCGGGTGTTGGGAGACGTCGAGTGGTTGTCTGCGGTGATTTCAATTGCAAGGTTGGATCACGGCTGGCCAAACATGAAGAGTGGATAGGGAGACACGGACTCGGAATGCGTAATGAAAGAGGACAAGTTCTGGGAGACTTTTGTTGTGCTAATAAATTGAAGATCATGAATACGAGATTTGACAAGCGAGAGAGTCGCAAGTGGTCATGGCAATCACCTGATATGAAAACGAAAAATTTGATCGATTTCATACTCTGCCAGGATCCATCACTTTTTCTTGATGTCTCCATAGTTGGATCTCACTCGTTCTCGTCCGATCATCGCCTTATTATGGCCAGAATACGAATCAATCAGAAAGAACGAACACGACACCGACCTCCAAGAAACAATCAGAGACTGTCAATTCCTGCATTCGAAGCATCTATGGCAAGCCAGCAAACCAATCTATCAAACTACCAGGAGATCGTGAGTTCGATGAAAAACATAGCGGCAACTTTCATGATTCCTGATCCGAAACCCAAGAGATTAAGCTACAAGACGGAACAATTGATGAGAAGTAGAAACATGCTACGAAAGCAACCTCCTACCGCACTGAATAGGATAAATCTAGCTGTGACTAGCAAAGCTCTAAGGTTCTCTCTCAATGACGATCTACATCGACGGCATGTGCTGTTTGTCGAGGAGGCGGTACGGTACGGTAGAAGCACGAAATTGGCTCTACGTAAATCAGAAATTGGAAGAACTACGTTAAGTAGACTAATGAAACATGATGGAAGTGTAGCCGCCAATAGAAGCCAAGTATCCCAAACAGTTCAATCGTACTATAACCGCCTATACTCATCAACTATTCAAATCGCCCAATCAAAATACGGTAGCGATGACACATTTCCTTCGATCCTCTCAAGTGAAATTATGTTGGCTATAGCTCGATTAAAGAATGGAAAAGCTCCAGGCCAAGACAAGATAAGTGCAGAAATGATAAAGGCAAGTGCGGAGACTCTAACGAAACACTTCCTCGTATTGTTTAACGAGTGGATCGAAAGGGAGGAGATTCCCGACGAGCTCTCAGATTCGACAATTTCATTGATATTCAAAAAAGGATCGCCACTCGAGATAGGAAATTACCGCCCAATAGCCCTGATGAACTTGACATACAAGCTCTTCACCTCAGTTATCGACAATCGTATTGAAATGATACTATCAGAGAACTAGCCGAGTGAGCAAGCAGGATTTCGTCGAAACTATTCAACCACTGATCACATATTCACTCTCTCGGAGCTAATCAGCAAGTCAAATGAGTATCAGTTTCCTCTATATTTAATATTCATTGACTACCGAAAAGCTTTCGACTCGGTAGAATTCCATCATGTTTGGGAGGCTCTGAATAATCAAGGCGTTCATAGCAAGATCATAAATACTCTAAGTGCAATCTATTCCAAAGCAAAAGTCTCGGTGAGAGTTGGCAGTGATCGAGTACCTACAGTCATAATGTCCAATACAACACGAGTCGGCAATGTTCATCGGCAATGATCGAATAGATTACGCTGATTCATTCATATACTTGGGCACGCGTCTATCGTTTGATCAAACTCTCACTCTTGAAATTAATAGAAGAATAGGAGGATCTTGGAGAGCCTATAACAAGTTCATCAACTTCTTTACGAATCGGAGATGCGCCGTTGGGCTGATCCGAATGTGCGTCGAGCCTTCGCTAACTTACGGAAGTGAAACTTGGAGCACCACAGCAAGAGACAGAAAACGGCTCATTGTTGCTCAAAGAAACATGATGCGCAAGATGATTGGAGTGACCCGAATGGACCGAATATCAAACGCTCAGCGTGTCCCTTTAACCGATATCCGAGTTCGAGTAATGATAAGGAAGAGGAGATGGGCGGAGAGACTAGCCACCTTAACCGATGATCGTTGGTCCAAGAGAGTGTACGAGTGGATTCCGTGGGATTGCACAAGACCCGTTGGACGACCTAGAGTCAGATGGAGAGACGAACTCACTAAAGAACACGGTGTACACTGGCAACGCGTATATAGGGAAAACCCGACTGAATGGAAGACTGGCATTGTTCGACAGGCCTCTGCCTTGACGCTCGAATAAATGATGATGATTATTAGAATCCTAGCTTGTGGCGTAAAATGTGTTTATTTATAGTTACTAATAAATATAAATAACAAGACGCCTTAATTTCCATAGAGAACATAGTTTTGTCCGAATCCGGAAACCAAAACCGGAAAGTTTGTATTTTCCGGCTCTTTGAACGGAAATCACACCTCTGTATTATCAACTCATCGTTTTATATGATTTGGTTGCACAAGATCCATGAACATCATGAAAATAGAAATTCATGAAAATCGAGACAATTTTTTTCGATTTTTTAAAAAAAAGTAAGAAAATGCATTCCATTCGAGTTTTTTAGAGTTATGTTACTTATTTATGATGTTTTCACCAATATAGTCATGTTTTGGAGCTTTTATCCTATGATTTTCAGAAAAGTGATTTTTAAATTGAGCGATTCGGACGCAATTTTCGCCATGGGAAGACCACTTGTCACACCTAAGAAGTTCAGCTATATTTTTTCCTAATGGAATCGGGTATGGATATTCCGAATATGAATACCGTTTACTTGAAAGGGTGGGGTCCCCAGCCGCTAGAATTCATTTTATGTTTTGAAATGCAGTTTTTCGTACATTTCAATATGAAAATGACGCCATCGAACTTTCTTATCAACAGAAAAGTTGTTGGAAATAATTTTCCGGTCATTTTGATCCCAATGCCAGCATTCTAGCTCATCTGTGAACTGAAATACGGTAGAGCCGGGTGCGGAACCGGAAAATACCTAAAAGCCGGTTCTGAAAAAAAGGCCAATGTAGAAAGTTTTTTAATCACCAATATACTCTGGCATAATTATCTCGTGGATACTGCTGAAAGTTGGGGCTCCTGGTTCCGCGGGCTGTCCGTTTTCATGCATTCTCTCAGAAGACGCTTGTTATGTAACCTCATGTCAGGGAAAAATAGGAAACGAGGGTTGGTTGTGCTCGGGCAATTCCCAAAATGGTCAAAAATCGCTCTCGTCCTGAGAAATCACAATGACCAAAAGACAATGGCAGGGCCGGATTTGGACGACCTGATGGATCAGGGTGAAACTGACGCTTTCGGGCGCTTCTGGCTCGCCGGACAGGAGTCGGAATTCATGACGATCGATCCGAAGCTCAACATCTACCATGACTGCGACGATAACTTCACGGTATATTTACATAACATTACACAAATTGTGAAAATGAGTCATTCAGTGAAAAAATACCTGATCAGAGTGTTCGTCAATCGTATGTTTTGGGGTGTATTTAAAGAGGCCGTGGAGAAATTCCCTGTCCATTTCGGTTGACAATTTCCACTTAATCACACGTTTCAAAAGTATCATCGCCAATAACTCATAAGCATCTCGCAGCCCTGCCAGCGGCGCATCAAAATTTTCCTGCCGAAGGCGTACGTTACGCAGGGACCGACCCCTCACATGGTATGTTAATGCCGAGATGCAATATTAAATATGTATGGGTGAAACCTTATGGAAAAACTTGCCTTCGTTTTATCAGCCAATTTTCGTCAGGTTCTCGTTTTTCAGGTGTATGATGCCGGCGTCATCGAGCTATCCGGCAAGTTTGCGGACGAGACTCGTGATTGTCTCCATCGCAAGTGAACAGCGCAATTAGTTGAAGAAATTCACGGAATCATGCTTGTACAGTAAATGATAAACATCTGTATTGATTCAACGTGTCACATGTATACCGACAGCTCAGCATGAAGCAAATGTACTCATTGTTTAATGCGAATCAATACTAGGGATGACAAAGGAAGGATGAGAAAAATCAAAAATAGATTGTTAAAATTAAACTATTGCGTATCATCGTGATTTTGCTGGAAGAATGTGTTCTTGGTACGTACACCCTCATGTCCAAGTGTAATTAGCGGGGGTATCAATCGTCATTTGCATGCAAAATTCGAAAATCGAAAATTCGCGAAAAACACCAATCCTTCCGGAAGGATTTTTCAATAAGTCGGAGGGATGTAAACATTTTTGGACGTATACGTATCGAAAAATTATCCTGAATAGATTTGGAATCGATTGAAATCAACTCTTCCATATGTTTCCTAACTAATTAACATGCTATGACCGATTTTCCGAATTTAAAATCTCGAAAAAAATCCTTCCTTTGTCATCCCTAATCAATACTATAGTGTGGACAAGTCCCCCCTCCCATCTGCAATTATTAATTAACACGTGTATCACGAGTCAGTGGAAGAAAAATTACCCCCTCGGGAACATTTTCAAAAAAGTTGAGCCATATTCGACTCGTATTACAGTGTTAGAGTACACTAGACATAAGATTTCGAATAATATGGGTCATTGGTCCCAGAGCCGGCTTTTAGGGATTTTCCGGTTTTGCACCCGGCTATAATGCATTTCAGCTCCCATAAGAGCTAGAAAGATGGCACCGGGCTCAAAATGTGTGGAAACCTATTTCAAAAAACTTTCATGTTTAGTTCAAGACGATTAAACGAACAATACAAATGAGCCTAACGAAAAACCTTTTTTGCCATCAAAAAATAAATATTCTCCCTATCAAGCAGAAGCGTGCTACAGAATTTTAATGCAAATTATGAAAGAAGAAGTGTACGTGTATGATATAAAAATATAAAAACAGAATTCGAAGTGGCTTTAACTTGGCAATTTTTACTCAAATATGTCAATATGAAGAAAAAGTCGAAAACATGACTTTTTTGAAACTCTGAGTTGTCTTCTTTTAACGTTCAAATATTGTTGTTGGTGAAAAGTATGAGTAGAAAATCGTCTTTTGGAGCATGGTTCTTCGAGGATGAGCGCGACGTGCTAAGGTATTTCAAAATTGTGCAAAATTTTGAATATAAATTTTGAATAAAAAAACGCGAGCAGAACAATGCTCCAAAATACGATGGTCTAATCATACCTTTCATCAGCAACAATATTTGAACGTTAAAAGAGGAAAAATCAGAGTTTCGAAAAAGTCATTTTTTCGACTTTTTCTTCATAGTTACATGTTTGAATAAAAATTGCCAAGTTGAAGCCACTTCGAATTCAGGTTTTATATTTTTATATCATACGCATACACTTATTCTTTCAAAATTTGCATTAAAATTCTGTAGCACGTTCCTGCTTGATAGAGAGAATATTTATTTTTTGATGGCAAAACAAGTTTTTCTTCCGGCTCATTTTTATTGTTCGTCTAATCGTCTTGCTCTAAACATGAAAGTTTTTGGAAATAATTTTCCACACATTTTGAGCCCAGTGCCGTCTTTCTAGCTCTTCTGGGAGCTGAAATACATCATAGCCGGATGCAACACCGGAAAATTCCTAAAAGCCGGCTCTAGGACCAATGACCCATATTATTCGAAATCTTATGTCTAGTGTACTCTAACACTATAATACGAGTCGAATCTGGCACAACTTTTTAAAATGTTCCCGCACACCTCCACTGACTCGTGATACACGTGTTAATAATTCTTTATCATTCGACAAGCGGGAAAATTAGGAGCATGATAATTACGATGTCATATATAGATGACGAAGGTATTAATGTATTCATGGTATCGTCGCACCTCAGGCGTAGATAAATTATTATTATTATTATTATTATTATTATTATTATTATTCAGTCTCGTGTTTCTAGCATGCCCCATGAATTGCGACGATCTGATTTTCTCACAGATGACTGTTGGAGGGCGAGAGGTGTCAGAGAAAGAGTACAGGTGCATCATTTTCTTGCTTAAAAAACTTTTTAGTTAGATGGCACTAGTGGGCTCAGAGGAGCTGAGTATGCATGTCAAACAATCTTTTACGAGAAATGAGAAGACTCATAGGATTGTTTTTACAAACGCATCAAATATTTTTTTTAACATGGGCGCTGGGCACAGTGATGGAGTGATCACTCTCTCTTATTTGTCTCTATCTTAAAGTCATGTAGATGTGTTTATCAAACCTGACTTTTATGTGTATATTTTCACATATTTTTGTTGAATACATTTTCAGCTCATGGCAAGCACTTCTGAGCTCACTAGTGGACAAGCAGAGGCGATTGCTGAGCCAGGAGTGGACGCGGTTAGTCCGTCATTGCCTTCAGACGTGGCCACTCCCAAGTCTGCTGATGATGACGAACCGACCTGTGCGATTTGTTTGGAAGCACTGCATATAAAGGTAATTGACTGCTTACAGAATCAATAGATCTTCGTTGATTCTTTCCTTTACTCTAATTAATTGTGTTTGTCTAATTATTGCGTATCCATCATTCCAATACAGATTACAATTTGCTAAAGGCCTTGCATGCTTTTAAGTTCAATTAGATTAGAATTTAAATTGCATGCATTGGTAATCAATCAAGCACAACAGTTTTTTTTTAGAGAGATAGATCATTTTGTAATCCTTCAGATACGAGAATCAGGCCGTTTTGCGAGCACTCGTATTCGTAATTGTGGAGAGAAAGTGTAAAATCAAAATAAAGCTTCAATGTTTGGACCTTTCCGAAACACAGAAATGTGAAAATCTGTCCAAAGTGTATACATTGTCTGAACTTAAAAAAAAAACGAATTATTAGGCTGTTGCAAAAGTCTTGTGGTTTTTTGTGTCAGTACTTTGAATGATCATAACTCGCGTGTCTCAATCTCAATGGCCAACAAACGTGGTGTTGTTTAGGGATATGCTTGAACTTTACTCACGTATATTTCAATCAAACCGATCTTGCAGCCAGCGCAAGCAATTATGATTAAAATAATTGCCAAAAATTCTCAAAATTTAGCTTTAAATGTATTTATCTAGATATTTCAAGGGAAAATTCATGAAACAACTTCATAATGTTGGGTGAGAAGTACCATTGATGTTCTTTCAAAAAATAGGTTAGATCTGTCATTTGAGTGGGTTTGAACCAAATTACATGATAGCAAAAATATGAGCAGACCCAGGCTGCATGTGACTTGTACCTGATTTTCTGAATGGAAGGCCAATCATACAGGCTCCGTCATGTGTGCGCCGTATGCTCCCACGAAGAGGCTATATCCTCATAAGAAATGTTGGGGCCTGCTTGTTTCCCCTTTCAGAAAATCTGAATTCCTCATTTTTCAGAAATATGCAAAATGAACGCAGAAATGCAACATGCAGTCATTTTGCAGATCAACTCATTCCTCGAAAGGATCTAACTTCCGGGATCCGTAAGAAAAAATATGTATAGGGTAAAGATGGGAGCTTCACATAACCACCAGGAATTGAGCGTTCATGCATCAATGGAAACAGAATGTTGAGAAATGTTGCGTTTTCGATGGATGAATTCTAGTAACTTTAAATGGATCCTGTTCTCGCCTCTCTGATTGGGCAATGCTGATAGGGTGGTCATATACAAGAGTATGCAAGGCCTCATTAGTAATCAATATCCCGAAGTTCATCTATCAATCCAACAGGCAGATGGAAGACAAAATATCAAAATTCCACAGGACTTTTGCAACAACCTAATACTTCAGGAAGCCATTTGCTGCTTGTGCCGTGGATGCGCACTGCGTGTTCGTTCTGCGCAGGATGGCGAATTGCTTGACGTTACTTTCCCGTTCGAGTTTTACTTCGTTAGTTTCTATCCATTATTTCCACATTTCTATCACAATTACGATTTATTTCAAATTCTAGAAAATGTTTGCGGGTGTTAATATGGTGTGCACATGGGCTGTTAGTAATGAGTGGTATACAAACACTTATTTATGCCCATAGATTTAATTCTAAAGTCCTGCAGTGTTTAGCAATTACTGTCATTAATAATTCATAGATTTGATATTATTTCGATTTATCTATGTCACCAAATTGTTTAACGTACCCTCTCAGACTTTAATATATATATGAGTTATCAAAACCTTAAAAATTTATTGAAATGTAAATATTAGCATATATTTAAAACCGAGTTACTGTGTTTGCTTTTAGAAAAGTTTGATGGAGAAAGGAACAGTTCTTCGTAAGGGATACGTAGACAATCACATATTAGCCTTCAGGTAAGCCATAATTACTTTGAGCGATCTGCAAAAATTTTGTGAGTGCAATACTCAAAAATAAACAGATCTGACAAAAAAATAAGTTGAAAGTACTGCTCATCTGGAAAGGCATGGGGGGATGGTTGGGTAATTGCTGTAAATTCGAAAAATATCACACGGTTCACCTTTAGTGATCCTCATCAACAGTGGCAGCGCACTACGTTCCGTGATCTCTATTGCTCGATCGTATGAGAATGCAATGATAAATGCATTTATCTCACACCACTAAGGTGCTTCAGCAAATGCAAATGCGGAATTCCGTATTAATGTATCAGATATATTTTGGCGATGCTATTACAAATCAAAGATTAAATATCGCACATTATAGTTATATTAGCGAGCGCCTACCGAGAGAGAAGACCATTGCAATCCACGAACGAAAGCGCGATCACTGGATTAAAGATATTGAAGATGAAATTGCGATAAATACCAAGCGCTCTGAATTCTGCGACATATATTATCATATTGTTTACGAGGTATGTTAACTTTATAGTTTTGCAAACACTATAATAGTGAATCACACTGGCATCAACTAGGGCCCATAGCTAGACTTCATATTAGGTTGGCTTGCCTATTCGAGTAAACTTAGATATTAGGTACAACTGTATATACTCCTTCTTCAATATAATATCTCAGAGATATGCTATACTGCAGAATCATCTGCGCCAAGACACTACAGCAACTCCTGATGAGACTGCCGCGAGAGATACGGAACTTGATACTATTGTCGAAGTTACGACTGAAAGAGAAGAAACAACAAACTAGTCTTTACAGCTTCTATATCGAACTAGTCGTTGAATCAAGTGCCTCTAATTTGTTAATGTTGAATTTGGTTCACCAAATAATATTGAATGATGTACTAGTTAATCCATATTTAGTGTAATATGTCGTATAATGATTAGATGTGTAAATTCATCGTCGAAGTTTTGTGGTAGGTTTTCCAATAACCGAGCACAAAATCGTGATATATCCCGGTCTAGGGACAATGGCATGCCCCATTAATTTAGTGTACAAACTAAAAATTTAGCAATAATATGGTCCTTGAATTCTAGAAATAAGATCTAGGTCGACCTTCCAACGTGAGTTGTAGGTTTGCCAATAATTGAAAAGAGGACCGAAGTTGATCCCTGGCGAGCGACAATCGGATGCCCAATGAATTGCAATCGGTGAAAATAAGCAATAAACGGTCGAGTTATGGTTCTCCGATAGGCTGGATAACACGCCACTATGGTTAATGAGTGAGCAACAGTGTGCACTGATACAACGATATAGGTGAGAGAAGAGATGACTGTTGCTGTAAGGAAATTGAAATGCTCGTTAAATTCACGACCTACTGCTCCAACTCCGGACACAGCACTGATGATTTGCCCAAATGATGTTTTCTTCCCTGATCTACCTGTTTTGTTTTTCTCAGCCTCCTCGGGTTGCATATGAACTGTGAACGCCAAGATAGCACACAGATCAATAAGTGGAACTAGATAAAATATGCTGGGAATTATTCCCTCAACGGAATATTTGGTTGCAAAACATGTTGTAAAATAGTACCTGTAACGCCAAAGCGGTAATCGCGCGCTTTTGAAACCTACAAAAATTGTTTTTTTGAAAGTGTATCTAAGTTTGTTAAAATATCATAACGGAAATTGCACACTTTTTAGTTGTTCGGCTTGCGTTTCGCATTCCGTGTTTGAGCTCCTTCTGCACGCTACGAATCATTGCAAAAATCGCAGTGAACATAACGGTAGCCCAGATTATTGCGCCTAGGACTGAGGCGTGAAGTGTATCGATTAGTCATTTGAACGTTAAATGTGCGGAAAAATCCTATCGAAACGTACATGAACCTGCGATCCAGAAATGCATATTTAATCGGACGATAATGAATGATTCTGTGGTACGAACCCAACCAAGAAAATCGGGAATTTCCTGAATGATAGATATTTAAGTTTAAGTTATAAAAATAAATCTGCAAAAAGCAACGTATATGCATCTTCAAGTTTGTATTTGCTGAGGCGATTTTTTTATTTGAATATTTATATTTTTTCGAGATGTATTACCTCCCTCCCATACTAAACGAATCACTAAGGTGTACCGTGAGTTCCATCAACTCCTTTAAATAATAATCCCATATTTCATGTGCACTATGGATGGGTGAAATATATATCTGTATTTGCACTTCCATATTGTCGAACAAACCTCCTGTGGAGTCCGAGTGCTTTCTAGCATAAAGTAGATCCAGACAGCAAGTCCGACAATATATGCTTGCAAGCTAGCAAACAAAGCAAATCTCCTCCACCCAACGTAGCAGAAGCGAGCACCAGGAGGAAATACCACCTGTCATTAATTCCAGCTCCATTAATTAGCACAAATAATGGATTTATGATCGAATGAATGTTAAATCCACCAGTGAGAGCTATTGGCACTCACTGGTGGAGTGAAAATGAAGACTATCGACCTATCATCTTCTGAGCGTCTATCGCCTGATAAGATAAATTGATTGATTGATTGATTGATTAATTGAATGTTAAATAAATAATTAGTATGATAATTTGAGTGAGTAAGAAATGAGCCGAGACAATACTAAAAAAAAAATGAACTCACAGCTCGCCGGTAGAAAACACAGTAAAAGTAACAGGTTATGGCTTCGCAAAAGAAGAACACAACAAGTATCTGAGAATGTGTCATAATTTTTGAATGCTTCGATAGAAACTTACAATTAGACCTACAATGTCCAGGAACTCAGCGAAAATGGAATCGGAAAATATCACTCGGCAATTTATGAGTATAATTGATGTTGATTGATGTCGTTCTGGATGTAGACATCCAGAACGACATCAATCAACAATTCGTGGGGCACGTGCAAGAGAAAAGCAGAGTGTGAGACTGGAACCCCCGACACGAGGCTTGAGAGACAAACGTGATATCCACTGCGCCATAGCGCTAACACTGACTTTCCCTGGCGAATCGGAACATGAACGAGCGAGTTAGCATGAGTGCGTCCATGCTGCTGAACTTTCTTGTTTCGGACTAGGAGGCGACTTGTATGCGAATTATCAAAAAAACTGAATAAGCTTCAACGGAGATATACATACTTGCAACACACTTCAAATAATCAGGGACTTAGAAGCAGTCTCGATATTGCTAGAACACTATTACAATCCCATCAACACCCATCTTTCCATTAGCACACCCTCTCATTGCTCACCATCAATCACAATTAGAAGAATAATTTATATTTATCCCGATTCACAAAACAATGAAACAAGAATGACAACTTAGTGCTGCTTCTTCCTGAAAGAGCATCCCTCGGTCAGATGAGCCTTGCCTCCAGTGGCTCGTGACTGAACACGGTGGTAATCTTGTAGCAGCCAGGGCATTTGACGTCCATGAAGAACGAGTTACGGTGCTGAAGAAAGAAATTCTTCATCTTGTACTTCTAGGAAGAAGTGACAAAGATTTTGAGGAATCTAGCGAGAATAGGGAAGGACAATGCAGGTCTACGTACTTAAGAGACCCTCCACGAGAGAACGTAACAACTGTGCAGGGGGCCTCGGATGGCTAAAAATTCGATAAATTCCAAACTTTTTTTCTGATGTTGGGGTACCGAGTGGTGAGTGATGGCCGCAATAACTAAGGCTTGGGGTCGATTTTGAAAAAGTTTCGGGGACCCCCACTTTTGGAGTCGAAAAATTGACTTTCTCAGAAATACATGAAATATAGATTTTCTGATGTATTTCGACGCGTAGAATATGAATTTCAACATCCGAAAGCCAGAAAATGCGAAAGAAAAGAGATATCATCGAAAAACTGAAATTTTCGATCCGAAAAGGCACATAAAGAGCCATAACTAATTTTAGAAAAATAAAAATTTGGATCGTTGATAATTTCCGAAACCAGAAGTGATAAGAAACATTTATAATTTTTTTGCAAAATTTTAAAAATGGGTATTTATCGATTTTTTCAAGCCTGAATTTGAACATATTGGGTCAAAACGAAGGAATGGGATACTGTAATTTCTCAAATATGACTCCAAAGATACTCCTGCAATGAGAAACCTCATTGCAATGTTCAAAATAACTTCCGCCATGAATTTCAAGGTGTTGGATTCACTTGGGTCCTCAAAATTTGGATTTGACAAAAATCGTGATTTTGACCTCCATGATCAGATTTTGGATTTATATTAGGCCGGCATTTCACTCATGTAACAGATGCCATGCTAATTATTTGTTAGTATATAAGTAAATCTTACTCTTTATGACTATTCCATAGGATAATTTAAGTTTCGTTTGATGCGCTATCCAGCTAATATAGCGATTTCGTCCGAAATATTCGATTTTTGTACCATATCTAATTTATATCACATTTTCATCAGTCGGCATAAGCAAAATCGGTTTCAGCGAGTAAAAATACATTAGAAATATATATTTCACCAAATAATAATGATAATAAATTTTTCATGTTTTTTCGAAAACGCGATTTTTACATTTTTTGCAAAACGTGCTAAAATAACATATTTCTGGTGTATTTTCACTCGCTGAAACCGATTTTGCATATGAAGTCTGATGAAAATGTGATATAAATGAGATATGGTATAAAAATCGAATATTGCGGACGAAATCGCTATATTATAGCTGGATAGCGCATCAAACGAAAAATAAATTATCCTATGGAATAGTCATGAATAGTAAGATTTACTTATATACTAACAAATAATTAGCATGGCATCTGTTACAAGGGTGATATGCCGGCGAAATATAAATCCAAAATCTGATCATGGAGGTCAAAATCACGATTTTTGTCAAATCCAAACTTTGAGGACCCAAGTGAATCCAACACCTTAAAATTCATGGCGGAAGTTATTTTGAACATTGTAATGAGGTTTCTCATTACAGGAGTAACTTTGGTGTCATATTTGAGAAATTACAGTATCCCATTCCTTCGTTTTGTCCCAATATGTTCAAATTCAGGCTCGAAAAAATCGATGAATACCCATTTTTAAAATTCTGCAAAAAATTATGAATGTTTCTTATCACTTCTGGTTTCGGAAAATATCAACGACCCAAATTGATATTTTTCTAAAATTAGTTATGGCTCTTTATGTGCCTTTTCGGATCGAAAATTTCAGTTTTTCGATGATATCTCTTTTCTTTCGCATTTTCTGGCTTTCGGATGTTGAAATTCATATTCTACGCGTCGAAATACATCAGAAAATCTATATTGCATGTATTTCTGAGAAAGTAAATTGAAACTTTTTCAAAATCGACCCCAAGCCTTAGTTATTGCGGCCATCACTCACCACTCGGTACCCCAACATCAGAAAAAAAGTTTGGAATTTATCGAATTTTTAGCCATCCGAGGCCCTGTTACGTTCTCTCGTGGAGGGTCTCTTAACATTTGTTGTGGCATATTTCCGAAAGCGGATTTAATGTTAACGCGCAAAAAAGAGAAGCATTTTTTCCTCTATTTCAAAAGAGACGAGCAATAATCTTTAAAAGATTAAAGATGTGGCATTATTTTTAGTACTTTATGTGCAACAAGCCCGTACTTCGGCGGGGTCTCCAGTGCTAGCGGAATAGGTTACGCAATCACTAGTGTTGAAATCTGTTCACCCACGCTCTCTCTCTCTCTCTCTCTCTCGATCGTTTAAAAATTGTTTCGCCATCCGGAAACACAAGATCACTCAGCGCTTTATTTCAATACCGGTGTAAAAGTGTAATATATAACGCGCAGTGAGTGTGCGTCTGTCCGGATTTTAAACAATTACGAAACGGGGATGGAAAGTGATAGAGAGAGTGGTGTCAACAAATTTCGAAACGAGTGATTGCAAAAAAAACTACACCGCAGCTACCACGGGAGCCCCCGCAGAAGGCGGGGCACAACCGGGCTAGTATAGGATTAGATTATTCATTCACATGGTACCTCTACGGCCTCCGCGACCTCCACGTCCACGTTCGCCACTGCCAAATCCACAGCGGAATCCGCCACGATCAGCCATACTCAAAATAAACTTGTAAGAACAAGTCAACCAAATAATATACAAATATATTTTCTATGTCTACATCCCGTTTTGGAGTCAGGGCTCGAGTGAAGATGCGCGCTGCTTTTGCGAAGCGGTGCGGAATACTTTCGCGAGGGGACTTTGTAAGGTGTCCTCACCGATTCGCAAAAGTGGCGCTCATACTGCGTTGGAGTAGACCAATTTCCGTAAAAATAATACAAAATGAGAGAGCATAGTGAATAAAATGACCTCAAGATGGCCAAGTTAAAAAACTAACCTCTATATCAATCCAAAATCGATTCGCGCCGCGTGCCGCAGCGCGCAGTAGTGGCGAACTTCTTATGTGGACCCTGGAGGTTAATTTAAATAAGAGTATACACCAATTAAACGCAATAAATAAGCAAAACAAGCAATTAAAAATAAAATTCGGCAATAAAACGCAGAGCCGGAAAATCGCAAGTCTGCTGAACATCCTCGTAAACCTCACCATTTCACACACCACAAAACGCAAACTGGAGAATTACAGTACGCTAACTTTCCGTCTAAAAGATATTTCGTTATTTTTAAATTTGAACCATGCCGCGAAACAAGGTTTTGTTTTTGCATGTAGCCTATGGCTGGCTTAGTACTGTGTCAAGGTAGCGACATGGGAGTTGTTTCATTGTTGACAGTGTGTGCTCCCCTACATATGCATATGTAAGTCTTGCTGCCAGGCGATCTTGAGTTTCACTACATATCTATGTATGGGGGTTCATGGTTAAAAATTGGGAATTTGAGAGGAAAATCATGGTTAGATAAGTACCAAATGCCGCAACCAGTCGTTATTTCAGTACCCCAATATCTACTGCAATCAAGTAATATATGCATCGATTGGTTACGACATTTGGTGTTTATCTAACCATGATTTTCCTCTCAAATTCCCAATTTTTAACCATGAACCCCTATACATAGATATGCAGTGAAACTCAAAATCGCCTGGTAGCAAGACTTACATATGCAAATGTAGGGGAGCACACACTGATAACAATGAAACAATTCCCAAGTCGATAACTTGAATCGCAAGCGAACGGCGATCATTTGCCGTTTTGTCCATTGCCGTTTTGTCCACTACCCATATGCACGGTCTAGAGCTCTGTAACGATAAGAAGCTTCGAAATTTTTGCATTCACATCTCCATTCCGAACAGAGTTATAGCTAGTTGGCTGGGAGCAAGATCAGGGAAAGCTCAGGGAAGGGGGCGATATATCACACGACTTGAAGATAGTACGTCTCGAGGTTAAGCATATTTCAACCGGGCGCGCGTTTGGATGTACTCCTCCATTAATGTAACGCTCTAATTTTCATTAGGTAATCCTTAATATAAGCATACCATTAAATGTACGTAATACTGGCAAGGGCCTCACTTGTAAAGCAGCAAGGTAGAGGCGGTATGACTTGGCTCTTGGATCGCGATCAAACAGAATCACCAGACAGACAGCGGAATTGATCAAAAAACCCACTATTCCTGGAAAAAAATATTTATATTTCCTCAATAACAAAGATCATACCGAATACATGATGAAAATTGATGAGAAATGTCTTGACATGAGGGTCCAATTCCGTAGAGTTCATACCACTTTATTGGAGGGGCTTTCAAATTTCTTAATCTTGATTCCACCTGCCATAATTTCGAACATCGGGCATCTGGAAACCAAAGGTCTCACAATTGATAACGTGTTAACGAGAGTCGAGATGCAACAATTTCCAGATGTCTGTAGAATATTAAAATTTGAGTTCGACGCTCATCAGACGATTATTTGAAAATGCTCACAAACTTTTCAAGAAATGGAACTTGTACTAAATATCTCCACATTCCGACCTACGCGCTTTCTCGTATAAATGGAAACTAATAGCCAGTAATATAATCGGCATGATCATCTAATAACGGATATAGCAGTTGATCGCTATTCATATACAACTGAGTGGTTGGCAGGTGCAGTAGCTTCCCACACATTACAGTAAATCAATTCATACAACCATGAGGGGGGTGACAAAACGTGAACCGACAAAACGTAAACAAATCGCAGCTCACTTGGAATTCGAAGTAGGGACTTTGGAGTTGTTGCATTGTTACCAGTATACCCTCCTCTACACCACCCTGTATAGATCGTCTAACTATGTGAACTTGAGTTTTACTCACGATCGACGTATGGGAGTTCATGGTCCAAAATTGGGAATTTTAGTGGAAAATCATGATTAGATAAACACAAGATGCTGTAACCAATTGATATCCCAGCTGCTCGGTTAGAGTGCTTACCGAGGTACTAGAATATAGATTGATCACTGTACTTTGTGTTTATCTAACCATGATTTTTCAGTCAAATTCCCAATTTTGGACCATGAACCCCTATACGTTGGTAGTGAGAGAAACTAAAGTTCACATAGTTAGAGGATCTAAACAGGGTGGTAACAATGCAACAACTCCTAAGTCGCTACTTCGAATCCCGAGGGAGCTGCGATTTGTTTACGTTTTGTCGGTTCACGTTTTGTCACCCCCCAACCATGAACGTATCTCGCAAGGCATCAAGTCTATTATTTGCTGTAGAAGAGGAACTACTGCTGTTTTTCAGGTACCGAGTCGTTTCCTGCTTCATTCAATCTCCTATGTTTACTTCGTTAAACTCTTCCAAATCAGGCGGAAATCAAGACGAATCTTGTGATTGTCCAGGTAAGTACAAAGCTCCGCAACCAATAGTTCATCTTTCTGGAATTATTGGGGTGTCCCAGAAGTTCGTTCATTTTTTTTTATTCGGAGGATCGGATATCAGCCGTATTTTTTTGCGTATTACAAATGCTAATATAGGGGTGTTCGGAAAGTTCGTATAATGCTTCGGAAAAAAGTCAGTTCGCGATCAAATGCAGTGATTGCGCAATCTGTTTGTCAACAATGTATTGCATCATTCTGACGTTGAGTAGTGAGAGGATTTAATCAGTCTCCTAGTTGCTACATTGATTCTTGTGATGGACTCCCATCTCTACCTCCGAGCAGTTTTACTTCATTACTACCGTCTTGGCCGATCCGTGAAGGAGGCCCACTCTGCCCTGGCCCAGTCGGAAGGAGCTGACGCCCCCTCCATACCCTTCTGCTATAAGAGGCGAATCGCGAGAGAATCGACCATTTGAGGCGGGTGGGCGGCGGTAGGATTCAAGTTTGTCCAATCTAGATATAATTTTGGATTTAAGTATTTCAAATGATGCTCTTTCAAACTGCGTTGTCAGAATTTTGATATCGGTCGTCATCGTCGAGATTCACTGGGTTTCAACTAATGTAAGTACATCCCTCGAAAACTCAAAGTAAAAAGGCTCCTAAAAAGAGCTTATTTCGCCTGAAGAATTCAAGGAAAGACGCCAACCTGTGCCCCTGGTCAAAATAGACGTAGAGACTCGGCATATGGATAGAAATGTAGAACACGATGAGCTAAACATTTCATCTGTTGAAAGTGAGTTTCTATCTCTTCGTTTAAGGGTGCTACAGAGCCTGGAAGTTGGCGAGAACTGGGCTTGAATCCCTCGAGAGCGCGTGCTCTAACCGTCTGGTGCTCCGTCTGGTGCTCTTGTCGCCTGACCTCCCTCTCCCTCCTCTCTATTTAGCGCACACGTTTTCAGTCGTTTTTGCCAACTTCCAGGCTCTGTAGCACGCTTCAACGAAGAGATAGAAACTCACTTTCAACAGATGAAATATTTAGCTCATCGTGTTCTACATTTCTATCCATATGACGAGTCTCTATGTCTATTTTGACCAGGGGCACAGGTTGGCGTCTTTCCTTGAATTCTTCAGGCGAAATAAGCTCTTTTCAGGAACCTTTTTACTTTGAGCTGTTTCGAGGGATGTACTTACATTAGTTGAAACCCATTTAGTGCATTTGGGCCCATCCCGCATGTTGAAATTGGTCAAAATACCGATTTTCAAATTTTCGGTCAGGTGACCATTTATGACCAATGGAAGTGCGATAATATGGGGGAAGAAACTTGATATGTTGTTTTGGATGTTTTTGAATGATTTTGAAAAATGAGGCCAATTGATGATATGGAAGTACTGTAGTCCGGAATCCATTTTGGGGTCTCCGCACATAAGTGAGAGCTTTTTTTTGTTCATACTCCGATTTTCCTAATTTTTGGCGGGAAGTGAGGCACATGTATGCTCTACAACTTAAACACGAAAACCCACGATCTTTTTCCGATTTCCAAAGTTATGCCGCGTTTGGTCCGCCCGACCGCCCCGCACCAGGATGAGCACCAGGAATGATGAAAGAGCTTCATTTGAAAGAGCTTCATTTAAAATACTTATATCCAAAATTATAGCTAGATTGGACAAGCTTGAATCCTACCGCCGCGGTGTGGTCGATTCTCTCGCGATTCGCCTCATAAGTGGTTCTCCCTCTTCAAGAAAGGGGAGTTTGGTCTCGAAGATCAACCCCGCTCTGGACGCCCTCCCTCCCTCGATCAGCCTCTCGTTCTCCGCACACTGAAGCGCAAGCCCATGGCCAGTGTGCGTGAGTTGAAGAAGGATACTGGTACTCCCAGATCAACGGTGTCCGATATCCTCCATCGATCTGGGAAGAAGCCGAAACTCCCACAAGTGATTCCCCATGACCTCTCCCCCGAACAGCTGAAAAATCGTGTTCAAGTCTGTCGGGAATTACTCCATCGTAGATCCAATCTTCGATGGGTCAATTCCATCATCGCTACAGATGAGAAGTGGATCACGTACGATAACCCTGTGAGGAGACTGCAATGGGTGGATGCAGATGAGAAGCCCACGCCCGTCCCGAAGAAGGAAGAGCACGGAAAGAAGGAACTCCTCTGCTTCTTCTTCTCAGTGCTCGGTCCCATCTACTGGGAGATCCTCGCCTCTGGCACCAGCATCAATGCCGACCTCTTCTCTGAACAACTGGAAGATGTCGCGATCAGAGTCCCTCCCAGACTCCTGAACCAGGGCACAATTCTTCTTCTGATGGACAATGCTCGCCCACATCGAGCGAAGATGACCCAGAAGAAAATGGACGAGCTGAAGATCGAGAGGATTCCCCATCCACCGTATTCCCCGGATCTCTCCCCATGCGACTACCACTGCTTCCGCTCTCTCTCTGACTTCTGCAAAGGAAAGAAGTTGAAGAATCGAGATGAAGTTGTGAGGGCTTTCGTGAAATGGGCGGTCTCGAAGAAACCCGCTTTCTGGAAGACAGGAATCGCGACCCTGCCCAATCGCTGGAGGGAGGTAGTGAGAAAGAAGGGGGCATACATTGGTCACTGAGAATTGTAAAGCATTGAATAAAAAATAAAAACAAAAAATTATACGAACTTTCCGGACACCCCAATACCTAAGAGATTATTACAGATTCGAATTCTACGACCTTTTTTACCCCGGGGAAAATTACTCCCACAAAAATCGCGATCGTAATATCGCGCTTTTTTTCGCCGAGAACATGTCCGATCACGTGTTTTTACTCAAGATCGAAAATTTCACTTTCTAATTTTTGTGTCGAAATCACTCAGATATATCTTTTCTTTCAATTGTCGATGCCTGCTAACCTTTATATGTCAATTCCCTTCGAAAAACCCGGAGATTTCAATATTTTCAAAAATCATGTTTTTCACCAAATTTCTCAAATCTCCGGTTTTTTCGACGGGAATTGGCATATAAAGGTTAGCAGGCATCGACAATTGAAAGAAAAGATATATCTGAGTGATTTCAACACAAAAATTAGAAAGTGAAATTTTCGATGTTGAGTAAAAACACGTGATCGGACATGTTCTCGGCGAAAAAAAGCGCGATATTACGATCGCGATTTTTGTAGGAGTAATTTTCCCCGGGGGTAAAAAAGGTCGTAGAATTAGAATCTGTAATAATCTCTTAGGTAGTAATGATTTTATTTTTCAGGAACTGAACTTTTCTCGATTTTTCTCATCACAAAATTCAAACTTTTTACATTTTCGCCATTAACTTGTGTTCCTTTCAATTTCTCTTTAACAACGAAGTTATTCTACTCGACGAGTGGATTATTTTAGTTTTTTAACGACTCATTTACTCAACTTATGAATTTTCGAAGTTTCAAAATGGTGAGAGCCGGCTTTTAGGCAATTTTCAATTCACGGCTCCAAAAACTTTACTGAATGTTTCGTGGCCTCAGGTACATCAACCACCAAACTGGGGTTCCGATTGAAGCAATTTGAACAGTTTGTTAAAGGGGGGTCTCAATTGCATGCAATCTCTCAGAAGACCTGTGATATCGCTTAAAACCCGTGCTCAGAAAGCCACTTCTAAGTTATTCCTGCTCCTTAATGCCCTCCCATTCAACTGCCCCACCATCATTCTTCGTAGTTACAAAGCATATGTCCTTCCCCTCCTTGACTTTGCATCCCCCTTTTAGAATCCACATTACATATCTGACATTGAGACTGTTGAAAAAGTTCAACATATTTTCACCCGGCAAGTATTCTATCGTTGTTTCCCCTCCCCTTCCTATCCTCTTTCCCTACCTTCTTATTCGGATCGATTGAAAACTCTTGGCCTGCGCCCGCTTACTGAGGGGAGTGTCATGGAGATCTGTGTATGACTCATATGATTATGACTGGTTCTAATATCGTCCCTCGTTCACCATTCTACGTCTACAAACCCCAGCGAGACCGTACCTCTTCTTTTGGTATTAACATTGAAACGACAACTAGCACCGCCAGATTCCACTCTTTCCCTGTTCGAACCTCCCGATGGTATTCTCAACTTCCCGATGTTATTCGCACTGCCCCCAACATCCGAGTATTTAAGCGCCGACTGGAAAGCCACCCCATAATCGCTGACCTCTCTCGTCTTTAATGACTCAGGAGAGTCCCCCCACCTGCAATCATTAATTAATTACGTGTTTCATGGTATCGTCGCGCTTCGGGCGTAGATAAATTATTATTATAGATATATGAGCGAGCGCCTACGGAAAGAGAAGAACATTAAATTAACGAACGAAAGACATCATGCGACTTCATGGGAAACTTTATGCATGCTCAAGAGAGATGTGTCAAGTGACAACGAACAATTCAAAAGAAGATGAACGAGTCCAAAGATCTTCCCACCCCCACATGCCTTTGCATACAAAGCGATATGAATTATGCGACATATTGTGATATTGCCTACCATACCATAAATTGTTTACGAGGTATGTTAATAAATAGTTTTGCAAACACTATAATTGCGCATCGCACTCTCATCGACGAGGGCCCATGGCTAGACTTCATATAAGATTGATCGGTCTTATCGATTAAAATTAGACAAGTTATTAGGTACAACTTTCCATCATCCTACCTCAATATAATTATTTTAAATCTCAGAGATATCCTATACTACAGAATCATTTGCGTCAAGACACTACAACAACACCGTGACAAGGCAGTCGCGAGAGATACGGAACTTGATACTTTGGTTGAAGTGACGACAGAGAGAGAAGAATCAACAAACTAGTCTGTATCGCTTCTATATCGAACTTGTCGCTGAATCATATGTCTCGAATTTGTATCACCAATTAATAATTAATGTTGTAATAGTTAGTGCATATTTATTTTTTGTGTAATATTTCGAACAATGATTAGCTGTGTACATTCATCGTTCAATTTTCTATTTGTGGTTTCCCAACAATTGGGAACAACATCGCGCTATAGCCCTGTCTAGCGACTATAAGATACCCGCTTAATATAAAATACTTGCACAACAACATATTTAGAAACAATATGGGCTTCGAATACTAACAATAAAATCTAGGTCGACCTTCCAACATGAGTTGTAGGTTTACCAATAATTGAAAATAGGGCCGAAGTTGATCCCTGGCGAGGGACAATCGGGTGGGTGCCCGCTGGCAATTGATTTCAATCGATCAAAACAAGCAACAAATGGGCGAGTTATGGTTCTCCGATAAGACGGAGAACACGCCACTATCGTTATTGAGTGAGCAAAAGTGTGAACGGAGGCAGTGCCATAGGCGAGTGAGGAGATGGTTGTGGCTGTAAGGATGGTATTCATGAATACCGTTGATTAGTAGGACTTGTCTTTTTTTGTTTCTTGTCACCTTGATACTATAGTCATTACAGCCATTACAGTCATTGAGGTCGAATGTATATCCTACAACTTTCACCCACATATTTGGCACCTGCACTAGTTCGGATGAGAACTACATGGTGCATTTGAGACATCAAAAGCGGCATGACACAATTGTTCTCATTCCACCTAGTTCCTCGCATCCTTTTTCCTTGAGTAATGGTCTGACTCTCATCGATTTGTATACTCTCTCGTCGGTTAGAGATACGAGAGAGTGTGCGATTTGAAGAGAGCGAGACCATTGCTCTTTCCCTTTTACCTGTTTTGCTTCTCGCAGCCTCCTCAGGTCTCATGGATGCGGTGTAAAAGTAGATAACAGCCAGCCCAACCAGAGGGATTAGGTAGAATATGCTAGGAATTAAGCCCTAAACAACATTTTCACGAAATAGATCGACAAAGAACCTGTAACGCAACCTACCTGTAACGCCAACGCGGCGAATGCACGCTTTTGAAATCTAAAAATGTTGTTCATTACACAGCTTAATGTTTTATATGAAGCCGTTCGCCTAAGAATCGAGCAAGGTCTGGCATAGCAATTTTTCGAAAATTTGTGGAATCGGGTTATCGAGGATGCTGATCATCGTGGTCTACTTCATTTTGCTCCAACTCGATCGGTTGAGCCAGGCTGCATGTAGGCTGCATCTACTTGTATCTTCATATCTCCGATACCGATTTAACTATCAACTCCAAATTTGCACAGTGCCACAATACGATACCTGTGACCCCATCGACCATACGACAAATACGCAAATTTTGAATTGTGCAAATTTCATGAAATTTTGGTTCTCGAATATAAAGCCAAAGCTGAAAACGTGAATTATATAGAAAGATGCGCCCTGTTCTGAGGAGAAATTTTCGTATACATAATATGGTGTTAAAGCTTGTCGGTTTTTTGCTACACCAAAATTTCGAATCACTTTCACCACTTTGGACCGCGCAAGTAGCGCAAATAGTGACGAATGAAAATGAGTTTCAGCCCTAACATTAATTTTTCGAAATTTTGGGAAGAGTGCAAAATCGAGATAATAATGTGAGGGTGAAACTCATTTCGATTCGTGACTCTTTGCGCCACGTGCGCGGTCCAAAGTGGTGAACGCGATTCGAAATTTTGATTTAGCAAAAAACCGACAAGCTTGAACACTTTACTATGTATACGAAAAATGATCCTCAGAACATGGCGCATCTTTCTATATAATTCACGTTTTCAGCTTCGACCCCCGAAATTTCATGAAATTAGCATAATTCAAAATTTACGTATTTAGGGTTGATGGGGTCACAGGTATCGTATTGTGGCACTGTGCAAATTTGAAGTTGATAGTTCAATCCGTATCGGAGATATGCACATACAAGTAGATGCAGCCTACATGCAGCCTGTCTCAACCTATCGAGTTGGCGCAAAATGAAGTAGACCACGATGATCAGCATCATCGATAACCTAATTCCACAAGTTTTCGAAAAATTGATGTGCCACTCCCCCCATGGCATTGCTCGATTCATAGGCGAACGGCTTCATATGCCTTGAAATTGCTCACTTTTTAGTTGTTCGGCTTGCGTTTTTCATTCCGTATTTGAGCTCCTTTTGCACACTCAGAATCATTGCGAATATTGTGATGAACATACCAGAACCCCAGAGTATTGTACCTTCAACACTCTTGAATTTTTCATGTAGTTGTTAGTCGTTGAAAAAATATTGCAAATGTTAACGACACTCACATACACCTCCGATTGAGAAATATATATTTTCTCGGACGATAATGAATGATTTAGTTGTGCGAATCCAATCAATAAAATCAGGAATATCCTTAATTATTGTGAAATTACTGTGAATCAACAAATTGAGCTGAAATTATCATTTACACTAGTTCATTCGAAAAAAATATGTGTTTCTCTATATGTAATTATATACGAACCTCAGCTGGAGTTCGCGTGCTTTCTAAAATAACGAATATGCATGACGTGAGAGCTAACAGGGATATTTGAATGGTTGCAAACAAAGTAAATCTTCGAAATCCGACATAGCAGAATCTAGAACCAGGAGGGAAAACAACCTGAAAAAAGTAACAAACGAATATATCAAGTTGGTCATAAAGTTTTGACCGATTTTGACCATCCTACATTCTGACCTCTCCCTTCGTTCGTTGTTGGCCAATCGGCTTAGGTATTTTAGTGATAGATAGGCGCGTCTATACTCTCTTCAGTGCACACTATCATAAATATGTCCGACCAAGGAAACGAATACAGCCATGCCCCAAACTTCATGTGAGCGGCCTACACCCTGACTTTTTGAAGGATCATGATTTCATTTAGAACAGATATATGACCTTGTCACAGTATTAAAGCACGATGGTCATATGTCGCACCGGTAATATTGGTACATGACGCTGGTGACGAAATGTTTTTGTAGTATTGTATCTATGCCGACGGCCCTTGATATTTCAATTACTCATAATTATGAACTACCTATAGTATGCAAGTCACAATTCTATTTGGTAGAGAAAGTGGCTCTCCATTCAAGAACAGGGTTCTTCGGAGTTTAGGTGGTCCAATTTTGAACATCGAAATACATACTTTTGGCGCTTTTGTGCTAGACCTGTGGTTTGAGAAGCGGTAATTTCGTGCTCAAATTAATGAACAACCATTACCCTATCCATCACTAATTAGGAATGATATGGAGTTCGCTACTTTTTCTAGGGTAATCCGTGCCTGAAGATCCTAAATTTTAGGTTTTTTTCGACATTTCAATCGAAAATAATTGATTGACAAATATCACCTTTTTTTAGATGAGAAAGACCAGTGGGCTTTTAAATGTTCATAACCAATTAAGTATTGATGACAGCACCCATAGGTAGGTGTCAGCCTCGTCAATCCTCGAAACAGGTGATTTGTTCGAAAGAACTCTGATTTTTCTAAGTGTCCGTGATTCATTGGCTTGTACGAAGCCTATAACGAAATCAGCAGCTCTCTCTTTTTGAAACTAGGTAGTGCACGCCTAGCGCTTTTCAACAAACGTTGTGAACCTCCATCTAAAAATTTCTCTGCGAAGCACAGCAAATTTAAATAAAATCGTTATTTTAATGAAAATTTCAAATTTACGCAGACCTTGATTTGCATTGTAGAAATACTTGCACCATTTCACCGATAATATTAAAAAGGTCGAACATGTCCCTATATATCGACATCAGGTCAATATGTGGCGATTTGAGCCAAACAAATTATACGAACTTAAAGTTGGGGTTCGAAATCGGTCAAAACTTTATGACCAACCTAATAAAAATGATACATCTCAACTCCGTTGGAGATGTAATTTCGTAAAATAGTCAACACGTTTAGCTCACTGATCTCCTGTAGAAAACGCAGTAAAAGTAGCAAGTAAGGGCCTCGCAAAAGCAGAGCGCAAGAACTGCCTGTGAAACGACGTAAATTCCATAACTTTCAAGAGAAAAACTCACAATTAGAGCGACAATGTCAAGATATTCGGCGAGAATGGAATCAGAAAAGATCACTCGGCAATTAATTAGCAGAATGGGAACGTAGGCATCCAGCACTACATCCATCAGCATGGAGGAAATCTTAATGGGACGTCATAATGCTGATTAGTTCAGTTAAACCCTTGCCAAAAATATTAGGTTGTTGCAAAAGTCTTGCGGTTGTTTGATATTTTGCATTCCGTCTTCCTTTTAGTTTGACTGATGAACTTCCGAATATTGATTACTAATGAGGCCTTGTATACTCTTTCATATGCGCACCCTATCGGCATTGCCCAATCGGGGAGGCGAGAACAGGACTAAGTTAAAGTTGCGAAAATTTATCCATCGAAAACGACACATTTCTCAATATTATGTTTCCTCTGAAGCATGAATGCTCAATTTCTGGTGGTTATATGAAGCTCACATCTTTACCCTATACATACTTTTTCTCATGGAGGCTGGAAGTTACATCCTTTCGAGGAATGTATTGAACTGCAAATGACTACATTTTGAATTTTTAATTTGATTTCGCATTTTTTTTGAAAAATAGGAGATTCAAATTTTCTGAAACGAGAAAGATGCAGTCGCCAATATTTTTTTCTGTGTATGAAGTCTCTTGGTGGTTGAATATAGCGCACTCATAGTGGAGCCTATATGGTTGGCCTTCGATGCAAAAAATCCGAAAAAATGTCATGTAACCAGAATCTACAGCATATTTTCAATAGCATGTAATTCGGTCCAATCTTAATCGAGACACAATTGAAACATATTTTCTAAAATAGTATACGTGATACTTCCCAGACATAAGTATGGGCAGGTTTCGTGAATTTTGCCGGTAAATATCCAGTAAGATACATTTAATGTAAAATTTTGAGAATTAATTGCAATTGTGTTCATCATAATTTATCGCGTTGATCGCGATATCGGATTGATTGAAATGTATGCTTGTAAAGTACAAGTAAACCTCTAAACACTGCTGTGTTTGTTAGTCATTATGATTTGTGACAAAAAAATTATGATAGTTCAAAGTACGGACACAAAAAACCGCAAGACTTTTGCAACAACCTAATATATCACCCACCTGTAAAGCAGCAAGGTAAAGACGGTATGACTTGGCTCTAGGATCACGAGCAAAAATGATCACTAGAAACACAGCGGAATTGATCAAACATCCAAATATTCCTGAAAAACATGGATTTTGCATAATAGAAGGAACATACCAAATACATTATGAAAATTGATGAGAAATGCCTTAAAATGAGGGTGCAGTTCCGTAGAGTTCATGCCGCTTGATCGGAGGGGCTTTCAAATTTCTCAATCTTGTTTTCCACCTGTCATAATTTCGAACATCGGGCATTTGGAGACTGAAGGTCGCACAGCTGATAAAGCATGAACGAGAGGCGAGATGTAACAATTTCCAAATGCCTGCAGAATATTCAAGTTTTAGTCCAACGCACATTAGAGGAGCAGAGTTGAACATTCACACAAAGCATGAAATGCAACCTGTACGTGGCGACAACAATGCGCATTTGTTAATGCAATTTGGTAATTTTTTTTTCAGATTTTTTTGATAATAAATGCTAGCTGAGAATCAGATCTAGATCTATCTTCGCACTTTCATTTTTTTAAAATTAAAATTTAACACTTTCTTGATATCTAGTTATATATAATCTTATTGCTGTACAATGCGCAACACAGATGTAGGAACAGAGTTAATTTCGTACAGGTGGAAATTCCTATTTGGAAAAAAATTATCTGAAACTCTCTTCAATACAGAAGCAACTTTACTGGCGTTTATTGGTTTATATGATAGCTAATTAGAAGTCATATCATCGGAATTGTCTGCTATTTACGGCCATAACAGTTGATTGTTATTCATGTACAACTGAATGGTTGACAGGTGCACTCGCTTCCCACATTACAATAAAACAATTCACTTAAACATGAACGTGTCTTGGAAGGATTCGACTCTCTTCTTTCCACTCGAGGTGGAACAATCCTTACTGTTCTGGCAACGAGTTGTTTTCTCGATATCCTGCTTCATTCACTTCCCAGCTCTATCTTGCTTGCTTCGAGTAACACCTCCAAACCAGGCGGAAATCAAGACAAATCTTGTGATTGTCCAAGTAAGTTCACGTTCATTCTGGGATTATAAACATATAACAGAACATTTTTCAACTTAGATTTGCGTGATTCTAATCGATGTTCTGGATTCACTACTGTTCGAGCCGCTGTTTGTTGCCGAGGAGTTGCTGGTCTATTGCAGAGGACCAGCGAGCCACGCCGTTGCTGTGCCCGTTGCATTGGTTGGATTTACAAATTAAAAATTTGCATTTTGAGCGCTAGAAATAGCAAAAAATGTGTTGTACTGATGAGGATCAAAATGCTTTTCACGATTTGTTCTTTTTCAGGGTTCGATCTTATTTGCGATCGGAGCACTAATCATTTCGACGTTCACATGTATTGCAATTCGCCATCAAACCATGATACCGAAAACGAATCGGTTTAAAATGAGAAAAGTAATATTTAAAATTAGAAAAAAAAATTCATAAAACAACTATCAATTTGCATGTACAGTAGCGCCAATAAGATTCCGCGCAAGATCCAGGCAACGGCAACTGTGTACAAACTGTACACGCATCAGTGTGAAATTGGGCAGTCTTATAATATTGGGGAATTGCGGTAACTATGGATTACGATGCAAATATTGGGGAATTGCGGTAACTATGGATTACGATGCAAATATTGGGGAATTGCGGTAACTATGGATTACGATGCAAATATTGGGGAATTGCGATAATCAGTCAAGAGCTACCTTTTCCCCAAACTTTCTCGCTTTAAGAGACCGGATCGGTAAGATTGGACTACCCCCCGGACATGCGCCCCCCGGAATGAGAACTGCGCACCCTCGCTTTGTGCATGGGTACCCCTTGGTACCATGATACTCAATATACAAGTCATTACTCGATTCCCCATTTCAGCGAGAAATTATAAGGTCCCAAAGTTGAAAAATCTAAATTTCGTATTTTTCGAACGCGATGAGATCGACTCAAAATCTCGTTTGCGTTCTATTAGGGGTGGCCAATAACAAAAAAAAATGATCCTGATCTAATCTGTCTCGATTGGAAAGTCGATTTCATCTCATAATTTTTCACTTTTTCGAGGTTAAATTTCGAATAGGAGAAGAGCGCACGATCTCATTATGCCTAAATTGTAGCCCAGTGAATTCTACATCGAATCCATCCAAAAAATAACAAATTCAGAGTTTCCGTTTTCCTCATACCGAGGTGCGAATAGATCGCAATTTTCAGATTGTTTCGGTTACATCACCCAAATGAAATTGAAACGTGTACATTTAGTGGAAAATAAACCTACACAATTATAAAATAGTAATTATGTTCTGAAAATCGAGGTTTAGTGCTTTCTGGGAAATTTTATTTTCGCGACATCGATTTTACCCAAATTCAAGCACATGAAACGCCGCATTTTCAATCTGAAAACAATGAGCATTGTGCATAACGTAAAGTAGGTTTCCACATGAGTATGAAATTAGCAAAATATGACGCTTTTCATAACAGTAGGACTTGGATATTTTCAGTCAAATATGCGCGGTGAAGGGTGTCAATGAAAAATTTTGGATTGAAATTTGATAAAATCGATGGATTTCAGTCACTTTGAATTATTTTACATTCAGAAATGTGAAAAACTGTTCAAAAATTTTAATCACTCCAAAGTTCGGAAAATAATGTCGTCAGATCCCCGATTTTCCCCCACTTTGCGCTTCGAAAAGTTAAGATTTCATATCTCCTACCCATGTTATTGACTGCCAAAGGGTAGTAGAGTAGTACTTAAGTAAAATTAATGTTGAGGAGAGCCATCCACCACATTCGTTACCTTGATATTATTGATCAAATTTCATTAAAATCAGAAGGGTGGTAAGATAAAATTCGTCAAATTTCTAATATTTTCGTGCCATTTAAGTTATATTGTATTGTAAATAATTCAAATACGTCAGCTGAGTTAGAAAATTGAATTATTTTTTCGTTTAACAAAGGTTTTGAAATTTCGAGTTTTCGAGTGTAGAAGAAATTCTCATTTTTTTGAAAGAAATGAGAACTAGTTTTTGAAAGAATATATACAGCTAAATGTAAAACACTTTTTTGCACATTGAATTACGATCAAATAACGAAAATTTAGATCCAATTATCTGACCAACCTTTTGATTTTAATGAATTTTGATCAATAATATCAGGGTAACAAATGTGGTTAATGGCTCTCCTCAACATTTATTTTACTTAAGTACTACTCTACTACCCTTTGACAGTCAATAGCTTGGGTAGGAGATATGAAATCTTGACTTTTCGAAGCGCAAAGTGGAAGAAAATCGGGGATCTGACGACATTTTTTTCCGAACTCTTCTACTATTCGAAATTTAACCTCGAAAAAGTGAAAAATTAGGAGATGAAATCGACTTTCCAATCGAGACAGATTAGATCAGGATCATTATTTTTTGGTTATTGGCCACCCCTAATAGAACACAAACGAGATTTTGAGTCGATCTCATCGCGTTCGAAAAATACGAAATTTAGATTTTTCAACTTTGGGACCTTATAATTTCTCGCTGAAATGGGGAATCGAGTAATGACTTGTATATTGAGTATCATGGTACCAAGGGGTACCCATGCACAAAGCTAGGGTGTGCGGTTCTCATTCCGGGGGGCCGCATGTCCGGGGGGTGGCCAATATGGTCGATTTTTACCGATCCGGCCTCTTAAAATGAACAATTAAGCCCACTTCTTACACGCTACTTGCTGCTTTGTTAGCGATCTTCTTCGTTCCCACCTTGATAA
Organism: Pristionchus mayeri; assembly: GCA_036245805.1. Lineage (NCBI taxonomy): Eukaryota > Metazoa > Nematoda > Chromadorea > Rhabditida > Neodiplogasteridae > Pristionchus > Pristionchus mayeri. The sequence continues at coordinate 38,590,908 of BTRK01000002.1, read as the reverse complement.
TCTCATTCTACCCTTATAGTGCAGAGGAATCGGAGAGACTCATTGATGAGGTATTTCGTGACAACTCGTTTCATTCTAAGCCTGAAAATTGGCGAATAAAACATATATAAATGTAAAATTAAATGCATAAAAATAATCGACCTTGAGAGTCGATTCGATGTCGGCTGGGTGCGCGCAAGAGGAGCATATTTTCGATATCCAGAGATGAAATTTGTGCATGTGATTGTTTGGGCAGGAATTACGGTAAAGCTTTCCGTTTTCTTTCGGTTTGACTTCAGTATTAGGTTTCGATTTTCGGTTTCGACACAATTATCCGCTGTTTGCTAATTGAAGGGAATGGGATTAAATTTACAATTCTGAAATTGCGAAAAGCAAATTCCTTGTTTTTGGAATCATTATGAAGCATATAGTTTATATTTGAGTGTTTCTCTCTATTCATTGTTGGTACGATGATTCCTTTCTGGCATATGTTTTATGTGCTCAAGAAAGAGGTAAGTTTGTAGATTTTGGCAAATAGTAGAATTTCTTCAGACGAACACCAGTGAGAAAACGAAAGCAATAATTCGACTTTCTTTGGTCAGACTATTTTTACAGGTTAGAATCACAATTGTAGTCCCATTAATATCAATTTCCAGTTGAACGTTCCACTATTGTACATTGGCATCCCTTGCATAATGGCATTTATCCAAGCTGGAACACACATCTTCCCATTCCGTGATTCCATTCAAAAACTTCAATATTTCAAATGTATTTTTTCAGTCTTAGTTGTTTATGTGATTCATATATTACCTCTGCATCCAATCGCTCATAATAGCGTCCTGCTATTTCTGATGCCGACTTATCGCCGAGCCATTACGAAGTTTTTCAAAAGTTCTTCAATTACGCCGAATAATAAGTTGAACTTGTGGTTGTTAACAATGCGGGGATTAATGTATTTGTGAGAATGTTGTCATATTCAGATTTGTGTCGGCCAGATACCAAATAAAATATAATCGAAATAGTTCCTTGATTTCGTGGAGAAAAAATATTATCGCGATAATAAGCTGAGGAGAAATTTCTACATCATCAATTCTCGAAATATACACAGCCCAGTAATTACACTATGCAGCAGTTTTTGTGTTTCAATACTTTATTCAAATTTGTTTTGCAATTCACAAAACTATTGATCCATGATACATTTTGGTATATGATTTAAGTCGAGTCGTGAAATATCGACGACGACTGTGACATTATAAAAGAAGTAAGATATTCCGATTATTTATTACCTCGCTTTTCTTCCGGCTTAGATTTGTTTACGATACTGCTCTCTCGTTTTCTTCCGGGTAGCAATATATGAGAGGAATCGCGAGAGAATCGACCATTTGAGGGGGGTGAGCGGCGGTATGAAAAAAATGTGTCCTATCTGGCAACAAATTTAGGATCAAGTATTTCAAATGATGCTCTTTCAAACTGCGTCGTCAGAACTTTGACAACGATCGTCATCTTCGAGTTTCAGAAGGCCCAACTTGGTACTATCACTTTCCGACAGTCAAATCGCGATCACTTAAATGATCATAACTTCGTTTAAAATTGAGATAGAAGGTCGTTCTTTGCTTCAAATGAAAGCAACCATCATGCTCTACAACTTCACTGCTGATGTTATCACTCCTCGTCTTAATCCTGGTGCGGGGTGGGTGGGCCAAAAGTGACGCAACTTTGGAAATCGGAAAAACTATCTGGGTTTTCATGCTTAAGTTGTAGTTCATACATGTGTCTCATTTCTCTCCAAAAATGAGAGAAATCGGGAAATGGATAAAAAAATGGGCTCACTTTCGTGCGACGACCCCAAAATGAGTTCTGGACAAGAGCACTTCCGTATCTTAAATTGTCTCCATTTGAGCTCAAAATAGTTCAAAAACTTCCAAAACAACATTCTAAGTTGATTGGCCCTTCACTTCCTTCACTTGCATAACACTTTCGCTGGTCAAAAGTGACCATAGGACCGAAAATTGGAAAATCGATATTTTGACCCCATTAGCTCTTGGAATGTGTCCAAACGCACTAAATGGGTTCTAAATATTGTCAGTACATCCCTCGAAGTAGCTATAAGAAAATGGGCTCTCGTAAATGCGGTATTTACATTGGTATATCCGAGGAAAGGTGCAAAAGCATAGCCTAGGTAAAAATAGAGTTATGAACCCGATCTATGGCTAGAAATGTAGAGAATTATGAGCCAAACATTTTATCTGTTGAAAGTTAGTTTCTATATTTTCTTTGAAGCACGCTACATAGCCTAGAAGTTTGTCAGAAATAGGCTTGAATCCCCCGAGAGCGAGACCTCCCTCCATAGTTGCCCAACACTGCCGGCGAGGTATTTTCAGACTATGAACCCCTATTCATGGTTGAGCACTTCCCCCCCTCTAGTTGAGGGGGGACGTGCTCAACCATGAATTCATGGTCAAAAATCGATTGATAGTTCAATGGTAGGTCAAGACTAGGTACCGTACCCAATCAATAGTACAGTACCCCCAGATACCGTATATAAATACCGTAACCCTCGATTATCGCAAACTAACTTTATTTTCAATAAGTCCTGGTACCGTGTCCAATCGATTGTACAGTACCCAAGTAACTACAGTAACCCAGTTCCGTGGGTCAGATCCAGTTCCTTGGGTCAAACATTTTTCTAAAATTCCAAAATCGAGCAAAAAAATAGTTTTAATTATCCTTCCGTATCTATAATTACTGTAGAATCATTTTATGATAGATTTGGAATTTTTAGAGAAAAAATCGATTTTTTAGAAAAATGTTTGACCCAAGGAACTGGATCTGACCCACGGAACTGGGTTACTGTAGTTACTTGGGTACTGTACAATCGATTGGACACGGTACCAGGACTTTTTGAAAATAAAGTTAGTTTGCGATAATCGAGGGTTACGGTAGTTGTATACGGTATCTGGGGGTACTGTACTATTCATTGGGTACGGTACCTAGTCTTGACCTACCATTGACCTACCAATCGATTTTTGACGATGAACCCCTATTCATGGTTGCGCACTTCCCCCCTCAACTAGAGGGGGGAAGTGCTCAACCATGAATACCTCTCTCCCTCCCCTCTATTTAGCGCTCTCCTGCACGCGTCTCCCGTCGGTTTTGGTTAATTTCTAAGCTCTGTAGCGTGCTTCAACGAAAAGACAGAGACTCACTTTCAACAGATGAAATGTTATCTCATCGTGCTCTACATTTCTAGCCATAGATCGGGTCTATAACTCTATTTTTACCTAGGCTATGCTTTTGCACCTTTCCTCGGATTAACCAATGTAAATACCGCATTTACGAGAGCCCATTTTCTTAGAGCTACTTCGAGGGATGTACTGACAATATTTGGAATCCATTTAGTGCGTTTGGACACATTCCAAGATTTAATGGGGGTCAAAATATCGATTTTCCAATTTTCGGTCCTATGGTCACTTTTGACCAGCGGAAGTGTCACACCATGGGCCAATCAATTTAGAATGTTGTTTTGGAAGTTTTTGAACTATTTTGAGATCAAATGGGGCCAATTTAAGATACGGAAGTGTTCTTGTCCAGAACTCATTTTGGGGTCGCCGCACGAAAGTGAGCCCATTTTTTTATCCATATCCCGATTTCTCTCATTTTTGGAGAGAAGTGAGACACATGTATGTACTACAACTTAAGCATGAAAACCCAGATAGCTTTTTCCCGATTTTCAAAGTTTTTTGGTCCACCCCCCACCCCGCACCAGGATTAAGACGAGGAATGATAAAATCAGCAGTGAAGTTGTAGAGCATGATGGTTGCTTTCATTTGAAACAAAGAACGACCTTCTATCTCAATTTTAAACGAAGTTATGATCATTTAAGTGATCGCGATTTGACTGTCGGAAAGTGATAGTACCAAGTTGAGCCTTCTGAAACTCGAAGATGACGACCGTTGTCAAAGTTCTGACGACGCAGTTTGAAAGAGCGTCATTTTAAATACTTGTTCCTAATTTTTTTGCCAGATAGGACACATTTTTTTCCTAACGCCGCGGCATGGTCGATTCTCTCGCGATTCCTCTCATATGGCTTTTCCACCCCCCCCCTCCCCCCGCAAATATAAAGTCGCGAGTTAAAAATGACAGTCCTTGCTACATGACGATGCATAGTTGCATCGTATGGAAATATATTCCAATATAAGATTATGAAACACATTACCACTAGCTTTACAGCAAGAAATTTAAAAAAAATTTGGACTTTCATCTTGCATATTTTGAATTAACAACATTGCCAATTTCCAACAATAAAACTGATTTACGACAGTTAGATATGGGAAATATAAACGAAGTGTCGAACGTATTTAAACTTTAATTGTAAAATATATGTCATGATTTGGTATACTATCCGTACCACACAACCTCGCGAACCACGAATAGGTTTGTAACTTACATACGAAGATTAATAAACTGTGACAATGCGCATTGTCAATGTCTGTGGCTCATTTTTCGAATCCTCTTAATATTTATACAATAATACGAATTCAACAGTATCCAGCTCATTGACTTTGACATCAGGTGTTGACATTAACTGAATTGCGGATTTCCACATTCTTGGCAGTTTGATTCTTTCGAAAACCAAGAAGCAGCGACGACTTTATGGATCGACCGACTGTTGCAATCGTCTTCCGATGAGCAGGAGAACAACATGCAAAATGGAAATATTATATATCACATACTACATATATCATTTCACGATCGTTTCGATTCAATATCTAGTTGTACTCTAGTGGTACTCTAGTGAAACTCGTTGCACTCATCTGCGTTCTAGTCGAGTGCCAAATGGTGCAGATCTATTCACTAGTTTGGAAATTCGGTGCACACGGCTCTACAGGGTGAGAGATTGCATTGAGTCAAGATAGAATTCTCCGACCATAATATAATGAGCAATGGTCTCGCTCTCTCCATACCGTACACCCTCTCGCCCATTCTGATCGACGAGAGAGTGTGTGGTTTGGAGAGAGTCAGACGATTCCTCCTTATGATACATACTAGAGTTTTATTTCAATCATCGCTTCGTCGAAAGAGAATGTGTAGAATTAAATGGAGATTTCCCGAATAATGAACTCTTCAACCTACCTATTATCACCAAGGCGTGGGCGATAGAGTGCAAGCTGATCACGTTCACGTACAGAGCTGATACGAACGACGCTGTAAACAATTTCAAAATTTCGAAGCACTGAATTGAAGTGGGATCAATAAGTAGTAGAATCTAGAGATCGATAGATGATGGCACACTATGATATCGTCATTCTACACTCTCGCCGATCGACAGGCCTAGATATAGAATGAAGAGAATGTGGTATCGTTTCTCGAAATCTGGAAGACTCAAAATATTACCTGTTTGGGATTCCGATCCAAATTGGTATATAAGAAACATTACGAAGGCGGGTATTACGAGCAGCGTGTAGGGAACAGCACCCTGATCATTCATAGCATGTAATACGTCTGATGAGAACTGTGACGCCATTCCGCATTTGACATCGTCATAATTCTATTCCGACCGTGGGTCTTCTTAGAGTTAGATATAAAGGCACTGATTTTTTCATGTCACACACTCATTAATCGTGTGATGAACGCATTTTGCATGAGGTTCGTCTCGTGTCACCAACTCCAACAATTCAAAAGATTCCTTTTTTTCATCCACTGGCTCGTAAAATATACACTAAATCATATGCTTCTGTTATTCATGTAAGTGGACATTGTGGTCGCCATAGTTACCACTACAGCGACAGAAAAAACTGTGCTGGTTTGGCATTATCAAATTGTATTGTTTGCAATTTATGTTTAACCAATATTTCAATAAATTTGATGGATGTTTTCAATGCAAATTGTAGGACAACATAATTATGACTCGGATATATTTGCATTTTCTGTTTTTCTTGTGGCACAATTGTTAAATGAAAATGCATACCTGCATTGTGAGCGAGAATACCGCTTGGGCTTGATGTCTAAGCAATGCACGGTAATCGATGTATTAATTTGCATTAACTCACTTCTTAGTAGCCGGGCTGGCCTTTAGCATGTCATAGTTGATAACGTATACCAAATGAGACACAAAGGCAAATATAATTATGACGACGACAAAAAAGGAAAATAGTGCAACTGAAAACAGAAATAACTGCTTGACGAGGCGGTAAGTTCTCAATTTAAAATATAATAACACTTCTACTCGACAAGCGATATCGCTTGGCCATTTATCACAAAATGACCAATAGCGTTGTTTTACCGAATAATCATTCAAATAACTGAACTCTATCGCTATATGTCTCTACTCACATGCAAACAGAGGATTCCAATTCAGGGCGCTTTCAGGAGCAAAGAAGTAGGATGCTTTCAACTTTACCCAACTCAGAGATGGGGGTAAGTTCTGGAACATGCATTTTGTATGAATAATTTTCGAAATGAAACATGTGATGCTGATTGAAGATTGGCCGACATTCGATAAGCACAGTATAGCACATCTAATGAATAGGTCTGGCCGACACACAGAAGTGCGACATATCGCCATCCATGGTAGCAGAAGCGAGCATTGCGGGGCAGAATTTTCTGTGAATTTTAATATTGAAATATTTTTAGAGGTCGATATTCTGGAGAGCGGCTCTTCACGTTGAAAGTACGCTCACACTGAATTGGCTTCTCAAATATAAAAAAAGGTAAAAAAGTATTGAATACGTTTCTTCGATAATAGGCACACGCGAAAAATGACCAGTACATTTCTCCTTTGAAAAATAAGAATACCAACTGCAATTTGTGAAAAAATCATTACAGCAAGGTGCATTTAAGTTTTGTGTAACTTACACCACAGGTGGATATTTCGGCAACATGCGCAAGCAACGAGTCGGCATAAAAGATGAGCAAATTAAATTGAGCGACTGGAGCGTATATATTCAACACCAAATCCGCCGCTGAAGAGAATAACTGAAACGTGTGCTTATCAGTAGATCAAACACAATTGGACGATGGGTGGCTGGGCACAAAATGTTATCCTCACTATGTGTGCTTTCTCGCTTGTCTGACCAGTGATGGATCATGCAGAATTAAACGAGTCATTTATGGCCAAGACATATCTAGCTTAATCTACCTAAATCATATGCTAATTCTGCTTGCCCACTCTCATGCCTGGCCTATAAGATAAATATTTCTTGCCTGGCCATCCCTAAATTGGAATGCTTACCTGCAGGGATATGATGTACTTTCTGTATGACTTTCCTCGAGGATCGTTATCGAACATTATCAAAGAACAAACGATTATGTTCATAAACATGAGAACAACTCCTGAACGAGTTTTTAAGTTATTGTTTTTTCTTGTAATTCACCACTTAAACGATGGCAGAGAGCGAGAACAGATTGGGTGAAGTGGCTGAGCTCTTTCGCTTCCATTAGTGAGACACTTGGAAATGATGAAAAGGCAGGCTGAAAAAACGTGAAAAATCGTGAAACGAGATTCGGCTTTAGTGAATAATTCTCAACGAGTTTACGGCTCTCGTCACGAAGAAAATATGTCGTAAATACTAAAAGCAAGACAAAGATATATTGTAAGAGATATCTTACAATATATCTTATGGGGCAGGTGGTAAAAGTCAGTAATTTATTATCAAAGTAACGGGGAGAAGGGAGAATGGCTGGATATTTTAAGCACTTCATATTAATTTATAGTGTGTTATCTCTCTTAGGTATACGGCATTGCTGATGGATAGGAAGTATATGAATGTACTGACATATGTTCTATAATATTAGGTTGAACAGAAAGTCTTTATCCACTGTTTTGCTCGATCACTGCTCAGTGCAGGATACCTTTGGTGTTCCCTCGCCTCTAGTCAATAACACATGACAAAGGGACTATGTGGTCAACAACTCCCCATTCCACGCCTTTCATTCTGCCACTAGTAAGACTACGATGTTTGTTCCCACGGCCTTGCACATCCGCAACGTTCTGTTATTCGTATTTCTCTCTCACACTACAATGAAGGAATAGGAACGTCAGTTGGCTGAAGTGTACGATTCATATGCCACTCACTACCAGACCATGCGCAATTGGTACCAACTCTTCGAGAAGGGGGACTTTTCCATGGATGATCATGACCGGTCTGGGAGGCCACCCGAGCTGGATTTGGATGCGCTACGGATCGTAGTGGAATTGGATCCTTCCCAAATACCCGCGACATGGCAGCCACACTTGGGGTATCGCAAAGCACCCTCGTAAAATGATTGGTCTCCATTGGCAAGAAGAAGAAGCTAGGCCGTTTCATACCCCACAAATTGACCCACGACCAGTTTGACCACCGTGTCGACGATTCCCTTTCTCTACTCACTCTTCACGCTGGAGATCGATGGTTGGACCGTCTCATAACAGGGGTCGAGAAGTGGGTCTGCTATGAGAATCACCATAGGAGGGCACAGTGGGTGGATGTCAATGAGACCCCACAGGACGTCGCAAAGCCTGGCCTTCACCCTATGAAAATCTTGCTCTCTGCCTGGTGGGGGGTGGATGGCCCGATTTACTGGGAGCTCCTACCCGAGAAGCGGATAATTACTGAATATGTCTACACTAAACAACTACAGAATCTCAAGAAGAAATTCGTACAATCTGCCCTGAACGGCAAGAAAGTGTACTATCAACACGATAACGCCCGACCCCATGTTGCACGGCAGGTCAAGCAGGAGCTGTCCAAATAAGGCTGGATGGTTCTCCCTCATACACCGTATTCTCCTGACTTGGCCCCTTCGGATTATTGGTTGTTCTCGGATCTGACCCGTCATCTCGATCAGAGATCCTTCATTTCCCGTGGGGCGATCGAGGCCGCACTCAAGCAATATTTTAATTCGCGCCGAGATGGGTTCTATAAGGAGGGAATCCATAAGTTGCCTGAACGTTGGAGATTTGTCGTAGATAACAATGGTGCATATGTTTGATTTTGCTCTTGTGCTTTATTGTCAGAAGAAGGGAAATAAAAAGTGGATAAAGACTTTCTATTCAACCTAATAGATTCCCAAACAATATAGGGTGTTTTCGAATGATATCAGGTTGGCATGAAAGTCTTTGTCACTTTTTCAAAACTTGGAGAAATGAAAAGCATGAGTTCTTTTATACTTGTCATCATTATTGACAATATGTGCCCAACGTACCTGCAATGTATGGATCCCCTCCCTTTAGAACCCGACTGGGCATGATGCAAAGTATTGCTTGCGTTCAACCTCGAGACATATACGGAAATTGAAGGCCCTACCTCGAACGGCATGGGTCAGGTCTGCGAAAAGCCCGTAATCTTACGGTGCCATGTCAGAAGAGTACGGGTGGTGAGGGAGAACCATCCATCGCTATCTAGTCAGTTCCTGCTTGATTTGATTGGAGACCTGGTGACGGGGGTCATTTTGTTGAGTATACACTTTCTTGTCCTTCAGCCTTGAATGATCGACTTCCAGCTTCAAATTATGTAGGTGTGTGACGTACTTGACCCCGGTGATTGACATGCCCTCAGGTAGTAGCTCCGATAAGATTACGCCAACCACTCCCCATCACATTGACAGCTTTTTTTTATTGGCTTGCAGATCAAGTTTAGGGATACCCCGTGAAGTCTCTCCTTCTCCAACCCGTTGGGTTCTCCTGTGGTTGTTATCATAGAGGACCCACTTCTCATTCCCCGTTATGAGCCGTTCCATCCATCGATCCCCGCCTTGGGAAATGAGGAGAGTAATGGAATCATCGACTCGACGGTCACGGCTGGCTTGGCAAAGATAATGGGATATGTATCGACCGATAAATTTCCTCATTCCAATAGATCTCAAGCCGTCTTTGACAGTGCTATGGTGGACTCTAAGTGCAATAGTCATTTCACGGGCACTTTGAAATGGGTATGTTTCCACAACTTCCTTCAACGTTTCCAAATCCAACTCACCAGGTCTTCCAGACCGATCCTGATCATTGAGGGTCAAGTCGTCTTCTTCGAAGCGATGGAACTAATTACATATGGAGTTGTAGAGGGGGCACGTGTGCCATAAAGATACTTCAGTAGGGTATCTGAATCCTTCATCCTGAAGTCAGATATTGAAATGCAAATCAGAACATGACTGAAGTGGATGGCACTTGTGACATACATCGTTCCTCTACTTGCCCCTTTCTGATGGGAAGGGAATGGGAAGTTCTTTACGTTGAAGGCCCCTCACTGCTTGTTATTTACTAGGCACGAGGAAATGTCAAAGTCCATCTGCGACGAGCAGTGGAAAAACAAAACCAGTGACAAAGACTTTCATGCCAACCTAATATATCAGGTTGGTGCAAAAGTTTCTCCCTTTTTTCATAAATTTACATTTTTGCGTCCCCTGACATCCAATGTTGGTCAATCCTCATACGGTCTTTTGCAATACAAGGGTACATGAATACTCTTTATAACAAGCCGTGTCCCAGTTCTCCACAATTAGCAGCGTCAATACAGCAATCTCTCCAGTTTCGTAAAATTGCATTTCAAACTGAATGTTTATAAGGTCATAGCTGAGTGGAGAAAAGAGATAGGGGTTAGTCATACATACCAGTGTAAAGTATGATATCTGGGCATGCTCGTGAATGTAATTCAGTATCAGTGTGCCGTCATGCCAAGTTGAGATGAGCGTCTAATTAGATATTTCCGCGAGATCAATTTCTACAGAATTACTTTTCATAGCCCCGAATGTTTAGTCATTGTCTCGAAAAGCCATATTGTTGAGGACAATGTAGTTCTCGCTAGCCTTAATATTACCCTTAAACTTGAGGTGGCTACAGCTATCCATTTGTGAACAGCAGCATGATACAGCAAAATTTCAACGAAATCAGCACTTTTTCTAATTCCCAGCTTGCAACGCCTTTTGAAAGTCGGATATTGTGTGATATTCTGAATGACCAACTTGAGTGTTATTACTCATCAAGTGAGCAGAATCAATTGCTAGATCTTATTCAAATGGTAGGGTCCAGAAAAGTAACCTAATAACCATAATATTTCGACATTTTGACATTTTCATTATTTATTCCCGTAATATGCTTTCCAGAATTGAATTGATCCTGCATATATAATCTACCTATGTGCCCACTACTAATGTTAAACGGAAATTAAAGTCAGGCAAAGATGGCTAGAAAACGATTAAAAAATATTTTAGGGAGAAACTTTTGCACCAACCTAATACTTGCGCCAAAAATACGGACACTTAGACGCCACTTATGACCATTTTACGATTCGCGATCATTTGAAGTCATTTTAATCACACCGATTCGCTCGCTTTCGAAGGCATGAAATGAAATGAAAGAAGAAAATATTGGAGCTCTTCTATATCGGATAGGTTTCAAGCCCTCTATGTTACTCATCAGCAATGAGCTATTTTATGCGTGTTACTCATCAGCAATGAGCTATTTTATGTTACTCATCAGCAATGAGCTATTTCTCCATTCTCCATTCTCCATTCGAGCGCGGCTGAGAGGCGGTCGATCTCGACTTTCCTCTCTGTCTGTTCTCGTTTGGGAGTCCCCCGGCGTCGACTTGGACAACCGTCGGTGGTATCTGTCTGCTGCATGCCCGTCGATACTCTTCGAATCGGGACGCTCAACTGCAGGACGCTCAAGAAGGACGACAGGATAATCGAGATCGAGGATGCAGTGAGTAAATGCCCTTTTGACATCATCGCCCTCCAGGAGACCAGGCGCAAGGGCCATACTAGCCTTACCCTATCCAATTCGCAACATCTGCTAGTGGCATACGGTATTCAATCAAGCCATGGTACCGGCTTCCTGGTGGACAAACAATGGGCGAACTCAAGCATCTTCCACCCTGTCAATCCTCGTATTTCGTACCTGGATATCCCATCAATCGGGTTGCGTATTATCAACGCCTACGCACCTACCTCTTCTTACCCGGATCAAGTCTTCACTACCTTTCTAAACGAGCTAAGCACACTAATTGCAACCTCTACCCGTCGTGTTCGACTACCGGGGGGTGGAAGGGGGCATATAGTGGTGCTCGGTGACTTCAACTCGAAGATCGGATCCAGAGAGGCGATTGAGGAGCGATTTATCGGAAGACATGGACTGGGAGAAAGAAACGAAAGAGGGCAAAGCTTGGTCGACTTCTGCATGGAAGCAAAGATGTTCGTACACAACACTCGCTTTCAAAAACGCGATACTCGGAAGTGGACATGGCTCAGCCCGAACATGCAATCCCGTAATGCAATCGATTATGTCATGACGACCAATCCAAAAATAGTGCAAGACGTCTTTATTGTCGGGAGCTTTGATTTCGCAACTGACCATAGGCTTTTGATGGCCACAGTCAAAATAACGTCAGAAGTGAAACGTCGTTTCCACAAGTCTCGGCCAAAAGTGCAACTTGATAAGAACAAATTTGTGTCCGGAATATTGTCTCTAACGCGAACCGATGTGAATAGTTACGAAAGGATGACTTCTGAATCCAATCAATTGCTGACGAATCCACGACACAGGTTCCATCTGAAGATCGATTTTCACCACAAACCAAGAAACTGTTTGCTGAAAGACGAAGATTAAGAGATCAAAATCCTACGCCGATCATTCGAATGCAATTTTCAGTCACTAGTAAAGCACTGCGTTTCTCGATTCAAAACGACATAAGAAAGCGTCATCTGGAAATAGTTCGACAAGCAGTGGAATATGGATATAGTACGAAAAAGGCTCTAAGGAATTCACAAATAGGACAGGCAAAACTATTCCAACTCGAACGAGAAGATGGCATAATTGCGAACACGAAGAATGAACTGGATACTGTAGTCAAGAATTATTACGATGACTTATTCCGAAGAACGAGACGGCCGAAACGAGAAAAATTTCTGACAAATGACTTTTTCCCACCAATTATCGAAAGTGAAGTATGGCACGCGATTTACAAACTGAAAAACGGAAAATCCCCTGGCCCGGACAAGGTAACAGCAGAGATGTTGAAGTACGGTAGTGACATCCTTGTCAAACCCCTTTGCTCTCTGTTCAACAAATGGATACTGGAGGAGACTGTTCCCGATACTCTGCCAAACTCACTGATATCACTCATTTATAAGAAAGGAAATCAACTCGACATTTCAAACTACCGTCCAATTGCACTCTTAAATCTGATATACAAAACATTCACCTCGGCCATCGATAATCGAATAGAAAAAACGTTGTCCACGAGCCAACCACCGGAGCAAGCCGGCTTTCGCAAGAACTATGCAACAACGGACCACATGTTTACTCTCCACGAACTGATGAGCAAGTCGGTTGAGTACAACTTTCCATTGTACCTAGTCTTCATTGATTTTGCAAAAGCTTTTGATTCGGAAGAATTCAGTGGCTTGTGGAGTGCATTATTTCAACAAGGAATCCACTCGAAGATCGTGAACACCTTGCGACAAGTATACCAAAAGGCCAATGTTTTCGTAAGAGTTGGATCGAGCAAAGTGCCCATTGATGTAGAAAGAGGCGTCCGTCAAGGAGATCCGTTGTCTCCCCACCTCTTTAACAGTGTACTGGAAGGTGTATTTCGTGAAATGAATTGGGATCATTTTGGAATAAGGATCGACGGAAGAAATCTGACCCATTTGCGATACGCAGATGACATCGTCCTAATTTCACATGACCCCAAAGAAGTTTCAAGTATGTTACGTGAACTGGTGAATGCGAGCAAAAAAGTTGGATTGAAAATAAACCAAAAGAAAACTGTCGCCATGACGAACCGTACTCAAGTATCACTTCACATCGAACAAGATTCTTTGAGCTATGTCAGCAGTTTTGTCTACCTTGGCGTCCGAGTATCATTCGACAACAACTTATTGCTTGAACTAAACAGAAGGATCGGAAGCGCGTGGAAAGTATTCAACAAATTTCACGATTTTCTTACCAACCGGGCTGTCGCAATGGGACTGAAAGCTAGAGTTTACCGTATGTGCATAGAGCCTGCTCTACTGTATGGCAGTGAAATCTGGAGCTCAACGAAGAAAGCAAGAACGAGATTGATTGTGGCACAGCGTTCGATGATGAGAAAAATGGCCGGAGTAACGAGAATGGATAGGAAGAGCAATGAGTGGTTAGCAAACAAAGTACCGATACAAGATGTTCGAGTCCGAGCTATGCACAAGAAATGGACTTGGGCACGACGAATTGCATCACTGGACGACGATAGATGGACGCAGAGAATTGTTTTCTGGACACCGTGGGATAAGGAAAGACCGATTGGACGACCAAGAACAAGATGGCGGGATGAAATAGTGGAGCGAGTAGGAATAAACTGGGCTGATATTTGCAGAAGATACCCCGATAAATGGACCGACGGCATGATTCAACATGCCCATACCCTGAAGTTTGAATAAATTGATTTGATTTGATGCGAATTTGAAACGTATCCGAAATATGAGAACTTTACCCTTTTTAATTCCAATTTCATTTCTCCCTTTCGAAAACGAGCGATTCTGTGTGAATGAAATGACTTAAAATGATCGCGAATCGTAAAATGGTCATAAGTGGTGTCTAAGTGCCAGTATTTTTGGCGCAATATATCATTCGAAAGCTCTTTATGAACTGCATGTACTGTTCGAATTTCGTTTGCACCTTTTCCTACACTTTTGAGAAATTTGGCATACCATTGTTAAAATTGATTTTTATGGAAAATGGTTTAGAAGGATCAATAGAGCCCAAAAATGAGCAGGGGTCACACAGAGGATAGTTTTCGTCTATCTTTCAATATAATCGAAAAAGGAGCGGTCAAAGAAGGTGCAGCCGATAGCTGGCCCAGTGTAGGGAGCTCCAAAGTGAAGTATGCATATTGAGACTTCGGGGGTCAGTCAAGCATGCCTTGGGATGATCAAAACTAGTAGGAACCAATTTTGCGATTTTCTCTCCATTCCCTGGGATAGCTCGATTCTCTCGTGAACGGCGTGATATAAAAACTATGACTCATAATGACATCTGCTTGGAATATGTGAATAACAACGCCACAAATATTTTTTCTGTCCAATTCCGTTATTTCGGAACTTAATTACTTAGTTTATTCCATTTTTTTTAGCTTATTCTAATATTATAAAATTATTACTTTGTTTTATTATTTTATTAATTAACTATAAAGTCGTAATACAACATTTAAATAAATTTCAACGAATTTTAAATAAATAAATAAATTGTCGTAGTTAGCGATGAATAATTTTTAAAAAATTACCTGGTATTACGTATTTATGCTACTGTTTTAGTCTGACCAACACAGAACTGTCTTTAACTTTTTCCACAATTATCTACTTTTTTATCTTGTTGTTCGGCGTAATTGAGGTAGTTTTGAAAAACTGCGTTATGGCTCTTCGATAGGTTGGTATCAGAAACATCAGGACAACATTGTGGGCAATGGGGTGCAGTGGCAAAATATGAATCGCATAAACAGCATAGACTGTAAAATATAAGTCAATTTGTAATTGGAAAGCCTGAAAATTGGAAAATTCTCACGGAATGGTAATATGCGTAGTCCGCCTTGGAGAAAGGCCACAATGGCTGGGGTCACAATGAACATGAATGGTATGTTCAACTGGCAATGATATAAATATCAATGCAAATGTGGATTCGAACCTGAAGAAACAGTCTGACCAACGACAAACGAATTATTGATTTCGTTCGCTCACAGGTGTTCTTCTGAAAAAAACAAATTTCAATCAATTTTGAGTAATAAAAAAATAAAATTACATTTTCTTTGAGAACATAAAACATATGCCAAAATGGAATCATCGTACCAAGAGTGAATAGAATTAGAAACTGAAATGCCCCAATCAGATCCCGATGACAATAAACATTGGGTCGACATTACCGCAACAGCTGTCCATAGAATTGCATAGACAAATGTGATCTCTGGATATCGAAAGTACGGTCCACGTGTGCGAACCCAGTCGATATCGAATCGACTCTGCAAATTATTGTATTGTCTATATATTTGTGCAGTTTACAGGTTTCCACCAAGGCTTGAACACCATTTTGTATTGTATATTATGGGTTGCTAAGATTACATTTGGCTCATTGACACATCACACCTCATTAATGAGTCTTTCCGATTCCGCTTGACTAAAAGGGTACAGCGTGATGGCGAAAGAGGGAGTGAAGAACAGCAATGTCAAGATTGCAAGGATCCCGTTGATAGAGCGCTCAAGTCATTATTTACATACAAAAACAAAGTAAAGAGGTAAAACAGGCTAAAGGAGCAACCACTTCAAGCGATTTTACAGTCGTCAAGAGACGACTACGCTAGGTGGTGTAGTCCGGTGATGCCGACTACTGCCGACAACAATTTGCTCAATCCACTAATATTAGCCTCTGAAAAATGTCTCTAATACTCAAAACGAAAGGGATACTTATGAAAGCATTAGTTATGAAACAGTAACAACATTTTTGGTTCAGAAAAACAAAAATTTCTTGTCAAATACAGTGAGTTGTAGATTTACAAATTCAGGTATTATACCTTTCTCATTTTAAACCGACTTGATTCTGCCATCATCGTTTGATGCCGGATTATTGTGCAGATAAATGTCGAAATAACTAGTGTTCCTATCCCAAGTGCGAACAAACCCTGAACGAAAATTTGTTTGGTGAATTATAAGATTTGTTATAAAAATAGATTCAACAATATGAAAATGTGCACCAATGCAACGGGAACCGGCATAGCGTGTCGCGCTGCTCCTCTGAGGTAAATCAGCAGCTCTTCCGCAACAAATAGCGGCTCGAACAAGACCGAATTCAGAACATCAATAAGTATGACGCAAATCTTAAACGCACACCGAGCAATACACGTTGCATAAGTGTCCATGCCGGCGGCGTGCTCCAAATTGCTGCTCCAAATTTGGGGCACTGAGCAACCCCCCCCCCCCCCCACCTCGCCGCCCTTCCTGGATACCTATGACACTTTGAGAAGTTCGAATCCTAAAGGTGGAATTTGGGTTTTAAGCGGTTTGTTCGGGGTGCATCGTGTGAGAGCCATTGTACAACTCTCAAAAAGAACTGTTCCAAATTCATTGATTTCAATTACAACGAGTTCTAGAAATATCAGTTCTAAAGCATAGCATCTCCGTTTTTTCTTACTTGTACAAGCGCGAGATTGGTCTTGATTTCGCGTTGCTGAGGTGGAGTTGCACGAAGTAGGCAGAAGAGTGCCGGAACATGAATAAAGCAGGAAATGCAGAAGATTGCTCGTTGCCCTAGCAGCAACGATTGTTCTATTTCGAGAGGTAGGAAGAGACTCGAATCCTTACGAGACGCGCTGTTGTTCATTGTCCACAGATTGACTGAAATGGCGTACACTATAGCAAGTTCAATTGACAATGCTAATGCCTAAGACATGAATAGAACAATTAACCGTTACGCTATTGACCATTATACTATATATATTTTACCTAAGCTCGGCGGCGCAACGGGACCCGTTCATGATTGGCGGAAATTATTTACTGAATTAGGATAAGTTATTGCCAGTTCACCTGTCAAATAATAAGGAACACTCGAATAACAATCAAGTGCTAGGACAGAAGAGAAAGTGCCCGTTACGTAACTTCCTCACCAACAACAAGTGTTCGATATTTCAGATACAAATTACCCATTCAGATTGCCTGCCATTTTTGTTAATAATCGCTCGGATGGCCAGATTTGTCGTAATCAATGGAGTTCATCTTTGGCAATGAGTTTTGAGGCGGAACGTATACGGAATAGAAGATTCCTGATTATAGAGATCGGGCATTTTGCTAATTATGCTAATTAACTAATTAATGTAATTAGCCCATCGCTTCTTTCGCGTGCGGAAGTCGAAGTCATCGGGTAGGTCGCCTCGATTCGCGTAATTATCTGTAGTTATATTATGAAATTATCGAATATGTCTCCAACTACTTTGATTTGAATATGTTTCAGAACAATATTATACTCAAAACTTTATGGACATTTTCGTTTTGAGCGAGAGAGATTGTAGTAAAAACAATAATAATATTGCGGAAACTACAAGGAACCAATGAACGAAGAAATAGTTTTGTGGTACTCACCCTCTGGTTCCACCTGGCACGTCGGTCCCAGGTAACCGGGTGCGCAGGCACATGCTCCCGTGCCCGCATCGCAACTCGCGCCATTGTAGCACTCGCATGAATGAGCACAATCTTGACCGTATCGACCAGGGCTACAGACTGGAATCGATCGTTTTATTATTGTCCATTCCTTAATGTTGCCTTTCATTTTCGCATATTCACGCATATTTTGGTAATTTAATGTTCGGCAATCTAGAAAGGAAACTGAATAGTTTGCATTCCGTCATAGGTTCACCATCAAGTCATAACCTTATTATTCTTCTTCCTTACCTTCTTCACATCGAGGTCCGCTCCTTCCAGCGGGACAACGACACTTTCCCTCACGCGAATCGCATTCGAATTCACCACAGTCACACTGAAAATTAAATATAGATTTATTTAAAATTTAAAATTTTTTTTTAAACCAATTGTTATCTTTATGAAAATACAAAGATCACCTCCAGTCTGCACTGCGCGCCGAAGGTTCCTTTGGAACAGGTCTGCTCACACTGCAAGTAATTGATATATTGCTCTCATATGGCATCCAGTTGCTTTCTTCTCTTGTAAGAAACAAATGAGGATAAATAAATATTTTCGAATACATCATATAATGCTCACGTTATCGCCAGTGAATAGATGAGACAACATTGAAAGAAGAAGAAGAACACTAAAATTGAGCGGAATGATGTAGTACTCACGTGATCGCCCGTGAACCCTGGCGTGCACAGGCACTGTCCGTCTCCTCCGTCGCACTACTCCATTCTGGCAATTGCACGGCTGCGAGCAGTACCAACCGAAGAACCCGGGAGGACAGGCTGGAATCGGATGAACATTATACATTCGAATATCAGGTTTTTTGGAGCGAATCATAGGACCGCAGAAAATTATGTCCATGTAGATGATAAATTTTTTAAATAAATTATAATATATACTCACTGAATTGACATCTCGTTCCGTATCTTCCAGCCGGGCAGTCGCAGCAGCGTTGCACTGGATCACATCTGAACGAATTTAAAATGTGTTGTTGATGTATCAGGTTGGTGCAAAAGTTTCGATACAAAATCGCGATAAAGGTTTTCGAGCACTATCTTGCTTCTATATTGAGCAACTCTCATGAGGTTTCTTGCATGATATTAGTACATGTGTGTTCTCTATAGCGCACACTATATCGCATCTCATCAATCAGTAACACCGATGAGAAAGCATTCCAAAATCTGAGAATTGCAATTTCTTTTAAACTTTTCGATTGATTATTACTCTTTTCACGGTAACAGTGGCGCCGCTTCAAGACAATTTTCAAGATGTATGATGACCATATATGTTACTGTAGAGAATGATCTGTATCAGCCTTAAAACAACTTGCCAAAATATTTGGAACATATGCACAGGAATTTTTCGCTCGGAGAGATTGGGGTCTCAAATTTAGCATAATCAGAAGTACATATCATGATAATGTTACTTATGACAGTTGGTGAAGATTCACCTTTCCATTCGAGAGATTTCGCAATTATGGTATTGAACTTTATATATACATATACAAACTTTTTTTCAAATTTTATCAACGAAATCGGCCTTTTTTGCAATACTGGATATCCGTGGAAGCCCGAAACTCCCATTTAACGTGTTCAATGGAAGCATCCACCCTTCCTGATTAGTTTCACTGAAGGGTGGGAGCTGTATATCGTTCGTTTAGTTTTAGCGATTGTTTGTGTTGAAAACCCAAAATCATTGAAATTTCGCTAATTTTCATTTATCATTGTTTTTCAACGAAATGACATTGGATCGATCGGGTATAAACCAATAATTGTAATGATCTAACACTACCTCAAATAATGCCCAAGTGGTGTTTGATAAATGAGAAGCATTTACAAGAAAATATGCAAAATATCTTGTATCGAAACTTTTGCACCAACCTAAACGAAACAATATTTCTATATAATTGTTGATTTCTATATAAGAGACATTCCACGAGAAAACGTACCAACCCACGGATGGCTTTTTTGCATCCCCCCTCAATATTTTGCTGGTGAAGTCCCCATACCAAGTGCTGATATTTGGCCCAATATGAAGGGCTCTGGTGCACTTTCCGAAAAATGCCAGACTAGGCCCAAAAAAATCGAAAATTTCAATTTTCTGAAAAGTAAGATATTATAGGTTTTTCGGGACTATTTTTCGATGAAAATAACGAAAAACATACTGTGAATGCGATCAGATGTCGATAAAGAGTCGAAAACGTCGATTTTCGAAGATTTTTGCCCGTCCTGAAAATTTTTCCAACCAGCGTACCAAAACTAATTACATTTTCGGATTCCCCGGGTAAAACTACATATAAAATCCGAATTTCATGTAATTTCTACCATGTGCTCTGAAGTTATGGTTTCCAGAAGAAGGCTCACTTAGGGCAAGGTCTTGGAGCAAAACCATCACACTTTCTCCAAATCAAGCCGAATGGGCTCTTTTGAGCACCGAATCTTATTTTTATATCGAATCAAACAATTTGAGACCATAGTCAGACATTTTGAGGTCTTCATTTTGAAATTTTGGTTTTTGGAAAAAAAGAATTTCTCACATTTCACAAAGAGTGATATTTTTTCGTAAAAATCGGTTTGCAATCATCGGATATACCTAATTTTTGTCAAATTCTTATTTCTAATGCATATTTACATCGTGTTTGTGCATTTCAGGCTCAAGTGCGCATGCTAATGACTTGAAAACCCGAGAAAATGCGATTTTTTTCGACATTTTGGAAATTTCTAGAGTTTGAAACACTCTCAGATTGCTATTTGAAGTTCAAATACATGATATTTCGTTCAGAATCACTAAATCTAGCCCATAGAATGATTTCCAGTTGGTTTGGGAGCTATCGGGCAAAATTATTTTTTTCGGAAATTTTGATCCATTTTGATCCAACAATGAAAAAAATTTTCGCTAGATAGCTCCCAAACCAACTGTAAATCATTATATGGGCTATATTTAGTAATTCTGAACGAAATATCATGTATTTGAACTTCACATAGCAATCTGAGAGTGTCTCAAACTCTAGAAATTTCCAAAATTGCGAAAAAATCGCATTTTCTCGGGTTTTCAAGTCATTAGCATGTGCACTTGAGCGTTAAATGCACAAACACGATGTAAATATGCATTAGAAATAAGAATCTGACAAAAATTAGGCATATCCGATGATTGCAAACCGATTTTGACGAAAAAATATCACTCTTTGTGAAATGTGAGAAATTCTTTTTTTCCAAAAACCAAAATTTCAAAATGAAGACCTCAAAATGTCTGACTATGGTCTCAAATTGTTTGATTCGATATCAAAATAAGATTCGGTGCTCAAAAGAGCCCATTCGGCTTGATTTGGAGAAATGATGATGGTTTTGCTCCAAGACCTTGTCCTTGACCTAAGTGATCCTTCTTCTGGAAATCATAACTTCAGAGCACATGGTAGAAATTCCACGAAATTCGGATTTTATATGTAGTTTTACCCGGGGAATCCGAAAATGTAATTAGTTTTGGTACACTGGTTGGAAAAATTTTCAGGACGGGCAAAAATCTTCGAAAATCGACGTTTTCGAATCTTTATTGACATCTGATCGCATTCACAGTATATTTTTCGTTATTTTCATCGAAAAATAGTCCCGAAAAACCTATAATATCTTACTTTTCAGAAAATTGAAATTTTCGATTTTTTTGGGCCTAGTCTGGCATTTTTCGGAAAGTGCACCAGAGCCCTTCATATTGGGCCAAATATCAGCACTTGGTATGGGGACTTCACCAGCAAAATATTGAGGGGGGTTGCAAAAAAGGCATCCGCCGACCCTTCCCAAAAGGTACGTTTTCTTGTGGAATGTCTCATAAGATCCGCTGGAAAGTCGATATTCCCATTCAATCTCACCTCGCCTCTCCCTGACACTCGCAGTCGAGAGTGCAGTTCATGCCGTACTTGCCCTGCTTGCAAGGCTGATCGCAGAGAGAGCCCGTGTATCTGGAAACAGGCAATCATGACAGGCATGACATATTTTGGACACTTTTTCTCAGCTGCGCCAATTGTCCTATAACGTTTCGCAATGTATATTTTTCTTTGTTTTTTTCGACCTCCAACCACTTCCAAACTGTTCCAAAAACTTTCGTTGGTTTATTAAAGATTGTGTGAAGCATAACTAACATAATACATTTCTTTCCACTCTCATTTCACAAAGAGTAAATATGATCTGATCCTCTAGCAGGAATGAACTGTACAGTCAGTTCCTGTCATTCCCAATCCCACTCACCCCAGACTGCAGGGGCACTCTCCCGTGTGCGGACTGCACTTGGCTCCATTCGCACATCGACACTTCTCCTTGCAACACCGCCCGTACCGACCCTCAGGGCATACTGAAACAGGAGTCGCTATCGATTGGAGAAAATAAAATATAAAAAAAAATAAACCAGTTGTCGATCCACTATAATCTAACTTCTACACTCACACCTCAGCTAGAGATTGAGAAAGCTGACAGATAACATTGCTGCAATTTCCGCAATGTTGTTAATCGATTCATGGAAAAAAATCAAATAAAAATCAGTACTCGATCGACTCTACCCTCCATTCTACCGTACTCACGCTGATTGCAGGTCACTCCGGTGAATCCGGGCGCGCATCTGCATTGGCCGGTCAGGCGATCGCACGCGGCTCCGTTCTCGCACGAGCACACCTTCTCGCATCTGGATAAGGTAGTTTTTTTTCGGTTCACATCTCCACAGCCTGTTAGATTGAATGAGAATGGCCAATATCGCGGCGGACGTATTCTAATGAGAGAAGGGGACAGACCGATCATTTCACCCCATTTTGTTATTTTGCGGTAATACAGGGTGTCCAAAAAGTATTGTTACACGGATAAAACCATGTATCTTTCTTTAAAAGCAACATAGACAACTCAAACGGGGCACAGTATTTATCAGTGACCATATGAACATAACAATGCACGATCACTCGATCTGGCCTCCATTGGCCGCGATGACCTCTCTGAGACGACGAGGGACCGAGTCGATGACGGCCCGCAGGTAAGGGACGTCGATCTTCTCCCATGCCTTGAGAAGGGCTGCCTTGAGGGAATCGCGGTTCTTGTGGCGAGTAGAGCAGGCCTCCTTCTCCAACACTGACCAAATGCTGAAGTCTAGAGGGTTGAGATCGGGGGAGTTCGAGGGCCATTCCTCACTCGAGATGAAGTCGGGCAGATGGGCGCGATACCATGCCTGCGTCACTTTTGCCGAGTGAGCAGGCGCTGAATCCTGTTGGAAGGTCCAGCGAGCCCCTTTGAAGTGGGAGCGGGACCAGGGGAGAAGGGCCTTCTGGAGAATTGCCCTGGTGTAGTACTCCTTGTTGATCTTGACCCCGGGATCCACGAACACGAGAGGAGTCTTGCCCGTCGAGCACACACCAGCCCAAACCATCAGCGCCTGGGGTGGGCAATGCGAGAGATGGTTCTACCTCTGGCGTCAGCTTGCTGAGGAGACTTGGCGATGATCCTGGTGTTCTGACTGTTGTAGACCTCCTCGACTGAGAACAGCTTCTCGTCAGAGTAAACGGTAGTCAAGTGCTCCCCACGATCGGCCCGCTGAAGGAGCAGCTTGCATCTCTCCAGGCGCTTCTGCTTGTGGACATCAGTGAGGCCATGGCCCTTTCTCATCTTGTAGGGGTAGGACTTGAAAAGAGAATGAACGATGGCACACACGGATCCTTTGGAGATCTTGAGATCCTTAGCCATCTTCCTGATGGATCGTTTGGCATTGCGATTCACTCTCTTCTCCACGATTCTCCTGTTCTTCTGAGTGAGAGCGGTCTTGGGTCTTCCTGATCTTGGACGGTCCTTCGCAGTGCCCAACTGCTTGAAACGGGAGATGGTGCGATAGACTGTCATTCGGGAAATACGAAGCTTCCTCCTGATGGAATCTGGGGGGTCGCCGAGGGTCCAAAGGTTGATAATAGTTTGACGATAGCGATTTGGACGAACCATGACTATGGGAAACTAATTAGTAGGTTCCCTCAACGCATCGAAGGGTGGGCTCAAACGTGTTATTACAGGTTTTGACAACTCGACCTACATGTTAAAAAAATTCGCGTTTCAAAAGTGTAACAATACTTTTTGGACACCCTGTAATTTATTCATAGAACGCTATGGAAAATGATGCTACGCGAAACCTAGGTCGAAATTTGAAAATCCGTATCTTCTTCCCCGATGCCTCGGCTATCGACTTATGCATTTCATTGGTTAGGAGGATTACGAGACTAGTTACAATTTTAAGGTCGAAAATAGCGATTTTCGAAAGCAACTTGGATATGTTTCGCAATACGTATTTGATTTTCGAGTTTCGTTAAAACTGAAAAATTATTATGTTTCATCAAGGAAATTTGTCTCTTTACATCCTTCGCCTGGCCGTTCGGGGGGAACTGTGAGAGAGAAATAGATCGGAAGGGATTAAGAGAGCGAACAAAGAAAGACCTCGTCCGCCACGAAAATGAACCTTTTCATCCAGCCTGACAGGCTGTGATCTCGATTTAGAGCTCGATTCTGCCCATAATGACAGTCAGCCGTTTAGGTTTCACGCATAGTACATCATTTTCATATAAATAATTCACAAAATAATTCTAAATAATTTACAAAATAATTCAATTTATCGCTGTCATACTCTTCGAAGAATCAAACATTTCACTAACAAGAAAGAGCTTCTACTGGAAATTAGCAATAAAATTATCTGTTCGTTGCACCGCACCTTTCTCCGAATCGATTCGTCGGACAGGCAGTTTCACAGCGCGTTCCAATGTAGCCTGCAGGGCACTTGCACGCGCCAGTCTGAATGTTATTGTTATTGTTGGTATGTTGTTATTGTTTTTGTATTATTGTTATTGTTTTCGAAAACAACTCACCGAATCGTCACAAACTGCGCCGTTCTCGCAGGAGCACTCCGATGTGCAGTCCATGCCGAAGCTACCCGTGGGGCAACCTGAAATTATCCATGTTGTAGGTTTAAAAATCGACAATGCTGTGAATCTAATTCTCTCCAAGTATGTGATATCAAACCTTTGAGAAATGAAAGAAAATAATCGATGTGTGGTTTAAAATTGCAGCCTGGTACAACTAATCTTACCCTTCTTGCAAGTCGGCCCGCTGAATCCCGGTTTGCAGTGACACTTGCCAGTGATAGGGTCACACAAGGCGTTCTGAAAAAATATGGCAAACTTTTGAGGAATCTTGAATTTAAGCTTGACTTCCATGCATAATTAAGGTTGTCAAATTTTTTTAAAAAGTTAGTTGTCAAATGATCAAACCACGTCACACGCGCATCTCTGCTGGCACGACTTGCCGAAGAAGCCGGAGGGGCAGAGCTGGAATCATCAATGATCTAGTAATGATTTTTTGTGTTTCGAAGAAAAGGCTGGCTGAGACTGCCCATCATCGGAAGAACTTGCATATGAAATGAAAGTGAAACACATTCTCAATTCATAGGTTTACAAATTGAATACACGTTTGCGTAAAAACTGTGAAATCTGCCGCTCACATCCGTGCATCCATGTCCTATGTATCCCTGCGGACAGGCGCACTTGCCCGTCACGTGATCGCACGGTTTCCCATTCGTGCAGCGACACTGGAAAACAATTCAGTGACCGATTACTATTTCGTAGTTCAATCGATAATCTAGTAACCTGTTTCATCGTACTGACAGTGAATAATCGGGGTGGGGGGGGGGGGGTGACAATTGCCCAACTCGTTGCCGTTCGCTTGCATTTTGGCGAAGTAATTTGGGAGTTATTTCAACCAATATAACCAATATATGCTCCGCTACATGTGCATATGTAACTCTTGTTACAAGGTGATCGAATTTTACACTTCACCAACGACCCGGGGTTCATGGTCCAAAATTGAGATTTTTAGTTGAAAATCACGGCTAGACAATCAGAGAGTACCGTAACCAATCGATATTCTAGTACCACAATATCTACTTTATCCCAGTAAAATTGTTGTCGATTGGTTAGGGCATTTGGTGTTTATCTAACCATCATTTTCCGTTCAAATTGCCAATTTTGGACCATGAACCCCCGGTCGTTGGTGAAGTGTAAAACTCATGATCGCCTAGTAAAAAGATTTGCATATGTAAATGTAGTGGAGCACATACTGGTTACAATGAAACAACTCCCAAGTTGCTTCGCCAAATTCCAAGCGAACGGCGACGAGTTGGGCAATTGTCGTTTGGGCAATTGTCACCCTCCCGAATAATCGGCGCTTCTAGCGGAGAGTGGGTACCCCCCCCCCCCTCCCCCCCCCCCCCAAATTATGCAGATAATCAATTTTGGAGAGTCGTAATTCAATTACGCATATTTTGAATTATGTAGATAATCAATTTTGAAGAGTAGTAGTTCAATTATGCAGATAGTCGATCAAGAGAGGTTACGAATGAAAAATAACTGGGATGGAAGGGGGGGGGGTACCCACTCTCCGCTAGAAGCGCCGAATAATCATGCAAAATCAGTTATCGATCATGTTACCGAATTCCTAGGGATACTGTAGACGATTCAGAAGGAAATTTGCTCACCTGCTGTACGCAGTGAAGCCAGAAGTAGCCCTTGAGACAGGCTGCAAAATTAGATTTGTAATTTTTGTATGCCGTCTACGAGAACCAAACTGGCCTCACCGCTCGGTTTCACACTTAAATAATGCCTGAAGCACATAGAAATGTAACTAGATCAGACGTGCAAAGTGAACGTAATTGTAAGAAATGCAGAGTAAATGTCATATTCTCACCACGATTGCACTTCCTTCCTCTCCATCCCGGCGCGCACATGCAGTGACCGGAGACGGCGTCGCAAGTTGCGCCGTTCTCGCACTCGCATACATTTAAAAAATCAGTCACTAATTGTCAAGAAAGCCATTTTGTGATAGCAAGAAGTCAGTTCTTGATAGTTCAGGATACTGTAGTTTGAGGAAATTGTTTACCTCCTCACAGTTCTTGCCAAAGTGGCCGGCGGCGCACGGTTGATCGCATCTACAACACGTTAGTTACTTCAACAATCCAAAGTTAGTAATTCGAATAATTGTCTCATTTCCCTCCGACGGAGGAGATAGTGTGTGGAATGAAGAGACGATTACTCGAATTGCGTATTCTAGCATTCCCCTCCGTCCCGTCCATCCCGGCAGGCAGATGCACTCTCCGTTCTCCCTATTGCACTCCGCGCCATTTGTACAGTCGCACGTCCGTCGACAGTTCTCTCCGAATTGGCCGAATGGGCACATTGGAAGAGAGGATTGATTGTGAGACAGTATGCAGGCATATGCTTCAACTTCGATTCATCGAAAGATGAATTGAGCATTGACTATTCAATGAACACCACTACCACCACTAACAATACTAACTGCAACATCCATTTGGTTGGCGTGGATCACGCTAAAAATCCCCGCAGACGAGCTATGCAATTCCGGAAATAAAATGCCGAAGTTACCTAGACTCGAGATGAGATATGGTATTGAGATATATGTGCTTCACCACTTATTAATTTTGAGGAATTACAAACGTTTTCAATTCTTCGTTGTTCTCCGCTGTCATAACTAATGTCCTATCATGTTCAATAAAACACGTTTTTAATTCAAATTTCGCAGTATTCAATAACCTGGCTGCGAGATAAAGCTGAAAAAACATGATTTTAAAAAGCACTCACGAAACTCGCATGCTGGTCCAGTCCATCCGGCCTTGCATCGGCACTTGCCCGTCTGCCGATCGCACGAGCCACCGTGCATGCAGGGACAGTGACGCAGACAGGAAGCACCCCAGAGTCCGAACGGGCACTCTGTAATTGAGAAAATTAAATCTGTAGGATTGTTTCCATTTTGTCCCACCAGTCAGTTTATTGTATAGGGAGGAAGTAGTTGTATTAAAAATTGGAAAGTTAATTGGGCGAATACGATATCACTTACCCATTTCACAGTTCTTGCCTATGAACCCCGCGGGGCACTCACAAAAGCCGGTAACTCGGTCGCAAGAGGCCTAAATTTGTCATGATCTCAGATTCGACAAAGGATATCTAAACAATCTTGCCTAATATTCCAATGATGTTTTCAATACCAGTTTTTTGGGTTGAAAAGATAAAAATCAAACTATGTTCAAATTCTGACATCATTGATGCACTTGCACTGCTTCGCGCAGCCCTGTCCCCATTTGCCTGGGGGGGCACGGCGTGCGACAGTCGGGGCCAGCCCAGCCGGCTGGACAACTGCAAATTAATCAATGTTAGTCGCAATTGCAATGCGTCGAGCACTGTAGATTCTGAGTGCACAATTATACTGTCGTAGAAGCTGAACGATCGCAGTATGTGAGCAGGAGATGAGAAGGTTTTTCTTTATTGGGTACGTCGACAATAGTGGAATGGCTCTTACCGGCAAGCTCCCGTCACTGAATAGCACCGTGTAGAGTAGAAGTCGGTGGAGGTCAGGGCGAAGGTTTCATCTGATACAGGTTTGACATATTTTCGAAAAATAAATAAATCTCACTGGTGAAATCTGAGTGACAGGTGCACACGAGCGCGCAGTTCGGTCCGAAGTGACCATCCTGACAGGGACGATCACACCTGAAATTAATACACGTTTTCCGAATTTGTAGAGCCCAGAATTATTTCTAAAATGGATGCCACTACGCATTCAATACGCTGTCACACAATTCACACGCTCGATAATGTGTGCAATTATAATATCTTGAAACACTAACATTTGATTGGGCTATTTTTATGAGCACTTTAACAAAGTCCGAAATCGGCAGCGTATTAATATGAGTATTAATATTCGAGACTCCTATTATCTATATTCGCAAGTTGGAGAGAAAAAAATATATTGGATCGCATCATACTTACAAGTATATCACGTTATGTTTCACTACATCTAGAACATTGGTACGTTGATTGAAATTCAATTGTCCGCCGTTGGACTTCCTTGTTAAAAAAATATTTAAAAAGATTGCATCGTGCCAATAAACTTAGCTTACTTCTTTCCCCTCCATCCCGGCGCGCAGCTGCATGCGCCCGTCACGGGGTCGCATCGGCCTCCATTGCTGCAGGCGCACTTGCCCGCGCAGCCTGCACCGAATGAACCCTGATCGCAGGCTGGAAAGACTCAGTGACAATTTGGGATTTAAGCCAACTCCGTCTTAACCAATGATAGAAGAAGAACATGTGCGATTATCTAACGAACTTTATTGATCGATCAAATATCATATCTTCTTCTCACCTTTCTCGCATCGTTCTCCCCTCTTCCCCGGTGGACAGATGCACTCGCCAGAGGAGGGATCGCAGTGCTCGCCCGAGGCACTGGCGCACTTGGAGGCGCACGACAGACCGAAGGTGCCGGCGGGACAGGGCTGGACACGGAACAATTGAATTAGTGGAATCAATATTAAATTGTTTTAATGTATACATTTCAACGTATTAGCTAATATTTCGTAGCGTGACTTGAAATATGTTTCAAAGTGTTTGTAAAGTCGTGTATTAACAACTGGAGTTGATTGATTTCTGTATTTTTCGATAAAAAAACTAATGCCCTGTTAGTTCTCAGTAGGGACGGCAACGGGAATTTTTGATTACGGAATATTGGTTGCCTCCTTCCGACACTTTTGCTTTCAAACTACCGTACTTTTCAAGCCAAATTCTTTCAATATTTTAAAACATCTTTTAAAAATATTTACTGTGATTTTTAAACTATTTTATTGATTGGAATGAATATAAACACATGATGAAAGAACACCAAGCATGGCAAGAAGAGACATATTGCACAACCGGAGAAGCACGATGTGATCGAAAATATACGTGTTTTCAGAGTTATGTGTTGAAGCTTCATTTCCTCAGTTTTTGATAGATTATCAATCACAAAAAATTGTTTTCACAATAAAAATAAATATAAAGATCAGATATTAGAGAGTGAGGCCGTCAAAGTTGGGCATTTTACCGTTGTGAAAATGGTCACGCTTTAATATATCTAAATCCGGGAATCGTATTTTTGAGATTTTTCATCATTTGCTGCTAAATCACATTGCGCACAACATATGCCAAAACTAGAAAAATAAGATTCCCGGTTTTTGATAAAATAATTATTTAATTTGGCAATACCGTAATCACTGGGAGTCGATGTCTCACATTCCATTTTATTGTTTTATTTCTTATCAGAGAATAATGGTTTACAGCTATGAGAGACCCTTTCCTTTCTAGGAACAGTAGATTACGTCAATTCGACGGTGTTTGCATATTTTAAGGTGTTTCAGTTTGCGATAATTCGGTAAAGGAAATGACTTGTGATGCGCTCCATTTGAACTCAAAGCGTCGCCAATTTGGCTTTCTTTCATTATTGTTTTCTTGATATTTTAATATTAATTTTAATTACGTAAAGTGAAAAGTTGAAATGGGGTAGGATAAGCTTCAATTTGCACACCAATTTGTGAATTGTTTTGCTCATTCGTAAACACCGTTGCCCTCCCTAGTTCTCAGGAAATGGAAATGGAAATGGCTTTATATTTGAATTCCCGCAATTGGGTATCTCTGTTATCCGTGGAGCTAGAGATTTGAAATTTGGAATATAAGGTTCAGAGGGAAGAAAAGCCTTATATTCCAAATTTCAAGTATCTAGCTCATCAGAGAACCGAGATATGAAATGGCGGGTATTCAAATCTGAGTCATTTCCATTTCCATTTCCTGAGAACTACCCATAAACCGGAAGAAAATGAACTATTCTTAGGAGATGCCGCGTTTTTCCCGGAAAAATCCGGCATTTTCCGTTTGCTTTCCAGAAAGCATGGAAAAATTCGAAATAATTTATGTGACATGGTAACCAGTTGCGGAGAACGATCCGCATGTTTAAAATATTTTTAAATAATTATAAACTAATAAAATAAATGTTTGAAAAATTGAGTGAATGAAAAATCAGTACTCGATCACACCAAGCGCACTGGACTCGCGGTGGCTGTCCGACCGAGCCTTGTTCCTTTCTCAATTTGCCAATCGCGTTTTCGCGGGCATTCTCTCGCCATTTTCGAAGTTCTTGGTTCCGTTGCTGTTTGTTGTCTTTCTCTGCTTCATTTTATTGGTTCAGATGACGACGATGGTCGACGGCGACCGCGCAGGACAATGGGAGGACAATGGGAGGAGGTTGATTAGGTCAGTGATTTAGTACTCCCTTCAAAGGGGTTTGTTTTCTTTATTTTTTTATTACGAATAGTACGTGAGCAGAAAAGTTGATTAGTCCGATAGCTTTAGTACCGGAAAAAAACGGCGTTATTTTTTGGTTGTTGAAGGGGCTAACTTTTCTTGTTCTCTAGCAGATGGGTGCACTGTGTCTTATTTTTTCTTTATATACTTGTCCCTGCTTGTGGATTATTACAGCCCGCGGGGGCTGCTAGCGTCTCGGAGGTCGTCGTCTCGGAGGTCGCCGGCGATAGGAGGTGGAAAGGATTATGGAAGGCCGAAGAAGGACTTTGTTTAGTTCAAATAGGTTTTATTATTGTTGTTAAAGTTACCAGCCGAGGACAAAATTGACCCTATACTGTTTATTTTCCGTTGGATAGACGGTGCCCTAAAATCCGAGATAGAATATGCAAAAAATGCGGAAAAAAAGATCAATAATAGTCCAAGGGGAGTTATGGTCTGGCACTCCTCATTTTTTGTCCACACACCAATTACGGAAAGCGATAAAGTATACTATCTGGAGATAGTAAGGCCATTCTCCCTCTGGAAAAAAACCAGAACTGATCGGGTTGAAGTTACTTAGCTAGAGTGCCCTCTTTTTATACTCCTTCATGCACGCATCGCTTTTCTTTTGTGGATCACAATTTCGTCCTCTGCTGGTAACATTAAGCTAGTCTTGCTCGTTCTATTGTTGTATAGGATGTTATCACTCACTGCTTAGTTTATATATTTTCAACATTTGTATTTAATGAGAGAAATTAGATAATAATTTGATCAGGAAGGGAAGTGTTTGACAGTACAACAACAAGAGTGACATGTGAACGAATATGGGGTCTACGGAATAGCGAGCCGATCTTCCTCTTCTCCATTCTCCTGTTCGGGTTCGCCTTTCACGTTGATCGGGGCTTGAGGGGGTGCTGTGGCCTTCGGGCCTTTCGCCGAGGCACGCTTGTTGGTAGGCCACACCTTGCACGCTTTCCTCTTTCTGGCGTATTCATTCATCCGACTGATGATTTCATCCTCAGTTGTCGTCCTCAGCCGACCAACTGAGGCCTTGCGTCTGTGAAGCACGCACTGGAATCATTATAATTTCTCGATGGGGGGAAGGAAGGGGTAACTAAAATCGTTTCTGAAA
The DNA here is from genome assembly GCA_036245805.1 of Pristionchus mayeri. Lineage (NCBI taxonomy): Eukaryota > Metazoa > Nematoda > Chromadorea > Rhabditida > Neodiplogasteridae > Pristionchus > Pristionchus mayeri. Next base: position 38,558,515 of record BTRK01000002.1, on the reverse strand, counting down.
ATAAGCGCACCATCTTTATCCAATCTCTCTTCTTCAGATCTTTCTTCTCGTGGTACGAGAGGAGAAGATCGGGGTCATCTTCCTTGTAGATCCTTTCTTCAATCTTGGTGGCCACATTTCCCGCAGCTTGCCCATGATCAATCGCATCCACTTCCAACAGGGTCATGTAGGGCTCGTAGTTGAACTCTGAACTTTCCACATCTAGAATCGCTTTGCATTTTGAAAGTTTCACCTTGTTCAACCCCGTTCGACAGAAGTTGATCTACTCCTTCCTTCACTTCTCCAAGTGTCTTCACCACTCGTGCCAATCTGTCCTTCGCCCCATCAGACTAAATTTTTTTCTGTTATTGTGTTCTCAATAAAGCAATTAACATGTAATTCCACTTATTCTTTTCATTGTTTACCTTCCGTGCAGCAGCCTCCGATCGATTGGCTGACTCAACAATCAATTCATTCCAGGCCGCGAACTGGTTCACCAGGATGTTCTTCAGAATGCCGACTTCAGTAGTCAGATTGGTGACCATCGTGAAGCGCGTGGAGACTATTGGATCTGTGAAATGTCATCTCAATTAACTGGATTCAGTGCACAGTACCTCCGTTAATTGGTGGCTGCTGCTGCATCTGAAGAGGAGCACTGCCAGTGGTACGTCTATTCGGAGGAGCTGTGTGACGCAGAGGGAGCGCACCAGGAGTTGCTCCAGATGCAGCAAGCAATCCATCTGCAGTCATGTTCGGGGCCATCAGTGCTGCGAGCTGGGAAGGAGAGATGGAACGAGAGGCAGTTGAAGTACTCCCCGTAGGCAGTGCTCTCGAAGAGGATGGCTTCTGGCGAGGGGAAGGAGGAGGGAGCTTCAGGGCGCGGCCCTTCGAAGGTCTCTTGGGGGAGGGGCGAGGGGTGCCTACCATCGAAGCTGCGTCCGACTGAACTGTCGAAGACGACTCGTTCCTTCTCTGAAACCAAAGTTACCGGAACTACACCGGATGAGAACCGTCGGATGAGAACCAAAAAAATGGACCCTTCTGTAGGACTTTCGCAGAAGCATTTTTGACACTTTGGGAATCTACTGTGAACATGCTGGAGAAGGGTTTTTTTTTTGGTTCTCATCCGGTGGGTTCTCATCCGATAGTTCTCATCCGGTGTAGTGCCAAGTTACCATTAATCCCTCCATTTATTGCTTGGCCATGAATCATGAAATCGATATAGGGTACTGACTCTCTTCTTTCTCTTTGATCCTCCTTGGGTCTCCTCTTCCTCCTCTCGTGTCTCCTCCATCACTCTATCATCACTCTATCACTCTAGCCTTGTACGCTGCAGTCCTCGTGGGATTGACATCCCTCACAATGCCAGCAGTATCGAATGAGACTCCTGTCTCTTCATTCTTCAGATCGAAGGAACATTCTTCTCCGATCGCTGCTGGTCCAGTCTTCAAATCCTCTTCCTCGAGGACGATCCATTCGTTATTTCCGTATTCTACGGTGGCCCACATGTGTATTACCTGCATGGCATATGGATACATTAAACACAAGGAAAAAAACAAAAAAAATGAGGGCAACTGAGTTGATCTTTGATCATTTAATGTCGCTAAACACCGTAAAATTAGGGGGCGGAGCTTCATCATCACGAGCGTCGTTGCACGTTACTTCCTCAGCAATTTTTTTCCTGTCTATTGTAATGGTCGGAAGAAGAAAGCAGGTACGTATTTCGTTAGAAAATTTATTGAAAGGGTTAAGAAACATCTCGTGATAGGGTACAAAGTATCGAGTAGCTCGATGTTCTTCTGTCATCCCCAAGCTGCCGAGAGATGAATTGCAAGTCCTGCGAGATCATAAGTTGTCATACTCGAAAATCTCCGAGATTATGACAACCAAACGAAGTGAGAGAAACTTTCATGTATGAGCATCAAGTGAGCATGAGATAATGTGATAATATCGAGTAATGGCATAATGGCAAATTCTATTCAGATCATCGTATCTCGGCATCGACTGTCAGAATGTTCCTGCTTAAAAAGTAAACGAAACCGAAGACCTATTCCCCTCGATCTATACCCCGACACATGCACGAAGGAGTGAAGACACTGGTCGATGAGTTGTACGAGAAGGGCAATACTCAGACAACAAATCAGATCATTGATCACGTGGAGGAAAGGATGAGATTGCAGGTGAAACCTAGAGTGCAACCAATTATTGAAAAAAAACTTTATTGTAGCTGAAGAAGGATGTTGTTGCTAACATTCGAGCTGAGCTAGGACTCGTACAGCATCGTGTCCGTTATGGACACGCTGATCGCATTGTCAATCGATTGCTAAGAATGATCTATGTGGAAAAGAAGATAGAAATGGGCGAACAGTTCAAGATCCATTCTTTTTCTGACGAGTCCTATTTCATGCTTGGCAAGGCAAACCAGCACTGCTTTGTGAAATCAAGAGCTGCTGCGATCAAGCAAGCACCTAAGCACGCAGCCAAGGTGATCACTACCTATCGGTGCAAATCTAATGTACAAAAGTGCGATTGAAGGGGCTCGTGTGGGGCTCAATATCGTGGCGAGGCCCTGGTCCCTGTGTGATTCTCTCGGGAAAACAAGCCATGATTGATAGCTCTGCATATCAAGTGATTCTACATAGGAACTTTGTACCATGGAACAATTATGATTTATATTGATTATTTTCATAACAAATCAATAAAGTGAACAAAACAATACAAACAAGACGATTAAGCTCCACCTACGGTGGTACGGGTGTCCTCGTGCAGGACGCAGCTCCCTGCCACGTCTCTCGATCCACGAGGCTCTACTTCCAGCGCACTAAAATCAAGGTTACGTTAATCAACTTCGAAATTTCCGTTAAAAAATATTTAGGTCGAAGAATGGCCTCCAGAGAGCCCAGACCTCAATCCAATTGAAACAGTCTGGTCTCTCATGAAGGCATGGATGAATCGAGAGTGGTGCCCTAGGGAATGTGGAGCATCTCAAGGAGGGGATTCGACTTTCGAATTTATCAATCCCAACGCAATTAGTTCCACAAACGACGTCTCAAATCAAGGGCTATTTGTTAGCAGTTCATAATCTTACCACCACGCCTGCTCTGAAGAATGTCGTGAAGGGGTACCCATTGGCATGCCTCTAGAAACGTCATGATTACTCTAAAATCGGTCTACCTTCTGGCAGTGATTGATCTATCCATACTCACGCGCATTTATTGCACCGCCTCCTGTCTTTATGAGTACTCAGTTTTACATTCAGCAAGTTCTTACGTCCTATTCCCGTCGAGTTATTTTCTCATTTTTGTGCATTACTATATTAGTTTATAGAGCAGCAATCCGTATTTTTCACTAAAAATTGAGTGCCTCACTCATTAATTAGCTATTGTATGTTCATGTGTATTAGTGTTCGAGATGCGATACCACGGTATCAACACGACATTCTCCCGAACGGTCGAGCGGTTGCGGGAGAGTGCGTACTAGAAGTCGTAATTCAGGCTGCCGTCTCTTAAGTGTATTAATTCAAACTCTCGTCGAACGACCTGTCGAGAGACTTTTTGAAAGAAATATACGGTGACCCGAATTTCGAACTGCTGTGCGTAGGTTGAAGAGAACGTCGTATCGAACTTTATATCTAACTTTCGTATTATCGATGTATTTTCAAGAACGTAAAAGTATGAATCAAGTGGCATCTTCCGACTGCAAGGTTGAAGTCAAATGCACACCTCGATACGTTGGAATCGTTGTGAATGGAGTGCCTACAGTGGCATTCATCGATTCAGGTTAATCGAAATTAATTTTTACTGTAACAACAATGTCAGAATTATCACTTTTTACTAGGGCTCACTAGGGTTTGAGCGCATATAGGAACATCATAATATGTACAACATGTTCTGGTTATCGATACTTATTTTTGCACAGGTTCGAATCGCTCTATGATTTAATTGTCCTTCGCTGAAAAGGCTGGATTGAAGCACATGATTGATACGAGGTATCGATCGACAGTCTATGGAATTGCTGGAAAACACCAGTTTCTCGGAACAATTTTTTACTGTAAGCATGTTTATGAAATGTTAGCCATCTTTAAGAAATGGCCAACCGGTAAAATTACGATGTTGTTGGGATCCTGAGAGAGGCATTCGGTGCTCAAAATATCCCGCACGATCTAATCGATCAGGTCATTCAGGTTTTGTCAACATATCTGGCTCTCACTTTGAAATTGTGTTTGATGTTCTTATCGATGATGATGATGTTCTACTTGGCATGGATTTCTTGCGCCATTACAAATGTGTGATAGATTGTGTGAAAAACAGGTTATATATTTTGATTGTGTGATGTCAGGTTTAGTGTGGCTTGGAAAAAAATGCAATTAATTGCGTCTTCTCACCGTTCTAGCCTGTTGCGCTCATCAAATTATTTCTGGCGAAGCCATATTTTGCTAAGATTATGAATGTATATCAGAAATATGGGTGAAATATGAAATGGCACATGAGACGCCTAATTTCAGACTTATCTTCAAAGATAACACGAATGCCGAATTCGTTTCTAAGGGAAAGCAAGAGAACAGATTGCAATGCGAAAGATATCAGTCTGGTAATGTTGTCCCATTCTTCGAAAAAACCGAATACCGCGATACAATTACAGGTGTCAATAATTTTATCAGTGAAAATATTAAAGTGGATAAGGACACGATTAATTCGCTTGAGGCCATGGGATTCGAAGTAAAAGAAGCTCTCGCAGCTTTAGAAGTCAGTTGCAATTGTATTTCTCTTCTCTCACCAAAAAGTATTTTATGCATACACATAACAGTTCTAAGCGCAAAATAAATAACGTATTGCGTGTCCTAGGTTTATGTATGCATGTCTAGGTATCTATCTCTATGTCCTTAGCTTCATTACTGTATTTTAGGAAGCTTTGTACGACGTCCCTACAGCAATTAATCTACTCCTCAAGCAAACTCAGCAGACCGGTATTAAAATCTCATCCATTTCGAAGGTCACGATGTGCAAGTATTCTTCGAATTCAATGGAAGAAAAATGTGAGAAACAATGCGAATACCTCTTCGATACGATGGATGAACCCAGCATGAAACAAGAGGTTGGCCGACACTTTGCCTTTAGGTATTCATTTGTGATATTTGACGAGAAAGAGGATGCAGCGTGCGAAATGGTACCTGGGGCATACAATTTGTTTGTATACATTTTTTTGTGCAATTCCATATGAATTTTGTTTTCAGTTTTCCAGAATCTGGAAACCACTTCACGATCAATATTTCAACAATCCAACGGACTACGGTACTCTTTTTTGAATTGTTGAATTTGCATAGCATAGAAGGTGTATATGTAATTTTCTAAGGGACAGTATGGTGGTATCCAAGCGAAATGCTCTCTAGAATAAAAATGAAGAGAAAATGTCAATTTTTGAAGAAAAAAAACTAACTCTCAGAGAGATTTAAAACGGAATATGCGAGATTCAATGCGGCAAAGAGGGAAAGATTAGAATTGATGAAAGATCCATCATCCGAAATTGGAAAAGCTCTTCTACTGAGAACGCAAAAACTCAAGGAATTAAATTCGATTATATACTTTGTATTTTTTTGGTATTTTTTTTGGTAGGTTGGTATTTTTTTTCTTTAATACAACATTGTTCGTTTCCAGGCGTGGAAAATAATTCCGCATTCATTCCAAAATTCAGCCCTACCTGAAGTCGAGATCGTTGTGAAAGGCATTCCCACAGTTGCAGTAATTGATTGTGGTGAAATTTATTTTCCAATTATCATCATAATCACTGAGATAAAAACCATGCCAAATTGGCACAAGTGGTGAACAATCAACAACAATTTAATAGTAAAAAGAACAGATTTAACAGTAAAGGTTTCCCTGATTCCATAAAACCACATTATATTTTATAATTTTTCCAGGCGCGATGGTGTCTATCTTATCCGTGTCATTCGCTGAGAAAGTTGGATTGAAAGAGACAATAGACACAGATACAGTTACGAATTTGACAGGCTTTTGTGGAGGAACTGTAAAGACTTTCGGAACCATTCACTCATGTGAGACAAATCTATATATATATTTTTAATTGTGTCTACTTGTTTATGCAGGTTTCGTAGAAATTGGAACGACTAAGTACGATGTCAAGTTTAATGTGTCTAGCGGATCACGTGAAATCAGATGGGATGTGGTTCTCAGCTTGGATTTTCTGCACAAGTACAAATGCCTGATAGATTTACCCGAAAACAGGTACGAATCAATATTTTAATTGGATAAGACATGCAAACATTTATCAGAAAGTTAATTCTCAAATTACAATGAGCAATTGCAGATTTGTATTCAATCACATTCACTCAAACAAGTATGTTAAGTTTCATGAAAGATGCTTGCCGAGGCATCCTTCTAACTAGAAGAATCATTCAACGTATTCCAGGAGTTCCGCCCTGTGGTTGTATGATGTTAAGATAAAGTTATTTGATGAATACTATCATTACGTAGAGATTTCAACATTGCCGTTGAAAACCTATGGTATTGGGTGGAAGTTCTGGAACCTGAACGATCGGCAGATCAAGTCTATGAACACAAAGATTGAGCAAATAGTGAATTGTTTTCATTTGTGAAAAAAATATAATAAAGAACGAACGAAAATCGATATCGTAGTAGCCACGCCTGTGCACCTGTGCATCTCATGCATAACTACATACAAATCCTAGGTGTTCATAACTCGCTACAATATTGGAGAAGAGGACGAGCAAACCTATAGAAGAGCTTAGAGTAGATTGGCTCCATTATTGGCCGGATGTATAGCTTTACCGATGTTCCATTAAAATGGAATGCCCGACTCCGCATATTATCGAAAGTTACTGAGGTCCTTGACCTATTGATGTATGTGAAGATCACTTCCCAGGCCAGATATATTAAAGGGACCTGGAAACGTAAAACCATATTATCCCTGTGCGCGTAGAATGATCCAAAAACATCACTAAAAATAATAAAAAAATTTTCAAAAAATAATTAAATTTAATTCGTGATTTTAAAAATACGGTTCGAATTAATTGTTCCGCGTGTTCGCCCCGATTACGATAAACATAGTTATGCTCGGATCAGTTGGCTGCTTGGATCCGGCCATGCTGACCCGCTGATCGGCAGTCAGGGTTGGGAGGACGCGACTGCGCCCTCGACTCTGCGTCAAGTTTGCCCATATTTCGCTGATGTTTTCCTGTTTTTCACTCGTATTTCGTGCATTATTTCCGTTCTTCTTTTACCGAGACCGGTAAACACCTTAATTAACGGCAAACATACTGTTTTGGCTTCAATTAATGCCCGTGTTGTATAGGGATCATGCTAATATCGATTTACCCTTATTCCGGTACACAGACACTCACATGTCGCATGTTTACTCATTCCCCCAGTTGTTTACGCTCCATTTGCAAGTTGTTGACTAGAATGCACGTGCGCCCGCTCGTTCTCTCGCACTCTTATTCTCCCGCGCGTTCTCGCGAAGTGCATCCTTCTCTCCCCTCGTCAATTGCTATTTTTTCTCGAGCAATCTAGTCGCCCGGTCTTTCCATGTCTATTTTTCGTCTCTGTATAAACTAGTCACTTATACGCTGCGGCCCCTCTCTGTACCACACTAGGGAATACACAACATCCCTCTGACGCCAATGTTTTATTCAGTTTTCGCTCTTTTACGTGAGAATTCGCTTTAACTCGAGCCATTTCAGTTAAGGCACGACAGCCATGTCGTCCCTCATCATGCCCGAGAAGTTCCAGCACATTCATCGCGTGATGAACAGCAACATCGATGGAAACAAGATGACCCCTTCGCTCTGGCGCTCGTCAAGGTTTGCTCCTATTTAATTTCGGTTATTGGTCCCTGAACTTCACATTAGACTCTGTTTGTTCGAGTACTTATTTACATGATTAGAATGCTTAGAGTCAGGGTCAGGCTAATCAAGTTCGTGATAACGCTGGTTGCTATGTACTGCTGTTTTTCAGGGACTTGACCGGACGAGCTGAAGAGCTCTCCGATGAGGAGATCTTGAAGATCACCACCGCCATGCTGAACCCTACCCAGTACAAGATCCCCGACTGGTTCCTCAACATAAAGAAAGACTACAAGGGCGGAAAGACTGCCCAGGTGTGTAATATTCTTAGAACCATATTTCATTTGTTTATATCTTCACATTTGGCGATTGCAAAACATGTTGTTCCTGTAGAGGTTACCATGGATATGCTTTAGGTTCTCCCCACCGGAATGGACAACAAGTGGCGTGAGGAACTCGAGCGTCTCAAGAAGATCTGCTTCAACAAAGGCTAGTTTACGTTTATTTATTAAAATTACGTTCCATATTCTAATTTCTAAGTATACCATAGCATGTATTGCCCCCGAATCTTGCATAATTTATTTAGTTTGGTAGAGATTGAGGATAAGCGGGCTCCATTTTATTCTTTGACGGGAATATCTTCGGATGTCAATCGCAGCGTAGTGCATTCATGTGTTTTCATTTTACACCTTGCAAAGTTGCGTTCATAGCTCACTAATAGGTTATTTATTACCTTTACTATGCAATTAATATTTATATTTATTTATAGAATTTAAATTTTCAAGTTTAAAAATGTTACAGCTCGAAAACATTTTTCCGATTATCGTTTTTTTTGGATTCAGCGTCCTTATGGTTTTCGACTTTACTAAAATGTTCTCCGTATTTTTGCGGTTCGAAAATGGTGCTGTGCATAACATAGCATGAAAAATATCGAAATTGACACCTACCTACTTGATTTGAAGAAAAAATACGACATGATTTTTCATGTTTTTTCTATGTTTCATTTTCGTTCTAAAACTTGCTAAGGTGGCGTAAACATAAAATCGATAGGATAATACGCTTTGACTTTATACTGACAACATGTTTGATTATATCGTGGAATTGAGTTTGGCTTTTTAGGAGAGAAAAATGGCCTCATAGGGAAAGGCTAGGCTTAGACACACTTCCCCGCACCAATGTGCTTGCGAGTAAAAAAACTTTTTTATGTGAGCATTACCAGTTTCTACAACACTTCAGGAGTTCGAGCTCATCGACTATCTCTGCTACAACCCATGAGGTCCTCAAGATCATCCCCGTCCACAAGCAGACCAGGTTTGTGATATTGCTGATCGGTGAAAACTTTCCTCACCTGGGCCGACAAATCGTTGACATAGGAAGTATGTGTACAAGGTCGTTTGTTGTACTTGTTTACTTCGAGCATTGCCGACATAGTCTACTTTTATGTAAATATGTTCATTACAGAGCCGGACAGCGAACCCGCTTCAAGGCCTTCGCCGCTATCGGAGACTACAACGGTCACGTCGGACTGGGGCCACCGCCATCCGTGAGTGGGGACTCGGCTTCATGTCTCTAGCATATCAGTCCTTGATAAGTATCATGTGTGACCAAGTCGGTACCAGGTCCGTATCTCACGGTACCATTTCGGAACCCGACCGCCCCGGGACGGTACCACGAGGTACTGGGAACATATCACGTGGTACCAGGAATCACATGATGACCGTACCACGTGGTACCCGATCACGTAAATATTGTTTATCTCAATGTGCCATGTAAAAAATATTCTTATTCATTTTGCAGCTGTGGATGCAGAGGAAAAGAAAAAGACAAGGAACGGATGCCCGCGAGCAAGCTCGGACGTCTCGTCAAGGACAGAAAGACCACCACCCTCGAGGAGATCTACCCCGAGAGTGGGTTACTTTCGCTTATATGAAAACACGTATTCTTTCCTCTCAATATCCCTTGACAATTTCTAAAATTAGGTGTCCGATGGATGATTGCTTTGTATTTTTTATCAACATATAAGCGAGAATCACAAGTACTAGAATTCTTGGGATTTGTCCTCTCCCGCATTTTCCTGAGGTCCCATCTCTTCCTCACTAGAGTCCCCGAAATCGAAACCCTCTTTCTCATAATCCTCATAACCCGACTCCAGCTGAGCCTTCTCCTTCTCCTCCCACCAACTAATGAGCTCATCGTAGACATCATCTCGGGGAACACCCATTCTTCGCATCACCCGTTGCTCGCTCAACTCGTCTCTCACGCGTAGACTTTCTTCCATAATCTGTAATTGCTCATACATATAATTCCGAAAACAGTCTTTCTTACCTCATCCCTCCAACAATGGGTGCCTTTTCCTCTCTTTCTCTTAATCGCTGCTACTAATCTTCCCTTCCTAGAAACGAGCGCATTTCCAATCTTTCCTCTCGTCCCTAATATGTCATCAAAAGCGAGACTATTATAGTGAAGAATGGACACTGGTCTTCAACGAGTAATAGTGGGGAGCGCTGCAATCGAATAGTATTTCCTTTCGATCATTCACTGACCAAGCGAATCTTTTCGGCGAATACATAAGACTGAGCGAGTGAAAAGATTCATTGATTGAAGTGTCGATGAGCGAGGCAGCAGAGAGGAAAGCCTTTACAAACTTGGGGGCGAACAGCATCTCTCTAACCGTTTCTAATTCTTTGCTGCCAGCCTACAATTAGTGACACGCTCGAAATAGTTTAGCTTTCCCCTATTCAAACCTTCAATGTCAGTCGCTTTTCTCCCCTTTTCATCCTCTTCAGTTTCCCATGTTCGCACTTCGTGATCAATTTGAACTCATCACTCTATAAACATAACCTACCGATGACACTCTACTGCATTAGTATCACCTTAGCCCACTTGTGTTTGCCCAGGATATGCATAACAAACGACTGAACAACTTCGAGGGCGCGAGGGCGATCTTCTTTCTTGGGATATGTCTTGTGCACATGGAACAGGTGGTTGAAAAACATTCGGTAGAAGGGTGCGAGGGCGGGATTTGCTTTCACCATCTTGAATGGTGTATGATTACGAAATTTATTAGATTTTCGTGTACACCCGACCTGCCACCATCCCTTTCTCAGGGACTTCTGAACGTGCCACCAGTCTAGCGTCATCTCTATATTCGCTGTCTTTGGATCCTCGCGCAATATCTTGTTAACCATCATATTCTGATCACCTACTCTCCGTCTAGAATACGTGGATGAATGGCTTTATTATTTATAAACGTCATCACCTTATTTCTATGCCGTTATCGATTAATTCGACAAGCGCTTGGTGGGTGCCCACTGATTCCATACGACAGGAAACTCCGTCTGAGATTGCAGATTATTCGTTTTAGTGCGGCAATTGTACCTATTCCTGGTAATCCCTTGTGTAATACGGCCGACGCGATTGCAAGTTTCGTATGGCAATCGATGACCATGTTTTTATTGTTAGTTGCCGTGTGGCCGGGAGCATCAAACTGTCCATCGATAGATACTTCTAGTCCATTACCCTATTATAGAAATATCATAGATTTTCAAAAATACCAAAGATGCATCAACCGCGATTTCTCTTGCCATTTCTTGCCAGGAATCGTATACTCGTTCGATAGATACGCTCCCAATTTCACGAACTGTCTTGCGCATAATGCGGTCAGATGGCAAATCGAGTTTGAGAAGAAATCCAAGGTCACACAACGTCTGTAAAACAGGAAACCTCCTAGCCACAGATACTGCTTCTTACCGGAGTAGGGGTTCCAGTTATAAATGCAGCAATGGCGAGAGAATGATTGAACGAGAATACTTGTCCTCTCCCTTTTCCCACTTTCTGTTGGGTCTCAATGGTCACAACGGCATTGCATTTGTGGTTCAGACAGTGATAGGTGACAACCCATGCACTTCCCTCTCTCCTCATATCGATCAAACTCTGGTAGAGTACCTCCCCACACTCTTCACACCGCTTTAGCAGCCGCTTCAGGCAAGCATCTTCTATCACGGCATATCGGCCCAACTCTTTCACAATCTCTTCTTCCTCCTTCATTTCCTCATCCTCTTCCCCTTGGTTAGAATCTTGAGAGTACCGGTACTCCGAGTGCTACAACTAGTAACTGGCAAAATTACCCCGAAATGACTCACCTGTGACTGGATAGTAGCCATTGTTGCAGTAGAGCGATCATTTTTGAACCTCTTTGGTATGACCTCATCCATTTGATTCCAGGAACCGACGTCGTCTGGATCGTCGTCGGAGTCGTGAGGGGGGAGGCGCCATCGAGGAACCTTTTGTTTTTTTAAGATTTCATCAATTGTTTCGTATCATTATTGCATGCTTAGTTGTCCCGATATTTATTGTTCAAAATTTTCATGATTACATTTATGTAAAGTTTATTGTTCAAAATTTTCATGATGACATTTATGTAAAATCATTGATTATGTATTCTTTGAGTTCTGAATAATATACTTTCCACTTGCATCTGTATGCGAAGCGATTGGAGAAAGTGATCGGGAGCGACGAACCGAACCTGGTCCTGCCTGGAACGGGCATGTGCTCCATGATCAGTCGATTTAGTATGTCTAATTGAGGATTGTAGGTCGATGATTCTACTGTGTCAAGATCGATCAATAGTTTGATGTTGTGTGCCTTATAGTTTTACTGCAGTTTATCGTAGATATAAATCTCCCATTGATGTTCATTCAGATATCGTTAGGCTGCAGCTGAACTCACTTGTCTTCGTGGGGGTTGATGGTAAACTTTTTGTGTGGCAGCGAATTGGGATGGCGGAACGAGATTCGCTGGTCTAGTCGTGCGTAGGGGGACAGTAGGGATGCAAACAGGGCGGACAACGACACTTCGGCGCTGAAGCAATGGGCAGGTGTATTCGTCACGCGGGCAGAAGAGGTTCATTTTAGTAAAACAATTTATAGAACTCACGTCCTTGGGTAGTTCATCGGAGGGGGAGTCGAAGTGGCGCAAACACCATCTAGGCTCTTTCACCGAAGAGTGTCTATCCCTTAGACGAGCTGTTCCCTGTTCATCTAGCCCCTGTCTGAGCAGCCACTCCCTTTGAAGCAGAGGTCTCGACCGATGAGGGAAGTTCCTTGTACTCTCCGCCTCCTCCCCACAGAGGAAGCAACGTCTCTTCCTAACGCTAGCCATGCTGAATTGGGTCTCGGCGAGCATAATCAAACAAAAATGGAAATAAGTAAAATTACAAAAAAATATAAAAGATCTATAAGACAAAAAGCACAGTAAGCCGAGACTCTTAGCCCGTGAAAATAAAACTTCAAGACCGGAGCCGGAATTAATACCTTTTCAACCCGAGTATTAATTCCGGCTCCGGTCTTGAACTTTGATGTTCATTCTTAGCTTAATTATTGATTTTTATTTTTTATTTTTTGACAAAGATGAACGGAAAGGTGATACATTTCATATGGGCGGCAATGTTCTAAGAGTGCCAGGTCCCTTTAAATGCGGGATGCTTATAGCGTTTCCCAACTCATTCGATTATATTTCACAGAAAATTCAAATATAATTGTGTTCATCTATGATTATGGGTTTTGGGTATTTACTAAAATCAATAAAAATTAAACGTATTCAGAGTTGTGCTAATCGATTCTTCGAAGGCAGAAGTATTTTATTAAGTCCTTTTCGGCTTTGACTTTAACTGTGTCTAATCCACACTGTCCACGATATCATCTTCCCTTTCTTATCCTGTTTCGTCTTATCATTTTCTCATTCATCGAGGGCTGAGAACAGCTGATCAATAATTAGAAAATATCGAAGATTTTATCTTCCACTTGAAACATATGGCGGAGAGAGTAATAACAAAATACTAAGGCGATACCCTAATTTCAGCAGCACCGCAAACGAATTCGTAATAAGTGTAATAATATTAATACATAATTATGCTTGGCAGAAAGGGAGGAAAGAAAGACGATTAACAGATCCTATTATAGTGTAGGGATACTCACCGAACTAGACTACGGAGAAATTGTTCTAAGTGAACAACCGGGTTGATGCGGAACGTGCGAAATATAAGATTCCTGATGAGAGAAATCGGATATTTTGCTAATTATGCTGATTAACTAATTAATGTAATGAGCCCATCGCTTCTTTCGCGTGCGGAAGTCAAAGTCATCGGGTAGATCGCCTCGATTCGCGTAGTTGTCTGAAAATTATCGACCATTTCCTCCAAATACTATGATTTGAATGTGTTTCACAACATAATTATACTCAAAATGTTATGGACATTTTCGTTTTTAGCGAGAATTCGTAGTAAAAACAATAATATTATTGATGGTTCATGTTTCCACCAAATTGCTACAGGTGCAAATGAACGAAGAAATAATTGAATGGTGCTCACCTTCTGGTTCCACCTGGCACGTCGGTCCCAGGTACCCGGGTGCGCAGGCACATGCACCCGTACCCGCATCGCAACTTGCGCCGTTGTAGCACTCGCACGAATGAGCGCAATCCTGGCCGTAGCGACCAGGACGACAGACTGGAATCGTTAATTATATTTTTTTATTTATTTACTTCACTTAGCGTATTTCCGCATATTATTATAAATTGTTCTTTTCTCTCACAGCATGATTAACTTGCAAAATTTTGCAATACAAATATGTCTTAGTTAACATGCCTTGCATTTATTCTATCGAAAAGATCGATTATATGCCTACAGTAACTATGGCATTTTGTTTTTAAATGTAAACTTAATGAGTGCTTACCTTCTTCACATCGTGGCCCGCTCCTTCCCGCGGGGCAACGACACTTTCCTTCACGCGAATCGCACTCGAATTCGTCACAGTCACACTGAAAATTTGCATTATTATGCACAATTGTATTATTTAGATACTCATTTGATATTAAAATTCTCACCTCCAGTTTGCACTGCGGACCGAAAGTTCCCTTGGGGCATGTCTGCTCGCACTGCGAATAATTGGTATTTGCTCACATTTGACATTCAGTTATTTTGCTTCTCTTGTTAGGAAATATTGTGAGGACAAAATATTTTTGAATACACCATATTATGCTCACGTGATCTCCCGTGAACCCTGGCGTGCACAGACACTGTCCGTCTCCGCCATCGCACTCTGCTCCATTCTGGCAATTGCACGGCTGCGAGCAGTACCAACCGAAGAAACCGGGAGGACAGGCTGGAAGACGATGATTATTGTAAACTAGAGAAATGGACAGAAGCGAATAATAAGCTGAAAAGTATGTCCATGCATTGTTCGAATGCTGGTGTAGGACATATGGAGAAAAATTGAAAGAAAACAAGAGATTTGTTTGGTATGTATAAGGTTGTTGCAAAAGTCTTGCGGTTTTTTGCGTCCTCACTTTGAACTATCATAATTATCTTGTCTCAAATCTCAATGACCATCAAACATAGAAGTGTTTAGAGGCATGCTTGTACTTTACATGCACACATTTCTATCAATCCGATATCGCAATCAACGCAAGAAATTATGATAAACCCAATTGAAATTATTGCACTAAATTTTGCATTACATGCATTTTACTGGATATTTGTAGGCGAAATTCACGAAGACTGCCCATACTGATGTCTAAGAAGTATCACGTGTACCCTTTCAGAAAATATGTTCCAACTGTCTCTCGATTAAGTTTGGACTGAATTACATGCTATTGAAAATAATCGGTCGACGTTGCCTACATGAAACTTGTTGGGATTTTTTGCATCGAAGAAGAAGCATATAGGCTTCACTATGAGTGCGCTATATTCACTCACCAAGAGGCTTTTTTATTGTAAAAAATATTAGCGCATGCTTCTCTCCCACTCCAGAAAATTTGATTTTGATTTTTTTTCTGAATTTTGTGAAATCAACACAAAAATACAACATGTAACATTTACAGATAAATTCATTTCTCGAAAGGGTGTAATTTCCAGCATCCACGAGAAAAAGTAGTTATAGGGTAAAGGTTGGGGTTTCAAAGAACCACCATAGTTTGATCATTCATGCTTCAGAGGAAACAGAATATTGAGAAATGTGTGGTTTTTGATAGAGGAATTTGGTAACATTTAACTTTATCCTATTATCGACTCTCTGATTGGGCTATGCTGGTAGGGTGCACATATGAAAGAGTATACAAGGCGTCATTAGTAATCAATATCCGTAAGTTCATCGGTCAAACTAAAAGGAAGATGGAAGGCAAAATATCAAAAAAACGCAAGACTTTTGCAACAACTTTATATTTGATTCTTCATGCTACTCACTAGTGATGGCAAAACGGAGCTCGCTCTCCTCGTTTCACACGCTCACTCACCGGTCAGACAGAGCGAGAGAGCATGGAAAACGAGGAGAGCGCGCGCCGTTTTGCCATCACTACTACTCACTGAACTGGCATCGAGTGCCGTATCGCCCAGCCGGACAATCGCAGCAGCCTTGCACAGGGTCACATCTGAATCAATTATAGTAAAAAATATTTAAAAGTGATCTCTAGCGGAACTATGCTTGAATGGTCCAAATGCATAATCATGTGCTCTATCTCACCTCGCCTCTCCCTGACACTCGCAGTCGAGAGTGCAGTTCATACCGTACTTGCCTTGCTTGCAAGGCTGATCGCAGAGTGAACCAGTGTAACTGGAAAGAAGCAATCATGACAGTCATGACATATTTCAGGCAATTTTTTCTGGGTGCCGATCTCACTATAACGGTATCCAAATCTATGTAATTTTTGTTTTTTTTTCTACCACCAACCACTTCCAGAGTGTTCCAAAATTTTTTGAGGGTTTATTAAATGTTGTGTGTGTAAATAGTACTCACGAAAAGGCAGACAGCAGATGAATATTTATGAGTTATGACTCATAAATATTCATCTGCTATCTGCCTTTTCGTGAGTACTATTTCAATATCGTTTGTGTTCCTTATCCAGAGTATATCCTCTTTTATCTCACCCCAGACTGCAGGCACATTCTCCTGTATGAGGACTGCACTTGGCTCCATTTGCACAGCGACATTTCTCCTTGCACCCCGGTCCGTACCGACCCTCAGGGCACACTGAACCCAGAGTCATTATCAATTGGATAAGATAGTTTAGAAAAATATAATAGTTGTCGATTCACTGTAATCTAAATGTTCCCGTACTCACACTTCAGTCAGAGATTGCGAAAACTCACAGAGAGCATTGTAGAGCCAATTATGATACAATTAGCATACTGTAACATTCGCTTCAGTTTTCCTCCTTTTCTTAATCGAGAAAAATACACAAAAAAAACAGTAATCACTCCGCTCTTCCATGTATTCTACCGTACTCACGCTGATTGCAGGTCACTCCGGTGAATCCGGGCGCGCATCTACACTGTCCCGTGAGACGATCACACGCGGCACCGTTCTCGCACGAACACACCTTCTCGCATCTGGATATGTTATCGTAATTCCAAGAACGTAGTCAGTCATCAACATTAACATCAAGTGCTTGTGAAAAGTTTACTCAGCATCTATTCAGAATTTCTTAGCATCATGTCAACAATAGTTTCCATTTTGCCATACCTTTCTCCGAATCGATTCGTCGGACAAGCAGTCTCGCATCGCGTTCCAATATAACCTGCCGGGCACTTGCACGCTCCAGTCTGGATGTTGTGGTGTTATTGTTTTGTTATTTTTGTTATTGTTATTGTTTTCGAAAACAACTCACCGATTCATCGCAAACTGCGCCGTTCTCGCAGGAGCACTCCGAGGCGCAGTCCATGCCGAAGCGACCAGTGGGGCAACCTGAAATGGTCGATGTTGTAGGTTGACAATCGATGATGCCGTGAATAAAATGGTATCCATGTATGTGATATCAAAACTTTGAGAGATGAACGATCAAAATCAATAAAGTGTGGTATAATATTGCAGCCTGCTACAGCCATTCTTACCCTTCTTGCAAGTCGGTCCGCTGAACCCTGGCTTGCAGTGGCACCTGCCAGTGATAGGGTCACATAAGGCGTTCTGCAAAAAGATGTTCAAAATTTTAGGTCCTATGTTGTTAGGTTCGACAGTCAATATTGAATTGTAATTTGATAAATTCAGTGATCAAACCTCGTCACAAGCGCATCTCTGCTGGCACGACTCGCCGAAGAAGCCGGAGGGGCAGAGCTGGAATCATCAATAATCTAGTAATGAGTTTTTGTTTCCACTAAAAGGCTCACCGGGACTGCCCATCATCGGAAGAACTTAAGAAATGAAAGTGAAACATATTTTCAAAGTCAAAGGTTTACTCATTGAATACACGTTTTCATCAAAACTGCGAAATCTTCCGCTCACATCCGTGCATCCATGTCCCGTGTACCCCTGCGGGCAGGCGCACTTGCCCGTCACGTGGTCGCACGGCTTCCCATTCGTGCAACGACACTGGAAATCAAATTAGTTATCGATTACTATTTCGTAATTCAATCAATAATCTAGTAATCTGTTCCATCGTACTGACAGTGAATAATCATGCAAAATCAGTTATTGATCATGTTACCGAATTCCTAGGGATACTGTAGACGATTCAAAAGGAAATTAGCTCACTTGCTGCGCGCAGTGCAGCCCGAAGTAGCCCTTAAGACAGGCTGTAAAAAAAGATTTGTTAATATTATTTTTGTAAACAGGCAATGCGCATTTCCTTGACCTCACCGATCTGTTTCACACTTAACTAATGTCTGAAGCACAATAGAAATGCAACTCGGTCAGTCGTGCAAAGCGAAAGTAATTGTAAGAAATTCAGGGTCAATGGCAAATATTCTCACCCCGATTGCACTTCCTTCCTCTCCAGCCTGGCGCGCACATGCAGTGACCGGAGACAGCGTCGCACGTCGCGCCGTTCTCGCACTCGCATACCGGAAAAAAAATCAGTCACTGATTGTCAAGAAAGCCAGGAAGAAGTCAGTTCTGGATAGTGTAGGATACCGTAGTATGAGACATTCACACACCTCCTCGCAGTTCTTGCCGAAGAGGCCGGCGGTGCAGGGCTGGTCGCACCTGAATGATTACATGTACAATAGTCGAAAAACAACTGCTTAATTGCTTAATTTGCTTAATTTACAACACTGCTTAATTTAACTAACGCGCTTACAGGTGAATTGGCATTGAAAGTAAGTTTTTTGTTATTGTGAAGTAACCTCTCAAGCGCATTCGCATTTTGAAATTACTCTCGACCTAATTAGTGCTTAAAATTATAATTAGCAATTACTCACCTCCGTCCCGTCCATCCCGGCAGGCATATACACTCGCCGTTCTCCCTATTGCACTCCGCTCCATTGGCGCAGTCGCAAGTCCGTCGACAGTTCTCTCCGAATTGACCGAAGGGACACACTGCAAGATAGGATTGAGTAAGGGGAGTGATGTGTTTCATCACTGATCTAATTAATTTCGAAAAGGAGTTTTGCATTATGTCCTATTTGTCGACTTCAATAAATATAACGAATTTTGATTGTCAAACACACTATCCAAACAAAATTCCCCAGTCTGCGACTGGAAATGTAACAAATAAATTGACTCACGGAACTCGCAAGCCGGTCCAGTCCACCCGGCCTTGCATCTGCACTTGCCCGTCTGGCGATCGCACGAGCCACCGTGCATGCAGAGACAGTGACGAAGACAGGAAGCACCCCAGAGACCGGAGGGGCATTCTGAAGCAGGGATTACTATTACAAGGGAGTTCAACAGCATGTTTACTATGGGTACAATGGGAAACTTTCAGAAAGAACGATAACTTGAGATCATGAAATCCGTTTGACTGTTTGCATTTAGGCATATGATCAATATGGGTTGCTTGTGTGGGGAGTTCTAATGATAAAATACGGAAGAAGCGGAATTAACAATATAACAGATATTTAATACTATTAGGTATCGCATACCCATTTCACAGTTCTTTCCCATGAATCCAGCTGGACACTCGCAGAAGCCGGTCACTCTGTCGCACGAGGCCTTAAATCGATAATTCTCATGGTCACCACGCATACAAATAGGTTCATAAAAATTACAAGGAAACGAGAGCTGGGTTATCTCACAGTTTGGTTCATGCTTACACTCAGACTGCAGGGATATGTATCCATGAACCCAAGACAAGGAAATTAGATGTGGATAGACTTACATCATTGATGCACTTGCACTGCTTCGCGCAGCCCTGTCCCCATCTGCCTTGAGGACAGGGAGTGCGACAGTCGGGGCCAGCCCAGCCGGCTGGACAACTGGAAAATGAGGATTATTAATGAAATTGCTTACGTTTCACATATCATTTTAGAACCTTCGTACTCGTTCAGCATTGATGATTCGGGCGAAGGTGAGGCACAAATCAACATAATTAAATTGCATAATGTTCATAATTTCAAAAACTCTTTCCATAATCTGTTTAGTATTTCAAGAAACAAATGTTTTTGCAAGCATAAAGATGCGTACCGACAAGCTCCCGTTACTGGATCGCATCGAGTCGAGTAGAAATCAGTGGAAGTCAGGGCGAAGGTCTCATCTGAAATGTTGTTTTTGTATTTTATTTTCGAAAATACAAAAAAAATCTCACTGGTGAAATCGGAGTGGCAGGTGCACACGAGCGCGCAGTTCGGGCCGAAGTGGCCGTCCTGGCAGGGACGATCGCATCTGAAACGAAGTTTAGAGTAGAGATTTTGAAAATGGATGTCATAGTGTATGCACTCCATACACTCTCTCTCACTCATATAATGAGACATAATTGTCAATTCTAGTTGAAGAAGTAATGTGTGTGTTGTTCCAGATTTCATTAGTACCAACAGCACTGCCAACATTATTAATCCATTACGATCATCTGAGAAAACCACTATTATCAAATGCCACTAGCTGCTAAGAAATTATCTAATTTTATCATATCGTACTTCTCTTCGCAATATATGTTTCACTACACCTTGAAAATGGTTGTGTTTAATGAAATTCAATTTGCATTTGGCTGCATGTCTAAAAAATAAAAATAAAAAGATACATTCTGGATCGTTCCAATAAAATAAGCTTACGTCTTGCCCCTCCATCCCGGGGCGCAGCTGCATGCTCCCGTCACTGGGTCGCATCTGCCTCCATTGCTGCAGGCGCACTTCCCCGCGCAGCCAGCTCCGAAGGATCCCTGGTCGCACGCTGGAAAGAATCAGTGACAATTTGGGATTTGAGCCAAGTCCATTTCGTTGTTGACTATTATTATCAGATTTGATGCATTCTAGGAATGAGAGAAACAAGCACCGCCAGTTTAACCAATCATAGAAGAACTTTAGAAGAAGAAGAAAACGAACGTTATTGATATATCAACGATCATCTCTTCCTCTCACCTTTCTCGCATCGTTCTCCCCTCTTCCCCGGTGGACAGATGCACTCGCCAGTGGAGGGATCACAATGTTCGCCCGAGGCACAAGCACACTTAGAGGAGCAGGAGAGACCGAAAGTGCCGGCGGGGCAAGGCTGAATACGGAATAATTGTGTTTTCGGAACAATTGACAAACATTAGATTGGTAATGTGGATGGGTGTGATAGGTGAAATTATCAGTCAATATTTCGTAACGTGATTTGAAATATGTTTCACACCGTTCGTAAAGTCGTTTATTAATGACTGGAGTTGATTTTCCGTTCGTAAAGTCGTTTATTAATGACTGGAGTTGAGTTTCGGCTAACAAATATAATCTACAACTATTTCAATACTGCGCATTGTATGGGCCTGATTTATCTGTTTCTCACCGTATTGCACTTCTCTCCTGTCCATCCCTCTCTGCACGCGCACTGTCCATCAGTTGGCGCGCACGCTGCGCCATTGTGGCAGTCGCACAACTTCATGCAGTCGATACCGTATCGACCAGCAGGGCACACTAAAAAGTAATTGATAAATGCCCTTTTAATACAATTGTAAGTTAACAAGACCGGGGAGAGAATGCGCAAATTGAAGGTAACATTTTCTTGCCAAGTCATCCATAACATGGGTATTTGCAACGATCAAAGATCAAAGATCAACCTTGAGCACAGTTCGCCCCGTAGAATCCAGCCGGGCAGAGGCATGATCCGTCCCTCGCATCACATGCAGCTCCATTGGAACATGCACACTCAGATGCGCAGTTAGCACCATAGAGACCCGGTGGGCAGGCTGGAAAAAGTCATAGAAGAAATTCCAATTCTCTTGAAAGGATGTTCAAGGATTTTTTTCTTTTTTTAAGTGTTAATTTAATAGATGAATCAAACATAACTAGAACGACGAATTTTCACACCATGCTCTCTTCCTAGAAGACCTGGTAATATGTGACAATCTAATAATCATTCGGTATTTTTCTATCGGAAATACGAATATTCAAGATTCCTGACTAATAATAACATCACAACTATCACGTACGCGTGTCACACATCGTTCCCGTCAATCCGGGCAGGCAGGTGCACGTGCCCGTCACGTGATGGCACACTCTCGGACCGTCACCAGCAGCGTCGCAGGAGCACCGCTCGGAGCAGTCGTAGCCGAAGGTGCCAGGGGAGCAGACTGAGAGGAGGGGCGGAGTCAGGAGGGAAGTATGAATACTCTTAACAATATTAGTAACACTTCCTGAGGGTCTAAGAGTACAGATCACGAGAAATCAATGAAAATCACTGCACACTCGAAAACCTGCACTGATTTTAAGTCATGGTTGAGCAAACTTCGACAAGTTCGCCATGGAAAAGTCACAGTGCTGAAAGTGGACCTGGAAGTTGGCCAGCTGGTTCCGGAACATGATGAAAGAAGATCCAATGAATGGACAAAACCTGTCGTTCGCTGCATTCTAAGGAAGGAAAGGCACTCTGATAGTCTAGGACACACCATGCAGACCAAATAAAAATTTGGGAACCTTGATCGCAGTTCTCTCCTCGGTATCCAGCTGGGCACTTCTTGGTGCAGTCTCCCGTCACTGGGTCGCATCTTAATGTACTACTTTTACAATATTTTATAATATGAGAGGAATCGCGAGAGAATCGACCATGGCGCGGCGGTAGGAATCAAAGGTGTTCAATCCGGCAACAGTTAAAGTATAAGGTACTTCAAGTGACGCTCTTTCAAACTGCGTCGTCAGAATTTTGATATTGATCGTCGTCTTCGAGATTCAGAAGGCCAAACATGGTACTATAACTTTTCGATAGTCAAATCGCGCTCACTTAAATGATTATAAGTCAGTTCAAAAATGAGATAGAAGGTCGTTCTTTGTTTCAAATGAAAGCTACCATCATGTGCAACAACTTTTATGTTGATGTCATCATTCCTGGACCTCACCCTGGTACAGGGCGGTCGGGTGCACCAAAACTTTCGTAACTTTGGAAATCGGAAAAAATTTCTGAGTTTTCATGCTTAAGTTGCAGTCCATATATGTGCCTCACTTTTCGCCAAAAATGAAGGAAATCGGGGTATACACAAGAAAAAAGGGCTCACTTTCGTAAAACGACCTCAAAATGAGTTATCGGGAAGGGTACTTCCGTATCTTAAATTGCCCTCATTTAGGTTCAAAATCATCCAAAAACCTCCAAAACAACATTTTAACTTCTTCCCCCAATAGTTATACCATTTACATTAGTCAAAATTACGGTATGACCTCAAATTCAAAAAATGATATTTCGAACCCCTATAACTTGAGGGATGGCTCTCAATGGGCTAAATGGGTTTCAAATAATGTAAATACATTCCTCGAAACAGCTCAAAGAAAAAGGGCTCCTGAAAAGAGGATCTTTCGGCTGAGGAATACAAAGAAAGGCGGAAAACTGTACCCCTGGTCAGAATAGACATAGAGACTCGGCTTATGGATCAAAATGTAGAGCATGATGAGCTGAACAGTTAATCTGTTGAAAGTTAGTCTCTATCTTTTCGTTGAAGCGTGCTACAGAGCCTTGAATTTGGCAAAAGACGATTGGAGACGCGCGCCGGGGAACACTAATTAGAGGGGAGGGAGAGGGAGGCCAGACGGCGAGAGCGGCAGATGGTTAGAGCGCGCGCTCTGAGGTGGTAATAGGCCGTTTCTTGCTATCTTCTAGGACCTGCAGCGTGCTTCAACGAAAAGATAGAGACTAACTTTCAACAGATGAAATGTTTAGCTCATCGTGCTCTACATTTCTTGCCATAAACCAGGTCTCTATGCCGATTTTTACCTGAGTTATAGTTTTGAGCATTTCTTTGTATTCCTCAGCCGAAAGATCCTCTTTTCAGGAGCCCTTTTTCTTTGAGCTGATTCGAGGAATGTATTTACACTATTTGAAACCCATTTAGCCCAGTGAGAGCCATCCCTCAAGTTAAAGGGGTTCGAAATATCAATTTTTGAATTTGAGGTCATACCGTAATTTTGACAAATGTAAATGGTATAACTATTGGGGGAAGAAGTTAAAATGTTGTTTTGGAGGTTTTTGGATGATTTTGAACCTAAATGAGGGCAATTTAAGATACGGAAGTACCCTTCCCGATAATTCATTTTGAAAGTGAGCCCTTTTTTCTTGTGTATATCCCGATTTCCTTCATTTTTGGCGAAAAGTGAGGCACATATATGGACTGCAACTTAAGCATGAAAACTCAGAAAGTTTTTCCGATTTCCAAAGTTACGAAAGTTTTGGTGCACCCGACCGCCCTGTACCAGGGTGAGGTCCGGGAATGATGACATCAACATAAAAGTTGTTGCACATGATGGTAGCTTTCATTTGAAACAAAGAACGGCCTTCTATCTCAATTTTGAACTGACTTATAATCATTTAAGTGAGCGCAATTTGACTATCGAAAAGTTATAGTACCATGTTTGGCCTTCTGAATCTCGAAGACGACGATCAATATCAAAATTCTGACGACGCAGCTTGAAAGAGCGTCACTTGAAGTACCTTATACTTTAGCTGTTGCCGGACTGAACACCTTTGATTCCTACCGCCGCTGACCTCCCTTAAATGGTCGATTCTTTCGCGATTCGCCTCATATATAAGATGATGTGAATACTTAAAAATGAGTGATTGCTGTCAAATGTGTTTCAATACAATTTTAATTTACTTGAATCTCAAAATCAACGATTTTGACTTGGTCGGTGACGCAACATAATACTCGGAAAATGTAATTAGTGCTGGCTCCTGACATTTGTAGATTCTTAGTACCAATCGTAGCTCACCTCACTCCCTTCTCACAAGCGCATCTTTTGATGCACGAGGGGCCGTAGAAATCGGGAGGGCAGGCTCGCTTGCACAGAGGACCGTAAAATCCGGAGCGGCAATTGCACTTGCCGGACTGGAATTCGTATTGTATTTTTTTCATAATCCGCATTAAAATATAACAAAAGACTAAACGAAACAATAAGTTGTATGGCTTTTTGCTGCATGCCAAGGACCTGGTTCGTTGGCTTACCTTTGGGTCACATCCCGACGATTGGTCACGTGCGCACTTGCAGCTGTGACGACAGTTGCGACCGAAGGCGAACGCAGGACAGGGACGATCACATCTGATGGTAGTGAGATTATGCATAGTTAGATATCCTAGTGCCCACTAGAATACGTTTCACAACCATCTTAAAGTTCAGAATATCATCTCTACATAATGCCGTGTCGGGATCAATTCGAGACAAAAACCTATTAGGGTGTTCCACAAGTCTTTGCACTACTTTTTTGAAATTTTTAAAAAAATCTGTTATCAAACTTGTGAGGTACTACTAAGCGGCGCTGGATATGTCATCCACCGCTGTTACGTATCCACACTTCAGGTCTTGCAATCCTTGCACATTCGCCAAAATAACGAAAAAATATCGACCCCATCAAAATCACCCCATCGCAATTTCTCTGATATAAATAGATATAAGCCAGTTTATGGTCTATTGTGAATTGGGAGTGCGCTGTAAGCCAATTGCGCGTCATCTCGATCTTTCAAATCGCGTTGCTTAATCATGATGAAAATCGTAATTTTCCACACATTTTTTTAAAAACTTTCGAATTTCCAGCCAATCATGGGTATAATAAATTGCTAATAGAATATAACTTTAAAAAATGATTTTTTGAATGGAATACGCATACAAAGAAGAATGCAAAATCGAAAATCTCGAAAATCTATTTCCAGAAAAATCATGAGAGGTGAAACTTTTGTTCTACTTTAGCTATCTTAAGAGGTAGATCATGTTCGACATTTTGTATTTTAAGTGCAAGTCGTTGCCCTTCTTGGATTTCCATCTCGGTCTCTCGAAGCTATCTCAAATTGAGTTAGAAATTATTTTTAAAAATGTCCGAAAATCGACATTTTAGTATTTTGCAACTTAATGAGGTAGTATTTCCACGATCTGATAGCTGAATAAAATAGTAAACGTGCACATGTAATAAACACAAAACAGTATTCGATATTGCGCATTGTAGTTCAAAAGAGAAAAATATAACAAAATTTGTGCAAAGACTTTTGGAACACCCCAATAATAATCGCCTCTCTTCTCCTAATCGTCCCTCTTCATCAATGCAATTTCAAGCCACAATTAAGTTTCACAACCAACTCAAAGTCTGGTAAATCTGTCACAGGGTAATGATTTGATGGCAGCTTGTATAACAATAAAATAAGTGCATAAGCGCCTCACTTTTCTCCAAATCTTCCCTCCTCACAAATGCAGTCACCGAACACGGGATCGCATCTTCCCTCAGGGCACGTCATGCGACAGGGCAACTCGCACATTGGTCCATAGAATCCTGTAGTGAATATTATTGTCCAACCAACCCTCTCTAACTCTATATGAAAATTTTGAAGAAATTAAATGGGAACAAAAAAACACATTGAACATCAGAAAAATCATCAAAGATCAAAGATCACTACCAGGCGGGCATGGTCCCTTCTCCTCACAGGCTGCTTCAGTGCAGGCGCAGGCTCCAGTTGCAGGGTCACACGCTTTGCCGGATTCGCATTTGCATCGATGGGAGCAGCCAGGACCGAAAGTTCCTGGAAGAATAGTTCTAATTTATCTCAAATACACTGTATCCCTGTTCAGTAACTATTAGAAAAGCTTCAAAATGAAAATTGTGTTTCCATAGTGATGTCAAATATGCTTCACGACTGTGACAAAATTATTGCATTACAGGCTCTTTCAATCGCATCGAGTGTCTCATTCTGTAAAAATATATAAATTTATAGTTACTAGTGACAATATTATCATAGTCTCACCCTCCGGGCACAGGTCATCGCACAGCTCTCCAGTATATCCAGGCGGGCACTCGCAGCCGCGCTTGCTCGTGGAGCAGTGACCTGGAATTAAGTCAGTTCTCGCTTTTAGGTACAGTAATCACATCAGTTTATAATTGACACTACCGTACCTCCATTCCTGCAGTCTCTACAGGAATACTCGCAGTGCGGTCCGAATCGGCCATCGGAGCAACCTGAATAGTAGAATAGTTGATCTTTGATTCTCGATCGAATTGGATATTCACAAAACAAAGATTCATTCGATTAAACCGAAATGCTTCATGCATTGCATGAAGCAAAAGCAAAGCCAAACAGCATCAATATAGAAGCGAGCGATTTCATTCTCAAATCTGAGGGCGGCTCAAATTCATTAATCTCTAAGCAATGTATGCACTACCTTTCATATGCTCCTCAAGCGCTTGCAGCCAAAGCGTAGGCGCGGCTCTCGCGCGATCCGCGATTGGCGCGCCATCCGACGCGACCACGCGGTAGGCGAACGCGTCGAGGTCACGCGCGTCATGAGGAGAAGAGTCGTCGCGACGTGATGATGAGAGCGAAGAGGAGGACGCCTCTGAAAGCCAAGCCTGCTACAAATCACACGCGAAGCTGGAGATTGTGACGGAAAGTGCAGCCGTTGTCAGCTATTTGTTTTTTATGAATTCGTGAAAAGGGCACGGGAGGCACTAATGTACAGCTAGAAAGCTGAGAAAAGAAGCTGGATGCAAGCACACCACGATGGTTTTCTCACTGGATAGTGCGCTCATATCCGCAATCGATCCCAGACTTGCTGCAAGTTCATTTGTTCATCTATCTTTCGAATATTTTGATACAATTTATTAATGGCAATTTCATTATTTACCCGATCCTTCAATGAAGATGATTTGTTTTTTTTCTGGGACTATCATTCTGATCTTTGATCTCTCTCACCGATGCAGCTCCTGCCGTCTTTGGCCAGAGTGAATCCGATGAAGCACTCGCAGTGGAACTTTCCCTCATCATTTCGGCAGAGCTGAGCGCATCCGCCATTGTTCACCAGACACTCGTTGACGTCTAAAATTCGCACATTATGTTGCAAGGCAAACTTTAATTTATTATTTTTGTGGTAGAGAAGGCCCACGAGGAGTACATTGATACAATTACCGAAACCGAATTTTATGAACTAGATATGAAGCGTATTCGAGCGATCAAATACATTCCAACTTTGAAACAATATTTTTCCATTGTTCAGAATAGATTTTTAGATGTCGGTTACGTTTCAACATTACTACGTTACCTGATTAAACATGTGTATAACAGTTGATCTACGTCTCATATGAAAAATATCAATCACAGTGAATTGTAATATTCTCCGTAAACACCCACCATGGCAGCTCTTTCCGTCGACTCCCAATTCGAATCCTGACTCGCATCCACACGAGAACTCGCCGGCCTTGTTGATGCACGTGTGCTGGCATCCGCCGTTGTTCGCCACGCACTCGTTCACGTCTACAGTAGCCAAGGATAACGATCAGATAGTATCGAGGACTGATTTTTCACTTTTTCTTTTCATATGAGCAGAAGGCATAGCAGAGGTTTTATCTTACTCGCTTACATACTTTTTGCTGTGACAAAGTGATATGATTTCCACTATGAATACCGTAACCGTAATTCACCTTCGCAAGTCTTTCCATCGTAGGTCAGCATGTAGCCGGGCTTGCAGTCACAGTGGAAATCTCCAGGTGTATTGACACACAGTTGAGAGCATCCTCCATTGTTACGAGTGCACTCGTTGATGTCTAAATATTTGAATCCTTAGCCCTTATTTAGTGTTATGAGCATGATTAAGCCAGCTGGTTTGATGCATGTTCATGAAATATATAATTTCAAGGAAAACTACTACCAAGCCTGCTAGATCTACTGCTAGTCGCGCTGAGACAGGACAGTACAGGGACAGGTTAGCACCAGGACCAGGGCGGACTACCACATTCTTGTACGTACTACCACAGACTACCACAGGGACTACGACACTGGCGTACCGACACAGGTGAGGTGTCGTCCCACTTTCCTCTCGGGCACGAATCCCCGCTTGCAGTGACACGAGAGATGACCGGTAGCCTGGTCCAGACATAGACGATGACAGCCCCGCTGGTTCACCAGACAGGCACCCGGATCTAGGAGGGACCCGTCGATGTACGGGTTGGTACGGTAGGGGTCGTCGGCGAGGAGAGTGGGATGAGTGGTGGCAGAGTACGAACGGGGAAGAATGTGCGCTGAAAGAGGGGTAAGGAGGAGTTGGATGGGGATTAGAAGGAACTGAGGGGAAGTTAGAGGGAGTCGTGGTAGTCAAGACAAGGAACGTGATGAGAGTTCGTGGGGAGTTCAGACGAGATAGTGATTCAAAGGTGTGAGTGGGCTTCGATGGACGATATTCAAGCATGGATTTAATTGATGGTAATGTGTGTATGATTATAGAAATGAGACTGGCGCACAAGATCGCGTTGGCACGATAAACGAAATAGCCTCAGAAGCATAGGGTCACTGACGCAACATAGGGGTAGACATAAAAAGGAATTTGGATTCACTTAGCTTAACTCAGTCATCATAAACAAAACAGTTGGCAGTGAAACTCATCTAAATTCGAAAGCTCAACAAAATTATTAGCTCTCAACATAAAATTTCTCACCTTTGCACGTCTGTCCGTCGTCTCTCAGTTCATAACCATCCCTGCACTTGCAGACATGACCACCTCAAATTTAGATTAATTAAAGTATTGAATAGTTTAATTAATTAACTACCTCCAGGCTGATCGAAGCAGTCGTGCTGGCAACCGCCGTTGCCCAGCTGAAGAAAATAATTAATTGATTAATTATAATTTTCTTTTCAGAAAGGAGGAATTCCATGACAAAATCGCAGTTTGAAATGCGATTAAGTAGATTTCTAAATTCCAACTTCCTTCTCCTCTTTCTTATCGCTAAATTTATGCAGAATTTTATGCAGAATGATTATGCAGAATTAAGAAACGATTACCCGAATTGCGAAATCTCGGAATAAGGTAAGAAACTGACAGCGCATCCGTTCAGCTTCTCATCGCACGTTCGCCCATCCTCGCCCAGCGTGTAACCGGACTTGCAGCGACAGCTTTAAAAATATAATAATTTATATCTACAGGCTCGTCATCAACTACTGGCGCATAGCCGATCTCATCAATTTTGTACACATACTGAAACACATTTGATTCGCAATTGGATCCAAGATAAGTTCAAACGTGTAGCTGGTAAAGTCGTTTCTCTCACCGATAGCTTCCGTGGCTATTCACGCACTCATGCTGACATCCGCCTCCCTTGTGCAGAGTACACTCGTCGATGTCTGAAAAAAGATCGTATCTACGCCAAGTGTAATTACAAGCAATGTTTTTAAATGTATTCCTTATTGTTGAAGGATCTCGAAGAAAGCAACATATCAATAATCTAGTCAAACAACTCGCTAGTGTTGCCAAGTCGGCATACCTCATTTCATGCTCTCTCTCACCGATGAGACAGAGCGAGAGAGCGTGTGAAACGAGGAGAGCAGGAGGGAAAAAATTGAAAAAAGGGGGAAATTGTTTCACTACTACTCACCTTGGCAGCTCCTCCTGTCGATGCCCAGTCGATATCCCGGGTAGCACTGGCACTTGGCCCGCCCGTTATCGTTGACGCAGTGGTGCGCACAGCCTCCTTTGTTCACACGGCACGGATCCAGGGCTGAATTGATGTTAAGATTTCATTATATGTTTGAAAAGTTTCCCTCGAGAATCATAACTTCCTATCGAGCCACTGGTGCATGAAAAAAGTGCCGGCTGGCCCCAGGGTGTGGGCGATATGCTCGCAAACCACCAATTTAGCCCCACTTGTTCAGCTACAGAAAGGTCATGAAGAAAGGGGCATTTCACTGTTTTGTTGTTTTCTCTATCCATCCACTCAGCTATTGGAAATATGTCACCTTCCAAAGTAAATGCGCAAGCCGAAGCATAATTGAATGTAATCACAATAGAGTCGAAACTCAGGGCTTTTTCGAAAATAAATACAGTTTTATAATTAAATTATGAGCTCACGATAGCACTTCCTCCTGTCATCTGCTAGCTTGTAGCCGAGGGCGCACGCGCACCGATGGAATCTCCCGTCGCGCTCCTCGCACCTGGAAAATCGATATGTCAATGATACTGTAGACGTTTTAAAATTCGTTATTCGGATGCTGATAATAACGAATGCGCTATCATGTGTTTATTTTCGAAATTTTCCCCCATCTGATTTCTGTAGAGTATAGTGCGAAATTCTGGTAACCAACCCTTCGTTCTTCACCGATAGGTCGGTCGAAAGGCTGTGTGAGACGATAACCCAATGCTCAAGATCTATTGTTAAGTAGAGTTACAGTGGCCCTTTGCAGTGTGATTACGGTACAGTTACCGTATTCCTCACCGATGCTCGCATCCTCCATTGTCCGCAGCGCACGTGTTGTTCTCGACGCACTTCCTGCCGTTAGAGGCGAGCACGAGGCCGGAGGGACACGCGCAGTGGTGACCGCCCTCTGCAGAAAAGTCAATGATGATCATTATGAACAAATTATTAGTGGGGATGAGCGTGAAGTGACCGTCATTATACACATCGATAATCAATGTACTTTGTTACGCTATGACAGTTTTTGGATGTTGGAACAAACACTTGTTTGGCATCTTGACACACCTTTTGCACTTACTTGCAGGTTTTCTTACATTTTTCGCTACTGTTTCGATGATTTTCTATACAATTTTTAAAATTCAAACCTGTGTTGACGCAGCGATGCGAGCAGCCGCCATTGTCCGTCTCGCACTCGTTCACATCTGAAAAAATGAATATTTTGATTTATATTTACGAAAATATTTGCTTTAATTCCAATGTTTTCCGTAACGATGTGCAGGTCAATGTGAAACGGAACATGCCGATGCAAGTCTTCTCATCGGCGCCTGAGCCGAGCTCGAAACCAGGCCAGCACCTGAACAATTGAATGATTGTCAGACTGATTATGAGAACAACTCTCCCAAATGCATTTGATTTTAAAATTTGGATGACCCCTACCTTGTTTGAAATCGAGAGAGGGCTGTCTTGGCGCAGTTATGGTGCCATTTTTGAAAACCATTTAGCACAGTCCTTACCTGCAGTAGTATGTTCCTATCGTGTTGACGCAGTCGTGATGACAGCCGCCGTTGTTGACCAAGCATTCGTTCTCGTCTGGGAAATGCATAATTG
Organism: Pristionchus mayeri; assembly: GCA_036245805.1. Lineage (NCBI taxonomy): Eukaryota > Metazoa > Nematoda > Chromadorea > Rhabditida > Neodiplogasteridae > Pristionchus > Pristionchus mayeri. The sequence continues at coordinate 38,526,358 of BTRK01000002.1, read as the reverse complement.
TGGTATGTTCAATTCCAATACTCAGTCATCGTTCGAACGGTCAAGAGCCCGTTTCTCAAACTATACTGAGAAACTTCGAGGCAATATTTCAGAGAGCTCGTGTTTCAGCATTATGCTAAAATGAGCAACAGAAGACGATAACAATGCGTGCTCGTATTACGGTAAAATAAAAATAGAAGTAATTCTGATTTATGCATTTAAAATTATGTGAATTAATATACACATACCGTATTGGCACCTCGCTCCGGTGAATCCACTCACACAGTCGCACAATTGATCGGTTCCGTTCCGAATTGGCAGACAAGTGCCTCCATTATGGCAGAGATCGGCGGAGCAGTTGGCTGAAAAGAATTTTCTGAGTAAGTCTAGCCATTATTTTTCACGAAATCTTGAATTACAATTTCCTAATCTGCTGGATTGTGTTTCATTGTGTGAACTTCCGCTCGTAACATCGAATTCTATAATATGATGTGCGATGATGATGGAAAGCAATAATTGATCCCTCAATAATTAGCATATTGTTAATTAGCAGTGCGCTTCCAGGGTTCTGAACGGTTAGCACTCGTACATAATTTAGCGTCGCAACCTCTTTAGTGCTCGCTCAATTATTCTTTTCATGCTGTGTGTCCTGCTTGAATCTCAGGTTTCACCCAGGTCCTGGTCCTAACGTGCATTTCACGGAGAAAAACAGATCTCGACTTATTTATTGCAATTCAAATGAAGTTCCGCTACACTCAGAGCCAGAACAATGCCTTGATAGCTTCCTTAGAACAAATAACAGAACCTAATAGGGCTTCCCTTTGCAGGCGGTCCGTGTCCTCACAACCCACCTTTTACATTCATCCATATCCCAAAGCAAATTATGATGTGATCTTCACCCAACAAAAAGTGCAATTATTCTCCGGCTTGCAGGTATAGTGTCCTCATAATCTAACCTTCTCCTATTCTTATCACAGTCCCTAACCTCCTCCCCCCCACTAATCCCTTTAGCGACCTTCTGTTGACAAGTGAGTGATTGGGCAATGGAATGGAGAGGTCAAGATCATGATAACTAAATGACTGCGCACCATCTGGGATCAGCCCCTCAACTCTCTCCATTTCCCCCGCTCTCTCGCTCCATCTGGTCTGATCATCCCTTTTTGTCGTGCCGATCGCTCATCAATCGCCCATATTCCTAAACAGGTTCATAAGACACCGCGCGCAACTCCCTACAGTGTCGGTAATTGAGTGAGTGATGAGGGAAGATATCGTTTAGTAATATTTTAGACTGATTTCTAGTTCTCTTATTGGAAAATTTGTGTATCAATTTCAGATATGTTTCACTATATAGGTCACGGTCATATAGTGCACGTGAAACATATCTGAAAATGCTACAAAAATTTTCCAATAAGAGAACCCTACTGATTTCAGAATGCAAAAATAGTGTTCGTGAACGGAATAGAGCAAAAATAGTGCACAGATAAGATCAAATCGCTGCTTGAGTGCAACTTAGTTCAAAATAGTTCCTGAAATGCTCTGAATTCCTGGTTTCCTGCTGGCTTATTATCCCCGTGTCAAGTGTAAGCTGACTTTGAAAGTTGGAGTGCGTAACATCTCGCGCTTTTCACGTATGTATTGCAGTTGAGGCGTTGCTATTTACGCATTGCATTCATATTTCTAGTAATGCTGGAAATGCTCAAATTTCCTCATTTCCTCCTCACACATTTGTCGAGGGTGTCATAATGGACACTTCCTGCCTCTCCGAGCGTGTGACCCAATCAGATGCGCACATTAACTTTCACCCCCCCCCCCCCCCGTAAATTATCCGCACTCCATTAGAGGATGCCCTACAATATTTCGCGGTGTGTATAACTAATTAGTTCACAGATTCTGATGCAATCCAACGATCTTGACCATTTATTTTTCCAAATTCAGTATATTGTGTGTTTGTTGATCAAATATAAGTGGCTCATTCAGGCCATCTAAGGAAATCAGTTTCACTTTTACCCCCCCTTAATCATCCGCACTCCATTAGTGGAGACCTTCCTAGATCCTCAGGTGCCTCAGGCGGTGTGAAACGGTTACGTGGATCCCTAATGGATCCGGAGTAAATATTTGGGTCTCAGATACAGTGCGAGCGAGAGGGAACGCGCTAACTAGGGAGAGTGCACAGAGCGAGAGGAGGCGAGAGAGTGTGGGAAAGCTAGAGAACGGATCCCTTTCAGCCGCGGGGCTCTGCCAATATAAGGGGCTATTACGTGAACCGAGAGAGGTAATCCAAGCCCCGGTTCGGATGTCAGCTACAAGTTACCGAACCTGAAACCACAGATCCTGGTTCCGAAAGCTGGTACCAAACCAGAATCTGAGGAGCCGCAATTCCTGGTTCTCATAACCATCACTGATACGGGCTTGGAACCACAGAACCTTGTTACGAAACCTCGCTACCCACCTCGCTGGCAACCATATCCGGGCACGTGGAGCCAGCCGGCGCAGCACTCTGGTACCACTTGCCGCCGGGTTCGGTTCACTTTCTTGAGCGAGTGCAGATATACGGTTCTGAAAAAGAAATTGTAAACTACTTTTTTCCGGCATTAAGATGGTTGAATCTCATCTTTTCATACCTATACTGAGTATTACTCAACCGAGAGTATATCCCAGTCTCTAATTAACCGGGACTTTGTCGGATTTCCCTATGATCTTCTGCGCCCTAATGCTCTCAGTGTCTGGAGGATAGCATAACCATTATCCTCCTGTGAAAGGTCATGCCAATGAATGAGGATTATGGATGACCGGAATTGTGAAAATTGATCAATAATTGCTTCAATTCTTGTTGTTTCTATCATTTGTGTTCATTTTAATTTCCAAACTAATGCTTACTTGGGTTGTCTCACAGAACAGGACCGGAATAGGCCCTGACACCCCGGCTTTCGCGTTCGAACATACCTAAATATCATACAACTGAAATTAAATCTCTCCTCGATTTCCTCACTTTGTATAAGCCTTGACACACGGCTCGGATACGGTAACGATCTCGACCTCCTCATGCGGACAGACGTGATCCCTGCAAAACGACCATTTTCCGGTTCTCATTCCATCTGCATTTTCCGGTCCTTTCTCGGAAGTGCCATCGCATGAGACATAGTGGGGATGTACTAGTCAGCTACTAAGTCAGGGAGAAAGGGAGAGGGGCAGAAGAGTTTCGAATGAGTGATGGCGGGCTTAGCGAGAGCAGAAGAAGCTAGTTGATTCCCCTCTGGGAAGGGCTGAGAATCACTCTGACACTCTCAAGTTCCTAGCCATTCCCGCCCTAACCCCCGAACGAACTCATCCTTGAGAAATGTCCTCCGCTTCCGAGGCAATATATCTGAAAGAACGCGCGCGAAACGAAACGTCCCTGCGCTTCTAATCCGCAACGAACAGATTGCCTCATCACTCAGACGAACGCGCGCCCCGGCGCAAAAATTGACAGCCCTCGCGCATCCGTCAAATAGGCGAATCGCAATTTACGGCTCTGCTCTGGCAAAAAGTCTCGCGCGCACACACTGTCACAGTTTCTCCCATTTCCCGGTTCCGGTTCCATTTCACGGCTCTGGCAGTTTTTGCCCCGGGGCCCTATTTCCGGGGCTTATCCTCGCTCGCGCAGCTGCGCTACTACATGTGTTCCCGTGTTTGCACGAGACTGAGCTCACTCGAAATCGCGTGATCTCTCGCTCGTTCTGACGTCTGCGCTCTCATCAATTTGTGCGCTCTCTCGCGCGAGAGCAGGAGAGCGGTCCTTGACACATGCTCATAATGGGCCCGGGGGCTGACAATATTTACAGGACCACGGGCTTATCTTGATAGCTATTGGCCACTGTTGACAGGATATTTCCCTCGGGCACATGATCTCATGCAAATCATATCCGATTCAACCTCAGTTCAGAATTTGTGAAATGTCCCTCGGGTCTATGCACCTTAGGCGAATTAATGGTTACATTTAGGCAATTTGTTCCTCGATTCCTACGAATTATAAATATCAAGATCTAGAGTAAAACATCATTAAGATCAAAGTTCAATACATCCATTGTTGATTGCGGATCCCGAAGTAGCCTCTCATCCTCATAGCCATAAACCAGTCCCTTCCGGTGCCTTGCCCCGCAACTCATGTTGCATGCAGGGGGATGAGTTATTTGTCGTCGAGAGGAGGGGGAGATCGTAAAGATATCAAAGGAGGGTACTACACTTCCACCTCTCGACGACGGAGCGAGAGAGTGTATGAACCGAGGAGAGTCAGAGAAAGATGAGAGGTCAGAGCGAGCGAGAGAGCGTGCGAAAGTGAGAGAGTCAGCGCGAATTCGAACTCCCGAGAGAGGTGCAACATTGGGGAGACAACAACAAAGGTCGTAAAGCGATCAGCCATTTGTCAAGCGGCGGAACCAGGGCGCGTCCCCTGGTGTGTCATGGCTCCTGAGGAGACCCATGAGTCCCGAACCAGGATCGCACCCGGGGGAAATATCCACTGTCAGCAGTGGTCAATTAATGAATCACAGCTATCATAATAGTACAATGGCTCCTGGAGTAGCCTTCAATCTTAACCAAAGATGGTGGATGAGTCCCTTGATGAAGTGGTTAGAAGCTGGTGGATCCTATGCTCTTTCCAAACCACTCAAATACCATCCTGACTCGCTCAATCAACTGTGCTCTCCGGCCAGTCTGGCAGGTGTTGCGCAACGGACAGCGCATCTATCATGCCGACAGTCAGATCAATCTCTGACTTTCGTGTGGCTCTCTCAAATCCGCACACTCTCTCGCCTCTCTCTAACATGACCAAAATAAACAGTTCGGTGGCTGCCAACCCCCTAATCTGGAGGATTCCCTTGAGATTTAGATAAGAATCGGATCATGCAGAGATTGGGCAACACTCCGCTGTTTACAATCTTTTTTCTTCAGAGCGGAGGAAAATATGTGAAGCCTATTGTCGTGTGTTTATAAGTTCCCACATGCAGAGTGTTTGGGAAAAGCATGAAGTTTAACTAAGCTTACAACTTATGCTGTTGCAGAAGAGGCAAAGTCCCCCAGGGGGATAGCTTGTCCTAACTCCTTCCGCCTTGGCTCACCCACCCCACAGGTAATAGTCTCTTGGGCTCTTCCTTCTTCTCGGTGTCTCTTAGAGCAGAGGGAGCGAGAGAGTGTAGGAAATGGAGAGAGTCCCTCTCGCCCCCGGGCTTGACTCATCCCGAATTATTGCCCGGTACACTGCGTCTCAATGGTCAACACAGAGACAGATACGCACTCTCGGTTGCGCTTGAAATAGTGCGGGGACACTAAAGGAGGAGTATATGCAAGGCAGGTGATGGAACTTTCCAAATTGGTACTGTGATTGCAAAAAATCCTCTTCCACTACCCCTAACACTGTCCGAACTGTGTCAGGTTTACCCTACAGTAGTGGTCCTTGGAGAGGCTGGAAATTTGTGGATTTTCAAGTATTTGTCCTATGGTGCTGGAACTGTCAACGATGTGCCTCATTCCATCATCAATTCAGTTATGGTAACGATGTCATAACGAAAAAAAACTGATAGTATGCCCCTTCGAAGAAAGGAGTGACTAAACGTATACTAAACACTTTCGAAGCCCATAAAAACTGGCTAGGAGGAACTGACCAATGCCCCATCCCTCTCGACCTTCCTTGCCCGTAAATGTCAATAGTAATCACAACAAAGACCTGGCAAAAAGAAGGGAACCATTCAAGACCTTGGCGGGACGGACTAATCTAGCCGTTTATTGTGCTGAGATTTCTGGGCACTAATCGCGTTTTCGGGCAGGATTCGCTGACCGGAAATGTTAAATATATCAGAGGATCTTTGTAGATTTTTTTTGTCAAACAGAGTGCGCTCAACGATTGGTAAATCAACGACTAGAAACCATTATCCTTCCTCTGAAACACATTTCAACCAGAAGGCGTAATTGGAACGTCAACTGATTTCTGAGGATTTTGTTGTGTTTTGCACCATGAGACGAGCTGCAATTGCCAATCCGTCTCCAGTAAACCGTCTTGTTCCTGGTGTGAAACACACTCGAACCGGGCGGCGGATTAGCACTCGCCGTCATAGCGGGGGCAGTGTATGTTGTGTCAACAGCCGCGGGTCAAGTAGCCTTTCTACTTCTCTCCTCTCTGATCTGTCTCACTCTTGCCAAGACAATGGCTGACGCTTCCCAGCTTGCCAAAGTCGCCGAGTTAGACCAGCACGTTACGGATCACGAAAGTATTCCGGAATCTCCTTCCTACGATGTGGGTAGTAAATACTCCAAAATTGATCAGATATGAAGCCTATTAGAATTGAGTGTAAGGTAACCCGCGCAGTTGTGCTATCTCGCCAGTATGATCTGCTAGAGATATCACATAATGAAGCGATTAATTTCTTGCGAAGCCGTCCCTAGCACCCGCGCGTTGCAGTAGAGGTTACGCAGCAGCTTTCATTTGACTCAATTCATTTGACAGCCATGGGAAACCAATGGAGAAAACGCGGCGCATTCACGTCAACTCTTTCGCATCACCTTACCCCCCGGAGCGCAGAGACTTTGTGCTGTCCCCTTAACTTCCAATTTCTCCCCATTGTTGCCCAGTCACTCTTTCGAAACAGTATGGGATTCGATCGCCGGGTCATGCTTGGCTCACAATGCTCGCAGTTTCAACAATAAGACAGTGAAAGATGTTAAATTGCTCAGAGCTCGCGGAAACGGTCTCAAGGCTCACAATGGACACTGTCTCAGTGTCACTCACACACCAGACAGTCAGGTGCCTGACTGTCAATCGTGAGGCCGTGAAATGCTCAAGTCAATCTCTCCCGGGATTTCGTAGATAATGAATCCAGCGGGCAGGTGGCCGTTTTTCAATGGACTTTGGCGCGGGCTCTCGAGGGCACCGGGAGGGATAACAAAAGCGTCAGCAGAGTGGAGAGAGAGGCTGGCAATTAGCACGGGCAGGTCAGGCAGGACAAGAGCGAGGGCAGGAAGTACACAAAACGAATGCGGGGAAAGGCGCGAAATGGATGGAGGAGCGTCTGGAAGACAGAAATTGATCAAGAATGTCGGGAATAGCTTGAATAATGAGAAAACAACGGTATTATCCTGGCACCGATGCAAGTGCAGACGCGACAAATGAAAGTTCTCACAAAAGATGTCAGAGATCAAAGAACAAAGACAAGGTGAAAACAACGCACTGTCCGAGCTTGAGCTCTTGCAACTCGACGTCCACCAGTTGACCGCAATGGGAGATGCCCAGATAGATGAGCAATCCTAGTAGACTCCGCATGATCATCTTCGCATAGCAGGGTTGATTTCTCTGTCCTGAACGCATATTGGGATGTTTGACTGGAAAGTTATGTACTAAATGATGAAAATAGCGCGAAATGACAAGTTTGCCAAAGGCATCGATTGCCTTGCAACAATTCACGGAATTGGGTGCACGACAACGAGGTGATCTCAAGTGTTTGCGGGCAGGGATAACCAATTCTGAAGGAAGGGCGGTGTGAGAACGCAGGAAAATCAGGAAATAATGAGCCGATAAGCAGTCCTGGGAAAGTTTCACAGAGATAGTAGAAGAGGTGATAAGAAGTGTGATAATCCCCGGAGAGGTTAGACAAACAAAGGCGACAATGCGGGAAGTGATACTGAGTTAGGTGATGGCCCACGGCACGATAATTGGGTGAGGTTGTTTAAGAGACCCTATTAGCGACATTGAAGAGAGCTGTTGCAAAGGAGTTAAGGCATTTTCGGATTTGATTATCCAAGATTGGATTTGCTACACCTAAGAGGGCCTAGTAAAAAGTGGAAGACCGGAGGTATCTGCCCACAACCACTCACACCCCCTTCCTCCTCCTCCCTCTCCCCATCCCCTCGAGAAAAAGCGCCGATAACGGGCGGTCGTTTGCTCAAAAATGCAAGTGATTGCGAAGCTGGAACGAATAGCCCTCTTCTCATCTTCACTAGCCCCTCCTGATCAAGTAGATAGCCAGTAGAAGAGTCGGCTCAGCACATACAGGGAGGTTCGCACTAATCCCTGTGGACACTTGGCAGGCGCGAAATCCTCCCAAACTCAAACATGTGCAAAGAGCGCGGCCTCTGGTAGCGCCCGCAAAAACGTAAGGAAAAGTTCTCAGTGAAAGTTTGAAAGGGACACAACACAATCAATTCAGCAAGGACTCTATTGTAACGGGGAAAGGAAAGGGAGGACGAGACCACATTTCCGTAATCCGCGGGGTGCAGGCTCCGCCCACTCCTTCGGGGGCCCAGGAACATGGCGCCTGGAGGGGTGCGCTATAGGCCACGCCCACTTACCCTTCCGCCCTTTTCCCTCTCCTCAGTCCTTCCTCTACATAGACACTCGGTGAATGGCAGAGCGAGAGAGTAGAGGAATTGGAGTGCTACTGGGGAGTATCCTAACACAGTGACAGCTCGGTGTTGATTGAGAGGTATCAAGAGGGGGGAGAGTTCAAGTATGGAGGAGAAGTCGACGAATGTTGCACGGATTGGAGTTGAGAGGAACAAAAAATGAGAGAATATTCAGAAATATGTTCCAGCAGCTTATTTTGATTGTTGTTTACTGTTAGACGGAATGGCGCCGAAAGGTAATGGGTACGAGGATGAAAGAGGATGAAAGAGACGCATGATACTTAAAGTGGCGTGGAGAAAAGAGCCGGCAAAATTCCAAAAACGGCGGAAACAGACTCAACACTCTCTACTCATTTGAACCGGACTGTGATTTCGAACTGATTTGGAGGGAAAGTAACGTATGGACAGTTCTCAATCACGGTAAAGGTAAAGGCGCATCCCGTCTTCGACACTGGGCTCACGGGAGAACACTGCAGAACGGACAAGTGTCAGGACGAGTGAGAACGGGAGGAAATAGGTTGGAGACACGAGATGGGAGGTGATAAAACAGTGATTAATGATTGCGCTTTCGTTTTTTAGATAAGCTGGGCTCAAGTGAGCTAACGAGCGCTCGAGAGAAAACGCAATTCGAGTAATGGTCTCTTAATTTACACACTCTCTAGTCGATCGTCCGGTTGAGAGAGTGTGTAGAATGAAAAGACGAAGGCCCGATCTTGCATTCTCTAGAGAGAACGCAAGATGAAGAAAGCGATCTCAGAGTGTCATGACAGTTCTCCCCCCGAGATTTCGGCCGCACCTCTCGTGTTCCTCCTTTTTGCTCATTTCTAGCCAATAATTGCGGGCGAAAGTGCGATGATAAATGAGTGAGGGAGTAGGGAGTGACCCGAGGGGCTGACTGTTCTGCAAAGACATTGTGTGTGGGCAGATAGACGATAGAATACGGGAAATTGAGAGACGATTGACACCTCTGTGTATTGGTGAGTACATGGCGCAACAAATTACGGGGTGTGCGGTGGGTTGACCCGATAAGGCGCGATTTATCGCGTAGGGCATAATTTTCTATTCATCAAATACATCGTGTACAAAGGAAGGGTGATGAAATGAAGAACAAAGTTATATAAATAAGGGCATATTTGGCATCTCATTTTAGATTTCTCAAGTTTTTGTTTCCAACCAGAGCTGGCAGCTGGCAACCAGCTTGCGTATTCCAACAAGCGATGTATGACGCCCGCATCGGCGAGAAACACTAGACAATTCTGCGAATCGCAAATTCATCCCTACATCCTCCCCGATACGAACTTTGTCCGTGTCGGCGATGAATTATGAAGGTTCGGTGTGAACGCTCGAGTGCGGATTAGTGGTGTCTCTCCAATGATTCCTCTCATCACACACTATCTGGCAGGTTAGAGAGACGAGAGAGCACGCGGAATTAGGAGAGTAAGAGACTGACGGGTCTGATACAATGGAGAATTTTCAAGGTTCGCGGCGAAAACCTCATCAATGATGACGACGACATGCAATGTCAACAAATGCAGGTGATGAATGAGAAAATAATTTGGAGATACGGGGAAAGGGAAAGCGACATCGTGGACAGTGAGAAATGGAGAAAGTGCAAGACATTCGGAAAGGGACTTGAACAAATATTATTGCCTTGTTGCATCGGTGGAGGAGATCATGGTCTAACCTTCCATAAAAATAAGGTAAAGGCGCTTCCATTTCAATCGATTTTACAGCCGTCAAGGGACGAATACGCTTGTCATTACGACTTAGCAACTACTGAACATTTAGTATTCAAAATTCCTCAACTTTTTATGTTTGGTATCTTCTGTCTATTTATGAATTTTCTAGTAATTATCGATGTATCATATAATGCATATTTTATCATATTGATGGCTAAATGATTGTCCAAGCTTCAGAAATCCATCGTCACAGCAGATTCTGGAAAGGAGATAAGCAATTACAAAAATAGGAAGCTAAAAAACAAAACTAAAACAGATCTTACAGCCAGTAGCTGCGTCGATTTATCTCGCTCATCATGGAAAATCGTCCTTTGGGGCATATGCCTCTCTGCGGAGCAAATCCGCAACGCTATAAGTAATACAGATTTAAAATAATAGAAGTTTACTTGAAACATATACAAAAGCCCCGTGTTCTGGATATAACATTTTCGAATGTCTTCACCGCTTCCTTTATTGAAATCTCCATTAACCACAGTGTTCTTACAGCACAGAATCTTCTTTCCGGACCCACATGATCTGAACGTTACATATGAGGGCGTTTGCTGAAGATTCGATCAGAGCCCGGTACATCAAATAAACATTGTTTTTGTCAATTTTCCAATTTTGAGTGATTAGGGGCGCTGGAGAAGATAGGCGTACTCATTTTGTGCGTAGAGCTTCCCGTTGGAATGGAAATATAGTGGAATTGATCAAGTTCTTACTTTCCAAAATATGCGAAGCTCGTCCAAGTCCAATCGGTTCGAGTGATTTCTGTCGTTCCCACTGGACAATCGTCAGGTCGGCATACGGGCGCCGTTCCAAGCCAGAAGCAGACCTGATTGATAGAAAAATATGATTCAAGAATCAGAGATCAAAGTTCAAAGATAAACTCACGGGGTCTGCGGGAAAATTCCACACTGGAGAGATTAGAAGAGCCGTAAGCAGGAAATCAAGCACTGCAATACTTTTAGTATAAAACACGTTTCACCAAAAATAAGACAAGACTAACAATAATACAAAAAAAACTCACTAGTGAAGAGCGAGCGACCACTCCCGACGCGAGAGAAGAGCGAAAATGAATGGATAGCAAAACTAAAATAACATCTGATGGCATGCAAATTTGACTTCGATTTGCGTAATTTGAGTTTCAGTTTATAATTACTGAGTAATGAAATGCAGCGAACTTACCTATAGTCTAACTACATCACTGAGTGCCGTATTGTTGAGGATGTTCCGTGATGACGATTGTTTATTCAAAATTGTTTTCGGTGTGCAGTCGTGAGTGTGGATATTAGTGATGCCAAAACGGCGCGCGCTCTCCTCGTTTCACACGCTTTCTCGCTCTGTCTGACCGGCGAGAGAGCGTCTGAAACGAGGAAAGTGCGCGACGTTTTGGCATCACTAGTGGATATCGCTCCAGTGGCTCTCATCACGGCATGCAATTGCTCGCCGGTCAGATATACGAGAGAGCGAGTCAGAGACCGAAGGGTCCGTTACAATGGCTGATTCGCATAGTTTGTTTCGAAAACCTCTTGAATGATGAAGACAATACCAACAAATGTCGTATATGAATGAGGTAATTATGCGGAGAGACAGAGTAAAAAGGGACTGCGTATCATGGACAGTGAGCATTGGATAAAGTGTGTCTCAGGGTGGTTGATTTTTACGGAGCGCAACAATTGTATTCGCTATCGAATTACGTAGCAACTGTGACGTGTTGAACACTGCTCGATCTACGAAACATCTGCTTGATTGCATTCCGAATGGAGCTGTTTGTGATGAGAAGCATCGGAGCCAGACCGAGGTATCTAAACAGCACTGAAGATTCTCGAGTAAGTTAAAGGATACACTACCAGCTTGACCTTTTTCACATTTACTGAATGCCCAAAAAGCAGGAATTTTGCAATTTTTCGGTTATAAATATTATTATAGCGAACGGCTTTAGACCGATTCGATGAAAAGCCAACGATTGTTCTGCCCCAATAATGCCTCACATGATGTCAGTGTATTCTTTGAAACAACTGAATCAGTAAAAATTCAAAAATATCGCGTAAATAAACTTTCCCATCAACCTAATAGTTTGTGACTTACGACTGGTACACTGGCTTACTTTTAACAATTTCATAAAATTTTAAATAACAATGCTTACTTAAGATCTGTCAGCCACGGCAGCTGGTAAATAATGCTCATTCGGCGGATTGCATTGTCGCGAAATAATGCAAAGTCCAGGTAAATTAATATCTGAATTATGAATTCTGTGTTGGTCAATATTTGTGGTAGGTTGGCTCTGTACCATGGGGGGAGGCAGATCGCTGATTCTGTCCTGTTTAGTGGGACACATCGGATTTCAGTGGATAGATCATAATTGCAGTAGAGATATCAGAATTACAGTGGGCATTTGTTACCCGAAATTGTGCTTGCCCCAACCCAAACGGTACAGAACTGGCAGATCTGGCAGGAATATCTCACTGACCATTGCCACCATGTATGGAACGCTGAAGATGAGGGAAGATAAGCCCACAATGAATAAGTTGCGCTCGATTTTCCAATTTCTGCATGTTAATGCTTGGTTGATACGTATTTGGGGTATAGTTCGGTAGAGTTTCGGGTATTAGTATCTTCAGATCTCACATTCTCTAACAGCTTGCTCGATCCGTTCGATCGGTTGAGAGAACGTATCACGATCAGGCAATTACCAGAATTAGGAACTATACCAACCTCGATTTGGAAAAGAAACAGAGTCGAATGATGCATGAGCCGTAGAGAATCGATGAAAGTGCAGTGCACACAATAGTTACCAACGCCATATTCAACCAAACTTCATGCTGCAAATCCACTGCACCTTTGATGAAACTTTCAAACTTTTTGCCGAATAGGGTTTTGTTTTTCCACATTGTTTGCATATTTTAACAGCTTTCAATTATTGTAATAGGAAACATTTCAAAGATATGCATTTTGCTTTACCTTATCGTTAAATCCAAATCTTAACATGTGGGTTCCCATTTTTCCCTGTAGAATTCTAACGGGTCGGATAAGAGAAACCACGAGGGAACGATCGAGAGGAGAAGACAGAGTATAATGAACAAAAAGAAATTACGACGGCTCCATATCTGAAATTGATTTTAAAAATTGTCTAAAAGGATTACGAGAAATACTTGATCATGACGTAGAGGGAAGAAAATCGCAGTGAACCGATTTAGAGCCATCAAGAGCCCCAGAAATTGGGAGAGGTCGTTGAGATAATAGCCGAACCTGCACAATTATCATAGGCGCATTTCCGGGTGATCTTGACCAAGACATTAGCAACAAACAAGCTTCAGGAATTGTATGATTATTTCACACAATTGTCACCTTTCATACTTAGGCCGCTATCTCTACAGTTTTAGGTAGAGAAATACCGAAATCTACTAGCATGTGCAGTGGTGGGATCCAATCTTGCTTGCCGAATCCTTGTAGAAGCCATTGATGATTGAGTACATGGGGAGTCGGTAGAAAAAGCTGCCGACCAGACAGGCGAAAATGTCCTGAAATAAACATTTTTCTAGATGATTTGACTTTTTTTGGATATTCTTCATTCATCGAACTTTTTCCAACGTTGATTTTAATGAGCAATTGTTTGGAATGCATATATCTGTATTTTGTTTTTGAATATATCTGTATTTTGTTTTTTAGATACAATACAATGGGAGAATTGTTTAATTCCCTGTTCCAACAATCATTAAATTACTGAATACAGTAGGGAGCCTTCGAAAAGACTGAGTATTTTTCAGGGAGTAACAATTACGTTCAATATGATCGCTAAATCGAGAGTATGAGCTGATGTTGATGCACAGACGCATGAGAAACGAAACAACCCCAATGTGGATGATTGGAATCTGAGCATGACATGGAAAGATTCCCCGGATTCCGATTTGTTATGAGTGCGAGCGTACGCAAAAATTTTAAGTGCGCTTCATTCCAAACTCCAAGTTCACACATTGCATGTGGACAACCATGACTACTACGTTGAAGTTAAATGTAGACACGGTATTAGACGTTGGATAGAAAGTGTGAAGGATAGTTCAAAAATAGTGGGAAGAGATGAGCTGAGAAACGAAACAGCGCCATCGGCGTTGAAAATATGAAAATTTCTGGATTTGTAGTTTTGAGTACGCGTGTACTTGGGATACGTGAGAACGAGACATGAATCTTCACATCAAGCTTGAGAGCTGACTATGAAAGCTTCGACAATGATCAAACAAGATAAGCTTTGTACACGTAATTCAATCAACCACACAATGGTAAGGGATGGGTAATACATACATCCGAGATTCGTTCATTCTAAATGAACATATATTAAAATTGGAACAGTACAGAGAAGATAAGCATGACCCCTGCGCAAGGATGACACGCAAATTCGTGAATGTTTTCATGGTATCGTCGCGCCTCGGGCGTAGACAAATTATTAATTATTAGATGCACTAATGCTAACTTCCGCTCTGGTCTTCAATACTTTTTCATGGGCCAGACCCAGTCCCTCTCCATTCATTCGCAGCCAGTTCCCGTTCTTCATAATATCTTCGACTGGTTTCCTTCTTCCGCAAATATTTATATTATACACAAAAAAATATTGTCCTCGAAGGTGTGAGAAAGTAATATTTACGCACTTAGCGCTATCCAGAATATGATGTTTTTTCGTTGTGTGATTTAAAAAGCATTCTCCGTAAGAACGCAGTGAACGGGTGAGATAGTGGCACAACTCCGGCAAAATGATCTCCCGGGGCTCAAACTTTCAGAATATGACCACTAGGGACAACTAATCTTTCAAACAGGAGTAGAAGCCAAAATATCGATTTTGACCTACAAAATCGATAATTTCAAATTTTAGATTTCGACCTCTTGTTATATGAGGCGAATCGCGAGAGAATCGACCACCCCGCGGCGGTAGGAAAAAAATGTGTGCTATCCGGTAACTAATATACATACAAGTATTTCAAATGACGCTCTTTCAAACTGCGTCGTCAGAATTTTGATATCTGTCGTCATCTTCGAGATTCAGAAGGCCAAACATGGTACAATCACTTTTTGATAGTCAAATCGGGACCACTTAAACGATCATAACTTCGTTTAAAATTGAGTTAGAACGTCGCTCTTTTTTTAGAAAGAAAGCTACCATCATGCCCTACAACCTTATCTAGACGGAATCATTCCTGGTGCTCATCCTGGTGCGGGGCGGTCGGGTGGACCAAGAGTGGCATAACTTTGGAAATAGGAAAAAAAGATCGTGGGTTTTCATGTTTAAGTTGTAGATCATACATGTGCCTCACTTCCCGCCAAAAATTAGGAAAATCGGAATATAAACAAAAAAAAGCTCTCACTTTTGTGAGGCGACCCCAAAATGGGTGCCGGACTACAGTACTTAAATATCTTCAATTGGCCTCATTTGGGCTCAGAATCATTCACAAACATCCAAAACAACATTGTAAGTGTCTACCCCCATGTTATAGCTCTTCCATTGGCTGTAAATGGTCACCTGACCGAAAATTTGAAAATCGGTATTTTGACCAATTTCAACATGCGGGATTCAAATAATGTACATACATCCCTGGAAACAGCTTAACGAAAATGGGCACCTGAAAAGAGGATATTTCACCTGAAGAATCCAAGGAAAGGCGGAAAACTGAACCCCTGGTCAGAATAGACATAGAGACTCGGCTGTTTCTAAATTATTGCACGTGCTGGCTGCGCAAAATATATAGTATGGACAGCCATGAATATGAGTCGGTGGGAAAGTCCTCCACCAATGATTCGACGCCCCAATTGTTGATGCTCAAATATGGAAAATCGATTGCTTCGGAAATGTAAACAAACCGTTTGTGAGTTAGATTATGTGAATGCTAATAAGTTATATGTCTGGACAATGTTTTCCTATTCTACAGTATCTGAATTCATCGAGAAAAGCACCTGTATTATCCTTTCTGAAATTTCGAATTTTTCGTAATATGAAAATTTCGATTTTTGTAAAATCTCGAAATCTGATATTTCTTCGTTAATTTCAGATTAATATGCAGGAGAAAAAAATTACCAAATGATTCATTAAAATTGGCATAATCTAGCTCAAAAACGGTTTGTTTACATTTCCGAAACAATCGATCTTCCATATTTGAGCATCAACAATCGAGGCGTCGAGTCATTTTTGGAGGTCTTTCCCACCGATTCAAATTCATGGCTGTCCATAATATATCACACGTATGGAGGTGTGCACAAGCCAGTGGAGGTGTGCGGGAACAATTTTCGAATTTTCTTTTTTGTTTTGCTTCATATTACGGTGGTAGGATACACTACAACAAATTTCTCGAAAAATCTAGGCTACGGGTCCCAGAGCCGGCTTTTAGGAATTTTCCGGTTTTGTGCCCGGCCCTACTGTATTTCAGCTTTCAGATGAGCTACAGATGTGGCAAAGATCTCAAAATGTGCGGAAAAATATTATGAGAAACTTTTATGTTTCGACTTAAGAGATATAACCAAAGATAAAAAATGTACGCCCAAAAAACCGGTTTTTGTACAATATAAAAAAATGCAGCATTTTTGGGAGTATGCGTTTCAAGTTTTTTATTGCAGAAAAAGAAAGCTTGAGTCCACATACGTATAAGAAAAATATAGGAAGGGTGACTTGAGGGTGGATTACGTTCACAGTAACCCGACGAATGTGGGCATGTGGGAGTTCCCCAAGAGTAATTTGACAATATCTTCCAGTCTTTAACGAAATCAAATCCATTGAAACGCATTTTTCACATTTCATGACAAGTGGAGTTTGATGGCGTAGAGAACTCCACAGCTTAGCTCATTCTGAAAAATCGACTTTTCCCACCTCTAAATTTAGCAATTTTGCGTCGTGATAAGTCCATTTATTCAAACCTGATCTTGTAGAATTACTGTGAACTTTACAGTGGGTATTTTCATTAGTAAAATAATCACTCCTAGCGATCAGCTTGCCAACATATGCTTGAGATATTTTTCCGCGAAAACGTCATATCAGTGATGTCGAAATTGCACATGTCTCGATTTTGAAAGGTACATCGTCAGTATTGAACAGATTTGTGTTCGAAAAAAAATATTTGGCGGAATTAAGTTAGAATAAGGCGAAAAATTTACTAATTATACTGTTTTTTGAAAATTCGAAAAATCTCAGATTCGAAAATATCGATTTTGTTTATTCACTTAGAAATAAATTAGTTTTAGTATTTTGTTTCTTATATACTTGGGGAACTCCCACATGCCCACATTCGTCGGGTTACTATGAACGTAATCCACCCTCAAGTCACCCTTTCTATATTTTTCTTATACGTATGTGGACTCAAGCTTTCTTTTTCTGCAATAAAAAACTTGAAACGCATACTCCCAAAAATGCTGCAATTTTTTATATTGTTCAAAAACCGGTTTTTTGCGCGTACATTTTTTATCTTTGATTCTATCTCTTAAGTCGAAACATAAAAGTTTCTTATAATATTTTTTCGCACATTTTGAGACCTTTGCCACATCTGTAGCTCATCTGAGAGCTGAAATACAGCAGGGCCGGCTACGAAACCGGAAAATTCCTAAAAGCCGGCTCTGGGACCCGTGGCCTAGATTTTTCGAGAAGTTGGTTCTAATGTATCCTACCATCGTAATATGAAGCAAAACAAAAAATAAAATTCGAAAATTGTTCCGAAGGGATGGTGTTTTCCCCCCACTGACTCATGATACCCGTGATATATTATAATTTGCGTAGCCAACACGTGCAATAATTTAGAAATGGTGAGTTAGCAGCAGGGAAATTTATGATTTCAGTGGTGAAAAGCGTGATTTTTCAAACATGAAATGGCATTTGTAACGCTGTGGAAACTACTGATATATGTTCTACAAGATCGCGTATGAATAACTATGACGATTTGGATGTGTATCATTAGTAAATAGTCAAGATCAATTGGTCTAAACCTTGAAAAATCGATGGAAACTGTCATTTCGAGCGATATATTCAGTTCTTCGTCACTGAAAATATGGCGATTTCAAAAGTTATTAGTATTCTATGATAAATTTGGCACAACATATTTCGGAACTGGAGGGTGCTGGTGACTTTAAAAGGGCTAGTTTCGGCTATGTATGTGCAAATGAGCGAAAAATTGCACATTTTGATCGATTTCTCGCTTCGGGATAAATTATTTTTGACAAAAACGTGGATTATGTCATAACTTTTCACGCTGTTTCGAATGATATATAACACGATGTCGAAATCTAAAATTTGAAATTATCGATTTTTGTAGGTCAAAATCGATATTTTGGCTTCTTCTCCTGTTTGAAAGATTTGTTGTCCCTAGTGGTCATATTCTGAAAGTTTGAGCATTGGGAGACCATTTTGGCGAAGTTGTGCCATACCCACTGCATTCTTACAAAGAACGCGTTTTAATTACACGCCCAGTATCCAAACAACAAAACCATTCCATTTGAATTGGTTGTTAAGCACAACTTTTGAACGAGTGATGTAGTGAGGGTGAAGAATATACATATCAAATTCTGATTGATTGAATCTGGCTTCAAAGCTGGTCAGTTATTCATTCGATTACGCTTCATATTTAGTCCATAAAATATGGTTTCGGAAATTGTCTCATTATCGTCACGATCTCCGGCGCGATAACAAAATCGATGAATGCTTGATATAATCCCAGACTTCAACGGGTGTCTGGTGAAAAACTGCGAGTGCTCTCAGCTCTGTCGCAACATGGGTTGTTTTACGATAAAAAATTTACGCTCTCTTCATTCCGCATACTCTCTCGCACTGTCCGATAGGCGTTGCGAGTGCTTCATCGGATTCACTCCAGCAAGAGACGGCAGGAGCAGCTTTGATGAGGAAGATCAACGATCAGCATAGCAGAGCTCCTAGACGAATTACATGGTTTAACGAAGAAAGATTGGCGGACAAGAAAGAATGCATAAATTGTGGGCAGTAATGCCTCTTGAAAAGATCGTGCTACCAGGAATCCTCACAAAAGTTTCTAAACAACATCCCTTACAACAAGCTTGGAATTGATTGCGGATATGAGCTCCCTATCCAATGATAAAACTATCGTGGTGTGCTTGCATCTAGCTCTTTTTTTCTGAGCGTCCGAGCTGTCAAATAGTACAAATTCTGCTTATTACGGTTGTTCTTGCTGTCGCATAATCCTGCTTCAAGTGTGATTTGTAGCTGCTTGGCTTTCAGAGTGCTCATC
This sequence comes from Pristionchus mayeri, assembly GCA_036245805.1. NCBI lineage: Eukaryota > Metazoa > Nematoda > Chromadorea > Rhabditida > Neodiplogasteridae > Pristionchus > Pristionchus mayeri. Next base: position 38,507,064 of record BTRK01000002.1, on the reverse strand, counting down.
ATCTTCCCTGTCATCCTCCCGCCGTGACGTTTCTTCCCTGCATGACATGCATGACCTCGACTCGCTCACCTGGTCGGCACTCCGATAGCGGATCGAACGACCGCGCCTACACTTTGACTGCTTGAGTATCAGATGAGAGGTAGCAACAGTGATTGAATTGCATAATAGAGCGACTGTTGCATTAATCATTAGAGAATCAAATGCGCCTTCTTCTTTACATACTTCAGTGAAACACATTTTATTGACACTGATTGACTTTTCCTTCTGTTTCGTGCGTTCTCAATTTTGCTAATATCTGACCCTATATTTGAATATCGATTGATAAAATCGGAGATAAATGGTCAACTACGGTACTACTCGGGTTGCTCGGACGGACGATTCGAACCGCATTGCGAACATTTCTGCTGAAATGGAGGTACGGTAATGGATATAGTAGTGTAAATAGTTTCGTGAATACTACAGTAACCCATTGCTTGGATTATTGTCGTTAAGAATATTGATAACTGGCTTAATTCCAGATCTATGCTCCACGAACAAGCGCGGTTGCGAGTGTCCGCCTGGCTACACTGGTGAACTGTGCGCTGATTTATGCACTGAGGGTTAGCGGATGCTTATATTGAGGAACTTGTGATAGTTATATTTTTATAGACGAGCAAGAAACATACAATTGAATACAAACACGATATCCGTTACTTTATACGAACATGTGGAGCATATTGAAAACATATTGCACGGTTACTCTCGTTTTTAAACTAAATATCTTCACTAAAAAACCGATAACATGCAGGGGGTAAAAGCTGAATGGGACGTTGCATATTCAGGCACCTTCGATCCTGGCTGGCTGTGCCTCTCGAAATTCGAATCTGGGAAAGGGTGCGACCTCGCAACTTTTGCCTGCGCCTGCACTGATAATGGCCTGTGAAACAAAGTAACCATGCCCGCCCGGTACCGATCTTTGATCTTTGACCTTTATAAAATATGAATGCTTCCCATCAATCGTCACCCTTTGTGCGCTCACTTACGGGCAGAATGAAGAGCGACTTTCGACTAAGCCTCCCAAAAATATTGCCTATCTGATCATACGCATCAATTCTCCATAACAATTAAGGGTAGCGTTAGAGCTAGTTCACAATGGTTAGAGAATAATAAACCCCCTTCTGGATTGTATGGCCGAATGTTCGAAATTCCGAATTGCCGTGTTGCGTGACGTTTCCTGAGGGCAGATCCGATCCCCTGTTCGGTTACTGCAGAATGCAACACAGTTAGGCGCCCTACGTGTCACTCAATTATCGCTTCCTGCCCCTCCCTTGCTTCTTCTTTTGTTTGAAACTGTTGAGCTTTTTAAAAAAAATTTATTTTTCTATTGTTTTTTTCTGTAAAAAATCGTCTCTCTTGTGCACGAACCACGAATGTAGCCAATGTGCTTGTTTTCAGCTCGTGTTTAAGGGTGGTCGAGTTTAACGGAGCGGGAAAATTTTATTCACTATTAGAGTGCGGAGATGAAGAGCAATTTCGCAATTTTTCAAAAACTTTGAGCGATTGCCACATGTAGTGCTGGCGAGGCGTTGTATGATGTCAAGAATCCCCTGGCGCCGATATTAATCGACGACCCTCCGAGATGCCCGTACGAAGCCAAAATATTTATGTCCACGATCATTTAGATTACAAATAATCATTATTTTAGGAGAGGTGAGCATTTCTGGCAGACTTCTTCTACGGAAGACACCCAACCTCAAATGGACTACAAATGTCTGATAAGTAAGTCTCCACATTTGCTCTTTTCAGAGATACGAACATATATCAGAAATGCTTTTGAGTGTACATAGTAGTATATATCACCATCACGTTTTTCTATGACGATTCCTTGAGCAGAAATGTGACGAAAATCAGCCGATCATCTAGCAGTGACGATAATTGGATTTCGAGAACGACTTCATCATCATGTACTCAAGCTTGTCTTGTTGTAATTTAATGTGTTACTATACACGTAATATTATTCGTGCCAATCATAAATGTATGATAAATAATTGAGTGATTAATTATTCATATGATAGACGACGTTAGAAAAGCGAGTTTGAAGCGAGCTATGAGCAAAAAATTGGATATTGCATAGTGTTGATGGAATATTGCTTTTATTATGGCGCAATCATCGATTTTAAATTCCATGTGTATTGTACAGAATTGATAACATCTCATAGTCCAATGGTTTATCGTTAGTTTTAGGCGTAGATACAATACTCGTCCAAAGGAATCTTTCAAGTCGAAATAGAAAAGACATTGAAAAAAACAGAACTCTATTATTATGGTAATTGGAGCTAATCGTGTTGGAAATCATCAGTTATCAAAAACGAAAAAAATGCGAAGTTTGTAACCTTGCCTCGATGCGGCATTAGGTCGGATGAGAACTATGACGTCATACCGCCTTTTACACATCAAAGTATGCATCAAAAGTCATAGTTCTCATGTGACATAGTGCCCCACTAGGGTGTAATGACGAGAGAGACCTCGCATGCAGGCTTCCTTCTTCCTCTCTCAATTCCCCCTCACGAGAGCAACGAGTGCATCCTCGTACGATCCGGAGCAATCGGCCTTGATCATCTTCTCCAGCGGCTGCTTGTACATCGACTGCAGGCGCACAATCAGATATGGGATCATAATTTTTTCTTTTCAATATGTCCCTTGTCGTTCATTCGGCATCGACTTATCGTTTTGTGATGACTATTTTCCTTGTATAATCCTAATATTATTTAATGGAATCCCCGCCACGAGCGATAAATATATTATCAAATGGATTAGTGACAAATGGATTTGCATCCTAATCTTTTCACACTTTTTAACTTACTTCAAAAGCCGAACGGATGTCGACCATATCGACCTCGCATCGAGTAACGACTGCACGAATGAGATCTCCATCTCTCGTACCCACTCCCTGCAATTTCGTTAGTCCTCGATAGCTCACTCACTCATCCTACCGTACCTTCATTGAATTGTGGAGGAGCGTGGCGAAGTACGCTGCCTTCGAACGGACTACAGCGCACACCGCGAGCAAACCGTCTCGGATATCACCCGAGAACTCGTTCTGTATCGATTGCTCTATCGATCGATTGCACACCTGGAGAAATAGGATTATTGTACTCGTCGAGACGGGACCACCTTGTGGTATTCATCGAAGACGAGTCTCAATTGAGCGTAGTTCTGTGCTGCGAGGATGGCATTGAAGGTGGACTCGTCAGTTCCCAGTCGTCCTTCTCCCGCCTGGTACAGCTTGCGTGCGTCGTGATTGGCACGAACAGGGTCAACGTGCATACTGTAGAGAGGGATTATCGATCGATCGTCTTTCTCATGACTACCTCTCATCTCTTCCTCCTGTACAGAGCGACACGAGCAGTCGCTTGAAATGATCCGAAGTCTCGCCGATGAGATCCTTTTCGAGATCACTATGGTACCTGGAAGTGACAATGGGAAGGTAGAGTTTCGCGATACGATAACACGGTCTCTTCATACTAGACACACTCTCGCCTATCGACCGGTTTAGAGAGTGTGTAAAATGAAGGGGCGAAGGTCCTTTTCTCTAACTCCCGTGGAAGGGGTAGGCAGATGGACGTCGGGAACGAGCAGGGGGTTCACTCACATCTGTCCGTAGACATATTTCAGTTCTCCGATCTGTGCGTTCGTCCTCGTAGTCATAATTTCGATGAGAACTGACTCTCGAGTGCCCAATCCCTGGAGGAGGAACAGTTGAAGAGTGAGATCAGAGGAAAGAAGAGTAGAGATCAATTGAAATATCAAAGGGAATTAATGCATGAAGAATGAGCTTTCGAAATGGTGCAATGGGGTATGCAATGCTTGCGATCGAAGCATAGTGGTCCCTCTCCCCTCCCTTCTCCCTCCTAACCTCCATTGCCTTCCTCAGCTGCTTGGCATCATAGACAGCAGGTCTGTCCATCAGAGCGAGAATGAGATCTTCGTGATCTCCGTGCAATTCCAATTTCAGATCATCGAGGAGGTCCTTTCCGTACATCGTCTGCAGTCAACACCAATATATTCCCACTTCAAAATCAATATTTCTTTAAATGATATCACCCACAGAGCAATGCTTTGACTCTCTTCAGTTTGCACACTCTCTCGTCTCTGTGACCGGCGATAGAGCGTGCAAACTGAAGAGACTCCGACCATTGCTCCACCCCATTATAACTCTACACCGAAAAAAATATGCGCTATTTGAGATTGATAGAAAGGGAACAACCTTGAATGCTCGGGCGATTTCCTGTCTCTGTCCGTTGCTGCGGGCACACAACACTTGGATCACCTGTAAATAGAAGGATTACAGAGAGAATAGAATGCGATGCCCCACTATGGGATACGAGTGGACGGATGGAGACCAGCTAGAGTCCGACTACTTCATCTATAGACATAGTATCCTACTCAGTGGGGGAATAACAACAACGAAACTTGTTGTATAATAACATACCTGTACAATAATAATAACATAACAGAGGTCATCTGAGAGAATGTAGGTAATAGAGAACTTGATTTACAAAAAATTCAAACTGCTTTAATCGGTTACCCATTAACAGTATTGATGCAAATAAGGATAAGGAACTTTTGTTTTACGTTGCGGAGCCGTAAATTGCGAACAACCTAAAATCCGGCTCTCGAAATATCAAAAGTTTGACTGGTCATAATTTCTTTCATTTTTTAGATAAAAAGTCGATCAAAAAAAAAGAAAGAATCGTCTTCAAGAGCTGAATAACTTTTATGTTGGAAGCAACACGATTTGAATAAAATGAAATATAGATAATGCTCAAAAAGTGATTTTTTATAACTTTTTCCGCAGTTTTTTGGGAGTCTCCGAAAAAAAACGTCTCATGCGTAGATGAGATCTCTACGGATTCGTGATCTACGTACTTTTTTATCCCGGGAAAACATATTTCCATTACAAAAACCAATTGACAACACAGATTTGTATGCATCAAAACATGAGATTCCATGGATAAACACTCAAATATTAGCGTCCGGAATGTATGTAGATACCGTTTCCAGCCTCCAATCGCCTTGGTATTTTGCACGGAAGTAATTATGCATCATATAAACGTGTTTATATGCCAAAACTTCCAAAATTGTTTTAAATTTCGATTTTTCGACCATTTTGACCGAAAAAATCGAAATTTAATTTTTTTTTAATTTTGGAATTTTTGGCATACAAACACGTTTATATGATACATAATGACTTCCATGCAAAATTTGAAGGTGACAGGAGGCTGGAAACGACATCTACATTCATTACGGACGCGACTAATTTTTCGTTTATCCATGGAATCTCATGTTTTGACGCATAGAAATTGGTGTTGTCAATTGGTTTTTGTAATGGTAATATGTTTTCCAGGGGTAAAAAAGTACGTAGATTACGAATCCGTAGAGATCTCATCGACGCATGAGACTTTTTTTCGGAGACTCACAAAAAACAGATAAAAAAAGTTATAAAAAATCTCTTTTTTGAGCATTATCTATATTTCATTTTATTCAAATCGTGTTGCTTCCAACATAAAAGTTATTCAGCTCTTGAAGACGATTCTTTCTTTTTTTTGATCCACTTTTTATCTCAAAAATGAAAGAAATTATGACCAGTCAAACTTTTGATATTTCGAGAGCCGGATTTTAGGTTGTTCGCAATTTACGGCTCCGCAACGTAAAACAAAAGTTCCTTATCCTTATTTGCATCAATACTGTTAATGGGTACCCGATTAAAGCAGTTTGAATTTTTTGTAAATCACCTCCTGCGATCTCTGAGAAGACCTCTGATAAAACAATAATAACAAAAAAAACAACAACGATAATACCTTTTTGTTATCGCATCCGAATCCCTTCATGGCTTTCCTCAGAATCTCCGCATCGGCATTGGCATTGAAAGCGGGGTACGGTTTGACGGAAGGAGTGCCCCACATTCCTGATGAGAAAAAGTGGTCGATACAGGTAGAAGGAGAAGACCCATCGGTTTAGACTACCTACGTTTATTCGATAAGGAAAAATGGAAGCAGGGATAATTATCTAAGTTAGAGATATCAACTCGAATTGAGGAAGAGAAGGTTACAACTATATCGAGATGGGAAACGGAAACGAAAACGATTAGAGAGAGAAGGAGGTAGAGAGAGGAGCAGTTTGTATTGCGTGGAAAGGTAAATGGAAGGGGCAGTGCATAATCGCAGTGCTATCTCTCTCTCTCTATCTTTCTCTCTCTCTATCTCTCTCTCTCTCGCTCTCTCTCTCTCTCTCTCTCTCTCTCTCTCTCTTTCTCGCCCTCGATCGTGTGAGAGGCAAGGGGGGAGTGGGCAGAGAAGAACTCGATAATGGTGTGTGAAGGTGGACAACCATAGAGATTATGAGCTGAGAGTTGATAAGGATAGCCTTGTTGGGGTTGATATTATCAACTTGATATCTACCTTGGGATTGGAATCCGCCTTGGGGTTGGAATCCGCCTTGGGGTTGATATCCGCCTTGGGGTTGGAATCCGCCTTGGGGTTGATATCCACCTTGGGGTTGGTATCCGCCTTGGGGTTGGTATCCGCCTTGGGGTTGGAATCCGCCTTGGGGTCGATATCCGCCTTGGGGTTGGTATCCGCCTTGGGGTTGGTATCCGCCTTGGGGTTGGTATCCGCCTTGGAGTTGGTATCCGTCTTGGGGTTGATATCCGCCTTGGGGTTGATACCCGCCCTGGGGTTGATATCCGCCTTGGAGTTGGTATCCGTCTTGGGGTTGATATCCGCCTTGGGGTTGATATCCCTGAGATGGGGGATATCCTCCTCCTTGATTATATCCTCCTCCGGATTGTTGAGGGGGATGCTCGCCTCCTTGATTCGAAGACTTGTTCAGCTGAGTCTCCTCAATTAAAAACAATTAGGATCGCAAATTAAATTGAAAAATGTGTATTTAAATTAACTTTGATCTACTTGAACAGGGTGTAGAATAAATATCGACTATCGGCAGCGTTTGAAAAGAAAATAGGAAGAAAATGGATATAGGAAGGATATGGAGAGGTGGAGACGAGGGTATGAGACGACACTGTGTGATATCTCTACCATTCAGACCAACCCTCGGAATAAAGTAATTAAAGATTCCACTAATAGCCGTGCTAATGAATGAGTGATAATTATGTAATCATGAAATATAATTAAATAATTATAATTATGATAATTATGACTTACTACGAGCTGTTTCACTCCGGAAACGAGGATATTCTTGAACATATCGGGGGATCTAATGGAGGGAGAACACTGGACGCAAATAGAGCAGTGATCGATTTAAGCGAAGTAGGGAGGAGAGAAAGAGAGGAGAGATGCAAGGGGGGGTTGTTGTGATCATATTGCGAACAGGGTGACTCATGCACAGATGCGTTCACTCCCTAGCTTACTCATTGTATTTCGACATGCCTACGTCCGGTAGATGCAAAGAATAAATTAGTAATGAGATGAAAAAATGATCAATGGAGAAAATTTCGAAACGAAAATCAGGTTAGATGGACAATGACTCACAACATGGAAGGTTCAAATCAAATTACACATGAAGCGGAACTGATTATCTGTTACTATGTAAATAGAAGAAGAAAAAAGTCGGGATGTTCTCCCGTTTTCTCATCATAACTCGGTTTGAGAGCTATTTTAAAATCTTGATTTTTGATTTTTGAACCTCATTTTGCATATCTCGGCTACCAGACATCGCACAGACTTCGGATCTTGACTATTAGAGCCCCTTGGCGAGTACTTTAAACATTTGAAACACCAGTCCACCTTTCTCATTCGGAAATATCCAAACCAAGGTTACAAAATTTTTTCACATTTAATTTGCTAAATCGTTCAAATTTTTCTCAATACATCACGAGCTGATCTTTGTCCCTACATGTTTGCGTACCTTCTTCACAGTTTCCATTTCGTTTGCTAACTCGATCTACTTTATAAACATGGCTATTCACATTCTACCTAGTCCGCCTTTCCCGTTCACAACTCAATGTACACCTGTTTGTGCAAAAGGGGGGCTGCTCTCATCGGTTCACCTGCTCTCTCACTCTGTCTGACCACCAGAGAGTACTCGAACTGAGGAGGGTGTTTGCCGACGAATTGTCATCACTACTACTCATGCATGTTTGCGCAGTTCTGCACTGTGATCCTCCGGATTTGCGGTTTCCGCTCGGTTGAATACACGAGTTCGAGCTGTCTTCTCCTCTCTTCACGCAGTTCCTCTCTTTCCCAATAGTGATCTGTGACCAGAGCCAGATTACTCTGGTGTACAGTAGATCTGGCTTTGTATAATATCTATGCTCATCCCGTATAGTCTTACAGGTCTGTCAGGCCAGAGAGCACGCAATGTTATTTGACATAGCTCCTCTCCTCTCTTCACGCAGTTGCTCTCTTTTCCAAAAAATATTTATGGCCTGAGAGCAATTAGTGCACAGCAGGGAGGGCCTCGTAAAATGGCAATCTTCATCTCGCATAGTCTTTCCGGTATGACAGGAGAGGGAGAGCACTCAACATTATTTGACCGATTACGAATCGAGAGCAATATTCTTCTCTATACACCCAGTCTATCTCTGCCTATCTCATTTGGCCTTGCCCAAAAAAAGTTCTTGAAATGAGACCGATGACGCTAATGCAAACTGTTGTCGCTCGGTTTTACCAGCGCTCGAATCCCTCAATTCGTTCCAATCAGCGCAGAATCGTTGAATTTACAATTATTTTCCCTTTCAGAATCTCCTGTCGTTCAGCCATGGCTTCCTATGCGCAGGTGGATTTCCTTGATTGCACTGTATTATCGTATTAAATCATTAGAAAGTGTTAGCACAAGTAACTCGTCTGAAGTCGGATGTAACTCGTCTGAAAATAATTTGTGCTGCAGCTGGTGTCGAAGCAACGCGAGTTCTTCTACTCTGGAGGAACTGCTGAACTCTGTGGGAGAAGGAAACGCGTCGAGACACTCAAGTGAGCTGGATCTTTGATCCATGATATTTAATCCCTGATCCCATGGACCACAGCATGTGAATTGAGCATTTGGTACAATTCTTAGTTTAGCTAAGGTTCATAGTTATGCAAGAATCATCGTTATGTATCGCCTCATTGCAACACTCACTCCACTGACTTTTCGAAGTGGTATGATTACACCCATATCTTGGATACAGCATCCCCTCATGCATTGTTCTCCCTCCAGGACGCTGCTCACCGAGCACAAGAAGGACATCGATGATGCTATCTTCTCCGATCTTCATAGGGTGCGGTACTTTATCGACTTTCCTGGGCGAAAAAAATCTCTCTATTCGAATATAGGATTAATATATTGGGAAATTATTTTTCAGATAAGTTTCATGCGCGTTAAATATCGAAACAGCTCATCAGCTGTATAGTGCAGCTTCAGGCTACCCGAAAATTAAAATTATTCAAAAAGAAAAGCACTAATCGATTATTCAGTCGACCTCTTCGGATGTTGATTTCGTCCTTAGCGAAGTGGAGACCACATTGAAAAAGATGGATGAGTGGACAGCTCCGAGAAAGGTACAGGATAGTGATTATTCTCGCCGATAAAGTTATCTTCGATTTGCAATCTCGAAGATGTAAAATTGAAGGTTGAAAATGTTGTGTTTTTTTTAGATCGCCGTTTCTGGTCCTCAGCTATGCGCGGATTCAGACTCGCTCTACATCATTCCTGAGCCGCTCGGGGTACGGTAGATTCCGGTAACAAAATCGATCGATGTCTCAGGTTGTGTTGATCATCTCTCCCTGGAATTTCCCTCTGTACGCCTCGGCTCCGATAGTGCAAGCACTCGCAGCTGGTTAGTACTATAACAACTATCAGGTTGGAACAAAAGTTTTGCACGATTTTCAAATTTTCGTTTCCACCATACTATGTCCTTTATTTTCAAAATTATTTAATATTTTTTCATGTATTAATTGAGGGATTGAATACTCTTTCTATCACACATTAGTATTACCCATACCATTTGATATCTTGGCGACATTTTAAAGTCAAAGTTGCTACATTTGAGAATTGAACTGCTTAATTTTTGGGTCTGCTCTCTCTGGACATCGATGATAATGCAAATATCAGGGTATATTTGGAAAGTATGATGAACAGGCATCATAAGGTAGTATGAAAATGGGGATCACCACAAATGGTATTCCAGAAACAGGTCATTTTTGATCTCGCGTCAAAATGGGCTTGGTCTGAATTAGTTGACTTCAACGCATAACCGTAGCCGTATGTATCGATCTCAAATGCATTTAAACTTTAAGTACCTTCCATGATAAGCTCACAATTATTTTCGTGTTTTATTTTCATACATTGCTTCTATTAAAAAATGCAATATTGCATACTCAGATACTGATATTAGAGTGTCGAAATTGATGTTTCCATGAATGTCATGTTTCCAGCATAAAAGGAAGCTTACAATGTTAGACTTTATATGGTTAACTGAACAAGCACCTCTTACTCTATCACTTATTAGCTTGGTCGAGTCAGGGGATAGCTTCCTTTTGAGGAGATCGACTCGAATAATGTACACCGAATTTCAAAATGTTGGCTGTGATGAGCATAATTCAAAATTCCAGAAAATATAATTTTTCTAGAAGCGGAAAAGGATATGCTCCATCATTTCTTAATGTTATAAACCCCCAAAGTAGTGTATGCAGAAGCTCTTAAGATGAAGCCATCAAAATTGATTGTCGAGGCAATAACAGCGATCCATTAAGTAACGTTACTTCGCGAATGTTGCAATTTAATGGTCTGCAATCCTTGACAAATTGAAGCAACCACTTGATCCTACACAGCTTTAGAAAGTCCATGTAACTAAGTCCATGTCCATGTAACTAAAAAATTTCATATTTAACGAAACCTGATTTTTTCGCACACCCTCAGAGCAGGATCCGATTCGAAGTAGCGGATATATTTTACAAATAGTCCATAAATATATGCTATCCGGTTAGATCGGTCCGATTAAAGTGAAGCCTTTTAAGCAAGTTCAAACTTCATGGTCGAAATCGTGCAAAACTTTTGTTCCAACCTAATAAGTTGAATTATTGATTCTTACAGAATGATGATTCATTTTTCTCGATATTTTTGCGAAAATAATACAAAATAACCAAATGCCCGAAAACTAATGTCAACCCTACAAAATTCGCCAGGCAATACGGTGATTCTCAAGCCATCCGAACTCGTGCCAACTTTTTCCTCAGTCTTCGCTAAGCTGGCCGCCAAATACTTCGATGAAGTCGGTAAAAGACAAACTTAGATTGAGCATTTTTCTCATTTGTGACTTCCATACGTCACACTGATTTGTATTAATTGTTTTATTGCATTCCAGTTTGAAATTGCATGCCAAACTTCAGAAGGAGTTCGCGGTTGTCGAGGGAGGCGTAACGGAGACGACTGAACTGCTGAAGGAGAGGTGAGATGCGCTCTTCCCTCACCTAATTTTGCCAGTAAAAACGGTGAAAAAAATATCCAGCTTAAATGACAAGGGCGAACATTCCTCAGTGTGCTATCACATAATATTACATAATGTATGCATTCACTCAATGCTCTTTTAGATTCGACCACATCCTGTACACCGGGTCTCCGCCAGTGGCCAAAATCATCATGGCAGCTGTTGCCAAGCATCTCACACCGGTCACACTCGAGCTGGGTGGAAAGAAGTATGGTTTCCATTTTTGAAGGATATGGAATTAATGTCAAACTATTTGCAGTCGTCCTTAATAGGCGATTAGTTAATGAGCTAGATCACTGGAAAAATTATACATGAAAAATTCAAAATTTCCAAAATTTGAAACAGTTATTTGTTCACTGCAGTTCGATCGTAATTGGGCACGCATAATGTCGAAGTTTCAGCCCAGTATTCGTTGACGAATCGGCCGACCTCGATATTTTCACTCAGGGAATCGTATTCGCTAAGCTACTCAATGCAGGGCAAATCTGCGTCTGCGTCGATTACGTAAGAGTGATGCAAACTTTACGTCAAGTTGTTCACGGAATTTTCCACTATCATACCGTCTCATATTACAATATACTATACAAAAAATCGGAAGTCAAAGCAAATAAAACGGTAAATTCTACTAAACAGTCATGCATTAATCGTGACAACGTGACGACTCTCAGATCGTCACCACTCCCTCGATGAAGCCTAAAATAATTGATGCCCTCTCCTCGGCCTTCGACGCCCTCGGAGACATGAGCAATGTAAAGGAGAACGCGAGAATCGTCAACGATAGACACTTCCAGTAAATTTTTCATCGTTATATGTAGGTTGATATGCTTACATCCCAATAATTGCAGACGGCTCATCAACCTGTTGCAGAAATCCAAGGGAAAGGTATGCCTATTATTTTGGTCAACTCCTTTTCCTTTAATTGATTTGATTCCCGTCTCGAGCTCGGTGTTTTTGAACTATTATAATTGAATTTTGAGCCATATCGATACTCATGAAAACTAGTCAATCGATTATTTCTAAAGCTTCAGGTTGTATACAAAGCAGGAGGGGAGATCTCAGCGGCAGATAAATTCATCCCCGTCCATCTCATCGACGTTGACGCCGATGATGAGTTCATGAAGGAAGAAGTACGAAATTTTTGCAGTCAATTCTTGACAGTATGAATCTGGGAATCTTGCTTCAAAAAATAAGAATTGTTTAAAATTTTTAAATTTTCTTAAATTCAGCTCTTTTATGCTACTTTTAAAACTCTAAAAATTGTAGATTTTCGGTCCCCTGCTTCCCATTCTCACTGTTCCCTCGTTCGATGCCGCTATCGACTACATCAAGAGGTGAGATGAATTCGCAAAAAAATACTTTCTCCATTTTGCCTCATCTCTTTACTATCCGAGCAGGGAGACGTAACAGGAGGAATCGTCTGAATCTCTCCAAACCACACACTCTCTCGTCGATCAGAGTGAACGAGAGAGTGTATGATATGGAGAGAGCGAGGCTATTGCTCCGTAACAGATTATGGACGAAGTCATTGCATGCGAGGCCGTCTAATTTTTATTTTAACCTCTCCTCTTCTTCCAGAAACGAGAAGCCTCTCTCAGCCTATCTGTACACTTCCAACGAGGAACAGACCGCTCGTTTTATCAAGGAGACTTCCAATGGAGGAGTCACTGTCAATGGAGTCATGGTGCACGCTTTTGGTGAGAAACACACTCCGATTCGTTCCTGTCTTAAATGGGGTTGAGCATCATTATGCAACACATATAATGAAAATATAGTAGATCAATGCGAAATCCTTTCGTAGTGCTAAGTGGGAAGCGATTTCTAACTCATACAACTGATGAGGCTGAAACATGTGTTCGATCGGAATAACAATAATTACAATCATTCAGCCCCCGGTGCTCCCTTTGGCGGAGTTGGTAATTCGGGAATGGGAAGGCTGAACGGGAAGTATTCATTCGACACATTCACCCATGAGAAACCCGTCTGTCTTAGAGCTGGTATCGACTACAAACATTGACCAATACATTGAACCCAAGTGGTTCATGACACAACTGCAATCATACTCCAATCGAGTAATCGCAAATCATCGTAACTCTTAATTTGATCTAATGCTAAAATTGTAAAACGATAAATATCTCACCGATCAACTAAATCGGCTACTAACATCACATTTTTGCACTATATCTTTTATATCATCATACTTTTTGCACTATTTCTTTTTACACGAACTAAGTAACCGCCAGGTTTTACACAATATACTTTATCACATGCAAGTGCATACAATATGATAGATCTGTGAACGTACCCATGGATATTGAAGCAAGTTATGAGGGAACTAGGGTGAAATACGAGGGGTTGACAGAGCAATGGTCTGACTCTCTTCAGTTTGCACGCTCTCTCGCCGGTCAGAGAGGCGAGAGAGCGTGCGAACTGAAGAGAGTCCGACCATTGCTCGGGTGACAGAATATAAGTCATGCTGCTCCAGTATGGAAACAGTCACGGACCGGAGAATAGGTCCGGCCCGAAGCATTTAAAGCCTCAATTGGTGCGTGGAACGGATACTAGCCGGTCGATAGAGATAGGTAACGACGAACGGGGGTAAAAGAATTTGAACTATTTTGAATATCAAAGCTCATCCTCCTTCTTCACTAACGCTGGTGAATAATCCTAGACGAAAAAATCAATAATTAGGGAAATCAACTCAGAATCGGTCAAAGAATTGCTCGGAAACAACAAACCCGTAAATTCGCTGTGACAACAGCTGAAAAGAACCAACACAGACACGAATAACGACGGGGTGAATAGTGATGACGTAATCAATTACTGATCGATGACGTCATTGGTAGGTCATGCTATTGGTTGGAGGGCGTACGACCGAGGGCGATTTTGTGCTTGAAAGCGGGCGATTTTCCGGCTGCTTCCTCTGGAGAGACTGCGGCGACTTTCGATTGCTCGAATTCTTGTTTCACGCGGGCGATGAGGGCCTATAAATAGAAGTTGGCTACCTCGTTTACGCCGTGATTTATAAAAATCTTAGATTCTAACGAGCACTTCAGTGAGCTGCAACGCATCTGATTCAGGCAAATAATACAAGTATACAGGGTGTCCAAAAAGTATTGTTACACTTTTGAAACGCGAATTTTTTTAACATGTAGGTCGAGTTGTCAAAACCTGTAATAACACGTTTGAGCCCACCCTTCGGTGCGTTGAGGGAACCTACTAATTAGTTTCCCATAGTCATGGTTCGTCCAAATCGCTATCGTCAAACTATTATCAACCTTTGGACCCTCGGCGACCCCCCAGATTCCATCAGGAGGAAGCTTCGTATTTCCCGAATGACAGTCTATCGCACCATCTCCCGTTTCAAGCAGTTGGGCACTGCGAAGGACCGTCCAAGATCAGGAAGACCCAAGACCGCTCTCAATCAGAAGAACAGGAGAATCGTGGAGAAGAGAGTGAATCGCAATGCCAAACGATCCATCAGGAAGATGGCTAAGGATCTCAAGATCTCCAAAGGATCCGTGTGTGCCATCGTTCATTCTCTTCTCAAGTCCTACCCCTACAAGATGAGAAAGGGCCATGGCCTCACTGATGTCCACAAGCAGAAGCGCCTGGAGAGATGCAAGCTGCTCCTTCAGCGGGCCGATCGTGGGGAGCACTTGACTACCGTTTACTCTGACGAGAAGCTGTTCTCAGTCGAGGAGGTCTACAACAGTCAGAACACCAGGATCATCGCCAAGTCTCCTCAGCAAGCTGACGCCAGAGGTAGAACCATCTCTCGCATTGCCCACCCCCAGGCACTGATGGTTTGGGCTGGTGTGTGCTCGACGGGCAAGACTCCTCTCGTGTTCGTGGATCCCGGGGTCAAGATCAACAAGGAGTACTACACCAGGGCAATTCTCCAGAAGGCCCTTCTCCCCTGGTCCCGCTCCCACTTCAAAGGGGCTCGCTGGACCTTCCAACAGGATTCAGCGCCTGCTCACTCGGCAAAAGTGACGCAGGCATGGTGTCGCGCCCATCTGCCCGACTTCATCTCGAGTGAGGAATGGCCCTCGAACTCCCCCGATCTCAACCCTCTGGACTTCAGCATTTGGTCAGTGTTGGAGAAGGAGGCCTGCTCTACTCGCCACAAGAACCGCGATTCCCTCAAGGCAGCCCTTCTCAAGGCATGGGAGAAGATCGACGTCCCTTACCTGCGGGCCGTCATCGACTCGGTCCCACGTCGTCTCAGAGAGGTCATCGCGGCCAATGGAGGCCAGATCGAGTGATCGTGCATTGTTATGTTCATATGGTCACTGATAAATACTGTGCCCCGTTTGAGTTGTCTATGTTGCTTTTAAAGAAAGATACATGGTTTTATCCGTGTAACAATACTTTTTGGACACCCTGTAGTAGTGACATACGAAATTCAACTATCACATTACACAGCCACTGAGAAATCGTGTTATGTATTGCCAGATTCTGTTGTCTCTTCATTTTGCACACTCTCTCGCCGAACGACCGGTCTAGACAGTGCATGCAATGAAGAGGCGAACGCCCGAATAACGAGCTCTAATTCACACCTGTGTCCGATAGAAGCTCTCCTTCCTCTCCACACTCTTCTGCGAACTCCTTTCACTGTCAGTCGAAGCAGTCGAGGCAGAGGTGGATGATTTGGCGAACGAAGGAGAGGAACCGCCAGAGACAAAGCTGAAATTGATGAGAGTGAATGCTGATATGTTTTTGTTTTGTTTTGTTTTTATTTTATTAGTGGGATACTATATTTGTGGGATGTGGGATATTTCACTTGAGGGTGGACAGTGATGGTTCATCAACTGAACGCTTTGGAAAATCTTTTGGAATTCAGCAGTTCTGACTCTACTCTGTAGGTTCCAATCATTTTTGCATATTTTTTTTGTACAGGCGTAAGAAAATGTATCTTCAAATCGCGACCTCTCCCATCGCTCAATCAGATGGCATATTATATCGAATGGAGAGATAGTAGTGGAGCAATCGTCTGACTCTCTTCGATTTGCACGCTCTCTCACCGGTCAGAGAGATGAGAGAGCGTGCAAACTGAAGAGAGTCAGACGATTGCTCTAGTAGTGAAGTCATCGAATACACTCACGTCAGAACAATCGGCAAGACGATGAGTCCATGGATCATTCCTAGCACGCAAACAACAATAATCGTCTGGAAATTGATTTAACTTGATTTTATGTTTTAACAAGTATGTTGATATTTGTAGAATATTCTTGGAAAACACAATTTTCAAAAATATGTCCACCTTCAGGAAAACGACGGCTAGGTAGCTCTGTTTGAAGAGGAGAGGCGCGAGAGCGACGATTGTGGACAAACCGACCTGATTTATGTGTATCGACTTTCCTGTTTTACGTCAAAATCAGAATTTGTTACTTCAATTTTGATATTTTACCAAACGATGCAATTGAAAACGAAAGAAAAATCGGGAAATTCGAACTACACCACCTAGCGTAGTCGTCTCTTAAAGAATGCCTTATGATATCAATCTATTTAGTAATTGGAAAAAAAACGTCACCCTGACTGCTTACCTGCACCAACGGCATTCCAATCGAAGTGAGACACTCCTCGACACGGTCGGAAACTTTCTGCAAAATATCGAATTACACGTGCCGCGCACTTTTTATTCTCGTGCTAGTGCTAAATTGACCAGATTTTCAAATAATTGTGCGCGGCGGTGCGCGCGCACCGGATGACGCACTCTTCTCATTCTCGTTCTAGTACAAATTCGACCAAGTTTTCAAATAAAGGTGCGCGACAGCGGCTTACTCACCGGATGGCGCGCCTTGTAGAAGTGATAGCAGATGTGCGCGGTGTAGTCCACGGAGAAGCCGATGGCCATGAGCAGAGCTGCCATGGAGAGCGGATCGAGGTCGAGTCCCCAGAGGGAGAGAATGCCTGAACGAAAATGTCATGACACTAATACAAAACGTTTTATTCAAATAATAGAAAAACGTGTTATTATCATCTGACGATGTTATGCATCTTTTAAAATGTTTTAAGATAGTGATTACGTAGGATCGTCTTGATCATTAAAATTGAACAAAATCAACACATCATACATGATGCGCGAAACATAATCCACGGCAGATTGAAAATCTTACCAATAACTCCGACAGTGATGGAGAAAACCGACATGACAGCACAGATTGTACCTGAACATTTACATTAATTACCATTAAAATTATCGTTAAGCAAATCCTTCTGGAGTTACCACACTGCAGGAACCGTAGTTTTTTTTTTAATTTTCCCGAAATATTGTGAGCAAGACTCTCCTTATTTTGCACGCTCTCTTGCAAGTTAGAGAAAGCGAGAGAGCATTCAAACATGAGGGAGTCAGATATTTCCTCTGTGACTCACATTTGAGATCAGGCAGGAATATGAAGCAAGCCAGGGCGGTGCAGCCGAGCGCAGTCGCAACTGAAGACCAGACGGTAGAATCGATGGCCATCGTCTACAATTATGAAATGATCATTGACCTCTGATATCAAATCTCTGATTGTCAATTGAGAATATGTCATGCCAGAGCAAGCTCACCTAAACTTATTCAGATTACTTACTGTTCAAATCCAAAAATTCATCATTTGATTCTATCTATTTTGACTTCAAAAAAGCGTTTGATAGTATCGATCATCGTTTATTGC
The DNA here is from genome assembly GCA_036245805.1 of Pristionchus mayeri. Lineage (NCBI taxonomy): Eukaryota > Metazoa > Nematoda > Chromadorea > Rhabditida > Neodiplogasteridae > Pristionchus > Pristionchus mayeri. Next base: position 38,488,941 of record BTRK01000002.1, on the reverse strand, counting down.
TCCATAAACTTTCTACTTTAGGTTTCTGCCCAAACATTATCTCGTGGATAACTATCTTTCCCATAAATCGCAGTATGTTCTCATAGGGAACACACTATCAGCGCCCTCTTCTATAATCTCTGGGGTCCCACAAGGTTCCTGTATTGGCCCTCTCCTTTTTATATTATTCATATATAATCTTTCTAAGGTATTACCTCCAGAAATTAAATATGGTATTTATGCAGATGATCTCAAGATCTATGCTAGGGCTCCTCTTCATTCAAAACTTCTTCAGTCGGCTATTGACTCCGTATTTGCTTGGTCTCGGGAGTGGAATCTTTCCCTCAATGAGACTAAGTGTACAGTTGTGCACTATGAATCCCTCTCCCCTCGCAATCAATACCACATTAATGGCACCCCCCTCTCTCCATCTCCCTTAATTAAGGACCTTGGTGTAGTCATGCAGCCATCTCTTAAGTTTACAGAGCATATTTCAAAAATTACCTCTAAAGCTAGAGCTAAAATAAACTTGATGTTCAAGTGTTTCTTTTCATCTGACCCTTCACTATATTGCCGTGCCTACTCCACTTTCATCAGGCCTTCGCTCGAGTATGGTTCTGTTGTATGGTCCCCACACACTGTAATCCTTGCTAACATCATTGAAAATGTACAGCGCAATTTTACGCGCCGCCTTTTTGCCCGTTGCCATATTCGCTATTCATTGTATCCTGATAGAATTTCTCAATTGTCACTTCAATCTCTAGAAAACAGAAGAATTATCGCTGATCTTCTTTTTCTCCATAAGTCTGTAAACGGTTACTATTCATACGACCACTCTAATTTATATAAGCTATCACCCCTAATGCGGGGTCTTCGGAAAGCCCATTCGCTACGCATTTCTCTACCCTTCGTCCCTTCCAAGTCTCACTCAAATTTTGTGACTAGGGTTATTGAAAGATGGAATGCGCTTTCTGCTGAATCTGTGTTAAGCTCGCCTAATCGCTTCCGATCCTACCTTGTCTCTCTTCCCACTTTCTCTTTCACTTCCGACTCTCTTATACGTCTATAATTTTCCCCACCAATCTGCTGCTCCCCCCGAAGCCCCAACCCCAACACCGACTCTTCAATACGTCGGACATCTGCCAAAATCTAACGAAGATTTCTCCCTACTACTCGGTGTTTGCTCCTGGCGGATAAATAAATTGAAATTGAAATTGAAATTGAAAACATCCTGTCCAATAAAAATCAGATATGTTTCAACAATATTTGAATTCAATTGATAATTTGAAAAGTCTATCAGATTCACTTGGCTTGCATACAAATATTAACCACTTTGCCAGAAAGCTGCAGTTTCCTTTACCTGATCAACGAAAGGCGAGTGGTCGGAGAAGGTGTAGACACCGTGACTCTTGTACTTGTCCGCTATCCTCCGCCAGTCTGTGACCACGGGAATGAGCTCGTGGTACTTGATCACCTGAGAGAACAAAGATCATCTTCTATTATAAGCAAATCATGATTAATCCAGTTGAACACTCGATTTAGACAAGAGATAGCGTCGCATTTAACGCATGTAATATCTCAGGTCTGAAAATAACAAAGGTGCAGACTTTCCTGTGAAGACACAATATCTCACATCATGGAAATTGGTGAGGAAGAAGAAGGACGGGATGCACTCCGGCTTGTTCTCAGCGCACGCAGTCTCGTTGTACTTGACGAAGGAAGAGAGGTAGAAGTAGGAGGACGACTTGAAGAAGGTCGGAATCTCCTGGAGAAATTTTTGTTAACTGGTAACTTCTTTAATGATCAGATTGTATGATGATCCAATACAGCCCGAACGTCCGTAGTTCCGAATTTTCATGGTCTCAAACCTCATAGGTGAAGGACGAATCCTCGTTGTAGAACGACAGGAAATCCAAGTAGGTGTTCAGCCAGAAATACGTCGAGTTCGCTCCGTAAGCGTGTAGGGAGTGCTCGAAGTCGTGAACGATTGATTGGATCACTGAAAACGTGTCGATTATGGATCAGTTATGAAAAAGAAACATCGGGTTTTCATGAACTTGATCGCAGTTGGAAAGAGGTCTCCATATTCGATAAAAAAACGTGCCTTCGTCTCTTTCTTTTCCACACCCTCTCAACGCTCGAGTGTAGTGTGTAATTTTCTCCCATAAGTATGTCTTACCAGCCATATTCTCAGGGTCGGTCAAATCTCCAGGCTTCGTTACAAAAACAGAGATGGGCTGCATGTTGCGGAGCGCAGCCTCGTATCGGTCCTGCAATTGCTTATCTGATGCTCAGACAGACAATCATCTTGATTTCTACTCGAATCCAATATTTCGATGACTTTCCTCAAAACATTCAGAAACAATAAACATTTGAAAGTATATGTTTCACCTGGAAATGCTGCAGGTACGAGTCGGGCAGTGCCATCTTCTCGATCGTGATGTATGTATGGATGTCCATAATACCAAGCACTGAGACGTAGTAGTAGAAGATGAGAGAAGCGATCATGATGATACTGAAATAGTTTTTTTTGTTTTTGTTTTAAGACTCAAATGATATCCTGTCAAGAAATGCAGATCGTATGAAACATTTGACCCACCGTACGCTCCACCACCCAACCGCCTTTGACCACCACGAGATTACGATATGCTGCACGCGGACGAGCGCCTCGACGAGACGGCAGTGCGCCTGCAAATATATTGTTAGTTCGCTCGGCAATAGAAGTACAATCGAATTCGATGTAAACGCAATCAATTAAGTTAGTGTTGAAACGCAACAGTTTTTGGCGATCCAGTTTGTTGAAACATACATAATGCAAAATATCATACCTGTGGATCAGCCTGGAAGCAGCAAAGCAGTGACTGAAACCCGCTCGCTTCCCTCCTTCCCGAGATGGCGAGAACGGCAGCGAAGAAGACCAGTCTGGAAACCAAATAACTACAGTGACCTCTCGATATGTGGTATCTACCGTAACTAGTCAGGAAACGAAGTCTACGATGGTTCCACATGAACTATCCTCATTCGGCGCTTTCTCACTAGGGTTCCGGAATTGGGCGTAATTGGGCGTCTTTTGAATCATTTTTCGGATATGTTTCATGCATAATATATATAGTATACATATATAAGGCACATGAAACATATCTGTAAATGATTCAAAAGACGCCCAATTACGCCCAATTCCCTAGTTCTCATCGATCTGATCGACATTTAATCGGAGAATCAATTGAGTTACACCAAGTACTTTTGCCGAAAATATTTTTAGAGAAGTGATTTTTTCAGATCATATATTTAATTAAATATTAAATTGTAATCGATCTAAAAACAATTACACTCACTCGTAGACGAAGCAGATGATAATTGCGATTGCTGAGAACAACGAGAATGACTGAACGGCCGGAGTTGACGAAGACATGCCTACGAAGAAGGCAGCGGCGTTCGTCAGCGCACTATAATCGACTACCGTAATCTGCGAGTTCGGCGGGTCAAACTAAGAGGTCCAGCAGGTCATGTTCCTGAACCTCATACAGATAAATCCGTACCTGATGGTGATGCTCGGTCCGGCCTCCTCTAGCGTGGAGCCCATGCGTTCCACAATGGGACCGTTGGTTCGGTCATAGGCTCTGAAAATCATGTATCTGATCCAGCAAGTATCAGTCGGTGAGCTGGCCTAGCGAACTGCAGTCAGACCAGTTGCATCCCAATTTCCGGAGAAATCGTGTACTTGATTCAGCATGATTCTCTAAGTTTCAGGGATCAGACCCCGCTAACTACAGTACGGGCATCTGATAAATTACAACAGTGATCATCGATATGACCCAGTGAACTACAGTATGATCAGCCTCGTATAAATTACCGTAGCATGATGAAGACATCGTCTACTGCCACCGAGAGCACGAGGAAGAACGAAGCGACGATGATCGATTGGAACTTGAGATTGAAGAAGTTGAGGATGCCTGGGAAAATGTGTTCATTACGAATATATAAACCACAGTCACGAGTTTCATCAGTAGCACTTCTATTATATTTCGTCTCAAAACACCAATAAAAGAGCTGAAGATTGAAGAATTTGAGAATGCCAACAAAGTAGATACGTTTCAGCACGTATCCATAAGCTGCAGTCGTCAATTTCCCTAATGCTCTTTCGTTCCAAAACAAAAAAATGTATAAATATGCTGTACACGCAACGTTAGTGGTGATAAGTTTTACTGATATGTTTTAGCACGAATCCAAATATCATACAACGGTCACATCATTAATACGTGATGCTTCTTGATCTCTCTCACGACGTACGATAAATGCGCTTTTCAAATACTGAGACGATACCGTTGTGACACCGATACTCCAACGACTTACCCATAGCCGAAACGAGCGATAGAAGGGGAACGAGGCAACCAACAACGGCTTCCCATGGCTTTGCGCGGGAGGGATCCGATCTGAAATGAGTGAAAGAATGATGAGTCAAACAAAAGGTCTTCCCCCATTCTCTTTCTTCCATCAAACGATTCACGAAAAAAATGATTTTCCGAACTGGAAAGATTTTCATCGAAAAAATCTTCCCCAGGAGAGTCGAAATTCGTGTTTCATAATTGAACATTTGTTCCTCGTTGCGCCTTAGAGCGTATACAAAATATTTTTTAAAATCGAATTTTGATCAACATTGAACATTCCACATATGTTTCACAGTGACAACATAGTAAACGAATTGATATTTACAATAATTATATGCAATCATCTTGGGATATAAAAATATAAAAATATGATGAATAAGTTACCTGAAGCTGCTAATCACGACGAAGATGATCATCGCAACGACGGATCCAGCGATGAGCGGCGCCGTTTCCATACCCATTCTCCGGACTTCGGCAGAGACGAGCGAGTCGCCAGTGACGCCCATCTGTATCATAATTGATTATAGATTTCAAATTCTAGACCTATCACAAGTAACATTTTGTGAAGAAAAAATGAATATATTTTTATTTCGCTGATATACATTGACATCTACAAGAGAAGCACACGTCAATCAATTCTACAATAATAACATTATTCACGAATCTCTGGACATGCTGCGATTTGTCTTTCACACATTATGTACCTTGAATAGCCTGAACTGTGGCTCTTCGAATGATTCTCTCGCGGCCACGAGCCATTCGTAGATCGCCGAGGTGTCCTTGTACGGGGCGACCTGGAATTGACAGAATCAGAGATCTGACCTGCCTAACTACCGTATCTTCTCACTATGAATCAAAAGAACTATCGTACCAGAGTAACGAACAGAATCCCGTCATAAATGTGTCTCATCGAACTACCGTAATCCTATAATTTTAAAAATGATCGTACAAGATAAATGGGCAGAATGGCAGTGGAGAACGACTCAATGACGGACTCGTTGGTGAGTTTCACTCCGTAGACATTGTTTCCTGAAAACGTAGACGTTTGTCATTTCGTGTTGGTGTATGACCTTCAGCCCAACCACTTCAAGCTATCTTTGTTCATTCTCAGTCGCCTTGCAGCACTCTTTACTCCATCACGCTAGCGTTGAAAATTGCTGATTGATCGTTCCCGTTTAACAAATCACGAGGACATTTCACCGATCAACCACCTGTTCGAATTAGCGCAACTAGGGATGGAGTCGCAAGAAATAACTCACTTCATGCTATCGCAGATCTGATAGGAAAGATAGTGTGTTGAATGAAGATCCTAGCTCAATTCAGTTTCGTAGTTACTCTGACATGACTCGGTCTCTAGATCTGTTTCTGGCTTCATGCCCCCATAAAGTTTCGTCACTTTAGATACTACCGTGATCAGACACGGTAATTCAAATTTGCTCATTTGTCTCATTCTAAGGGGAAATGCGTGCTTCGCCGCTAGTGAAAGTGGCGCCAGTCGAAGACTATGGAACATCGAGAAACGCACAGAGAAAAAGAGGAAACCGACTCTCGAAAGTGAACAGAGTGGACTGTAAATTGCGCAGCGATCAATCATTACGATAAAAAGAGGAAGTAGAATCCAATCTGACAATGTGTTTATTGCAAGTTCCGGGTTCAGGACACATAAATTGTATCCCTCCCTTGGTACCCCCGTTCCAAGGATTAAACAAGTGGATCGGAAAGAGTCAAACTAATCGCAAAGTTGTCCATCATACTGGGCCAAAACATGTGTCTAATCGTTCCAGCATGATAAGATGGGAACGCATTAGCGCATTAGTTAGTAAGTGTCGGTGTAAATCATAGATTTCAATTACGAAAGATTAACTACAAGAGCATTTCCTCAAGTGCGTTACAGAGTGCGAGAGCGATAGGGAAATTAGAATGACAAAAGATCAACTAGAGTTCGTAATTCGGGCCATCGTCTCCTCATTTCACACACTCTCTAGACCGGTCCAGCGGTGAGAGATAATGTAAAATGAAGAGAGAGTGGTATCATTTCTCGAACACTAATGTCAACTTACCGATGAAAGCCTTTGTTCCGAAGATCTCAATGGCCGGGTACGTTGCTGAAGAGGGATCCGAATCTTCGTAGAGCTTGAGGAAGGCGAGGAACGCAGTGTTCAGTTCGCAGTAGGGTTCGCACAGTCGTCGGAAGTCCCAGATCTCGCCCTTGAATCACATTTATGATATTTATTGTAATTGTTCCGCCGTTGCGTGGAAAAAATCCTAACACCTTTACCTTTTTACCTTTTTGTTGTTTTCCGAAGGACCCTCAATGCTATCAACCCAATATTATTTGCAATGTATTTACAAATTCGGTGAAACGCAATTGAAAACAAATTGCCAACCTAATCAAAGCTCTAATCATTCCAGAACTGGCTAATAGACTGGATACATTATCTTGTGTTGCGATCCGCAACTCCGCAAGTATCTAACCGCTTACTGAATTGTACTTTCAGTGACGTTTTCTCTGTGAACTGGCTAGACTGTTCGCGTACCTACCAAGTCACAACTTCCTCGTAAACTTCCGTGTAGTGCAATTACGACTCTACTGCGACTCTCCCCACTTTCTCCTGCCCCTCACTGACCACTAATGTTCGAGAGCAACGACTCTTCAATTTAGACACTATCTGACCGCTCGACCGGTCCAGAGAGCGCTTGGTATGAAGATACCGTGGTATCTTTCTCGAACTCTTTTGACCACATTCTGATCGTTCCCTGACCGCCAGTAGAGATCGAAAAGTTCTCGAACAAGTAGCCCCATTAAATGGGTGTGGGTAGGGTTCAGATTAAATGTCAACACGTCATGTGAGCAATTGAGCCAGAATAGAAACAAGCGACCACGAACTTGTTTGAATCTTGCAAAACATGATAGATTTCCGAATGATATGGGAACAATTGACACAATATTTGAAGATTGCCGCACACTGGTAATTGTATCTTCATTTTCAGTACTCGAACCGTTCTTTCAGAGTGTATAAATGAAGAGATCGAATTTCGGAATCTAGCAAATTAACAATTAGTGAAAAGTGTTTAATAACGAACTCTGTGATTGATGGTGACGTTGTCGTGGAGGAACTTGGTGAAGGCGACGATCTGATCCCGGTACGGCTTCCTAAACACTTTAATTTTAATTCAATAATTTGCGTATTGTACTCAAAGACCACGATCCAATAGTGATTGAGGTGAACCAATTTTTGTAATATCATTTGTGAAACAATTTGGCATTCAGGAAATAAATTAGGTCAACCGATATCACTAATATTTCTGGAAAAAAGTGACTGCAATTTCACACCTCAACAACGATCCGCCGTCCCGCGCCTCAATCATGATGTAAGAAGGGTCGAGGGTGCCATTCTTTAAAAAAATATTATGTATTATTTAGTTCAACTCTTATTGTTGATCTCTATAGAGAGAGTTATTGAACCAGAGACTCTTACAAACTAATAGAAATGATAAATCCCGAGAAAACTCAAAACTTCTCCGTTAATTTGTTATTGTCATCATGAAAAATAATCGTCGGTAATGTTGTTCTATCAATGGCGCGCAGCGCCCAAGAACCGAAATTGGTGATACCCGAGATGCCATAACATTCGTTCAATGATGATAAACACATTCCTGCTTGCCTTTCCTTTCTAACAGCAACCTAAACTCAAACAGCAAACAACAATTAGCGGGGGCACACCTAACCTAGGCATGCTTGTAAGCTGGCACTAATGTACAACATGCAACAAAGGATGCTATCAACTGGGTGCACGTTTTTTTGGAGAAAAAACCTTCCTTCGCCCACTTTTTCTGCTCTGCTGAAAGCGATGAGCACACGATTGTGGAAAAAAAACAAAATTAATCATTGATCTCTTACATGGTTCAGGAATTCCTTCGTGACCTCGTATTCTTTCCGACTTGGCGAATCGATCGGGGAGTACTCTGTTCGCACATTATTCGTTTCCTGCAAGAAAACTATTTGATCTTTGATCTTTGATCTTTGACATCTCACATATCTTTCATAATCCCAATGCATATCAACGCCAGCTCAGAATCTGGTTTCTACAAATACCGCGTATCATCACTCTGGGCTAAGAATTTTCAAGGTACACTTTGTCGTTTTAGGCCACTTGATCTTTTGTTGTTGCGAATCTGTCATGCCCTCTATTCAATGCTTCACGGACCCTTAATTTTATGCGATTCGGCACAACTTCGACGTGCCTATAGTATGCTGAATAGTGCTGGCTTCTCAAGAAACCGTATCTACATTCTGCGTGCTATCTCAACGGTGAGACCAACGATATAACACGTTGAATGAAGACTGCAGTTGTTGCGAAACCATCGATAGCGCCGATTGTGTGCTGAATCGAAGCGATTGGCTCTCGTTTCGATGAACTTCGCAGTAGGTGAAACCGCTAATCGATCCTCACTGATAGTGCCTCGTCTACGTCACAGCAAAGGGAATTAGAGAGCATACCCATGGAAGAGAGTGAGAGTGGAAATAAGTCGGTTCTCGACTCCCTCTTCGCTCCCCTAGTTCATTTGCGCCCAGGGTCACTAACAAGTTACAGCTAACGCGCGGCGCGGGGGCAAAAACGATGTGATAGGAAGACGCGACTAGTCCATGAGTCAGATTGCTCTGATTGTGTCATCGATAGTCAAATATAGGGGCTGGCAATTAATCACTCTCTTCATTCCGCGTGCTCTCTCGCCGGTGAAAGGAATGAGAGAAACGAAAATGATGATAATCAGTTTTTGCGAATCTGCCTCTAATCAAGCACTCATTACTTGTTCAAATATGGTCTGGCAGCAAAAAGTGAATAGGAAATCATAAGATACGGTCACTATTCGCTCAACTGTTTCAGACAAACAGCGCACTTGAAATGAAATGGTTTGAGAGGCCACTGGAGAGTTCGCGCGCGGAAAACAGTGGAAAAGAGGGGGCGAAAACTGGGCAATATCGAATGTATCAGGAGCAATGTATCAGAGTATTGGAAAGTTTAATAAAATTTGGTGTAGGGAAAAATTTCGGCAAAATAAAGCTCCCGCAACTAACCTCGAACCATATCAATCCAAGAGAGAAGAAGCTGGTAAGGAGCAGTGTTCCGGATATCACTACCCACGGATATTTACCTGCAATTATCGATTTTTCGATCAATATCTGGCATTATTACAAAAGAAAGATCTTGATTTTCCCGAGGATATCGATAAACTCCTCAGATTTAAACTCTATGTGCAATCAAGTGTTCCTAATCCGACAGATTTACTAATCTACTTAATTTGATCACGAGAACGATATCGGGACTAGACTAAACTCAGCATATTTAATTCGGACTGGAACAAGTTAAATGAATCAAGTCACTTACCGATGAACATGCCGAGCGCGGTGAAGAATCGCGCGAGTCCATGCTCGACGTGGTGTTTGAGTTTCATGGTAGGTCACAGGTGTCACCGTAGCCTACCGTACTCTTTCTGTGCGCGCGACCAGGTACCTGAACTGAGCTCGAATAGGGGTGGCTGATTCACATTGTCAACACAATCATGAGGGAAAAATCGCGAACGAATGGCGGGTGGTCATTGAAGCCGTAAAGGTATGCGGCGCCGAAATTAGCCTATTCGAGAGCGTAGTAACGTCGATCAAATGGGCCCGAGGGCCAAACGGAAAATGTCCAATGAGGAACCAAGTGATCAAGGAAGTTATCGATAATCAACCAATCGATCGATAAACGCAACAGCGGGTCGGGGTCGTAAACAAACAGTAGGAACTGGGCCGAAATGCAAAGGAGCTAGAGAGAGAGGAGTCAGGTGCAGAAAAGACCTCGCATTGCGACACGCTCTCCACTCCCCTCTAGGCTCTAGTGTCAATGGGAAAGGGAGAGTGTCGGGGGCGACTAAAGGGGAGAAGACCCCTAGTCAAAGTGGAGCTGCTATTGATATACTTAGAGAGGGGGCGACGAGGGGGCGAGGGGGCGAAACTAGTAAAGGCAAGGTCAGGCTGAGGAGAGTACATGGACTTGCGTCCAGAGGTAGAGGGGATAAACTAGAGACTGGATCGAGTGATTTGCTTTAGACGCGACGCGATTAGCCCGATGCGACAATTTGCGCAGTTGCGTCTTTATGTACTCTGCAATATTAAGTTGTGATGTTTGACAATGAAAAACCAGCCAGATCAGATACGGCCATGCAACCAATTACTTTTTCTCGCGCATTTTTTCGCTCCATCATTTTGTGATGGGGAAGTAAAAGTGTGGCAAAGAATCATCTAGAAGTTTCTAATACTCTTTTACAAGCTAAACTGAGATTGAGTGATCGGAACCGGAAGTGCAGCTATGAGGAAGAGAAAGGGAGATACGAGAGAGGGAGACACTGAAGCTGCGCTCTTGAGATATCACTGAGAAAGCGGGGGAACGCCAAGAAAACGCGAGCTAAACGGTAACTCACTCCATGAGAGATTTTGAGCCGAGCAAGGAGAAAGAGAGGGATTGAAACGATAAGAGATTTCGTATAATCGATCGAACGGCTTGGAGAGGTAGGAGGAGGAGGAGGAGGAGGAGGAGGAGGAGGGGAGGAAAGATTTGAATGAATAGAGGAGGGCTGATCCATCGAACCACTTGATGCGTGTGTATGTGTGGGTGGAAATGGCGCGAGGAAAACACCCGGGGTCGCGGATCGGGGGCGTTTAGGCCCTGATTTCTCCCGATTTAGACCCCAATTGATAGATTTAGGCCATTGTTTACAGATTTAGACCCCAATTTCTCTTGATTTAGACCCCCAAATTATACCCCAATTAGCGGCACGGATCCTTTGAGAACGGGGCAGTCGAGGTGCGAAATGGCATTGAAAAAAGGGCGAAATGTCGTGACGTATGCACTTTTAGAAGTGCGCCGCGGCAAGACGGTTCGGTTAAGTGGGAGAGCTTCGCAAAAAAAACGCCTCGAGACTCGGAATGTGGCTTTATCTAAACTGCAACCGCGTAATAGTAAAATGTTTTTTCGTTGATGAATGCGCTACTGCTCACTGTTCATTAGGCATGGCTTCGTGGGAAAAGGCATCTTTATTCTACAGAGAGTGAATGAGGAGATCGTTTCCGACGAAGCCAACCCCACTTTACATCCCTAACTATCACTGAATACGCAAGTACATAGGGGAGGAACAGGGAAGGTGTGAGGAACACAGCGCTTGCTGTAATTCCCGAGAGTGCAACGCATAAAAATGATTAGACAAAAGGAGGAAGTTGCTTAAACTTGAGATAGTGATCGGAAAATATTACACGAAAAATTTGGCATCGAAAATGCAAGTGCGAAATGGCTAGGCGGCAGTAACAAAGCGGCGCTCGTTCTATAGATCGCGAGCATTGACTACTCATTTAACCCCTGCTCCCTCTCCTTCCTCATCTGCCCCTCTCGCCGCCGCAAGCCAAGGACGGCATTTGTCGCATTAGGCCAGCGAACTGTGCTAAATTCGTCATGTGAGGATCATGATCGCCCTGATTCAGGCTACCGTATACCGAAATCAACATTACCCTGATTCAGGTTCACCTACCGTACAAATTAAATGTTTTCAGCGAAAATCGTTGTCGCCACTCGAGTGAACACACACAAACGCGCGAAATTGAGATGCGGAAAAATGATTTCTTCGAATCACACGTGGAACTCGTTTTGACGTTGGGTGGCGGGCGGGTAGGTCAAAACTTACGTGCCCAGTTCGAGAAGCCGTCTCCATCAATTTCCACCCTTCACCGCTCCCTTTCCTCACTAGTGACAGCGGCTAGCGCGCGCTCTCCTCATACCACACACTCTCTCGCCTCTCTGAACTGCGCGCGGTGAAGCTACAACAACTAATCGAGAGAGGGCGAGGCACTGCCTAAACTCGAAGAAGCGCGGGGTAAATGATGAGAACAATAGTGAGCAGTGATAGGAACTTTCTAGGGAGTGGTAGAGGCAGCGGGGCAAAAAGCCCCTGCGGGGTGATTGGATTGAGAGGTTCGGTTCACTGGGAATTTTAGACGAGTGCTAGCGTGACTTCGAGAGCGCATCGCATCGATACAATAACCAGTAAACGTGATAATCGACAAACATTCACTGAGAGTACTTCAATACACTAGGTGTCTCGTGTTAGTAGGTGTAATGTATAGGAATTTTAATACGGCTCATCTAGGAGACAGACTATTCGTCATGTTCAGACAGGGCCGAAAATGATTGTGGAAGGGGTCACTTAGACCGATCGGCTGGTCTTACCAGGACCCTCTCCCCTCCCTTCGCCGAACTTCCTCTTCCGATCAAGCATCAGGGATCAGGTGAGTCGCATTTAGTTCAGGTTCGGGGAAATCATCAGATTACGGTAGTTGGTGCCATTTAACGGATGTGCGGACTCGGCTACGCTCTAGCTGCGCCAAGGAGCTCTTGCACTCAACAGGATACAAAAGCGCAACACCATTGCCTCGCTTGCAGGCTGGTTTAGCCCCCCGCGGGGGCTGCCTCTTTAGTGTTGTTTTCCTTTTCCGGCCTGATCAAGCGAGGTCCTTTTTTGCCTAGATTAGATCACTCGAGGGATCAGGGAGAATGGGGAGAGCCAGGGACAGGGAGCAATGGTCTCGTTCTCTCCATATCATACGCTCTATCGCTCCCCTGAGCGACGAGAGAGCGTGCGGTTTGGAGAGAGTCAGACGCTTCCTCAGGACAGGTGGGACAAGCACACATTGGGGATGCGGTTTGCTCCGTCCAGCTGATTCGATGATAGGACGAATGAGGGGCGTTAATGGATGGTCTGGTCACATCCGGAGGGGCTGGGGAGGTAGGTCAGAACAGGCCTGAACACCAGGGTCTATTGGGCGAATAATGGCTCATCTGTCTGAGCCATCATCAAGATATGGTGACCAGAAAAGAAAGGGCAGCCGAGTCAGAGCTTACTCGGACATCTTGAACACAACGCGAACATGGTCGAACTCACATTCTGCCATGAAGTGGAGTGCCAAGGGGAAGACTGATAGGTTTTAGCCCGCCCACCTGTTTCAAGAAAGCGAAACTTCAAATGTTTAGTTTATTTGCACTACAATGCGGAATCGCAGCCAATAAACCCAGTTACAATTGGTACAGCAGGACGATTAACTGCAGTGAGCGTGATATAGTACAACAACTACCATTGATAGTGGGGCAGCGGAGGCGACGGTGATAAAATGATGCTACTACGGACAGGCAAACGCAAACCAGGAAGCGAGAGGGAGGGGGAATGAAGAGAGCGGTGTAGCGGCGCCACCGAGCGACGAAAGTTTGCAAAGGTTATTGCCCAGAACGGGAAGGTAAAGCAGTAGCGAAGTAGTGCAATAGTTTAGGTAGTAGAGCGACACTCTATCAGCGCTTGAACGCTCGAGATAGTGTTGAACGTGGCATCATTTCTAGAACCGTGCATGGCTGTGCTCAATAAGTACGCTATTTCTTCAATGCAAGCTAAACAAATTGGGAGACTCCGAATCTCGAGACTACGCGAACTGCCAAGTGAAAAGGGTTTGTAGTTAGAAACCCGGGAGAGAACAATGGGTATGGCAGTTTCGCATAACCGCTCTATCGCTAGAGCAATTCGCTCGTCCAAATTGGTGAGAAGAACTGCTATTCTGTTTGGGCTACTTTGGCAGAGTGCTGTGATGGGTCAGATAGATTACTGCGTATAGCGGAAATAATGCCCTGCCATTTCCTAATATAGACGAAATTGGCTGAAGCACTGGACAAACAATGTATCATCAGAGTAGCGGACCGGTAGAGTAGCACCCACATCATTCCAGATGGGCGATTCTGAGGTCAGAGAGGCTGATCAACGGTCTGACTCTCTTCAGTTTGCACGCTATCTCGCCGGTCAGAGAGACGAGAGAGCGTGCAAACTGAAGAGAGTCAGACAATTGCTCGAGAGGATTCTCGATTGACGAACTTCTAATCAATAGCGAGCGATGAAGCGCCTAACAGGAATGTGTGGGCAAAGTGTATCAATTTCAACCTCGAAATGGAGAATGCGCTGTAAAATTTGTGACTAATTTCAACGAGAATCAATAGAATCTAACGCATTTGGACACACTCTACACAATTTCCACAAAATCTTCAGAGCCTAAAGCTTCGAATTAGCCGAATTTGAAACAATATGGGGAGAAAATTATGAAAGGAGACATCGCAAATGGGGCATGAGCGTGGAACGATTTGAAACTCGGAGTTTTATTATACTGTTCAATTTAGATAATAATCTTGGTCCGGAGTTGACATCAACTCACACAAATTAGGCAACATTTACACGGCGATGATGCATAAAGTTGTGAGATAAGAAACAGGTGCGATACAGATTCAAGTGATGTACTAGGATCCAAACGAAAGCGAAATCTGGTACAAACGTTCGGGTTCTGGAAACATTCAAAGAGGCCCAAAAGGGAAAGTTACTGTTTCCTCTAGGTGAAAGGGAGTTGCAAAATGATGCCTACGAAAACATTCAAACGATGGCCAACTGAACTCGTAACTGACTTTAGCTGATTGAGGTAGCGCAGGGCGTTAACATCAGAGAGATAGAGAGAGGGAGAGAAAACTGCCCCGAGAATCGGCTAAAACTTGCAAGAATCGGAGCTCGCGGGGCATTTGTGAACAAACTCTAGTGCGCCGCTCAGCTAGTTCGCTTCGACCTTGTCGGAGCATCAAGTCGTTTTCAGTTTGCATTTGATCCACTGCAAAAAACAAATTTCTCAGAGTTATATGAAATCTAGAAGACGCCATAAAGTTGTCTGATATAAACTGCATGTTTCGCTGCTCAAGCCGCTTTTCACGAACTGAACTCTAGTGGTCGTAGCTAAGGTAATGGTGTATGCCTGTTTGATCGAGATCGTTGCATTTGATTTGAATAGGCTTTTTACAGCAGCTCAAGTCAACTCCGGGAACACCCATTTCTAGAAACGCGTCGTATCGGGTGTGGTCATCGGTTGGTCTTAGATATTGTATTAGGTATTATTAGGTATTATTGTATTAGATATTGTATTAGGTACTGTATTATGTATTAGGTATTGTATTATTATCGGTTGGTATTGTATTAGGGGTACTGAGGTTCTAATTTTTCCGCTCACTATGTTCTCTTTCAGAGACCGGACTGCCCGTGCGGAATGATGAGAATATTTTCTAACCTTGCTAAGAATACAAAAGAAGACGAACAAATTGACGAGACTGATAGGCCAACAAGAAAAGTTTAGAATGAAATGGAGTGCTCGTAAGGGTGAGTGATCGTACAAATGGAGCCTTATTGCGCTATCAAGAATTATTCGCGTCCTACCTTAGCAACCAGTCCGAACTGTAACTCTTGTTGATGTTGTGGCGAAACACATCCAGAAAATCCCGAGTTAACCCAGCTTCTTGCCAATACACCCTCGAGTCCTTGAGCGAACGCTCCGAGGCGCCAAATTGACCTTTACAATTAGATGCTAAGAGATAAGTAAAGGAGCGCGCGTTCCCCCACTATTTTGCACAGTCTACAAGGAAAAAGCCCTACCTCCTACCATTCTCCATACTTTCTCGTCACTCTCGTCTTAAAGGGATACGAACTGTGAGATGCTAAACACTTTCCGCGCCAGGACCAACACCAGCAGGTTTCGCCTTAACTAAAAGGAGGAAGCTCGAGAGGTTCTCTAACCAGAGATTGAGAATGGCAAATGGCAATCCTAAAGGGCATGAGTGAGGGCTTTTAAGCGGGATTCTCCAACCGGCAAGGGTGCACGAGGAATGAAGAGATTTGCCTAGACTTTGAGTCTATGATTGAACTGGGCGTAAAAGCCTAAGTGGGTTAATTGCAGGACGAGGAAGTGAACCCGGGGTGAGTTTGGTACGAGAAAACGAGATCATGAGTATGTAGTGAGATGATCTTACTCCCATGAAAATTGGTAGTTCTTCTGGAAATTTCTAATGGCTTTTCATGTGAGATTCATAAATCCGACGCAAAAAATGCAACATGAAAATTTCTTGCACACTACATTCAAAATGTTCAACTTGTGGAAAATGGGAAGCGCTAGGGTTAGGACTAGAACCCTGCGATTCACCAAGAATCGAGGAAAACCACGATGGATGCTCAAGGAAAAAAAGTTCAGTGGTCACTTCCACGCTAAACCCCCTTGAGATCGTAAGCGGGGCCATTGTAAACGAGAGGCCGAAATCGATGGACCGAAAAAGTTTACAAACACACAGACGCTGCAGAGATCGTATAGGGCTTTGCAGGGACATAAAGGGAGATTCGAAATGATCTCTCAATTCGGCACACTATCTCGCCTATCGGATGGTTGATAGAGTCCGCGAATCGAGGGAAGAAAACCACCCCTAGCTGTTCAGTCTACTCTCATTCAACCACTCGCTCTCTCTGCCGAAATGACAGCGGAAGAGTGGGAGATATGAGCTTTACGCTTCCGCCCTGAACTATGCTCTGCAATAATATTGCTTCCTCTTTCCGAACTCGAGCACTCTACGCACAGTAAAGTTGGTCGGAGCTCTAAAAGCGCACTCAAAAGTGGTAGCAAATTGGCTAGAAAGGCAGCAACTACATGGGGTTCCCTATATTCCCGTTCTCAGCATTTCCAATCATCACACCTTTTCCCTAAATTCTAATTCAGGAGTGATGGATAAGGGAAGAAACCGAAATGCAGACAATTATTCGTAGAAATAAGAGGGTTCGATAAAAAAAGTATTAGAATCTGTAGAGGTGCCAATTAGCGATCTTCGTCCTTGGTGGCGTGAAACTTTGACAGTTCGAAAATCGAGGAGAAAGCGCACCGGAAGTGCTTTCCGGTTATGAAGCGCCAATGAGGAAGTAAATCATGATACCGAAATGACGTCAATGTTGCAACTGATACGGCTACAGTATCTATCGCCCTGGGTCAGATTCATGATCGAAAGCGAAAGTCAATCTTCGAAAGGTGGCCAGAGTGAGTGAAAGTGAGACGGGTGTTCCGGGCACTCATCTAGTAGTTGGATGCAAAAATGAAGAGGGCAGTTGTATCACCATTTGGCTATTAACTCTATGACTCGCGATATAGCAAGAACATTATAGCAAGCAGTCAACGTATGGATGTATTCGATAGAAATGGCACTCCTCATCCTTCATGTTCTATCAATGGTTAGAGAACAGTGATAGAGCACGCAGATTGAAGAGACTGAGAGATAGGGATTGTGAAGCTATCCCTATCTCTCTCTCAAAGTCTCTGTTTCAAGTGAGCGTTGCAAGGGATGGTTCGAAAGTGGTGACTGGCCGGAGAAAACACTTGAAACGCTGACTGGTCCAGGGGCAATTGCCTTTTCCTGCGGGTGGCTCCTCATTTTACTGCCCGTTGATTCATTGATCACTCTTGATGCGCCATTTCTCGTTAGCAAAATGAGACGTTGATTATGCGAAGAAATCTTCCAAAACAGCCCTAGCCATGCAGCGATAGATGTAAATTGCAAAAAAAGTAAAACAACTTAAGTTTTACTAATTGTAATTTATAATATTCCTTGTGAGTAACACCAGAAATACTGATAGCAAAGTGATGGTATGAGTTTCAAAATGTATCCCTTTAGAGCTACGCGTAGATCGATATAGCGCCAAGTGCAAAAAGGGGAACGCTGCTGCAGAGCGAAATGAAGGTGAGCGTGAGATGAACGGGAATGGATAGGTGAGAGAAAGGATGAGACGCAGATTATGAAGGGGGAAAGCCGTGGAAAAGCCGCCGCTAATTGAGGGCAACGGTGCAGCACCAATTAGCGCTCGTAATCTGTAACGGATAATCTAGAATCTTTGTCTGATTGCTGAGGAACATCCTTGACCGATGCTGAGCTTGCGGTTGCTATTTTTACATAGATGATAGCACACATACACAACTACAGTAAACAAACCATGCAATAATCACTAAGCTGAGAATCATTTGTTTAAAGACATTCATAAATCTATCTAATTTCGTCTGTTAACCCTTTAGAGGAATATATAGAGAGAGAGGGAAGACAGCTTCGAAAGGGAAATAGAGGAGAGTGGAAGAGGAGTTCCTCCTCTTGAGATTAGAGGTGCGGGAAGTTTCACACGTTTTGGGAGGGTTGAGAAGTGGGAGGTACACGTGTTTCTCGATTTGTTCAAGAACTGCAAAGTTGTCTAGAAATATATGACTGAAATTTTTAAAACTGGAGCACAATCTAGAGTAAAGAGATAGCTGGAAATCCTGATCCCAAAGCAAGCCAAACTCGGCAGAGCAGCTATCGAAAGGCATGACCTTCGCGAGATTTGAGGAATCTCTACAAACCCTCGAGCACACAAAGTGTGGAAAAGAAACGTCTCGCGCCATTAGCCCCCAGTGTCTAAATGAATGAGCAGGAAAGAGTATGGAGCTAAAGAAGGCAACGAAGGTGCAAGAGTAGTCCGAGGTCACGATGCTTGAACCAACATTTAGAAACAAGAGTTGAAGTGTTTGGTAATTTCTCGATATCTTCGAGTAATATTCGGGCCTGAAACCCGAAAAGTGTACAATATTGCCCAAATAGGGAAACACTATTCAGCACTGGGCGCGAACTGCATGTTTCTCTGGCGGGTTTCCCTATATGCGTGATTCCGGTGCTGTTCCTCGAAAAGTGACGCGCTAAAGATCATCGAAACTGCTTGGTGATCACTTGGAGATCTCAATCACAGCCAGGGCACATCTTCGAACACTGATATTTCGCGAATTGTGATGGCTTTCGATGCTGAATTTGTGCAGGAAAAGCTCCAAAGTTATAGGAGAAAGAGGCAAGAAGACTAGGAATGATAACTATCCAATACTCACTTTACCTCTCAACCGTCAGAGAGAGCTAGAGAGTACGCGAAAAGAGGAAAAGCAGGAGTGGAGAAGAAAGTTGATCTAGATGTGTATACCCTATGGGTGCGTTCGGCGAGCGCTGCTAAGGAAGCCGATTCAATACAGTCCAGCAAAAAAGGCGAGGAAGATACGGGGATGATGATCTATAGAGCCTCAGCAGACCTTAGCAGAGCCAGAGAGGCCCTTTCAGGAACTTCTCGCTCGACTCTTTAAATAATTAGCTTATACGTTATTGGGGTGCTCGAAAAAACTTATTACGACAAGTTAATGCTTAGAACAATTAATGAAAATGCATCTTGAAAAGGAATTATGAGTGCATCTTCAGAATCGACAATAATCACAACATTTTCCTGTTATGCTTCCCTATTTTCGTGTAGCCACATGAGTGGGCAAGAAGGTGCCCCTTTGACAGCTCGAAAATCACACGCATTGCGCTTCAGCCGTGACAATAATCACATAATAATCATAATGTACCGTATTGATTCCATAGGGCGACTTTCCTAGTGCGCACACGGCAAAAGGGACACCTCTTACTGCACTCTCTGCCCTCTACTGGTCTGGAATTGTCTATGCACAATAGCATTCGATATGGGGCAGTAATTACGCAATAATTTGAGAACAGTGGACGAGAGAGGTGGGACGATATGGTTACGAGAAGGACAAGTATAGAAACAAATTATGTTTTTCATTTTATATGCAAGATCAATACTACTCTCAATATGTGCTCATTAATATTGCACATCTTTGAAACTCATCTAAACTGAATGTGCGTTACCGAATTATTCCCTTGCGGAAATAGTTTTTTCCAGTTTGATAGTTTTTTCTTAACATAAAAACGCTAGTAAAAATGAATTTTCAAAGGAAACAATGCACTGTCATTGATCAAGTGAACAATAAGGAAGAATAGGCCAGCGAAACAGTAAAATGTGATGTTTGTCCCATTCCACACGGGCCTCCTTCTCGGTCTTCCCCTTCTTCTCTTCCCCGACTCTCTCCCATCCGTGCACTCTCTTCTCTTTCAGAAAGGACGGGTATAGGACATAAGTCAGGCCACTCCTTGCTTCTTCCATGTGCTTTGTTCCTCCCTCTTCGTCTCGGGATTTTCGACCATTTCTAGTCTGGCATACACGGTGATAGAGTACTTGCAATGGAGAGAATCAGTCAATTCCTCCCTCCTCGCTGGCTTTTGTTCCTTCACATAGACTCGATCGGGGCGGATCGAGTCAAAGGAAATCCGTCTTAATTTTGCTTAAATGCCTCTAATCCGGCGAGCTCCGAGAGAGGAAGAAAGGGGAGTAGAAAAGGCACGGGAAACAGTGGCGGAGCAGGGTAGATTGTGTAGCGAAACGTCATGAGGCTATCCACAATAGGTTCGGCAATTACATGTTTGCAAGGTGGTTTCGAGCACATGCACTTTGCGGACAGCTGCCAGTGAACGCGTCGTGAGCAGAAAAAAAATCAAAAAAAATCGATAAATCATCTCAAGGTATTTATTATAATAAGTACAGTCATACACTCGAGCTTCATGAGCATTGATGATCAAGAGGCGTGTTTTGTAACGAGATAAAAATTCTTAAATGTATTTCATAATTTGACATCAATAATGGACACAAAACCAAAAAGCAAAAAGCAAATGCCCCGAACTGGCGTTGCTCCCTCATTCACCCCACTGGTCCAGTACAATTCGTACGGAAGAAATGCATTGAAATGGGCTACCTGCCTCCTTGTTTTGTTGAACGCTTGGTATTCTTCCCTTTCCTCATCTTATTCAGCGAGGACGGATTTGATGAGCCTGTCACCCCTCTACCATGGAAACTATGCGAGAGTCCCTTCCCGTCTATCCATTCATGCCTCATCCTAGCATGAACTATATACTTCTTCTCTCTGTCGTCATCAAAATTGGTATCGGTGTGGTGTACGTGCGTCAAGACTCAAGCGAACTGTCACTCAATTCAACCTCGCCTGATATTCTCAACACCTGCTCGAGATCCTGCGAAAACGTACGATTTTTAATTGATTTTCGAAAATATGATGCCTCTCACGAGATAATCGAGCTGGGATACACCTCAAAGAATGTCAGGGAGATCAACACCCGTTGGAACAGATTTTCGATGCTCTTTCCATTCACATTTGTTCTATATCCGATTCTGAGAGCTCTAACGACAGTAGCGATATGTTCTTAACTTGCAGACCCCAGGCTGCTTCGGGTTCTCGGTGGACGCGGGTGGATGCTACAGTTCCCTTGATGCCTCGATTAATACCGGCTCCATGATCTCCTTCGTCCGCTCTTCTTCTCCCGTGCATGCTTGCCCCAGCGGATCGAAAGTTCATTCGAGAGTGAAGCTGGACCCGGCCCAGGACACTACGGGTAAGGATGCATTTGGAAGGAAGTTGTTCATTGTTCACTATCAGCCACTACTGAAGAAGGCAATGAATCTACTACGTCGGTCACCAGTAATCATATTGCTCCTGCCCAGGACACTACTGGTAACATGAAGCTTAGCCGGATTGGTCATTCGTAGTAGAATTGCCATATCGCAAATTATCGCAATTTTGCTCCGAACAGCCAACCCCAAATCTTAGCACTAGGTCGGATGCAAACTACTGCCGCCATGATGCCGTTTATATAGTGCTCAGACGATCTAGTGTCTAAATGTAGAATTTCTTTTTTTCATAGCAAATGTGCCCAAATTGGAAACTACTGACAAGGCAAGTGAGGCGAATACGACAGCCACTATTAACTCCGCATCGAATGTTAGCACCACTGGTAATTCTATTTTTTGATAAATCCAGGAATTTTTATTATTTTCAGTCGACGACTATCAAGCGACTACCATGACCTCATCCCCATCCACGTCATCCAGTTCCTCATCCACGATCGAGAAATCGCCAGGTAGCGTTCTTCTATGCACAAAATTAATATTTTTGCAGCAACCTCGCCTTCTACTCTAACGGGCACCTACTCTCAATCAACTGATACATCTACTTCAACCACTAGCGCGAGCAGTTCATGTAATGTGCTTTCACGAATACGTTATGTATTTGTGTTTTTTCGCCACCCTTACCACTGTCGACGCTCTTCTTGGAGACACTGGGCATCATTCCAGCACCGCAACCGCTCACGTCAAAAGTGAGGACACTCGATGTTGCAATGTGTGTGGATTTCCAAATATTTTGAAATTATAGTCACTCTGACCACTGAAACCGCTCTACCCAGTGTCCATACTTCTGTTTCACGTATGCCCTCCGCACGCTCAAGCACTGCAGGCAAGCCACTCAATGATGGCCTAATTTTTAAATTTAAAAAAAACAAACAATTTAGCGGCAACTTCCTCCTCTCTTCCAATATTCAGTTCGACTCGTGAAACAGTTACTGAAACAGTTACTACCGAAACAGATACTCTCATACTCTCATTTCAAGCGCCCGAACTGGTGGGTAAAAGTTTTTTTTTGGATATTGCAGAATATATTTATGGAAACTTCCTAATTTAAGCCACTTTACCAACGTCGCCCTCACTTCCCACAGACTATTCGCTTATCGGAACACTGCAATTTAATTTAGGTAATTATAATTTAAATGCACTATGTTTTCCGTCCCACTGGCAATTTCGGACTCGCATACAACTTATATCGATCACATCTCGACTGTATCGGGCATTTACTCCACATCTGATACGGTCGCCCCTTCCATTGGCACCGCAAGTATATGCATATTTTTGGCTCTGTATCGGGTGAAAACAATGACGTCATGCAGTCTTTGATACTTCAAAGGTAGCATTACGTCATATTTTCTCATCCTTTCCGGTGACATATTGCTACACTGATATGAATGTCGTGCAGGTACTTTGCCCTCTCGGTTCGCCCACTTGACAACTATCGATGAGCAATCTAATGTCGCAACCGCTCCCTCGACTAGCACAATCGCCGAGGGTAGTTTTGCTAACTCATTTTTTAAAGTAATAGTATACTATCAGAAACATCGCATACTCGTACACGCATGATCACGCGTACGTCAGAGCCGGTGAGTGACATGTTATCGATTCAAAATTTCTTCTTTAAATGGAACTAGGTCGTATGAGAACTATGACGTCGACATATCAAAGGCGGCATGACGTCATAGTTCTCAGCCGACCTAGTGCCGAAGGCGGCATGACGTCATCGTTCTTAGCCGACCTAGTGCCGAAGGCGGCATGACGTCATAGTTCTCAGTCGACCTAGTGCCGAAGGCGGTATGACGTCATAGTTCTCAGCAGACCTAGTGCCATTAAAACCGAGCAATTGCAGGACCCTATGCTGGCAGACTATCAATGCGGGAGGAAGTACGATAAGCGCGACGACTGGAAAGTCTTGATCATCTCTCCGTGCAATATGCCTCCGAAGAAATGAAAAGAAGAAGTGTGCTGTCACAATTTCTAAATTTCATTTCAATTTCAATGTATTTATCCTCCAGGAGCAAGCAGTAGTAGGGAGAAATATTCGTTAGAGTTTGGCAGATGCCCGACACATTGGAGTCGGTGTTGTGGTTGGGGCATTGCACATTTCTCGTGACACTCACTAATGTGACTGATAAATCCGTATAGTTTCCCCAGCAGCCCTACTTCCGTGTATTATGCACGTGATGATGCAATGTTCACTTACTGTCAATCCTCTCGAATGGCATTGGTGTGCCTGATCGAAATTGCAATTCCCAGAATATCCAAACAGCGAAGATCAAGGAAATCCTCTTATCATAAATATGTAGCATAAATACAACCCAAACTAGTTTTTTGCCGAAATAAACTGTGAAATAGGTCATTTCGAAGCACTTCTTTAGTTCAGGGGCAAGCGAGAATGCCCCACAGGCCAACGGGTTGCCCATAGTAGAGCAGGTGGTCGAATATGTTGATGTCGAGAAGGCTGAAACAGAAAACCTCATTGGCTTATTTTTCTGACAACTTTTCAGACTAAAACTTACTTTTTATCGGAGCAATTCTTGCTTTCCTGCTCATTGTCGCATACAATATACGGTGCGCCTTCGAACATGCCGTTATCGTACCAGACCTGAAGAGTATTCAGTAAAGGTACACAAGGGAGATACGATCTGGAGTGCCCGACGCTCGCCAGAAAAAAAAATCGTACGAATCGGTCCACGGTGAACCGTTAAGCGGCGTTTTCTCACCTCCGTTTTATGGTGCTCGTAGTTCATGATGGGTCTCAGCGGAAGGTGGGGGACAATGTCCTATTGTGAGTGATACGGTAGGCTGTTGGAACCTCAAATTTCGTGTTGTCATCATAAGTGTTTTTTTAAACTAACCAGATCGTCGAAAGAATCGGCGAACATTTGATCACCGGTTCGGGGTTCGCCAAATGTGTAGACTTGTATCCGGGAAAGAAGAAGTTGAAAATGAAAAAAAAAAACTGGTATGCAATAAATTTATAAGCCTTCCTCACATTGCCTTGAGTACTACTGAAAACTGAAAATACGATAAAAAGTGAAATAACATAGTGAAGTAACAGTCAGTATTTCTTACTTCTCCTTGGGAACGAGACTGTCTGCAGAAATGTTAACTGCGGCAAGGGAAGCCATTGATCCTCCGAGGGAGTGACCAGTGAGCTACAAATAGCGGACTAAGCCTCATGAGATAACACACCTACGGATATGAGAGGCGAATCGCGAGAGAATCGATCACGCCGCGGCGGTAGGATTCAAGTGTGTTCGACCCGGCTATAATTTTGATTTTAAGTACTGTGAATGACGCTCTTTAAAACAGCGTCGTCAGAATTTTGATATCTGTCGTCATCTTCGAGATTCAGAAGGCCAAACTTTACTTTTCGTTACTTTTCGACAGTCAAATCGGGACCACTTAAATGATCATAACATTGTTTAAAATTGAGATAGAAGGTCGTTCTTTGTTTCAAAAGAAAGCTACCATCCTGGTCTACAATTTTAATGTTGAAGTCATCATTCCTGCTCTTCATCCTGGTGCGGGGCGGTCGGGTGCTCCAAAAATTGCTTATCTCTGGAAATCGGAAAAACTTATTGGGTTATCATGCTTAAGTTGTAGTACATATGCATGTCTAACTTATCGCCAAAAATTAGCCATATCGGATTATGAACAAAAAAAGGGACGCACTTTTGTGCAGCGACCCCAAAATGTGTTCCGGACAAGAGTATTACCGTATCTTCAATTGCCCTCATTTGGGCTCAAAATCGTTAAAAATCTTTTAAAACTACATTACAAATTGTTTCCACTCATGCTATAGCACTTTCATTGGTTTCATCGCCTGAAAATGTGAAATTTCGACTGAAGGATCCAAGGAAAGATGTAATACAGTATATCAGGAAGAAATCGAGACAGAGACCTGACCTATGGCTCGAAATGTAGAGAATGAAAAGCTAAACATTTTATATGTTGAAAGTGAGTCTCTATCTTGTCGTTGAAGCGTTCTACCGAGCCTAGAATTGGCCAGAAATAGGCTAGAATCCCCCGAGAGCGCGTGCTCTAACCGTCTGGCGCTCTCGCCCTCCCTGACCTCCCTCTCCCTCCCCTCTATTTAGCGCTCCCAGGGCGCGTTTCCCGTCGTTGTCAGCTAACTTCTAGGCTCTGTAGAACGCTTCAACGACAAGATAGAAACTCACTTTCAACAGATGAAATGTTTAGCTTTTCATTCTCTACGTTTTGAGCCATAGTTTAGGTCTCTATATCGATTTCTTCCTGATATACTGTATAACATCTTTCATTGGATCCCTCAGTCGAAATTTCACATTTTCAGGCTCCCATTTCTTCTGAGCGGTTTCGAGGGATGTATTTACATCATTTTAAACCCATACATTGCGTTTGGACCCTTGCTGCAAGTTGATCGGTACCAAAATATGGATTTTCAAATTTTCGGTCAGGTGACCATTTATGACCAATGAAAGTGCTATAGCATGAGTGGAAACAATTTGAAATGTAGTTTTAAAAGATTTTTAACGATTTTGAGCCCAAATGAGGGCAATTGAAGATACGGTAATACTCTTGTCCGGAACAAATTTTGGGGTCGCCGCACAAAAGTGCGTCCCTTTTTTTGTTCATAATCCGATATGGCTAATTTTTGGCGATAAGTTAGACATGCATATGTACTACAACTTAAGCATGATAACCCAATAAGTTTTTCCGATTTCCAGAGATACGCAATTTTTGGAGCACCCGACCGCCCCGCACCAGGATGGAATGATGACTTCAACATTAAAATTGTAGAGCAGGATGGTAGCTTTCTTTTGAAACAAAGAACGACTTTCTATCTCAATTTTAAACAATGTTATGATCATTTAAGTGGTCCCGATTTGACTGTCGAAAAATAACAGTACCACGTTTGGCCTTCTGAATCTCGAAGATGACGACAGATATCAAAATTCTGACGACGCAGTTTTAAAGAGCGTCATTCAAAGTACTTAGAACCAAAATTATAGCCGGATCGAGCAAACTTGAATCCTACCGCCGCTGCCCCCCCCCCCCTCAAATGGTCGATTCTCTCGCGATTCGCCTCATAATAGACACAAATTCACGTAAAACCCTCACCCATACGGTGTAGTTGGGATGCTTCTTAGCAAGTGCAGCGAAATCCTCGCTCAGGCCGTTATCCCAAACCTGAAAATTAATGTTGGATAATCATAAAACTTCATTCATCACTTCTTTGAACGCTCCGTAGAAGTAGGCGTTAACGTTGCCCAAATTGTCCAGGTCCACCTTCTCCTTCAATATGGTATCCAGAACTTCAGCGATGATCTGCGTCTCCATAATCGTCCCTCTGAACAACATTTGTATTTGAATCCCATTTTTAAAAATATAATTGCAAATCGATAATTACGGTAGTATTTCCATTTATACAAGCATTCATAGATGACTCCCGACAATCCCTAACTTTTAGCATTTCCCAGAGGCTGGTTAAGATGTAGCTCCTAGTTACAGGGGGTCATTGAATTTAGCATAATACTCATGTTACCAAATCACCTCATGGCTATGCCGATCACTTCTCTTTCCTCATCCACAAATGTGATTCCGGAGCAGAAGTCAATTAGGAACGGCGTGCACTGGCGAGAGACTTGCATGCTCAGCTGAAATTTAGTAAAATATAATGATATATTTCTAACGAATAATGACAATCTTGAACCTTCTCACTTAAGAAGTGGGTATCTCCACTATTTACAAATTAAACTATTCCATCAAATTTCGAACATACAAATACACTCACTTTAGCAGTGGGGATCCTCTTCTGGTCTTCTGGATGCAGTAGTGGGGCCAGTCCGAGTAGACTGCCGAAGCCAGCACAATCATGTCCGTACGGGCTAGCGAGTCGTTGAATGGTAGACGTAATGAGGGAGCTGATGTAGTGCTAACAATGCTAGAATTTGCAGCTGGCTGATGCTGCAGCTGCTGCGACGGGACACTGCTGCATACAGCTAGGGCCACCAGCAAGTACAACATCTTAAGCGATATATTGGTATGGAGATTCATAAGAATATACAAATGTCTACCAGAAAGCTATAGAAGGAAATAGTGAAGTGATGAAGGATGGTTCATACTGGTCCGCAAGTCACTTTTATAAGCCTGCTTAGGCATCGAAAAGCAAAATGCTCTATGATATTGCCTGGCAGATTACTTACGCAATGCCCTCCCCAGTGATCATCTGGTCTCCAAGACTTTTCCCTTTGGCGTGGTGTTACACGAAGTCGAGCCGAATAAATTATGGTCATGAACAGATGAGCGAATTCCACTATGTAGTCACCAATGACCAGCTGATTTCATATGCGTTTTATTTATGTATGCCTTGCCCTATCTTCTTCGTTGATATTGACATCAAGACATGGTTGACCGCTAGTCGAGCCAGATCATCGGACTATCGCATATTTTACACTCATTTGATCCCTTCCGGTGCACGTCTACCTGTTTTGTAGAGGGACCCAAAGAGCAATCGTCTCTAACTCTCCTCGTCCTAAATGCTCTCTTGACCACTCTGAGTCACGAGGGAGCGCGTGGAATGAATAATACGGGATTATTGATCAACATGTCGCAGTCGTGAATCGTATCAATTCGAGGTGCATCGTGCACCCGGTAGGGAAGAATCCGACAATAATTTAGAGACAATCGGATTATCATTTTGTAAGGTGACAAGTGTATTTTGCCAGCTTGTTAATATCATATTTGTCAGTATACTGTTATTCGATGCTTAAACAGGCCTATAAAAGGAGAGATGTACTGCTACAAATGCATCATATGTCATAATTTTCAGTTAGATATTTCAACTTTGTGAGGAATACCGTGGCCTCAAAATAGTAATAGGAGCTGGCAACAAGTTTTTCTATGAATTCAAAAGGCCGTATATTATTCAGAGGCAATACGGCTTTTGTTTATCTAAATCGTTTTTTAAAGTTAACATGTTTCTTCAATATACTGGTCTACGACCAGCTATTGTTTTCAGAAAGTGTTCTGAAATGTTCATCCGTCTGCACATCCTACTTCTTATCGTATTGGCTACAGTCACTGGAGCACCTGTGGCGACGAGCGACGATAAGACGGTATGACGAGAAGTTCATGTTTCCTAAGACCATGCCGGGATATTTCCCTTGTTAGGAAAACTTCTGGTCATAGATGAAATCACGCTCCTTAACGCGTTTTACGCCTCGGAAACGCAAAGCAATGTCATTGTTCAGTCATTGCTTAGCGTTTCCGAGGCGTCAAACGCGTTAAGGAGCGTGTTAAGGAGGAGCGTGACGCTAAGCAATGACTGAAGCAATGTTGAATTTTCAGGCGGAATTCATCGACAACTTGTGTACCGATGCAATCAAGTCGCCTCTCTCCTTCCCAGTCGGCACCATCTGTCGTGAGCTGCTTTTGTGCATTTTAGAGATTGAGCCTAAAAAACAGGAATTTGCAGAACTCTCAGCACGAATTGTGAAATGGGTCATCGAACATCTGTGAAATATTCGCAATTATGGTAATCGTCTCTTTATTATATCCCTCGAAACAATTGCCTGAATCAATATTGCGATTCAGTCTTCTCGATATCAATATTATTGACCATCTCATCTACTATGGACAAACTATGTGGGGGCGATCTGGCTTGTCCATGAGCTGATATACTACTTGGAAAGGACCTCTGTATTTTCGAATGCTAGATAGTTTCGGTTGCCCACTTTCAAGTTTCAGTAGAATATATATTTTCCAATGTGGAAATCAATGAAGAATTATCAATACAATTTCCAGCGTTAAAGCCAAAATCACAGAATGTACCGCCACTTGCCAAGACACTACGAAATACACTATGAATCGAAAATAAGAACAACAACATGAAGAATGAAGCATCACAATATATCTATGCAATTATCTACCAAAAGCATATATTATATCGCTCTCCGAGCGGGACACTAGTGTTAAAAAGTTAAGATCAATCAATTCTACAAACTTGAAATTTTCAAAGTGTGCTATATTTATCCTGCAGCGAATGTGCTCACTATGAAGTATGACAATCATCTCTTTCACGTTGACTTCCAAAGTGCCTGAAATATAAACATTGCACTATTTCCATTAGTCCTCTCGATATACACCTACAATTCAAAATGGCAAAATAATGTTTGTATTGACAATAATGAATAAAAATTTACAAATAGTCCTCCAATGAAGAAAAACATGCAAGCAAGCAGCACAATTGCCCATTTCGAAATGCGGGGCCCACCTGGCTGAGAGTGCCTTTGCACCTAAAAGTAGCTAATTGCACTAATTGTTTGAGTGGCGGTAGACAGCTCATATATCTACTGTTGCATACTAAACGATATTTGTTATCATTACTGACTTTCCATCAACATTGAAATCATTATAGTCAGTACATCCTCAATTGATAAACTAGACTAACCGTGCCACGCGATCGAACCGCGTCTTTAGGAATATCGATAAGTGGTGAATCGTCCAAATCTGAAAAAAACAGTATGATAATGAGAGTATGTGAGCATGATTAATGTTATATGCAATATAATTATAAATATGATTTTGAATTCGAAAAACAATGTTCTCACATTTGCTGTCAATCACAAACACAGCATCCGATCCTAAAATGAGGATTTGATTACATTGGAATTCAGCGAAACGAAGGGAAATGAGTGAAAATAATTGAAAGCAACGTACCGTAAGTGTCCGCTGTGCTTGCTGGAGAGGCTGAAATGAAATATTTCGTAAATCAACCTTCATTCATTTTTTGGAGCGTGTTGTGAGTAATAAAATAGGCTCACGAGGATACTGTGCATGCGGATTGAATGCGGGTATCGGAGTTAATGGCATCTGAAAAAGTGGTATTGAATTATCAACATTTAAACGTGAACTGGCATGAGGAGCAGGTTGTACGAAGTAGTTGGGCGTGTTTGGAAAATACGTGTACTGAGTGACTTCACATCGCCATGGCGTCTGCATATTCTGAAAATGGCGCATTAACCATAATTTTGGGCGGAATATAATGGAAACCAACATTTGGAGGAATATGAAGGAAGTTGTGGGTGTGCATGTCGGTGGGATACACATATCGTGGCATTTCGCTTCTATACGGGTCGATTATCGTATCTTCTAGTTCGATCGATGATTGCGATCCGAAGTCATAGTGGTGTGATGAGGCACCTGAATTTCTCACATTTTTTGGCTTTTTATTTTTAGTAATACACATACTTTCCAAGATTTAGAAATGAGACTTCGTTTTCAAAATTCAGTGTGTATGGGGAATTTTGAAGCAAACAAGTTATACCTGTCTGGCTCGTTCCTTCATCACTACTCGAGCTGGCGTATCGATCTCGCATTTTGATTGCTCCTTATTTTTTCTCGAATATTATAATGTATTCCAGCCGCATTGATGATAAGAATTAGATGATTCGCGATCAAATACTACTAGCAATCGTCTGAATCTCTTCAGTTTGCATGCTAGCTCTTCTCTCTGACCGGCGAGAGAAACTGAAGAGAATCAGACGATTGCTCAATCCTACTGCTCAATAATGCTCTATGGTGACGCAAGGAAGATACTCGGAAAACCACTGTAACATAAGAAAGGAAATAGACATTATAGTATGCAACTCAACACGGGATAAGGAGTGTTTCAAATCCAGAGTAAACTTCAAAAAACGCAGTGAAATCTGGCTGATTAACTCCCGGAAACGATGATTGCTCATCAGGATACTAGGCTGGATGATCACCGTCGGATGGTGGCAAAACGCATAATTATGAATGATTTCCACAGTATTTGACAGTAAAGAAAGTATTCCATTTTTGGCAATAATCCTTCTATGATCATCCGATTTAGTACACTAGTCAACGGAAAGTACAAAGATACGTTGTTGTCTGGACACCACCACCCCCTTTTTGCTCCAAACATTTCTTTTCGCTCCCCCTCTGATAGGTTATGAAGAAGGGTCCCATAAGAGAATCCTAGAAATGACTGGGTAATCGAGGAAGAGGGGTGACCAGAAACACAAGACTGAACAGGCGTAAACAGGCGCCCAAGGAATGTGCAAAATCATGATACTGGAAATACGCGTGCCCCACCTTCACTCTTATCATCATTACTTTAACGCCCTCGCCCTGATATGAATCACTGCTAAATCATAAAATGCATTTGAGGGAGAATTCATGGACTGAATGTTATCATAACGCTGAATACTGCCAAAGAAGGAATCAGAATCAGAATTTATTAGAAGTACTTTTCTTGGCTTTAGGCTTAGGCCGAATCTGATTCTGGTCAATGAAGGAGGCCCTGCCAACATTATTGCAAATTCACAATTGTTGATGGGATAGCTTGACTTCAAAGCGGAGACTTTGAAGCGGAGCGGAGCGGGACTTCAGAGACTTCAGAAGTAATTTAGTTTGTTTAGGCTTAGGCTTACTCTAAGGCTTTAAACAATCCAAACACGCAATGGAAATATATATTATACAGAATCGTTTCATGCGTTTTCGCATTATAAATGTTGCCGCGCAGCTCATAAAAAATAATCATTGAAATATTCGAGTCGCCTTGCAAGGTGTGCCTGAAATTCGCAAAACCCTTATCAGACTCTAGGGCGTGGCAACGTTACATGGCGAGAAATGCTAATAGATAAGGGCAAATTTAGACACGCTGGAAACGTACGTCATCGTACACGAATGAGACTGACGTGAGACTTTGGAATTTCATCATTTCCGATTCCTCCCCCACTCTGAGGCATTAACAGAACAACATAATAAAGCAATCAGAAAGGAGTTGAAAATGGCAGGGGAAAGTCTCGATGACATGGGACGCAAACCAACCAAGATCCGAGACAGTTATGATTTTTTAACAAAAATGTGTTTCTATGATCAAATGAACGATTTTGGTGCAACATCCTCATTTTTCGCAAGAGGTCGCAAAAGTGAAAAATGAACAAGTACCATCAAAATAGTTTATTTAATCATAGAAACACCTTGGTGAACAAACATCACCCCATTTAGTGGTGCAAACGTCAGAAACCAATGCCACACATTTCAACTTTGCAGCAACCTGCTGCAGCTGCAAAGCATGGTAAAAATCTGAAACTTCAGTTTTAGCCTAATCTAAATATGCACTTAATGGAAACATTAGAAGAAAGATTTTCGAAAATTCGAATGTCAACTGAAAACATCGATTTGTCCCGATTTTCTCATGAGAGGCTTGATATCCACAGTAGATGGGAAATTGGTAGCCGTGACTATGTATTTAGGCCCGAAGAAGAGATTGCACCCTCGTGACTGAACTAGCTTATCCTATACACTGGCCTATCAGTGCGCTCCCCGCACCAATGAATCTATACGGAATACCTTTACATCTTTCCTTTAGGGTGTGCCGGCGTTACATCTTTAATGACGTCCAGCGATAAGCGCGAATTTTGACACAGGAAAAGCACGCCACCTTCGGTCCTTGATCGTGCGAGAATAGGCTCCAGAAACGTTTCAAAATGAATCATTCTTTCGAAAGTTTGAGTCACTCGAGCTTTACTACACGTTATTCGAAGCCTCTGTCATCGTTGGACTGCTTCACTGATTGTGAATCAACACGTAAACCATTGAATCTTCAGGTCAATTTAATTGTGGTCCTTTTTTGCAGAATACCATTGACAAATGCATGTGAGCATCGTCTTCAGCTTTCCCTACTATGCGGAGTTTCAGAACATATAATTTCATGAACATCCAAATACAATCATTTCTGTTATTATCAAATACTTGGTATTGATGCTTTGATATTGTTGCACATTTCACAAACGGCCATGGTGAAGGTAGAGAATGAATTTACCGAACAATTTGCTTATCAATTTAAAGTTACAATTAATATATTCCAATTCCTTGATGATAATATGCAATATTTTGACAACACAAGCTCGGAGGAGGAGGTTGAAAAGAGCCATTCGTGTGCGGATCACTTTGGTATCGGCAGCCAAGTCTGCATTAGAATTGATTACCAGGAATGTTTTTTTCGCGAAAATTTGCATTCTTTGACTAATAACTGCGATTTAAAGGAGGAGTAAACTCAAAATTCAATTTTTGAAGCTATCATATGCACTGCCTAGAGTTCCACAACGATAAGAAGCTCCGACATTTTCACATTGATATCTAAATTCCGAACAGAGTTATAGCTAGTTGGCTGGGAGCCAGATCAGGGAAAGCTCAGGGAAGGGGTCGAGATAGCACGCGACTTGAAGAGAGTGTGTCCCTAGATGAAACATATTCCAACCGGGCGTGCGTTTCATTTACTCCTCCTTTAACACGATTTAAGCGATTTAGGCTTCCTCTGCGCACAAGGGTTCTCTGAAAAATAAACTAACCAATATTGTGCCCACGATCAATCTCACGCAAACACTCATTAAAGGGACCTGGCAGAGATTGGACATTTGAACTTATTGTGTATAACTCGTTATTTCAAAATTGATATTATAATACAAAAAAAATAGAAAAAATTTCTGTTCGCGTAATTTAAAAAATAAAATGGCTATGCGAAAATATTGGTGGGAATTTAGGGTGAGTACGGTAACGGGTGCTTTGTTTCCCATGATTCACTATTTACCGGTTGTGTCCTGAGTTGACGGCTCCTAGTTGCCACAACTCCAACTTGAAGATTTCCCTATTTTGCGTTTTTAATTTGATCATCCGCTGTTTCCAACATGCTGAATATGTGCGTTAGTGTCGCTACAAGCCAAATTCGTGAAATTTATGCTTGGGCGACATACGGAGCGCGAGTTACGCGTGTTTCGGCTCGCGTAACTTGTGCCTTGCGCTCTGTCCTCCACCCATGCGGTTCGACGCGCGTAATTCGCTCTATATTTTTAATATTTGTCGTATAAAAACGATTGCGTTCGATTCTAAATCGATTTACACAGGCCGTCACGACGATGGACTCGATTAGAAGAGGAGAAGAACGACGAGGGAGCCGCATCCTTACCATGCTAAATGGCCTCAACGGAACGTCAGCAGTCGTTTCTCCCGTCACCTTCTCGCCCAAGAGGCTTTCCACCACTCTGACCATCTCTGTGAGTAACGCCTTCATTTCGTAATCAGTTCTGCCTGTTCAAATTGATCGATTTACATAGTGCGACGTGTTTTTTTGCTAAAAAAATAGGCGCAGTTTATGTTTGTTTATGTGCGTCTTATGATACGATCCTGTTGTACTTGTTAGAAATTACGTTTTTGTTTCAGATTATAAATTACGTATTCGTAATCCCGGAGTGGAACCCCATCAAACTGCGTGGAACTTCGACATTTTCGTCGACTTGAAGCAGCAAACAAATCAAAATGGCCGATCTTGATTCGTTCTTTGCTAAGAAGAAGGACAACAAGAAGAAGGTTAGTTGTATTTATGTTACATATCCCATTATTTAGAAAGTGGTTAATATTATATTTTTATTTAATTGTTTTATTAAAGTGATCTTTGCATTTGCAGTCCGTCGTAAAGGTCGATGATGTCGGAAGTCTCCTTGAGCGCAAGGCGAAGAAGCAGGTTTGTGTAGTTTCGATTGCATTTATATTGTGATTTTAGTGGGAACAATCAACTTGTTGTATAGGAACCATCGTAATAGCTAATTTACCTTATTAGATTATTCCTATACACAATTAACTCACTTGTCGATTACGACATTTCCCATTACTGTAAGTCCTCCCTCTCAAACTGCTGTATTACGTGTCAATACGCTTCGGCCTCGCTCTCTCTCCCTCTCTTTCCCGCGCACTCTCTTTCTCTGCACTCTCTTCCCAAGTGCGCTCTCTCGCCCCACTCTTCCCTCACTCCATCCATTCATTCTATCCTTTAGCCCGTTCACCGGCTAGCGGTCCGGTCTCTCCTCTTGTCTATTTTCTGATATTTATTTTGTGGTGACAAACTCTGCGTTTACGCACGTCCTCTCCCAACTACAAGGGACAAGGACACAACACAACTGATACTTGTATTTCATCACAATTAATCAACTTGTTCAGGAAGAGAGAGAACGTGAAGAAGCCGAGGATCTCAAGAACGGAGATGACGACGGATCGCAGGAGGAGAGCGAGTGGCTCGATTATGAGGCCAACACCAACAACAGGTTTGCAATGCGTTGTAGTAGCTTTTCTTACCTACTGAGTGGCGTCAGCGCGGAGTGCGCATCAGAGCCACAAGTTGGTTTCAATTATTAACATTTCAATGGTTTATGCTTGTCTTTGCAGAGTCGACGGACTGCGCATTAAGGACATGGGTCTCGAAGACACCGAGGAAGAGACCCCCGAAGCTGTCGAGGAAGAGAAGGATGTCGTGAAGGGGGTCACGAAGACCTGGAGA
Source organism: Pristionchus mayeri (assembly GCA_036245805.1). NCBI lineage: Eukaryota > Metazoa > Nematoda > Chromadorea > Rhabditida > Neodiplogasteridae > Pristionchus > Pristionchus mayeri. The sequence continues at coordinate 38,452,947 of BTRK01000002.1, read as the reverse complement.
ACCATCCAGGCGAGTCAACTCAATTCGTTATTTTTTATACATTGTTCATCTGATTTATTCAATAGGCGTACTTAAGATTCACTTAAATTAAATTAAATTTGAACTTTTCAGAAGAGCGAGACTGCTCCGGAGCTGATCCCGACCGCGTCCGAGTTTGCAGCCAACAAGCCCTCGCGCTACGTCGCTCCCAGCATGCGTGACGCGAATGCCGGCGGAAAGATCGATCTCAGCAACCAGGTCGGGTCGATGATACCCCCACACTCTTGACACCTCCGAAAAAGCTGCTCCAGATTAGCCTTATCAACTAGAAAATATTTGGAGCGAACGGGCGACTCCGTGTCAATCTCTTCCTCCTCTTCCGAATCGGTTGTTGACTGAGAGCATTGAGAGGGGCGGAAAGATGGATCCTCCAATATTACATTGACCTAATTTCGATCCTAGAGCTAACCGATTTGCCCAGAGTAGGCACACTGGAGATGGTCGAGTCAATTTTCTCTGGTTGAAGACTACTCTTTGCAGATTCCTGTGAGGCGACCTGGAGCTGGGAGAGGGAAAGAGGAGCAGAGAAGAGAGGCTGGAAGGAGAAGGTTGAGATTTATTTAATTGTATGTTTTACATATTGTCACTTATTGTTTATTGTAAATATTGCCATAGTTATTTTTATTGTAAATAATATATAACCTAGCTATTTTGAATTATTGAAAAGGGCGGGCAAACGGTAGGGTTGCAAAAAAAGAAAACGACAATTTCGCATCCATCCCTCTTAAAAGTGTGCTGTGCGAGAGGTCAACAGCTACGTGTATTTGCGTCCCTTCCTCACTCCTTCCTTTTGAAAGAAACCATTCCTTGTTCAGAAAGCGAGATCTCGATTTAGATCACTCTCCCCGCAGGTCAACAGACCCTCTTCCCATCTCCTCTTCTCCCCTTGCTCTCTCCCTGCCCGACTTGCTCCCCCGTGGATCAGCGTATGATAAGAGATTTGTGATATCCCCATATTTACAACCTATGTTTAGGGATGGGACATGGTCCCAAACTAATACAAATGAGGTGTATGTTCAAATAGACAAAAAGTACCGTACTCTCTCAATACCACAGTACCCAAGATATTGGTTTTTGCATTTGTTTAGAAACATGTTTGGTACAAGAAACATGATCTGACACGTGGAACTGGGTTACGGTAGTATCGAGTGGGTTTGTATTATTTGTATTAGTTTGGGACCATGTCCCATCCCTAAACATAGGTTGTAAGTATGGGGATATCACAAATCTCTTATCATACGCTGATCCACGGGGGAGCAAGTCGGGCAGGGAGAGAGCAAGGGGAGAAGAGGAGATGGGAAGAGGGTCTGTTGACTTGCGGAGAGAGTGATCTAAATCGAGATCTCGCTTTCTGAACGTTCCCACTGGCAGTTTGGCCTTGCAAGCGCGAGAGTAAGGATGACAGGAGGGGAGAGAGGCCATGGGTGCGCGAAGCTCGATATCAATCTCGTTTGTCCAACCCTAGTTGTGAGTTAAATTCAAGCTCATCTTTGTTGGGAAACAGTGCAGCCAAATCGAGAGTACTATACCCTAAGGTTGTATGCTCTAAATTTCTTAAACTATCACATCCTCTTTCCTTCTATCTCCCATCTTTCCCTCACTTTCGAGCGGACGGGATCAACCTGCCGAGGGGTGCGGGAACTTCGTGGTCCCATCCGTGCAAGGGATTTCATTCACCCGTTCCTTGATCTACCCGAGTCTATCGTTGAATCCCGATCCCAAGAGGGAGAAAGAAAGGAAGGGACATAACTATTAGAGACTCGAGTAGATCAAGGAATGGGTCAATCGTTTCTTTCAAAAGGAAGGAGTGAGGAAGGGACGCAAATACACGTAGCTGTTGACCTCTCGCACAGCACACTTTTAAGAGGGATGGAAAGAGCTACCAGAGGATGCGACATTGTCGTTTTCGTTTTTGCAACCCTACCGTTCCCAATCGTTACTACAGTAGCCCATTAGCTCCTAAACAAGGCCATTGGGTCAAATTCAGTTGGCTGGATTACACATTTCTTAAAAACCCGAGGAAATGTGTTTTTTAGTTCATGGGTTACAGTAGTAACGATTGGTTATGGTACTCCCGAGTTGCAAGAGTACTTCTTAAAGAGCTGTGATCTGTTGCGTTTTTGTCCGCCTCAATGAGTACATATATTTATTGTGTTGTAAATGTTTAAAACTATCTAAACTATAGTTTAATGATCCTACACACGTATAGATTTGTGCAGATTTGAAACATATTCAAACTAGTGATGCCATAGATGTTTCGCTTGCTAATTTTTGTGTGCATATTGTTGCTAAATATTCTTCTGATATATATAAATGATTACTAATTAATAACTGAATAAATATATCTTCTAAAAAATATAATTGTTGTCCTAATCACCTGATTCTCGTCGAGTAACGGGTCGTTCTCGTTCTGTGAGTGAACATCACTACCCCCCATGTCCATATCAACAGCATCATCCCGACATATTTATATTCAGATATGTCAAAGAGTACATTACTGTGTCCTTTAGTAAGGAATTATAACTAGTGTCGATGATAATCTCTCAATTGTTAAACTAGTGTCGATGATAATCTCTCAAGTGTTCTTACGTGCATGTTCGTCCCTTCGACTGTCCCATCTCCCTCGCCACCCTCGAATCGATCAACCACCGCATCTTCAGGCCCCGTTACGCGCCGTTGCTTCTATGAGGGTATTGTGCGCGGCAGCCGCTAGTATTCTAATACCTGTATGCTCTCATCAACTGGTCCATCGCCTAATCGTCTTTCTAGAGGAGCCTTTGAACAAAACGTATTACTTTTTTCAGCACATTGAATAAATGTGGGTACCTGGAGTGGCAATCCATCGAGGCCAAAGTGCTTGTCGCACTAAAGAATATCCTCTTTTGCCGCTACTCTAGTGCGAAATCTTTCCAATTCCCGTTTAGCCACCTCTTCGTCCAAACCAAGCGATTTCACCCACAGGTGCTGGTGAACGCGCTTCGAGTTTCCGGGGAAATTGAACAGAATCGTCGCGCTCTGTCCACAACGAGCGCACTTTCGCTTACGCATCGTACTTCTAGGAAGGATTTGAATGCAAATAACGCGAAAAAAATGTACTAGTCAAGTAACGTGATTCAATGTTAAGGCTTGCACAACGAGTAAGACGGGAAAATGCCAGTCAATTTAGGTCCAAGCGCTGCCACTACACTATACTAATGCGATAATATAAAACAACAATAAAAATATTCACTTAAATTAAGTAAAAACAAACGAAAACGAAAATGCGAACGGATTTCTCGCCGATCGATTCAGTTGGCTAATTGCCAGGGGAGGTTTACTAAATTCCCGGCTCAAGTCAGAGCCGGCTCCCTAAAACCCCACCACCAATCGACAACTATTTTCTATTTTATTATATTTATTTTATAAATAATATTACATTATATATTTTTTTATTTGGCAATTCGTTTAGTGATAATGATTGCTATAAAATAAGTATTAGTGTTCAATCAATGTGACATCCCTTTAAGAGAAGCCATTTGCATGAACAACAATGTTGGGCGCACTTTTTCATCTGAAAGCATCGATTCTATTTAAAAATTAAGCATATATATCATTGAACTTGCCGTAGAGTTTGGACGACTGATTGGAATTTTTGATGCGGGAACTTGAGGCTCGGGAAGATCAAAAATTGGAATTTATTATTCGGCTGTAACCCTTTGAGAAAAGAGAAAGATACGAAAAGTGAAGAATGTAATGTAATAAAATGTTATTTCGAAATGTAAGAAACCATGACTAAACATTGTACAACCTTTTCAACCTTTTCAACCAATCTATGTTGTGCAAGCTAGGCAATTATCAAAAATTCAAATAATAAATGAGGATAAACGTACTAGAGTTTTTCGAAGGAGATGCGAAGGTCAATGGCAAGGGAGGTGCAGACATCAGGAAGGATTAAACCTATGCAGAGATCGCTCGAAATCTTCAACATTATAGATGGTACTCAGCGAGTGCTCTACTCATTTCGCATAGTCTCTCGCTCTGTCCGACTGGCGAGAGAACACTAGGGTTCTATTATTGGAAAATTTTTGTATCATTTTCAGATATGTTTCATGCGCGCCATATAGGTCATATGTATAGTGATAAATGGAATGACGACATGATTCAACATGCCCTGAAGTGTGAATAAATTTATTTGATTTGATTTGATTTTTATAGTGCACGTGAAGCATATCTCAAAATGATGCAAAGATTTTCCAAGAGAACCCTAGAGAACACACAAAAAGACTAAGGATATTGCCGATTTGGCAACACTGATCAACACATAAACAATAATGCCGACATAACGTGAATATCTTGCAAAAAAAAGAGGAAGCGTTTATTCCGCACCTTCTTTTTTTGCTTTCTCTATACCTCTCATGTGAGACGTTCATCAACAAACAAGCAGTCACTCCCCCGTACGGTTTCCTGAACACAAATAACGGTCAGTGTGGACAATAGATGATTGCAAACAGTAAACGAAAAACGACGGAGTTATGGAATGTACGTCGTGGGGCCAATGCGAATTTGAAGACCTCCAGTGAGTTTTTAAGAATAATACATGGAATTTCACAAAACTTGTTCGCATTCGTTTCCATACTGCAGTTCTCATGAATTAGTATTGAATCTGAAATTGTTTTGGTTATATCTAGTTATATCTACAAATTACTGTGTTGTTTATTAATGATTCATGAAATTGTGTTTAGTCTTAGGATGTTTTGTTTTTCATGAAATTATGTTTAGTCTTAGGATGTCATTGTTTGCTTGTCATTAGTAATTTATAGTAGTAAATATTATGCTTGTCGATGATAAAATAATTGTTGAAAAGGCCTAGTTAATATGATAAAGAAATACGCATATTTATATTTCCCGTTGTCACGTAATACGAAAACAACACGTAGGAGAAGGGAGGCGACGAATTACGTCCTTAGCGTTATTGAAACTCATTTCACTTTCGTTCTCTTTGCTCAAAATGCGCGGCGCAGAGCGCAGAAATGCATCGGAAAAAAATCGGAGCTCAGTCAAAGCTAGTTATAATACCATACATAGGCATCGAAAAATGATCCCCATTTTGAGCTGCACATGCCTGTATTGTTCGCTTTGTTCCCCCGAACCTTATATTCGAAAACCAAAAAATTACCCACTTAAAATATTAAGAACCTGCCTAATTCGTAAGCATCGTATTCATAGTGTAATTATGTACCTCCTGTACAAATTTGAAGTCATTTCAATAATCGGCTCACGATATGACCGGAAAAGTAGGTTGATATGACCGGAAAAGTAGGTAGTGCCTACATGCAGCCTGACTCAACCGATCGAGATGGTGCAAAATGAAGTAGCCCATCGTGATCAGCACCCTTGAGAACCTGTTTTCCCAAATTTTCGAAAATTTGATGTGCAATGTATTTTCCGATTCATAGGCAACCGGCCTCATAGAATTTTTTTTTTGTAAAATTATATTTTAATTTTGTAAAAGCAGGCACTGGGATCATGCAAGAATGATCAACAGAAGAGAGATGATATGAGTGTGAAACATATCTGCACTGAAAGCACTGAAAGTCATAGTCGATAAAGAGATCGAGATGGACACATGAACTCTTCCCGTAAGCGAGATTAGTGCTAAGAAACTCTAATAATTTTGACATTATTCTTCAAGTAAATAATTGTAAGAATGGAAATCATGAGGTAAAGCAATGCTTCTTCAAAAGATCACATCGCAATCTTCAAAGATTGCTAAGATCAACTACTGAAAGAAAAGAGAGGATCGGAAACGAGTTATTCTCACCCCCCCCCCTCTCTTCACAGTGAGTAACTCTATTTCCATAAAGTGCACCACTGTGTTCCCTCTCCATCCCTCTACTCCTCCCTCTACACCTCCCGACGGCCTAGTGAGGTGGAACAACTCTCCCTCTCGCCCTCTCCAAATCGTGATGGATCGGAATCAGCGAGAGGTCAGATCACTGCTAAATCTCTTTTATATTCGCATTCAAATCTGGCCCGATTTCGTCGTTCTTTCGCCCCACGCATACCTGTTTTCGTGGACTATCGACTTTCGCTGCTTTGTTGCTTTCATTTTCGTTGACTATTAGTCAATATCCCTTTGCAATCACTCTTCGCGCAGTTGACAACTAGCGCACATTCTGCAAGTTGAAAGGAGGAAAGTTGTCCTTCCCGACCTATTCATTCTCTCCAGCGCTCTCTGTGTCTCACTGTGTTCCCTCTCCCTCTTCCTGATCTCGATTTGGGTACTTTTATTTATTTCAGGATTCGTTTCGGGCTCATGAGCTCATGAAATCTCCTCGAAAGCAATACAACCTTGCCCAAAAAGGGAATCTCGAACTTGCGTTTTACTCGACATGAGTCACAACCAACATGCAGTAGAATCATGACAGGAGGCGTCATCTGTTTTGATACCCCGCTACACCTCTCCCTCTCTCACTGATATTAGGGATTATTCAAATTGCTCCGAATTTGCGCGCGATCAACCACCTCTTTTCCCATTCGTGTAAAATGGTGGCTAATTGGATGGGTGGGAGAGGGGTCCCTGGACACTCTCTTGCCCGCTCTATTTTTGGCCGGGTAATTCTCACCCCGTTCGTCATAGGGATTAGTGATGACAAATCGGCGCGCGCTCTCCTCGTTTTACACGCTCTCTCGCTCTGTCCGACCGGCGAGAGAGCGTGTAAAACGAGGAGAGCGCGCGCCGATTTGGCATCAGTAATAGGGATGGATTTGTAAGCAATTTCTCTCTTCGTTTTTCTTCGTTCCTCCAGTAATTCAGACAGATTAGAAAGGACACTAGATTGGATGAGAACTATGACGTAATGCTACCTTTGACACATGACGTCACCGTTGTCATCCGACCCAGTACCGTGAGAGCGTACGCAGAATGAAGAGAATTCTTGCGATAGCATCTCTAATTTTTCTCCGCGTCATACCCTCATTTGTTCGGCTTCTCTTTCGATTCTCTTCTGATAACACACAAGCACTCCCTACAACCTTCAAAACATTTAATTTCCCTCCATCGATTTGCTCCAAATTCGCTGTGTTCCAACCCCTTTTCCTTCCAGTTTTCGCAATGTTTGCGCAGTGATGTCGAGGCGTTCTTCAATGAGCAATTTCCGTCGGGCTATCATTCATTACCCGCTCGGCTTCCTGGGTCGGGTGGCGCGAACCGGTTACCGTCGATTGGACGAGCGAACAATGGTTGCTCGTTCAGTGTATTGGAGAGAGAGAGACAGAGAGAGAGCAGCGAGTGACGCGAGAGAAAGAATGGGAGTAAGGGGGAAAAGTGGAAGGTTGAGAAGGGAGGGGGCGCTCCAAAAAGAGTGAAAGGATACATGAAGGGAGTGGCGAGGGAGGCGAGAGGGTGAAGAGACGGGGCAGAGAAATAGAGTAACGCCAAGCGAAATTTCGATCGCTGACTCACACCGCGGCTATTTTCCTTCTGTTCCCGCGAACTTTTCGTTATTGCATTCTTCGGAGCTGTGATTGTTTCAAAAGAGCGGAAATTGGATGAAACGCGCGATTTCTAAGGCTCCTATCTCCTTGTTTTTGTTCGAAATTTGACCCTGAAAGAGGAAATAGTCGAGTAGGCTCGCAAACGCGTCGATTTTATGCGATCGTGAAACTTATTTATGAGCTTGCCATTTGGGAACTTTTAGCCGTCTGCATTTCCAATTTGATTGTCATTGTTTGTTGGACTGTTCTCTTCTTCGCACAACTATCGAAATGATTCGCACACTCGATTATTTATGCAATAGCATATTTCGAAGCGTCTATGCGCGTGCAACAATAACATTTCTCATTGCTTGATATTATCATTTTTTCCTGATTTTGCATGCTCTGACATCTATTATAAAATGGTCTCCGTGTATTGTTGATGAGAAGCAGCTTCGTTTTGAGCAGTTAGTCTCGACGAACAGTTATTGTTTTGGATCTCAATCTCCTATATTTTACGTAATCATGAAGCGTATTTGCGTGCACAGTTGGCGGCTTCCGTCGGGCTCATATTGACGCGCTTGTACCAGAATTTTTAGCGAGTCAAAATTTCCAGCAAAAAATTATGCTTCCAATTATCTAAAGACGCATGGTTTATCAAGTTTTTGTTTTTCACCTTGATCGCCAAACATAATTGTGTCGGTTCGCAATCTCAACTATTTTTCGGAATCTTGAAGTGTATTTATTTGCACACCTGGCAATTTGCACCGGAAAGATTCAGCAGCGGGTTTCGCAATGTTTTGCCCCCACTTTCCCTATAATATTTTAAGTGCTTCCAGCGGTTGGCAGTGCCTAGTCCTAATTAGTTTCTCTTTTTTCCTATATCGTTTCTCTTCCCGGGTGCATGGATCATAGATCATCGCTTCCTCTTCTCGTTAGTGTGGCGAAACTCGGGCTGCGCGTTCCTCATATCTCATCAGGCAGGCAGAGCGAGAGAGTACGCCAACGTGCAGTCCCTCCTTCTCACATTACATGCACGCAGGCTTTCTGTTGTGAGTACATTTGTGGTGCAATCATCTCACTCTCTTCATTCCACTACCGCGAGTCGATCAGAGGGCAGTAGGTCGGATGTGAACTATGACGTCATGCCGCCCTTGATATATTTATCTCTTCACTCGACACTATACTTTTAAAAGGAACTAATGAAATAGCACATTTGAATGGAAATGCCTCTCTTCATTTTTTTGTCTCTTCATTTTGTACACGATTTTCATTTCGGAGCGACCATTACTAAACAAGTGCACTAGTTCCTTTTGAAAGTCTGCTCTACACTACCGCACGTTGGCCTGTATTGATGAGAAAGTGCACGGAATGAAAAGAGCTAGGATCCGTGAGGCAACATCAGATAACAGCCCTGGCTCATGGGTCCTCGATCACTCATCATCATCATTTTTATCCAGGTCGAAAAAGAAAACAATGGGGGTCATACAAAAAAGAACAAAGAACAGAAAGGAATACAATTCATCTTCATTATCCTCAAGTAGACGTCGCATTGTAGTCGATTTCTCTCCACGCTAGGCGGGGTCTGGATGAGCTGTTCGCTCTCGCCACAAATCACGATTGAGGGTGTGCCGTTCAGTTAACCCTTTAATTGCAAAATCCTGCCGGATGCATCTCATCCAAGTCATCTTCGGCCTTCCCACTGGCCGTCTTCCTGGCAGTTGGTACAATTGGACCTTTCTACATGGATGATCTGGATCCCGTCTCTTAATGTGTCCATACCATCTCAATCGCTTCTCTCTCACTTTCTCTACTATTGGTGCGATTCCGAGCATTTCTCTTACTCTTTCATTCCTTAGCCGGTCTCTCATTCTAACTCGACAAATCCATCGTGCCATCCTCATTTCGGCCACACTCAATCGTTCCTCTAATGCCACCGGTAATGCCCAATTTTCACTGCCGTACATCATTGCTGGACGGATAACTGATCTGTACATCTTTCCTTTCAATCTCATGCGAACTCTCTTATCGTGCAATATACCAGCACAAGCATTGAATTTCGCCCAACCACACCGTATTCGATTACTCACGTCTCTTTCCCCTCCACCATTTTCATCTATCATCTAACCTAGGTACCGGAATTCGTTCACTTTCTGAATCGGTTCTCCATTCACATCTTTCATGACTCCACTGCCTCCACCAATCATCATAAATTCCGTTTTTCTCGTAATCAAAGTGAGCCCTCCTGCTTGCAACCGCCTCTGAATTTCATGCACTTTCCTCTCCAGAGTGGCAATATCCGCATCAACGAGACACAAGTCGTCAGCGTATGCCAAACACTTCGGTGCAGTCTCCATGCAATTTCCCAACACCGACTCGAGAATGACAATGAACAACAAGGGGCTCAGAGCGCTCCCTTGATGGACTCCCACTCTGATGGTAATATCTCGTGTTGGACCGAATGGCGTTTGCGGTCGCGTCCTCATACATCTCCTGTATCAACTTGATATACAACTCCGGCTCCCTTTTATCTCTCAAGCTTCTCCATATTTGCCTCCGCGGTGTTCTATCATACGCTTTCTCCAAATCGACAAACACAGCAGCTAATCCTTGCTGAAACTCAATATGTCTCTCTACGAGTTGACTCAAGTGGAACACTGGTTCAGAGGTGGACGACCCGCTCACGAATCCAAACTGAGAAGGATTGAGATCCATAATTCCCCTCAATCGCCTATCGATGCACCTTTTAAGGATCTTCATAGAATGAGATATCAACTTGATTCAGCGATAGTTCCCGCACTCTCTGACATCTCCCTTCCCTTTGAATAGTGTGACAATTTCACTCCGTCGCCATTCCTCCGGCATCTTCATCTCACTCAACATTCGATTGAACAATCTCATCAGCCACCAAACTCCGGCCTCTCCAGCTGTCTTCCATAAATCCACCGGTATCTTGTCTGGTCCATATCCTTTCCTCCATGGACATTTATTAATGGCCCATCTCACTTCTTCGAGTGACCATTCAAGTATCGGCTGCTCAACAATTTCTCCTTCATCAAGTCTTGTCTGGGCCTTTTCAACATTCAGCAACTCATCGAAATATTGTCTCCATCGTTCTTTCACTTCTTTCTCCGTTCTCAGCACCGATCCATCTCTATCATACACCAGTTTAACCTCCTTCAAATCCTTCTTCTGTCTATCTCTGTACTTCGCCAGACGGTAAATGGCTTGTTCCCCTTCAGGTCTATCCAGCATTTCATACAACTCCTCGTATGCCTTCATCTTTGCTTCGTGGATTGCCCGTCGGCATACCAATTTCTTCATCACATACTTCTTCTTACTTTATACACTCTTCCTTCTGAACCACTTCTTGAATGCGTCTCTCTTCTCTTTAGTTGCCACTCGCGCATTTTCATCTTTCCAGAACCACGACTCTTGGTTCGCTCTCCTTATCCCTTTTGTGGAACCAAGGATTCTCTCTGCGCATTTCAGAACACTTCGTCTCTCCCCATACTTCGTCTCTCCCCATACTTCATCAATGCTCATCTCGTGATTCATCGGGTCAAGTCCCAGTGCTCCCGTGACAATAATCTCTCTTTCCAGCTGATCTCTGATCTCTCTATCTTTCAGCTTCCACCATTTCAGCTTCCGTTCCATTTGAGTCATTCCTCCCTTCACCTTCTCCACCTTTCCTCTCAAACGCACATCACATATCACCGGTTTGTGCTGGGGCCCCGTGTCTTCAGAAGGGATCACCTTTATATCTCTCACTCATCTATCTTCCTTCCTCATTAAAACAAAGTCGATCTGCGTTTTCGTACCACCTGAGTAGTAGGTTGCCAAATGACTCTCACGCTTTTCGAACATTGTATTCAATACAGCTAGATGATGTTGCTGTGCGAAGTCCAGTAATCTGATTCCATCCACATTCTATCTTCCAAATCCCTTTTCTCCGTGGACACTGTAGTCACCGAATATCTCAGGAGTTCTACCCACATGACCGTTCCAATCACCTCCTAGCACTACCGTATCTTCGGGCTTCAATGCATCCAATAAATCACCAGCTTTGGCATAGAACTCCTCCTTCAAACGCTTATCTAATCCAGTCTGGGGCGCGTATGCTGATATTATGCAGATGCTTTCTCCCTCAATATCCAGCATCACCTTCAGCAATCTCTCATTCACCCGTTCCACTTCCACCAGATACTTGGACATTTGTGGGGAGAGCACTACGGCCACACCGTTTTTCAATCCATCTCCTCCACTGCACAAAATCTGATATCCGTTCGCCCATCGGCTCACATCTCCTCTCCATCTAATCTCTTGCAAACATAACACGTCCATTCTCCTTCTCATCATCATGTCAATAACCTCCATCAACCTTCCAGAAAGAGTTCCAATATTTAACGTGCCAATTCGAGTGCATTCTTCTTTCAATAATCTCATTATCTCAGACACAGACAAAGTGCAGACAATTGTCTCTATTCGATCTCTGATCCCCTTTGTCACTCTCGGACAATGGGCAATTTGCTTGTCTTGGTGCGTGCCTTTCAATCGAATGAGCTATGCAAATCGCGCCGACTTGTCCCGTCTCTTATATCTTATCTTTGATCTTCGATCTTTGGTCTGGTCTTTCAACTCTGGTCTCTCCACTCTCGGTCTGGTCTCACACTACCGGGAGCTACCACGGACAGAGCTTATCTTTGATCTTTGATCTTTGATCACTGGCTCTCAGGCCTGGCCTTTCGCAGAACCGGGCGCTACCACGGTCTGATCTTTGATCTTTGGCACTTGGGCCTGGCCTCACGTTCCGGGTGCTACCTCGGTTAGATCTGATCTCTGATCTCTGGCTCTCTGGCCGGGCCCTTCAGAACCGAGTCTTGTTCTGGTCTGGGATTTCCTCTCCTCTCCGACTCAAACTGCAAACGAGAATCGGAACAAGGGGAAAACAGAGAAACGACTATGACCGAGACACGCAACAGAACTTGCAACACCGAGAAAAACCAAAACAACACCACCTCAACCGAGTATCCAAAGACCGAGCACTGCCCACGAGTAGTTGCAACAGATGGAGAAGACTAGACGAACTAGAAGGGCCGCCCCGTTGCGTGGACTGTCGCCCCCTCTTTCCTCCCTCTCTCTCGACGGAGCGCGGCGCGAACCGACCGCTCGCGACGAGGGAAAGATGGAAAGAAGCACTCCTGCTTTGGTAAATTAATCTAAATTTAATTTTGCGCAGTGCACTTGAGGCTAACTTGGTGCATCCATGTAACACGCCTGTCCTGTGAAATCAGATGTGCCCTTCAGACATCTGATGCCGACCTTTACAAATTGCATAGTCTTGCTCGTTTAGTTTATCCGTTTGAGAACATCAGCGACCCTCCCCGGTTCATGGATCCTCGATCACTCCTGCTTCGTTCTCTCCTCTGCCCGACACTCTCGCCCCTCTCATCCTCTCCATATCCCAGGCTATTACATGCTTTTTAACAGGCCAGAGAGTACGCAAATGAAAGAGACGCAGGCGATGTTTGTCTTATCGCGGCGTATCAGCACAATTGTTGCGAGCGACGTGCACCCTCCTCCTCAGATTAGAAATAATTGCCGAGTAAGTGAAAACGGGCAGTCAGCCGGTCACAAGCTCCTCATCATTTTGCGCATAAGGCTTTTCACCAATCGTTCTATTTTTTCTCTTCATGGTCCCTAAAACAGCGCTAGACCACCTCTATGCCATTACTTGCAGGCTCATAAAGCAAATTCCCGTCCATTTTGATTGACAGCTCACTGATTATTTTGCATTCACCCTTGATCGTTTGCCGCCCACGAGATCCACGCATACATCGTCTATCACATCCAAATGATCGTAGATCACCATGTAGCTTCGGGACGAAATGGTCCAAGTCATATGCGCGCATGTCTGTTTTTGGTCCCTCGAACAGCTTTAGATCACTTTTATGCCATTGGCTACTGGCGGACAGAGCGAATTCCCGCTCCACTTTGATTGACAACTCGCCGGAAATCTGACCTTCAACTCTGATCGTTCAACGCCCCGAGATTAGGTGAGGATTGCGGGGAATGGCTCTCTTCATTCCACATGCTCTCTCTTCAATCGATGAAAGAGCTTGCTGCAGGAAGGTATTATTGCGAATCCATTCCTCCAAGAGATCTGCATATCACACACACTCGCAACCACAAAGATCGTCGATCACATCGTCGTCCCCGGGTCCAGGGTCCCCCGGGTTCAAATGGTCCATGTCATACGCGCGTGCTAATTCATAACCGGCCTCTCCGGTCCAGAAAGGCCAGTTCTCAATGTTAAAAGGGGGCGAACCCCGGGCGTTACTTATATATAAATGCAATCACTGTAACCCTCACGCGCGAGTGCATCCTCTTTCGCTCCTGAGAGTGGTGCCATCCGGAAAGTGGGAAAGTGCCCCGCTCTAGAGCACAGTCAGTCATTAGGAACCGGCAGGCAAGACGCGATGGCAGGGGTACGTTTTGCACTGAATTTGTACTATTTATCATCGTATTGTTATCAATACCGCATATTTTCCGTCATTTCTGCACGGATGATGTCGTAATTTCTCATTTTCTGTTAATCAATACAACTATGTATGGTCCAACTGTATGCAACATTCCGTACGCCATAATCTAACATCGTCCCCTTACAGATCCTCCAACTGCCAATGCATATACAGTAACCTCTCTCCTTGCAGATCCTCCACCTACGCGTGCCCCTACAACTCCGGGTCGTTCTCACACCGCACATATCAGTGGAACAGTCGATGCACCGGCTGACGGACATGCTCTCGGGGAGGAGGTACATTAATTAATTAATTTATTTTATTTTTTATATTTTTTAAACATTTATTTCAATTTTGGCATATTTTCGCCGAAACGAGATAATTACATTAATGATGTATGAGTGGCTCTCGGGGAGGAGGTGGAGTCCTATTTTTCGTAACTTCTAATTGAAATTCGGGTCCCGTAATTTCCCAATATATATCGAACTCTATACCTGTCGAGAGATAGTGTGGAATGAAAAGACCCGAATGTCTATACCACTTTCTTAGAGCAATCGTCTGACTCTCTTCAGTTCAGGCGAGAGAGCATGCAATCTGAAGAGAGTCAGACCATTGCTCCTTCCTGAACACGGTGCGATGAGTAGCACGACATGTACTTTCACGACCCCTACTAAAATGCTGTCTTTCCCGGCATCATGTAACGAAGAAACTGGAACATTTTCAAAAACATAAATTATTTATCTCTTTTGGTTTACTTGACAGTTTCTAGAATCACGAAAATGCAGCTGTCCCTAAAGCCCGAGGCTCACACGTGTTTGTGTTTCGGCTCTTTTCCAGCTAACCAAATTTGCTAAATAGCTAATGCGTTGTTGTTTTCAAAAATTTCCTCGAAAGTCAACGCCGTACTTCCCAGAATACGTGTGCTTGTTCGCGAAAATAGGTCCTCTCAAAAACAAAACAGTCTACAATTTCACTAGCCTACATTAGAGATCACATAATTTCTGAAAAGAAGGCTTTGAATTTCCACGGAGGTCGCCGCTTACTTCCGTTCTGTGGTGCTATTCGCTTATTTTGCTCACGATAGCACGGTCTATTATCGCTCGAAGGATCGGCCAAACTCAATATCCGGACCAATTCCATATCTTCGTTCGAATTGACGAATCCAATTGAATCGGCGCCCCGTTTTTTCTAATAGTTTTCGTAGCTTACTTGCGTATTGTGTTTTCTGTTATCGCCTCAGTTCGAATTCCAGAGTCCCTACCTCAATTTACAACAGCCGGGTGTGTCGAAGATCCTTGTTTAGTACTGATCTTCTCTTGATAGTGAGGTAGTGCGGGGTAGACTTCGCAGTTATGGAAGTAGTCTCTTCATTTCCCGCGCTCTCTCATCACTCAACGAGATGAGCAGAATGAAGCGGCGATTACTCGAATTGCGCGCTATAATTGTCAGTTAGGTAGTGCGGGGTGAATCAGAAAACCTAGTGTCCGCGTATACTCCTCGACTGCTAACGCTGCTATTTTGCCCCTAAAAGCGTCAGCGCGGCAATTCCATGAACAGGAATACATTCAAACGCGGCGTCGAATTTGCTCTCGCTTTCCATTAGCTCCCTGCTAAATTTGAACAACTGAACGTTTGAACACCGGCCACCTTGATCAACTCATCTTTCTCATAATCTGCTTATTTTCGCGAAATGCTGGACAGAGCTATCCTTAGGGGAATAATCGTCTGACCCTCGTTTGACACGTCCGTTCGTCTCTCTAAACGACGACCGTGTGTGTGTGTGGAAGTTAGAGAGAGCGAAACTATTGCTCCCTGAGGGACACGTCGGTATTTCAAGAACATCGTCCAAATCTGTCATCGAATTTGTCAGAATTCGTCAAAACCGCGCACTCGTACGACTCTTGTTGAGTAATAGATTCTCGTCGCTCGTGACTTCCCCGTCTCTCCAGCTGTGGCTGGCTAGTGAGTGCGCGAAATATACAAAGCGAGAGTATAAGTCCCCCGCAAAACGCATAAATATTGGCTTAGACGGTTATAGGGTTCGCCGAATAAAAATGGGGGGGGGGGGCAAAACAACGCTAGTTCATTACTCAGCGAAGAGCGCACAATCCTCACACTTGCTCGATTTACATCCCCGTTATCTCTGATGGTTCCATTGCGGAACTGCCAAACTATTGTACAGAAAATTGGAAATGGTTCGACAATTTCCATCAAAAGTAATGCTCCGGCGGGTATTCTTTCCAGAGTAATCGTCTGATTCTCACCAAATCTCATGCTCTCTCCCTTTCTCTAACCGGCGAGAGAGTGTGTGATTTGGGGAGAGTTGCTCTCTTTCCACGAATGCTCCGCCGTTCGCTTTTCGGGCTCTTTCTGCCCTCCATCAGCACCCGTCACTCACCGAGATTTGTTGCTCTCCGAAATTATTCATAAGTCGCTTGCACGATATTGGAAGAGAGAGAAGGGAGGAGGTTGCCCTCGTCCTCAGTGCTAGTGCCAAATCGGGAGCAGAGTTGTTTAGAAGGGCCTTCGTTTCTCCATTTCCCGCACTCTCTCATCTCTAGATCGCTCGAGATACAGTGTAGACGATTATCCATGACGAATTCTAATGAACGCTCTTTGACGCGACGTGAAAAGTGTCACTTTTCTCCCTCTTGATATCCTATTTTTCACTGCTTGAGTTATGAACCTGACAGTTTTCTTGGCTGTTAGAGGCTTCCCGGTTCACGTCTCTCTCCCTTTTCGGGAGTTGATGAGGTTTCGCCAAACTCGAATTCAGCGCTCAATCTGAATATCCAATCTGAATATGTTCGCTCGTGTTCACTTCCCTCTCTTTCTTCGAAAGTCGAAAGGAACTGCGCTCATTTTTGCGCCTTTTTTTCGCCTCTCCAAGTCTCATAGAGACGAAATAGCATGGAGTCTGGAGAGAGTCAGGCCTCATTGGCTATTCTTCGAAGAAGGACGAAACTCATCCTCCCCCACCTCTTTACCCCAGCCTCTTGTCCCATGGGCTGACTCTCCTCATTCTACATGCTCTCTCGCCGGTTAGAGAAAGCTAGAGAGCGTGCAGAATGAAGAGAGTCAGAGGATTGCTCCCCTTAGCCTCCTCATCACTTTTCCACCATTTTTCTTCCGGCGGCCCCACTGCGTCACCGACTATTCCATCCTCCTCCCCGCACTCTCTCCTCTCTCATAGTAGCTAGAGAGCAGGGAGAGGGAAGATAGATTTCCTCCTCAGTCCATCTCAGGGCATGTCTCATTTCGGCTCTCTCTCTCTCGCCCAAGACATGTACCATCACCGCGCGTCCCGTTTTAAAGATGTAGGAAGGGGGCGGAATCTCTCCCATCTCTTCCTGCTGCACTTTAATCTCGGAACCTCGTGAAACTAAGCCAGCTTTTATTGCTGCATCGGTCTTCCGGCGCCTCCAGCGAGCTGCTATTGAATTTCAGCGCGACTTTCAGAGTAGAGTTCGAGAAATACGAGAATTTCTCTCGATTTTATTATCCTCCTAGCTTTTGCGCTTGCTTCCATGCTGGGAGAACGTATTTGTGATGAACGGGACAATATTACAATATTGGATTCTTTGTTTTACGAGAATTCCGGCAAGACATTATTATCCATCTCTTCATCTCATTGATGTAGCGAATCTGGCATAATTTATCTTCAATTTATGCATCTCAGTCGCACTATTCCCGTTTTCACGTCTTTCTTTACTTCGATCAGCGTACGTCATTCACAAGATTTTTTTTGAAATGCCTTTGGCTGCTTTTTTATCGTCTTTTGGTTAGTATAACTAGTGCTTGCGTGCACCAAACGATTCGTGAAAAGATTTTCATAATAGCTGATTAGAAAGTCGTTTCGACATATGAACATCATTCTCGCCTCTCTCTTTCCTCGCGCACAAAAACTTTCTCGAAACCCGTCCATCTCTACTTCGATGCACCGTGCGTCATGCGCGAGAAATCCAATCTGGCCCCCCATGGAGGCAAAAAGTCCATTTCGGGACTTCCTGAAACGTTGGATTTCAGTGTTTGCACGGCCGCAAACACTGCAGAAAATCTTTAGCTTGCCTCGTTTTCGCTTGCTTTCTGCCCTTTTCGTGATATCGTGCATTCCTTTCTCAAAATATCTATTTCGGGGCGCGAGAGTAGGGATATCTTGGCAAGAAATGAGTATATTATTTCTGTGTCCCCTCTCACTGATCTGAACGGCGAGGGAGCGTGCAGAATGAAGAGATAATGTCTAGCGTAGCCATGGCTAGGAGAGAGAATGGGGCGAGCCCATGCATTCTTTCCCCATTTTTCCGTCGGAGCAGATTAGTAGTGCACTGTAGAGAGGCTGCACCGAAGATCCGTCGTAAAAAGGAGGGGGAAGAAAGATGATCAATGTTTTGGCTAAAGCCTAGCAATGTTACTTGACTCAAGCCTTTTCCTACGTGCTAAAAACAGGAAATCGTCGGAATCAGCGCGCATAGATATGCAAATTGGCTCAGAGAGCGGACAGCATGGGGAACAGCTCTCTCATGTTCGAGTTATCTCTCGTATCTCTCTCGGAAGAAGTAGCTTTCTTCATTCTAGTTGCTCTCTGACCAGCCTAACTGGCTAGAGATTAGAGAGCACTGGGCTAAAAAAAGGAAAAGCCCTGAATTCGAAATTCAGATTCGCACCGAAATCAGCTTGAATGCTCATATTTTCTTCCTCGCTCCTGTTTAAAATCGGCAGAATTCGCGCCCGAGCATTTTCACTATTCTTTGATCGGGGGGGGGGGGTGACAAAACGGCAACGACAAAACGGCAACACGGCTTATTTACGACAAAACGGCAACGACATAACGGCAAGCGACAAAACGGCAACGGAGCATAACTCAGTGGAGAGTTGTCCTAGAACTTCGGGAATGGTCTGTATCACATCAGTATATTTTCTCCTTAATTATCAATGACATGATCTTTGATCTTTTGGAGGTTGACGACACAACGGCAACGAGCCATAGCACAACTCAGATTCATTCCACAGCCCTCGGGAAGGTGTCAATCGATAACTAATGACTTGGCCTACCCATTCGACATTTGATTTTTGAACTTTGACCAACTGACGACAAAACGGCAACAAGCCGTACAACTGTTCAGAATCATCCCACAGCGCTCATATCGGCACCAATCGATAGCCAATGACCTGCCCTATCCATTCGACATCTGATCTTTCATCTTTGACCGACTGACGACAAAACGGCAACGGGCCATAACTGCATTAACGCGAGCTTCTGGATGATTCTGAGTAGTGTTTGGCTCGCTGCCGTTTTGTCTCTAGTTGATCAGATATCAAAGAGCATATGTTAAATGAATAGGTCAGATCATTAGCTATCGATTGGTGCCGATTTGAGCGCTATGGGATGATTCTGAAGCGTGTTATGGCTCGTTGCCGTTTTGTCGTCAGTTGGTCAAAGTTCAAAGATCAGACGTCGAATGGATAGGGCGAGTCATTAGTTATCGATTGACACCTTCCCGAGGGTTGTGGGATGAATCTGAGTGGTGTTATGGCTCGTTGCCGTTTTGTCGTCAACCTCCAAAAGATCAAAGATCATGTCATTGATAATTAAGGAGAAAATATACTGATGTGAAACAGACCATTCCCGAAGTTCTAGGACAACTCTCCACTGAGTTATGATCCGTTGCCGTTTTGTCGCTTGCCGTTATGTCGTTGCCGTTTTGTCACCCCCCCCCCCCCTGATCGGAGGGAGAACACTTGAAGAATACAGGCAGATGCTACCACCCTGCATTAGGCATACCGAAGCACGCGTAGAGGGCGTTCGTATTTTGACGCTTAGCCCGCTCTTCCTTGTTCCTCTTTCGATTCTTCGCGCCGGAGTATTGACTCTCTGACGCTCTTCTATTTGCATGCTCTCTCGCTCACTCTGACCGACGAGAGACCATGGGAACGAAGGAGAGTCAGTCTATTGTTCTCTCGCGCCTGACTACACTTCCCCGGAATAGTGGTCAAACACGCTTAATCCGCTCTTTTCTTTCTCGAACAAAAAGAGGAAACCCCGGCGCGCCCAAAATAGGTCGCTTGCGTCACCATTTCTCATGATCTGTGCCGACTTTTAAAGAGCGACTCCCGCTGGTTCTAATGGTCACCTTTAAAGTTCGGTAAACGTCGGTGGAGATAGTGCGAGAACGGAAGAGACCCGAGAGTCGAACTGTGGTCACTTTTCGCCCCATATCGGCTATATTTAGGAAGTGATAGGTGAACACTGCTGCAGTTCCTATCCCGTGACTAGCTGCTCTAGTGCTACCTGCCTAATTGATTGACTTTCCACCACAGTTCTGCTCTTCTCAGTTGATACTGATAATTTGAGGTGAGGGCAGGAGAGATATCACGCATGATTAGGAGAGTGCTACGCACGGTTCGTCTTTTTCCTAGCGCGACCGTTATGTGATCTCACCGTTACTGATGATCTCTTCTCTAGTGCGTGATATCGGTGGTTAGAGAGGAATAGAGATGAGGGAGAACAAAGAGAGTGGGAGATGGACCGATCGTTTAACTTTCATCGAACTGCGCAATTCGTGCGTTGACATGTGAAGAGAGAGACCGGAAGAGAGGCCGTGAACTCGCACCATTTTTAGCGTGGTGCAAATGGAGATGCAGAAGTGAAGATGTTAGGGTTATCCAGAGATCGATTAAGTCTACAGATAAAGCGTATGAGGATGCGTTCGTGGAAGAGATATTAAATCGGTGCAAATTTTGAGACATGCACATGTTATGATTATCCAATTAGGCCTGCAAGTAGCGCTTAGATTAGGATGTCTTCCTGGAAGAGATGTAATAGCAAGCAATAATTCTAGCAATTCAGAAGGAAAAATGAAGAGTGTTTCATCTCTAATGAGGATGTGCTCGTAAGCTGTACTCGACTATTGAATCGGTGCAAATGAAGGTGCGGAAATGAACATGTTAGGCTTATCCAATTAGGCCTGCAAGTAGCGCTTAGATTTGGATGTCTTCCTGGAAGAGATATATTGTCAAGAAATTGATCACCATTCTTGCTCTCTCTCTCTCTCTCTCCGAGACGACTCATAATGAAGATACAATTTCTTGCAATTCATACCTAATGCGGATGTTTTCACAATATGTGTGATGTGATCCGTGCAAACAATGAGTTGCAGAACTGTACATACCATACTGATCCTAAGGATATTTATCTTGCCAGCCTATATTCATGCCATTGTTTATGTGAGGGTGGGGCGGCAAAGAAATGTCTTGTTCCGAGAACACGAGGCTCATCCTGCGAAAACTGATCACTGGCCAGTAGGAGATTACATTTTCTCGTTAACACATAATGAGACGAGGGGAAAGGCAACATCATAATTACTAATCATCCCTGTATCATACGTGCATCCTCGCTCTAGACGGATTCCTCCGTCCTCTGCGTGAGCAGTCTGACTCTCTTCAGTTTGCACGCTCTCTCGCCGGTCAGAGAGACGAGAGAGCGCGCAAACTGGAGAGAGTCAGACGATTGCTCCTGTGCGTCCATAATCCCGGAATTTCGGCTACCGGGAGTTGTCTGGAGTTGTAGGAAGTTGTAGCACACTATATTTAAAGTCGTGGGCGGAATTACGATCTCTCTAAATCAGCATCTTCCGGTACTTTTGTACGGATTCCAGTTCCATCATGCCTTATTTTGGCGCGTTTGATGCTTCACCAGGGAACATTTTATACCTTTACTGGTATCTACCGATTCTACCGCACCCTAAT
Source organism: Pristionchus mayeri (assembly GCA_036245805.1). Lineage (NCBI taxonomy): Eukaryota > Metazoa > Nematoda > Chromadorea > Rhabditida > Neodiplogasteridae > Pristionchus > Pristionchus mayeri. The sequence continues at coordinate 38,431,186 of BTRK01000002.1, read as the reverse complement.
TTGTATGTGCTAAAGTAGAATTTAATTTAGTAATAGGTGCTCAAAATTATGATTTTGGGAGCAGTTTGTTTCAACAGTATGACATGTTTTTACGGATTCATGTTCAAATATTGGTTGTACTGCCTTGTGTTTAGGCTGTTTTGAGGTTCTGCGCTTGTCTGGTGATCAGCCCACGGCCACGCACTATTTGCCATAATCTCTTACCCATAAAATGATCCTCGTTCGAGAGTTTCAGAAAGTAGAAGGCAAATGAATTAACACAGACTTTTTCTCGAACGCATTCAAATAGAATAGACAGCGGCGGGACACACGAAATATACTAGGAGTCTTCGTCTGACTCTCCTCATTTTGCACGCTCTCTCGTCACTCTAACTGACGAGAGAGTGCATGGAATGGAGAGAGTGAGACCATGATTGTGTGGCCCCGATGGGGTTAGGTGACTCCTCATGCGTGGGCACGTCTGGCACGATTATTTTTGGCTCCCGGTTTCTGGTTCCCGGCTATTGGCACTAAGGTACCACGGGAGAAGTGGGGCAAGTCGGGTAGGCGTGTGATACGAATAGGGTTCTAGAACATACGTCATTCCGACGGACCTCTGCTTGCATTTCCAAGCATGATGTCTGCCACAACAACGCCCTTCTCCACATTGTTTCCCCACTTTGGGGTTCCGCGAGCTAATTAGCGATGAGTCCGCGGTGTTTGTCGCTCAGGAAGCAAACATGTTTTTCTGGATATTTTGACAGTAGAATTAGCGATATTGAAGGTGTTGTAAGCGTTCCAGAAGTGTAATGGCACGAATTCGACTGCTTTACCTTAGCATCTCTTGCTGAATCATGATGAATATATGCAGCGGCGCTACATATTTGTCCTTAAAAAGTCAATGACCACTGGTCATACTGATGCCTACTTACTATCACGAGTGAGATCCGCTAGGAAGTGATTTGAGCGCGGCGCAAAGTTCGCTCAAATGCATTGATCTCACTTTCACCCCTTCGAGCCCCGCCTATCACTGATAGCGTAGGGAGAGACGGGGAGAGAGTTCTTCTCTCTTCGCGCCCTATTCGTGTCACACGCCTACCCGACTAGCCCCACTCGCTTTGGTACCTGGTTCGGTGCCAATAACCGGGAACCAGAAACCTGGCTCCACCAGCAATGACGGTGCCAGATGTGCCCACACCTGAGGACTCACCCAGCCCCATTGGGGCCTCACAACCAAAGTAAGCTGGCTGTCTGAGTACTTTGCACGTGCTCAACATGTGGCTTTTGATGCATGCAAGATTGTTAATGATATTGTTTCCTGTTAAAATATTCTGCGAGATTCGACTGCAATTTCCCACGCAATTTGCAGACTTGTTTACTCCGATAATTGTATTTTTTCCGGTCGAGTTAACGCTAAATCAGCGCAATCAGAGCTTTCTTAGGCTTGTCTTCAACTCGAAACACACTTTCTTGTTCTTCGAAAAGAGTTCGTAATTGTACAAATTATCTAAAAAAACATCATACTCTCATTGTTATCCCATTGATGGACATGTCGAAAGACTGTGAGAGGCGAAGATGTGATTTTAATTTCAAGCAGTTCTTTGAAAATGATAAAACATATTTTCAGAGTTGTCGATGAGGATCAGCGCGAGGGATTATTGAGTGCAGAGGAGCGGGAAGAGGTATTTTAATTAGCACTTAGTTAATTAATTAGTCCTTAATTAGCCCAAACTGACACTGTTGAGTGCCAATCTCTTAGCAATAGTCTCCAGTGAACCCAGTCTAGAAGACGGGATGTATTTTAATTTACCTGTACTTAATTAATTAGCTTAATTGGCATAATTAAAGAACGAGGATGACCGCTGGGATGGGGACGATTCGACCGAGAGCGACGTCGCGACTGGAATCAGACGAGGAAGGACTGAGACGATGAGCCAGTTTGTCAATCGTGAGTTTCACTGTCTCCTTAGCTTTTCAGCGGTGATTCAAAATCGATGGGCGATCGGCACGAGATAGAAACAACCAAACACACATATCAAGCATATGAGAAAGTCCGTAAGGATTCGTTGGGATTCATTTATAGGCTGATTTAGAAGGATCAGTGCACATTTTCTAAGAATGACTGAAATATTCGAGATCGCGCACGCTTAGTGAGTAATAAGTGCACGGGATTCGGGCGTGCGCGAGCATTTTTCTCCGCGCTGCAGCTCTTATTTCTCCCTAAATTCTCCTGGTTTTGCCGCTCATTTCCGGCATTTGATTGATGCGCACGGCGCGCACTGTTGACAGGAATGGGCGAATTCTCTAAATAGTAACTGTCGGTCGATGAACTGCATAACCGGGTATTGATTACTTCGATAACCAATTGTGGTTCGAACATTCGGCGATCGGCTCGCCAATTCTCACATTTTCTCGGAGTTTTGAGTTCCGAGGGAGTGCATAGAATGCAGAATCGTGATAGTTGTCCAATGACCTCGACGGGTTGAGATGACTCGGAAGCCAGGCAAGTACGATATTTTGAGCTAGATTTGCCTTTGGAAAGGTGTGGCTTTGCAGGGAGAAATGGGCCATGTGATCTATTTTTTGTGAAGAACGATTTCCTTAATTGGATTATTCTGGGTGCGTCGTGTTGATAGGTAACTGTCGGTCGATGAACTGCCATCGACAAATGATCCCTTGCCATGCCATTATCTACAGTTGAGCGAACGGCCGGATGTCCGTGATGAGGAGTATTCATAAATTATGCAAGCTTTTTTTGATCTTGCTATACGATGAAGCCGCTGCCTAGAGTATTCCAGAGTAGCCATGGGTACCGCTTATGGGTACCGCCTGATAGTACGACTGAGTGGAGTGCGGGTAGCGGGGATAGTGACTGACTAGATTAAATGGGCAACGGAGTGAGAGTCTTGAGAAGTCAGATAGAATGAGTAACATGAGGCGCAACAATGTATGACAGAAGTTCAGACCTAGTTACTAATTCCCAGTTTTGAGGATTCCCGATGCCGGATATGCGGTGGTAAAATCAAACTGAATTGCAGGTCAGTACCAGAACATCGTCCACTTCTTCGTGGAGGACTGGTTCCTCTCGGCCGCGCTGGGAATCATCACGGCGATCCTCTCGATCGGAGTGGATGTCGCGATCGAGTACCTGCTGCACTGTGAGTTGGAGTCGAAATTTACTCGGAACTTCGTTTACTTTTAAATTTTATTGATCTAGTTTACTGTCTATAATTTCGTTCAAAATTTAAACTACCGTTGTATTCTAATTCAAATTTACAGTGGGCGTCTCATCAAAGCGCGACACAAATTAGTAATGTTTTCTCCAACATCAGTAACCCCAGACGATGTTCACCTATTTTCTCATGTTTTCGCACGCCGGAAGTGCCCTTCCCACATGATCAATACTCCATAGGATATCATGATTAGTCACCCCTAGATCTCTCGTCCACAGCTCTAAGGATCGTTTTCGATGACGTCATATGAATCGATAACTAGAGCAGTTTCCGGTTAGGGACGACACACGCGATCGTAATTACACACAGAACATGATCAGTGAGCGCTCGAAATAGAAGAAGAAAGAGAGCGGGGAAAGGGGGAAGTGATCGATCGCTGTAAACTAGCGCTTAAGAGGTCAGGGACGGCAATCGATAAACGAACATTGATTGACGCGAAAATCGATAAATTAATAATTTCAGTGCGCCTGCACATGTACGAAGTCTTGACGGATGTCTCCGTCTACTCCGGCTTCTGCTACTGGGTAAGAGAGATCAAAGATCAACATTAGACCAATTCATTATTTCCATTATAAGCATGTGTCTATGAGTCCAAGCCCGCAACAATTTGAGATTCTGAAATCTGAGGGATCAACAAAAATATTATTCAGGTGCTTCACATTGGTGTTTGCGTCACTTTTGCTGCTCTTTTCTGCTCGCTCGTGTCTAAGCAGGCAGTTGGTAAGGAATTTGCCAATTTGTTTCGTTATCTGCAAAGATTTGGTACATTTTGCACTTTTTGAATGGAAAAGAATTAAATTTGCGCCGCCAGGTACTGCCGTCACTTAGCTGATAACGCTAACAGTCGTGCACTCCTTAGCTGGCACCCAAGCTATAACCGCTTGCATTCGTTATCTTTCTGCTCACAACGAGAAGCCACAGCGGTTCTACGATCTCTCATCTATCGTTGAACGACCAAGCAAACAGAGAACTCGAACGATGTATTTCCTGCACGTGTTTATTCGAATTTGCCTGTTCCCAGCCGGAAATGGGAAATATACAAACATCGATTCTGTATTTGGGAACGCCTGACAATCGTCTTTGAGAACCGGGGAAGGCAAGCTAAATCGGGTGCGGGGACCGGAAAATGACTTCGACTAGCCGGAAGATAGTAAATCCCCTATTTACAGGCTCCGGAATCCCGGAGGTCAAGGTAATCATCTCGGGCTTCGTCCTGAAGAACTACCTGAGTCTGAAGACGCTCATTGCGAAGGTGCGTAGATGATATTGAAGAAAGAACTAGCAAAATCCTTGAAGATTTTCAATAGGAAATTTTCATTTCCAAGCAAAAATGTAGATTACGTTTCACAAACTGAATATCTCAAGCCGCTCTCTCGATCTTGGATAGAACGACGGTGATCGAAATATTTACAAATAAATATAACAAATATTTAAATTCTAATAAAACATTCCAGGTGATCGGTCTGGTGTTCACGCTCGGCGGAGGACTGCCCGTAGGAAAGGAGGTGAGTAGAATCGAAATGATTGATTTCTAAATTCTAATGGTTCTGCTCGATTCGGATGTGTTTCACGTATACTACTTCTAGAAGATACTCATTTAAATTCAATTATCGATCCGGCAATAGGGGGAAAACATTTCACGATTTGCCATTCACAAATGAGTTTTTGTGTGTTGTTCCATTAATTCGGATTTGTTTCACAATCACGTAATCTATAATATTAGACGTCGCTTTGTAGTCGATTCTTCCGTACTCTTCACGGGCAAAATAATCATTATTCAGTGAACCATAATTTCTATGGCGTGTCGTGTTGTCAAAATGGACCAGCCAAGAAGGGTGGCACATCTTTAAACAATATTTTGTTGTTTCGCAATTGTCTTATCTATCAACGATTCCTTTGAATTTGATCTTTGAATCCCTTAAGTTTCGGGTAAAATGAATGGATAAAACAAAAACTGCAGGGTCCCTTCGTGCACATGGGCGCGATCGTGGCTTCCTTGCTAACTAAGGCAACGACGGCTTGTCGGTGAGTGAATGCTTTCTTGTCTCCTCTAAGGTTCTCTTATTGGAAAATTGTTGTAGAATTTTCAGATATGTTTCACGTGCACTATACATATTACCTATATAGCGCACATGAAACATATCTGAAAATGATACAACAATTTTCCAATAAGAGAACCATAGTCTCCTCTCAAAGCATGATCTTGCTACTTCTGACTAGGAATGCAGAGTAGAAATAACAAACTCTTTTGATCCTACTCTGGGTTGAGTGAGAGAGAATGCGGAATTAAGAAAATTCGAAGGCAGCCGTAGTTTCTGTAGGTGGAGGGTGATCTTTGATCTCTTCCAGCTACAACCAGTTCTTCTCGAACGAGGGTCGCGAGATGGAGATGCTCTCTTCTGGATGCGCGGTCGGAATCGCCTGCACTTTCTCGGCGCCAGCTGGAGGTGATCTTTAATCTTTAATAAACTAATTCTCCGCGTAAATTACGTCACTAGAGATGGGAACTAAATTTCGTCACGAGACAATGGAAGTTATTCAGGTGTGCTCTACGGTATCGAGTCCACATCCAAGTACTTTGCTGTCAAGAACTATTGGAGGTTCGTTAATTAGAGCTAATTACTTATCAACGGCTTAGATACAATATCAAATAAATAATTTAGATCCTTCTTCGCCACCACTTGCTCTGCACTGGTGTTCCGCTTCGCAATGGCTGCCATCGTGCCGCCTCATATCGGTAAAAAAAATATTAAATAACATGATAGACCACAAGTAAACATATGCTTTAACATGAGCGATTGCTTTGCGCGTCAAATGGCATATGTTTCAACTCTGCTACAATTGCACGTCGACATTAAATCGGGCGATATGTTGTTGTGATTTGCTGCTTAATACAACTGATGTTATTAAGTCAATGGTATTTCCAGGAGGCACAATCACCGCCTACTACCAGACGAACTTCCCGAACGAGGTGTTCCTGGTGGAGGAGATACCGCTGTTCGTGCTGCTTGGGTGAGAAGTGTCTTGATATGCATACGATTTTCAATACTTTTTCAATACATAATTTGAACACTGTTTCGTTTACTCATCATCACAAATTAATAATTCTTTCAGAGTGATGTGCGGTCTGGCCGGCGCACTCTTCATCTTGGTACACAGAAAGATCGCCACGTTCATGAAGACCAACCGACTCTTCCAAGCTGTGTTCGGAAAGAGGTTTATTTTTCACCAGTGTTCACGAGATTAATTGATGTTCCAGAAAATCACGATCCTTGAATCAACTGTGAAACATATTCAAATTTTGAAAATATCTCAAACAAAAATGTATTTTGAAAAACCAATTGCAGCCCGGTAGCCTTCACTGCTCTCATCGCTTGCCTCGTCGCTGTGGTGACCTTCCCGGGCGGGCTTGGCATGTACCTGGCTGGAAAGGTGAACCATACGTTTCACGATGAATTATATCTGAGTCTTGATCATTATGTTTACTTTGAGAATTAGAACAGATTCACTGAAAAATAATTATAGCCATTGAGATATGCGACTAGTGAAACACAACTGTCTCGGTTTCGAACGATTTTATAATTTAAAACTATAAAATTTTCAGTTGACCTTCCGCGAGACGCTGGCTGACTTCGTTGCCAACTGCACCTTCTCGCTGCCGTATGAGAACGGAACCGGCCTCGGGTGAGACAGTAATTACAGTATTCTCTCTTTCTCCCTCGGGTCGGAGGAGTTTTTGAAGGATGTTACTAGTTTGATCAGTCGGTGCAATTGTATGAGAACGAAATCGTCATCGGTTGGGACAATGTTTCTTACATGTTGTGCTTCTCGAATTGGTAGTAAATACATATCATTCCAGTTGCAAGCCGTCCCTGCTCTCGCACTGGACGGGTGGAGTGAACGGAGAGATCGGTGGCATCCATCCTCTTCTCACGCTCACTTGCTACTTGATTGTCTACGTGAGTGACTGTGTTTTCGAATAATTCAGCTTTTATTATTATTATTTTTTGTTTATTTCGACCATTTGACCGTTTGCGAATGAAAGCCTTACCGTTATTGCTGTATGAACTGGGCGTGAAACATACAGGATTCGCTCACAAAATCGATGTCAAATTTCCACACCATCGGCTGTGTCGTTGCTACACAAAAAATGACCGCACTGACCATGGGTGGCACTGATCGCCTTGAAAAGTCACACTTAATAATTGCGATCATAGTTGCCCAACACTGGCGGCGGCTTGTCAGGAAGTGCGTAACCATGAATAGGGGTTCATGGTTGTCGCCGGCGGCGTGGGCAACTATGATTGCAATCAGTCAATAATCAATATTTACAATCGACAATTCCAGTTCTTCCTGGTGGCCCAGTGCATCTCTCTGCACGTTCCTGCTGGTATCTTCGTGCCCTCGTTCGTGATGGGCGCATGCGGAGGAAGGATCATGGGAGAGGTGAGCGTTGATATTTGATCTTTGATTTTTCAAACCTTGCTCATGGGAGATGTGACCAACGATCGTTGATCTCTCGAAATAACTTCAAAAGTAGACAGTGTTCGAATTCTGAATAAAAATGCCAACGAGATAATCTAATTGTTGTGATCTGTCAACTGTCGATAGTGTGTTAGACATATTCTTAGGTCTTCTCAACTAAATTATAAAAATTTCAGGCCCTCGCTATGTGGTTCCCCGAGGGAATCCGAGGCGCTGGCAATCCGCAGATCTATCCGGGATTGTACGCGGTAGTTGGTCAGTTACCTTACCTTAATATTGTCTTTTACACCAATCCGGTCCGAGTTCTTTCGAAACTGATAGGCACAATGTTATAAATACAAATGACTTGTTACCGTAGCCCAATCATTCGTTGCAGGAGCCGCGGCGTACACGGGCGCCGTCACTCACTCGCTCTCCATTGCTGTGATTGTGTGCGAAACTACGGGACAATTGTGCGCTCTGCTGCCTGTGTTGGTGAGTGCAAATCGAGAGAGATAGGGGAGTGACAATCAAAGATCCTATGTAGAAGATTGGAAATTATATTATTTTGGAGTGTATATTGCGAGAGAAATCGCATTGCTATTGGAAGAAGAGTGACGCTCGATAAATAAAATCATTGTGAAACCTATTCCTGAAAAAAATGGATCTCAATTTCCGGAATACGCGGGAACGCAATTATCTTTGTCGCAATGTCACAAAATTATTGCTATTATGTAGCCCGCTTCTAACAATAATAAATGAATTAAGATAATTAAAACACTAATTGTAAAATAATATGGTTATTCCAGATCGCCCTGATGATCGCCAATGCGATATGTTCCTTCCTGCAGCCCTCGATCTACGAGTCGATCATTCTGCTCAAGAACCTGCCCTTCCTCACGGATCTACCGCCCAGTCGAATCTCGTCAGTTTTCTGAAATATTATTTACCTGGAAACAATTAGAGTATGCTAATTTGCAATTGATTTGCCCAGTCGAGTCACGTGAGGACTTATAAATCTTGAAACAAATTTTCATGACGTAGTGCATCTCATTTTTGTATCAATTTAAAGCAAGTTGTGGCCAAATTATAACATTGTATCGTCTGGTAATATTACGATTTGTCCAATAGTAAATAATTGCAGTGTTCACACGCTCAAGGTGGAGAAGGTGATGGTGAAGGAGCTCTACTTCATCTCGCGACACACCACTTACAAAGTAAAATCTCGAATATTTCAACCACTTTAAGAGAGACTGTCTGATTGGGTGAACATTTTTGTGTAGACGCTTGGCACTAGCGAAAAATCGAATTCCTCCATAATTGGCATACATGTAGTACTCAGTGAGCATACCTCAGGTGTGCCTTATTTAGTGTTCTAAATGACGAACGAGTTATATCTCTAAAAATGCGCAATATTCAAGAGATCGAACCTACCAAATTTCATACGATTTCGATAAAAGTAGTTGTGGAAAAACGAAAAATTCGATATATTTTACGTTTGTTCAATTTTTGCTCGTTCAGATGGGAGAGTTGGACCATTTTTATTATTTGCATTTGTAGCTCTGGATACTAAAAAAACTATTAAAAAAATTAAATTAAAATCAAAAAAATAATGTTGGGGAGAAATCGGCTAACAACGGCCAGCAACTTGAAATAAAGCCAGTTTGTGATAAGGACCTGGCCTACCGTAACACAAAACAGAAATGTAGGACAGGTGTTCTAGAGTCACTCTACACGGAGTACTCGATGAGTAAAATCCACCTGAATCAGCCGAATTACGATGCGCATCCGCGCGCATGAGAGCACTGATGTTGAATACTATCAATATATTACGGTAGTTTTTTAACATCGGCGCGCTGGCGAGCGCGGATGCGCATCATTATTCGGTTGATTCAGGTGGATTTCACTCATCGAGTACTCCGTGTAGAGTGACTCTAGAACACCTTTCCTCCATTTTTGCTTTGTGTTACGGTAGGCCAGGACCTTATCACAAACTGGCTTTATTTCAAGTTGCTGGCCGTTGTTAGCCGATTTCTCACAACAATATTTTTTGATTTTAATTTATTTTTTAAAATTTTTTTTTATGTAGTTAGTATCCAGAGCTACAAATGCAAAGAATAAAAATGGTCCAACTCTCGGACAAGCTAAAATTGAACAAAGGTAAAATATTTCGAATTTTTCTTTTTTCCACAACTACTTTTATCGAAATCGTATGAAATTTAGTATGTTCGATCTCTTGAATATTGTGCATTTTTAGAGATATAACTCGTTCTGATCGAAATCGAAATAGAAAATTTCGAAATGTGACGTTTCCGGACTAAACTGCGGCGCATTTATCAATACGTGATCTAGAACACTAAGTAAGCCATATATGAGGTATACTCACTGAGTTCTACATGTATGCCAATTATGGAGGAATTAGATTTTTCGCTAGTGCCAAGCATATTTTCATTCACTCAGATAGTCTCTCTTAACTATTTCAGCATAATTCATTTCAAATGAGTGAAAGCAATAAAGAATACGGTGTTCATTTATCAGTTTCATCCCAGGAACTCCGAGACTTGGTTATCGCCACTCCTCATCTGCGCTCGTATCCCTTCGTCACCGACAAGGGTGAGCTCGATTGCCCATTTATTTTTTCAACTTGCAGTCATGATGCTAATAGACTCCTTTTCTCCGAACTGATTACATGAGCATTGTGAAACCTACTCGGGACACTTTGCAGAAAGTTCCTACCTTGGTTCATTGTGGTTGCTGAAACTCAATTGTTTTTTATCAACAATCAATGATACGAATCAGTGATGACAAAGCGAGGCGTGCTCTCCTCGTTTCACACACTCTCTCGCTTTGTCTGACCGGTGAGAGAGCACACGAAATGAGGAGAGCACGCGCCGATTTGCCCTCACTAATACGAATATTTGCTAGGAACGGTATACATTAAGTAAGGTCAAAGTTCACTTTCAGAATCGATGTGCCTGCTCGGTTCCGTCTCCCGTCGCTACCTCGTCTATCTCCTCTACAACAAGCTCGGTCACGACCCTGCACTGCACACGGACAAGAGAAGATCGAGAACCGCCTCCGAGCTGCTCTCGACCATCCACTCCTTCCGAAGGTTACTAGTGTCGATGATAGCTACCGAGAGAAGGTTACTAATCTCTACCCACTCGTTTGAAAGCAACGCAACACGAAACCTGATGCTTGGTATTGATAACTTCTACTTTCTTTCACTTAGTTTTTCTCCAACGTCATTTATCTGATTCGTTAACCAGTTCTAGACATTACTGTCAACCTACCCTAGCTCACACTTCTGTGGAACTTCAATTAATACCGTAGTTGCATATGTCAACCTACAGTATTCCAGCGACAGCCCTACAGTATCCAACAAATAACTAGACGCTATCTTCAGTTCCCTGCTTCCTGCTTCCTTTCCCCCATCTTCCCCTTTATCCTCCCCTGACTAATCCCTCTTCTAGTGTGGTTTCCCTGCCGGCTATGCGAGCCTTGAATAATTCGAGGTAAGTTACACTGCATCCAGAGAGGCGAATACGGATGGAATCTTGAGTTCCTGTCTTGAGATTCTCGTCAGACTTTTTATCCATTCTGTTTTTTTACTCTCGTTATCTGATACACGAGAGACCAAGCATAATGTTATCTTCCATTATCTTCCACGAAAAAATCCAGATTTTTTCATCCGTATTCGCACTCTAAACAGCTGCAACCCATGCAGCAAAGATTATGTACCGTGAACTACTGTTATTAGTCTGTCTCTCTCCATTCCCCATGCTATCTCGCTCATAGACGAGAGAGCGTGTGGTATTGAGAGACAAACGATTAATGCATGTTGAGCTTGCTGTGCACAATAACCACGGGGTGATTCTCTCTAACCGGAAATGTCGTTGGTATTATGGTCTTTCTATTTTCGAAATTCAAATACATTTAGGCAATCCTCTCATGCTACTGGACTTGGACAGATTGCGACGCCATCATATCTCACTGATAGGCAAGTAAACATTTTTCATTTCCGCAACAAGCTTATGATCATTATAGACAAGTCATTCGTATAACAAGAATGAATTCAGTGATAAATAGATGCAAAAAAACTAAAAAAAATTAAACTAGCATTTTACAGAAACATATCTGGCAACACACTGCTCGCGCACTCGCCTCTGCACGACGCTGGAGGCCACCACAGTATGATTTAATGAATTTAGTTATTTTAATTATATTTTAGTTGTTATTATTATTGTTTATTTACAGGAGCACTGGCGCCGCTTCTATCCAGGCAAACTGAGCCGCATCTTGAGCTGCCACCAGTATGTTTCACTCTCTTCATTTACTTGAAAATTATTGGACTAACCAATTGTTTAGACGAAATTTAAAAAAAAATATTACCAACAAATTCTTGCACAATCTAATTCATTCAGTCATTAGTTACTCATTTCTTTCACATTTCAATATGTTTCAAACGCAGCATAATTATACAATTATCTTTGAATTTTAACGTGAATTTCTCTACTATTACTCATAATTCCCTCACCATAAATTGCTCTTGAAATGCTAACGCGTCTTCGATTAATGCAACAAATATTTTATCATAAACATGATTCATTTTCTATGATAATCATTTAAATATTGTGATCATTCAGCAATCAGTGATCGACAATTATCTCAGATATCCTCTAGAAATGCATTCATGCTCAATTTTGCAGCAAACGGTGATGGAGCGGGCGACTCTGCTCGCATCCGCTGTGATCATCGACGATGCAGCCATCGACCCGGCGCCCTTCCAACTCGTCAACGGAACCTCACTGTTCAAGGTTTCGTAGATCGCCTTGATTTGGAATGTTTATGTGGCAGATTCATTAGCTTAGACCTATCCTAATTCTAAGCGGATTAAGAGCATCATTAATCTATGGATACGAATCACAATTCTAAGACCTAAGAAGTCGTCAGCCAAAAAATGTTTTTCAGGTACACACTCTCTTCTCCCTGCTGGGACTCAACCATGCGTACGTCACCGAGAGAGGAAGACTCGTCGGAGTCGTCTCCCTCAAGGAGGTCAGTATTGTTTTTTTTTACATTTCAAGTTATGTCTTTGAAAACGTCTCTTTATCCCGAGAGAGTATTCAACGCAGATAATCCGTTAAAATAACCCAATAAACAGTAATCATTGCAGCTCCGTGAGACCTTCTCGAACATCTACCTGCGCGGTGCCCTGCCCATCCAGCGTCCCTCAATGGCTCGCCCTGCTCTGAGCGAGAACGGAAGCGCCGCTTGACCTACCCCCAAATTATCGATTAGCCTAAAGTATGCCCGCCCCTCTCTCGTATCGAGAAGGGCCCTCGTTGTAATAAGATCTGGTCAAGTTGCCGTGTGTTACCCCTTGTATACTACATTCCATACTTTCGCGTATTTCACTGATGACGAGATGGACAATTTCGCGATTTCTCGGTGACTTTACCCCACCGTTTCCCGATTTTTCAGTTATTGCTCAATGTTTTTACCCACTATCATGAGCAGAATTACGAGTATTTTCACACGTTTCGTCGTAGAGAATAAAGCGATGTATACGACACTGCGCAGTTCGCACAATCACTTAACATTTTTCAAACACAATCCAAAATATTTTCACCTTTGACGAACACATCATTATGTTTTATTTGATTTCACAGTCTTCTTTGCGATTTGTCCAGTACGACCATACTAATCAGTTTAGCCTTCTTAGTTAGTTTGTCCCTCTTTTGAATTCAGAAATATTCTGAATTTGTTCACTCGAGCTTATAAAATCAATCGTAACTTCATTATCACAAAATTATTATTCGCCAATCATAATTATCTTGTTTTTGTATTCAATAAGATTCATACCGACCAACTAACACATATTGGGCGCTATACTGAAAGGAAACGGAGAAAAGGAAATGCCAATAGTAGTTATTCATTCGCTCTAAACGAGAGGAATGGAAGAGTCATCACAAATCGTCACTTCATTCCGCATTCTGATGTCATTCGTGGTATCACTATATACTTCCTGAGAGCAATGGTCTCGTTATCTCCATATCATACACTCTCTCGCTCATGCTGATCGACGAGAGAGCGTGTGGTTTGGAGGGAGTCAGACGATTCCTCATTCCTGATTATGAAACGGACATTTCAGTCACTTGAACATATGGGAACTGCTAGCAAAACATTGAACATAGTGCACGTGCCAATCAATGAACCAAAATATTCAACTGATATTCAACGCATTTTCCGTTTTTCCATGATTTAGGTATATGAGAGTGAAAGTGAGAAATAAAACTAGTTAATAATCTCGTACTTGAAATATCTTATAGGTTGTTAATTCATGCTAATGCATCGACTTCGCTTGAATTTTGCTTGATTCGCTTTTGCAGAGCTCGAAAGCGAGAAAGGTATTCGAAATGTGCTGCTCAATGTTATCAATGTTCACATTCCATATAGTTTTTGCACATTTTTCGCTTTTCCCACATGATTACTCTGTTTCGAATCATATGTGAAAATGTGAAAACGATTTGCATTGCAAGATTTGGAAGGGTACGGAAGGCGATCTGTCTCGATGTTGTCATTGCTTCTCGCGGTAACACACATAGTCGAGTATGATGTAACTAGTTAATTGCATAATACATCTTGCTATTCTAAGACAAATTAAAACACACAAAAAATGATATTCTAAAAAATGCAGATGCAGCGTTTGCACTGATTTTTTCTCACGGTTGCCATTATAAAATACGAAACTGCAATCATTTTTTTAAACATGTTTTTGTGCATCCTTCTCCTGTCGATTTTCAATTATACCGACTCGGCCGTTACTCTCGGGCCAGGATGGGCAACTTTCAATGAGTGGGGAATAAAGATGCAGAAGGTAATATCTTATACACAGCTAGACCGACGGTCTATCGCCTTCGGCGGGGTATAGTTGTGAGCCGATTTGCAAGGCAAACAGCAGGACTTTATATTTAGCATAGGCACTGTCGACGAGATTTTTCCAGGTTTTCCCTATATCTTTGTTTGTATTCCCCTTTACATTTACTATCCAGTTCATATGGGATTGTCTCACGCCTCACCACTCTTGCGTGCGATAGAGCATGCTAAATGATTTACTTGTCATTGTCAAATTTAAGGCACATTTTCATCCACCCTGACACTTTTTTCTAATCAATAGCTGTGTGCAAATTCCCAAAGGTTGAGGTTTAGGTGAAAAACGTTAAAAAAATAATATATAAAAGATGTGCATTTCAGTACATTTTGAATGAGGACCTGTACGATGACGATGATTTCGCAAGAATCGGGTGCATACTTGACTTTGATTTTTTTCCAAAAAAAATATTGAGGTGCCTAGTGATTTATTGCCACATGGATAATAAGGATCTGTGCAGGAACACTTGCTGAGATTTTGCAAAGATATATACTGAAGATAATGTGAGTATGTTTTCTAGCAATTTGCATAATCCTCATCCAATTTACTCTGTCCAATCCTTAGTGATAAAATCAAAATATTTTCCAGCTTCGTGTGAAAACTGGCAAATACGCTGTGATGAATAACGTAGAGGAATGCGTGAATGAGTAAGTCTTCATCAATCCAAAATATCTACCTTATCAAATCATCTTAAAATACACATTGAAGTTGTGTACTTCTGTTGTCGAAACGCGAGAAATCGAATGACGTCTGCACTAAACTCTGCACCACGCACTTCTCCTACCCTGACAGACTAGCATACCAGAAAGAATTGGAAGCAGCATTCCGAGTAATGGTTTATACACCTATCAAGATAATTTAACACGTCACTCAAAAAGAGCTGCATCACTGGATAACATGTATGTGTACCTGTTTTTTTCAATTTTGACAACTTTATTAATTAATAAATACGAGTATATTGTAATTAATGCATAAATAAATATCATAACCTCTGCCTGTCTGTCGGTGACGATTTTTTTCAAATCGCTCTATCTAATTCGTGTGAAATAGGACCTTGACTGTTGGTGACCCCTTGATGAGAGCTTTCAAAATTTGACCTTTGATCTCTGATCTTTGATTTTTGATATTTTCTAAAAATCGATATAACTCGTCTCAAATACGTCCGTGTGACGTCGTACCTTAGCGATTTTTTTTCTTTTTTCTCATTAGCGCTTGTATCCACTACATCCAGAAACCAGCTATGGTCTTGTGGTAACAGCTTTGGAACGGCGAGCTTAGAGTTCATGTTTCGAATCCGGGTATATTCATTTTGTTTTGCTCATGCTCATTTTTCGGAAAGTTTTTTTTTAAGTTCTGACTCTCTTTTGATCTACAACCAATACATAAGTGTGATCAAGGGGTTATGCAATGAATAACACCACGATCACAAATAGATCAGGCATACGTCTATATAATTGATCTCGTATGACAGCTATCTATTGTGGGTATGTACTAGAGTTCGTAATTCGGGTAATCGTCTCTTCACAGACTCGAGTGATGAGAGAGTGTAGGAAATGAAGAGACTATTACTCGAATTACGAACTCTAGTATGTATTGATCCAAATCGTTTTGAAAAAAAATATGAGCAAAAGAAAATTAGCATTGCCGAAAGAATGGATAAAAGCGCTAATGAAAAATTCGCTAGTGAAACTTTTGAAACTTGATCTAAGGCTGGCCAGCACTTTTAAAAAGATGATTTGAAAATATGAAGTTATTAGAATTTGATCAACTTTCGAACCATATGTATCTCGTTCCGAGAGTCCATTTCGAATCCGTACCTCTTCCTTGAGAGAGGGTCTACCATAACCAGCAGTGGCGCTGGAAAGATATTGTGACATTTCTCAACTTCGTCTGGGATTTTAAGAGGAACATCAATGACGTACACTCATGATGTATTTTGCTAAATTGAGGGACATCAATTTTCAATTCATAGCATTCACGAGTTTTCAAATTTTGCGAAGGAGCATTCCATTTCTTACTTTATTTTCCCTTTTTTGCCTCTCGTTCTTTCTAAAGAGCGACGCATCGCGAAAAAATTCATGAAATAGAGAAATAAATGTCAACGATTCATTTTCTGATGACGGGAAAGGTATGCCGATTTTTCTTTATTTTCCTCCCGCTCCCTATCACCCTAACTTCCTAATATTTTGTGTGATGTGTTTCTTCTGGCGCTGTTTCAATACCCCCCTACAAAGTTCGTACCCAGGTCCCGAAAAAGTGCACTTTTGCGAATCGGACAACAAAGTTCCAGAACAGACTATACAGGTTTCCACCATTTGGATGAGTCATCTGGCTATCCAGACCTCATGACATGCAACCCAGGTCCCATCACATGCCACTCACTTTCAATCCATGTAACAAACAACAATGTACTTTTTTTCTAACCAGATCCAATAACATGATATACAGGCGCCATGAGAATAGGACCCGGGTAATTTCTGATAGGAACTGTGTTTCAAATCGAACCTTTTTCGTGTCTGGTTAGGAGACCTGGGTTCTGTATATTGAAGCAGATCACTTCTTTCATTCATTTTGTAAATATTGCTTTCTCCTGCTTGTTCTTCGGCGTATCGCATAGTCACAATATCACTTTCCACCCATCTGATCCTTTTTATCATATCAGTGGCAGTGCAGATCGATATAGGATGCCTCAAGCTTCAACAAACATGTATGTGTATCAGATGGTATGGAATGTTATGGATAGGCCTGCAATGTACATAATAAGAAAGCCGAATGAAGGTTTTCAGGACGCTTCAAAAATCTGCGCTTCCCAGGGAGACATGCTCCCAATCCTCTCGAACTCGCATGTTAATGGTTAATATAGATCCTTTAATATGCACATTTTCCAGATAAACGGACGTCTCAGATGGTATGGAATGTTATGGATAGGCCTGCAATGTACAGGTGATTAATGTATAGAATACACATGTATAAAATGTGTGTGATAATACCATATCAGAAAGTGGAAATTTATCATGGACAAATGGGCTTCCATACAGAGACTCTATCGATGCTGTTTTCAGAGGTAATACTCTTTAATGTTTAATGTCTTTAATGTTCTCGGAATGGAAGCGTGGTTGGACTAGAGAAAACAACTCGATTAAGGCAGATTATCTGCGCACGAAGGTAATTTATTCTCTTTCATATTGTTGTGAATATTACTATTCACTAAAGAATATGTGCTTATCAAATTATGTTAGGACACAGTCAAAAATATGCAAGTTCATTTGAAACTTGCCTCGGTAGACGAAATATCGTATATATTGTTCTTAATTTCAGTTTTACCCTGCCTGGAGCTGTTCCGGAGAGGTCCGTGAAGATGTTATTCAAAAAGAAAAATTGTACAATAACAACACATAATATTTTGGGTAACTATGTTAATTATGATAACTTCAGCTCTGGATTCCCCCGTTGGGGAATTCTGGTGATAGCCTTAGGAGTCATCACTGTCATCGCCCTACATATTGGATTGATAATCATATGCCGAAGAAAGAAGACTCATCCTGAGTCACCCAAGGTGGAATTGAATTTAGTCGTACTTAATCCATAATCGTGATGTTTTAGGACATTGAATCTCCGGATCGTGATCAGAATGACTCAGCACAAGATCAAAATGCACAGAATTTTCCATCAAAGAACACGCAAGGAAAGAATGAAGGGATACAATTATCAAGGGAAAATTCAATCCTCTGCAGCAAACTACAGCCAACTTCGTTTCTGCAAGGCATGCATGTCTAACTTTTATCATTTAGGGTTTTTTGATTAATTAAAAAGCTTCAGTAGGGCAAATAATTGATGTACTGATGTGTTTTTTTTCGGAAATGAAAAAAATGAACAAAATGTTCAAACAATGCCAACTCCTAGCGTGGTACTTTAGGCTTATGTAAATGGTTTCTGTCAACGAGCAAATATATTCCAGAGACCCCTGCGATTCCGTACGCTTGCGTTTGGCTCGGCGATTCACACGTGTAAGAGCGGCCAATATGGAGATCGTTGTGGAATCAGGCAGTTCTGAGGTTCCAATTGATTTTATATAATGTTTGCTTAATTAAAATTAATATGTGTTTTACTTCATCGCGAATTTACTTTAGATCGTGTACGGATGATGGCGCCAACATGATCATCGACAGAGTGAGGCAAGCATCTAAATATTCCTAAAATATTACTTTAATTTCAAAAATGAATTTCGATATTTATGAGGTATGCAATTGCACGAGGTGAAATCAGAATAATATAATGGCGAACGGCTACCAAACTAACAATTTAACAATCTTAGTCCCTAAAATAGGATATTCTTACCCTCAAGCAATGAACATCTTAAGAACTTCCGTCCTACAGCCACCCATACTCATCAATGGGGATATGAACTCCATTTCGGCAGATACAAGAGCATATTTCGAGGAAACATTCGCGAAGATGGTTGCAACGATGGTGATCAAATCTATGTTTGATATGCGCCCGTAAATGTTTGCACGACAATTGATGCAAAGTTTCAAAGCCATCACAGCGAAACCGAAATTCGATGATGTCATTTTTTTCAGAACTACTCTGATTTCACGGAGAACCTAAGACTACTGGCGGCCATTATCGAAAAGGTAGATCGAGAGAAATATTTCAATACACATCTTAGCCAAAAATCACAGATGCCCACGCCTCTCTCACACATAATTGTCCTCGGCGGGTTCTCGGGTGAGCTAGTAAAGATTTCCCACGCTTTCGACCGGCAGTACGATTATCGCATAATCGTCATTTATCGTCAAATTCGAAGCGGGGCATATTTTTCCTTTACTTTATTATCATTTTCATTAAGGATACTATTAATATAAAAAGAAAAATATATTAAATAATGCAAATTCAATGTTTAGATTTAATCGTTCTATTTCGCGGTTCTGGCTTTGCAGCAAAAAATACCGTAATCAGCGAAAAAATTTCCAAAACGTGACTTTCCAAAAACGGATTTCCAATTTATTCTTTTTCATTTTATTTTTTCCAAAAAGTTAATTTCTAAATTATTTTTTCTAATTTTTGTTTTTACGAAAAATTCATTTACAAAATGAAATTTCCAAAATAAATTTTACAAATCGGGGTAGTACCGTAAACTATTAGGTTGTCTCAAAAGTTTCTGACTATTTTCATTTTTTCATGTTTTCACCTGTCCTGTCCTTGGATGGTGACCGATTTGCTTTTGGTTTTCGACCATATATAAAGGCTTGGGTTCTCTATCTAGCGCACATAACATCAGTCCTAAAGAGCTCGTAAGATTCTCGCCATTCACTCTGAAATTCAACGAGATTTCAAAGGGACTAACCTTTTCAAAGGTTCAAAATTCTTCGGAAAACCGTGTGAGGTGCAAATTTAATACACTTCTGTGAAGTACTCCCAACATGTTATTAACGAGTCATATTTGATAGATGTGCTGTTATATCCACGTATATAGGGTGCGCACAATCTGAAAAATACACATGCTGGTAATTCACGAAGCAGCATCAATAGATCCAGGATTTGTGTTGAGGATCCGAGATAGCTCATTTGCGGTGATTTGTGAAGTACTTTCCCCAATAAATATATGACTAGAATTAGTAGATATTTGAACGATCCGTTACTGAGTTTAGCGTATCGAAATGTGGAAGTCGAATCTCAAGCATTAAAATATGCCATTTTCACAATCTCCCGTTCCAAGCAAGCATTGATTTCCGTATTTTACGAGGTTATCTGAACAATTAGTCCTTGACCTATCCCTCATTTGCCAGGCGGAATCAACAGGGCAATCCTATTCGAGAATTCATCATCAGCAAAATGCGCCAAAAATATGCATATTTCGACCTTTCGGCAAAAATAATTCATTTCTCTCATACCACGCATCAGAGTTTAGATTTCAATGCATGGTAGTATTACACTACAAAGACCCTAACTCGGGCTAAAAGGAAAATTGAAACATCCGATGGTGACAAGAGCAAACTTGAAAAAATAAATAGTCAGAAACTTTTGAGACAACCTAATACACTAATTGGAAAATGCTTGTTTTATATTTTCTGGCACTCTTCTCGTATATATCGACCTTGAGAGCTCAATAGTGGTTCATTATTTTCTACCTTCCTATCTTAGAACACAGTCATATTTAGGAGTAGATTCATCAATCAAAAAGAAATTAGGATATTTCGGAACCGCGATTTAGAAATTTAAAGATCGAAATCAGCACTTTTTGTTGTTTCTCGTCACTAAAACTATAGAGGAATTGCAGGCAATCGAAATAGGCTATGAGAAATTATGAAAAATAAATAGTCAGAAACTTTCGCACCAACCTAATACAATTACTTTGCGTATTTCAGATGATTCGTTGAGGAAATTCGGAGGAATCGTTTGTTCTTCAAACGAGATAATTGAGGACACAATCACGATTACAACCAGCGCACCGTTGATTCTTACCTTTGAAGTGCATATAAATTTCAGAAAAGTTCGTCTGGCGTGACATATTCACTAATAACGGTTAAAACACATGTGTGTTGCAGTAGCGGTACTAGAATCGCATGATTTCGCCTGTACAATTATTTGCAATGTCGATTCAAGATTTTTGTATTGAAATACACGTACTTTATTGAAATTTATTTTCCATACGTATAGGCACTATACAAATCTGCACCACGTGCAGCATCGATTTTGTAGTGTGAACTACTGTTATTAGCATGTATCTCTCAATTCCTTTTTTGATCGGCGGGAGATTTATATTGATCATAGTATCGTAGCGTATGTATGTGCCTGCGTCCGTTTGTCTGCTACGCCTACTGTGTATGATATTTAGAGGCTGCATACGTTTGAACTTTATGAGCGAGTAACCTTTACATGTTAAAGATTTACTGTACAGGTTCAGAAATAAGCCGTATCTCGCGGAAGCGGGGACATTGTGTAGTATTCGAATGGAGAAGGCTGGCTGGAATCGACGACTCCATCCTCCTCGCAGTTTGCGAACTAAAAATAATAACGTTAATAATAAAAAAGCATAGCTCGTTTCGGGAATTGAAATATCGAATAGATTAAGCAGGAAAAAGATAGTCATCACTATTATGGTGTCGAATAAGCGACAAAATTCATCGATACCTTTAATGAATGCCCCCTCACAGAGTTATCCAAAGGCATTGCTATCACCTGGACTTTCCGAAGATCTAGCGTCTTATGGTCGCTTGGTGTGCGAAGACATCCGAGGAATTGAAGCTGTTAAATCACTTGAAATAGAAGTAGTTTTAATAACATTCCCATAAATTATACCACATTTAAATACAAATAGCCTAACTAAAATTATTAATCAATAGGGTTTACGCAAGTTACCACATTGTGAATGGATTCTTTCAAACAATTGAAATTACAAATACCCGATGCATTGTATTCCATTGTACACAAGCGATTGTAATTTTTCCAACGCGAACACTGAATCAAAATAAACTTAGTATATTGATATAGATATGAGTGATATGAATTTCTGAGAATACTTATCAATTCAAATTTTAAATTAAAACGTATATTATTGTTTTTTTGTTCGATGAGCAAGCCTTTCTAAACCAATAGTAAACATGCTTCTCTCGTCGAAATTCATTTGAGTGGTCTCTAGAGTTTTGAACTATAAACATGGGAGTTGTTTCATTGTTACCAGTATGTGCTACACTATATCAAGCCATTCATCGAGCTAGAATCGCGATTCTTGGGAATAGAGGGAAAAATCGTGAAATGAGTTCTGACAGGTTTTCGCCATCCTGAGGCATGCCTGAGTGACCCCCGGAGTCTCATTGTTCACACTTCATTTTTTAGCTCCCTCCGTAGGGTCGGATAACGGGAGCATCACCCACTTTGAGAGCTGTTTTTTTGGATACGGTGTAAGATAGAGCAAAATTGACCTCTGAGTTACCCCAACTCATTTTTTGAGCTCTATAGATCTATCTAAGTTATTTTGTCTAAAACTCATTTTCAACAGTGGTACACTTCAGGCCAATTTTCACAAAAATGTAGGTGAAGACGCAAATCAAATTTCCTGACTAGATGCACCTCAGTGAGAGCTTTCCAATGAGTCGTCTGCGAAGAAAATACGAACACTTGGGTGCAAATTACGTCCTATAAACCTCGTCTGAATAGTTTGAACTTTATTTTCAACAGGGATTTCGGTAAAAAACCGATCGTTGTCGGCATCGCGCTCCGAAATGTGTTAAATAAAATCGTCTGTTGAAAATAAAGTTCAAACGATTCAGACGAGGTTTACAGGACGTAACTCGCACCTAAGTGTTCATATTTTCTTCGGAGACCACTCATCGGAAAGCTCTCACTGAGATGCATCTAGTCAGGGAATTCGATTTGCGTCTTCACCTACATTTTTGAGAAAAGTGACCCGAAGTGTACAACTGTTGAAATTGAGTTTTAGAGAAAATGGTCTAGATGCGATAGAGCTCGAAAAATGAGTTGGGGTCACTCAGAGGTCCATTTTGCTCTATCGTTCACCGTATCCAAGAAAACAGGTCTCAAAGTGAGTGATGTCGATATCCGACACTACGCAGGGAGCTTCAAAATGAAGTGTGCACTTTAATACTTCAGGGGTCACTCAGGCAATCCTCAGGATGGTCAAAACCGGTCAGAACTCATTTCACCATTCCCGACTCCAGCTTGATTCTCTCATGAGAGGCGTGATATCACCCTGGTTAGTTCCTTGAACTAGGTGGAGTTAAGTTTCACTTCCGTTCACCTATTGAGTCATGGTCTAATATTTTAATATTTTAAATACTTAAAAGTAATTCAGTTGAAAATCATGGCTAGGTAACCACAAAATTCCGTAATCAATCGTGTTTCCGGGGCAGGTTCTGGAACAGTTAATTACCGATTGATTACGGTACTTTTGTCAATCTAAGAATTATTTTCCACTAAAATTATCACTATTGTTCGCTGATTTTGAGTGAAACTCAAGATCGACAGATCGATTTTGTAGAAGGCATACAGGTGACAATGCAACAACTCCAAGTTGCAAGCTAAAATCTTCAGTGAGCGGTTATGCGCTGCTTTCTTGTCTGTTGCAGTTTTGTTTGTTTTGCTAAAAATTAGATATATTATATAATAATTAATATTAATATCATGAATCGCGTCACCGTTCGATAATTTCCTGCCATTGAAGTAGCAATTTTCCGAAAGTTTTATTCTTTCATTGATTTTCCCAGCGTAATCAATGTTTTCCTGAATATATTTCAATATATTCAATTCAAATTAGAAAAACAACAACAACTTTGGATGACCCACCGGATGGGAGTGAGTCAGAGTCACAGTCACTGTTTCATTCGAAGTTATATCACAATGTGGCTTGATTCCCATCTTATTTATAAGAATTATGTCTTCTAATTTAATCGATACCATTTCTAATATATAATGTGTTTTTTATCTAATATATTGATGTTATTAAAATAAAAGCAAATAAAAGTTCGGCTCGGATGTCGATTATTCCGCTAACCGAACATAAGTTATTCGGTTAATATATTCGATAAACGAAACAGCCCGATACCACGGGGCACCGTCAACGAGGAATGAGAGGGAGAGAAGCTCGAAACCGACGTGCAATTATTGAGGGAGGCCCGAAATCGAGAGGGGAATGCTCGCTTATGCCCTCTTTTCAATATTTGGGTAAAAACGTGAGTATTTTTTATTGAGAGAGGTCCGAAACCGAGAGGGGGAAATGAACGCATATACTCTCTTTTCAATATTCGGGATTGTTGATCTCTTGCATTCGCGAGTTCGCGAGATCATGTCCATTTCATTTCTTCCTCTTTCTCTCATTGTGATGGGTGGCCGTGCTGGTAAGCGGATAACGGATGCTCCTTACGTCTGTCGGCGGTACGTTTTAAGATATATTTTCTATCAAATCATAGTTTAATATATCATCTAAGAGATTATAGAAAAATGAGCAATTATCATCAACAGTTCGTGAAGTTCATATTGCGATGTAAGGTCATATTCTAAGCCGTAAGTTCTAATGTAGTTATATTGTGGCTTCGAGGTATAATTATTTCTTCGAAAAAAATCCATCGAGCGGACGATACAGACCAAGAGATTACTCCAAACGTCAACATAAGAATTATAGGAAGATCAGACTGATTTTGCCACAACAGTTCTGGCGGATACACGCTAAGGGTTTCCCATCCCTAGAACCTCTCGCACGTGCGGCAATTTCGATGCGATCCACAAGCACGAGAAGCGAGAGATTGTTCAGCAAAGTGGGCCTCCCTAATAATGTTCAGTGGGGCAAAATAAAATCGAAAATATCGAAGTAACCCTGATGTATTTATTGTCAAAATGATGTGTCGGATGCATGTAGGGAGATAACGGACTCGGATAAACCTCGTGCTGATATTGTTGAATACGTGGAAAGAAATGAAGAGACGCTGCAAGATCCGATTAGTGCAGACTAATTCCTCAAGTCTAATTTACGAGCTTTCCTAACCATTTTGCAACAATCATATGCCGATTAAAACATATTTTTACACCCCTGTTTCGGGCCTTTCTCAATTATTTCACGTCGGTTTCGGGCATCTTCATTATTCGTTCACCGATCGCAAGACCGAATGGCCCGGAATTACGAACTCTACTCTATATACGAGAAGCAATACAGGTTTTTCGAAATCATTTGGCTATCCCTAGTGCCTACCCGGGCTTCGTCCTGACCGCCTCTGTCTCCATATGGACAGTTGTAGACGATGCCATCCACATGCTGAACATATAACAAAAAACGTATTTCGAAAACACGAAATCAACGTGATAGGAACTAAAACATATATTTTTATTGCGAAATGCGTTGCAAGAATTATCAAACTATCCGAACATCTCTGCAAATATTTACTTACTACGACATATCCGTCAAACACGTAAACTCCGCCATCCCTGCATTTTTTTCCACAATGGTACGGTATGGATTACGTTTTTTTCGGAATTTCCAGAAGCCGATCTGATCTCGTTTCTTCCCTGTAATCATTGTGTAGATGATGTGATAATATGGCTCTTAAATTCTCAAACAATTTCTTTTTTTTTCGAAATCGCTGATATAACTGACAACAAGCTTGATCAGTAAGGTCGAAGCTAGTGTGAAAAGGGTACTTAAAACGCCAGTAAAGAAAACCCTAATCTGAATTATCCATACAATCATCATCATCAGTCGTCATCACCTATTCGTATTTGTCATAGTGCAAATGTCGGTGGCCTAATGAACTCGATCTAACCCACGGAACTGGGTCTCGACAGTTGCCGGGGTACTGTGGTCTCGATTGAATACGGTGGTTATTGTTTATTGAATTATGGTCAGCCTATATTTTTTTTTCAGTTTCGGACCATGACTCCCCGTTGATAGAGAGTGAAACTCAGTATCACCTGGCAACAAAATTTGTGTGTGCAAATGTATGGGAGCACAAACTGGTAACAATGAAACAACCCCCATGTAGCTAGACTGACTCCCAAGCGAACGGAGCTCCGTTTCGAAAATTTCGTTCCCCAAAAATTCAACTCACTACTGCAGCATTTAAAACCCGTTCTCCGTAAGAATGCAGGTAGGATGGCACAACTCGGTTAAAATGATCGCCCAGAGCTCAAACTTCGGGTAAGTGACCCATAGGACCAAACAACTTTTCAACCGAAAGGTAGATCAAAAATATCGATTTTTGATCTACCGAAATCGATTTTTCAGATTTCAGATTTCGATGACGTGTGCTAGCTCATTCGAAAGAGCATAAAAAGTTATGTAAGAAACCCACAGGAATCCAGAATCCATCAACGATGACGTCAGTTAGAGCTCGAAAAGTGAACTTTTTCATCACTTTTGGTAGTTTATGACATGAATGGTCATGAAGGAGTCATTTGCGCATTCCTATTTTGATAAATATTATGTATTTATCATTGCTGAACACAATGAACCTCTAAAAACACCATATTTTAACGGTGCTCATGGTCAGAAGATTACGCAACCGTGACCTACTTTCAGACAATTTTTTTTTAACTTGGGAATTCGGACACGTGTGATAGATCATTCGAAAGAGCATGAACAGTTATGTAAGAAACCCAAACGAAATCAGAATTCATCAACGTTGACGTCAGCTAGAGCTCAAAAGTGAACGTTTTCATCACTTTTGGTAGATCATGACATGAATGGTCATGAAGGAGTGATTTGCGCACTCCTATTTTAATACATATTATGTATTTATCATTGCTGAACACAATGAACCTCTAAACACACCATATTTTCACGGTGCTCATAGTCAGAAGATCACGCAACCGTGACCTACTTTCAGACAATTTTTTTTTAACTTGGGAATTCGGACACGTGTGATAGATCATTCGAAAGAGCATGAACAGTTATGTAAGAAACCCAAACGAAATCAGAATTCATCAACGTTGACGTCAGCTAGAGCTCAAAAGTGAACGTTTTCATCACTTTTGGTAGATCATGACATGAATGGTCATGAAGGAGTGATTTGCGCACTCCTATTTTAATACATATTATGTATTTATCATTGCTGAACACAATGAACCTCTAAAAACACCATATTTTCACGGTGCTCATAGTCAGAAGATCACGCAACCGTGACCTACTTTCAGACAATTTTTTTGAAACTTGGGTATTCGGTAACATGTGATAGCTCATTCAAAAGAGCATAAAAAGTTATGTAAGGAACCCAGAGGAAACCAGAATTCATCAACGTTGACGTCAGCTAGAGCTCGAAAAGTGAACTTTTCATCACTTTTGGCAGATCATGACATGAATCCATGAACTCAAATTTATTTCGTCATTGATATTGAACTACAAAGCTCAAATGTTTATATGAAATCGAGATTAAAATTAGATAGTAGCAACAACGCAATAGTGAAAATATGGGCTCAGTCGATTCTCACATACACTCTGTGGGGAGGATACCGATGGTGTCTTCGATGACGTATTTTCCCTCCTCTGTGCTCATTTGATTTGAAGATCTCATCCTGATCGATTTTAATAGGCTGAGTAAGGTCGAAAATATCGTGACGATTATCCATAATCGCCTGGTCGTAGAGATCCTGGTCGTTGTTGTACCATCCCTCCTCGAAGATCGCATTCTCATCGAACTCTTCCTCTTCTTCCGTCTCAACTCCCATGAATCGCTTGAATCGAGGTTTGTTCGATAGTGAAGCAGCAATTCTCGATGCAGAAATGCAAGAGTACAGTGACAGAATCTGCTTAGCTGTTAGCCGTTCTTCGACCGAGAATACAAGGACCCCATTCTTCTTCTCATTAGCCATCATCTTCTGAGCTTCCTCAGGAGGAATATGCTTCTTCCGAGTGATACCCAGATCATAGAGCTTTTCGATGTATTGCTTAGCCTTATCAGTGAATCGCACAGCTGCCTTCCGTTGCTTGAGAGCCCATCCCTTCTCCATATTCTTCTCATCATCGTAATGAGTACGCTCTAACTCTGAGATTGCATCATCGATATCCCTGTTAGGCTTGATTTCCGTAGAAGCATCATCATCTCCGCGACGGTATCATCGACATCCGGAAGCGTCAGACGATGGGAGAGCGCATTCTCAATTCCAGCGCTGTACATATTGAGGCACTCGTCTCTCAGCGTTCCTTGCATGGGAGAAGGACAATGTACTCCAGCCAGCCAATGAGCTTCCAACTCATCGACTGTGTCGAATGAAGCATAACATGTTATTTCGGGACAGTAGTGAGCCTTCTTCTCGATAATGCACAGGAAAGACGGCAAATCGTCCTTGGGACAAGTACCAACGAGGATGGGAGAGAGCTTCCAGAAGTACTGTGTCTCCGTTAGTACTGTTACCAGGGTGATGCCCACCACGATTATGCTCAGTGAGTTTCGGAAGGGAGGAGAGACTCTTCTCGAATGATGTCGCAGGGAAGAAGATTCCCTCTCCGATGTTCTTGTGTCTCCATGCCCTTATACCCTTGTCCTCGTATTCAGATATATCAGCTGGGATTATCACATTTCTGTGGTTGTTATGCAGCATGCCATCGATCTCTTGGTTTCTGGTGCCGATGTAAAGGTGCCCTCTAGCGCTGATTTTGCAACCACGACACTGAAATGAAGTACCTGATAAATGTGAAGTTCGCAAATACATGTTGTTTTGCATTGGGTGTATAATCCACTTTACTCACACCGATTTCCTCCTGTGAGAAGTCGAACTGGCTGAGAGGTGGATGATACGATGCTTCGAATGGTGGAAGTGCGGCCAAGAAGAGAACACACCAACGAAGCATTCTGAGCAGCAATGAATACACATTTTTTAACGAAAATATCAATTCATGAAGGAACAATAACGGGAGTGCTGACGTGGGTTTGTGAACACTTTCGCTGTCTAACCCTCAGAGGAAGCAAACACCCTCCCCCTCGCAATACACCACTCTCTCTCTCATCATCCATTGGGTGCATAATTGACGTTCCCCTCCCTTGCCCCTCTTCTCGATTCTCTCTCCTCTCCTATAGCTGACCAGTGACAGATGGATGTATCTACCGCGTGTAATTATCACGATACTATGATCTTATTTTTATTTTAGTGTTACGGTAAACATGCAAAACAATCATACAACGTATCAGGTAAAATAACAAGTAAAATCAAATAATTTATTCGGAAATATGACCATTTACATGATCTACCAAAAGTGATGAAAAAGTTCACTTTCGAGCTCTAACTGACGTCATTTTTGATGGATTCTGGATTCCTGTGGGTTTCTTACATAACTTTTTATGCTCTTTCGAATGATCCATCACCCGTCATCGAAATCTGAAATCTCAAAAATCGATTTCAGTAGATCAAAAATCGATATTTTTTTATCTACCTTTCGGTTGAGAAGTTCTTTGGTCCTAAGGGTCATGTTCCCAAAGTATGACCTTCGGGTGACCATTTTGACCGAG
The DNA here is from genome assembly GCA_036245805.1 of Pristionchus mayeri. Classification (NCBI taxonomy): domain Eukaryota; kingdom Metazoa; phylum Nematoda; class Chromadorea; order Rhabditida; family Neodiplogasteridae; genus Pristionchus; species Pristionchus mayeri. Next base: position 38,401,625 of record BTRK01000002.1, on the reverse strand, counting down.
TTGTGCCACCTATACCCCATTTCACTGCAGTCTTGCAGAGAACGGCTTTTAAGTGGGTGCTACGAAAGCATTCTTGATATACCTCAACTGGATCTTTGGATTCTCTGATTTCCTTCTTGTTCCGCTTGCAGCAATCTTCATCTATATTTAATTTGCAAAAATCGTAATTTTCTCTTAACAATGTAAACAGAAACCAAATAAGCAAAATCACTTGAACGCTCACGGAAGACTTGAGCTCCAGGGCGTTCCAGAGCCTTGCATTTTCTGTATAATAATACACGGCAGCCAGCAGTCCGGCAATCGCGAAGACGAATAGCATCGTTCCTCCGGCAATCGCATTGATTGGTTGATGCTTTCTGCACGTTCATCTGATGAGACGTATCATTTCGAATCATTGACCTAAAAACGGCATACAACATAAGACATTGAAAACAATAATTCACTATATTATTTTGAAAAAAAATCAAAAGAGAAGAAAAAGAACGAGCATCGTTGGATGAGATAAACGATAATGTTTCTCAATTTATGTTGCCAGATATTCCCACGAAAGCGTGCAAAATGTGAACAAGGATGCAGAAGCTTGTAGCATTGCAATGATGCATTTAAAATGTTTTTTCATTGAAAAGAAGCTCAAAGCTTCAGAAAAAAAGAAAGACATTTCAATACTAAGTCAAATTTTCCACCCACAATGAGTATTTTCGAAATGCACTTCGAGAGAACCTACAGTAATGAATTCTCGGATTAACCAGTCCATCTCCGCAAGATCGTCTCCGCTCGGAGAGAGAATGACGCTTTGTTCCGTTTGGAGGGGCGGCAAGCAGTAATTTTGGGGGCAGTTGTCTCGCGAAATCCTCGTGTGTTCCGTGTGTATTCTAGGATGAAGCTCATGATGAATGAGAACGAGGTTCATACAATAACAGAGGAGCAAATATAATTTATATTTTATTCTCGAAAATCGATAGCATATGAATGCACATTAAATTATAGTATGCACATGCACATGAAAATCGATAATATGTGAATTAACGTTAAATTCTAGATAGTGCATACATATTAAACTCATGTATAAGAATGCATATTAAATTCTAGATATGAGCGTTAGATATGAGAGAGAAACGAGCGCTACTGTAGTATGCATGCGTTTCTTACAGTTAATGGTGAATATATCGCGTCAAGCGCACTTTTCTGCACTTCAAGGGTAAGAATCAGCGGTGCATTAGTTGTAATAGTGATTGTGTCCTCTACAATTTCGTTTGATGTGCAGACGATCCCTCCGAATTTCGTTAACGACTCATCTGAGATACAACACATGAAGAATAGCTGTTTTGTTCAACATGGAAAAACATTCCCCTGAAGACAAAGGTATGCATGTATGTTTCACCAACATCACCGAGAATGGTGTCAGTAAACAAGACGGGAAGGGAGCAACTGGAGGGCTAAGTGAGACAACAACGCGAGTGCCTTTAGTGAGGAATTCCCAGTGGACAATTGTTTCAACAACCACAACAAGACTTTTATCTAACTGCCGCAATACCAAGTTTGGCCTTATGTATTCTAAACTAAAATATCACGACATCTTCTACCCTGTACTCAACTCCATACTAACTTGAGCACATAATTCCGCAAGATCCTTGCGAGGACCATTTTTATATCTCTCAAGATGAACATCATTTAGTGTTCAGAAAGGGGAACTAGATGCAACTACTGTAATTCCTACAAACAATAACAAGTTGAACTGTGACTCAAGTAGCCGATCATTTTAGAAAAATTAAATATATACCCGCATTCCAATTTATTCCTCTCGTAATCATTCGAGTCTCCTCCTGACAGAATGGTATCACGCCAGATTTCCCGGTAAGAAGCGCACGATCCAGCTGAATTTCGTAGTTTCCCTGTAAAAAAGCTGAATTAAATGGCAAACATTGAAACTTAATGTGAAAAATGTGAAATAAATGCGAACAAATATTAGAGATCAACCTCTCTAATGACGAACGCGAGATTCTCGCCGTCTAAAATGTAGACTGGCGGGGCACTGGAATGGAAGAATTTCGGCGCAATCAGAAGCGTATTTAGTGATCGTAAAGTGTGGTCGAGACGTCCTGAAAATTGTAGACTTCCATTCATATTGGGGTGTCCGGAAAGTTCGTATAATTTTTTGTTTTTATTTTTTATTCAATGCTTTACAATTCTCAATGACCAATGTATGCCCCCTTCTTTCTCACTACCTTCCTCCAGCGATTGGGCAGGGTCTCGATTCCTCTCTTCCAGAATGCGGGTTTCTTCGGGACCGCCCAGTTCACGAAAGCCCTCACAACTTCATCTCTATTCTTGAACTTCTTTCCTTTGCAGAAGTCAGAGAGAGATCGGAAGCAGTGGTAGTCGCATGGAGAGAGATCCGGGGAATACGGTGGATGGGGAATCCTCTCGATCTTCAGCTCGTCCATTTTCTTCTGGGTCATCTTCGCTCGATGTGGGCGAGCATTGTCCATCAGAAGAAGAATTTTGCCCTGGATCAGGAGTCTGGGAGGGACTCTGATCGCGACATCTTCCAATTGTTCAGAGAAGAGGTCGGCATTGATGCTGGTGCCAGGGGCGAGGATCTCCCAGTAGATGGGACCGAGCACTGAGAAGAAGAAGCAGAGGAGTTCCTTCTTTCCGTGCTCTTCCTTCTTCGGGACGAGCGTGGGCTTCTCATCTGCATCCACCCATTGCAGTCTCCTCACAGGGTTATCGTACGTGATCCACTTCTTATCTGTAGCGATGATGGAATTGACCCATCGAAGATTGGATCTACGATGGAGTAATTCCCGACAGACTTGAACACGATTTTTCAGCTGTTCGGGGGAGAGGTCATGGGAATCACTTGTGGGAGTTTCGGCTTCTTCCCAGATCGATGGAGGATATCGGACACCGTTGATCTGGGAGTACCAGTATCCTTGTTCAACTCACGCACACTGGCCATGGGCTTGCGCTTCAGTGTGCGGAGAACGAGAGGCTGATCGAGGGAGGGAGGGCGTCCAGAGCGGGGTTGATCATCGAGACCAAACTCCCCTTTCTTGAAGCGGGAGAACCACGTATAGCAGAAGGGTATGGAGGGGGCGTCAGCTCCTTCCGACTGGGCCAGGGCAGAGTGGGCCTCCTTCTCGGATCGGCCAAGACGGTAGTAATGATGTAAAACTGCTCGGAGGTAGATATGGATGTCCATCACAAGAATCAATGTAGCAATTAGGAGACTGATTAAATCCTCTCACTACTCAACGTCAGAATGATGCAATACATTGTTGACAAACAGATTGCGCAATCACTGCATTTGATCGCGAACTGACTGTTTTCCGAAGCATTATACGAACTTTCCGGACACCCCAATAGTTTGTTGATTGTGGCCTAAGTTCAGTTCGAATTTGAATTTCTTCCACAAAAAATAAGTTAGCCATTTTTCGACTGGGTCATATAACACGAGTCTATTACGCTGGCAACTAGACATATTTCGTATCTTCGATTTCGTTGTAGCTTGGTTGGTGGACACTATTGGGGGTTAGACTAAGGTCCATCCACTTGATTTGGTCTAAACTGCTCATTATCGATTTTTGTGATCTACCTGCTACAAGACGCTACAAGACGCAAACGTGCCTCTTTTTCCTACATTTTTACAGGAGACCCGTGATAATATCTCACCCGAGAGGCCGCCTAGAACGATGATTTGTGAGAGCGGCGTGGTCATCTGTTGGAAAAGTTACTGACAGTATCTTTCTATTTGTGATATTCCAGTTACCTTTTCAATAATGTCCGCCAGTAGTTTTTGGTTCTTTGTGAAGGCAGTGTTGTTCTAAAAATTGGGAAATCAGCATTAATTCGGTAATACTTAAAATTCAAGAAGACAAAAACAGGGTTTAAGGTTCAGCATCGTGCCTCATTTCCAAACACGCTGTGTGGGGCAGTTTTTTCAGTGGTCTCGCGAATTTGAGTTGGGGTTTTCATAAAACAAATGTCAACATTATGCCGTGTCCAGTCACCTGATCGAGCGTTGATTCTATTTTCGTGTCTCTTTCCCCGAAATATTTTCTCGTCTCCGCCGGTACAGAGCCCATATCGCCAGTAATGAGTGTGGGTGGAAGCAGGACGGACGATCTGTCAGCAGTACTTCGGATGAGAACTATGCAGCCATGCGGCCTGTGATGTATCAAAGGCGGCATGACGTCATAGTTCTCATCCGACCTTGTTCCCTGACATCAGCAATTAGACAATAAAGATCTGGTTAATTTACGAGTTTCATTTATTGATATTATTATTTGAATTACAGTCGCGCCGGAAAGTATCCGTACGATTTGATTTTTTCATAACTTTTCCTGCAGTTGGCTTAGCAAGTTAGATTTTGTAGTGCTATATACCAAATCCATCGAAGAATACGATGCGAGTATTGCGTCATCACGCGCTTCATAACTGATTGCGTAGTGATGACGCAATCGAACAACACTTTTTCAAACATCCATTATTCTTACAAAGATTTTTTCCTGCTGGCCAACCTTTCTGAGGTATTAGTCATGACTGAGGCCTACCCAGAATAAATTTTTGAAAGTGCTGCGCGGTCGCACAGTTGCTTCAGCCGTGCTGCAAAAACAGGGTCCGAAATTCAGATCTCGGCTTCTAGACTAGCTAGAGACTCGTTCAAAACGTCAAAATGATCGCCATCATGAGTCCAGATGATTCTGAGAAAATGAACACGATATCTCAAAATTTGCCCTCAGGGCATGAAAAAATCACTTTTTTGCATGACCATTTTTTGGGCATTCACAACTTTGTGGGAAATGTCGGTAAAAATCTGATTTTTGCATAGGAATGTTCAAAATGTATTGAAGATCTGATTCCCAACTTTTTAGAGCAATTGGATATCTTTCCTGCCCGCGGCGTACGTTTTTCGGAGGTATACTAGGGTCGGGAAACACCGTGTTTACGCACTCTCGTCGTCTACACTCTATCGCTCATAGTGGTAAACAGACTCATGATGGCGATTATTTTGACGTTTTGAACGAGTCTCTAGCTAGTCTAGAAGCCGAGATCTGAATTTCGGACCCTATTTTTGCAGCACGGCTGCAGAAACTGTGCGACCGCGCAGCACTTTCAAAAAATTATTCTGGGTAGGCCTCAGTCATGACTCCTACCTCAGACAGTTTGGCCAGCAGGAAAAAATCTTTGTAAGAATAATGGATGTTTGAAAAAGTGTTGTTCGATTGCGTCATCACTACGCAATCAGTTATGAAGCGCGTGATGACGCAATACTCGCATCGTATTCTTCGATGGATTTGGTATATAGCACTACAAAATCTAACTTGCTAAGCCAACTGCAGGAAAAGTTATGAAAAAATCAAATCGTACGGATACTTTCCGGCGCGACTGTATGTTTATTTGGCTTGCCTCACTCTATCGATGGTCATGTTGGCGCCGCTACCCGTGCATGATCTAAATTAGATGTAATACAATAATTATTTTCAATAATGAATTTTATAATTAGTAAATACGACCTTAGTACTGCTTGGTTCCACAACGATCTCCATATGGGACGCTCTGAATCAGTCGATCCGCTCAGCCAGATGCAACAATAGGGCCTCGGAGGAGATTCTGGAGTGGAATAACTTTTCTGATTTTCAAAGTAAAGTTTGCAAGATAAAGATATACCTTTTATTTTAATAAACATTGTATGTTTCAGGGTTAGTTTCCGATGAAGTCGATTTGTTTACAAAAAAGTAGCACATTAAATAGTCCCTATACTTGCTTGCCTCGGAGAAATGCAGTAGGTTGCTGTTTGATGGGCATGGAAAGTTGGGAATCTCAAGGAATGGAAATAGCAACAATGCAAAAAAATGAATCATGCAATAATTGCAGTTTCAGTAAGAAAGTCGAACACTACTTCGATCTTTTACGTCTGTAATGGTAGCAGGAACTAGGAATGGCTTGTCAAGAAACGTACTCTTTACAATGTTTCTAATCTGTCAGACTGATGGGCGATTGTTCAGGATTTTTGAGGTGGTATCCCTAGTAGGGGATCAAAACACATCATGCATAATTTGACTAGCCCAAGGAGGCGGAGAGTGTTCGTTTCTTTCTTGTCGAGTAAACACCTCTTTATTTACCAACGATGGGGAATTCTCCCTGGCAGTGCGCGCACGCTAAGGGGGATCCGACCAGGTCTCAGTGTCATTCGTGTAACACTAAAACGTGAAGTTTCCACCGTGGCTTAACTTCCACTACGGGCCACTACGTAATTATCATAATGAAACGATTGGACTTTCGGTCTGTTGGGATTCGAGATGCGAATTCGAAAAATTGACTGAAGCTCTAATTTCTAATTACACAAATTGTGTTGTTCATTGTTGAATTCAAAAATACTAGGAACAATTACAGAAATCTGATTTGTTTTATTTCTTTTCCATCATTTACGGAGTGCACCAAATTTACTTCGGTGGTGTACTATTTTTTGCGATAACAGTGTTACATCATTATGTTCCCCCATCTTCCTATGTTACACAATAGCAAAAATCTCGGGCATCTTCATGACAAATTCGCTTTATCTCTAAATTCCAGATCTTATCTTATTTTTGCATTATCTTATCTAGACTACGCAAGATAGCGAAGTAAATTACCAGCGCACTTAGAAGGCATTGAGTGCGACGGTTATTTGTGATGGCGCGAATACATTATTGTTATGTGGCGTCCTTTTTCCCGTCTATATTATATGATCCATCCGCTCCGAGAAGGCGTTATTTATGTTTTCTTGAGGACGCGCATTTATTTTGAAAATACTTCAGTTTAATTTACTTGAAAATATTGCTAGAACATCATTCAATCTAGTCAATGAAGAATGATTCCATCAATCTCAACACACTTATCATACGCATGGAGCCGAAATCTGTCTTGAACATGTCTTTAGTGAGTCCTTATTCCATCAACTTTGAACAATAAACTTCAGATTTCTCGAATGTGGAACAACCTGGTCGAGGAATTTCGTCCCATGCATACTCGATCGAAACTGGCTTTGGAACGCGTTCTTCTCTTGCCCGGAAGATCTGGGCATTTCATAAAGATATGGCATATGAATATGTACGAGGAGTGCCAATTTATGCGAATGTGCGCGATCACACCGGAGAGGATCTGGAAATATCCTGATGTCTGTGATTTACTCAAGCATAAAATCACTAAGTACGACGATGCGAGTTGCAACAATGTTTATAGTTTATTAAATTGCGTTTTCTACAAGATTTAGCCAATAATTGAAAACTTGTCAGGGCAAAGTCGAGCTTGCAACTGATTTGCTATTTGTACGACCAGTTCTGTTCAAGTACGCCTATCATGCAATCTGGGCCGTCGCTTTTGCACTGATGGTTGTCGTGTTGAGCATGTTCACAATCGACGTGCACAAACTGGGATTTTCCCTGAAATTGGCCATAATCCCTGGAACGATTATGGCTTCTTTCATTATATTTGTGGCTCTGATCATATACATTGCAATACAATGCTGCATGCGCATACCAGGATGGAAAGTATCTGCTGAATTTTCACGATTCTTCTCCCAATTCAAGCACATTGAAACGCTGAGACTGGAGAGATTCGCGAATTTGGAAGTCTTGAAATCCTTGCGTGGTGTGCAAATCCGCCGGCTTGAAGTGTGGGAAAACAGTCTGGATGAGAGAACCAGGTGCGATACTTTCCCTGTTTGCGAAGAAATGAGGAGTAATAAAAAATGTATTTTTATAGAAAACAGATCATCGAGCTATGCAGAGAACACGAAATCAGTGAGGTGTTCATTGCCGTTTGTGGTCTCGAAGATGACTCTGATATCAGTGAGCTGTTTTTTTTATTGTTTTTAAAATTACTTTATTTTTAAATTGCTGATATGTTTTCAAATCCTTTAGAAAATTCGAAATTTCGACTATAATTTGGGTATGTGCAATTTTTATTTCAGCGTTTTGTAGTGCAGCCATGATACATTATTTGCTAAAAATATGAACGAAATAAAAAGGTGAGTTTTTGAGAAAATGACGAAAAACGACAAAATCACAAAATAAAGTCAGTTTTTGATGGGCTCAGTGGCCTACCGTACCCCATCTAACATGAAGTACTCGATGAGAGAAATCAATTACCATTAGTAGAATTTCGGTATTCCTTCGCGCGCGCGGGAGCTCAGGTCTTTAAATGCTACAGTAATTATACATGGATTACGGTAGCTTTTAAAGACCTGCGCTCACGCGCACGCGAAGGAATACCGAAATTCTACTAGTGGTAATTGATTTACCTCATCAAGTACTTCAGGTTAGAAGGGGTACGGTAGGCCGCTGAGCCCATCAAAAACCGACTTTATTTTGTGATTTTGTCGTTTTTCGTCAATTTCTCAAAAACTCACCTTTTTATTTCGTTCATATTTTTAACAAAAAATGTATCATGGCTGCACTACACAACGATGAAATAAAAATTGCACATATCCACCCACCTGAACGAGCTACGATTTTTCATTCAAAAAATATAGTCGAAATTTCGAATTTTCTAAAGGATTTGAAAACATATCAGCGTGAAATTTAGTGATTGTGATCACTAAAATTTTTCGCATTTTTCAAGATGTCATTCATTCGAAACGGTTGCGAAAAATAAAATTTCGAAAAATTTCGAAGCACCTATATTTCCTGGAAAACGCTATCTGGATGACTCCATAAGTGATCTACGTGCTATACTCACCGAGTACTATACGTATATACATTATGGAGGAATTCGATTTTTCGAACTTTGCCAAGGGTCTTCACAAATATGTTCACTCACTCAGATAGTCTCTCTTACTTGTCGGTGTGGCGCCCGTTTTCCGAATTCATACTTTATTTCTCCCGCTTAAAATTGCCGTTATTCAAACGCGCTCATTTATTTTATTAATGTATCATACATTTTAAAATTTGAATCATACATTGATCTCTGATTTCACCTCGCCAATCTTTTAAGCAAAATTTGTGGAAAATATTTCGAGGAACCTTACAGCTGCTCACCAATGGAATCCCTGTGCAATGAACCTGATCATTCAATCAATCTCAACACACTACCCGCGGATATGGCCAGGATAATCACACGTATGGATCCAAAATCCAATTATGTCATGAGATTGGTGCGTTTAATTTGCTTGAAATGTTAAACAACAATTAAGATTTCACGCAAGTGGTACGACCTAGTGGAAGAGTTCCGTCCATATCAAACACGAAGAATTGCATTAGAGCGCGTCTACCTCTTCCCGGGCAGATCTGGGCATTTCATTAAGTTTTTAAATATGAACACGATCGAGGAGAACAAGTTTGTGCGCGTTTGCGCGATTATTCCTGAGAAAATTGCGAGCTATTCCGGAGTCGGCAACTTATTTATCCAAACAATAAGTCGCTTCGATGATGTGAGTTTTACATTATGTCTTCGATTTTGTTGAGCACATCTTTACACAATTTCAGGCCAAAGTCGAGCTCGCAAGCGGAATGTTTCCAGTCCATCCAGTTTTGACCAAATACAACAATTACGTTATGTGGACGGTCATGTTTGCGCGCGGCTTACGCGGATTGATTTTGCGGGATGAATATTATTTTTCACGATTCGAACCTATTATTTTCGAATTCTCCGTAAAATTTCCCATCGGATGAGTATTCATTCATATTTTTAAAGATATATTTATATTTATAAATCAATATTTTGAATGCGGAATTTCTGCAACCTACCGTAATCTCACTTTACGATAGCGACAGTATCGCAAACTGAGATTACGGTAGGTTGCAGCATTACAGAATTCAAAATATTGATTTCTTTTTCTAAAAATATGAATGAATAGTCCTTCCGATGCGAAATTTTACGGAGAATTCGAAAATAATAGGTTCGAATCGTGAAAAACAATATTCTTTCCGCAAAATCAATCCGCGCAAGCCCCGCTCCGCCGCGCAGCGCCGCGCACGCACATGACCAAGGCGATTAGCTCGTACTGTATGTTAAGCAGCTGAGTTTGAAAAAGTCGGTTGACACAATCCTCTTTGATTATAAAAAAGCATTTGATTCGATCGATTTAAGACTGCTTATCCATAAGCTTTCCTCGCTGGGCATATCACCCGCTATCACTCAATGGTTCGAGTCTTATCTTTTGGGTCGCTCGCAACGTGTGCTCATCGGGGACTACTTATCCCCTCCCTCACCTATCCAGTCTGGCGTCCCCCAAGGTTCCTCTATCGGACCTTTGCTATTCATTATCTACCTCAATGATTTGGGTACATGCATTCCTAAGACGGTCCATTACAATATATTTGCTGACGACCTCAAGATTTATGGGGTGGTCCCTGATTATAGCAATGACCTCCAAAATGCGATTTGCAAAATATCTGAATGGACTGCCCAATGGAATATGAGTATCAGCTCACCTAAATGCAATGTCATTCACCTAGGCAATGTGAAGAACCGAGCTCAATATATCCTTAACGGTCAAACTATAACAAGCAAAGACATAGTAAGAGACCTTGGCGTATATTTAACTAAATACCTCCATTTTGGGTACCATATATGGTACCCAAAATTTTATATAAATACAATTAGTAAGAAAGCGCGATCAATGTGCAATCTGTTGTTGAGATCATTTCATTCTACATCCCCCGATCTTCTTTTAAAGGCATGCAAAATATACATTCGTCCACTCTTAGAATCGTCCAGTATAATATGGAATCCCACTTCAGTAGGTCTTGTGAATGAGCTCGAATCTGTGCAGAGAGAGTTTACCAGGAGAGTTCTGCAACGATGCTCTGTTCCCCCACTCCCCTATACCGATAGATTGAAAATTTTCACACTTGAAACCCTTGAGTATCGCCGCGCCCTACGGGATATGTTCTATGTGTATGACCATTCATAATCACGTTCACCACGACTCTGCTGACTTGTACACAATCACTCCGCTAACTCGTGATTTGCGCTCCTCAAATAGTTTACGCATTTCTATTCCCTTCAGAGTGCCGGTCTCGATTTCAACTTGTGCCAGTAGAGTCCTACCGCTCTGGAACACCCTCCCTGACCCATTAGTTATCTCATCTCGTCCCTTGTTCCGTAGAGATCAGTAAACCCCCGATCTAGCCCTATCTATCTCACGAATACGATTGTAACATATAACTGCCACATACCACCCCATCCCCCAGCTCGCTGTGATCGAGCCCGAAGACCGACCTACTCTTCCCTATTCTTTCCTCAACGGTTATTAATACTGTCGGTGATAAAGATTAAAGATTAAACCACTGGCTTAGACCACCGCCTGGTGACGCATGGAATGTTTCTGTCATATCGGTCACTCTCCCTCTTACAATGTTTTTCTTGTAAGAAACAAAAACAATAAATCGAAAACAATACAACTTGGCGGAAAAAAACGAATCAAATTTGGTGTTCAAAGCTTTTCGTATATTGTCACGTTCTTTTCTATAGGAAATCGATACATATTGTGTGTTCTCCCCCGAAATGTTTTGCACAAAGGCTCTGCTGATCAGTCACAATTATCGATTTTTGCTATTGCTGTGCAACCTTATATAACATATCATTGAAGGGTTTTATCAAGTGCGATTGCGAATTCTTGTGCGAATTTGTCTTGTTATTTTATGCCTTTTCCGCAATTGCCCTGACGAGATCACAATCTCTGAAAAATGCTCACACTCATCAAACATGCATGAATCAACACCGCGAGAATCGAATTGGATCGAATTATGAACACGCCAGTCACTATGATTGTGACCGCAATTGCTGAGAGGGAGACGGCGAAGTGGACATCGTGATTTGGAGCTACCTTCTTCACAGCATCTTCTGAAATGTATTTTAACTCAACAAGAACAATTTGTTTATTTTCTTTTGCTTTCTGAATATCAAAATTGTAATTTGGTGCTTTATCGCAAATTCAAAATTGGCAATTTTATAACTTAAAATGTGCACTGACTCTCGCAGTAGATATTCGCTCTTTTATCGATCTCCACTTCTCTCCTTCCTTCTATCGTCCAGTGACCCGTGTCTTCATTGCACACTACGTGCTCCATTGTTCCGTTTATTATGCTCCCATTTTCTTGTTAGACTCTTATAAATTAGTTTACGATCAAAATCCACAAGACACAGTACCTAAGATTGCTCTCGACGGGACACCGAAATCCTTCTCCTTTGTCCCACAGATCATGACACCCCTTTTCTGATCCGCAATCTCGGTTGAATTAATTTGCCGAGACCTCGCATTTATCTATATGAGAATTGCAGTACTTCGCTAGGACGTACAATATCGTACGTGATATAAATTTAGGTACCATTACTGTGCAATTTCCTTGAATTTTCATTTTTGCTACTTTTGCTTGTGTGCATTTTTTTCATATGCGTTTTACAAAACGGATTTTTACAATAAAATAATGCTAGACACACAACAAAGAAACATGAAATATTGACGAAATGTTTCATCAACATTTCATTTTTTTCATGAGCATATGAGCATTCATTCATGAGCATTCATGACTATCTGAGAGAACTGAGCAATATCATCTATAAGCCGTACAACGAAATATAAAGTATCAATATAAAGATTGATCATAGGGTAACTTTTCGCGTAGAGTTCGAAAATGGACCTTAGAAAGCCGTATCTCTGACCCCTCATTTCCTGTGTCGCGCTGTATCTGGGTGGTCGGTTTTTGTATCTTTTGAACGGCTCATCCAAACCTCATAAATGCATAGTAATTCTGAGAGATCTCGACGAGATAAGCATTTTTACCGTTGGAAGTGAAAAGCTAGCTCATCTGTAAAAAAAAATATGGTAAATATTATGAAATAAAATACGACGAAATTGACGCCCTGAAAAATTTTAATCCGTATGCCCTTTTTTAAATGTGGTATTTATATTCTACGTGAAAAGTTACTCCTAGGCGCCATTTTTCGCTCCAAAAGACGTGCACGGACGGGGTTTCCTGGTTCGAGGAAAACTTAATTATGCAAAATTTCTGCATAAATTTGTATTTTTCAGGCGTACCATCGTGATCTCAGATCACTTTTGAACAAATATTTACTATTGGAGAAGTATGATTACGCTAAAAAATACGGAGTTTCACTCATTCCTAAAAATTCGATTTTACCAACATCGAAAAATCTCAATTTTGGCCGCTGCTAGCTTTAAATATTCAACTGAAATATCGCAATTTCAAGGTAATTCGAATAATATGTACCGACACACATGATATAAAGTTGTATAGAGGCTCTCCAGTAGTTGGATTTTAAAAATATTATTGCATGGAAACGTTACTTTGAGAGGACGCAAAAATAATTTATACAAAATTAATGTGTATTTTCGAGTGGATTCGACTAATTTCAGGCGTAAAACAATTTTTGCATATAAGGTTATTAGAAAACGTCTGCGTACTTACAGATTTCAAAGATCTAAAAATATCGAAATTTTCAGCATTATGAAATTCGAAATTTGGAAAACAACGAACAATTCACTCTCATCAATAAAAATCGACTCAAAACGAGGTAAATTGCATTAATTTATAAAAATTTCTCAAAATTTCACGAAAATCCTTTCTAAATAGCAATTATTTCAAATCCGCACGTTCAGAATCGCATATTCATGCAATAATATTTTTAAAATCCAACTAGTGGAGAGCCTCTATACTACTTTATGTCATGTCTGTCGGTACATATTATACGAATTACCTCGAAATTGCGATATTTCAGTTGAATATTTAAAGCTAGCAGCGGCCAAAATTGAGATTTGTCGATGTTGTAAAATGAAATTTTTAGGAATGAGTGAAATTCCGTATTTTTTAGCGTAATCATACTTTTTCAATCTAGAATAGTAAATATTTGTTCAAAAGTGATCTGAGATCACGATGGTACGCCTGAAAAATACAAATTTATGCAGAAATTTTGCATAATTAAGTTTTCCTCGAACCAGGAAACCCCGTCCGTGCACGTCTTTTGGAGCGAAAAATGGCGCCTAGGAGTAACTTTTCACGTAGAATATAAATACCACATTTAAAAAAGGGCATACGGATTAAAATTTTTCAGGGCGTCAATTTCGTCGTATTTTATTTCATAATATTTGCCATATTTTTTTACAGATGAGCTAGCTTTTCACTTCCAACGGTAAAAATGCTTATCTCGTCGAGATACTTTCAGAATTACTATACATTTATGAGGTTTGGATGAGCCATTCAAAAGATACAAAAAACGACCACCCAGATACAGCGCGACACAGGAAATGAGGGGTCAGAGATACGGCGTTCTAAGGTCGATTTTCGAACTCTACGCGAAAAGTTACCCTAAGATCAATCTTCACATTGGTACTTTATTTCTCGTTGTACGGCACATGCTTAATTCTCTCAGACAGTCACTCATATATTGCTTTTCTAGCAATATTTCAGTGTAAAAACACATCCGTTTTGTGAAAACGCATATGAAAAAAGAATGGAAAAAAGCAAGTCGCAAAAATGAAAATTCACGATAATCGAAGAAACGTGAAATTTTTGGAAATTGCGCTGTATTCGTTCCTAAATTTCCGTCACGCACGTCTCGGTTTCATATCCTTCATGATTGACAAACCACGCCGCGGTGTTCGGATGTTTTCTGCTAACGGCACAGTATGTTGTGCCGATATAATTGAAAGGTTTTAAGTTTGAAATCGTGTTGATTAGCCATTTGTCTGGGCACTGAGATTAATCATTTGGCAGATTTTCTCTAAAAAATCAAACCTTGAGTGACACTTGCATGGTGTTTAAATCTTGTTCGAATTTAGGCGAACTAGTTGTTTTGTTGCCTGGTAAATCTTTGCACATTAGCGAAACTGAAAATTTTAATTTTAATTGTCTTTAAGCATTTTGCAACGTGAAGTTTTCGCTTTAATATAACATATTTGCGTGTGAAAAGAAACACATTTCATTATAGAAAAAAGTAGCATCAATGTCAACAAATTATATATATTCTAGAACTCATTTGTATTAGGCTGAGTAATAAGTTTTGTCCGATTTCGTACCCCCGCTTTGATCTTATATTGTTTATTTGTGTCAAATCGCTACATGTTGTCCTCATGCCAATATATATGGACATATTCGATCTTTAGAACATTATGGTTGGGATGGGGCAACGTTGCCTACTGTGGCAGAAATGAAGGTCAACGCAACTTTTTTTTTTTTTTCACAATAGTTAATATTTTCTTTAATATTGCTGTACTTCAAAGATACAATTTTAGGTCTAAGCTCACAAAGTGTACTAAGAAGTCTAAGACTTGTTCTACCTAGTAGCAAAAAGTGAGAGTTGATGGATTCGTTATTGCCTTCGTACAGGTCACTGAATCCGAGACACCATTGAAAATTAGAATCTTCTCGAAGAAATTCCCTGTTTCGCAGATTGACTGGACTAGCATCTACCTAGGGGCGCTGTTATCACTGCCTATAGGACTCTCATTTATGCCGATAGTTAAAATACTATTTGGCTTTTTCATCTAAAAATGTGATGTTGGTTCATCAACTATCTTTCGATTGAAATGTTGAAAAATCTGATATTTAGGGTTTTCAGGTAAAACCCACCCCACAAAAAGTACCGATCTCCAAGAGCTTCCTAATTAGTGACCGATAGGGCAAGGATTGTTCTTTAATTTTAGCACGAAATAACTGTTATTCAAACCACTGCGCTATCACAACAATGCCGGAAATTTGAATTTCGATGTTCAAAATTGGACATGTATAATCTGAAGAGCACTGATCATGGATGAAGTGCTGCATACCCTCCTAAATAAAATTATGGCATGTACTATAAATGTAGTTCACATGCATGAATAATTGAAATCACAAGACCCATCGGTATAGTTACAGTACGCCATAATCGTATCTTGATAAGCCTCATGACAACTCAGACTCGGATTAAGCACTCATCTTTAACAGGCCTCTCCATGCTGATCAGTATCAACATCACCAGCGCGATATATGTCAATCATACTTCATTACTGTGGCAAAGATTTGGCGCTAGCTCTATTCGCAAAGAAATGCTGATCCTTCAAAAAGTCAGGGTGTTGGTCAACAACATTAAGTTTAGGACATGACTTTATCCGTTTCATTGGTCAGACAGATCTATGGTAGTGTGCGCTAAAGATAGTATAAATGCCCCTATCTATCATTGATCTATCTATCATTAATCTACCCTATCTATCATTCTCCATTCTCCATTCTCCATTCTCCATTCTCCATTCTCCATTCTCCATTCTCCATTCTCCATTCTAGCGCTCGTGATGGGCGGTCGTCCCTGACCCCGCTCTTTTCCGACCTAGTTTGGGGAATCCTCTCCCGTCAGCTTGGGCAACCCGGAGAGTATCGCCTACTTGGTACACTTCAAGAGGAGGAGCACGGACGGATTCCCATCGTCTCGAGTGATCTACCGTCAAGAAAGCCCCGCTGTCTGCATTGTGAGTTCCTAACCGGCGCAAGTCAGGTGTTCGGCGGCAGGATGATCTACTTCGATGCTCAACGGAGATCCGTCACGATCGTCCCTACAGTTGACCAGAGAAGCCAAAGAAGATCCCATCCTTTGACCTAACGACGCTCTGAGACCGAAGATCCCCATTCCCTCCACACTGAAGTCACCCTTCTGCAGGACCATTGTGCCTGACGTCAGGATAAATATGATATCATTGAAAGACATAAGCTGATTGGATTACAACGAGCGATGAGAGAGGTGCACATTAGCTGAAATCGGACAAAACTTATTACTCAGCCTGATATTAACAGTTTTAGTGAGTGTTACCTGGGACGCCGCAGAACACTTCAACGGCGGTATTTGGTTTCACGAATATCGGTTTCTGGTTTTCTTGAATAATTTGATATGCCCAGACATCGTCATCATTTTGCGTGCACTCAATTCTTTTCACTTTGCTGACTTTTGATGATACTTCAGCACTGAAATGAATTCATGAACCAATGAGATGCACAATGTCTCACTATATTTCCGATTTTGGATGTACGTCCGAACATATAATTTTAGGTGATAGAAGATCTTTGATCTGCGTGCTTTTAACTTCATCAATTCGAATAAAAATCTCACTTGTAATTTGAGGATTTTTTCGACTTCATATGTCTCATTTTTAAATTTACGATTGAATGGATTGCATCGACGATTTTCATCTAGCTAAATTTCTTGACAATTTAAATGTTATTTTTTAAATAATTAGTTTTAATGTTTGGAAGTGTAAATGTAATTCCCTGAAAAAAATATGAAATAGCTTTTCACCGTTCCGATTTTTTCCGATGGTTTGAAGTCGTCTGTATAAATATTTGACCTGGTAACGTAGGCCAGATGAAGTCTGCCTCTATTGAGGTTATGAATCTGTGAATTCGATATTTTATGTACAATTAAAAAAAAATTATGTAAGATTTAATTTAAAAATTACAAAATATACAAATTTAACAATACATAACAAGCAATCTCACGGGATTCGCATTATTGACGAGTATTTCGCAGTAGGCAAAACTTTCCGTCAGACGAGAGTTCCATGTCTGATCAGAAGCTACAATAAAATATATTAATCTCATACTCATCATTCACGAATAATTTAATTAACGAAAACCATTTAATTAATAAAAAAATACTCGCCTACGCCCAGACCGTCCATTGCTTCAATATTTACCGTCCCAATGTTGTCGGTGCTTTTACATCCAACAATTGTTTCCGCGTTACGGAATATTGGTTTTCCATTGCTTCCTACGTGCTCAACTTCATGCGAGAGGCCTATTCCCCGTGCAATGTCCAGTTTCTTGCCGACAACGAGCAATTTGACAATCCATTGAGTATCCGAGAGAGCACTGAACAACATGGATATATTCGCTCGTAAGTTTGGCCGTTAGTTTTTATTTAACTACCGAAAACTTTGATATAGCGCAACTTTGGTTCGTCTTCCGTGAAACATTCGTAGTCCATTCGTAATGGTTCCTACCTTATCCAAACACCTATTTTGAAATCGGGATCAATATTTGTTGCCGGAAAGGCAAAATTTATCTTTTCAGATATGCAAGACCCTGCTGTTCCTCAAAGCTGAAAAAAATGTTTCTGCATACAATAATGTAAATATAAAGACGTTCGTTGAAAGATTGTAAGGAGCGGGAGTACTAATTTCAGAACATAATTAATTAATTACCGCCTCTTTTCCGCACGTTTCCCAGTCAATTGTTCGCACGTATACTAATCGAATCGTCTCGTCGTTGGCAAGAGATAAAAGCTGAATTTGACTATTTATGAGTCCGGTTCTGCAAGAGTCGAACAATCTCCCACGGAGCCTGGCACAGCATTTTTGGGGTGCAAAAAGGGGTTCTCGATGGTGCTGATCACGATGGTCAACTTTATTTTGCATGATCTCGGCCGGTTGAGTCAGGCTGCATGTAGGCACCATCTTCTTTATTAGCAATATCTCGGGAACCGATTTATGAATCTTCTTCAAACTTGCGCATATGATGTATTTGGCGGTCCTGAATCCAATTCTATATAATATTCATATATTAATATACAATAAGTGCATGCAATTTAGGTTCTCGAATATAAGGCCAAAGCTAATACAACGAATTATATGCGCGGGTTCGCCTTACTCTGGCGAACATTTTTCTTATACATGGTATAGTGTTTAAATTCTGCTCCTTAAAGTTACATGCATTTTTCTGACTCATGTTGTCTCTTTTGCCGCTCAAAATGCTAAAGTGAGTGAGAAATGAGATGAGTTTCAGTTCCACTATCGCGAAGACAAAGGATATTAATTTCATTTCTCACTCACTTGAGCAATTTGAGCGGCAAAAGAGACAAAATGAGTCAGAAAAATGCATGCAACTTTAAGGAGCAGAATTTAAACACCATACCCTGTATAAGAAAAATTATCGCCAGAGCATGGCGCATCCGCCCATATAATTCGTTGTGTTAGCTTTGGCCTTATATTCGAGAACCTAAATTGCATGCACTTATTATCTATTAATATATGCTAATTATATAGAATTGGATTCATGGCCGCCAAATACATCATCTGCGCAAGTTTGAAGTAGATTCATAAATCGGTTCATGCGATATTGCCAATAAAGAAGATGGAGCCTACATGCAGCCTGGCTCAACCGGTCGAGATCAGGCAAAATGAAGTTGACCATCGTGATCAGCACCTCCGAGAACCCCTTTTTACACATTTTCGTAAAAATGCTGTGCCACGTTTTGTTTGACTCTTAGAGAATCGGGCTCGTATACCTCATTCTGGAAAAAATCGTTAAAAAATCGGGCTCTATAGTAAAATGGGGGTCCTTTCAAACACCATATATTTGTGTGGTCCGATATTTTGTGGTTCCATACTTTTGTGGTTCCATACTTTGCGTCGGCGCGTCTGCAGAAGACCGGACCAAATCAATAGGTTCATCCATAGGTTTTACTACGCGCTTAGCCAGTTGTATTTTAGAGTAATAGTAAGACACTTAGAGAAGAGTGCTCAGTTCTCTCTTAAATTGGATGTCTTCCTAAGTAGGGTTTGATGTGTACGTACTCTTGGTAGGCTGTTGCGACCTGGTCCGGACTTATACAGAAGTGCCCGTCGGCGCTCCTGCAGAATTCTGCAGAAGTGCAGAAAAAATATATATGCAGAAAAAATATATTTCTATACCTCCTACCCGTTTACGGCAACTTCAGCAAAAATTAGTTTGTTATGACAAATGCTTGGGTAAACAAAATTATCGAACCACAAAAAATATCGGGAACAGGAAAGTATCATGTGGGACCCTCATGTTACTATAGAGCCAACAATTGTTCATAGTGGAATAAGATCTGGAGCCAACAATCGTTCATAGTGGAATAAGAGCAATCATGGCAAACCTCCGTCCTATTGTTAACTGTGACTGTACAAACAAAGTAATTCATTAGAAATTGCTTGAAGTGTATTGCTGAAATGTCGAACATTATGATCTAATTTATCCTGTCACGCGATGCCGTGATACATATATGCCGTGTAAAAATTTTTACGCTTTTACAAAAATCAAATTCTATACTTGAGAGAAATCAGAGCGAACCCGCGTTAAGTTCTGGAATCGCTTGCAAATGCCTGGCTTTATCCTGGTGACATCCCACTATCTTCCGGGCGTTTTTAACTATCGAGATTCCATAGATTGGATCGATGTTCTTGTTCTTTACTATCATTTGTACGTACGATTCAGAATTATGGTTGTTATTGAGACTAAGTTGATTTCATCAAGTTAACACTAAGTTAATACTTACGTCATCCGTATTCCAGCATCGCAATTTTTATACAGTGGTTGCTTCGGAAAAACGAGTTCTTCTGATTGCGAGAGGCAAGCTCCTTCCACAGCACACCTCTGAAATTACGAACTCAATATATTTGAGTGTTCATTGCAAAATAACAATAACCGAGTAATGGTGTGTTGCTTTTACATATATCGCATCTACATTTAAGTGAATTATTTTACACTATGCGTTCCGCAAGTCCCCCAGTCAATTGGACGCATTACATAGGCCAGTCGCCACTCATGATTAGGTAAGCCGAACAACTGAAAGAGGAAATACAGGAAATACAAAATTAAATTCTGTCAAAATACCGTGTTCTTGTCGATTGGATCCGTGATTTCAATTTCGCATATTGTATGGTCCGGAAAAATTCGAGACGTTTTTGAAGTTAAGGAAACATCTTTCAGAATGCTATTCTCCAGCTTTTCGTTTTTCATAATTTGAACGTCCATTCCCATTAAAATTGCCTTTCCATTTGTGCTAACAGTTGTTGCCTCGCATTTCATAATATTATTGCCATTGTTGAGTAGCCAAACGCCTTTTTCTGTTTTGATGTAATTATTGAACACTTGCACCTTTACATTGTACTTGTTATCAGGAGTGCGCGGACTGCAATGTAATACCTTTATCTATGTTGATTAAAATCTACTTTGAGCTGTTACTATTTCAATAATAATAACAATAATACAAGACAGGTGGTGCATCTCACCTTATCATCAGGCCAACTTCACAGTTGTCATCAATTGGCGTGGTTGCTGCAATGAAATCGACTGCCGGCTTCATGACACATGAACCTTGCACGATGCACGTCTGAAGTATCATCAAACGGAATAAAATGCGATAAAAACAAAAATGCAGTGATAACTTCATACGAAATGAGTATTTGCATACTCGCCGAGAAACGCTCACAGAATGAAAATACGATTTATTGCATCCCTATTCTAAAGAATGTGCACTGATGACTCAATAATGCAATGCAAGAAATGAAAGTATTTACTCGCTTTTTACTTCATATGCTTTCTAAGCTTGATTGATATTCATATGGAAAAAAATAAGATTTAATGTGATCTACTTACAGTTGAACCAATACACGTAGTCCAGTCAATTGGCTTTGTGAAATAGACGAAGCGAAACGTTTCAGGATTAATAGCTTGAAACTTAAAGAATCGAATGAAGGCAAACAATGGATGTGTGTATCATACGATCGGGAGGGGGGGCAATTGCTAAAACGACAATTGCTCAACTCGTCGCCGTTCACTTGCAATTTGGCGCAGCGACTTGGGAGTTGCTTCATTGTAACCAGTATGCGCTCTCGTACATTTGCATACATTAGTCTCGTTACCAAGCGATCATGAGTTTTGCACTTCACCAACGACCATGGTCCAAAATTCAGATTTTGAGCAGAAAATCATGTCTAGATAAACACTTAGTACCGTAACCAATTGGTATTATATAGCCCGAGTAACTACTCTATACTAGTAATATGTGTATCGATTGGTTAGGGCATTTGGTGTTTATCTAGCCATGATTTTTTGCTAAAATTCTCAATTTTGGACCATGAACCCCTGGTCGTTGATGAAGTGTAAAACTCAAGTTCGCCAGGTAACAAGACTAATATATGCAAATGTATAGTAGCGCATACTGGTTACAATGAAATAACTCCCAAGTCGCTGCGCCAAATTGCATGCAAACGGCGACGAGTTGAGCAATTGTCGTTTTAGCAATTGTCACCCCCCATATGGTCGTACTGGACTATTTATTTTACCATTTGTTTTGTTTTTGAATGTCTTTTTGAAACACCCCAATGCGATTTTATAAATTTTCAAAAAAGGAATGGTATCAATGACAAGATTATATATAATATATTCCACTAAAAAATAACCAAAAGATTGCTCAATAATCAGTCCAGCATGACTTGTTCAATTAAAAAGGATCCGAAAATCACACAGAGAGTGCATTCGTGAGCTCGAAACGACAAAATGCGTCTTTCTCACTTAGTCGAGCACTTCGTTGGTAAAGTTCTCAAATAAACCTTAAGGTAAAGGTGCATCACTCTGTCTACTTTAAACATATTTTCATTAAATAGCCACATGTTTCTGGCCTCCCCCTCTCTCATCTTCCCATTCCTTCCTTCAATGAGGGGTTGAGCGGCCGGAAACCAGGGAGAAATGTCTATTAATAAGTGGGCTATATGAGTGAAATGGGGGGTGGCAGAAACCGAAGAAGTGCCGTTATGACTTACTAACCGATATTAATCTCTGAGCTCGGATCTTTTATTCTTCGAATTTCTCCATCACGTGATTGTTCACAACCTAGCAGCAAATTGTTGTAGTAGTAGAATGATATGCCTTTCTTGGTATCGTATTCCGTTCCGTTAAATTGCAGTGTGATTGTCAAGAACGCGTCCCGTGTATCCCTGAAAAAGTGCACGGAAAATGAATCGTGGGAAAGAAGGAAAAATAAGCTGGTTTCAATTAGCACGAAACTGCGATTGCTATTTATATCCAAAAAAAATATTATCGGGGCTTGGGGAGGGTGCGGACAAAAGCAAAACTACCAAAAGTACACTTCGCTTTGAAGGTGGCCTATCAACTTGGGACTAGACTCATTGTTTGTTTAGAATGCACTTTCCTATCAGACCCTGCTTAGAATCTCGAGTGATTTTTAGTTTCGCTCCACACCAACATCTAAGGGATTAAAGGGTCATGGACAGAAATGGTGTGTGTTCATTCAAAAAAATGTTATAAAAACTGTTATCTAAACGCGCTTACACGCAACAATGTAATACTTCCCAAGAAGCAAAAAACTCCCCAGCCAAGGCTTTGTGCTTTTGATCGTTTTGTTTTTTTTCTGACCCCCACCACTTATTATCATACTCACTTCGTCTATATCATTATACCCTTGTGGCAACCGTTGCCAATAGATTGATACCATTCAACCAATTCTTCAGGCCGAGCGGGGTCAGCACAGGCCCGGTCGACAACGCATCTCTGAATCACACTGTCTGTTTACTCATTTCGTCTTCAAATTAGAGATAGTGAACTATGAAAAGACCAAAATATAAATCTGTTCGTGAAATGATTAAAGGGATACGGTGGCCCGAAATATTACATTTTTATTTTTCATGGCCTTTGTTTATTGAAATATACAATTAAAACTAAATTATTACGAAAAAAATAAAAATAAAAATAAAAATATGCCAGGGGTGAAATTAGACTTCGAAAATTGCATTAATTTGAACGGGAGCGTGTTCCATGGCATACTGTGGGAGAGGTTTCGACATCGACAAGTTGGCACTTTGCCAAGTGGCGCCACTGGCATTGACTTTACTGACGTTTTGCTGTCGTTTAACCTTTTCTTGCTTGTCAATTTTTATTATAATGTGTTGTATTACGATCTAGACATCTTTCCCGCAATGAATTGAAGTAGTAGTGGGTCTTTTAAGCCTGCTATGCGATGCCAAACCTCTAATTGCACTGACGAGTTAACTTCTCTAGTTGCGGTGACTTCGCTTTCGCGTAACTTGCGTATAATCTGCATTTTAAATACTGATAACTCGCCCCGCGATTCTGCCACTGCTTATTCAGGGTGAAGCAAACGTGCCCTCCACGTAGAATTGTTCGTTGTTAGCATGTTACACGTTTTACTGCCTTGTTGTTTCGATTTATTGCACTGAGCTCTTTTCCTCATTGTTGCTTTCCCTAAATATATCGCAGTTTTGTGATGTTTCTATTGTCATGATCGTCATTCGATCATTTGCCCCATTTCAGCGGAATACAATCGGTCGTCTGCGAAGTAACTGAGCCCACTCCTGCACGGGGAATTACAAAGTAAGTGGTTTTACTTGCTTATTTAATCCCAGAGTTGAAGAACAAGATTGCATTAATTACTTCAGCAATACGTAATCGCTGTCGTCAAGGCTCTCAAGTCGTTCGAGAACACCATCGATTGGGCCGACCTCATCTCTGCGCTGGGCAAGCTCGCCAAGGTTAGATCTAATTTCAGTAATATCGATTTTCTCTACCGATCGATCCTGCTAAACTTTCATTGGTTAGGGTATGGACTATCAGCCTGTTATGGCGCTGGAACACTCGCGATAATACATGATGTTATGTTTGTCAATGTTCCGCGCCGGGCTTTGGAGCTAGCGCGATCAATAAACCTTGTTCCAGGTGTTCTCCCAACACGCCAAGTACGGTGACATCCCGAAGGCGGTTATGGTAGCCAAACGACTCTCGCAGTGCCTCCATCCCGCCCTGCCCATGGGTGAGCGATCGATTGCTAACGGGAGGCTGTATTCGTAGATATCGATTAGTTGAAATCTGTGGGGGGGTGCATTAGTTGTCGAAGAAGTAGTATGATTGAAAATAGTATTGATTGGTGAACAATAATTCAAATACCGCTGTCAATATCTCAAGTTATATTCGAATGTATAGATTAATGCAAACAGCGACAAATATTATCGATTGAATCTAGCGAATCGATTACCGTACCGCTTCATCGCAGGAGTCCATCAGAAGGCACTGGAGACCTACAAGCAGATATTCGACATTCTCGGCCAGTAGGCACTCCCGAAGCAGTTGTATCTCTTCGGCTTCGACCTCTTCCCCCTCATGGACCACTGCACCACCAAGGTGAGATCAATATCTAGAACGATACGGTAGTCGCGTTTATCGATTAGTCAGAGCAAGCGCATGATCAGGGATAAAATTCTTAATGTATAATATTTATTGCACTGCCTGGTTGATTATCGTTGATCTAAAAAATGTTACTGCATTCGTATTTCTTGTGAGACACTAAACGCGCAGGCGTGTTCGCGAGCAAATTTTTGCTGAACAATCAACCCCAATCTCACAGGTACTCGGTTCTCCCTCCGTTCGACTTCCCGCTCTGATCTACGTGAATACGAAATTCGACAAGTTAAAATCGATCGATGAACAGTTGAGGATTATCGGAGACAACATACATCACATGGTGAGGAGGGAGTGAGGTGGTGTATGAGTGTATTGTATGATTTGCCGGTGACGAATCTAACTACCAAAACCATGAGTAATTAGTAACAATGCTAAAGTATTGTAGCTGAAGATTAGTTGAGACATGAATTTAACAAGTTTACAACGCTGCCAATTACCAACTCCTTTCCAGGTATCAGCCCTGAGCGCAGCGGGTGAGGACATGGGCTCGACGCTCGTCCAGAGGAATCTCCTTGATCTACTCTGCGCGGCCTCCCCACTCGACTCGACTACAGTAACCCGAGCAGGTACGGTAGTGCGATTGGAATATGATATTCGAACATGAGTCGCCGAACAAGGCATTCCTGGCGAGTCTCGTCGATAAGCAAGGTTTGTGTGGAGGGGTTCTTGCTGTTATCCCGTCTGATCTATGTTTCAAAGCCAGAACTGTCATTGTCTTTCTTACTTGCTGTTGGTGGGAGGTTTTGTTGAATACGGTAATGCATGGAGTACTGTAGCTCAATTATTGACCGTTGCAGAGCAGGCAATGATGGAGGCTTGTCTTGAGGAGTGCCAGCGACTGATGACAACCATCTGCCGATACTACCGTGACCACAGGGGTACGGTATTTTTATATTAATTTTTTTAGAGTTTAATATCTAGCTGGTTAATCTGGTGTTGAAGCGTTGCCTTAAAATGAGAAGCTTCATTGTGAGCCGATGTGTCACACGACTTTCTGTGCTAAAAACCCAATCCCATTTCACATTGATTCAATAGTTGAAATTGTTGCCGGTCAATCTGATGTTGCAACTTTTCTCGAAAAGGAAAGAGTGTACCTTGAACCGATCTTCCTCTCCTTATTTCTCTAAACCACCAATTTGTAGTCGTCTCCCGTTGGCCTCTTCTTCGTGCGATGAAAGCATTGCTGTTGCAGTTTGCCGACTTTGAAACAAGTAGGTTTTTGAAACAAGATTAGGAAAGTATAATCGCTTGGAGACTTTGCGAAGCGTTAAAGGATCACAGTGAAGCACGAGTCAACCATGCGCGTGAATACTAACTCTCGTTTTTAAGATCAAAATACATTAATCTTATTCAGTCTGCGGATGCTCGTCTGGTGCTTCTCCTCCACTCGAGAAATGCCGCCGAACCGAGTAGCGTGGTGGAGAATATCATGATGAAGGCACTGACGACGGATGATCGGTCAGAGATCATAGATCTATTGTTATTGTATCGTTCTCTTTTTTATTGATAGTTACCACAAAAAAAGATAGTATTGCTATTGATGATGCGAATCTCATTCAATCTTATGAACAACGTGTAACCCGAACTCTACCAGTTGTTTCACTAAACATGCTGGAAGCTTTTGTGTTCTAATTGATAGTCAATTTCCATCAGGTGCTCGCAACGGAGGCAGCGCGTACATTCCATCGTATCTGGACGCTCACTCGCAGTGACGAAGAGGGAATGCTCGCGGAGAATGCGCAGCCTAAGCCATTCAATAGGTACGCAAGAATTCCATCGTAGTATCTCCTCTTTTGGCAAGTGAACGACCTGTTTTTTCTTTGTAGTATAAAGCATTGCTTATTTTCCAAATAAAAATCATATTTTTTTCCAGAATACTCATGTTCCTGTTGGGCGTGCTGGCGGATGACTCGCTGTCGGCTGAGAAGGTGAGAGATTACGGTAATCATTAACTCTCAAGTTGTTCTTAGGTCTCAATATTGCCATCTTCTTTTTGCGATATTCTGTGATAGATAATGTGATAATAGTGATAATGTGATAGAGATTCGCAATGTTTTGTATGTTTTTATCCATTAATGTGTTCCTAAAAATACGTTCAGTCTAATTAAGGTCAACTACTCTACACCAACTCGGGCGACAATGCAGAGTGAACGAAGTAAGTGATGTAACAAGTGATAGTCTCCGGGAAAAAAACAATTAAATTTAGCTCTTTCTAACAATATTAACTGGCCTATGCATGATCCTAACCCTACCCTCTGTCCCCTCTATGCTTCTCTCTTCACTCTTCCTCTCTTGGGTAGTTCGTAGGTCGTGTCGCCGCCATCGGATCCCTCATCTTCTTCATCCCCTCCATCCTCCTGCCCTCTCTTCGCTTTCCTGCTTCTCACGAGGATCCTCTTCATCTTCTTCTTCCGAAGTCTCCAGTCCAACTGCCTCTCGTCCCTTCCCACTGGATGCTCCTCCCACCCTGCCGCGGCCTGGCCCAAGTCCTCGTCCTCTTCCTCTTCCTCGTCCACTCCCCACAACTATCCCCACCTTCTCCTCTCCCTCACTCCAGTCTGATCAGGAGGAAGGCACCGACTCCTCTTCCACTCCTCCAAGTCCCTCCTCCACCGTCTCTTCTTCTCCTCGGGACTCGCCCATCTCCACTCCGTCCTCATGCTCTGCATCGTCCTCGGAAAGAGCAGTTGGATTGGCGTCGAAATCGATATCCTCTTCGTATCCCACTCCATACTCGATGGATACTTCGCTCTCCTCGCCCTCGACATCTCCGTCCGATTCTTCATCCTGCTCGATGATCGCTGCCATGTATCGATTCGAGTCCGGGATTCCGACCTTCTCCATGAATGCCTTCTCTCTGATCTTCCGGTCGACTCCCTCCACCTCACTCCACACCTGGTAAAATAATAATTTAGTTTTCTGGTGCTTCGCTATGTCATTATTGATTGATTTGATGTCCATTCCTACTAACTGTTCAATGCACTAACTTCATCCCTCCACTCATGGGGCACTTCGTCCTTCTTCCTCTTCACACATTTTGCCTCTCTCCCCTTCGCATTTGTCTGGTGGGATGACTTCTCTGTTCGCACACCGACAACCTCCGCCATCGCAAGTGTGTTATGGTGCATCACGGCAAGTTTCACCTTCTCGTCGTATGCCACTTGCGAGCTAAATGGATGAATTGGTAGCGGGAGATTTGAAGTTTCAATGAGGTTCTATCAGGTTGAGTCATAAGTTTTTTCCAATTTTTACTTTTAAATGTTTCGCATATTCTGGTCTTTGGTTCTAGTTGATTATCATTTTGATATTTACATATTATTAATGCATGGATGCTCTCTTTAGCGCATTTTAGTCCAGGCCTCTTGAGAGGGCCTAGTGTTCATAGTTTGAAGTCAAAGTATCCGCAGCTACGAATGTAGCTGCGACTTTCTCAGATTAGATCTTTCCAGTGAGTCGTGATTGGGCAAAATAATAAACACTATCGTGAAGTGTGATGAACGTACATCACAATAATACATGTGATTCGGATTTGGCACAGAAGACCTGTTCAAATAAGGTGCAAATTTCAGAGTCGTGTTCAGTTCGCCATGACAAAAATGTGTTTCTATCCCTCATTAGCTTCGCATAGTCATGGGATTCCTGCGAATTCAGAAAAGGTACTCCAAAAATAACAACTAAAAGTCAAAATTTTGATCGGTGAGGCGAATATCATGATTTTTCAATAAATCTCATTTTTGAAAAGGGGATGAGGCGAGGTCCCAAATTTCACGAATGGTAAAGTTACTCCATAAAGTAAGATTAAAGCGCTCCTATACAAAAGCCAGTCTCTATAACATAAAAGGCAGGAAAATTGTCAACTCAAGTGTGATATATTTTCTACGTGCCTCATTTGAAATTCTCTAATACTGGAATTGAGTAAGCTAGCACCGCTTTCAACCACTTTTTTAAAAGAGCATTCAAGGGGCTTCTCAATAATGCATGTGAAGATGTCCAGCCTATTTTCCCTGCAAAGAAACAGCGAGTCCAACTCTTTCAAAATTTTCGTAAAAAATTCGATCGTGAATAACGACCGATTACTGCAATGATTTAAATGCACGGCACAATTCGAACATTTGATTATAAGTGTGAACTATACCCCTACCTTATCCTACGGATCTGTACTGATAGGATTTTAAGAGCGCTTTTTAGGTTACTTTGAATTGCACCTCCAAAATTGGAAAAAACTTATGACTCAACCTAATATATTGGTTGGATGTGTTTATTCACTAACCTTGCAAGTCTTTGGTGCGTACAGATTGAGAACGCTGTTGAAGTTCTCGCAAGGTGAGGTATTCATTTTTGGAGCTGCTCGGAGGAAGCTCTTGGTGAAGAACGGCTTGAGAAGAGCATGCTTGAGAAGTGCGAATTCATTGCTCTTCCTGTCAATCTTGTGACTCTTCGACTCTTCGGACAGATCATGATGGAGACATCCAGAGATTCCTTTCAGGAATGGAATCTGAACAGCTATCTCTTTTCTACCCTGAATAAACGCATGTACCAATGTGTATACAAACTACCTTCTCGAAATGAGTACGTCTGTCGCAGACGTGCGCGAGGGCACTCTTCATGTATTCCAGCCCAGTGTTTCTGTCATCCGGGAACTTTTCATGCATTGCATAGCAGTGGTCCACGATCTTGCGCCGCCAGTATTCGAGGTTAGGACATTCTTTCCTCTTCGCTAACTGAATGCATTCAATGCACCGTTCGATATTAATTCTGCTTAGTATTTTGTGATATAATGTAAACCGAATACCTCTCGTAACACCTTGTTGAGTCCTTTTACCAGGTGCCAAAAGTCACAATGGTGGACAATTTGAGAGAATCGAGGATGATCTTCCATCATCTTCTTTATCTTTCCATCGTTGTCAGATACGAGCGAAGTGATCTAAAGAATGAGTCACGTTACAGTTAGGAATGGCTCCTCAGTAAATGACTACATTTAGATTGCTATATCATAACTCCGATCCGATCGGCGATAGCCATTTCTTGCATAGTTATCTCGAGTTCCAATAGAAACTAGTAGGGTAATGCGGTGGATAGTGTGGATATCTAACCGTGAACTGTTTTGCCTGCAGTTCCAAGAGTCCGATCCGCACTCCTTCCTTCTCCATGCGACCACTAATGCCTTCTGTAATAAATGAGTGTGCACATTACTCACATCAACTAACGCTACCGATCCCCCGCATGTCTTTATGCATGTTCTTCACATTGAATATGATGTTGGTGTGGATGTCGATGAATGGTACAGTCCCATTGGGAGCAGTATGACCCATGTGCGAATACCTTCCATCGACTGCCACTCCGACTCCTGCCTGAAACGTTTACAAGTTGTGATACTGAGGAGAATGCCATACCGTACTAAAATGTAATCTCTCAAATTAGATTTATTTGCCAATAAGAAGAGAAGGATGTGTTGCCAAAACGATATGTCTAACTGATTTCAGGAGACTATCGGGGGGATGACGGAAGCAGAGGAAGAAGGACTCTTCGGGAGTAAAATAGGTCGGTTCAATTTTGCATTGTTCCCCACAGAGTAAACATGAGTCATGGTAAATTCGATAGGTAAGTCATGGTAGGCCAAGACTAAGTACCGTACCTAATCGATAGTACAGTAACCCCAGATACCATACATCTCTACCGTAACCTCCCCCAACCTACCGTAACCCCGGCAATCACGAATTAACTTTATTTTTAGAAAGTCGAGATACCGTACCTAATCGATATTACAGTTACCCCAGATACCATACATCTCTACCGTAACCTCCCCCAACCTACCGTAACCCCGGCAATCACGAATTAACTTTATTTTTAGAAAGTCGAGATACCGTACCTAATCGATAGTACAGTAACCCCAGATACCATACATCTCTGCCTCAGATGCCCACCCGGCCACTCCTTTGGAATCTGTTCTTTCTACCGTGTCTCTCAAATATATTTGAAGTATACATAATGCCTCTATACATTTCAGTGTCGGGCGTCGCGGAATCTCCTTAAAAAGTCAAGATCGAAGTTGGAGGAGTTCCAAAGGTCTCAATATTGCCATCTTCTTTTTGCGATATTCTGTGATAGATAATGTGATAATAGTGATAATGTGATAGAGATTCGCAATGTTTTGTATGTTTTTATCCATTAATGTGTTCCTAAAAATACGTTCAGTCTAATTAAGGTCAACTACTCTACACCAACTCGGGCGACAATGCAGAGTGAACGAAGTAAGTGATGTAACAAGTGATAGTCTCCGGGAAAAAAACAATTAAATTTAGCTCTTTCTAACAATATTAACTGGCCTATGCATGATCCTAACCCTACCCTCTGTCCCCTCTATGCTTCTCTCTTCACTCTTCCTCTCTTGGGTAGTTCGTAGGTCGTGTCGCCGCCATCGGATCCCTCATCTTCTTCATCCCCTCCATCCTCCTGCCCTCTCTTCGCTTTCCTGCTTCTCACGAGGATCCTCTTCATCTTCTTCTTCCGAAGTCTCCAGTCCAACTGCCTCTCGTCCCTTCCCACTGGATGCTCCTCCCACCCTGCCGCGGCCTGGCCCAAGTCCTCGTCCTCTTCCTCTTCCTCGTCCACTCCCCACAACTATCCCCACCTTCTCCTCTCCCTCACTCCAGTCTGATCAGGAGGAAGGCACCGACTCCTCTTCCACTCCTCCAAGTCCCTCCTCCACCGTCTCTTCTTCTCCTCGGGACTCGCCCATCTCCACTCCGTCCTCATGCTCTGCATCGTCCTCGGAAAGAGCAGTTGGATTGGCGTCGAAATCGATATCCTCTTCGTATCCCACTCCATACTCGATGGATACTTCGCTCTCCTCGCCCTCGACATCTCCGTCCGATTCTTCATCCTGCTCGATGATCGCTGCCATGTATCGATTCGAGTCCGGGATTCCGACCTTCTCCATGAATGCCTTCTCTCTGATCTTCCGGTCGACTCCCTCCACCTCACTCCACACCTGGTAAAATAATAA
Source organism: Pristionchus mayeri (assembly GCA_036245805.1). Lineage (NCBI taxonomy): Eukaryota > Metazoa > Nematoda > Chromadorea > Rhabditida > Neodiplogasteridae > Pristionchus > Pristionchus mayeri. The sequence goes on along the minus strand of BTRK01000002.1, from coordinate 38,369,627 downwards.
TTTAGTTTTCTGGTGCTTCGCTATGTCATTATTGATTGATTTGATGTCCATTCCTACTAACTGTTCAATGCACTAACTTCATCCCTCCACTCATGGGGCACTTCGTCCTTCTTCCTCTTCACACATTTTGCCTCTCTCCCCTTCGCATTTGTCTGGTGGGATGACTTCTCTGTTCGCACACCGACAACCTCCGCCATCGCAAGTGTGTTATGGTGCATCACGGCAAGTTTCACCTTCTCGTCGTATGCCACTTGCGAGCTAAATGGATGAATTGGTAGCGGGAGATTTGAAGTTTCAATGAGGTTCTATCAGGTTGAGTCATAAGTTTTTTCCAATTTTTACTTTTAAATGTTTCGCATATTCTGGTCTTTGGTTCTAGTTGATTATCATTTTGATATTTACATATTATTAATGCATGGATGCTCTCTTTAGCGCATTTTAGTCCAGGCCTCTTGAGAGGGCCTAGTGTTCATAGTTTGAAGTCAAAGTATCCGCAGCTACGAATGTAGCTGCGACTTTCTCAGATTAGATCTTTCCAGTGAGTCGTGATTGGGCAAAATAATAAACACTATCGTGAAGTGTGATGAACGTACATCACAATAATACATGTGATTCGGATTTGGCACAGAAGACCTGTTCAAATAAGGTGCAAATTTCAGAGTCGTGTTCAGTTCGCCATGACAAAAATGTGTTTCTATCCCTCATTAGCTTCGCATAGTCATGGGATTCCTGCGAATTCAGAAAAGGTACTCCAAAAATAACAACTAAAAGTCAAAATTTTGATCGGTGAGGCGAATATCATGATTTTTCAATAAATCTCATTTTTGAAAAGGGGATGAGGCGAGGTCCCAAATTTCACGAATGGTAAAGTTACTCCATAAAGTAAGATTAAAGCGCTCCTATACAAAAGCCAGTCTCTATAACATAAAAGGCAGGAAAATTGTCAACTCAAGTGTGATATATTTTCTACGTGCCTCATTTGAAATTCTCTAATACTGGAATTGAGTAAGCTAGCACCGCTTTCAACCACTTTTTTAAAAGAGCATTCAAGGGGCTTCTCAATAATGCATGTGAAGATGTCCAGCCTATTTTCCCTGCAAAGAAACAGCGAGTCCAACTCTTTCAAAATTTTCGTAAAAAATTCGATCGTGAATAACGACCGATTACTGCAATGATTTAAATGCACGGCACAATTCGAACATTTGATTATAAGTGTGAACTATACCCCTACCTTATCCTACGGATCTGTACTGATAGGATTTTAAGAGCGCTTTTTAGGTTACTTTGAATTGCACCTCCAAAATTGGAAAAAACTTATGACTCAACCTAATATATTGGTTGGATGTGTTTATTCACTAACCTTGCAAGTCTTTGGTGCGTACAGATTGAGAACGCTGTTGAAGTTCTCGCAAGGTGAGGTATTCATTTTTGGAGCTGCTCGGAGGAAGCTCTTGGTGAAGAACGGCTTGAGAAGAGCATGCTTGAGAAGTGCGAATTCATTGCTCTTCCTGTCAATCTTGTGACTCTTCGACTCTTCGGACAGATCATGATGGAGACATCCAGAGATTCCTTTCAGGAATGGAATCTGAACAGCTATCTCTTTTCTACCCTGAATAAACGCATGTACCAATGTGTATACAAACTACCTTCTCGAAATGAGTACGTCTGTCGCAGACGTGCGCGAGGGCACTCTTCATGTATTCCAGCCCAGTGTTTCTGTCATCCGGGAACTTTTCATGCATTGCATAGCAGTGGTCCACGATCTTGCGCCGCCAGTATTCGAGGTTAGGACATTCTTTCCTCTTCGCTAACTGAATGCATTCAATGCACCGTTCGATATTAATTCTGCTTAGTATTTTGTGATATAATGTAAACCGAATACCTCTCGTAACACCTTGTTGAGTCCTTTTACCAGGTGCCAAAAGTCACAATGGTGGACAATTTGAGAGAATCGAGGATGATCTTCCATCATCTTCTTTATCTTTCCATCGTTGTCAGATACGAGCGAAGTGATCTAAAGAATGAGTCACGTTACAGTTAGGAATGGCTCCTCAGTAAATGACTACATTTAGATTGCTATATCATAACTCCGATCCGATCGGCGATAGCCATTTCTTGCATAGTTATCTCGAGTTCCAATAGAAACTAGTAGGGTAATGCGGTGGATAGTGTGGATATCTAACCGTGAACTGTTTTGCCTGCAGTTCCAAGAGTCCGATCCGCACTCCTTCCTTCTCCATGCGACCACTAATGCCTTCTGTAATAAATGAGTGTGCACATTACTCACATCAACTAACGCTACCGATCCCCCGCATGTCTTTATGCATGTTCTTCACATTGAATATGATGTTGGTGTGGATGTCGATGAATGGTACAGTCCCATTGGGAGCAGTATGACCCATGTGCGAATACCTTCCATCGACTGCCACTCCGACTCCTGCCTGAAACGTTTACAAGTTGTGATACTGAGGAGAATGCCATACCGTACTAAAATGTAATCTCTCAAATTAGATTTATTTGCCAATAAGAAGAGAAGGATGTGTTGCCAAAACGATATGTCTAACTGATTTCAGGAGACTATCGGGGGGATGACGGAAGCAGAGGAAGAAGGACTCTTCGGGAGTAAAATAGGTCGGTTCAATTTTGCATTGTTCCCCACAGAGTAAACATGAGTCATGGTAAATTCGATAGGTAAGTCATGGTAGGCCAAGACTAAGTACCGTACCTAATCGATAGTACAGTAACCCCAGATACCATACATCTCTACCGTAACCTCCCCCAACCTACCGTAACCCCGGCAATCACGAATTAACTTTATTTTTAGAAAGTCGAGATACCGTACCTAATCGATATTACAGTTACCCCAGATACCATACATCTCTACCGTAACCTCCCCCAACCTACCGTAACCCCGGCAATCACGAATTAACTTTATTTTTAGAAAGTCGAGATACCGTACCTAATCGATAGTACAGTAACCCCAGATACCATACATCTCTGCCTCAGATGCCCACCCGGCCACTCCTTTGGAATCTGTTCTTTCTACCGTGTCTCTCAAATATATTTGAAGTATACATAATGCCTCTATACATTTCAGTGTCGGGCGTCGCGGAATCTCCTTAAAAAGTCAAGATCGAAGTTGGAGGAGTTCCAAAGGTCTCAATATTGCCATCTTCTTTTTGCGATATTCTGTGATAGATAATGTGATAATAGTGATAATGTGATAGAGATTCGCAATGTTTTGTATGTTTTTATCCATTAATGTGTTCCTAAAAATACGTTCAGTCTAATTAAGGTCAACTACTCTACACCAACTCGGGCGACAATGCAGAGTGAACGAAGTAAGTGATGTAACAAGTGATAGTCTCCGGGAAAAAAACAATTAAATTTAGCTCTTTCTAACAATATTAACTGGCCTATGCATGATCCTAACCCTACCCTCTGTCCCCTCTATGCTTCTCTCTTCACTCTTCCTCTCTTGGGTAGTTCGTAGGTCGTGTCGCCGCCATCGGATCCCTCATCTTCTTCATCCCCTCCATCCTCCTGCCCTCTCTTCGCTTTCCTGCTTCTCACGAGGATCCTCTTCATCTTCTTCTTCCGAAGTCTCCAGTCCAACTGCCTCTCGTCCCTTCCCACTGGATGCTCCTCCCACCCTGCCGCGGCCTGGCCCAAGTCCTCGTCCTCTTCCTCTTCCTCGTCCACTCCCCACAACTATCCCCACCTTCTCCTCTCCCTCACTCCAGTCTGATCAGGAGGAAGGCACCGACTCCTCTTCCACTCCTCCAAGTCCCTCCTCCACCGTCTCTTCTTCTCCTCGGGACTCGCCCATCTCCACTCCGTCCTCATGCTCTGCATCGTCCTCGGAAAGAGCAGTTGGATTGGCGTCGAAATCGATATCCTCTTCGTATCCCACTCCATACTCGATGGATACTTCGCTCTCCTCGCCCTCGACATCTCCGTCCGATTCTTCATCCTGCTCGATGATCGCTGCCATGTATCGATTCGAGTCCGGGATTCCGACCTTCTCCATGAATGCCTTCTCTCTGATCTTCCGGTCGACTCCCTCCACCTCACTCCACACCTGGTAAAATAATAATTTAGTTTTCTGGTGCTTCGCTATGTCATTATTGATTGATTTGATGTCCATTCCTACTAACTGTTCAATGCACTAACTTCATCCCTCCACTCATGGGGCACTTCGTCCTTCTTCCTCTTCACACATTTTGCCTCTCTCCCCTTCGCATTTGTCTGGTGGGATGACTTCTCTGTTCGCACACCGACAACCTCCGCCATCGCAAGTGTGTTATGGTGCATCACGGCAAGTTTCACCTTCTCGTCGTATGCCACTTGCGAGCTAAATGGATGAATTGGTAGCGGGAGATTTGAAGTTTCAATGAGGTTCTATCAGGTTGAGTCATAAGTTTTTTCCAATTTTTACTTTTAAATGTTTCGCATATTCTGGTCTTTGGTTCTAGTTGATTATCATTTTGATATTTACATATTATTAATGCATGGATGCTCTCTTTAGCGCATTTTAGTCCAGGCCTCTTGAGAGGGCCTAGTGTTCATAGTTTGAAGTCAAAGTATCCGCAGCTACGAATGTAGCTGCGACTTTCTCAGATTAGATCTTTCCAGTGAGTCGTGATTGGGCAAAATAATAAACACTATCGTGAAGTGTGATGAACGTACATCACAATAATACATGTGATTCGGATTTGGCACAGAAGACCTGTTCAAATAAGGTGCAAATTTCAGAGTCGTGTTCAGTTCGCCATGACAAAAATGTGTTTCTATCCCTCATTAGCTTCGCATAGTCATGGGATTCCTGCGAATTCAGAAAAGGTACTCCAAAAATAACAACTAAAAGTCAAAATTTTGATCGGTGAGGCGAATATCATGATTTTTCAATAAATCTCATTTTTGAAAAGGGGATGAGGCGAGGTCCCAAATTTCACGAATGGTAAAGTTACTCCATAAAGTAAGATTAAAGCGCTCCTATACAAAAGCCAGTCTCTATAACATAAAAGGCAGGAAAATTGTCAACTCAAGTGTGATATATTTTCTACGTGCCTCATTTGAAATTCTCTAATACTGGAATTGAGTAAGCTAGCACCGCTTTCAACCACTTTTTTAAAAGAGCATTCAAGGGGCTTCTCAATAATGCATGTGAAGATGTCCAGCCTATTTTCCCTGCAAAGAAACAGCGAGTCCAACTCTTTCAAAATTTTCGTAAAAAATTCGATCGTGAATAACGACCGATTACTGCAATGATTTAAATGCACGGCACAATTCGAACATTTGATTATAAGTGTGAACTATACCCCTACCTTATCCTACGGATCTGTACTGATAGGATTTTAAGAGCGCTTTTTAGGTTACTTTGAATTGCACCTCCAAAATTGGAAAAAACTTATGACTCAACCTAATATATTGGTTGGATGTGTTTATTCACTAACCTTGCAAGTCTTTGGTGCGTACAGATTGAGAACGCTGTTGAAGTTCTCGCAAGGTGAGGTATTCATTTTTGGAGCTGCTCGGAGGAAGCTCTTGGTGAAGAACGGCTTGAGAAGAGCATGCTTGAGAAGTGCGAATTCATTGCTCTTCCTGTCAATCTTGTGACTCTTCGACTCTTCGGACAGATCATGATGGAGACATCCAGAGATTCCTTTCAGGAATGGAATCTGAACAGCTATCTCTTTTCTACCCTGAATAAACGCATGTACCAATGTGTATACAAACTACCTTCTCGAAATGAGTACGTCTGTCGCAGACGTGCGCGAGGGCACTCTTCATGTATTCCAGCCCAGTGTTTCTGTCATCCGGGAACTTTTCATGCATTGCATAGCAGTGGTCCACGATCTTGCGCCGCCAGTATTCGAGGTTAGGACATTCTTTCCTCTTCGCTAACTGAATGCATTCAATGCACCGTTCGATATTAATTCTGCTTAGTATTTTGTGATATAATGTAAACCGAATACCTCTCGTAACACCTTGTTGAGTCCTTTTACCAGGTGCCAAAAGTCACAATGGTGGACAATTTGAGAGAATCGAGGATGATCTTCCATCATCTTCTTTATCTTTCCATCGTTGTCAGATACGAGCGAAGTGATCTAAAGAATGAGTCACGTTACAGTTAGGAATGGCTCCTCAGTAAATGACTACATTTAGATTGCTATATCATAACTCCGATCCGATCGGCGATAGCCATTTCTTGCATAGTTATCTCGAGTTCCAATAGAAACTAGTAGGGTAATGCGGTGGATAGTGTGGATATCTAACCGTGAACTGTTTTGCCTGCAGTTCCAAGAGTCCGATCCGCACTCCTTCCTTCTCCATGCGACCACTAATGCCTTCTGTAATAAATGAGTGTGCACATTACTCACATCAACTAACGCTACCGATCCCCCGCATGTCTTTATGCATGTTCTTCACATTGAATATGATGTTGGTGTGGATGTCGATGAATGGTACAGTCCCATTGGGAGCAGTATGACCCATGTGCGAATACCTTCCATCGACTGCCACTCCGACTCCTGCCTGAAACGTTTACAAGTTGTGATACTGAGGAGAATGCCATACCGTACTAAAATGTAATCTCTCAAATTAGATTTATTTGCCAATAAGAAGAGAAGGATGTGTTGCCAAAACGATATGTCTAACTGATTTCAGGAGACTATCGGGGGGATGACGGAAGCAGAGGAAGAAGGACTCTTCGGGAGTAAAATAGGTCGGTTCAATTTTGCATTGTTCCCCACAGAGTAAACATGAGTCATGGTAAATTCGATAGGTAAGTCATGGTAGGCCAAGACTAAGTACCGTACCTAATCGATAGTACAGTAACCCCAGATACCATACATCTCTACCGTAACCTCCCCCAACCTACCGTAACCCCGGCAATCACGAATTAACTTTATTTTTAGAAAGTCGAGATACCGTACCTAATCGATATTACAGTTACCCCAGATACCATACATCTCTACCGTAACCTCCCCCAACCTACCGTAACCCCGGCAATCACGAATTAACTTTATTTTTAGAAAGTCGAGATACCGTACCTAATCGATAGTACAGTAACCCCAGATACCATACATCTCTGCCTCAGATGCCCACCCGGCCACTCCTTTGGAATCTGTTCTTTCTACCGTGTCTCTCAAATATATTTGAAGTATACATAATGCCTCTATACATTTCAGTGTCGGGCGTCGCGGAATCTCCTTAAAAAGTCAAGATCGAAGTTGGAGGAGTTCCAAAGGTGGGGGAAACCAGGGGTTGTTGGGTAGATTTGGTATCCCCTTATTGGGACATTGAGGGTGGGCGGCGCAAGCTGCCTGGATGAGAAGAGCAGGAAGCTGGATCAGGTGAGACAAGAGTGAGAGTGCCCACAATGATTAGAAAGATTATAATTTTCATAGTGTGAGGAATAACGACTAACTGGGTTGGCTCCTCTCACAGTCGCTTCTGCTTGTGCCATGCGTCGTGCGAATACTACACTCACGGCGGGCATAACTATCTCTTTCAATTCTTTTCGCATGGTTCGGTAGCAAGGAAGGGCGAGCCGCATTGCTTTTCCAGCCTCCAGTAGTCTCTGAATGCCGTTCCTGGGTTATTGCACATTGCGATCGTTCATACTAAGTAGTTCTACTTTCCAATAGATTTATATAGACTAACCGGGAGTGAAACTGCAGTGGTGTGCACTGCTGTTGTCAACTTAATGTTTCAATCGAAGTAGCCTTCGATCACCGGTTGAGAAGACCACTTGACTATCCTTTCACACACGTTACAAAACCATTCCAGGCACAGAGCTGATCCTACGGTGTGCGACTTGAACGAGTCGTCCTTTATCTCCTTCATGCCACACTCGTGGCAGCGAGAGAAGAAGGATAGGAGGCAGTCCATCTTGACTAGAACGTAGTCGGTGCGTAGTTTAGTGGTGGGTGGGTCACATAGGACACCAGTTTCTGACGTCACTTCGGATAGCATCGTTTGTTGAGATTGGACGTAGGACTAAATTGATATGCCAATATATGAAGTATTATTTTCTCGTTATTGTCCTAGCAATAAATGATACTAGTGCATTTCAATTATTGTTTCGTTTATGGATTTCATTTGAATAAAGCTAATAGCAATTAGTAAGGAGGCTTTCGTCGTTTTTCTAATTGATTTTTCTTTCTGTTTTTTCTCTATTGTTTTTGAATTTCGAGATTCTTTGAATAAATATATTGTTGTACGCACCTGAGACCTAGTGTGTTGTGGAGTCGGCATGTGGAATGGCAGGTCGGACATTGAATCGGCTATGTCATCTACCATATCGATTGGCTCGTGCACTAAGGGCTCGAACTGTAATAGTAAATATCCGTTTAGATGTATCCTCGCCCCAACGGGCCTATATTTTCTCTGATTGCCTCCCAGAGCGTACTATGATATAATTCTAGTCTTTCGGAAATAAAGAATTCGACTCTTGAACCTCGTCGTGATCTGCTCTCTGAAGACGAGGAGGTCTTTCTGTCTGCTCACGATGCTAAACAGACGATTTAGGGGGAAAAGTGGTGTATACTATTCGTGTTAAAATGGACATGTTTGCATGTACTATTGCCTCCTCTGCGCCTGTATTGTATTACCTCTCCAGGGCATACTATTGCATAATTATAGCGGATATCGGAAATATAGAAATACGTCCTTGCCTGGTCTTGATCTTGGTCCACCCTCTGAAGACGTTGTGGACCTTCCCCCCTTCTCCCTTCCCGATGCTAAACTAGCGGAGTAAGGCAATCGACAAATACTTGATGATACAATTGAAAATCTTTACAGCATTGCTCAGTACAACCCACAGGCAACAATGACAATAACGCAAGCAAGGTAATGACTCACATCATCAGGCAACGAGTTTTTCTTGTTGATCGAGTCCTTAAAGTGGTTGTGACAGAGTCTAGCCCGCTTGCCTTGTGCTTGAACGCTCGCAACTTTCTCCTCCAATGCTAAGAACTCGTCGTGGACGAGGTTGAAGCGGAGAAGCCATTCCCTTCTCAGCTCGGGAGTGGACGGAATGACGCGAGTATCGCTCGAGCGCAGTGGACAGGCGATGCACGTATATGTCGCCATAAACTAACTAAACTGATAGCAACTTGAAGCAATAAACACGGAATGAGAACGAAAATGAGGACATGCAATGACATAAAGTAACTGGTTTAACACCGTTATTAGCCGTAATATGTTTAATCCTGCGTTCACCAATACAAATCAGAACACCGAAAAGGGAATACAACGTAAATTACTGAGAAAAAGCAAAACAATATAAAGAAATATCCCAATTAAACCGAAGGACCTTGGCATGGCCTGGCATAGGCAAAAATCAATTGGGAAAAATACCGTATTTTTTTCCAAATTCGCTCTAATACAGTAATTGTCCCATGTTTCCTAATTCACTCTCCCCAATAAATACCATTCTCCGGCTTTGCCCATTTTCTCGTTTAAACAATTTTTTAAAATTATTTTGAAACATTGCATTAATATGAGGGGACGAAGCCTCGCAAATTAAGACAAACTTGTTTTTCGATTTCCGGATCCCTTTAAACAAATTCCCATATGATGTGCATAGTCAAAATGACATAATTATTTAACATTCATCGAGTTTTGCGGTTAGTCATTGATGCGAGGCGGCCAAGTCGTTCTCTTAGCACGACAGAAGCGCACATTTATGTACGCGGACAAAATCATCTCACCACATAACCGCACGTTGTCCAATCGATATACTCCACAGGTCGTCGCCTTCTTACACTGTCTCCGTCCAGCTGGAGGAGAACAGCTGCATGCAGCAGCAGCAGGAGAAGGGGGTGCTGCAATGATGGTTAAATGAGGAGTAACTGCAAAAGCGCGCCCGGCTGAAATATGTTTCAATTAGGGACGGTACTCTCTTCAAGTCGCGTGCTTTCTCGCACGTTGCCTGAGCTTTCCCTGATTTGGCTTCCAGCCAACCAGCGATAGCTCTGTTCGGAATGGAGATATCAATGTTAAAATTTCGGAACTTCTTTTCTTTGGGGGGATCTAGGCCGTGCATATGGAAAGTTTAAAAATTGAATTTTGCCTTTACTCCTCCTTCTCTTCACTCTCTCATTGCTAAAACTCTGCCTAAGAATGTAATGCAATCGATTGGTACGGTACGATGCTTTTAGAAGCTTTTAGTTGGGCGAAATTTCCAGAAAATAAGAGAAAATGGTGACCAACCATCACTGGATACGCGGTGACGACCGTTCCGGAGCGAGTGGAGAGGAGAGAGTGAGGGGAGGTGGAGGGAAAGGTCAAGGGAAATGAATCGAAAGGTCAATTGCCCTGAGTGCGTGCATTTAAATTGTCTGTTTTGCGAGTAGCATCATGTTGTGCAACTGCACCACATGTTCACCGTTCTTCCAACTGCAATCGATATATGGGTTACGGTAGCTCGTTACGCCTCCGCCTCCCCTATTTCATGATACTTCCTCGCAATCTCAGTCGCTTTCACTCTCGAATGCTTGATCAGACTGCAACCAGTGAAAATCGCCTTAATTTCTGAAAAAAACCCTCTGAAGAGAACGCCAGACATTCCCTATTCCAATCTGCGCTCGAAAAGTATTCAGATTCTTGTTAGAATCTAAAAGCGGGTAGGGATCGTTTCGCGACTCTCTCACTCGACCATTATATTTCTTTGTCTTCCCTGCTAATACCTAAAACCCCACTCCTCAATACTTCGATCGATCAACCCGAGTCCCCGCTGGCAGCGTTGCAATCAGCAAGGATTAAGGGTGGAGGGGCAACAGATTAATGGAAAAGGCGGCAGCAATGTTTATTGCAGTGCTCTCACCGTGCAAAGGGGATTGCATGTATCGATATCAAAGAAGGGATTTCATCAGTCCTCACTCATTCGCGCCCTCTATTGTTTCACTTTTTTTTAGATATGATCCTCTCGCTCTGTCCTTACAATATCCTACATAGGTGACAGGTATGAACTATCGAATGAGTACCCTCCGCACTACAACATGAGAGATCATGCTCGAAAAGAAAGATGAGGGCGGATCAACAACTCACATTTATTTGTAGTCTTGGTCATCTTCTCTACATCCTTCTCATCTTGCGTGGTGCACCGATGAGTTGGCAGAATATTTTGAGAAATGGACACTTTGTCACGATTTGAGCAAAGGCTTTTCTGGCAATTCCTTTGCTTATATTTTGACAAAGTGTCATTTTCCAAGAAAATTGTATTATCTCATCAGTCCACCTCTTGCGTAGAGTTGATGTTGAAACTGCAATTGCTTTATTAGTAACAAAACGAATGACAGAGGAGGGAACGGATCAATAAACAGGAGTAATGCCCGAGAAACTGTCTATGCTATCTCACCACTCGACCGGTCGATAGAGTGTCCGAATTGACGACAAATTCCCAACATATCACACTAAAGTACACCATACAGTAAAAGTATGGACGAGGTGAGATTGGGGGAGCACGATAATCTGAGGTGAACGAGGAAAGAGAACCACGGCCCCTGAATCCGCCCACCCCGACCCTATCTACTCGTGAGACGTAGTCAAATCGTAAACTGCGAAATGCTGTGGAATCATATTATTGGTTAAATTCCTTCAGTTGTTCGGACTAACACCAGAATTTAAACTTCGAAGGTCTTGATTGCTAGCTGAAAAAGAGCAGCTTGAGCTATCTCAAACATCATGAATTAGAATTGTCAGAAGGAGTCTTTCACTCCCTCATCTAGAAATTATATCTTCTTTCTCCGCCATAACCTGTAAACCCCGCGTACTCCGAATATTCCTTCCTTGGTGTTCGATCAATGTCTGGAACAATACTGCGAGCCGTTCAAATTAAGTATTTATCGATTGGTATTTATTCAATTATCATAATAGAGAGAAGAATACACTCCTCGGGGAGTGTATTCTTCTCTCTATCTTGCCCGCTGTTCTTCTAGAGTTGTTTCCAAGACCTACAAAGAATGTATTAGCCATTGTGCTAGGTGCTAACAAATTATATTGCTTCCAAAGTTCAGAAGTTACAAATCAAGTGACACTCACATCGAATACGTACTACATGTCGAATGGGGTGCCTAGGCACGAAGATACGGTCAGATTTGCACGCAATTCAGCAAGTTGTCACCTGCAAATGCTTCATTGTTGAGTAAACATAGAGGTGTTAGGTAGAATCTACGGGATCGGGACCCAAGACGTAAAGCCAGTAAGAAAATTCTGGAGAAAGCATTTTTTTCGGAAACCTGATTGTTTTCTCTGTTCAATTTCCCCTCCCTTCCCCTCTCCTACTCTTCTCTCTACTTAGATCGATTCACTCAATTCCCACCACTGTCAGTTTTGCAAGAGAGACCAACCAGACGATTAAGGTGAGGAGGGACACCAGAATAAGGAAGGGGTAAGATTATAATGGGTAATAGTTTTAATGCCGATTGCGCACGCCACAACTGCACAAAGGGGATTGCGTGCATCCTTGTCAAAATAATGATGATGGGATTAGATCAATCATCTGACCCTCTCACTCCTTCTCTGTCTCAACCGTGCTTTCAGTCTATGAAGGGCCGCAATAGGGTACACTCTATGTACATGGTTATGTGTGTCACTGCACAGCAGTACTGCAAGCTAGCTACACAAGAAATTAATCTCCTCTCTCCCTCCCTATCTTTATATCACCCCCCCACACTGACAGTCAGTTATAAAGTGGGCACGGAAAGAGATGACATACGAATTACTCACATTTATTAGTAGTGTTGAATCGTTATTTATGTAGTTTTCCTCATCATGCGTAGAAGTTACGCTGCCTCCGACTCTAGATCGGAGAAACTGCCATAGTATCAACGATTAGTACGTACTATACTGTAAAAGCAAGAAGGAGCTGGGTGTGGAAGGATTCAATGAGCAGAATAGAATTCGGGGAATTATCTTCATTCTGCTCGGGAGAGTATGAAAAGTGAAGAGACGAATGCACAAATAGCAAAATAAAGTGCACACTAGAAAAATTGTATTAAAGAGAACGGAATGGAGGGAGAGTATGGTCTGAATCGAATGAGGAGAGGGAGAGAGAGATCGATAGAGGGATGGATAGTCTTTGCTCCGCACCCCCTGACCCCGCCCACCGAGAAGATTCTCAAATAATTCAACATTCGCATTAGCACCTAAAAATAGCCCGTACAGAAGAAGGGGATATTTTCCCGAAACATGATGACTATATATGTTTCTTTTTTATCCTTCTTCCTCCCCATCGTATCCTCCTATTCTCTCCAACTCGATCGATTCGCTCAAGTCCCCACCAGTGTGAGTCTTACAAGGGAGGCCAGCCAGAGGATTAATGGGAGCAGGCACAGATTAAGGTACAGATCGAGAGTACAATCGAGAGGCCAATAATATTTATCGCCAAACTCACTGGACAGAATAAGGTTGGTTACGACCGCGTAAATGTAAAGAGCTGTCCCTCTATATCACCCCTCTCTCTCCCCTACATATATCCCCTCTCCCTCCCTCCCTCCCTCCATTTCACTCTCACTCCTCCGCCGACAGTCTTCTTGATAGGCCAACACAATTCGAAATGAGAGAGCAGATGAACTAACCACACTCACGGAATCATTCATTCATTCATTCATTAATCATGTAATTATCGGAACGGATAATGAGAGATAAACGTAATGATATAACGAAGACCTTTCATCAAGGATACAAACAATGTATGATATATAATTTTATTTAAGTGCCATTAGGAAATAATTATACAAATTGGTGTTGCTAACAGGAAAAGTGTGAGATCTCTGCTTCTCTTTCTGTCCTGTTGCTGGCATGAACGAAGCACTTGTGACAGTAGTGGAATCCACACCGGTACGGTCTCACCTAGAGTTCGAAAAATGACACCACGGTCTCTTCAATATGCACACTCTCTCGCCGTTCCACCGGTCGAGAGAGATTGTGCGGAATGAAGAGAGCGTGACCCGAATTACGAAATCTCACCCCTGATGAAAGAGCACGTGATGCTTCAGCTGCTCCTCCTTGGCGAATGCCTTCATGCACCCGTGGAACTGAAAACTAAGATATTTTTAGTGGAGATGAGAGAAGGGGAGAGGAGAACGGAGGAGGAGAGGGGAGTGTGGATGGGAACAAGTCATGTGCTAGTTCTAGATCTAATAATATGATCCAAAAATGAGAAAGTCAGCTACGTTTATCGAAATTTGCATATATTGGGCTTATAACTTGTGAATTTCTACTAACCGAGCACAATTGGGGCTTATCGGAAGTGGGACTTGCCGACGAGTTCGTTTCTCGGCCTGCAAAGGTATGAGATATATCGAATATCTATCCTGTTGCTTCACTCGTTCGCCCACTCTTTATTCGAATCGGGGTCCATAAAAAATACAAATACCAAATAATTAACTTCCTAATCACGAAACTCTCGAATGTATTGGTGAATAAGGAACACGAATAAGAATAATCATGAGGATAATAAGTATTCGGCCTGTTTAATCTGTCAGAAATGTGCGAGAAAAGTTGCGCAAAAAGTTCGCGAACTTCTGAGGTGCGTAAAGACTGTTTCTCTCAAAAAACCGCGCTCTCTCGCTGTTTCTCTAACCACCTCGCTGAAAAGTTCACGAACTTTTCAACGAGCTCGATAAAAAAGGTGGATGAAAATCTGCGAGAAAAGTCAGAGAAAGAAGAGAGAGCGTGCGATCGGAGAGAGGGAAAAGGAAGTAAACAACCTCAGCTTCCTTTTCCCTCTCTCCGATCGCACGCTCTCTCGCTCTTTCTCTAACCACCTTGCTGAAAAGTTCACGAACTTTTCATCGAGCTCGTTGAAAAGTTCGTGAACTTTTCAGCGAGGTGGTTAGAGAAAGAGCGAGAGAGCGCGGTTTTTTGAGAGAAACAGTTTTTACGCACCTCAGAAGTTCGTGAACTTTTTGCGCAACTTTTCTCGCACATTTCTGACAGATTAAACAGGCCGAATGTCTTATCACAGTATCCCCATCCACTCGATACCTGAATGCCGCCTCACAGCCCATCCACTTGCACCGGCGATCGTCCTCCTCCTTGATGTGCTTATGGTGGACATGCTCTATCAGATCCTGCAATCAGAACTCTGATTTTAACGTATTTTACTTGTTCACTATACATACAAAAGACGCCCAATGTTCGGTATATCGCTCCAACAGTTCGAATTCTTAACCAAATCCGACGGTCAAAATTGATTTCGGTAGCTTTGGAACCTTCACAATAGGACAGTGGAGCAGAGTGATCAGACAACTCGTTTATACACATATCAACGACCTATTTGGGTGAATTTCACGTCGGATTTGGAATCAGCACATTCGAATTAGTTGTGCAAGGTAATTTCATGAAGATCGGGATAAGTGTCCGGAATTCAATTCTACGCTAAAGAAGTACTAAATACAAAGCTGATTTTTTTAAATCTACCACTTCCCTCTTCTCTCTATGCCGGTCGATTCACTTTTCTCCATCACTGTCAGTCTTATCAGAGAGGTCAACCAAGGGATTAAGGGAGGAGGGACATCAGATTAAGGTGCAGGCCGAAAGTGTGGGGAATAATGTTTATTGCCACGCTCGCACCATGCCTGTACAAAATGTATTGCCTATAACCTGGTCAAAAGGAGGCTGATGAGATTACGACCGCGTAAATGTGAAGAGTCTTCTCTTTCACATGTCTCTTCCCTCTCGTCCATCTTTATACCCTGTCCCTCCCTCCCTGTCTTTCTAGCACTCCCTCCACTGGCCTATTGGATAGGCGAATACGGATGGATATGACAGATGATTTACTCACATTTGCTAGTAGTTTATATTTCGCGAGTTCTTCTCAGCATCGTTTGTAGAATTATTGTAGCCTCCGAGTCTAGATCGGAGAAACTGCAACATTATTACCGATCGCCATACAGTAAAGAAATGGGAGAGGAGTAGATTTCGATAAACGGGCCTTCGTCTCTTCATTTCCCACACACTCTCGACCGGTCGAGTGGTGAGAGAGTGTGTTGAATAAAGAGATCGTGGTATCGTTTCTCGAACTCGAGAGAGGAGGGAACGGTGGAATACAATGAAATGAGTAGAGCGGGACAACTATCATGAATGTCACTTTCTCGCCACTCAATTGACCAAAAGCGCGTTCAAATTATGAACTAAATTGCACACTCTACAGTGAAGGTATGATCAAGAGGTAATGGTGGATAACCATGATCTGATCCAAATGAGGAGAGGGAGAGGGAGGCAGAGAGAGGGATGGATAGCATTTGCTCCGCCCCTGAGTCCGCCCACACCGATCCGATCATCGCGTTTTACTGGAGAGACTCGTACTGGTGAGAATTAAGGTAAAATGAGTTTTGGTAGGTGATATTGCAGTTTGTTCAATAACAAAAGAAAATCATTACAAACGATTGTTTCCGTTATCCTGCCAAATGCACGTCTCACCATTAACTCAACGACTGGTGTGAGCCCAGATGAGGCTTGTTCTCTGTGGCTGCAGCAGAAGAGCTTACAAGGAAAGGTCGTCTTGTATCCATCGCAATTCCGAAAATGTTCAAAGCGTCTAACTAGGGTATCGTATGGGAAGCCTGAAAGTGTTCTCCATTTTTGCGGAGGAGCCCTGAGGAGAGAAGATCTTAGACAGGACATTATACGAATTCGGATGATCTGTTAACAAATCAGCGGGAAAGGTTCGCAAACTTATGAGGTGCGAGAAAACTGCGTATATCTTGCCCGCGATGTATTTCTATTTATAAAACTGTGGAAATTCAAATGCGTAATATCCGCGGGAAAAGACTGGGACCGGCGATAGATCATCCATTTCGAGAGAACGAATCTCTACTATCATCTCAGCTTCGAAAGATTCAACCGGGACCCTATTTTATTTTACGTTTAGTGACACTCTTTTGTGATACCTCAAAACCGCGCGGACGCGTTGCGGATACGCCTTGTTTACTGTATTTGTAGGAAATTTGAATATACCCAAACTTATCTGATGACTTTCACCTAACATGTTTTTTTAAAATATATTAATGATTAATCATTTATAAAAAATGGCAAGCTCATTGGGACTCGGGAATTATTCCAATCGGCATCAAGAATCGCTTAAATGTCAATTATGCAACGAGGACTTAGTGACAAAGGTCAGATTGGTACGCATATCACGCGTCTTCTGAGAGATTGCAGGACCTTGCGGAACCAGGAGCCCCAACCTTCAGCAGTATCCACGAGATAATTATGCCAGAGTATATTGGGTATGAGAAAACTGTCTAAGTTGGCCGTTTTTTTCAGAACCGGCTTTTAGGCATTTTCCGGTTCGCACCCGGCTCTACCGTATTTCAGCTCCCAGATGAGCTAGGATGGTGACATTGGGCTCAAAATGTCGGGAAAATTATTTCCAACAACTTTTATGTTGACAAAAAAGTTCGTCGACGTCAACTTCATATTGAAATTTTCGAAAAACTGAAACCAAAAACATAAAATAAATTCTACCGGCTCGGGGACCCCACCCTTTCAAGTATGCGGTGCTCATATTCGAATTCTCCATACCCGATTCTATCAGGAAAAAAATATAGCCGAGCTCCTTAGGGGTGACAAGTGGTCTATCCAAGGCGAAAATAGCGTCCAACTCGCTCAATTTCAAAATCACTTTTCTGAAAATCATCGGATAAAAGCTCCAAAACATGACTATGTGGGCGAAAACATCATAAATAAGTAACATAACTTTAAATAACTCGAATGGAAAGCATTTTGCCACTTTAAAAAAAATCGAAAAAATTTCGAAAAAAATGTCTCGATTTTCATGAATTTATATTTTCATGATTTTCATGTATCTTTTGCAACCAAATCATATAAAACAATGAGATGGTAATGCAGAGGCATGATTTCTTCGAAAAAAATATGATTTCGGTCACAGAGCCGGAAATTACAAACTTTCCGGCTTTGGTTTCCGGCTTTCGACCAGACTAGTAAATGTATGGAAAATCAAGCCATCTAGTTATTTATATTTGATAATAATTATAAATAAACACATTTTCTGCTACAAGAAAGGATTATGACATTAAATTTCAGCGTAGATTCAATTGCAGCTGAAATTACACTTCGAAAAATCACAAACTTTCCGGTTTTGGTTTCAGGCTTTGGACAAAACTATGTTCTCTATAGAAAATTAAAGCCGTCTAGTTATTTATATTTATTAGTAACTATAAATAAACGCATTTTACGCTAGAAGGAATATTTTTGTCAAGATATGATAGTCATGCATTTTGTAATTTTTTTCCTGATAGAATCGGGTATGGAGAATTCGAATATAAGCACCGCATACTTGAAAGTGTGGGGTCCCCGAGCCGGTAGAATTTATTTTATGTTTTTGGTTTCAGTTTTTCGAAAATTTCAATATGAAGTTGACGTCGACGAACTTTTTTGTCAACATAAAAGTTGTTGGAAATAATTTTCCCGACATTTTGAGCCCAATGCCACCATCCTAGCTTATCTGGGAGCTGAAATACGGTAGAGCCGGGTGCGAACCGGAAAATGCCTAAAAGCCGGTTCTGAAAAAAACGGCCAACGTAGATAGTTTTCTCATACCCAATATACTCTGGCATAATTATCTCGTGGATGCTGCTGAAAGTTGGGGCTCCTGGTTCCGCCGGGTATCCGTTTTTATGCATTCTCTCAGAAGACGCGTTATATACACACACCACATACCGGTCAGGCCCAAGTTTCAATCCTACATCTTCTTTTGAAGAAGATAGTTTCCATTGCAGCGCATGTTAACACTCGGATGTGGAGATTTTTTTCATCGAACATGTTTGCTGGAAGTATGCGAATCTAACAACATCGAAGGAAACATGGTGATTTGGTCCCAATCGAATAATTTTGCCAATTATCAAAGAACTTCATTTCAGTTTCAATGCCCGACGTGCAACGATAAATTCGTGTTCGAGAAAAACGTTTTTGACGAGCGGGGTCGAGAGCTTTTGATGAAGGTCGTTGGATTTGGACCAGGAGCACAAGTTCGTCTTCTGGGAAATGATTACATTGCGAAACAACTAAAATGGCTCTTGTAAACATAATCAGAAGATCATAATCTCAGAATGATAGAAAATTACGTTTGTATATTTAGGAATAGAAACCGAATTTACTTTAATTTAGTTCTCGTACAATCGAAATAAATCAATTCAGCCTACTGAATACATTGTCGTACGAAATCTTGAAGATCTTCCCGGTCGTCGGTTTTTCATTAGAACTCTGATGGAAATTACGTCGTAAGTTTCCGTTTTTGTTTACGTAATTGAAATTGATTATGATGTCCACTAGTTTAGGAACCGAAACCGCATTATTTTCATAATGTGTACACTTTAATCGTTCAACCGTAATGGTATCGCCATTCAAAATAGTGTGTAGAATGGCGATACGATTACCCAAACTACGGGCTCTAGTCAATGACCATCGACGGCAGCGATCATAAACTCCGCATTTTCAGAAAATGGATTTATGAAGTTTCCGTGAAATTTCAAGAATCGCGTCCCCAAAATGACGTAACTAAAGAGTACTTGCGAGATATTGTTGAAGAACAAGAGAAGTTATGGAGTCGACTTCGAATACTTGCCGCGTTACAAGTGAAGCAAACAAACATAGAAGTGTGTTGTTAATTTTGATTGAGCATTCTGAACTATTTCATTGAAAATACATTTTTTTCAGAATCGTATTAATGCTGCTCGCAAGGAGTCACACACTCCCATGCATAACCAAATGGGTGATGGTAGTACACGACTATATTTTCGTCATTATTCTCTCGAATATCCACATGTATTATTGAATTACTCACATAATTTACAGATTCTTCCGGATCACCTGACAGAAATATTGTAGCAGGTGGAATGCAAGTGGTGGATCAAACGGTGAATTACTCAAAATGATTTTCACCCTCTCCCCATTTCACCATGATGTTCTTTCGCTCTTTCTCTGAGGTTCATGATTATCAGGCATCGATTTCAGACAAATAATGCCGTAGAATCTACAACGAATAATCGCCATTCAAACACTTCCCACAGGGATGAAAGCAATACTAATGCGACTTGCGCAATATGTCTCGACTCTCTCTCCATAAAGGTACAGTCGCGATCATAAGTCACCGGGCACTTTTGGAATGGGTTTGAATTTTTTAACCAGGAAAATTTCAATTCTGCAATGATATGCACCAAATTCATCGGAGATTTTTCTTTTTGATATTGGAGTATGACGCAAGCGCACAGTCGTTGCGTAGTGATGACGCAATCAAAATTCACTTTTTCAAAACGGCATTATTCTTACATGGATTTTTTCCAGCTCGCCAAACTTTCTGGTGTTGGAGTCATGTCCGAGGCCTACCAAGAAAAAAAATTGTGAAGTTGCTGCGCGACCGCACCTTTGCTGAAGCCTTGCTGCAAAATCGAGGTTGAAATTTAGATCTCGGCTCCTAGTCAAGCTAGAGACTGGTTCAAGGCATCAAAATTATCGCCATCATGAGTCCAGATGATCCCGAGAATATGAAAACAATATATCGAAATTTACCCTCAGGGCACGAAAAAATCACTTTTTTGGATGACAAATTTTTGGACATTCATAACTACGGGGGAAATGTAGGTAAAAATCTGATTTTTGCATAGAAATGTTCAAAATGTATTGAAGATCTGATTCCCAATTTTTTAGAGCGATTGGATTATTTTCCTGCCCGCGGCGTACGTTTTTCCGAGGTATACTAGGGCTGGGAAACACATTGTTTACCCCTATGGGCGAGAGAGTGCAGACGACGAGAGTGCGTAAATATGGTATTTCCCGACCCTAGTATCCCTCGCATAAACGCACGCCGCGGGCAGGAATGATAGTTATGAAGGTCGCGGGCAGGAATGATAGTTATGAAGTTCCCCGTAGTTATGAATGTCCAAAAATTTGTCATCCAAAAAAGTGATTTTTTCGTGCCCTGAGGGCAAATTTCGATATATTGTTTTCATATTCTCGGGATCATCTGGACTCATGATGGCGATCATTTTGATGCCTTGAACCAGTCTCTAGCTTGACTAGGAGCCGAGATCTAAATTTTCGACCTCGATATTGCAGCAAGGCTGCAGCAAATGTGCGGTCGCGCAGCAACCTAAATTTTTTTTCTTGGTAGGCCTCGGGCATGACTCCAACCTCAGAAAGTTTGGCGAGCTGGAAAAAATCCATGTAAGAAAAAAAAAAATCCATGTAATGCCGTTTTGAAAAAGTGAATTTTGATTGCGTCATCACTACGCAACGACTGTGCGATTGCGTCATACCCCAATATCAAAAAGAAAAATCTCCGATGAATTTGGTGCATATCATCCTAGTTGCAGAATTGAAATTTTCCTGGTTAAAAAATTCAAACCCATTCCAAAAGTGCCCGGTGACTTATGATTGCGACTGTAACTCGCATTTTATGAAATCCGGTAGCCAATAAAAAATAATATTCAGGGTAGACAGAAATTGTTTAGAAAAGTGGGTTTTAAAGATTTCGGAAAATATCGCACAATATTGCCTCTTTTCTGCGATCAGCTACTAATATTCCATGTAATCACAAATTTCATCAGACATGTGTGTTGCACTGGATCGAATCAAACGATGGGGTCGGTTTCACTATCCGTCACATTTAAAGTTCTATCAAAATATAGTGTTAGTTCTTTAAAATTTCTGTAATCGTTGATCTAGACTCATCATTGCTGTATGTGCCGCCAAGTCGTTACGAGAACTGTTAATGATGAAAACCAGGATCTCATCGGCACGTATCAATTCGAAATTAAATATGTTTGTAATGTTTTTAAATGATTAAATGTGAGCTGACAATTCAGGAAATGATGAAGGCAAAAACAGCTAAATTACGTCCATATGCCAAAGGAATCATCAACAGTTCCATACATGAATGCATGTAAGGCTCTAATTAGAAATCGATAAACGAGTCTTCGTATTTTCATTCACAATGCTATATTACCACTAGACCGGTGTAGAGAGTGAGTGAAACCTATAGATAAAGTTCAAAGGATATGACAGTCCCGACATTTTGCAGAAATGTCGTGTGGATGATATTCAGAGACAGGCGACATGCACTCAAAGAGGGCAAATCTGAAGATTGGATGAATGACATCGATGAACAGCACGTTAAAATGAAGAAACGGTTTTCGGTTGCCGTAAATTATTATTTGTATTTGTTCGAGCAAATGGTACGCTTTTTTACCTCGTTGGGAAAATGTATACTTTGTGCAGATATCATGCCAAAAATTTAGAGATAATCTATCAGGTTGGTGCGAAAGTCTTGCGGTTTTTTGTGTCCGTACTTTGAACTATCATAATTCGCTCGTCCTAAATCACAATGAATAACAAACATAGCAGTGTTTAGAGGTATGCTTGTACTTTACATACACACATTTCAATCAATCCGATATCGCAATCAACGCAATAAATTATGATAAACAATAATTGCAATTGATGCTCAAAATTTTGCATTAAATGTGTTTTACTGGATATTTGTTAGCAAAATTCACGAAAACTGCCCATACTGATATCTGCGAAGTATCACGTATACCCTTTCAGAAAATATATTTCAACTGAGTCTCGATTAAGTTAGGACCCAATTATATGCTATTGAAAATATACTGTCGACCATGGCAACATGAAACTTTTTCGGATTTTTTACATCGAAGACCAAGCATACAGGCTTCACTATGAGTGCGCTATATTCACCCACCAAGAGGCTTTATTCTCAGAAAAAATATTGGCGCCTTCATCTTTCTCGTTTCAGAAAATTTGGATTTTTAATTTTTCAAAAATATGCGAAATCAACATAAAATATGCAATATGTAGTCATTTACAGATCAAATCATTTCTCAAAAGGATGTAACTTCCATCATCCATGAGAAAAAGTATGTATAGGGTAAAGATGGGAGCTTCATATAACCACCAGGAATTGAGCATTCATGCTTCAGAGGAAACAGAATATTGAGAAATATTGAGAAAAATTGATGGATAAATTTTCGCAAATTTAACTTTAAAAAAAATTTAACTCTCGCCTCTCCGATTGGGCTGTGCTGATAGGGTGCGCATATGAAAGATTATGCAAGGCCTCATTAGCAATTGATATATGGAAGGTCATCGGTCAACCTGAAAGAAAGATGCAAGGCAAAATATCAAAAAAACCGCAAGACTTTTGCACCAACCTAATAGATTTTGACGTTTTTTTCAGAATCTGAAAAAAAACTGCTCGATTTGTATACATTCTGATTACTTATCATCATCATTTGTGCCCATACGATTTCCTTTACTTCATTGTAATTCTATATTATAATTTATTTATTTATTTTTTTCAAAACAATCGCAATAATCCGTATCGTTGAATTTTCAGGAACTCAAACAGCTGCGACTCACTAGTAACGCCACACAATCGCCAAATGCACATCGGCAAACGCGTTGCCTGGTGCTCAATCAGCTGGAACTAACACAATCCAACGCTCGGCTACCAGCCATAGTTTCGGAATGAATCGAAATCGTCAATCGAATGGGCGAACTCGCTCCGCTCAGATCCCTGGAAACTCCCGCAATCACCAGGTGCTCGCCACGGAGAGTAGAGCTATCCGTCGTCCCCTCAAAAACCGCCATAACAACCATCATCATCAGCCCAACCACCAACAGGCGTGCCCTCAAACTGGCTATTGGTCACCACCTCCCTCACTCTTCAATAATCCAATTTCCCCGAATCTCTTCCCTCAGTACCCATTTCCCAACCCACTCCCCAACTTCATCAGATCTTTCCACAACGCGTGTCCAAGCCCGTTCACCAACGCGTACCCAAACCTGTTCTCCAACCTATATCCCAACAATTTCCCCAATCCATTCTAAAATTCGCACTCCAACCGATTTCCCAACACCTTCCGGCATCTTCAGTACTATAGCCAGTTCAACAACCCCTTCCCCAACCCGTTCTTCAATAACGTATCATAGGGCAATGCTAATCTCATTCTCGTTGTTCAGTATCATTGGTAATGCAGGACTAAACATCACTCAAAGAAATTATTCAATTATTCCATTCTCGCTTATCTATTATTAATTATGAAATGTTCGGAGCAGCTTTTCTTTTTTTTCGGTACGATAATCATGTTCATTGGTAATGCGTGATGGTACGAAAAACATATAAACTTTGCCCTCATGCGAAAGGACTCATCAAGAGGGTAATGCAAATAAGTAGGAGTCGAGGGAAGGTAATTGCATAAATGTTGCCAGGATGGTATTCAAAGACAAGCGACGTGCAATCAAAGAGGGCACATCTTAAGATTGGATGAATGACATCGATGAACAGCATGAAAAAATGAAGAAGCGAGTTTCGGTTGTCGCCAAATATTATTTGTATTTATTCAAATGGTACGCACCTCCCTAAGAAGAAGAGTATGATGTGCAAACATCATGCCAAAACATAATTGAGCTGATTACCTTTTTGACGGAATTCAGAAACACTCGATTCTTGTGTATTCTCGAAGCTGTATCATTATCAAATAGCACTTGTATATAATATTTAATATACATAGACCATCCGTTGTTTCGGAATGAAGAATACACAATGAACAGAATTGTCGACAATGATCTTTTGACATCAAAATGTCAACTATGGGTTCTTTGCGAACTTACAACTTCATTCTTAGAAAAATGCATCAAGAGAGCCATTCTAAAGAGCATCAAGACAGCCTTGCGAGCGAAATTGTGACACATTGTGTAGGGTTCCCGACGAATCTTCAACTATTTAAAAAATCATAAACAATATTTTAAATAATATTTATACACAAGAAGCAGAATTCAATTTTAAAAGGAGGAAATCAAGTCCAGGAAAACAGAAGGTTTCTCTGGTCATTGCTTCGAAAGCCGTCTATCCATTTAATCCCCCTCAAATATCGTCCTCTCTCACGCCTCGCCTTTCATTCATTTCGAGACGTCTTCCGGCTGATTACATGTCTGTTCCAATCATTATGTAATTACCTTTTTGCTTATCATACCCGCCTCAATAACACTGATTCGCGCAAATAAGCTCATTTTCAAGACGCGTTCTACATGAAGGTACCTTCATTTTTTTCTTTTCAGAATGCATTTTGTCGTCGATTCTCCACTACTTGCTTACGCACTTATTGTGCCTTTCCTCATTATTCTTTATCTTCTGGAACTGTTTGTGATTTTCCGACACCGGAAGACGCAGTTCAAGTCTAGCTTCTTCCGGATTTTCAGCATTCTCGCCATTGTGGTACCCAAGATACTGTTTTTATATCATATTTCAGCCTCGTTGTAGAACATATCAGCTTGTTCTGTGGGCACTTTCGTTTTCCGTCTTCCGCTCTATCCAATTGTTAATGGCATGTTCAATGAAATGTCTGAGAGCAATGGATGGCTTGTGGCGGCTTACTCGTATGTCTTTTAATCTTAATCTGAACTTCTATTCATCTTTCTAAAGGAAAATTAAGTACATTATGATAAATTAAAACGGCGGAGCTACTCATATCTACCGTATTGTCGTATTCAGAGGCGCCTACTACTTCAACTGCCTGTCCGAATTCATGGGTGTGCTTCAGGCCTACAACCGTTTCACGACCATGTTCTTCCCGTTGGTTCACATCCAGGTAACGATACATTTACTTTGACCTACCTCGAGCAACACTGTACTACATTAGCCTCAGGCATAGTAGGTAGCATGCAACTAGGATCAAACTGGGATGGCGTGTGCAGGTGAGACTACGTTGCGTGAAAGAAGAGTATTTCCATCAGGCCCAGACCTTGACTATGGATAAATAATGATAAGGATAATGATGATAGTAGAACTCTGATAAGCTCAGGACATATTTAACGCGGAATTGGCACGAGGCGGAAAATAACGCATCGATATGATTGGAATATATGTTTTTACACGATATTTCACTTTCAGCTGTGGCGCTGGGCCGTCTTCCTCGTTATCTTATTCTGTATAGCACTCGCACCCGTCTGGTATCTATTCGATGATGACGTCATGTTCGTGAAAGTGGTCAATGAGAACTGGGGATTCGCCTGGTACTATCTTGATGCGGTCTCTGAGACCCCTGAGGTACGTAATCTTCTCTCAGCACGCTGCTTTATATGCATTGTTAATGCCTCGTCGAGAGGCCTTTATGCATCTTTGTGTTCTGAATCTCAAGTTTTACCTTTCAGGCTTCCATTTTCCTCAATATGTTCATGGTATCAGGGGTGTGCAATGCGCTTTCAACGCTATTCTACGGGTCTTGCCTCGTCAGAATGTGGTTGTTTACTGCGAATAGGTATGCAAAGATGCGTCAAAACAAGGGCGAAATTGCAGATTTCACCATGTGATTTTCCAACGAGAATCAGTCCGTCATAATCGTAAATATCCAGGCACTAGTAGTGTGTCACATTTGTGTGGAAAAATTCTTACTGAGGACATTACGTTTATTAACAACACATCACTTCTGAACTTTTGAACACGTTGAGAATCTACTATATCTAGACGCATCTCATTCAGAGGGATACTGGGAACGCTCCATTGAATATAATTCACAGGAACCATGCGGCGGAACGCAACCTTTTCGTTGTGGGATTTCTAACGATGATATTCAGCCTACCCTTCATGGCTGCTATGGTGCGTATCGAAATAACTTCTTGCGTTAAAACAACTTAGTTATACTTGAAAGACAATTTGATTGTTGGTTTTGCGCAGGCGCGAAAACGCATAATGCAAATTTCCAGTTGTACTTCGAAAATATCACGAAAGGAGGCGCGGAAGTTGATATGGACGTCGCGACGTTTGTCGCATTTCAACTACCGTGGCTGACGGATTTAAAGTAACCCCAGACGTATCATTGTGGTTTCAGGAAGTTTTTTCAGTGTGTCAAAAACAAAATAATTCGTGGTGATTCATTCAATTTTTCAGGTATCTCGCTCCCGCTCCTATGCTTCTCTTCACGAATGCTGCGTTACGCAAATCCATCCGGAAGATATTCCGCAAGAAAACCGCGACAATTTCAACAATAGCATAATCCCAAACAAGCAAATCACATTTCTTCTCCTCCCACTCATTTGCTTTGTGACCTTTCAGTCTTGCATATCAATCATCATTAGCAACTCATGCACTTCTTGTCATGCCTCAAACTAGACAGGTGTAGGCTGAGTGTTATTTGTTAATATCAAAGAAATATTATGCAGTCTTCAGCATATCATACAAAATCTGGCAGGCATTTCGAGAAGCGACGATCTGAATGAGAACACGGGGCAAAGGGGCATCACGTCTTCGAGAATGGGCTCGCACGAGAAACCTCATTGCTGAGCCAGGATAATCCGGACTCGTTCAATCGCGATTGTCCACCACTCTGAATCAGCAGACAGTGCGTTGCACTCCGAAAGAGCTGCAGATCAGACGTCGAATCTCCATCTAGCAATCTCGGTTTCGTCACGCCAAATCCTCAGTCTGCATCGCACGCCTGCTGCGATGTCTGCACCTCCTCCCAGACGTGGATGTAATCTTACACATGCGCCTAAGACTATAATCCGCAAATTCTTGTTCACTCCACACTGCGCACAAGCTTTCTGGTGAGGATAGTCAACATGATTC
Source organism: Pristionchus mayeri (assembly GCA_036245805.1). Classification (NCBI taxonomy): domain Eukaryota; kingdom Metazoa; phylum Nematoda; class Chromadorea; order Rhabditida; family Neodiplogasteridae; genus Pristionchus; species Pristionchus mayeri. The sequence continues at coordinate 38,342,008 of BTRK01000002.1, read as the reverse complement.
GAGTCGGGGCATGCTTCCCTTAGTTGTCGAGGCAATGACGCAGTTAGTCAAACTAAATCTGCAAAAAACATCTTCGTTGAAAATAACATATTAGGGATCGTCATGATAATTTGTTTGATCGGATCAGCGCCGAAGTTAGTGATGGCATTTTGTCGCGCGCTCTTCTCATTTCGTGCACTCTATCACCTGCCAGTTAGAACGGGCGATTCTCAGATATTCATTGACCCCTTCCTCCTAAACCCCGGGAGAAGGAGTAAAAAACTGCTCGATGCAAACTCTCGAGTGACTCAGTGGCCGGCTTAGCTCCTCTCCCTTTTCCCCTGCTATTATTTGCGCATTGGGGCCACGGCAGTTTGATGCGTCACACACGTTTAGTTCCCTGTTCCACTAATTAGCGTTCTTAGTCACCAGAGAGACAGAATTGTACCAGCACGGAAGTGAAAAGTGGCCAACGAAATTCGTATTTACTCGAAACAATATGAAATGTCTAATGTGTTTCACTAATGATATTTCATCGTTTTTTCATGAGGAATCGTCTATTGAGCGAAATACAGTCTAAAACAATCAATTCGTTTGAACATTTGATGCTTATTGGGTGACTAATTGATCATATCATTTGCAAGCGAAATATGGATTAGGACAAATATATTTTTCAAATCAGGCCTTAGCCCCCGCCTCCCTCGCCGAAATTACCGTAACTCCTTAATATTTTTCCTGTCAGTTTGACGAAGAGGAAGATCTTGCCAATTTCAATTTCGTATTTGCAAAAGTCGAGTGCACTTGAGTAATCGGCAAACAGGCAAAAAGAGTCCGCGAAAAGATCGACTGCTCTAAACCAACTAACTTCTGGCCAGTTTTTGTCTTGCCTTCTTGAAATTGGAAACGGCTCTTCATTTCACCCACGTCTTTGCAAGGAGGCATGCACACGTCCGTCAAGTGGATTGTTCCTTGATCTACCGTAACCCCGTCAAGTGCATTGTTCTACCGTATCCGTATCGTATCATTGATCTACCGTATCCAGAATCAGTGCACGATAACCTTCCTGTCTGAGGGCATGGTTGCAGGAGGGGTACATCTACTTCGAGTCAAGCTCCACATGGCACCATCGCACATTTCCAAATAAAGGAGAAATTATATGTAATGAAGCGATTATTCTTGTGGTCGATGATTGCCAGACATAATCCTGCCTCATCAAGAATTTTCAAGTGGCTGAAATGTGAATTATTAAAGAGAACTTGATCACTGTTTCACATCTCCTTCGCTGAATTCGATAAACACTCGTGAGCCTGAAGTGCCCTAGCGACCTTCAACTTACAGTATCAACCTCTCTTCTACTTTCACTTCACTTCGGAGAGGAAAAAGTAAAGGCACGCAGTGGAAACAAAAGCTTTCAATAGACTCGGTGTGAACCCGAAGTTTGCCGCCCTCCCTCTCAAGAGAGCAACATAGAAGTAAATCCAAACAGTTACTTACGAACGAATTCCCCATTCTCTTCTCCGTTCTGTTACTGCCGGTCAGGCAGTACTAGAGAGCGCGAGGATCCGAGAGAACCAGACACTTACTCGTTCAAGTTGTTTCAACCTCGAGTAGGCTCTCTCCATTCTGCATGCTCTCTGCACCATTCGGTGTTCATCAAACCAAGGAATCGTCTGACTCTCTTCATTTTGCGCACTATCTCGCCTTCTCTAACCTGCGAGAGAGTGTGCAAAACGGAGAGAGTCAGACAGTTGCTCCTCAAATCAATCGAGGGCTCTCCGCTCGGTGTTTTCTCCCTCGCACTTCCCATAGACGAGATAGTAGGAGCAAGTGAGAGAGCGCACTCCATTTCCTGAATTCTCCCCGCACAAACACACGGGTTGCCATCCTTGCGCAGGCGGATCTGAAAGGAGAGCGGGAGAGAGAGAGAGAGAGAGTGAGAGAGAGAGAGAGAGAGAGAGAGAGAGACGGGAGAAGAAAGGGTGTCTACAGTGAGAGGACCAGACCAGGAAGGGGAAGCAAACTCACCTAGGTGGGAATCGATCCTCCCCACTCCACTGGCAAGTAGAACAGAGGGGAGCATCCGACATGCCGGCACTAACCGCGCAGGTATGTTTAGAACTTTTGTATTTACCTGTTGTAAGCACTGCCAATGATATCGTCTCATAATAGCAAAGTGTATTTTTAAAAATTCGTGCAGTTCGAGGCATGTAAGTTTCAAATGTCCTTGGTATTGCCATATTTGGGAAATGCACCAATAACTCGATCACTGGTTTGTAGAGACCGGCCAAACCGCTTATCCAATAGCAGAATGAAGCGAAATTTAGTTAATTCTATTCATTTCATCAATCGACTGATCACTCAATCGACTAGTTCCTCAATCGGATAATGAAATTATCCGTTTCTCAATCGACTATTTATCCATTTGGCCAAAAGGATATAATGGGGAGGGGGACCGCTCCATTGGAAAAGGGGAAAATGGAATGAATTTGGACTAGTCAATTGCTCACGTGACAAATCGACTCGTCAATCGTGTAACAAAGGATAGTCGATTCACCCATTCGTCTATTAATTCCAATATCCATTTCGGCAATCCGCGGGCGGTCTCTACTGGTTTGTCCAAAAAATTCTAATAAACGATTTGGCATTTGTTATCTGCCGATGGATGGGGTTGCGAAAGTTAAAAAAAATAAGGCCGGCGTAAATTTGATAGGAATTGATGTATTCTCAAAAAAGTGTATCTTTCGTCTCCGTTCTCTATCGCATGTCGCTCAGGGCACACAAAATTAAGTGAGCCATTTATTGCGCGTCAATCCTCAGTTGCTACTCCTATCGGGTATCGTGCATCGATATCTGGTTCAGTGGATAATCCGTGCGAATTCGTCCTTACCAGCTTAGCCTATTCGAAAAATGCGCCGCGTCTCTCCTGTACCCTTCTCTATTTCGTCGCTAAGCCCCGCTCAATCGCTTTTGGCTATATCCCCCCTGAAGGCTGGGGATACCGGATACAATTGAGTGGCCAGTAGTAGTAAGCAACCACCAGCCCGATCATGCGCATACCGTACCGCCGCCTGCCCTCGGATAGCAAGGTGATCGAGAACTTATTTTGGATATGGCAGATCAATTTATAACTGATTATATTTATAATAATCATCATGAACTAGCGAATTTACGTAGGAAACCCCAATCCTGTGAAGAGAGTTATTTCTTGATAAGCTTTCCTACTGTAGAAGCATGATTCGTAAGATACTGTAGTCAAGACTCATGCAATATCTGCACCAATTCCGCAGATTAGTTCCGCATTGCTGTGCTGGTCTCGGGTCGACCTCTCTTTCCCATCTCGAGAATGGGGTGGGGGGTGGGGGGGGGAGAAATATATCGTTCTGGTTTTTTGCCATCCCCGCGCCCGATTTTCCGCGCGAGGTACTTTAGTGGCGAGAGTTTTGCGCTCCTTTCATCTCCAGTCAGTCTCGATGTTTCGAGATCAACAGGTTGGAATACGGTAGTGACCAAACAATTTCTAGAGACTCTACTAGACAATTTTCCATGTGTTCGGCAAACATCTCTGGAAGCGCAAACTTACTTTGCCTGGGGCTATTGTGAGCTGGGCAAACCGTTAGCGAAGGTACACACTATCCATCGCCTTTTCCTTGCCTTTTTTCGTTCTTCCTTCCTTCAGTGACTGGGCTTCACAGCACTTTTTTTCATTTGAAAATCACTAAGCATAGTTTGACTTCAAATTCCATGGCAATTCGAGGCCCGTTTGTGTCCAGAATATGATCTTTTCAATTAATCTCGTGCACCGCTTGGCAAGTGATCATCATAATTCACTCTCCATCCCTGGTCCCGATCTTCCACTCTCGATCTCTTCGTAACAAGCTCTCAATGACGCCTTTAATGATGCTCTCAAGCTCTCCTCGATTGCCAATGAGCATCTAGCTATTAGACAAGCTCTCTATTGATCTCGTCCCTCTCGATACCCTTATGACCACTCCATGAAACTCCCTATGATGACATGGTGCGAATAGAAAAAAGCGGTCACGATCGATCTCTTCGCTCTCGAACTCATTATGGACCCTCCTTGTAGCTCTCCATGAGACACTCAAACAGTGGTCCAAGGGTGCCAATGACCATAGTCATTAGAAAACGAGGTCTCGATCGATCTCCTCCACTCTCGATCCCTCATAACAAGCTCTCCCCCTTCAAGTGGGCGCTAGCAAGGGGGCCCGAAATTGAGCCAATCCCCTCAGTTTTTTGCTATCCTCTCCTCGCCCCTCTCTCACAGAGTGACTCTCTTCGGTTTGCACGCTCTCTCGCCGGTCAGAGAGACGAGAGAGCGTGCAAACTGAAGAGAGTCAGACGATTGCTCCTCCCACAAGCCGTTTCAGAACCGGAAGATCCGCCTGTCTCCTTAGACGCTTTCGCTCTCATAGCTCCCTCGTGTTTCTCTGATCACCAGACATTGCTCTAGTGGTCCTTGCCATGTCATTCTAGATCACGACGTTCAGTTGAATGTGTTCACATTCGCCTCTACCAACGGGTGTGCCGTTGCTCTCGAAGGTGGCGGATCGCATGTCTCATTTCTCTCTCATAGCTCCCATTCCCTCGTGTTTCTCAGATCACCAGACCTTGCTCCAGTGGACCTTGCCATTCCATCCTAGATCACAGCGTTCAGTTGGATGTGTTCACATTCGCCTCTACCAACGGTTCTCTTGTGGCAGGCTTCGAGAAACGATACCACAGTCTTATCATTCTATGCAATCTCTCACCGCTCGGCAGGTCGATTACGAACTCTAGTGGCTATTCTATGCGGACCGCATATTTCCTTTGAGCATCGCTGTCTAAATCATGCTTGTAATTTGTTTCGTCTCTCTGTTCCCCCTACATCCCTCGATCTAAATCAGAAAAAGTAGCTGGGACGCCTACGTGCGAATTCGGGTTCTCTATTTCTGATTTCTAAAGGCGCTCTGTTGATCTTGGATCCAGAACGCGTAGTCACTTAGTGATTTCCCTTTCAACAGCATGCTAGATTCAATCGAGGCGAGGATCTAATAGGTTCCCTGAAGAGAGAGATGGGGTATTGAGAGCGAGAGCGAGAGAGAGAGAGAGAGAGAGAGCGCGAGAGAGAGAGAGAGAGAGAGAGAGAGAGAGAGGCGAGAGATAATGCAGATTGCAGAGGGATTCTCCGTTTCACTAATCGCCCGATCAGCTTTGCGCACCGTTTTCCGATCAGTCAAAGGGGAACCGCGAGGCGCATTAAGCTCCCGCACATCAAATAAACAGTGTACGCATTGTGAGAAGAAGCGTTCGTTTCGGCCATTACGACGATGCGGTGAACGTTTATAGTGCAAATTTTCCTATATTCGACGATTATTCTCCATTTTTGGGAATGAGGGGGCGAGAGGGCTATCCGAAGCATGCCCATGCTCATGATTCTTTGCAATACTCGGCTAGACGCACCCCCCTATCTCGTGATCCCCCTTTTGGCCTCACGCAATGGTTTCGCTTTTTAAACGGAATTTGACTACCGGAGCCCCTTTCTCCCCTGCGACTATTAGTGGCTTTGCAAGAACATGGTTCTCCGTTAAAGGAGGACTGACGGCAAAGTTCAATCTTTGGACCCTGTCACTGCTATGACCTAGCTCCCCGTAACGACTAAAAGCTCCAAAAAAATTACATTAATATCTCTACTCTCATCAGAGTTATGATTAGTTGGCTGAGTGCCATGGACGCTTGTAAGACAGGGAAGTGCGCGAATTCAAATATATTGAAGTTTTGTCAAAAACTGGTAGGGATCGAACCCGCAACTTTCCGATTACGAGACGGCTGCTCTACCACTGAGCTATCCCACCGATGTGTGTATGCTTCCTAGCTCGCGCTATAATCTTTGTAGGGTGGAACCTCCCTTCTATCGGTGTGGCTACTTTGCCGAGAGCCCTCCTTTAAGATCATGCCTTCCCTACTGAGATGAAGGACAACCTACACACACTGAGTGGGGGATCCACCTGCCATTGGCATTAAGCTTGTTGTCCAACACTGCACTCGGAGCTATTGACTGGCGGTAACTGGTCACTATTATAGCAGGGGCTTTTCTCGCTTCACTTCTTTACTTACTCATCTTCCTGTTACCCCCGCGCCATTCATTGGCTAACTGGTCAATCACCTAGGCTTAGGTGATTGTAGTACTCGACTGACTCTCTTCATTTAGCATGCTCTCTAATAGGTCAGAGAAAGCGATAGAGCATGCAAAGAAGAGAGAGTCAGACGATTACTCGGGCCCTAGTCACTGATAGATCGTGCGAAAACAAGAGACCGGCGCATCCTGCCCATCCACTGATTGATGGACCAGATGGACCGGTCACAGAGAGAAAGGCCCCCGGAGGTGTTCCCGTGCTCTACTTTCACACGACCAGTAGCCCCATAATGTTGCCCGATTGGAAAAAGATTAGCGTTGCCTATCTTTATGCGATCTTTTAACCATTTCTAAGTTAAACTTATTTTCATTTCGCGCTTTCTCGCTGATCATGTTGACTGCTGAATGTGGGCAACGAATAGAGTCTGCGAAACCATCACAAGGCTCTTTACTCAAGGAGACAGCCCATTACTCGCGCGGGGCCATGACCCGCGAGACAATAGAAAGGCTAATGTGTTTTCTGCGCTTGTCCGATCGGTTTGGGTCTTTTCCATTGTCTCGTCACAATACTTCGCTTCTTTTCTTGTCTGGCCCGAGCCGGACCTCTCGATCACTCGAACACGAGCGCTCGATTCACTTGTCAAGACCAGCGCTCGCGAACGGGGCTTGAGTATCTCCAATCTATCCTTTACCCCAATCGTCTGACTCTCTTCATTTTGCACGCTCTCTCGCATTCTCTAACCTGCGAGAGAGTGTGCAAAGTGAAGAGAGTTAGACAATTGCTCTTTACCCTCTCCATTCACACTATTCCAATATTCTGAGTGTCCTAGAACACCGTTCAAAGTCCGATGATCGAACCTCCCCTCTTGATCTTGTCCTAGATCAAGATAGTATCAATGCCAATGTGCACGGCTGTTCCTCATTTCACCCGGTATCGCGTATCGATTATATTGCATTTTGCCATGCCCAATCTGGTCTTGATGCACTGCCACAAGCGGATAATCAGCCTAAATCACCCGAGCTTCTCACTGACTAGACTGAGGTAGAAATCACGGGAAATGAAGAGACAGGGGAGAGCCCGATCAGGCTGATTCAGCCCCCAAATAAATACTCGTTTCAAGCTCGCTGTTTTCGCCAAGGGTCTCCGATTATTGATCATCCCCTCCCCAACCGACATGCCATTGAGAGCTTTTCGCTTTCCCTCTCTTGAGGCCAGACAGAGCGATATATTTTGCAAAGGCGAGAGAGTCCAGACAAGTAGAGTGTGGCGAGAGAACGTGTGAAATTTAGAGAGTGCATCCTTCCCGGGGTAGTGCCATCGTAGGCAAAGTGGGGGGGGGACGGAACAGTGCGGCGGCGAAGACTAGACCGGATTGCTGGCCTCTCCTTCGCCTCTCTTCTCCCCTGTATGATTATAGGGGTGAATCTCTGTCGATTTAATCGAGAGGAAGGGGAGTAGTACTCTTACTACTGTGGATCAGTTCGAGAGTCGCGCAATGCAATTTTATGGTTGGGCAGATTCCGGAATCTTTCTGCTCTTTTACCTACTATTACATCACAAGGCCGGTGAAATGGTCGTGATCCGCATCTCGAACTACAGTTATACCGTGTCGCTCTCTGATCTTCCCATGGCCCACGAATTACCTCGCGGAATCTACAGCACTTGCACTGTTTTCGCTGTAACACACTTGCTAAGTGGCCGGGCACAGTCTTAACCAGTCTTTCTGCTCTCGACTCTGTAGCCAATTGACTCATTGTCTCAACAGTTCGCCCAATGATTACGTGGCTTGGCATGCAAACCGGAGTTTCTCTCGATGGGATTTACTCTTTTTTTTGAAGATTAAAAAGCAAACACGGTCGATTCACCTGATCTGTTCATTATTTCCGGCCTCCATCCACCCTCAAATTACGCCTCGAGAGGCCAACTGGTTTCCGTGCGCGGCAAATATTGTCGGCAAATAGCGCGGCAATCACACGTACTTCCTTCTGAGTCAGAGAGCGGGAACGGTTAGGAGAGAGTGTGCGGACTGGAGAGAGGCAGAGAGTCAGAGAAAGCGAGAGAGCATGGAGATTGGAGAGGGTGCCTGTTCATTCCGACAAGCCAATCGTGCTCTCTCGGCTAGACGCACCCACCCTGGGGCGAAGATCAGAAAGAGCGATTGGGGGGGGGGGGTGATGTAAGATTGTACTACTCCCCCATTCCGGCCCTTGATCGGCAATTCACTTGGTGTTAGCTAGAATATATCTTCCTTCTTTCACTGTTGATGATTGTGCTTCACGCGTTCCATTTAGGTTCAACAATCTCTTAGAATGTGATGGCATTGTGACATTTTCGGTGGCATATAACTTCAAATCAATTGTGGGGTAGTGCAAGACTGTACTACTCTACATTCCTAACGTCGGTGATATTGAGTATTTGTTGCTCTTCCATTGCTAAATTTATGATAAGGCCCTCTTCTGAATTGTTTTTCTCGATTCTCGACTGCGTCCAAAACTAGTGATTGCCGAAGTTTGAAACATGTTTCACGAATACCTTTTTCATTGAGAGGAGGCCTGCTTTCAGTTCTCTTGTCCTCGTCCTTCTGAGAAAAAAATCATCTAAACTTGACGATAAGTTCAATGAAGTGCTAGAGATTCCCGAATATAATCACTTCATGCTCATATGTATGCGTTTCAGAGATATGATCACGTACGCTTGCCACTACTTCCAGCTCTCGTAGGTGAAGCGCATTCGACGCAACACCTTCCCGCTAATCTAGGAAATTATTCTCTTTCCACTTAAAGGAGGAGTAAATGCAAACGCGCGCCCGGTTGGAATATGTTTCACCTAGTGACGCACTCTCTACAAGTCGCGTGCTATCTCGCCCCCTTCCCTGAGCTTTCCCTGATCTGGCTCCCAGCCAACTAGCTATAACTCTGTTCGGAATGGAGATATAAATGTGAAAATTTTGGAGCTTCTTATCGTTGTGGAGCTCTCGGCAGTGCATATGATAGCTTCAAAAATTGAATTTTGAGTTTACTCCTCCTTTAAGGCGGCATTCTTCCGTTCCTTCCGCATCAACCATATTAGTTTCCCTCATGATCTCGTAGATGAAGAGTATTATTGATAGCACGGACCATGCCATTCTCGTCCACCTCTCGTAGGAGAGATCCAGTAGGAACAGTAGCCTGCTGGGCAAACGAGAGCCCCCGGTCACTCCCTCCTCTCCCCTCCCATTGCCCCTCCTCTCCCCCTCTCCTCCTCTGTCCTCCCCTCTCCCCTCCACCCTCCTCCCCTCCTCCCCTCCCCTCTCCCTTTGCCCCTCTCCTCCCCTCCTCTACTCCCTCTCCTCCTCTCTCCTCCCCCTCCCCTCCTCCCCTCTCTTCAGGTGTCCGAGATAGGGAAGATAGACCGGACTCCCTCCTTCCCTTCCCCTCCATTTCAATAGAGCCTCTCCACTTGTGCCACACGTTGACTGCTCGTCATCACTAGTCGATATTGGTCATTATGGGGGCACCTCACCCCTCATATCTCCGGATATCATCATCATGCTCATGTTCTTCTTAAACAGATATATTCACACAAAAAGTGGAGATCATTGCGCTCTAGGCACACATGCACATCGAGTCAAGGGTCATCATCTTCCACTTCTTCTCTCCTCCCCCCAGTGTGTTTGACTCACTCAAAATTTCGTGTTCTCTCGCCCTCTCTAATCTGCGAGAGAGTGTGAAAACTGAGGAGAGTCAGACCGGTGCTCCTCTCCTACCTGTGCTCTCGACTCCCTATTCACCCCTCCCAAAGTATGGAGAGAGAGGTGAAAATAATAACCCCTTTCCTCCCTCAATCTGTTGACATTCCTGTTCACTCTGTTCACTGTTTTTGATTTTCTACAGTGTTTCCCGATCGATTTACCGTCATCTCTTACCGTACCGTAATCTCATATCGTACCCCGGCCTCTGTCGCTCCCGCCACTTCACTCTAGCACGCTTGAGAGCTGCTGGTCGCTGTGGCACAGCCACTCGAATCGACTACCGTATGCCCACTCTAAAAGGCGGTTATCGATCGCGAATTGGGCGCTAACCGGTCTCCGCCTACTACTGTTCCGTTGCACTGTGTAGGCTGGCATTAGTTGGGTGCGGTGCCATACCTTCCGACACATAGGAGTAGTTGGGCGTGATTGATGGTATACTTGTTTACGATACTCGCCGTTTCGTAGATAACAGGGCTGACTCACACGGCCTGCACTTGGTATCGAGCAGTTTTTGTCTCGGGGTGTTTCAACATATTTCAATTTTTTCGTTGAATTTTAAGAGATAGTGCAAAGTTGATTTCGTTGGTCTCCTGCTTCCATTTCCATGACCAATGGCTAGTAGATTATGCAAATTCTAGGGGTGATAGGCGTGATCCCTGCAAGTGAGCAAATTCTGCACGCTGATACGCTACATCAATGTTCGGAATGCACGAAAACAAGTATAAAAAGGGAATACTCGTGATTGACTGATTGCACGTATTCACGAGTAGCAACTGTGGCTAAAAGGATCTTCCGCTATGTCGAAGGTATTGCAATTGAGAAGTTTAGACTTATAGAAGATATCTAGAAATGTAGAAGAAGGATTGTGCAAATTAGTTTCGATTCGCATAAGAGGAGAGTGTTTGAACATAATTCCTATATTTCGCTTGTGCTTCACGTTATTTTAAAATTTGAAACCCTCCATCAGCTTAGATTCCTTTCCTTCGCTTGGCTTTAAAAATTGAATCAATCCCACTTCATCCCGATTATGTTTACATGATTTATGACGTTATTTTCTCACATTTTAATTAACTAAATCGCTAATTGGCAGATCCACCAGCCATCGATGAAGGTGTTCACGGTGGGGCTCGCCGACGAGAAGGCCGGCGTCAAGGTCGACGCGCCGGAGAAGGTGCACATCGAGAAGGTAGTTTTCTATAGAAAATTGTATGCTAGTCGTTGCGACCGCACTGTATTAGTTTCGAAATTTCGTGATCGAAACACGAAGTTTATCATTACAATTTTACTGGTAGTCGCTGCGGCCGTACTGCAACTGTTTAGAATTTCATTGATCTTTGATCTTTGCAGGCCTCGCCAGTGCCGCCCTCGCCTATCCTGGTGTCGGCGCCGCCGCCGATGAAGCGCAGCCGCTCATTCAAGGTAGGGGTGATCTTTGCCCTTGAACTTGGAATTTACTTGCCGTAGTCGGCCTTTAATCTTCTACCATTATTATTTACTACATTCTACGAATTTCGTTCAATGACCATTTTCCTTATCGTTTCCTTTGCTACTTCTCGGAAGCGTTGTCAATGAAACTATCTCTGATTGAACGTTGAACTCTCTCTCTCAGGGTCTCTTCGCCTGCTTCGGTCTGCTCATCTTCGCCCTCATTATCGCCATCACCATCTCCGAGATCGCCTACCACCGCCAGAGGGACGAGGCATTCTTCAGACTGAAGTGGTGAGATTATTATGATCTTTGATCTTTAGTCGCTACAGAAGGAGATGTTGAAGTAGTCTTCTTACCTTCAATCATAAAATATACCCTTAATCTTTGATCTCGAAGGGCCGAACTCAAGCAGCGCATGCTCGGCTACGACCTGATGAGGACACAGATGCAACAGGCAGCTCAGCAGGTTGGTATTTGGTCTTTCATCTCAAATCTATAGTTATTTTAATCTTGGTTTGTTTGCTCGCCCTTGTGCAAATACACTTGTTTTCATCAATCACATGTCCTTTTCTGTCCTAGTAAAACACGGGTAATCGGATCAGCAAGAGCTACACTTTGTGGAGTTCGTAATCCGCTCTGAAAAAAAGATCTTGATTTGGTTATCACAGAAAATTGGTTTGCATAGAACACCAACATTGACAGAGAACAACTCTCATATGTCTACAGCAATCTGTGATCATCTTTCATGCAAAAATTGAGACAATATCATTTAATTGATCCTTTGTCTTAACCCAACAATTCCTGCAGCAAGCCCTGGAGTCATCCCGGCTGCAAGCTGCAGCTGCAGCCCTACCCCTGCAGCAGCAGCACGGTGACGATGCCGAGGAGCGGCCGCCCGTTGTTGATGAACGACTAGCCTTCTCGAACAGACTCAGGAAGTGGGCTTTGGACTGTGTTGCAAACATCTTTCTTACAAACTATCGAAAAGAATAGTTAATTCCTTCCGAATTTTCAGTTTTACAAACTATACATAAGATATCTTCAAAGTTTTATTCATAGGACAAATCATAATTCGTCTGCACGCATTTTGCAATGGCGCCATCTTGCAGTTCGGACCGCGCCGAGCAGACCACTACCGAGGCCTCGGCCAGCAGCGAGCAGGAGGATTCAGTGAGTGCATCTTTGGCAATAATTCAAATTTGAATTTGGCGCCGAAAATATCGCCGAAATTGCATTCCTGTCGAAAAAGGGACAAGCGCGTGATTGAAGTTGTTATGGTTGTTCTCACAGCGGGGAATTTTGAGTGGCTCGTTTGATGAGTCTTTCGAACCGGTTTGGAATGTGAAAATGGGATTACTCTTGTTCAGTGATGGGATGGCCAAGGCAAGAATGGCATGGTGTTGAACTATAATGCCGATTTCATAGAAAACAAAATTCGCGCAGGTCACTCAGATGATTTCTCGTGTGCGCGAGTGAGAAAAGAGAGCGACACCTATTGCCGACTACTACTGGTCCATGCTCCTCAATGGGGACGAGTAGTAAATGGGATGATCCCTGGCCATCATTCAGAGATCAAAGAACTAGAGTTCGTAATTCGGACCTTCGTCTCTTCATTTCCCACACTCTCTACCGGTTGATCGGCGAGAGAGTGTGCAAAATGAAGAGACCGTGGTATCGTTTCTCGAACTCTACAATGAACAATGCTGTCTCTCAGCAAAAATCTTTGAGTATGTCGTTAGTATTGACCTTTCCTTCGAGATACTGCACTCTCCCCAGACCAATAAATCATTGGCATATCCTCGTACCCATTTCGGTCGCGCCATTCACTCATCCAATGTACACTGTATGACAGGTGAACGGACAAATCAAATCAAAACATGTTGACCACTCGGAGGGGAATTCCCCTCTAGTAGCGATTGCCCCTCTCTACAATTATTGGCGGAACTGGGTCAGGCAAACATTTGGAGAAGAGCGCACCCGAGTTGTTCGCAATGCGGACAGTCATATCTAGAGTGCGGATATGAAGAGGAAGAGTTCACCGCTCTTTTGAGCGGTCGAACGACGAATGATGAAGAGAGGGAGGGATGGGCGAGCTCTTGAAGAAGAGCGAGAGGGTCTTCTTGAAGAGCAGAGCTCTTTCACACAATTTAGAACGAATAAAATGACCTTTTTGATGCATTATGCTAACCTATTTGCATTGCGCAGCCACCCTATACATCCCTCGTCTAGATTGTTATCCCCTCCTCCATTGTCCATGCGCACGTATAACAAAGTCCAGATTGGACTCCATTGTACGATCCCTTCTATTTTATCATGCTATTATGCGTGCCTTACCCCCTTTGGTGCGTGCCTTACCCCTCTTCTCCCTTTCCTGACGTCCCCAGCCCGACCTTAGAACCCAACTAAGCTAGTATTGACCTGCGAAGAGTCGAAGTGTTGCGTGTTTTCTGCAACTCCCTTGTTGACAACCTTTGATACACTATGCAAATCACATCGGCTAATGCTTACATCATTTGAACCAAAAAAAACGAATTAAATTAGTGAAACATCCATCTTTGTTCATTCTCTGCAAGAAGAGAACCCCTCTCTTCTAGAAGAGACACCGCTCCCTCTCACTCTTCAAGAAGAGATGATCTCAATTTGCATCCGTCCTCTCAGTCGTCACTCTTCATCTCCGCACTCTAGTCATATCTTCATTCCGGTACTAGGTCGGGTGATAACAATGACGTCATATCATCTAACCTAGTGCTGTCATTACCCACACTCACTCGAACAGTCGAGTGGCGAGATAATGTGCGAAAGGAACATAAGATTACCCAAATCTAGAACTGTAAACCGCACGGCCATTGCACCTGTTGCGGTCAAGGATCGGAGATTTCATACAGTGGGGTAGCTCACATAGTTGAGTATTAAAAAGCAAGAACAGTTTTAGTGTAAATATGAAGTGCAAAGTGCGAGAAATGAGTTTATGATTGGGATTTCACACAAACTTTCACACAAACGAATCAATGATCGCATATATCATTTACCCAGAAAACTCAACCAGATGACCACAGTGCATTACAACACAAATATCCATTATTTATCCATATAAGTGCAGGAAGTGAGAAAGTAGAGAAATAATGCCTTGCGATTGAACACAATAATATAATAAAATAGATTAATATAGCTGCTATTTCCAGCCGGTGGACGTTCGTTTCGCATTCCTTCGTGCGATTCTCGACAAGTTGAGAGAGCGCGCCGCTGCAGCTGGAATGGACGGAAAGATGCACGTCAGCCTGATTGAGGTGAGAATGGATTCTTGGATCTTGAGAGCATTACCGAGGGAGGCACCAGAGAGATGACCTTACACCCTCATCGCAAATAGCAATAACAATAAATAGTAAATAATAATAATAATAAATAGTAATAAATAGTAAATAATAATAAATAATAAATAGTAATAACAATAAATAACAAATAGCAATTCCTGGCAATAACACGCGGCTCTGAGCATTTTCGACCGTCCCCTGCATGCAAGAAGATCGAACAACAGAATGTTTGATTCACTGGAATTTCTGTCTGAACAGAGATGACTCAGACTCGAATCCCTCGATATTTAGCACGAGTGTATGAGGATAATCCGGATACTGTGATGAATAGGCGTATTTCCGAGAGGGGTGACGTGAGAGGGGATTGGGAGCAGATAACTCTCTGGCTCAGAAAATACATCAACCGTTGAACGAGTGAAGGACAAATATTGAGATTTCTATATACACAAAGTCAAGCATCCCAATAGAACAATGACAAACATTGCGAATAAAATATTTATATTACTAATGCAATGTTGTAGGTCCGTCGTCCCTCCCCCGCCGAGTTCCACGACGAGAACAACAACAATGTGGATGATGTTCGCGATCTCAGCCCCGACAGCCAGGCTTTCCAGGTATCGAGCAATCATTTTCTAGACGAACTTATGGAAGCAGTATTAGCTAAAGTCATTTCTGAGAAATAAACTATGATCCTGAAACATAGGCGCATTTTGAAGACGTTGCAGATAGGGAAAGATATCCAGCAACTAATTAGTTTTTTTTACAATGATGGCTGAGCAACAACCACTTTTATCAGTGTATTAGATATTATTAAAGCGCATGAAACTTATGCAATCTGTAACAAGTCATCTGGGTTTTTTTATGTATGTACATTTTAAAAATATTTTCAGGACGGTTTCGGCGAGGTCGCTGCGCCGCACCCGCTCACCGGCCACTTCCGCCCCGATATGGAGCAGCAGCAGGAGAGGTACGTAGTGGTGTATCGGCGGCGACGTTTACTAAACGTCGCCTCGTTGCAGAATGCCCGCCTCCGACTTCTTCGGCCCGCGCTGGGAGCACCCTAGCCAGTTCCTGCCCGAGCCCGTGCGACCCTGGAACAGGTGCAGTGCGGTCGCAGCGACTAACTTCGAATTTTCAATGGAAAATATTCGATTTGAGAACTTATGCAGAACGCCGCAGCTGCTAATTGAATTTTTTCAATGTAGATTTTGCAGTTTCCCTCGTGGCGGAAACGCCGATTCGGCCTTCTTCCCCCGACCCTGGGAGCAGCAGAGTGAGGACGAGGAGGTAGCAGATTTGATCTTTATTCTTTGCTTAATTCTATTTGTTATATTATTTCCGAAATAGGTGGAAGTGCTCTAAATAACTCATGTAAATTTCTCGCTCACCCCAATGGAATGAATTAATTAATGAATAATTGAATCATCTGCTTCGCAGGATCGCGCGCAGCCGCATATGCGCGTCACGCACCACTTTGACCGCGAGGGAGCGGGAGCCCCACCATCGCGTGTAGTCACGGAGCTGTTCGGCGAGGCTGGAAGACGCGCACTCGACAACATGCTGCTCAGAGGAGCGCCCATGATGGTGAGCATATCTTACCTGATGATGAATACTATACACCCGATCAATAAACCACCGGAACATCGGATAGCTCTCCATTCTCGGACATCTCACCGAAGAAACTTATTTAATCAACTTTAAGCTCAAGCCGTGCTGTTGGTGTTATTCAGTGCCGTTATAACTCTACAGTAATCAAACGGACACAAAATAACACAGTCTAACCCAGCCATTCTTCATCCCTTGCAGCAGATGCAGCAGCAACAGATGCAACAAGAGCCCCAGCCGCCCATGGGCGTTGACTCGCCCGGATCGTCGTTCCCCCGCTGGGAGGCTACCATTAACGACCTCCCGAGACCCTGGCTCCAGAACCAGGTACCCTAACTTGACTACCGTCCGTATCCAGTACCGCACTACCACAGTTCTCACAACAATCCCATGTTCTCACAGCCTAGCTTACCCGCTGCTCTCATCTCCCCGTGTGCTTGTTGTAGATGATGATGCAGCAGCAGCAGCCGATCATGACGCACCGCGACTTCGTGCCTCCCATACAGCAGCTGCAGCAGCAGATGCAGCAGGTTCCCCCGATGCTGCAGCAGCCTTCTCCTCAGCAGCAGCCCTGGATGCAGCCAGGACCGATGATGAACGGACCCTACATGGGCCCCGGCAACTTCTGGGCCATCCCGCCCGTGCAGGTACCGTATAACAATGTAAACTCACGCCACTTATCCCTGTCTTTAGTGCACTTCTCCAATCCAATACATGTCAATAATAGCTCCATAAACCTTACGAAATCATCAATAATGTGGACTAATAAACTCTGAGCCAACGCAAAATAACAAAAGAAAGATAATTGCATGTTTTGCAATACCAAGCTCTAAATTGTGCAGCGGGCAGCTATTGATTACTGCGCAAACACATGGTTATGGTGCAGTATTCATACTGCCTGCTCCTCAAGATAGAATCATCAGACGACGCATCACCTCCTCTCCTTGCAGCAGCGATACAACCAAATTCAATAAATTTATTGACAGCTAATCAGCATGAATTACAAGTCGATACTTCCATAACGTGTATGCCGACAATGGAAGAGACTCCTGCTAATTCTGCTTTTAACTAAATTTCGAAAATCTTTCGACGCCGACTGATCAATATTCCTTGCAGCAGCCGCAGCCGCCCGCGTTCCCGATGCAGCAGGAGCAGAACGACGACGCGATGATGGGCCAGAGACTGGGCATGAATCTGGGCATGCAGTTCAGAGATCAGGAGATGCAGAGACCCCGACTGCCTTTCGGCACTCAGGTATGCTGTTTTGAGTCATCAATCCCTCACTATTCGTGCACAATGTGGTAGATAAAGTGACTTCTGCCGTTTAATATTTGAGAAAACAATGATTTCCTTCAGCTAGGGAAGCCGAAAAATCGTGGCACAACTTTTCATGTTTTGAGTGCAACGATAATTTGAAAATCGATATTCGAAATGTGCATGATCGTTGATCTCCAGGAGCTGCCGGAGAACGACGTCGTCGAGGTGCGACCCGTACAGGGCAACAACGAGGAGAAGCAGGGACTGCAGCAGCTGCCGTGGTGAGGAAATTGTGATCCTATAAATATATAAATTTTCGATCAGCAAATTGCAAGTTATGCTTCGCGCAATAATTTATTGCTCAACGAGCTTCGAGAAATTGCTGATGAACATATGGTTTGCCGTAAAATCGTGAAATATAATTAATGCGATGGCTAGTGGAATGATACCACTATGCAAGGGCGAACATTTACCATGCAGGTACGTTCCCCGTGGATTCGAGCATGAGCGACCGGCGTGGGCTTCCGATGACAAGACGCCCATAGTGGCTAATGATGTGAGTTAGAGGGATACACAATGTGATTCTCAAGTCATTTCCTAACGCTTGTTTCAAGTCGCATCATTATAAAATATGAACATGTTCAACTCAAATTAAAGTTGATATCGATTAAGCTATTAGGTTGGTGCAAAAGTTTCTTTACAACGTTTCTTTAGACATTGTTCAAATTTTCTCGTAAACGCTTCGCTATTGTCAAAAGCTTTTCTGGAATTATTTATGGCAGTATTGGGTCACCACAACCATATGATTACATCGAATTGGTATCGTCCGGAAAATATTGCACCAACCTAATATTAATCCAATTCCTAATCTGTTCAATTCTCAGGTCATTTACGCTCTTTTATGGATTTGTTTCAAGTACATGTCTCATGAGCTCACCAGCTTTTTATCGCACTTGAAACACATCTGAAAATGACCTAAAATTACCTGAAAACCTGCTCAGGTTCCGATGATCTTCCCGCACCCAACCGCTGCAGAGAGACCGATTGACGCGCCGGTGAGGCTCTTTGATCTTTAGCTTTATGATCTCGGTGAATTCGATTAACAACATTGAATTTTCCAGCCAACTGTCGAGTCGACAAACAAGCCGTCGATTGCCAACATTAAGGCCACGCAGACCGACTCGGTGAGTATTGCTTTGCTTTACAAATTATCTGAATTTTGGTCATTTTTTATCCAAAGTGGCGCCATGGTTCCGCTTTAACCTTTTTTATCCAAAGTGGTTCCGCTTTAACCATTTTTTATCCAAAGTGGCGCCATGGTTCCGCTTTAACCTTTTAGTTTTCAGAGCATTATTTTCCAATTTAGCAATTGTATTGAATCACAAATATTCGTTTCAGGACTTTCTCCACGAGGGCGAGGTCGCGCCTCCCGCCCGATTCGCAGCTGGAAACTGGCAGCACACGCAACCGAAGGTGGCCGATGACGTGCCTGCGGCAGCGCCTGCTATTGTGAGCGTGATCTTTTACCTGTGTTGGTCCATTCATTTTTAGATCATTTTGCACTAGACTTCCCGCAACAATCGACTCGACCTAATCATGCCATTAGTGAACGTTTAGTGAAACGTATCTCAACATATACAATCAATATTTTCCCAGGACATTGCCCGTCACCGTCTCCCGGAGCGTGATGTTTTCGACGACGTTCCTCCCCGACCCAGCCACGATGATCCCGTGAGTGATCTTTGATCGTTGATTTCTGATTCTAAGCAAATCAACAAATCTTAGAATTGTTGATCGAATTTTACTGGATCTCAGTATTTTTCGATGGAATTGATAGTGAATTCCGTTGATCTTTGTTCTTTGGCCATCAGACCTTTAGTTTTTCTACAAATGTATATATATGCGTATATAAATGTATATAAATAAATGCATATAAATAAATGTATGTATATAATGTATATAAATAAATAATGTATATAAATATGTATATAAATGTATATATACGCATATATGCGTCGTGCCCTGATCTATGATCTTTGTAGTCCGGCCCAGCCAACGACGACATCGACCCGAGCCGCGTCCTCTTCCAGGTTCGAAATTTTGAAATTTAATAACCAAAATTCAAATTTATCGATTGCTTCACAGGTCGACGAGCCGCACCTCGCGCCTTGATCACACTCTCGACCCGCCGAGCGCCCACCGAACCAATCCCTAATCCTACTACGGTTACCCACTCCTATCGATTGATTAGCGCGCGGGTCTCTCCCACTAAGTTATTCCCCAAGCAGTCCGCGCGTTTTGCCAATCGATACTCTACAGTATCCCTCCTAGTGTCTCAAGTAGCGTGTACATACAACCCTCTCTCCCGATTCATCAGCCTACGGTAGGTCAACAGCCCTATCGATTATCATGTATCCAAATACCACCAAGCACATCCTCACTTATTGTCAGTCGAGATACTCAATTGTGCACGTTTCTGTATTGATAAACGCATTTACCTTCAGCTGAACATATCGATTGTGCATGCTTTGCATGATAATTACCGATTATTGCCTATCACTTCAATGTGGTGAAAGCGCTCATCAACCACAAGATGATCAGCTCAGTTCGTCAGGAGGAACTCTTACTTATCTTGTTCAAAGCCATTTGTACCCATGAATTTATCTCACATTCAGTAAGGGAGCAATGCAAACATATCATGCACTATTAGTGTAGTATTTATTTTTAAAAAATTCCACTTCTAGAATTAGAGGAAACGAATGAAACCATGTATGCTCAATATCTACGGAATCTGTACGAAACATTGCAGCGTCAATGATTGCAGGAATTTGCCCACTTGTTGACAGATTTGAGAACTTTCGTTATCGCCCACTCACTGTTGTCCAACTCACCTCGGTGCGCCGAGCATCCGCCGTACACCGAAATGCGTTGGAAAGCTGCAGTTCACTGAGAACTCGTGGCCGCGTGCAAAATGCGCAATGTGAACGTGGTCTTTGCGAGAGCACGCTGATCAAGTTGGCTGAATTAGTTGCAAACATGGTTTTGAGACGCACAGCACGACGAACTGAGTGTATTATTGGGAGGCTAGTGTTGATTTGGGAGGCTAGTGTTGACGCATTGATTTGTGTGTACGGGAAGTAAGATAAGGAATGGAGAATTGTTAAATTTGTTTTTTGTTATTCCTGAGAAGGCAGCGCACGCTGTAAAATCTGCGCACGCTGTAAAACTGCGTAAGTTGGCGATATAAGAGGGGTCATTGGCACCGCCTCTTCGAACAGTCTCATCGTATTCAGAATGCAGACCGCCAAGCTCGTGTTGCCCCTCTTCCTTGTGCTCGCTGTGGTTGTTGCGTACGCTGCGGCAGCTTGCAATCCAATGAACCCCAATTTCCCCAATGTGAGTTGCTTTCGAGTCACTAAAGCATCGACCATCGGTTCTATGTATCGCAGACCCGTATTTGGGTTTCCCTTTCTGAATCAGTCGAATGACGAAAATCATCAAGGCAAACAAACGCCTGAAAAGCAAAAAGATACTCCGTAATCAGCCTTCAACAATTACAGGACTGCTAAAAATTTGCCTTCCGCCTGCCGATCCTCTCAATAATCCGAGACCCCACATGAATTGAACGGCAATCAATCTTGTCTTATTCTTCTTATTGCCAATAAATGCTTGAACTAATTTCACCGTATAATCTACTCGTGATGTATGCGAGCCAGCAATTGGGCAGTAAATCTAATTGCGCTAGGAACAGCGACGAGAGAATAGTGGGCCGAATAGAATTTTGAATGGTGTTAAACGCTATGGTACTATGATAATAAATATATAATATGAATATGATGTGATATGATAAATATATCACAATTGTTAATATAGAACTAGCCGCCTAAAGGCGGCTAGGAGGTGGCATGTGTCTTTATCCCCAGGGAACGCGTAATCTTCTCCTATCTTTAGGACCCTCTCTTCTCCCTCTCCTATCTCGAGGACCCTCTCCTACTCCTGTCCTAACTCTAGGACCCTCTCCTCCTCCTCTCCTATCTCTAGGACCCTCTCCTCCTCCTCTCCTATCTCTAGGACCCTCTCCTCCTCCTCTCCTATCTCTAGGACCCTCTCTTCCTCCTCTCCTATCTCTAGGACCCACTCCTCCCCGTCTCCTATCCCTAGGACCATATCCCCCTCTCCTATCTCTAGGAACCTCTTCTCCCTCTCTCCTATGTCTAGGACCCTCCCCCCTCTCCTCAAGGACCCTCTCCCCTTCTCCTATCTCTAGGACCCTCTCCTCCCCCGTCTCCTATCCCTAGGACCATATCCCCCCTCCTATCTCTAGGACCCTCTCTTCTCCCTCTCCTATATCTAGGACCCTCTCCTCCTCCTCTCCTATCTCTAGGACCCTCTCTTCCCCCTCTCCCATTTCTAGGACCCTCTCATCCCCCTCCCCTATCCCTAGGACTCTCCCCTCCCCCTCTCCTATCTCTAGGACTGTCTTCCCCTTTCCTATCTCTTGGACCGTCACCTCTCCTTCACTCTCCCCCCCTTCCCCCATCCGTATCTCACTCACCTCCATCCTTACTTTCCCCTCCTCCCCCTCTTCCCCTCCCTCGCCCCTCTTTTCCCTCCCCCCTCCCCTCCCCCCCTCCTCCAAACTGCTCGCCCTCTTCGAGTGAACGGAAAATGACGCTCTCCAATCTCCACACTCTCTTAAAAATCAATTAGTTCGTACCCCCCCCCTCTCCCTCTCTCCGGACAAAGAAAGGGCTATTGGATTAAAATTTCCAGATTCTGTCCACGACAAAATATCATCTCTCCCCTATATATATTGACTAGCCGTCTTGCAGACGGCTAGGTCTTGCAGACAGCACCGTCACTTCGCGACGGGGTAGCTCGCGGCGTCGTCGCTCTGCGCGCTCTTCTTCTCTTCTCTCTCTTCTCTTCTTCTCTTCTTCTTCTTCTTCCCTCTCTTCTCTTCTTCTCTTCTTCTTTTATCTTCCCCTTGTTCCAAGATAGGAGAGGTACTGTAAGCAGCGTAAATTTCCTTCCCTTTTTTGCACAGTTGCAAGAAGTGGAGGGGGGTTACTGTAAGAGAGATTGCCTGAATTATCTTCTTGGCACGTTTCCAAGAAGGGAGAGTACTGTAAGAGTGGTTCCCTTCATTCTCTTCTTGGCACGGTTCCAAGAAGGGAGAGTACTGTAAGCGGGATTCCCTCCCTTCTCTTCTTGGCACAGTTCCAAGAACGGAGAGTTACTGTAAGTGAGGATCCCTTCCGCCTCTTCTTGGCACGGTTCCAAGAAGGGAGAGTTACTGTAAGCGGGGCTCCCTCCCATCTCTTCTTGGCACGGTTTCAAGAAAGGAGAGTACTGTAAGCAGGATTCCTTCCCTTCTCTTCTTGGCACAGTTCCAAGAAAGTAGAGTTACAAGTGAGGATCATTTCCGCCTTTTCTTGACATGGTTCCAAGAAGGGAGAGTACTGTACGCGGGGTTCCCTCCCTTCTCTTCTTGTCATGGTTCTAGGAAGGGATGGATTACTGGAAGAGAGATTGCCTGAATTATCTTCTTTGCACGGTTCCAAGAATTGAGAGTACTGTAAGCGGGATTCCTTCCCTTCTCTTCTTGGCATGGTTACAAGAAGGGAGAGTACTGTATGCGGGGTTCCCTCCCTCCTCTTCTTGGCACGGTTCCAGGAAGGGAGGGGTTAATGTAAGAGAGATTGCCTGAGATTACATTGGATACTGTAGCTCCCCGAGTACCTGATCCTCCCTCGTATACTTCAATTCTAGGGTTCAATCTTGTTTCATTCAACAATAGAATCTTGCTCCAATCCCCGAATCCTGAAAGCTAGGTAGGATCCCCCTCCCTTTCCCCACTCACTCCTCCTCCTCCAAATCGCTGCTCCTTCCCGCGCAACCTTCCTCCGCCAGCGCTCCTCTCAGACTGATTTGGAAAATGAGGGGGAGAGACCCCTCACCACGGAGGAGAGACGATGAAATGAGCGAAGAACGCACTTTCCCTCTCTCCCTCTCACTAATGAAATTCAACCCTCCCCTCCCCCTGCACTCTCTCGCTAATCCAATTACCACACAATAGACTCGACAAAATCCAATTAAATGGCCAGATTTTGTCCCCAGGAAATATGGGAAATGACAGGTTGGAAATGGCCCGACTCAAAAAACCAATTAACTCTCCCTCTCCCTCCTTTGTTCGAAAATCCAATTAAATGCGCCAGATTTTGTCGTCCAGAAATATGGTTTCGCGTCTAGGTATGTGTGGATGGGGCGACGAGGGCCGACTGACCTCGTCTATAACTGGACTGAACTCGACTGACCCATATGCCAGCAGCATAAGGTTTACCTAGGGTTCCGCTGAATTGAAAATCCTGTCTAAATTACGATTCCAATAGAGAAGATGAATTTTCGTATAAATATGTGACGTTTTTCTAGAGCTACTTAGAGTTATACGAGTCTAAAAATGACATTACCTTCCGGATTATTATCACCAAAAATAGGACAATGTTGCACTTTGTGGGCACCATTTGTTGGTTAAGATACGATGATGATCTTCTGACGGCTTCCCTCTGACTCGCTGACGGTACCGTCAGTGTCATCGAGTGTGAGATGACTGCCAGCGAGTAAAACTGCCGGAATTAAGACAGTGCCTTTACTTTTATGTTATAACTAGGGTTCTCTTATTGGAAAATTTTTATTTCATTTTCAGATATGCTCCATCTATCCCTGAGAATGCGCAATATTATCGGAATCAGCTCGACGCGTATCAGCGGCAT
Organism: Pristionchus mayeri; assembly: GCA_036245805.1. Classification (NCBI taxonomy): domain Eukaryota; kingdom Metazoa; phylum Nematoda; class Chromadorea; order Rhabditida; family Neodiplogasteridae; genus Pristionchus; species Pristionchus mayeri. The sequence continues at coordinate 38,317,794 of BTRK01000002.1, read as the reverse complement.
TGTTTGCAAGTATTCCCAGGGCTCGATGAATTGATCGTCGATCTGCTGCCGCGTAAAAGCGAAGTGATGCCGGAAAAAGTATGCATGAAGGGCCACCGAACTATGCCGGATCAGAACTATGACGTAGTGCCGCCTTTGATATACCAAAGACTGAATGACGTCATTGTTCTCTCTCGAAATAGTGCCAGTGCCGTTATACAAATGATTGACCAAATGCTATCGCGATATTGTCTAATATCGGATATAGTGGTGAAGACACAAAAAATGGCATTTTTAAAAGCTGTTTTGTAATCACTTGCGAATACCAGCAAATGTTGGGTAGGGAGTTGGTTGCGTTTTCGACAACTCGACACTCGCTCTCCGTCGCGTTGTTTTCGGTGATGCGATGTACCTCGCCACCGGGAGTGTAGAGAGCGTGGGCGGCTGTGTACAGTTAAAGGATCCGAATACATATTGAACTTCTTTGTTCCTATGTACAATGTCGAGATGCTTATCCCAAATGGACCAAAACATACAGGTACATATAACCAACTGCTTTAGCTGAGCAAGTTACCCTTCTCCATACTTCCTAGGCAGTGTTTTCATCCGCATTCAGCTTAATATGATTGGCGGCAGGTGCCTGTTCCTCACCTTGGAAGAACTCAGAGAATCCGACAGGATTCTCGTAGCGAATGGCTAATATTTCATCGAAATTGAGGGCGAGGAATCGGAAAAGCGTCGCTCGATGATCCGTGTAGTCCATTGATGATGATGATTGGAATTCTGAGGAGGAGATTGGGAACTCAGAATTTTTGTCAAGCAACGATTATGAAAGTAAAAATATCAAACAATACGAGATGTTTTGAGAATTATTCAAATCTGATTTCCATCACTTATTCCTATAATTAGCGTTGACATTCGACAAAATGTGAAGATGAGATAATGATAGAATATGTGAAGAGAGTCTATCGGGCAAGGCCAGGAGGGGATGGTGACAGGGAGGGAGGAAGTGAGAGAAAGAGAGAGATAGTTGCGATTTTAATGTGCTAAATCGATTCCGGGATTCGATTTAAAATTGTTGTGATGCATCGAAAGTTCGCTTAATATTTTGAGACAGAATTGTCGATACACGCAATAAGTGCTTGCTCGTACACCTGTGTATGTGTGAGTTAGATCGCACTCTCCCTTCGAGTGCCTTCCTCGGGCCTAATCGATTCTCGCTTTCCAGCTGCTGGATCAAATTGTGTCTGTAATGTTTATTGGAGAAAATCCGGCTGTATGATGCCCAATTATCGGCATAGCCATGAGGAACATGAGGTGGAGACGGAAGAGGACACAAATACACGGTTAGGGCTATTTGTTAGCCTACAAATTCTCCCTTCCCATCTTTATTTATTTTTATTTCCTGATTTCTATCTCTCTCACACTATTAATTCTCCCTCCACAGCTTTGTGACTGGTGCAAACTGATCTCACCTGTTCCGATGATGCGAATTCCTCCCTTTTGTGAATTCCAACCAAAGCGCTGGACAGCTTTGGTTTGTCTATCAACTTCCCATGCACACTTGTCATCATTTGTAAAAGTAGACAAACATTATTTTTAAAATTTACAATAATTTTCCCAATCGTGTTTGCTGACAACCTGGGAAGGATGTTAGCTTCGTTTTTATGCACTGATATGAAGAAAGCGTGAGTACAAATGATAAGAGGAAGAAGCACACACAGTTATGCTTGTTGTCATGAGTGTTTTCTTTCGTTTTACTTTAGTGTCTCCGTAACTTTTTGCGCGTGTTTGGGGCTGTCAAGTGAAGGGAAAATCGAAGAATGAAGTGGCTATTCTTCCCTCCCTCTCATTTCCCCTTCATGAAGGAACGACCCGGTCTGTCTCGTCGTTTATGAAGGAATGGTTTCACTAAAAGTGTTATAACTCAAACCGGAATTAAGATGTTCTTACGAAATTTCTCCGTGACTTTATGCTCGTGTTTGTTCGAAATTCCTAACCTTACAACGCTACCTACCGGGAAAGCGGATCATGCGAAAAAACTAGAGAAGGATTTTTTTGGATCTCATTAAACTTCGTACCGAAGGAAACTGTTCATTGCGAAATCTGAGTAAATGTTGCAGAGGCAAGATTATTTACGCACGTTGCCAACCAAACATATCGGGCCCAGCGGTTCAGAAATTGCGCGAAAACATCATCGTAGCAGACGTTCGTGTGACGTTCTCATCTGATTGCTGGCACTAGGCATGCCAAAAAGGACATGCACTCCTCCGTGGATGAGCATCAAAGTCGGCTTTATAATTAGAATGTACTGGAAAACATGATCAATGTCGGCTCAAACCGTTTTGTCATCACTAGTTGTCGTGAAGATTGCGACATTCTGTTAGAACGATATTGAATAAATAAAGAGTAAATCGACCAGGACTTTCTCCCTTCCCCTACACTTTCACGTCTGAATCTCTCTATATCAGAGCTCTCTCGAACTGTGAGTGCGAGAAACGATGCTCTGGTTTCTTTCAACAAAATAGTGGGGAAGACGCCAACAACAAGTCAGGGCACTGGTTACCATCTGGTTACGCTAAGCTCCGCCCACTCTAACTGGTTAACAACTGGTCAAAATAGCTAACAACTGGCTAGCCAATTGCTCGCCAGTGCCCTGACCAGCTGTTGGCGCGTTCTCCAGCGACTTTAAATAAATCGACGAGATTCCCCAGCGATTCCCCAGCGAGATGTGCGTTCCCCAGCAACTCGTTTAAATAAACCAGAGATGATCTCTTCATTTTCCTGTATTTAATGCTCAATACATTCACATGCTCAACACGCGAACGATGGAGCTTCGGACGCCATTGAGGATCGAGTGAGCTACTAACTTAGAGCAATAGGTCGGATGATCATTATCGGATGATTACATTCCGGCTAATAACCAAGATCTGTAGTGTATTCACAGTAGACTTTGAATAGTGAAGAAACTTGTTATAACATTTTGCTCGTAACTAGTTGCGAAAACTCATTCGTAGCACATCACGAACGAAGTGAGCGGTTATGAGGGTTGTTGCGCAAAATTAATCAAATATGTTTCACTGCAAAAAGACCTCAAATGCGTAAAAAATAGCGTTCAATTTCGTAACTAGTTACGACGCCGCTTCAATAACTGTTGAAAATGGAAATTAGTTGTTAAAAAATTCCTTCATAACTCGTCATTTTGTTATTGAATGGTTACTTTTCGAAGTCTAATTCACAGAATGCCCCTATACTAACATGAAGCCGTCTGTGAAAATCTTGTAGAATCGAAAAACATTCCGATGGTGAGCATGTGACCTAGTAACATGTTGTATCAATGTAGCTGTTTTCAGAGGAATAAGTAAACTTTGTTGCGCCAAATCCGTTCGAAATGGAGAGATCACCGTGCAAGCTTGGTTGAGTGATATATATATATATTTTATCTACGCTCGGCGGCGCAACGGAAGACGAATAATTACTTAAGCGTTGTGATACAAGAGTGTTGACTCTCCTCACACTGAGGAAGAAATACGAATGAAGGAATATGATAAGAAGGGAGGAATGTGGGGGATGGGGGGATGGAGGTGCAATCGTAAATTGAGAAGATCCAATCGGCTGGTCTCATCTGTCTTCGTCTGGTCTGATGGGGAGTTTTATCGAGGAGGGGGCACTCGATGAAGACCAGGTAGACTCTTCTCCGAGATCCAGCGTCAGAAGATCTCTAAACAGGGGGAGAGGGCGAGGATGAAGGGTGGAGGTATGGGGACTATGGGAATGGGAATGGGAAGTAGTGGAGGGAAGTACTATTGGAAAATATATTTACTAAAATCAAATTGAAGAGCTCTTAATCTCTTTTTGTAAACAGGGATGCTGGGAGATGACAATACATGGGTAGGAAGAGCGTTTAAAATCCTAGAAACTCTACGAGAAAAACAGTGGTATCGAGGTGTCGATTTGGTTTTCTCAATATGGATTCCAAAGTTGTTGATCCTTTCTCTTAGGAGAGCAAACAGGAAAAAATTACTTCTATCGAGTATGGTGTCTCCATACATAATCCTACGGGCCAGGACTAAATCATAATTGACTCTCCTCTCAAAAAGCGCTTGAAGACCCAGGAAAGACAGACGTTGAGAATAGGATGGTAGACCAAGAGGATATGACGGAGACGGAAAACACCGATAGTATAGAATACGAGTGAATTTTTCATGGATTTTCTCAAGCTTCTGACTCTGTTTTTTAATATGAGGGTTCCAGAAAGGGCAAGCGAATTCAATGTGAGGGAGAACATATGTTTTAAAGCATTTGATAAGGATAGAGGGGTTATTAACTGTTACTGCACGAAGCATAATATGCATGACAGAAGTGGCTTTCTGGACACGATCATCAATACTGACAGAGCTATTGTGGGAAGTACTTGTACACCTAGATCACGTTGTTGGGAGACTTGCTCGAGGAAAACGCTATTAATGAGATATTGGGAAGCGGGTGAGGAACCAGTGTGAAGATGAGTGCATTTAGATTCCGAAAGAGACAATTGATTGGATAGAGTCCACGAGTAGATGGCATCTAGAGCATACTGTAATTGGGAAGTGCGTGAGGCTTTAGTATTATTGGTGTAGGAAGCATAAATCTTAATGTCATCCGCGTATGCTTTTACACACACATCGGGGAAGGGAGCAAGGACATGTGTTATATCCGATATATAAAGGGAGAATAGAATAGGCCCTAGTACAGATCCTTGCGGTGCGCCGGAGAGGACAGGGAAGGACTTGGATACGATGGTACCTAATCTTACGGAGAAAAGCCTATCCGTTACAAAATCAGAGATCCAATTTAGAAGGTTACCGTTGATACCATAATGCAAGCATTTAGAGAGAAGTTTAGGAAAGGGGACGGTGTCGAATGCACGAGAGAAATCAAGGTAAATAACATCAGTTTGCTCTTTACGGGAGTGGGCTAGAGTCCAGTCATTTTCACAATCTAAAAGGTTGGTAAGAACAGATGCACCGGATCGAAAACCATGTTGGTAATTGGGAATGATATTGGAGCGGTAGAGGTAAGGGGCAAGCTTATTTTTGACAAAGCGTTCCATTGTTTTAGAGGCAGGAGATAGTATGGAGATAGGGCGATAAGAATCAGGTGACTGGGGATTCTTGTTTGGTTTGGGGATTGGGGTAATGAGTGAGAATTTCCATAGCGATGGGACAGTGCCGGTTTCCATACTAATGTTGAAGATATCACACAAGGGGAGGGAGAGGGATTGTGCACATTTACGAAAGACAATCTGAGGAATGTTATCATGGCCCGTAGAGCATGATGGTGAGAGCTGCTTTAAAGCCTTATACACGTCATGGGGAAGAAAGATACATTTGTGAGATATGAGGTTGAGGGGTGAGAGGGAATGGATGGTAATAATCCGTCATCAAGTGTGAAGTGGGAAGCAAAACGGGATGCACGGGCATTAGCTATGTCTAAAACACTAGTTACGATAGTTCCAGCAGAATCAATAAGTTGTTGATGTGATGCGTATCACTTGGTGACAGCGCGAGTCCCAGAAGGTTAGGTGAATCAGTGAAGTTATTCTGAAATTGATACCATAGTGCAGCATGAGATTTGTGAAATCGACGTTCGAGAAGAGTGTTTGAATCTTTATCGAATATTTAGTATGCTATTACGTCTTTTTATTGCTTTTGTTTAATCGTTATTTTTTATTGTGTCGAAGAACATTTTTTTAGGCAGTTGGTCTATTATTTAGTCTGATCTGATCGTCTACTTCTTGATCGTGATTTTTGCATTGACCCCTCTCCGACAACCAGTTGCTAAGGAGCGGCGTATCTTCCATCAACATCTTCAAATAATTTTGCGAATTTAAATTACGCTTATGGATGGAATAAATATTTGCATATTTGTATTTGTATTGCCTCTGCCGAAATGAGCCAACTGTAAACATGAATACCCAAAAATACCAATCATGCGAAGAAAAGCATCGATAATTCCGTTATTTGTAATCACCCTTACTGTGAATAGTAGCGATAACAGTATTCACCGCATCGTTCAACCAGTTTCTTAGAGGTGTTCTAAGGGGAGACCAAGGTCGAATAAGAAGAGGGGGAGAATGGGGAGTGGGGAGTGAGAGGGAGATGAGATAAGGAAGAGAAGTCACTAAAGCGCTCATAAAAGTGTCGATAGCCGCACCTCTATGTGCTTACGAGTAATCGAAACAAAGAGCGGGAGTTAACGAGTTCACGAAAAATGGCCAACTCTATGCCACTCAAGTGGTGTCTGAGGGAGAGGGAGATGGAAGGTGACGGAGAGAGAGGAGAGAGGGAGAGGGGAGGGGGAGATGAGAGAGGAAACGGAGGCGGAAAGGGGGAAGGTGAGGAGAGGGGACTGAGGGAGGACTACTGATGGGAACTATCCTGATGATGGGTAATATTGATAATGTTGAGTAATTCTAGCACATGTCATGGAGACTTGCGCAAAATTAATCAAATATGTTTCACTGCAAAAAGACCTCAAATGCGTCAAAAATAGCGTTCTTTTTCGTAACTAGATACGACATTATTACATAACTAGTTACGACGCCGCTTCAATAACTGTTGAAAATGGAAATTAGTTGTTAGAAAATTCTTTCATAACTTGTCATTTTATTATTGAACTTTTCGAAGTCTAATGGAGACCCATAGAGAGGTTTTTTTCATTCTGACGATATTGACCTTGACCATTGGATCACGAAGGAAGGTCCAGCCTGGTGCACACTATTTCACTCATCATCACTATTCTCGTTGAACTCGAGGGAAATGTTTTGAAACAGTACTCTATGTTATTCCATATCCTGCAACATCTGATCGAAAAATTCCGCACTTCTGACCTCATATTGATCTCACTCAAGCACGATCTTGACCATTCCTGAGTCATCACAATGCTAGGGAGTATTGCTCTCCCGTTCGATGAACTCGAGAATGGGTATCGAAACAGTACTCGATTCGATTTCTCCGCAAGCGTATCTCTACCCAATCTCTAGCGAAACTCGCCAAATCTCTATCCAATTTGTGCGCTTTCTTGCTTTTTTACTCGAGTTCCCGCTCGTAGGGCGGATCTCGACTTGAAGTAGATAAGGAGAGCAGCCAGCTCCCTTTTCACTGCTTTCATCCCATCACTTTTCATGCATTTCGTCGCCATCGCGTGAGAACCAAAATATGTACCCTTTCCAAGCAATTTCGCAGTAGTTACCACACATTGAACATAATCTGCGAACATAATCTGTATAAGTATGGACTTAGTTTTGGTTCCCATCAGAAAGAGATCCCTTGATCATCAGATCTGGTGTCCATTTATCCTAATCGTTTAATTCCGTATTAGAGCTCGTGAAATGATGCCATATCCTCTACAGATCGCGAAATTTCTCGGTCGAGGCCCGAATTACGAATGAGATAATTTCCAGTTGTAAATTACAAATTCTAATCTAGATGCTGCTCCTCCTTCTCTCCTCTCTCTTCCTCTCCGTCTCCTCCCAGATGATCCCCCAGTGCACGTGCGCTGAAGTCGGGCCGTGCTACGAGAATAGCCAGGAGATCCTTACGCAATGCGCAGATAGGTCAGTATCGTCGTTTCCTATCTATCGTTCGTCTTTGTCCGTCTAGTAGGATGACAGCAGCATTAAGGGAGTCATTTTGAGAAGCTATCACTCTAACCATCATGCTCTTCATGCTCTAGATTAGGGTTGGTTTCATAAGAACTCTTCGTCGTTATCTCTCGTCAATAGGGAGTGGGAGCCCAAAATGGTGGACCTACGTCGGAGGAGAACCATGACGTCATACCGTCTTTGACATCCGATATATTGCCTAGAATGAGACGAATTCTTGCTAAATTATCCCTCGTGAGTAGCCTAGGGTAATCGTCTGACTCTCTCTTACTTGCATGCTCTCTCGCTTTCTCTAACCGGCGAGAGAGTGTTAAAACTGAGGAGAGTCAGACCATTTCTCATTGCCAAATTATCCCTCTTCCAGCTTTTTTCACCCAAGAAATGGTGTTTGCTCCTGTCAAAACGATTTGTAAGAGGGCACACAGAATAAGACGAATTCTTGCTAACTGATCCCTCTTCCAGATGCCAGAATCACATCACGTCCGTTGGCGTCTCCTACCCCGTCGCTCGCCAGTGCATCCTCGATCGAATGCCTGCACTGAGGAGCACTGTAGAGTGCGCGAAGAACAGCTTCGGAGAAGTGTAAGTATTTCATGATTCAATTAGGTATGACTGTTCAATACGAAACGAGCCACCCCGCGTGATCATTAGAGAGCGCACAGCGTAATTTCCCCGCAGTCAACAAGCAATCAGATGTCTTCGAAAACACTTTACCACAATCTCTTCGTTCAGATGCGCCTCAGCTCCGGGTGCCACGGTGCCTAAGCGATACGCCGAGACGCTCCAGCTGGCTGCTTTCCGCGAATTCTCTGGTCTGCTCAATAGCTCGGGCTCCGGTGCTGGATCAGCTGCCGCACTCGGAAAGGTGAGAGTGAAAGTGTGAAATTGGGACATGTCGCCTTTGATACATGAAAGGAGACGTCATAGTTCTCATCCGATCTAGCGCCGAAATTGGAAAATGCGGACTGACGCAACCTACTCCTAAGAAATGCGTATCTTCATTTTGCTTGCCCTTTCAGGTATTAGAAAAAAGCATTCAAAGCGAAGATGTTCGTCCTAGTATGATTGTCCTTTCACTTTTAGGTAGCAAGGAAGGCAGTTGGATGCATTACCAAGTGCGTTCGAAACAAGGGTTGCAGTGGAACAAAGAAGTGAGTTCATCTGTGATCTTTAATCTCTATCTCGCCTTCCCTCTCCCGCCTTTTCCCTATCTTCCTCGCCCCTCTCTACTCACTCCCTCATCTGCATCTCCCGTCGTCTTGAACCCTCGGTCTGTCTCTCCCTCCCTCTCTGACTCTTCCCCCCATTCTTGATAACGATCAGATCGACGAAAATGAGATACATTATGCTATAAATCAGGGAAAATAAGGTAAATTCTTTCTTCAGTTGCGGCCTCGCCCTTCCCTCAGACAACCAGATCGTCTCCACATTCAAGACGTGCGCCACATCCTCCGGTCTCCTCACTACCGCAGCTCTCCGAGACATGTGCGGTTGCCTCTTCAAGTCGGGTCTGCCCCAATTGGCCGATGTCTGCCCCAATCTCTCCATCAACTAAGGACCACCGGAGTTCGAAACTCCCCCAAAAAACTCTTTACATCATACGTGTGCTTGAGCTATAATAAATATTTTTCTCCTTCGATATCGACCTTGCTATCGACCAAACACAGAGAAAAATAGAGAGGAAAGATAAAGAGTTCTCATTTACCGGTTCTCAAGAGTAAGAATCGCTTTCGAAAGTAAAGGCAAGGTTATCGTCTACTCGAAACAAAATCAGAACTTTATTGAAGGGGGACATTGGATAATCTACAACCTTATGAAATAGAGCCAGTCGAACTTCATTGCAATCGATCATCCGCTTCAGTTTATAGTTTCGCCTCTCCGCGTCCCTTCTTTCCGCGGAGGAGCATGTAGCCGTTAGATATGACTGTCTTTCCCGTTTCCTTGATCTGACAATTTATGAAATCAAAAAGGCGAATAGAAATGAATTGTTGAAATACATTTCTCGTCAAATTTATGTCGTAATTTGCGCTCTGAGACATACAACCATCGATGAGTTTATCTTCGTTTCGAATACTACTCTGTCTCCCTCGTCCCACATGTGCGTCTCCAATGTCTGCCCGGGCAGGACGGGAGCTGAGAAGCGGACCTGACGCCACAGATCAGTCTCTTTTCTTGTTTTTTACCGCCAATTGCGGTAATTCTTGTTATGCCCACAGCCAGAAATCTTCACGAATTGAGTCAACCTAGTACACATCATACAGATCTCGAGATCTCATGGGGCTAAATGAAGAGACAGAGATAAAAAATACAGAGATAAATAAATACATAGATAAAAAAAAATCTTGTTGTGGAAGGTCAAAGTCCAATCACTTACCTTCATTGCCTTGAATAGGGGGGCATCATTATTGTCGAAAGCTTTGATGGCATGACGAGTCGCGAAACCCAATGTGCAAAGCCCGTGGAGGATGGGAATTGTATGGCCAGACTTCTGGAGATGGAATTGGGCCTTGATGAGAGATCACAGACCAATAATATACCTTGGAAAACTCGATATCGATATGGAGGGGATTGAGATCGCGCGAGCCCATTCGGTATAGGGCTGCCTGCAAGATTGTATTACCCTGGTTTTCGACCTATTGGTCCAATCGGCAAGAGGTAACGCAGTGAAGATATGCATTGCTTTATAAGCCAACATTAGTATAGTTACCAAATCGTGTGATCGTCTCTTCAATTCCCATCTTCCCTCAACCGGTCGAGTTGAGAGAGAGCGCAGGAAAAAACTATTACTCGACTTGCGATCTCTAATCTCCCCACAGTATCTGACCAGTCGGTGATCGCTATTTGACCGCTACCGTACCTGGCCAGTCGGCGACCATGGTCGTGAGCATGGCCGAGGGCAGGATGAATGTTGGAAGGGGCATAAATCCCTCGGCGCCCTCGTACACATACCGGAGGTCTTCATTCGCCTTGCAACCAACTGGGAAAACAACATCTCTGATAATTTCATCGAGCGACGTGGTTTTCCACAGAATTATGCAAACCAAACAAGTATGAGGCTTTTGTCTCTCTCTGGTGATGCCATCCCTCCCTCGTCCACATGTTGCGCCGTCTCTACGAGTCCTCCTCTACACTCATTCGAGTTAATGAGGAGCTCGTTCCTGTGACTGTACGTTGAGGAGTCCGCCAAGGGGATACCCTCTCCCCTCGTCTCTTCAACGCAGTGCTACGATCAGCCATGAACAACATTGACTGGGAGTCAGATGGAATTAGAATCGACGGAAGGAACCTTTGCCACTTGGAGTATGCCGATGACGTGGCTCTCGTTGCCAAATCTCGACCCGAGCTGGAACGAATGCTGAAGAAGCTGATGGACGCGTGCAGCCGAGTTGGTCTCGAAGTGAATGCAAACAAGACCAACCTCCTCACCTCCTGCACCTCTACCCGCAATCCAATAATCATCGGCAATCTGCGATTCGAATTCGTCGATAGCGCCACCTATCTCGGAGGAAGAATAGCTCTTCCCTTGGATCATTCCGACGAAATAGAACACCGGATTCGATTAGGGTGGCTGGCCTGGAGTAAGCTCTCGCACCTCCTATCTTCTCGAATTCTGTCCATCAAGATCAGGAGGAGAGTCTTCGAGAGCTGCATCACGGCTACAGTTCTCTATGGGTGTGAAGTATGGGCTCTGAGATCTAGCGAGAAGGAGAGGCTGAGAGTCACCCAGAGGAAGATGGAAAGAAAGATGCTTGGAGTCACGCTGAGGGACAGATGGAGGAATGACCGCGTGATAGGGATTACCAAGCTGAGAGACTAGAATGAGGAAGGATTGAAACGAAAAGCGCGCTGGGCCCTCAAGATCAGAAGAATGGGAGTGGAACAGTGGAGCCGTGCGACAACTGTCTGGACTCCATTCAATAGGACTCGTCCCCCTGGAAAGCCTCGCGCGCGATGGAGAGACGACCTATCCCGAGCTATTGGCAGCCATTGGTGGAGTGCAACTTATGAAGACTACCGACCTATCATCTTCTGAGCGTTTCCGCCTGATAAGATAAATTGATTGATTGATTGATTGATTGGTGATGAGAGCTGAGCGTGCTTGCCTAATTGCATACACTCTCTTGCCTTGTGGGACCGGTGAGAGCGTACACGAAACGAAGGAGGCACAGACTTAGCAACACTAGTTCCAAACTCACCTCCAAGTGCGTACACGATTGCATCTCTTGGCGTGTACTCGAATTCAGCGGGCGGACGCCTGTGCTCCTTCGCCAGATTCGCGTACATTTTCCTGTATTTTATCGAAATTTTTTTGTTTGAACACAATAATTTATTGCAGTAAATAAAAAAAACTTAATATAGTTGACATCTATTATTCTCACAGACTACCGTCAATGCGTTTCGTGATCTCGCAATATCGCGATATGAGCGGGCATAGAAAGCAACACGAAAGTGATAGTTACGGGTGACTAATGCATGTAAGTGTAATTACGCTAAAAACAAATTAATTTTCAAGATGTAAGCTATTCGAAAATATTATCGAAATTTGGATATACGAGTGTTCAAAAAAATTGACGGTTGACACTGATAAAACGAGAGAGTACTCTGGATGTAGTGATGCCGTCAACAGAGGAAGACAGGGGGAGAGCGTAGTTTGTGAACTACAAGAGTCGCACGCATGGTTTTAGATTCCGCGTGTGTTTTTGTGTAGGGGATTTTGAAAAGTGCTTTGTGAAGAGTATGTGAGTATGCCAAATGATAATAATGAGATTTATGCGTGATAATACGTGGATTTTCAAATCGGTGAATTTTTCCATCAGCTAGGCATCAATATGAATCCTATGACTAATATGTTAGATGTAATGTGCTGATATAGATTTAGGTGTACATTGTAATCTTGATTCTAATTTGTTCGTGAAATACTATTCGAATTCAGTGGCGCAATATTTAATCCGCACCCTGTATGGAGCAAAATCAGTAATTGAATGCAAAAAAATCACGTCTAGGTTCACGAACGAAATCAAATTCAACCGATACAATGCAATGAAAATTTCAGTTGCTTGATCTAATAAGTTCACAAAATGTGTTTGTGCAGAACCAAAGTATGTCTACGAAAAAGTTTTCAATCTACGCAATTGAATTTCAGCAATAACGCACTATTCCTTCATTTTCCTCGTTTTCGCGCACGGAAAGTGCAGCCGATTCAGAATCCGAATCCGAATTTGTGAGTTGCACGGCTACTGGACTGACTGCATCAGCTGTACCATATGCAGAAGGCTGCTGCTGCTTTCCCAACAGCGAGAAGAATGCGTGAAGTTCAGTGAAGCTGGGTCGTGCGTGCTTATTAAGATTCCAACACTCCCTCATCTTCGAGTAGATCTGTAAGTGCATCTTCAGCGACTTTGGAATCAACTTGAACCGTACCATCTACCTTTTAAAAATCACGATTTTATAGGTGGAAATTCGATAATTGACGCATACCTAGGGACCACAAGGGGTACAGCCGAAATGAAGCTATGCCGCCCTAACTATGCTCAAACTGCCCGCTCGGATACAAATAAGATCATGCTTTTGGCCGTTTGTCGATATCTTTTCTCTAGAATCACACTAGATCTCATAAAGTACGAGAAAAGGTGTCAACGGAGAGCGGTAGGAAAACGAGACGAGGGAGAGAGGGGGGGGGAGCCTATTCCGACCCTTCCCCAGGCAAATCGCTAAAAAATTGAGCAGGGCTTCGCCCTTTCCCGGTTGCGCCTTACCCTTGTGAGGTAAGGCGAGAGAGCGAAGCGGCCGCACTCTTCTTTAGACCCGGCGTGAGTAGAGCGCGCGCTCTCTACTCACGTCGGGTCAGAGAAAGGCGAGAGGAGAGGGAGGAGAGGAAGAGAGGAAGAGGGCGATCTTTTAACACAGGCACCAACTGGTTTACTTAGAAACACAGACAGGGAAATCAATATTTTTTCGATTTATTTTCACCATCTTGTTTGAATGGTTGCTGGCTATCATAATTTCACTATTCAAACCTTGTATCATAATTTCTCTGCTCACGAATAGCAAAAATCTCGGGAAAAACGATGGATAGGGAAAACGATAAACGATGGATTGGTGCCTACGCATACCTCATCTGGACAACCATAGGTTGCTCTAGCCTGTGTGTTTTCTTCTCGATCAGATACTTGAACAGATCGATATTCCCACGCATTTCTAATTTCGAGTACGGTATCTAAACAAATTATTAGTTGAAAAAAAACTGTTCTTAAACATAGTCGATAGAATGTAACCGAATGGATGTGCTATAAGAGAAGTCTTTTTTGGGAAATTCTTCGCCCACTGCAAAATGTATATATAACTAACTTGTCCTCTTGAGTGCATCTCCCATAGCACGACGCCAAAGCTCCACACATCAGCAGCCTCGGTGATACGGCCCAGCTTCTCAGGAACTATGCTTTCTTCTCCTTCTTCTGTTTGAAAGAAAAGTACCATTCCCTGAGAAAGTGTGTTATCGGGAGTGCTTCTGCGTACCGAATCGAAATGCGAACTAAATTACGGAAATTATGTTCGAATATTTTTACAAGAGTAAAATAAGCCTTGCCTCTGGAGCAGTCCATTGCGCAGGAAATGCCTCTTTGTAAGTTATGTAGTATGGTGAACTAACAAGAGTTCTCGCAAGACCAAAATCGGAAACCTTAATTGTCACTGTGATTTTTTAAATTAAAGAAATTTCTATTAATATTGTTTTACCTTTATCGTTTCAATTGTCTCTCCAATAAGAACATTTCTAGCAGCGAGGTCGCGGTGAACGATTTTTTTGTTAGCAAGATATTTCATCCCGCAAGCAATCTTGATTATAATATCACGTTTATTTTATTAGTATGAGTTGCTTTGCATACTCATTTTTTTAAATATTAGTAGATCTATGGATTACCTTCTGTGCAACAGAAATGCACTCCATCGGTGAAAATTCATGTTTCTCCTCATATCTTTGAAGATTCCCGCATTTCATGAACCTAAAGCAATTAGAATCGCTATTCATAGATTTAGTTTCACTTTTTATGCTAAAAATATATTCACTCTAAAATTATGAAGTGTTGACTGCTGCAGATTCCGATCGTTCGCAACACGTTGGGATGTTTGCTGTTCCTAGCCACCTCTGCTTCCCTGATTTGAAATTGAAAATGATGATCCAAAGATCTATTGATATATCTAATTAATCGTATATTGAATAGGGAATATCGAATTTCTAATGATATCACTTGAAATAAAAATAAAAAAAAATAATCGAAATAAAAAAATAAAGTCACAGTCGTTATTTTAAAAATATTGTTGCATCATTGCATCATTGCCCACCATAATCCTAAAATTTTATATTTTTGCAAAAAAAATTCCGAAAAATTATATACTTCAAGAAATCTTCTGCCGACATTCGAATGAGATACGGTGTCTTTAAGGCGACCTTATTGCCAAAGAGTGTGCCTTCGTAGACCTGTAATTGGGACACTCCGAGCAGAATTGATACAACTGAAATAGTGTTATATTATTTAGTCAACCTCTCCGAAGAATCCATTTCCGATTGGACAACCCTTCACAATAGCTTCGGTCTTGAAATCCCATTCGAGATCTGACAGAATTTTGCTGGTATAATGCAAAAATTTTATAACTCTGACCTTCAAGTAGTTGAGTGAATGTAGGGCGGTCGCTTGGTTCGATGTTCCAGCACTCGAGCATAGTCGAGTAGATCTGACATAGAATGTACATTTATAAAAAAAAGTAAACCTTTTTTAATAAAAAAATATTCTCTTGAAAATAACAGCACGTGGTATACCTCTTCAGGACACTTTTCAGGTTTTGATAGTCGAATATTCCTCTCGGTGAGATATTTATATATATCGGCACTATCAATTTCTCCATATGGTTTCTGCATAAATTTAATTGAAAACGGTTGCACAGGGACGAAGGATATTGAAAAAATACGAAAACACAAATCATTTTGCATATTTGCATAATAGTCAAGCATGAAGATTGTTTTAGGGATAACATAGTTCCGAGCGGGAGGACTTACTGCTCCATTTGTGTACATCTCCCAGAGGAGAACTCCAAAACTCCAGACATCTGAAGCGTATTCAACCTTGCCCTCCTTCGTGGGAAGGATTCCTCGGAAGAGGACGATTCCCTGAAAAAAAGAAGAATTGTTAAGTTCAAGACCGAAAAAGGAGATCTATAATAATTAAAATTCCTTCTCCTTATTCTAATATTAAAATTGCATCATTGGTAATACCATTCGGCGAAACAAGACTGTTACTTATAAAAGTTTTGAGCATCCCTTTGGATGGAATACCCAACTGTAAGTTATATCAGACTAGGGAATGCGAACTGGTACCATGTGACTGTTGAACCCGTTGTCTAATATCGCCATGCTAACCATTCAGGCCGAAATAATTGATAAAGTACTCGCTCTCGTATTCAAATTACCACAAACTTACCTCGGGTGCAGTCCACCTCATCGGAAACGCCTCCGTGCACGTAAAATAGTACTTCGTGTCCATCAGACTTCTCGCGAGACCAAAGTATCGTACTATCGTATTATGTTCGATTAATACTATGTAAAATCAATGTTAAACACATTAATACTGTATTTCCAATTTTTTTAAAAATTTTACCTTGATAACATCAAGTGTTTCTCTAATTAATATACTCCTTGCTGCTAGATCCCGATGAACTATATGCATACTCGCAAGGTACTCCATACCGCTGGCTACCTGTGTATTCTTCCGTGTGTACCACGTTAACATATTGATTAAATATGACGTCCTAACCTTTCTAGAGATGGAAAGGCAATTTTCGAGTGATAATTCATTATTCTCAAAATATTTTTTGAGATTTCCGTTTGCCATGTACCTGTAATTATTTCTAGTATGAGTATAGAATATTTGATGTTTGACTCTGATGAACTTTAGAAAGGACATACTCCGTGATAATGTAGTAGCGCCTGGTGCATATTCCGATCGTTTCTAAAACGTTTGGATGCTTGCAAGGCCACGCTATTTGTGCCTCGCTAAAATGGTACTGTATAAAATTACATGTTACGAAAGCAAAGGATAGTGTGACACATAATGCTCATAAACTTTAGCATAATTCTAAATTTCTTAAATTACACGAAGTAACTCACTTTATAAACTCATCTGCATTCATACGTCTGAGATTTGGTGTCTTCAGTGCTACTACTTCATTGTCAAGTATCACTCCTTTGAAGGTCTAAGATTTTTTATGAATCATTTCTAGGCGGAACTATAATGCAACTACTCAATATGTTACCTACCACCAAACAAAGATTTATGAAATCGATATTGAGATATTTTGTATGAAATATATTCGTATATATCCACAAAATAGAGTCCAACCTTTCCGAAGAATCCGTCTCCAATCAACTGGCCTTTTTCGATTTTATTGTTTTTGTGGTCCCAATTTGCGAGGACATATCTTTGAAGTTATTATTTTAATTTTAAATTAGTATTTCATAACATACTCGTGTCGATTTATCGAGAATGATAGTGAAATTGTTGACTTTGTACGACGATCTGGTAGAAACACACATAAACACACAAGTACATTTGTTGTTATTCCTGAGCCTGCATAGTGATCGACTAGCTGTGAGAGCGTCTCAAATGATTGCTCCTCTTCATCTACGTGATATACCATGTATGAGTTTTTCTGACGCAAAATCAGACAATGATCAAAGGTGGTGATAGGTTTTAGGTAACTTCGTTGTAGGATAGTTCTAAATATTGAAATGTTAAATAATAACTTTGTAACATCTTTCACTTGACAGACAGCCAGAGTGAAAGGCCCGGGCTGTTGAAGTTCGTAGCCGTTGTACGAATAATGAATGATCCAGACGGGAATTTAGCATTGGAAAGTTGTTTTTCGACCTCCTCCTTTTTGACATCGAACGTTATCAATCTGAAACAAAAATTTGTGGATAAATTCATGGGGAAAGTTGTGCTTACTTGAAATCAACAAGTTCGCTCTCTTTTACAAGATATTCTGATGGAAAGATATTCTGATGGATTACGTGAGTTCCTTCCCGCTTCACGCACCTGAATGAAATAACAGTACTCATTATCGGATGACAGTAATCGAGAACGATCATCAATAATGCAATATCGCACCACACATTTCCTTGAGCATCTGATCCTTCCAGAATAAACACTTCTCCAATTTCAAATGATGATCCTTCATTCGATGGAGCAGGTCTGTAGGCTTGAATCGCTATGGCGACTTCCTAGGGATAATATTACTGTGTCTTTTTGATCGATGATTGCTAAACTTACGTTTGGGGAAGGGGCCAACTCTGACGAATATGTTTGGGCACACCGATTGAACAGGTCCTTGTCATCGGAAGAAGTATCTCCAACGCCACTCACAGCCTTAAATAGTTTCTGAAAAGTTTGTAAAAGCATCATATAATTATGTTATTATTGCAAATTTCACGCAATACCTGAGAACTGGATTTCGATGTCGCGGCTGCTACTCTGTTGCGCACAGCCCGAAATATGCTACTCATAGTAGCACTATCACGATACATTAGTTAAGCACGAACTAGGAGTATAGTCGTCTCAAATGACAGATACGTAACCTTGCGCAGCAAAATCGCTTAAGGAAAGTTTTTTCTCTTTCTTTAGCGTGACCGTTGGGCGATTCACGTACTATTCTCTCAAATTCTTATCAATAGACAACGAGAGATGGATGGTATTTGTTACAACTGCACCACTTCATGGTAGTACCGAACTTATTGATTTTGTGCGCTCTTACTTGAACAACTAACACCATTAATTGATGTGACATCCGGTAAACGGCACATTGCGCATTTACCATTCACATTTTCCGTTTTTAATCGACTATCCGTGAATTCAATAACGCTGTCTTTATGTAGAACGCAATAGCGTGCATGCCCGAACCTTTATCGACGAAACAGAGATCATTTACATTTTGCAACAAAATATCATATTAAGCAAACTTCATGGCAACTTCACAACTGCAACTGAAACAGAGTCGGTCGCGCGAATGGTTGATCATCCTGGGGCACAACCCGCTCCAGTAGATCATTGGCAGGTCTCAGTGCTTGACCACTGCCTGCTGGACAATCACTTTCCAGTGACTCTTCGTCTTCACTCTCCTCCTCATTGACGACCAGCTGGTCATTGGTATCATCTATCATGTTGTACTCGTTGCGAACGATTGCTTGGGCTGGCGCGGCTTCTGAATCAGTTACTTCAATTCAGATAAACCCATCGAATTTACCAGTGGCAACTCGAAATCGCGCTTCGTTTTCTTCGTTCTGGCGCTCGCAAACTACCGATGCCTCAGATTCCGTCTCCGAACTGGTGATTCGCACAGGGGCAGGGACAGGGGCTGCAGCAGCTGCAGCAGCTGCAGCAGGTTCCTCTCCGCTCAGCTGTGACAGGAAAGAATGGAGATCTGAGAAGCTCGGTCGCGCGTGCTTATCGAGGTTCCAGCACTCGAGCATCTTGTCGTAGACCTGGCAAGGGTTACGATTAGAGTACCTAATCATATCTTGTCATATCATATCGTAATCATATCATATCATATCTTGGTCATATCTTCGTTCTACTCATCGCATGATGCTTTTTGACGATTTTTACATTTTTCGATATTACTCTGTCTAGATTTGTCGATTTTTTATTAATGAACTACGTTGTTCGCGGAAAACATTCCCAACCTCTTGAGGGCACTTCTCAGGTTTCGGCAGTCGCAAAAGAGGTTCGGATTTGGTGAGCGCAGCAAATAGATCAGCATCACTGATTCCCTCGTATGGCTCCTGAACTCGCATGCATAGTTTAAGTCATTGTAATGGAGTCATACTTGAAACAATATTACTAGGACCGATGATAGGCTTCTATGTGATAAGACACCAAAATCTACACGTATTGTATTTTCGGAGAAGACTTATCTGTCTCTGACCATACTCGGGAAAATGATACGGAAGGGTGTAATGTGTGGATGCCTTGAGTTACGTACTCAACCGACGGTTATCATACGAACTAGTGCCGAAAAAAACAGTTTTCGTTGCGTGAATACTCACTTTCCCATTTGTGTAAATCTCCCAGAGCACAACGCCGAAGCTCCAGACATCTACAGCGTATTCAATTTTACCCTCCTTAGTGGGGACGATTCCTTCCTGGAAGAGGACGATTCCCTGAAAACGTGAATTAAAGTATTGTAAATAGTATATTCCGTCAAGTCTAATAGCAAAAGAACGCTTATTGATAATGCAACGCATGCAATTTTTTGAGTATTTATTTTGGGCAACACTATGTCAAGAAGAACTACAAAATTGGAGTATGTTTCAACCATGTGAGACTTAGTCGAAACCATTTTCGTAAATTACAATTTTCATCTATAAAATCCGAAAAAATGATGTAGCATTTGTTTTTTGTTCAAATTTCTCCTACTGACCTCGGGTGCAGTCCACCTAATCGGAAAGGCCTCCTTGCACGTAGTGTAGTATTTCTGCGTCTCCAGACTCCTCGCGAGACCGAAATCGGATATCTAGAACACTGATAGTAGGAATGTATGTGCACGTTTTTATCAATTTTTGGTTATGCGCCACTCATTAAGAAAACAATAAAAAATATTTGAAAAAAAATGACCTAATTAATATGGGAATATGATCAAAAACATGGCAAGTTACCTTGATGATATCAAGCGTTTCCCCGATTAGAATATTCCTCGCTGCCAGATCCCGATGTACTATTTGCAAGCCCGCTAGGTATTCCATGCCACTGGCTATCTGAAAATTTGGTTATTTCTTGAAAATTAAGAGTTGCTAACCTTTCGCGCGATAGAGAGACACTGTTCGGCTGACAAATCATTCGTCTCAAAGTATTTTTTGAGATTCCCCTTCGCCATGTACCTGTAAATGTTAGTGTTCACGGTCATTTTTTTCAATAAATCAATCCAATCAATGTTGGATTTGCTCGGGCACAAAAATTCTAAATAGACATACTCGGTGAGTATGTAGTATGGCGAGCTGCAGATTCCTATCGTTTCCAGCACATGTGGATGCTTGCAATATCTGGCGATTTCGGCCTCTCTGAAAAGAGGCATAGACTGGTATCCAAGAGTTTTATGAATGTTAGCACAATTTTCAGCCATCCCGTCATCACCTTATACGCATCAAAGGTGTCCGCAAAAGTTCCGATCAACTGATCAGAACTTTTCTGTCTACGTGATAATATGACGAACGTAAGATAAGAATATTTGAACTATGCATAATATACACAACATTTTCAAACGCTAATCTAAACCTATACGAGCAAATATATTTTACACGAATTGGTATGGCGATGAATACCCACTTCAAACAGTAATCGTCTGACTCTCTCCAAATTCATTGATCTCTCGCTATCTCTAACCGGCGAGAGAGTGAGGAGAGTCAGACCATTGCTCACTTCAAGAAATCTTCGGCATCCATGCGTTGGAGATTCGGCGTTTTGAGCGCGACGATTTCGTTGCCAAATAGTGTTCCCTTGAATACCTGTGAAAGTCATATTGAACAAATATCAATACATCAGGTTGGTACAAAAGTCTTGCGGTTTTTTGTGTCCGTACTTTGAACTATCATAATTCTTTTGTCAGAAATCACAATGACTAACAAACGTAGCAGTGTTCAGAGGTATGTTTGTACTTTACGTCCATACATTTCAATCAATCCGATATTGCTATCAACGCGATAAATTATGATGAACACAATTGCGATTGATTCTCAAAATTTTGCATTGAATGTATTTTACTAGATATTTGCTTGCAAAATTCACGAAACTTGATCATACTGATGTCTGGGAAGTATCTCGTATACACTTTCAAATAATATGTTTCAACTGTGTCTCGATTAAGATTGGACCGAATTTCATGCTATTGAAAAAATGCTGTCGATTCTGGTTACATGAAACCTTTTCAGATTTTTTGCATCGACGACCAGGCATATAGGCTCCACTATGAGTGCGCTTTATTCACCCACCAAGAGGCTTCATACACAGAAAAAATATTGGCGCCTTCATCTTTCTCGTTTCAGAAAATTTGAATTTCTAATTTTTCAAAAATATGCGAAATCAACATAAAAATTCAAAATGTATTCATTTACCGTTCAATGCATTCCTCGGAAGGATGCAACTTCCATCACCCATGAGAAAAAGTATGTATAGGGTAAAGATGGGAGCTTAATATAACCACCAGGAATTGAGCATTGCTTCATAGGAAACAGGATATTGAGAAATGTGTCGTTTTCGATGGTTAAATTTTTCGCAATTTTAACTTTATCCTGCTCTTGTCTCTCCGATTGGGCAATGCTGATACGGTGCGCATATGAAAGAGTATGCAAGGCCTCATTAGTAATTAGTATACGGAAGGTCATCGGTTAAACTGAAAGGAGGATGGAAGGCAAAATGTCAAAAAACCGCAAGACTTTTGCACCAACCTAATAAATTAAATTGTAAAACACAAGAATGTCGAAGGAAACTCAGGAGACCTGGCTAGAAATGGAATGAGGTTGTGAAAGTTTTTTTCTTAATGGTGGCTGTTGAATTGGGCATTATTATTATCTACGCAAAAATGAAACATCTATGTTGTGTTCTGAAACTCGCCTCTCCAAAGTAGCCCTTGCCCAGCGGCTCTCCCTTTTCGATCTTGCGATTTTTGTAATCCCACAACATAACGGACGACTTCTTCTTTACGGAATACTTTAGTGCGATGTTAGTGGTGTGGCGATAATCTGAAAAGAAAATCTATTATCGGATGCATGTTTTCATTAGAGATCATATGAAATCTATGAAAGGTTATGGACTGTGGCCACTTAATGGCAAATTATTAATGCAAGTGTATGTTAATTCTACAGAAAATGAATTGCTGCCAAGACAAACCTGCATAATGCTCAACCAGTTCCGATATCGATTTGAACGAGTTTTTCCCGTTCTCTATCATGTATTCCTTGTCAAATTTCATTATTTTGAAATGAGGGTAGGCTGTCCCATTGTTTATATGTACATCCCTGAAAAATTGAAATTGACTTGGATTACAGTCGTTATGCTAATTGAGAAGCAATGCCCCAGGACCGCGAGAGAGAAAGGACGCGATCATAGTTGCCCAACACAGGCGGCGAGGTGTTTTCAGACCATGACGCCTTATTCATGGTTTTGCACTGCTTCCCTCAAATCGAGGGGAGCAGTGCGAAACCATGAATCTGGTGGTCATGGGGGTCGCCGCCGGCGTGGTCAATTATGGACGAGATCCCTTTCGCTTCCATTTCGTTACCCAACAACTTCTACAAAACATAAAATTGAAAACAAATACTTGAATGACAGCTTGAGCTCCAGATTAGGACAGTTGAAGTTGCTAGTGTCCGCTCGAATAATGAACGATCCATTCTCCAGTTCAGCAGATTTCAAGAGCGTTTCAGCCCTGTTTCTATCGGTGTTGAACGAGATTAATCTGGAACTTTACATTTCTTTGGAATCTGGAATCAAACTGAACTCGTAGTCAGGCATATCGCGTTCTCTGATGAGATAATTCGAGGGAGCGAATACTTTTCCGTCTTTTTGGCCTTCCGGTACCACGTGCCTTCAATAATTTATTGTGGCGATTGATTTTACTTGGTTATTATTTGTTTTGTGAACAATTAGTGGGTGCTGCCTTTTCTCATTCCGAATCAGAACGACAATGGACATTGCCAGCTTTCTAACGTTTTGAAATTGTGGTTACGAACTCATATCGTCACATATGCTGATCTCTCAATCGCTCTCCCAGATCATCTCTGTTTTATTCTAACCAGGAGGTGGCAACTCCCCACTCACTGGTCAGGATATTGCTTAAAGGAGGAGTAAACTCAAAATTCATTTTTTGAAACTATCATATGCACTACCTAGAGCACCACAACGATAAGAAGCTCCGAAATTTTCACATTGATATCTACATTCCGAACAGAGTTATAGCTAGTTGGTTGGGAGCCAAATCAGGGAAAGCTCAGGGAAGGGGGCGAGATAGCACGCGACTTGAAGAGAGTGCGTCCCTAGGTGAAACATATTCCAACCGGGCGCGCGTTTGCATTTACTCCTCCTTTAACTACTAGTAATGCAACTGGTTAACCAGTGTTTAGCCTATGCTCCGCCAACTCTAACTGGTCAAACACTAGTCAAAAACGGCTCGGAACTGGTTAACCAGTTGCCTGACCAGAGGTCAAACAGTATCATGTTTAGTGTTCTGGAGTTGCCCATCTACTGGTTAGAAGAATCCATAGATGCAAAAAAATGAAGATTCGCTACTGATCCGCACTTTGAACTTTGCTCACCACCAATTCGTATTTGCATCCTGTTTCTTGACAAAGTTAAACCGATCGCCTTTTTTGAATGCCGTGCCCTTCTCGCCTTTCACCGGATTGTAGTCCTTGATCGCGATTACAACTTCGGGCTTCGGTTTCTAGAAAAGGAATCATGAATTAATTGTCGACAAGTCAATCATTAACTCCAATTTTTGTCGGTTTTCCATGCTATGGAGGTTCGGGAGAGTAGCAGGCCCATGCAACGGAATCCTCCGCATAACATCACCAAACTACGCGCACTTCGGAATGGCGAGAGCAGATTTTTTTCCGGTTAATTTGCATATTTTCATTAATAAAACTATTCAGGCAATATTTGACATATTTCGCAATTTGGGAAGCATTGCCCAAACCCTCTATAGATGCTGCGAATTGCAAATCGATCGAGCGGCGAGAGAGTGTGGGAAACGAAAACATAATTCCCGAATTATAATTACTAAGCAGGAGTCGTGGGCATTAGTGATGCCAAATCGGCGCGTACTCTCCTCGTTTCACACACTCTCTCTCCGGTCAGACAGAGCTAGTGAGCATGTGAAACGAGGGGAGCGCTCGCCGATTTGGCATCACTAGTAGGCATACCTCATTTGGAAAAATCCTTCTGATAATCGCGCGACCAGCGTCGACGAAGCTCCCGATTGCATCTTTTGCTTGCTGAAATTTGCTCTTGGAAACTACAAATACAGTTCGCTAATTGACGTTAATTACATGAGAATCGTAGAAGATTGCAATCTCACCTTAATCTTCTTCTGGCCATATCCGTAAATCCCGCTCATTGCGGAAATTGAGGATAGTTGTTCAACTTAGAAAGAGAGAGGAAACGAGCGAGATATCGGCAGAGTTGAGCAATTTTAGGTAACAGTGTTCTTCATCTTCCCTTTTTCTCTGAGTGTATCGCGTAACGAATTTGCACGCTATTTCGTCGATCTGATTGTTATCAAGAACGAAAGAGAGGATGAAGAGGGAGGAAGAAGGAGAGGGGTAGAGAGTTGGGAGAACGAGGGGCAGGGTGAGGGGAGAGAGGTAGGGGAGAGGGAGAGGGAAAAGGAAGAGGCAATTTGCGTGTGGAGGTTGGTGAGAGTGATCGCTCCTATTCGGTAAATGTCCGTATCACACAATCTCTGTTGCGTCGCAGCTCTAACAGTGAATAATGATAAGCCAGTGGCAACGTGGGCTTACTACCTCACATATCTCGAATTTATGCATAGAGCCTAGACAGTAATAATAATAATAATTTGTCATATTTGGGACTAGGAAGAATTATGAATTACTTAGACAACGTGAAAACATGATATACGATGTCAAAACTAAGCGACAGAGGGATAGGATTAGGGTTGTCAAAATGAAGAGGTGAAATGAACTCTTCATTCTCATTTTCCCAGTCCATCTGCGCGGCGTCATTCTTCATTGAAGAGGGGGTGATCGGTGTCCTCTTCAATGAAGAGGGGGGGAGTTCATTGAAGAGCCATCACGTTTTTCACAAGAATGAAGCCTAATCAATGCCGATTTGCATGGCGATTTAGCATAAGACTGGGTCGATGCATACCTATCAGACAAAGGGTCATTTACATGGCCGGGAGAGATGACGAGCCATAATCGGCTCGTGCAGTCTTTCCCCTCCTTTCCTTTCCTTTGGCTGGTTGTTTTTTGCACTTTATCTCGTATTTTTTGTTGATAATTTTCGTATTTTCACTTCTCCACTGCTGGTGCCCAGTCGTGCCGTCTTTTCTTGTTGTTCTCCCCTGGAACTGCCCTCCGGATCGGTCAAGGCAAGGCAAGTTTCGTTAGAGTGATTGTTACATACGAAGTTGAAAGTTGAACTTCGTATGTTACTTTTCTTATAAAGTTGAACTTTTCCTTATAAAGTTGAAGTCATTGAGTGATCTTTGATCTTTCAGACTTCTTCCTACCCGTTCGTCCGTCGTTCTTTACTCCGGTCGCAGTGTCTCCCGAACCGCAGAGAAGTCCGTTTGATCTTGGTTTATTATTATTTAATTCTAATAGCTGTTTCTTTATTGCCAATTGATCTTTGGTCTTTGATATTATTTTCAATTTCAACCCCTAATTGCTGCGCTGCTCCTGCCCTTGTCACGATCCACCCAATCACTAAGAGGTACGTTTTCATCGACATTTTATTAACTTTTTGACCCTACAGTCTATCTTTGATTGTTCAGGGCGTTGTCTATTTTGATTCTTGATCTTTAAGAAACGCGGAAGCTCTCGTGACAGTTGAAACGGATGGCCTTACAGAGGGATGTCGCTGAAGGAGAAGTAGACCAGGAGAGTGATTTTGTTTATTCCTTTTTTCACCACTTTATGTATGTGATTGCAGGATCGAGGATCCACGGGCGTGGGATGAATCCCTTCTTTTCCTTTGGCTAAGATCTCGCTAGGATGTCCTTGTACCCAGTAATCCATGCCACCTCATTCCAAAGAACAGGCGGGTTTGGGGAAAGACTCCCTGGCTTGTTCTGAACCATCGGGAACCATCCTCGTGGCTCAGTCAAGATCTCGATCATGATTCTCTCCCTGTTGATTCTCTTCTCTCTACCCTCTCCGAATTTACCCTGATTCACCTCCCCCCCCCCACCGGCACCTCATCTTACTGGTCTGGGTACACCTGATCAGTCCGCCCCCCCCCCACTAGGTCGCCCCCTCCTTTTAGGATAATGTTGCTGATTGTCCAACCCCATTTCTTTCTTCCGCAAGACAGCAGATATGCCTATCTGTTGTGTGGGAATCTCCCGGTAGTGGCTAGCTGAGGTAGGATCCCATTATTTTGATGGCGTCGTATGACCCCAAGCTTAGAGCTTCCTAATTTGTAGACAATGTTCCATATCTCGTTTATGGTATGTGATTGTCAAAGTTTGACGATAAAATATTGACGCGTGCGCGAGATACATCAAATTTTGTTTAATCAGCTCTTCATCGAAGAGCTCCCCACACCGCTCCCTCTTCAATGAAGAGGGGAAATGGAGAGCAATAAAAGGCCTGTTCATTCTCCCCCAATCTCTTCATTTTGACAACCCTAGATAGGATGAAATAATTATAGCTTTTTACGAAAAGTCTTGACGCTACTTGACAGAATAATACTATTGGAAAGGGAATTCCACCTATTGAGTACACGATTACAAATGAAATTATCTTGACAGTCTGCCCTTTTTTCATTTCGTTTCATACGAACGAGTGCAGGCAGGTGAATGGAACTGAGCAATTTTATCGTCAACAACCATTAGTCATCCAAATTAGTAACAGATTAGGAACCTTGTGTATCCGATAAATTATCGAGCCAGATTGTAAATTTAGCAATCAACGCATTTTTATCAACATTCTGATCATATGTTCAATTTTTAAAACAAAATATCCTTAGATCATGATCTTTACATCAAGTGTGTCCTCTAATTGCCATTGAAAAAGGGATGATTGAGAATTTCACCCGAATTGGGGCGCTTCGTTGCATCCACGTTCGTCAGCCAAGACATGACGGCAGCCTAAAGGAGAGTGATAAGTATTTGAAACGATTACTATATGAAACAGTTTAACCACGAGTATCACACATCATTGGAGGAAGAAGCTCAATGCGGGAACATTTTTCAATAACTTCCCCATTTTATGCTTATCATGACGGAGGAAATATTTTAGACATGTTAAACAAACATTATACATTGTCATTGACATTGACAGACAAATTTTAGACAAACATTTTAGAGAAAGTGTATAGTAAATCTCACAACATCGGGGAGGTTCTTGAGAATATCATTCATAATGCCTCGGCGACAGTCATTAAATACCTAAAAAATATAACTTATTTTGTGTATTATATTTTTTTACGTACGAGGCCACAATGATGTTACATGCAAGCACAATACAAATTTCAAAATGAAACATACTTCTTTGGCTTTGTCATCATCCATGTAAATGCAGAGTTCGATTAGAATCAGTCCGAGCGTGAATACATCCGATTTGCCTCCAAAGATGTTCTCCTAAATGTGGATGCGGGATATGAAGAATAATCATAGAAATAATCGAACTAGTACACAACATTGAGCTCATTAAAAACATATAACACGCGTATCACGAGTCGGCGGATGAAAAATGACCTCCTCGGAAACATTTTCAAAAAAGTTGTGCCGAATATCGTTCATATTGTTGTGGTAGTATACCCTAGAAGTAAGATTTCAAATAACATCGGTCATTGGTCCCAGAGCCGGCTTTTAGAAATTTTCCGGTTTTGCAACTGGCTATCGTGTATATCAGCTCCCAGATGAGCTACAGATATGTCGTTTAGCTCAAAATGTGCGGAAAATTATTTCCTGCAACTTTTATGTTGTACACGAGACGTTTGGACAACATTTAAAAAATTTATGATCAAAAAACACATTTTGTCAATAAATTAAAAATATTTTCTCTGGCAAGCAGTAATGCAGATTATGAAACAACAAGTCTATGTGTATGATATAAAAATATAAAAGCCAAATTCGAAGTGCCTCATACTTGGCAATTTTCAAACTTGGCACTCTGAGTTTGAAAATTCGTAAAATTCGTAAAATGACATTTTCAGAACGTTGATTTTTCTTCTTTAACTGTTCACAAATTGTTGTCAGAGTTGAATAAAGTATTAAAATTTCATTATTGAGGATATTAATTCGAAAATGAACATCGTAATGCATATGCATGCCTAATTACCTCGAAATTTGACAAAATTAATAATTTCGAGAAGCAATATCCTTTATAATTAAATGTACATCCTTCAATTAACTATAACAACAATTTGTGAACAGTTAAGGAAGAAAAATCAACGTTCTGAAAAATGTCATCTTCAGAGTGCCAAGTTTGAGTGAAAATTGCCAAGTAGGAGGCAATTCGATTTTGGCTTTTATATTTTTATTATACATCATACACACAGACTTGTTGCTTCATAATCTGAATTAAAATTCTGCTGCGCTCCACCGCTTTCCAGAGAAACTATTTTTAATTTATTGACAAAATGTGTTTTTTACCCAGAAAATGTTTCAATGTTGTCCAAACGTCTTGTGTACAACATAAAAGTTGCTGGACATAATTCTCCGCACATTTTGAGCTAAACGCCATATCTGTAGCTCATCTGGGAGCTGAAATACACTATAGCCAGGTGCAAAACCGGAAAATTTCTAAAAGCCGGCTCTGGGACCAATGACCTATGTTATTCGAAATCTTACTTCTAGGGTATTCTACCACAACAATATGAACGACATTCGGCACAACTTTTTTGAAAATGTTCCCGCACGCCACCACTGACTCGTGATACGTGTGATAATTACATCGCATGCGCAAAAATATAGAAAATTCCATGGAGAATAAAGTACCTGCTCTGGCGCCATATACTTTTCCGTGCCGACCGCACTTTTTGTTGTGTCGACTTCGGCATAATCGATTCCACTGAATTCTCGTTCAGTGATAAGACCGAAGTCACATAACTTCCATTCTCCGTTGTAAGCGAGAACGATGTTGCTGGGCTACAAAAACTTAACATCATTCGATCTTTGCTTGAATCGCATTCAAATCTCTTGTTTCCATATCATTAACTGGGGGGGGGGTGACATTTGCACAACGGACATTTGCACAACAAATCGCCGCGCGCTTGCGATTTGAGGTAGCGACTTTGAAGTTGCTTCATTGTTACCAGTATGTGCTCCCCTACATTTGCATATATAAATCTTGTTACCAGGCGATCATGCGCGCGGCGATTTGTTGTGCAAAGTCCGTTGTGCAAATGTCACCCCCATTAACTAACATAAGACTAAATAACCTGCAACCTGCAAAGCTGCAAAACATTTATTTCGAAATATATTGTATCAAGTTGAACCTCCATTTGAATGTACATGAAGACGCTCTCGGGTCTATACGACGACTAAAATTAGATATATTCTCAATTATATATTTATTTTTTGTAATACCTTCCTTGGGTATCCCAAATTGTTCATAATTTCAACATCCTTAGAAGCCTTAAAAACAATGAACAATTTACAAAGTGAACGTAATCTAAATGGTCGATCAATTTACTTTTGTTTTCGAATCTGATATTTGCTCGTTTTTGAAGTGAACTCTGGTTTTCGAGCATTTTTCACCCACTGTAGAGTTCCAAGATGCATCGTCAAATGATACGTGCCCTCTTATAATCATACCTGCCAGCATGGAGGCGGTTTTTCCAACCAACAGTGCTTGAAATCGACGATTCGTTCAAGGCCATTGCTTAACAAAGCCATTGTAATCGCTTCCTTTAATACTTTCGCTACTTCATCATCACTGCAAAAGCAACATTATTAAATAATGTATAATATTTAGTTAAGTGATAATGCAGTTGACCTTCCTTTCAGCGGGATCCGTTTCACTGCGTATGAACACTTGTCGACTGCATGTTTTGCTCTGAAGACGCAGCCAAACCCTCCTTCACCGAGCATTTCTTCAATCTCGAAGTTATTCATAAATCTGGAATAAAATACAATATTTTGAATTGACTTCCATGTCTCACTCTGATTCGAAATCCTCCGTATCTTGATTGCATGCTTCTTTAGCGATAATTTCCTGATAACCCGCGGTTGTGAACTGCTAAACCTTTTTTTGACAAAACTTACAAATAATTTTTTATAAAATATTCATGAAAAAATGTCTTACATAACCTTCCGGGAGATGTGCAGATACCAAGTAGTCTTCATGGTCTATTCGCGCTACAGCTGTGAGCTCTCCATTAATTACACTGACTATCTTGTAAAGCATCAATGCGCATCTGATGTTTGATTTTTGAAATATTGTTTGAATTAGCTTCTCACTCAAACTGCAATGGTTCCATAAATGTCATTGTCTCAGTGTTGAGAGTCAGAATATCAGAATGATCGGACATGTAAATGAACGGCGTGAAGTCGTCTATGCAGGGTACACAATCGGTTGGACTCTGATGCACTATATTATTTTCAAAGTTCGAGCATCGTTAATTTCACGCATTTGAGAAATTAAGGAAATATCGATCATCTAGGGTTTAGCTAGAGTGACTCACCTCTAAAAGAAAGCCGGTATCGCAAATCTTGCGAGCTGCATGTTCGCTTCTTTTTACTTCATACATTGCCTTTCCTCTGAAATAAGATGGATTATGACTATTTTCCATCTATCCTCACCTGTGTATGCCAATAACATACATGAAGTGCCTGTCCTCATGTGGAACGTGGACGAGAATTCCAGAGCTTTCGGGATCGTCGCAAAATCTGTAGGCGTACTCTCTCGTTCTACTGCACATTCCTATTCTCAGAAAAGGAAATTCCTCGCCCTGCGCATTTCCTTATCACAGGTATCACCAGTCAGTGCAGGAAGCCACGAACAATTTTTTTTTCAAACCCATTTAAAATCGACCAAACTAAGGTGTAATACTACCCTAGTCAAGAGTTTTTGATAGAACTATGATATTTGCCCCAGAGCCGGCAATTAGGAATTCTCCGGCTTTGGTCCCGAAAAAACTGTATCTTAGCTCCCAGATGAGCTACAAAGATGGTACGGGGCTTAAAAAACGTACAAAATTATTTTGAGAAACATTTATGTTGAAGACAAAGCATGCAAATCAAAAATAAATTCTTTGTGACTAAAATAATGCTCGCCAAACAACAAAACAATTGTTTTTGCCGTAACGTGGGAGAGTTCGGTGGAATTTTATTGCTGATTTTGAAAGAACATCTCCCCTCACATATAACAAAAAAATAAAAATGGCAAAATTTTAGGGGTTCTAGTTCTCATTTTTTTGCCTTCAATGTGTAGTAGTCGCAACTTCATTCCGACTGACTATATTTCACTCTCTGGTACTTTTTCACGATGCTTCGAGACGTTTAAAGTTGAAATACGGTGCGAAATTTGAAATTCATCACTTTTCGCAGCCTCGCGTGAGCACGATTTTCAGCATTGAAAACTTAAAATTTATAAAACCTGGCCGGTCATTGGCAGTCGATTGGGATAATATATTCCACCATCAACAAAATTAAAAAATTTTTGGAACCACCTAAAGTTGTATTCTTCTCAAAATTGTCAGACAATTATCGCTCCAGCGAAGGTCCGTCATGAGATACAATTATTTTTTGACAAGATTACAAAGAATATCGAAGCAATTACATTATGCAAAATATCCTCGGGGGTAGGTGAGTCTGAAAACCTAAAACACGTTTCACATTTCTTAATTTTAGAAAGTGCGAAAAAATTGAAAATTGAAAATTTTCATAAACATTGCAATTACTGAAATTTTCGGAGTTTTTCAGGCTCATCTACCCCCGAGGATATTTTGCATTCACTAATTGCTTCGATGCTCTTTATAATCTTGTCAAAAAAATGTTTATCTCATGACGGACCTTCGCTGGAGCGATTTTTGGCCGAAAATTTTGAGAAGAATACAACGTTAGGTGGTTCCAAATTTCGATAATTTTGTTGACGGTGGCATATACTATCCTAATCGACCGCCACTGACCGACCAGGTTTTATAAATTTTAAGTTTTCAATGCTGAAAATCGTGCTCATGCGAGGCTGCGAAAAGTCAATTTTTCAAAAGTTTGAAATTTAAAAACTTTAATCGTCTCGAAGCATCATGAAAAAGTACCAGAGAGTGAAATATACTCAGTCGGAATGATAACTTGTGGTATTTCAGAACTGAAGTTGCGACTACTACACATTAAAGGCAAAAAATGAGAACTAGAACCCCTAAAATTTTGCCATTTTTATTTTTTGTTTTATGTGAGGGGAGATGCTCTTTTAAAAATTTTTATGTGAGGGGAGATGTTCTTTCAAAATCAGCAATAAAATTCCACAGAAGTCTCCCACGTTACGGCAAAAACAATTTTTTTGGGAGCTAAGATGCAGTTTTTCCGGGACCAAAGCCGGAGAATTCTTAATTGCCGGATCTGGGGCAAATCTGGGGCAAATAGCATAGTTCTATCAAAAACTCTTGACTAGGGTAGTATTACACCTTTGTTAGAAAAAAATTGTTCGCGAAGGCCCTAATTTTGCTTCATCGACTCGTGATACATGTGTTATAATATAAAAACTGTTTTTTTTAGATCCAACCGGTTGTTCATCTCTTAAGCACGAAATAATGATGCCATTGGACGCAGAGAATGTCACCTTGTAGATCTGTGTGGATATTGCTCAGAAAATGATAAAAATGTGCCCGTTACCTTTCTCACTTGTTCGTTTGCCGTGAAATATATTGCGTTTCCATGAGAGAAAAGATTGATGTTTTCAAATGTGCCGCCCGGCAATTTTGCATCCATTTCTTTGCCACCTTAAATTGGTTCGATGAAACATGTTTGGCAATTGCTGCTTACTCAAATGCTTACTCGTACAGCCGTTGCGGTTCAAAATATCTCCAATAAAATACTGTTCCTGAAGAAATATTAAACAAACAATGCGAATATAGCGTCCGGTTACCATCTTGGGTTTGGTACACTTCGATATGTTTGGGTAAAAGCTCCTTCTTTTGTATCTTCACTACATATTCAGGATTTATCACTCTCGAAAACATGATTTAGAAGCGAGATCTAAAAAATTGCAATTATGAGAAGAAATATCAACATGCGTTAAACAATAAATTAGAGAACATAATTCATTAGGGAGATTATGAAAACACAAATTTGCATGGACACCACATTTTTACTCTCTATCAGTTGTTGACAGGGTTAGAGGGCAGATTAGAGGGAATGTAACTCACACAATTCGCTTGGATTGTGATATAACAATGAAAATTTAAAATGTTTCCCCGATTGTGAGTAGTGAATGAGCACTTAGAAACTTGTAGCTGAATTCAGAAATCTTAAGCGAGCGTTTCGCGGTTTTTTCTGTTGGAAAGGACTAAGAACCCAGGGTGAGCAAAATCGTTCTGAAAGCGAAGAGAGAGATGTAAACATCGGCAGACGATCAATTGAGCAATGGTCTCGCTCTCTCCAAACCGCACACTCTCACATCGGGCAGAGAGACGAGAGAGCGTGCAAATCGAGGAGAGCCAGACCACTGCTCGATCAATTGCTGACCCCTTGAATTCCCTATCTCTCACTCGCCCTCTCTTTCTCACCCCCTCTCTCTCTCTCTTGCAATCTTTTAGATCGTTCGATGCTGGCAACAACTGTTATGCAGTGAAGACAGAGCGAGAGAAAGAGAGTAAAAGGAGAAGGGAATTGCTCACTTGTGTAGGTGTGATACACACATTTTTACACCCCATTGTAATTTCAATTAATTCACATTGTGTAAACGGTCAAAATCGCGAAGCTCAATAAGAAATTAGCAAAATAATTTTCAAATTACAAACTAACAAACAAAATAATTCACACTACACGTGTACTAAAATTCGCCTTATTCTTCACAACTTCACATCGAACGTTGTTCTATGCTCGTCGATAGATGGAAAACCCAACTTTCGAGAGGACACGGACAAAGCAAAAGAGATCGATGGAAGCGAATATAAGCAGCATTGTGTGACACTCGAATGTCTCGAGGCGTCATCCGGAAGTGATCCATGGATCGAAATAAATGTATCTTGTTTGTCTAGATGTTTGCCTTTAGATTTCCTTCCAATTTCTGAGAAATTGTTTTCGCTAAACACGGTAAAATTTCTTGATGTGCTTCCAGTCTTAAAGATTTATTATTTTCGAGTTTTTGAATTCTCAAATAATATCATATAATCGGGCATGGAAAATGCGAGCTAAAAAGGATTCAAAGAAATATTCGATTACAGGCTCATATGAGCCTTGAGAGAGTTGAGAGTCCCAGTGAGTCTCAGCTGTTTCTTTGAACCGTTGAGATTGTAGTGTATGATGTTCTCAATAATATTTGCAATTATTCTCATTTACGTGTACTACAACAACTGCACACCTAACCACTGCCCACTTGCTCCGTTAAAGAAGGAGTGTCAGCAAAGTTAAATTTTTTACGCTGTCATAACCATGACCTAGACAATCATCCAACGATCATAGCGCGAGCTAAGAGGATAGGCAAAGGTCAATAGCATAGCTCAGTGGTAAAGAAGTCGCCGCGTAATCGGAAGGTTGCGGGTTCGAATCCCACCAGTTTTTGAAAAATCTTCTAGATATTTAAATTCCCACACGTCCCTTCCCTTCAAGTCCTCCTTGGCATTCTGCCAACTAATGATAACTCGGTCCAAAATAGAGATACGCACATGGTTATGACAACGTCAAAATTTCAACTTTGCTGACAGTCCTTCTTTAAAAGGCGCCTTTTGAATTCCATGCAGGTGTTGCGCTGGCATATCAGCTGCTGTTCAACGCCAATTAATTCGTAGGCAAGCGGGTTGCATTTTTTCTTCTTATTCAACCGTTTCAAGCACGTCGAATACATCGATGAGCTCATTGTGGC
Organism: Pristionchus mayeri; assembly: GCA_036245805.1. Lineage (NCBI taxonomy): Eukaryota > Metazoa > Nematoda > Chromadorea > Rhabditida > Neodiplogasteridae > Pristionchus > Pristionchus mayeri. Next base: position 38,282,419 of record BTRK01000002.1, on the reverse strand, counting down.
TATCCGCGATGCCCATCTACTAGTTGATTTGTTCGAATGGTGAGCTTGGCGTTAATAAGTCTATCAAACTGAATGGAAATTACTTCTTATTGCCCAGGGGCTTTTCTCTGCCACTTCTCGGGTGTAGTAACACAGATTGTAAACAGGCGTGTTCTATACTTGTGTGCCTCCCCCGATGCTCAAGTCATCAACCAACTTGTAAACAAGTTTGACTGTTTTGTTTACAAGTTGTAAATTGACTGGACCGTTGGGGGGAGGCACACATGTTTTGAACAAGCATGTTTTGCAAAGTGTGCGACTACTTACTTACTTAGTTACTTAGTAGATCCATCTTCAACGGGCTATGCCGCGTGGATCACAGTTCCGCCAGTCTTCTCTATCGTGTGCTCGAGTAGTCCAATGGCGATATGGCACTCTTGTTGCGGACGACTCTGTAAGGCATCTTGACGTACTCCTCGATTGAGTCTCTCCATCTGGCGGGTGGCCTCCCCGGAGGTCGAGCGAGATCGGGAGGTGGGAACCACTGGGTGACTCGTGTAGACCATCTGTCATCGTCTTGCCGAAGTACATTTCCAGCCCATCGATGCTTGGCTCTCTTGATGTAATCGATAGGGTCAGCGAGCAGGGAGATACGTCCTCGGAGCTCTGCTTGGCCTGTCTCATCCAGTAGAGGGACGTTCCGATGAGCGACCTCTCGAGTGCTCGATGAGTGGTTTGGATGAAAGAGATGACTGTACTCGTGAGAGGCCATGTCTCCGCAGCGTAGCAGAGGGCTGGAAGGACGTGCGAGTCGAAGAGGTGGGCATGGATCTTCGGATCTTGGAGATGCGCGGTGACTTTTCGGATACTCCCATATGCAGCCCATGCAGCGCGTTTCCGACGACACACGAGTTCAATTAGCGTCAGTGATCGGGGGCGGACAAAATTCCAACGGACAAAACCCAACGGATTTCCGTTCGCTGAAAATCTGATGTGTTAGCGGATCTAATCATGGTGATGTAGTGGAGGCTTTTCTCCGCCTCCCCCAATGATGCTTCCCCGTTGCAGGTGAGCCGAAAAGTCTCGCTGCATCCTTTGTGGCACACCTTCATGCCCATCTATCAACACGTTTGTGGGGCGATCTCGCACGCGCTCTCTGCACTCGCAGTGTATCTAATGATTACGAAAACGCCCAAGCCAGCCTGGGCCATAACCAGATACCTGATTTGGCTGTAGGTGTGCTGATAGAGTTCTCAATTATGGTCATCATTCCACGCATGATAATTAAGAGACGGCAACTCGAATTGTCGCATAATTATTCACAGGCTTTTAAAGCAAATACTTCAAGGTTACGATAATTATTGTCGACATCGACTTTGGATGGCTATTCTGCCCCATCCCGCTGTATCCATTTGCGGGCGCACTATGCAACGGGATTCGGTACATCGCATCCCCAAATTATGCTCACATCGGAATGCCGGAAGCGGATTTTTAAATTAAAAAAAATATTGTAATATCTTCAGGCAATATTCACCTTCATGGTGTGGTGTCAAGCTGCAGGGTTTTCCAATTGCTTTCATTTCAAGTTCCTAGCTACACTTGAGATGACAAAACATACGAGAACATCTGTTAGGATCGATCCTTTGCATCCCAACAATGACCACTCATTCAGATGCAAAGCCGCATAATTTTTCGCATAATTTGTGTATTCTATGCACTCCGGGATTTGTATTCATTGGTGCATATATCGGTATTGAAAAAGGACCAACGTTTGTTAAAGATATTGGATTGGTGATTAACATGTGATATGTTGGGGGCATAGCTCAGCCGGTGTGTCTGGCTGAGCGACGCAGGGTCCCGGGTTCGAATCCCGTCCGCAACAAGACCACCCCAACAGGCCGACCAAGCCTGATCCAATTGGTACTGGTAGTAAAACCAGGAGTAAAGGGGCGGCGTCGCCGGCTGGCAACTGAGTGACAACTTTTCCGCTATATGCTATGGATGCGTACACACCGATCAAAAGACACATACGCATGTTCCGCGCGTTGAAAAATACGCTGAAGACGGAACTACCTTTACCTTACCTTTTATGTGATCTGTAAGATCTTTCAGAACAATCCATCGATGTATTATCTTTTCGAATCATCGAGCAATTTCGAGAGATTTCTCCAGGTTCCTCATTATTGCATGTCGAATGATCTATAGATGTCAACAATGCAGCATTTTGTGTGCACCAAACATGGATGTGTGCATGCCACCATTTTGATCGCTACGACCCCAAGTTACCGAGAGCTGGTTATGAGAGTTTTCCACAAAAAGAAAAGGTATATTTTTAAAATAAGTTGCACATTCTCTTTATCGGTCAATATTTGTGCTCAATTATGTTGTCAGTGTCCCACCTTCCGCTACAAATATTTCAATTACCGGAACACCACTAACAGCATTTAAAGGGATACGGTGGCCCAAAATATTACATTTTTATTTTTCATGCCCTTTGTCTATTGAAATATACTATTAAAAATAAATTATTACGAAAAAAATAAAAATAAAAATAAAAAAATGCAAGGGGTGAAATTAGACTTCGAAAATTGCATTAATTTGAACGGGAGCGTGTTCCATGGCATACTGTGGGAGAGGTTTCGACATCGACAAGTTGGCACTTTGCCAAGTGGCGCCACTGGCATTGACTTTACTGACGTTTTGCTGTCGTTTAACCTTTTCTTGCTTGTCAATTTTTATTATAATGTGTTGTATTACGATCTAGACATCTTTCCCGCAATGAATTGAAGTAGTAGTGGGTCTTTTAAGCCTGCTATGCGATGCCAAACCTCTAATTGCACTGACGAGTTAACTTCTCTAGTTGCGGTGACTTCGCTTTCGCGTAACTTGCGTATAATCTGCATTTTAAATACTGATAACTCGCCCCGCGATTCTGCCACTGCTTATTCAGGGTGAAGCAAACGTGCCCTCCACGTAGAATTGTTCGTTGTTAGCATGTTACACGTTTTACTGCCTTGTTGTTTCGATTTATTGCACTGAGCTCTTTTCCTCATTGTTGCTTTCCCTAAATATATCGCAGTTTTGTGATGTTTCTATTGTCATGATCGTCATTCGATCATTTGCCCAATTTCAGCGGAATACAATCGGTCGTCTGCGAAGTAACTGAGCCCACTCCTGCACGGGGAATTACAAAGTAAGTGGTTTTACTTGCTTATTTAATCCCAGAGTTGAAGAACAAGATTGCATTAATTACTTCAGCAATACGTAATCGCTGTCGTCAAGGCTCTCAAGTCGTTCGAGAACACCATCGATTGGGCCGACCTCATCTCTGCGCTGGGCAAGCTCGCCAAGGTTAGATCTAATTTCAGTAATATCGATTTTCTCTACCGATCGATCCTGCTAAACTTTCATTGGTTAGGGTATGGACTATCAGCCTGTTATGGCGCTGGAACACTCGCGATAATACATGATGTTATGTTTGTCAATGTTCCGCGCCGGGCTTTGGAGCTAGCGCGATCAATAAACCTTGTTCCAGGTGTTCTCCCAACACGCCAAGTACGGTGACATCCCGAAGGCGGTTTCGGTAGCCAAACGACTCTCGCAGTGCCTCCATCCCGCCCTGCCCATGGGTAAGCGATCGATTGCTAATGGAGACTGTACTCGTAGAAATCGATTAGTTTAAATCTGTGGGGGTGCATTAGTTGTCGAAGAAGTAGTATGATCGAAAATAGTATTGATCGGTGAACAATAATTCAAATACCGCTGTCAATATATCAAGTTATATTCGACTATATAGGTTAATGCAAACAGCGACAATTATTATCGATTGAGTCTAGCGAATCGATTCCCGTACCCCTTCTTCGCAGGAGTCCATCTGAAGGCACTGGAGACCTACAAGCAGATCTTCGATATTCTCGGCCAGGAGGCACTCCCGAAGCAGTTGTATCTCTTCGCCGTCGGCCTCTTCCCCCTCATGGACCACTGCACCATCAAGGTGAGATCAATATCTAGAACGATACGGTAGTCGCGTATATCGATTAGTGAGAGCAAGCGCATCATCAGGGATACACTTCTTAAGGTATAATATTTATTGCACTGCCTGGTTGATTATCGTTGATCTAAAAATGTTACTGTATTCGTTTTTCTTGTGAAACACTAAACGCGCAGGCGTGTTTGCAATGTTCATGGTCTCAAAATTTTGGAGATCATTAGGCAAGAGTGGGTATTTGACGAGTTACAGGAATTAGGTGCATTATTGGTTCATCTGGCAGGTGAAAGGCGAGCTGCTGACGATCTTCGAGTTCTACCTCCTTCCACTGAGGGAGAAACTGTGCCCGTCCCGTCTCTGCCCTGATTCTTCGCGGGAGTGCTGCTGGGACTGGAGGAGCGCACCGAGTTCTACGATCGGTCTGTGCGATTGAAAACAATTCCGGATTACATTGGGCCTGTTAGGTCATCTTTTATAGTGAGACTCGATTATGTCGAGTGGGAGTTATCTGGAGGTATAGTGTGTGTTTCTGCCTGGGTAATAGCAAGTCAGGGATTGTACTGCACACAACTCCCACTAAATGTAGCAGCATTGAAACATAAAACCTAATGCGTCTTTTTTTCTTCGAATGGTTGTGGAGGCAGAAGGAAGACGAGAATTTCGTTGGGTCTAATCTCACATGCTGTATAATCTGTTAGGAATACGAATGCGAATATACAGATGATTTGAAATTAAATATTATTTATTCTGAACAATTTTTTTTCAGTTCCTTCAAACTGCTCGATAAAGTGTGCTAGTACGTGGGCCCAACCTCGTTCTACGCCTGTCTCTGGCGCACTGTTGGTTTACTTATAATTTTTTACAATTAATTTAATCCCAATCGGGGCTGTAACAACGTTTTTCTCGAAATAGGCAGATATGTGTTTCAGTAGTGATTCATCATCTTCGATCCACGGTAGAAGCGATCACTCTAGACCAAATCGTTGCGAAACAATCAACCTCAATATCGAAGGTGCTCGGATCTCCCTCCGTTCGACTTCCCGCTCTGATCTACGTGAATGCGAATTTCGACAAGTCGAAATCGATCGATGAACAATCGTGGATTATCGGAGACAACGTGCATCACATGGTGAGGAGGGAGTACGGTAGAGGGAGAGCGAGGTGGTGTATGAGTGTATTGTATGATTTGCCGGTGACGAATCTAACTACCAAAACCACAACCACGAGTAATTAGTAACAATGCTAAATATCATTATGATTACGGTAGGATGCGATGTCGAATTTGAGTACGGTAACTTGTTTCAATGTCAGGAATTCTGTGAACCATTGTAATGTAAAAGAAAAAAAAATGTGCAGGTGGAACTGAAGGGAATGGCGACGACGTGGTTCGTAGACTGCGCGAGGAGAAACGACCTGCCCACCATCATACAGGTGCGTTCTACTTTTTTTTTGTTTTTTCTACTACGTGAGGAGCGTTGATTACCGGTTCCCGATCACTTAATGTTTTGAAATATCGCTGGACATGGAAATCACCGTGCTTGTGCACATTTTACTGTTGGCCTTCCTTTCAACCCTCGAATATATTAATACTTTTCCAGATGTTGGCAGTGATGTTGATGAATCCAGCGACTGCGAGAATCTCCATCCAGTATGTGAAGCAGGAGGCTAAGTCAGATATTTATATTTTACTTATTGTTTGGTAAATATTGTATAAATTTTCTCCTGGAAATTTGATTTAACAATTTTCGGAATTTGTCCCTGGCGGTTTGTGTTACACATTTTTTATATAGGCCTTGCGGGTTTCAAGATTTGATTCTCACCAGAAATGCATTTCAAAACAATAATATTCCCTCCAGGGTGACTCACTCCGAGTGCACTGCAACCCCTGTGGACGTGCAGTCGATCATGCTGCTGGCTGCCGACAAACGACAGAGACTGCACCATCTCATGAACGAGGCCGAGCAGGAGGAAAGGTACGGTAGCGCACTTTGAGGGGGAATCGAGAACTGACTTTATTCGATCTTGTAGGAATTACTAACGGTTTCAGTGATTGGATGTGCGACCTCCGCTCTAAACAGCTCGTATCATCGTCGAAGGAATCGAAGAAGACCGATCTCTTCCCCACTGCTCCCACTGTCAGTGCCCAATTTCGACGAGGAGGAAACGGTGAGTAAACACGTTGTTTTGTTGTTGTAATTTCCGTAGATGGATAATTGATGTTATGCGTGGGTATTTGTTTTAAGATAGTAGTGAAACATAAATCTTCACGCTTGCATATTTCCTCATTCTGCGACCAGCATGACCTGTTGTGCTTCAAAGAAGAGTTATAATTTGAATCTCTCATCAGTCATAGATCAGATTTGCGCTTATTTGTCACTCTATCGCTGTCGATGGAGGGGCACGATCCCACGGTGGTGGTGGAGACGCTCCAGCGGATTATCGATTGTGTTGTTGATGAGGAGGAGAGCGAATTGGACACTCAGAGGAAATTCAACGAGGCCATGAACAAGAGGGGAGGAAGCACTCCGAGTACGGTGAGTGATTGAGAATTGTGATTATTGATTGGATCACTTTTCCTCTATAAATCAAAAGTGGAGGTTACGGAGTGGTCTTGTGAACTGTTTGAATCGGGAGTCAACCATGCGCTTTGAGGCGAAGATCCTACCGGATGTGGTGCCCGACTCGGCGAGATCTGATACATTGGTTAGCATTTCATTTCCTTCATGTTGATTATCTTACTCTAGAAAGTTTAATTGCTGGAATGAGAAGTGATTTTTTTCTTAATGTTTTCCCTTTCATTATTGTGAGAATTAGCAGATCGCAACGGCGAACGGAATGACGGAGGAAGAGGTGGCGCGAGCGGCGCGCGAAGTATCCGCCTCACTCGCGGATGGCTATCCGCTTCCGGCCTCTGCCGTCGCTTCTCCTTCGGTGACCCGTGACGGAGTTCGCGTATCCGGAGAGGTCACAAGAGACAGGATTCACTGGCGGAGACCATCTTCTGCATGGCGAGGGACGATCTGAGGTAGGTCAAACTGTTCGTGGGAGAGGGCTTATTATGATCTATTTTCGCTTTCATGGAGGCGTTATTTCATGAATTTTTCTCAAGTATTTATTGTAATTCTCTAGCTCATAATCTGCAGGTTGTTCGACATGTCCGATGTACTCAATCAGCCCACCTTAAAATTCAAGATCGAAGTTGGAGGAGTTCCAAAGGTGGGGGGAACCAGGGGTTGTTGGGTAAATTTGGTATCCCCTTATTGGGACATTGAGGGTGGGCGGCGCAAGCTGCCTGTATGAGAAGAGCAGGAAGATGGATCAGGTGAGACAAGAGGGAGAGTGCCCAGAAGGTTTAGAAAGGTTATAATTTGCATAGTGTAAAGAATAATGACTAAACGTATGACTAAATTAATGTATCAATAGAATAAAAAATCGTTTTCTCGTCATTGTCCTAACGATTAGTGGTACTAGCACTTTTCAATTGTTGTTTCTTATATATATTCAAATTGAATAAAGTTAATATCAATTGGTAATTAGGTTCTCATCGTTTCTCTTATTGATTTTTTTCAATCGTATTTAAATTTCGAGATGCATTGAATAAATATATTGTTGTACGTACTCGAGACCTAGTGTGTTGCGGAGTGGGCATGTGGAATGGGAGGTCGGACATTGCATCGGCAATGTCATCTACCATGTCCATTGGCTCCTGCACAGAGTGCTCAAGTTGTAATAGTAAATATTCATTTGTGTGTATGCACTATTGCCGCACCTGATTCTGTGTTTTATCTGATTGCCTCCCCAGGGCATATTCTGATATAGTTCTAGTGTCTTTCGGAAATAAGCATTTGGACCCATACTTGAAGCTGATCGTGATCCGCTCTCTGAAGACTAGGAGGGCTTTCTCTCTGTTCACGATGTTAAATACACGGGGTAAGGCAAGCGATAAATATTATTCGTGGTCAAATGAACACGTGAGTATGCGTTATTGCCTCCTCTGGGCCTGTGTTTTATCTGATTGCCTCCCCAGGGCGTACAATGATATAATTCTAGTGTATATTGGAAATAAAGAATTGTGCCCTTGCCTGCTCTTGATCTTGGTCCGCCCTCTAAAGACGTGGAGTGCCTTTTTTCTGTTCACGACGCTAAACTCGCGGAATATGGCAATCGAAAAAAACACTTTCTGATAAAATGAAAAGACATTGGTAAGTACAACGCGTAGGTCATAACAATCGCATCAAATCAAGTAGACAATGACTCACATCGATTGGAGGGGGCTTCTCGCCCTTCTTCGAGCGCGGAAAGTGGTTGTGGCAGAGCCTTGACCGCTTGCCCTGTGCTTGAACAGACGCGACCTTCCCCTCCAACGCTTGGAACTCGTCCTCGATGAGATTGAGGCGGAGCAACCACTCCCTTCTCAGCTCGGGAGTGGAAGGAATCATGCGAGTTTCGCTTGAACGGAGTGGACAGGCGATGCATGTATACGTTGCCATGAATTGATAGCAACTTGAATCAATAAACACGGAAAGAGAATGAAAATGAAGACTGAAGACATGCAATGACATAAAGAATCTGGTTTATACGCCGTTAATAGCCGTAATATGCTTAATCCTGCGTTTACCTTTACAAATCAGAACACCGAAAAGGGAATACAACGTAAACTACTGAAAAAAAGCGAAACTATCTAGAGAAATAGCCCAATTAAACCGAAGGACCTTGGCATGGACGGACAAAAATCAATTAGGCAAAAATACCGTTTTTTTAAAATTCCCGCTCAAATACCGTAATTGTCCTATGTTTCCTAATTCACTCTCCCATAATAAATACCATTCCCCGGCTTTGTCCATTTTCTCGTTTAAATATTTTTTTTAAATTTTTTTGAAACATTTCATTAATATGACACGCCAAAGCCTCGCAAATTAAGACAAACTTGTTTTTCGACTTCCGGATCCCTTTAAGAGACCCGCTCCGTAAGAATCAACAATAACGGCCACCCCGCGGACATGTTCCTCTAGGAAAGGGAATCGCTGGCCCTTTCCTATGGTGGAAGGAATGTGTTGGGCCTGCATTATGAAATTTACCACTTATTATGTGTTACGGCCATTGGGCAAGGAAAAAATATTAATATAGGGCGAAATGGACAAAAAATAAAATTTTCTTAAGGATGCGAAATTGGCTCAAAAGTCGAAATGCGTTTCACTCTTGATGCCCGGAAGTTGTTAAAAAAGTGTTTAGATCAATATCCGATTGACTATAAATGATACTTTTTATTCTAAAAATTTACTTTTAGATGCATAACTAGTGCATTTAGGACCGAATCAATTAGCTTTTTCAATCACAATATTCTCTGAGCTATGTTGCTTCATAATTGCATTGCAGCGAATCTCGACAGAGAGGCCATTTTCTAGAAATAATTTTCGAATGTGTCTCTGTGCTGAACCTGGAAATTCAAAAATTCATTCCGGCGAATCCATTGCGAACAATGATTAGAATTTATCACTTTCAGCTATTGCTTACCTTGATATAATATCTAGCACTAAAACATAGAAAAATTTCGCTCGTTTCAAAAATTCACTTTTCACTACTTCGAATCTATCGAAATTTAGGCATTATTTTCGCATTCCAAAACAGCATAATTTATTTTTGCATAATTTATTTTTTCGATTTCAGAAAATCTATCACACAATTCAGATAGCATTATTTCTTAAATAATACATTATCAAGAGAAAAGTTATCTGAAAGTGAAAGAACAGCTGTTTTGCTTGATTTTAAAAATTGAAAATTTGCCCATTGTTCCTTGTTTACGATGCATTAACTTGCAATCCGCGAGTTCAATTCCTTAGCTGTTGCAATATAGATACAATCTGGGCAACCCTCTTTCGAAATTTCACTGCAGCGAAACTAGTTAGACTGGCCATTTTTGAGACATTTTTGAGTATCTTTTTGAGTAGATAACTTTTCTCGTGATAATGTATTATTTAAGAAATAATGCTATCTGAATTGTGTGATAGATTTTCTGAAATCGAAAAAATAAATTATGCAAAATTTCGATTTTTCACTGATTTGAGCAAACAAAGCGAAGATTGGCCATGTCAGGTGGAACACTGTTTGTGATTGTATTATTTACATCGGGGTATTATACAAGGTGAATACAGAATTGATGGGATTAGGCTGTTTTGGAATCTGAAAATAATGCCTAAATTTCGATAGATTCGAAGTAGTGAAAAGTGAATTTTTGAAACGAGCGAAATTTTTCTATGTTTTAGTGCTAGATATTATATCAAGGTAAGCAATAGCTGAAAGTGATAAATTCTAATCATTGTTCGCAATGGATTCGCAGGAATGAATTTTTGAATTTCCAGGTTCAGCACAGAGACACATTCGAAAATTATTTCTAGAAAATGGCCTCTCTGTCGAGATTCGCTTCAATGCAATTATGAAGCAACATAGCTCAAAGAATATTGTGATTGAAAAAGCTAAGGGATTCGGTCCTAAATGCACTAGTTATGCATCTAAAAGTAAATTTTTAGCATAAAAAGTATCATTTATAGTCAATCGGATATTGATCTAAACACGTTTTTAACAACTTCCGGGCACCACGAGTGAAACGCATTTCGACTTTTGAGCAATTTCGCATCCTTAAGAAAATTTTATTTTTTGTCCATTTCGTCCTATATTAATATTTTTCCTTGCCCAATGGCCGTAACACATAATAAGTGGTAAATTTCATAATGCAGGCCCAACACATTCCTTCCACCATATGAAAGGGCCAGCGATTCCCTTTCCTAGAGGAACATGTCCGCGGGGTGGTTGACTCTTACGGAGCGGGTCTCTTAATCGGACAGTTCGATAATCGAATGATTCAATTAGTAGAAGTTGTTCAATGTAGTAATTATTTTCTCTGACATGTAAATTATATAATGTAATTGATTTATTTTTTTTTTATAAAACATAGTTCTTTATACCTGCGAAAAGAGCAAACAAACGAGTATCATAACATTGCGATTCCGAGATTCTCTATAATTCGCCTTATCCTTCACAGCTTCATAGCGAAAATTGTTTCTTGCGCATCGATACATGCAATATCCAATGATCGAGATAATAACCAGTCCACAGATCACGATCGAGGTGAACAGAAGAATGACGTCGAGTGAGTGGTACACGAAGTTGGACATGTGCGCGCCTGGGGGCGTCATCTGTGAGAGGTTCCTGGAAGAAATGCATATTTTGACCTAATATTCGCAACCACATCCTCAATCTGGGGGCGGACAAAACCTAAACGGACAAAAGCTCAACAAAACACAGTTCGTCGGGGATCCGGCAGAGTAACCTGGGAGTTGTTTCATTGTAAGTAGTATGAGCTCCAACACATTTGCATAAATAAGTCTTGTTACCAGGCGATCATGAGTTTCACTCCATATCCATGAATAGGGGTTCGTGGTCCAAAATTGATATTTTTAGCTAATAATCGTGGCTAGATAATCAGAGAGTGCCGTAACAAATCGATATTCCAGTACCCTAGATTCTAATGTATTCCAGTAACATGGGTATCCAATGATTACGACATTTTTCGTTTATCTAACCATGATTTTCTACCCAAATTCTCAATTTTGGACCATGAACCCCTTTACATATACATGGAGTGAAACTCAAGTTCGCCTGGTAACAAGCTTTATATATATTCGAATGTAGGGGAGCTGATACTAGTTGCAATGAAACAACTCCCAGGTTGCTAGGCTGGATCCCCGACTAACTGTGATTTGTTGAGCTTTTGTCCGTTTAGGTTTTGTCCCCCCCCCTCAATCTTTGTTGTTTTAAACACGATTTACAACATATAACATCATATTTTGGAGAGTTAAGCGTACTTGAATTTGGAGAGAAACTCGGTCCACCCAATCAGCTGTGCTTCGGGAGAGACGAGAGCCGCACTGACCATATCTCGATAGCGACGAGCAGTTGAACGGAGACTGTAAAGTAATGATTTCAAAGGATATCATATCTTGGTTCTCTCTTGTAAAAGATTGCATTCTTGCGATGTCATCCTAAAATATAGGTTTTGAGTAAATTTATAGTCATCAAGATGTCGAATGGTGCACATCTATTCAAATCTTACGAATTCTACTCTGGAATACTCACCTCTCATCTTCAATCAACCTTCGAATGTTGTTCTCAACATTAAAGTCGTTGATATCGTCCTTCTTCATGTTGATCGCAATGCCGAGACGGTTGTATGTTTTGATGAATTAAACTATGCTAAATTTGTCAGTAGTTCTTACTTGAACTGGTCGCCGAAGAGACCGGTGATGATTGCCGGAACGCCAGCGTAGATTGCGTCCTGATAACAATTGTTCAGTTACTTTTTTGTTTTGTTTATTATATTCCCGATGAAAAGATTATCTGGAGTGTGTTGTATCCACCATGAGCGACGATTCCTAGAGCTTTCGGATGCACTGCAATCACATGTGTTACTTAGTTTGTTTGTTTGCATAATCATTAATTTGGCTTTCGAAATAGTCATATCTGACTAGGAAAGAATAATAACTGTGAAATATCAAATTGTAGTACGTACACAGTAAGTCGTTCTGCGGCAGCCACGGCCGCGAAAGCATTCGGAGGAAGCAGCGGCTGGATATCCTCGGGATGCTCGTGTCTAAAATCTTTTACTATAGTGTTATCCTCAAGAATAAAATAACACTAATTTCAGAAGGAAATACACGCTTCAATTAGCACATGATATAATTGAATATAAAAATACCTGATTAAAAACTGCACATCGGGAAACGCAGTGCAAGCTCTGATGAATGCATTTCTCCAGCTGCAACATGACATGTTCATTGATTTTGTCGATCAGTATTCTTGGAAGTGACCTACGTTTCGGGCATCAGGTACATCGGCGTAAGTGAACCGTAGGAAATAACGATGTGGCCAAGATTAGAGGCGTCAACGCGTGCAGCGAATTCCTGAAGTTGGGAGAATTCGTCATCAAAGTTTTGATATTTGCTTCAGTGAGCGATCATTTCCAAAAGTAAATCAATTGTTATTGAAAAATACCACGTTTATTGTTCTACCCAGCATTCCTCTCAACTAACCCCAGTAAGGTTCTTAGCATTCTTAGAGCTGATGCCCACACTGCCGATGTTGATGATATTGTGCAGACTCGGACTGGGCAGCTCGTACAATTCGTGGCTGTTCACTATTATGAGAGGGGCCTGAAAAGTACTAAATAAAATGTTACAAAGCAACTATAATTGAATCAACATTTGCTTAATGTGGTATTGTTGATTAGAATTTGAAATACACTTGAACTTACGTCTGAAGCCAATTTTTGGAGATCAGGGTTGTCGCCGTGATATTTCCTCCAAGCCGCAGTTTCCAGGCCGATCAATGCTCTGAAAATTTATAGTTTCAGCAATCGATTTATCATCACAATTAAGAAAAAGTTAAGCATGCGAAAATGTACGTACTTGTACTGCTTTTGTGTGTCACGCTGACCCAGAAATGAGTTGATCCTCTCAGCGAAGGTGAGCTCGTTTCCCGCGTCCATCGTGATGGCTGTAATAAAAAATCATGTGAAAGACTGGATGCTTTTGAAGTAATGTTTAAAATAGGGCATCGTGATGTACACAATTATTTAGATAATAATGATCACGAGCTACTCACGAGTACAGTAGGACGGCGGTTGTGGAACTCCTGCGAATTCGGCAATGGAGTCCATCAATGCGCCCACGTCAAGCCAGATCCATGTGGGGATTCCTGTGATGGGCACTTTTATTCAATGGTTGTTATTTGTCTTCAAATTAAGCCCTTTGACGGGTCTGGCACATTAATTTTATAAAAAGGGGGATACATCGAAACAAACTCTACGAACAAATGTGTCGGGGCTAAATATGCACTGATCTACAACCATGACATCTATACCTGCAGCATGTATGGCTCCGATGGGGCAGTAGTGGTACTGGTACGTGAAAGCGACGTCGAACTTGGAGTCGACCAGTAATCGAATGAAGGAAGAGTTAGCGGCGAGCACTGAGGATCGAGAGATCGCTGTTTTGTGTACGATACAAATACGGGAATGCAGCTTGTGTGCAGATAAATTTTGGGTGTACCAAATAATTATTTTACTGCCATGAGTAATCATGATTTCAGACTTATTGCGTACTTGGTTCGTGGGTAAGGACTGGGTACAGAATAATGAGCTCACTATCACATGATCGATGCATCTCTCCAACCTGCCGGATGATGTTCTGCACTTGATCGTCAAGTGGTCCTTTCTAGTAATAATTAAGGCAATTACTATTAATGTATTTATTTATTTAATGCATTGATTTATAATTTAACTAAAATATCACATGAAACGCCATGAGTCCCTTGATGACGTCGTCTCCGCCTCGCCCACTTTCTTCACGTAGAGCAACTGACAAAAAGTGCTTGTTTAGTTTTAACTAATTTCCACATGTTTGGATATGTAAAATTAATTGGCATACGTCACATGAAACAGTGCCCTCTACTCACTCTTTAATTGCATTCATCGTTCTGTGTTTACCTGGCTATTCGACATGTACGGAGCAAAGAGGAGGATGTTGTAGGAATGCGAGAGGCCGAGTAAAGATGTCATCAGGAGAAGTAGTATGGAGGTTGTTGAGCCGAGCATCTAGAACATGCATAACAGATATACCTTTACTCCAAAGCGAATCGTTGATAATATGTCAAGGTAAAGGCACTAGAGTTTATTTAGCGGAAGTGGATGTAATACAATCCTTTGCAAAACATCACTAGAAAAAACAACAAGATACATGAGAGAGAAAGATAGAGGGGCAAAGATCAGCGTCCTGTGAGAGCAAGAGGGAGAGAGTGTGCTCGCTCTCCCTCTCCGTCCGCCTTTTCTCCCCCTCGGCGCGCGCAATGTTGTGCAATCGCGCTCTTGTACTATTGAGAGAGTGGGTGGAATCAAGAGTTCATTGAGATCATAGATTGCAATAGGCTGACTACACTCTACTCGGCTCGTTTCCTTGCTCACGGCGCTTATGCACTCCGACCTGGCAGGCTTTTCAGTCCCTAGGAAGAATTTGTTCTAATGATCGCGTATTTAGATCAAATGAACCAGGAAATCGGAACAATCCTGACAAGGTGCGCACCCAAGAGGAAGCGAGAGAACATACAAACATGAGAGAGCTAGACATGAGAGAGAAGATTGCTAGCGTACCCGGCTCGAGCAGTGAAACAGCCAGCCAAGGGGCAAATCTCGTTCAGGGCGGTCGCATATAAGGAATGATCCACGCCTAGGAAGGCAACACGTCCTCATCCTCCTCCTCCATGGCTCGCCTCTTCCTCCTCTCCGCGCTCCTCATCGCGACGACGCTGGCCTGCGCTCCGCACTCTCCGACAGCTCCTCCAGCAACATCCGGAGGAAACACCGGAGGAGCACCCGAACCAGAGAAGCGTGAGTGCAGTAAAGAAGGCTTTAATTTTGACTTGAGAATTATTTACATTTTTGGTATTGCTGGGACCACGGTTCGGAAAAGAGCTACTGTGTGAGGTTTGCGTCGGCAATTTCCTCACAAATTGGATGCGCGTAAGATCACTTTCCCTTCACTTTCCCTTCACTTTCCCTGTTTCACTTTCCCTGATCACTGAAATGTTATGAACTACTGTTCAGCGAAGCCGTGCGCTAAGAAGGAGGTGCTGGACAACGCGGCGTGCACGGAGGGCGCGAGGGTGTGCGAACCTCCGGAGCAGAATGATGCTGCTGGCTTCAAGTGCAAGACCGGAGCAAGCGTGGTGGCCAAGGCTGCTGATCCGGTGAGCATTAGAGTTCTAGAAACGATACCACGCTCTTTTCATTCTCCAGACCGGTCGATCGGCGATAGGGTGCGTACAATGAAGATGTAGAGTTTCTCGAACTCTAGACCCTAGAGTTACCAATTCGGGTCGTCATTTGAGCAACAGTGTCTCGCCATTTTACACGCTCTCTCACCCGCTCAACCGGTCGAGAGAGTGGGTGAAATGAAGAGGCCTGCATTACGAACTCTCGTCGTCATTCTAATAGTACCAATTGCTTATCATAATTCTTTATCAATTTAGAACTATAATGGCACTAGGTCGGACAATAACGAATAATTGAACTCTTCTGCGGTATTTCCGGAGAAAACGTATCTCATATTGTCTCATGTTGTGAAACTACGACATTAGAACAATATTTCGGCTATCATCTTCTCAATCTTAAAGTGAGTGCATGAGGAAAAAAAGATAGAGATCGGTTGATTCTGACGGTTATTTTTTGTAATTCCAGAAGGTCAAGAAACCGGTTGCCTCGATCACTTGCGACCCGAAGACTGGCGCGTGGAAATACAATGTGGAAAGTGAGTGCAGAGTTCGTATGTCGAGCCACCTCTCACAGGGGGGTGCATAATTTTAGAACTCTTTATTTTTGAACTAATTGATGAATTTGGAACACTTTTCTTTCACACGCTGCAGAGTTCTAAAATGACCAGTTATGAAGTGATGATGTGATGATTCACCCCCCCCCCCACACTTTCACAAGAGATCGTAGTACGGGCCTTGGTATCTTCCTCATGTCACCCATTCGCTAAACCGGCTGAGCGATGAGAGAGTGTGCACAATGACGAGACAGCCGTGTGGATTCTCAAATGCTAACTTACACGTCATTTATCTCACTCTCCCGCCGATCGGCCGGCCGAGAGACTGTGTGAAATGAAGAGACGGCGACCCGCATTATGAACTTTCCATGACTCAGTAGTTCATCGCCCATGTTATCGTATTTTATCGTTGAATTCAATTCCTTGCTCACACCTAGTTCATAATGCACAAAGATATTGAGAACAACAAATGTTTCCAATATATATTTTCAGACATGGACATGGACCAGGCGAAGTTCGACGACAATGTGGGAAAGGACGCCAAGTTCGGCTGCCTCAAGAACGCATGAGCATGCGGGAAACCGTGCTCAGCAAACATTCAGCAATTGCCATATGCATCGCCATATGCCTAGTATCCTAACCATCCAATAACCATTGCCTACTCACTAGTTATTTATTTACAATTATGCTTGATAAACTAATTCAATCATGGAAAAGAGGCAAAATTTGGAAGTTATCAAAAAATAGCCCTTCACTGTACCCATATACTATTCGATTTTTCTAAAGGCCAACTATTGACCATCAAGTAATACTTTGAACAACCATAGTAAATTTGGGCAACGCCCATTGAGTGAATCGAAAAGCGAACTGAAGAAAAAACAACAAACTGCGCCAACGTGAACACATCAGCACGCACGAAGACAAATGAACGATGAGACTACTTAAGCACCCATGCAAACGCCCAGAGAAAGATACAGCGTGCGTGAGAGAGAGAGCTGAGACGAGCCCGTATAACTTGGATGATCACCCTTCTCTTAATTTATTGCGGATATCACTATTGTCGGTCGTGTAAGGCTGTTGTGTTCCGGGGATTGTTCCTCTCACAAATTTCTAATACGTGTGTGTTGTTTCATATACCTTTAAATTCACCTGCGGGTTTTGGGTTTTTTGCATGATTTGCTATTGAATTTACCTCACACCCAGCAAACAGGTCGTTTGCCTCTCAGTGCGTTTTGCATAATTATATTGTGTACCACTAGGCCGGCGTGTTCGCCACCAAAACTGCAAATAAAAATATTTTCGCGCAATTTTTAGCTATCAACATTGAGATCTAAACGTTAGGATGTTTCCTTCGTGAAGCCAGCCGGATCTAACGGAAGCTCATTGTCATAGATGAGTTAACCCATCGCTCTCAGCACATTCGAGACCCAGTACCCATCCGAATTTCGAATTGTATATATTACCCAAAGCGGAAGAGCTAATCAAAAGAGAAAAAGAAGAATCTGGAAAACAGGCTTATCATCGGGAACTATTTACCTGCACATTTACCTTTCACTTCCAATCATACCTGCACATGATGGACGTAAACAAATCATTGCGAGATGACTTTATTTCTACTAGTGACGCACTAATAATAATAATTCGAAATTCGGACAATCGTCCCTTCATTGCGAACTCTCTCTGGACGAGACTGTATGGAATGAATATACAATTGGTCAAATTCGTAATCACGATGAACTAGAAGAAAAATGTGAGGGGATATAATGCAATACATTATTATAGCACAACTAATTCACACTATTGTAAAATGCTGACACATCGATAACATCGACTACCGAACAGGACATGCATGCTTTTTTCGAGTGTCGGTGTACTCCCTGGAAATTCCTATGTCCGGAAATTCAAAAGCTTGTTTCCGACTGTATCAGATTTCACTGGCAATTCCTACAGGGTGAGCCAAAATTACCCGAACTGATTTCATCTTACTGTGGCCTCACGGCCCAATAGATATGTGCGACCTCTAATGCATCATCATGAGGAGTGGCCATTAGTCTCTCACTATTCAAGGTTTCATATCAGTTGGTCAAATCATCTAGTAATGGCGATGTCTAGTAGCATCCAATCAGCATTCTGGACCTGTACAAGACAGTGTGACATCGCTCATTGACTCTGCTTTCACAAGCCGTTTGCATCCCATACCGTTATCATGTTTCAACAGCTTTATACTGACAATATGCATCCGGAGTGAGGAAAACCGGTATTTGTTTCCACCTCTAAGAACCGAGATCGCTACCGAAAGAGGGTGCTTCGAAATAGCACGAAGGTAAAAAAAGATTCTCGATATCTCGAATACATCCATTCGTAGTCTTATCAAGCCCCAGCTGGCTCTTCGCCTTCACAAGTACTGCAAACTGCAGGGACTATATGAGCTACAGATCAAGCTCCGCAGAGATCGGTACCTAAAACTTTTGCTACATTGTGCCAGGTCCGCGCACTTTCGTACGTTGTTCAGCAATGCAAATATTCTTTTCTGTCCAAAGAAAGCTGATTTGGCAAAACATCATAATCACTGCCTCTGATCCTGAAGAAACCAAAAATAGTTGTGAAGTCACTGGTAATACCAGCTATCCCCTCCGCATAATTGTTTGGGATGGAATTTGCTCAACATGAAAGTTCCCTCTCTTTTTTTGCCATTCCGAGCGTCTAGATCAATACGGAGTATTACATGAAGCACATCCTCGAAGACGCGCTTCCACCATGAGCTCATTCCCACTTGGGTCAGGAGCGCTGGACCTTTCAAAAAGATTTTGCTACATTTCACAAGTCAAAGTTGTGGTTCAACACTCATGCCTCCGATTAATCACTCTGACTGATTGGCCCCCGAACTCCCCCGATCTCAAACTCTCGACTTCACTGTTTGGGGCTGTTGTTGTCCAAGAAGTCCTCTACCAAGAACTCGATAATAATCTTATTTTAAGATGCCCTTCCCAAAGCATGAAACGAAATCTATGAAAATTTCCTGCGGGAATTAACAGTTGGATATGAGCAGAGACTCAAGGCCTTTGTCAGAGCTAAATGAGGTCCCATCAAAATTAGCTAGTATGTTACAATTGACCATATTGTTGGTAAACTTTATTATGAACCAGATCGCCCATGTCCCATTACAATATTGTGAATCATATAAAAATTTAAGTTCGGGTAATTTTGGCGCACCCTGTATACTTGCGTATAATGGGGGGGAGGGCGAAAATCGGTAAAACGGCAATGGGTTGCCTCGTCGTCGTTCACTTGGCACAGCGACTTGGGAGTTGTTTCATTGTAATCAGTGTGTGATCCCATACATTTGCATATATTTGTCTTGTTACCAGGCGATCATGAGTTTCAACGTATAGGGGGTCATGGAAATGCACATTCCATGAATGATTTGGTTTTTACGTTGATTTGGAGTAAAACTCATGATCGCCTTTTAGCAAGACTTACATATGAGAATGTAGGGGAGCGCTTACTGGTTACAAAGAAACAACTCCCAAGTTGCCGAGCCAAATTGCAAGTGAACGGTGACGAGTTTACTAATTGTCGTTTTACCAATTGTCACCCCCCCCCCCGTGTAATGAGTCTCATCAAATTCAGAAATATCCATAGAATCGGCTTTCGGTAGACTACGAAATCAATGCTGGATTTCCTAATCCGATGTTTTCACTGGCGCTTCCGTGTACTAATATTCAAATTTACTCCTCGTATGCGGATATAAAAAGGCAGGAATGAGCAGGGAGGCCATATCATTCGTTCATGCTCTCCAATCGACCCTTTCTTTTTTTTTCCATTCTCGCCATTCTATTAGGGTTGCGTGTTCGCCTAATATATTGGTGTACCATTGCGAAAAAAATTCGCAATCGAACGTCTTAGCCCACTTTCTGCACTCGATTTGTTTCAGAGATGATGTGCTCCGCCCGTCTCTGCCTTATCTTCATCCTCGTTGCATCCTTCGCTCTTGCCGCCGCTGCCGATGTCGGCATTCTCAAAATCAGTGATACCCAGCCTGACGCCGGTAACGTCGTCAAAGCTGGAGGAGCGGGCAGCTCCTCCAGCTTTGTAAATTTGCATAGTTTAAAAGTGATATATGCGCAGAAAAGTGTTTCATCCCAAAACATGGACCAAGTTCAGATTCTACCTACTGAGTGGCGATATGATAAGCCCCCTCTTATGACAAATGAATTATGCACGTACCCCAATTCTGGGGTGGGGAATCCGAATCAAACATAAAAATCGTACCTTTCGAATCATTTCGGGTAGTTTCAAGTCGAAAAATAAGTTTTTTGAGCAAAACAATGTGAAGATGTAATTTCTGCACTTAGCATACGTGAACTTATTTGTAGACGACCTGAATGCGCATCGATTGGAAAAAAAGCGGTCGTTGTAGGTCAAAAATCGACCGATATACAGCCTTCCAAAGTGGTAGGTCAACATATGCAAATTTTGAAAACGAAGTTGATAGGCGTGTTCCCCATCCTCACTTTGGTCAGTCCATCTATTTTCAGCGAAATCCATGAGCCAAAATATTTTTCTGTCGCAAAGGGATCTCATTTTCCTGCATTTTTACAGGAGATCCGTGATATGACAGTTAATGTGGTATTGGTCATCAAACTGCAAAAGTGGGATCATACTGTTTGAGAGCGCTTCGATATTTGAAATCTCTCTGAAACACACAATAAATTACCCACTAATCGTTCTGAACACGTTCTTATCTAGAACGAGTGAAGATTAATACACCGGGTCAGTTCCGTGCATCGAGAGGGAGATTCGTAGGAGATATATATTTCGTATATTTTCTAACCTCGTATATTTTTCGCAAACCGCTCATTGTAAAGCTTTCGCTGAGCTGCATCTAGTGTTAAATTTTGTGCTGCTTTACCTACATTTTTGAGAAAATTGACCTGGACTGTACCACTGTTGAAAATGAGGTTTAGAGAAAATGGTTTAGATAGATCGATAGAACTCGATAAACGAGTTGGGGTATCTCATAGATCAATTTTGCCCTATCTTTCACCATATCCAAAACTAGTCAGTTAGGGACGTCAACCATTTGCGCTCCTGTGCAGAAAAAAAATAATATAGGCGAAAACGTGACGATGGGTCAGTAGAGTACCCTTCACGAAAACTTTTCTTAAAAACAGAGGATCGCAGCTAATGAAAATTCCATTGCTTGTATGATTGGCTAATGGTTACTCTATTCAATAGTCTTATCAATTGGGATGCACAATCAATACGGCGGATTTTACGTTCCTCCTAAAAAAATGTGCACGAACTTAAGGAAAACCCCAATACAATTGTATCTTCACGAACATCTTCGCATTCTATTCGAATTCGCATTCTATTGTCGGGCATTTGTTCGCATTTTTTCGTATTCTATTCCATAACATATTTTTTTTTAACTTTACGCTTTTCACGATTGATTCGGTTTAGATTATTCATGCTAGGAAATTGAGGGAAAATCAACAAAACATTTTGATCAGTGTTGGCTGCCACATCTCACAGTGTATAATTCAGTATTGGATTCGCTACATCAGGTCGGATATACAGTTCAACGAAATTATCAAGCTGCATGCAAGATTTTTCAACGCATGCACATGCTGAAAACATTCTGCAAAATATGCAGCAAGCGTGGGAAAAAAGAAAAAAAAATCAGCGT
Source organism: Pristionchus mayeri (assembly GCA_036245805.1). Classification (NCBI taxonomy): domain Eukaryota; kingdom Metazoa; phylum Nematoda; class Chromadorea; order Rhabditida; family Neodiplogasteridae; genus Pristionchus; species Pristionchus mayeri. The sequence continues at coordinate 38,260,389 of BTRK01000002.1, read as the reverse complement.
GGGAAATTGTTTGCTTACAAAAGAAAAATGAAACAACTGTGAAATCGTATTATTCTTCTTCCTTTGAGGATACTTCAAGGTGTGCTTTTAATTGTTTTTTTAAAAATATAAATTATAAATTACTTGTTTCAGTCGCCTCTTTGGTCGCTCTAATCATAGTTTGCATCCACTGCTCCTACAACTCGGTGAAAAATGATGTACTTTATTCTGTGAAATAAATTAAATCCTCCAGGAGTGCACTTGGTATGGCGCGGGTCCATTCTGTGGTAGTGGCTATGACTGCCACGCTGGAACTACGAAGATTGCAAGAGTGGGAACCAGAGTATCCTCGGAAATTGCCTATTTCGGAGCGTGAGTATTCGATGGCTGAATCTAATGTAGAATAACATAAATGGTGTTTAAAAATTGGGGTATAGTGATCACTGGCTTTTCGTCGTATCTTGGTTTACATATATGGACTGTCGCATATGTTTATCGGGTATTTCGGTTACAGAGGGCAACATAATTAAAGCATCATAACTCAATAATAAGCAACATTTCTAGGGAGTGCTTAACTGGAGTGAAAACTCTATGCTGCTCATCCACAATCGTCAAGGCGGACCCCAAGAAGGTGAAATTTTGTTGTCCCCGAATCGAGACTAGCATTATCTATGAACGAACTCCGAAGAATGAACCTTAACCTGTCTTTTGTTTGATTTTGTTAGATCTTTTTTTTCGTTATCGATTGCTTAAATTTTGAAATGTCTCAACCAGATTGTTAAAACAGAATATAGAGCAATTGTACTATACGTTTAAACATTATTTATATTGGGGTGTCCGGAAAGTTCGTATAATGCTTCGGAAAAAAGTAGGTTCGCGATCAAATGCAGTGATTGCGCAATATCTTTGTCAGGGAGAAACGGTCCTGAACCCACCACCTCGATCCGTCCTACCGTACCCCACAGCCAGATCCGTCCTCCCCAGACCAACGTCGCCCCTCCTCGGAACAGGGCAAGGAGCAGACGCGATTCAGTCTTGTCCTCCACTACGAATCACAATCCTGCCCACCCGAATCGTCCTCACCCCCACCCTCGTCAGAATCGACCCAGCCAGGCACAATATCGGAACCACCCCCCTGTCTACCCCCAGTACAACTCGAACGGATATGGAGCCCCTCCCCGCCCCCTTCTCAATAATCCCATTCACATCAATCCCTTCCCCTACCAGTACTCGCACCCCAACCCCTTCATCTCTCACGTTTCCCACTTTGGTGCTCCTCCCAATCTCGGCACTCAGGGAAGCTAGTATTGATTCGCCGGCCAAAACATCACTCAGACAGAAACTCACTTACATTCTCCGCAGTTCTAGCCAATTGCCGCTCTGTCCAAAACAAACTACACTATCTTTCGCAAACCCTTTCTAAAAAGTATACTATGATTTGCCTCACTGAGACTTGGCTCTCTCCAACATTCCCTACCTCGCTTCTCCTAGGTGATCATGATCAGTACTACAATGTGTTCAGAAGAGATAGAAACTCTAGAGGCGGTGGCGTAGCGATCATGCTACATTCTTCCATAAGTGCAGCACAGATTGCTGATGAAACCGTACCTGAATCCCACGAATTATTAGCAGTCGATGTTGATATAAATGGTGACCAAATTAGGATTATCTGCGCCTACCGTAATCCCAAAGCAAGTACGATACAAACTGCCTCTCTTGCCAAGTCAATTCTTGACCTTTGCTCGTGCCCCCAACCAACAATAGTTACTGGCGACTTTAATCTACCCGATATCAACTGGTCAATCTTCCCCACTCCCCAGCCTAAAGCAGTTATCCCTCCATCCCAATCATTCATTGACCTCTGTAACTCAGCAAAACTTGCCCAATTTGCCAAAGAACCTACCAGAAAGGAAAACATCCTTGATTTAGTATTATGTAACCATCCCAGCCTCATCATCCAAACTGAAGTATGCCCCCCTTTCGAAATGTCTGACCATTCGACGGTCGAATTCAAGTTTGCAATGAGTCATTCGGCACCCGCTTTTACTCTTAGGCGGGACTACAGAAATACTGATTATGATCTCATTAACACTCAGTTAGCAAACATTGATTGGACAAGCGCCTTTTCAAAAATAGCAAATATCGATCTTATGTACGACCTCTTAATAAGTGTCATTCAGAAATCAATAGATTCTCATGTTCCTTGGACCAAAGTGAGCCTTTCTCATGGTAAACTCCTTCCCCATATTGAGCGAGTTTTAGGAAAGCGCTTCCATGCCTGGCAGAAATCGATAAATAGTAAAGACGGAAGAGATGAAAGGGAATTCGAGTCTCTCAAGAAAAAGTTTCGCAAAGAGCTGCAGCGTTATCACAAAACCCGAAAAAAAGTGATTGAAAGCGACGATAAGAACAAGTTTTTCCGTTTTATGAAACGCTGTGCTAATAAATCCAAGGGAGTCGAAGGCTTAAAGAGAGCTGATGGCACTCCGGTTATGGACGACTTAGGCAAAGCTTACTTACTAGCTGAGACTTTTGTAAGCGTATTCACCATCGATAACGGAAAATTGCCAAATACCGGTGCCTTCCCTCATATACTTACGGTACTTACGAAGAACCCCAATTTCTAAGACACGAAATTTGCTCCCTTATCGAAAAATGGAAACGTTCCTCCTGTAAAACCCCCGAGAACATTGACCTCACCTTCATAAAACGAATTGCCGTACCCATTTCCGAAGCCCTTGAAATCATTTTTAGGAACTTCTACCAATCTGGTACGGTCCCCTCCCATTGGAGGCATTCCATAGTAACTCCTGTTAAGACATCGCCCCCTTTTTCCAATCCCCTAAACTACAGGCCCATCTCTATTACATCTTTCTTTTGCCGAGTTTTCGAGCGCATTTTGTGCAAATCTATTATCAACCATTGCAAACAATTAAACATTTTCCCCGATGAGCAATACGGATTCCGCAAGAAACGATCGCGTGAGCTCCAAATGCTCGAAGTCCTCGAACACTGGACATCCTCGATTAGTGATGGGAAACCTGTTGACGTTATTTACTTTGATTTTGCAAAAGCTTTTGATAGAGTATCCCATCCCAAGCTAAAACTCTCCGAAAATACAATCAAGTGGATAGCAGGATACCTCACAGATAGATCATTCCAAGTGAGAGTAAAAGAGGCGCTTTCTACCTCAATGCCTGTAACTAGCGGCGTCCCACAGGGCTCAAAATCATGGCGTCGTTGCAAGAATGTATGCCGATGACATAAAAATATATCGGTCCTTTAGGAAGGGGAATTCACCCTCCCCACTACAAGCTGCGATTGACACTATCGTAAACTGGTCCGAAGAGTGGCAACTCCCCCTTGCTGCGCATAAGTGTAACTCATTGCACCTTGGCAGAGCAAATACAAAGCGAACATATACTATAGGAACCACAAGTCTGGAACAAAAAGAAAAAGTGAAAGACCTCGGTTTTGCTATCCAGAAAAACCTCTCATTTTCCGATCATTGCACTTCCGTATCCATGAAAGCCAAAACTACTAGTCACACTATCCTCAGAGCCTTACGAACCAAAAATATAGAAGTACTCGTCAAAACGTACTCAAATATAGTATTTCCAACCGAAAACCACATTATTTCAAAATTTACTACACTCGAAAAGGAATGAACTTCAATAATCCTGGATCGAACCACAACTACAGACACAATAGTTTATTTCCAAGAGCGGCAAGGCTTTTAGTAAATTCCGAGAATCAAACCAGTTCCCCTGAGTAGATCCCCATACCCCATTGTACCATTATTCGCTCGTCATTTTAACCGTCATTAATTGCCTATTCTATTTAAATTTTGTAACGTTATTTCGACTGAAATAGCATAAATATATATATAGCAATGTATTGCATCATTCTGACGTTGAGTAGTGAGAGGATTTAAACAGTCTCCTAGTTGCTACATTGATTCCTGTGATGGACTCCCATCTCTACCTCCGAGAAGTTTTACTTCATTACTACCGTCTTGGCCGATCCGTGAAGGAGGCACACTCTGCCCTGGCCCAGTCGGAAGGAGCTGACGCCCCCTCCATACCCTTCTGCTATAAGTGGTTCTCCCGCTTCAAGAAAGGCGAGTTTGGTCTCGATGATCAACCCCGCTCTGGACGCCCTCCCTCCCTCGATCAGCCTCTCGTTCTCCGCTCACTGAAGCGCAAGCCCATGGCCAGTGTGCGTGAGTTGAAGAAAGATACTGGTACTCCCAGATCAACGGTGTCCGATATCCTCTATCGATCTGGGAAGAAGCCGAAACTCCCACAAGTGATTCCCCATGACCTCTCCCCCGAACAGCTGAAAAATCGTGTTCAAGTCTGTCGAGAATTACTCCATCGTAGATCCAATCTTCGATGGGTCAATTCCATCATCGCTACAGAAGAGAAGTGGATCACGTACGATAACCCTGTGAGGAGACTGCAATGGGTGGATGCAGATGAGAAGCCCACGCCCGTCCCGAAGAAGGAAGAGCACGGAAAGAAGGAACTCCTCTGCTTCTTCTTCTCAGTGCTCGGTCCCATCTACTGGGAGATCCTCGCCCCTGGCACCAGCATCAATGCCGACCTCTTCTCTGAACAACTGGAAGATGTCGCGATCAGAGTCCCTGAACCAGGGCAAAATTCTTCTTCTGATGGACAATGCTCGCCCACATCGAGCGAAGATGACCCATAAGAAAATGGACGAGCTGAAGATCAAGAGGATTCCCCATCCACCGTATTCCCCGGATCTCTCCCCATGCGACTACCACTGCTTCCGCTCTCTCTCTGATTTCTGCAAAGGAAAGAAGTTCAAGAATCGAGATGAAGTTGTGAGGGCTTTCGTGAACTGGGCGGTCTCGAAGAAACCCGCATTCTGGAAGAGAGGAATCGAGACCCTGCCCAATCGCTGGAGGGAGGTAGTGAGAAAGAAGGGGGCATACATTGGTCACTGAGAATTGTAAAGCATTGAATAAAAAAATAAAAACAAAAAATTATACGAACTTTCAGGACACCCCAATATTTTTTCTATATTCATATTATTCATTGCAGCATTGCGACCGCGAGACTCCGGACGGTGCCTGTGCTAAAGGTGATTTCGCAATCTATGACGATTATACATAATATCACGCCATTCACGGTCGGATAACGGCATCACTCACTTTGAGATCTGTTTTCTTGGACACGGTGAAAGACAGAGCAAAATTGACCTGTGAGTGACCCCAACTCATTTTTGGAGCTCTATCGATCTATCCAAACCATTTTCTATAAAACCCATTTTCAACAGTGGTACACTAATGTGAGAGTTTCGCCCTTTTAACTTCGTCTGGATCGTTTGAACTTTCTTTTTAACGGATATGTCGATTGAACATTGATCATTTTTTGCCGCTCGCTCCGAAAAGTGCGGAGTGAAATGAAATCGTCAGTGGAAAAGAATGTTCAATCGACATATCCGTTGAAAAGAAAGTTCAAACGATCCAGACGAAGTTAAAAGAGCGAAACTCTCACAAGAGTGTTCGTATTTTTTTCGTAAACCACTCATCGGAAAGTTCTCGCTGAGCTGCATCTAGTGTGACAATTTGAGCTGCATCTTCACCTACATTCTTGAGAAAAGTGGCCCGAAGTGTACCACTGTTGAAAATGGGTTTTATAGAAAATGGTTTGGATAGATCGATAGAGCTCCAAAAATGAGTTGGGGTCACTCAGAGGTCAATTTTGCTCTATCTTTCACCGTATCCAAGAAAACAGCTCTCAACGTGAGTGATGCCGTTATCCGACCCTACGTAAGGAGCTCCAAAATGAAGTGTGTACTATAATATAAGACTTCAGGGGTCACTCAGGCATGCCTCAGGGTGGCCAAAACCGGTTAGAACTCATTTCACCATTCCCATGCTCGGCTCGATTCTCTCATGAGAGGCATTATATATAAATAAAACTGTGTACGTCTGTCCGAATTACGAAAGCCATAAGGAGTGTGTACTCAATTTCGTCAAGAACGATTGCATATCCTACTCTGATATCACATGCTCGTACAATCAGGCCTATGGTAATTCCAGGTTTAGGTCCATTCGGATTATTTTCAACATTTCAACTCTCCCTACTTTCTATACTCGATCTTGAAAAAATGATGTGATATGCCCGGATCTGCTTCATATTCCCCTTCGTCGTATCGTTTGCTCTTGCTGCCGCTGCTACTGACTTTGTAGCACCCCGAATTTTTATTTTGAGAAATTTAATTTGAGAAGTAATTTTTTTGGAAAAAACTCCACTTCAACAAAAGAAAATATTTTTCAAAAAAAACAGGATTGGGATAGCACCATAGCTAGGGACCACAAGCGGTAATACCGAAATGAAGCTATACCATCCCAACTATGCTCAACCTGCCCGTTGGGGTCCACATAAGATCACACTTTTGCCCGTTTGTCTATATCTTATCTCACACTCAGAATGCTTCGGGGAGTTCGCCAAAGGTATGCGTATATAATGTGTCCGATCCTACCGTACCCCAGTCCGGTGGGTCAACCCAAGTTCGCTGTGTCATGCACATGGCTTCATATCGTGAAGTCACTGGAATCATGGTAGTAATTATGTTTGTCATATTTCTCTTCTCTCACTCGATACAATCCGTCCTGTCTAGAGTGCTGGAAGGAAGAATTTAGAAATCATAAATCTGCTCATACAATGGTAGCAAGGGCAAAAGATGGTATTTATAGACAGATAATATTGAGGTCACATATACACTTAGTTTGTACCTTATGTTGTCTGTGTTGAAAATCTCATTTGCATATTAGAACGAATAATCTAAAAATAACGGACAAACCCTCACTCTCGCGGAAGACGAATGAAGAATGAAGAATGTAAATATGTTTTACTTTTCAAAGTAGAAACGTGATCCTGAATAGATTCTGGATCGATTACAATCAACTCTTCCTATAGTTGTTCAATTCATTTGTGAGATACGACCGCTCGAACTATTCGATAGAACGCGAAATTGCTCTCCCTTCCAGCACTCTACTCCTGTCATTCCCAAATTCCTCAATTTTGATTATTCAATCGGAGGCTCGCGACACACGGTCCGTGAAGCCGAGGGATATTATCAAGTTTTGCATGTAAGGGTTGTCAAAGTTTGCATGAAATACTGTGCAAAACTGCGTGGGATGCGCGGAAAAGTTTCGAATACAAAAGAAACAAAGATTAGTGTAACCTACACTTCAGATTCTTTCAGTGAGGATGATTCGAGGTTAGATTTGCATATTATGAAATATTTAGAAAAAAACTATTAGGTTGTAACATAAGTTTTGTCGCATTTCGGGGGTTCACAATATTTCCATGAAGGATTCTTCTCAAACATTCCCGTTGCCTGACCTCCTAGTATATGTTTGGGGTGTGCATGCACATTCAAACTGTAGGGAATAGCTGAACTGTCCATGCCGGCTATGTAAAAAAATATTAGTAAGAACAAATTTAAATTTTGTGGAAATTTTATTAATTTGTTTAACCTGGTGCTAGAGCGCAGAGACGAATAATGAACCAAACTCCCATAGCTTGGTGATATGCCGTGTGAATGATCTTTCAAAAGATATGTCAGATATGATGCTATGTTAAGCGGAACCAAATATATAGTTCACTGAATCTATGGTTAGCCGATGATTCGTTGCCAACTTGATCAACTCTCCTGAAACCAAAATTACAACAACATTGACTAACATAAGTGCGTTCCAATTACCACTCATGGGGGTCTAATTTATCATTAAACATGTGCGGCAGATACTAATCTACTTGCGGGAAATTTGAAATGATCATTAATTCAATTCGCGCACAATTTTGCCAGAAATGCAAGTTTAGGTGTTTCGAATTCAAGATTGTCATTCAAAAGCTATTGACTTACAAAATTATCCCAAATAGATAATGGTAAAGGAAGGGTTGATGGTTCGGATGGGCACAATAAATCAGATATTGAACATGTGTGTGAGGTAGGAATTTTAACAAAGTGCAAATTTCAGTAGTTTCATTTACATACCGTCGTTCTGTATCGAGCCACTTATCTGAACAGAACCCAATCGACCCCAAACTTTAACTGTATACTAAACACTTTGGGTGAATTATATTCCATAACTATTTGGATCTCGATATCTATTGAGAAGAAAATTCGGCTTGCAAAAGTTTTCCCGACCGTCACCTACCATCCACATTATGCAAACTTGTTTAAATTTCAAGAAAGCTTTTTGTTTGTCATTATTCGTGAGTGGTTCAAAATGATGCTCATATATAGTACTTTACTCAAATCACGTTAAATCGACATAATTCCTCCTTTTCAAGAAGACATGATACGTGAAAATTATTTGTAATCCTAATCTCACTACAACTTTGTCTGGCTACTGTGCCTCCCTAACTGTCTTGACAGGACTGAAGTAAAGTGCGTAAGAAAGGGTACGAAGGCCCTCACTGAATATAAATAACGATATTGAGATTAAATTTATTCGAAGAATTTCTGAGGTTAGAATGCTTAAGAGATAGGACGCGACAAAACTTATGTTACAACCTGATATTTCAGAATTCTATCTAGTTACTCTCATCGTTAGCTTCTGCTCTGCCTTCAACCCGGTGAGAAACTGGTGGTTTTGCTCTCAACAACTCCGTATTATTATTGGCCCCAAGAGCAATATCTCTTTTCGTTTTGAATATTCACTCGTAAGTTATAGAAAGCGAACAAACATGTCAACTACATCGAATCAGACGATTTCTTGGACGGTGAAAAGGCGATGAACATGAGTGAATGATCGCAGGAGTGTCGGTGGGAGGGCGCCTCGCCCGTGTGTCTCAGTCAGGATTGCGATGCGGGAATGACGGAAGTGCACAGAGCGAGAGCAGCCGACAATGAACAAAGCGTGCCGGAATTCGGCGCGTGAGAGTTTAGCTGCACATGTGTGGCAATCATCTTAAATGTGGTAATCGTCTTAAAATTTAGATATTGCGGGATTGGAATGGGGGAGAAGATGCTCTGCTGCAAGAACGAGGGCCTTCATGCGGATCCTAAAGAAGTGAAATCATTTTTTTAGATATGGAATCGAGCAAATTCCCATATTTTTCGTACTCATGGCACTGTTTCAGCACTGTTTTGTAAATACGGGCAGTCTGACTTGTCCCGACGGGACCGTTTTCATGTTCACAGAGGATGAACTCCTGGATATTTCAAGTGTCAGTTATTCCGATATTTTTAAAATTATTTATAATTTTTATTATTAAAAATATACAATGTATAGCACGGACATTGCCTTTTGTTGCGAGCCTGAAGTGTTCGGAAGTTGGAGAGGGTCGATCTAGAATAATGATGACGGCTAGTATATTTTTTCTCGCGAAGTACACTTTTTCTGCAAGTCGAATTTTGATAAATTACCTATTTGTTTATTAGCAATGCGAATCATTAGGCGAAAATTCAAGTCACAGATGTACGAGAAGTATACGCCGAACGAAAAACGGTTTTTTTCCTCTTCCTTCCCAGTATTTTCAATCATATATTTCCTCATGTAATCCTGTAGACTAAGCGCAGCCAATGGTTCTCGAAGTTCGAGACTCTAACACAATTAACAAAACTTGATATTGTTTTATAAAGGTTTATACTTTTCACGATTCTAAACATTTTGCATATCACAATATAAATGTTGTTATCAGTCCTGTATCATTGTGCATAATTCATTCTCAATAACCAGGTCGGATAAATTGTGCAGATGTGAAAGCAATTACCAAGCTGCATGCAGGCTTGATAATTGCGTGTATGTCATGCAAACATTCTGCAAACTATGCAACAATAATCATAAAATTCAATAATAATCACAATCACAATAAACAATAAAACAATAAAATTGTTTGCGTGTATAAAAAGCATGCAGCAATTGCGAAATCGTGGCTTCTTCCGTTGACGATGATGATGTTTCCCAAATAATTGTGAAATACTTTTTTCAGTCTTCTCTCTAGTTTCTCTGCTCGTCACTTGCGGCCGCTGCTCCTACATCCAACAATAGTGGTGCTTAATTATATTAATTGAATTGAATCCTCCAGGAGTGCACTTGGTATGGCGCGGGTCCATTCTGCGGGAGTGGATATGACTGCCACGCTGGAACTACGTAGATTGCGAGAGCGGGAACAAAAGTAACCTCGGAAATTGCCTATTTCGGAGCGTGAGTTGTAGTTCCTTGGGCCAAGTCGGGAAAAGTGACCCTTCTAAAATATATGATACGATTTTAATTTGTGTTTTCGATACTAGAAATATATGGAACGAACCCCAGAGAGTCTATTACATAACCCGCTTTGTTATCGAATGCCTAGATTTTACAATTCCTCAACCAGAATTACTTTTCTACAATAAATATTAGTACAATTGTATATTCTCTTAGAGATTTTTATATGCATATACTCTTCATTTCAGCATTTGGACCGCGAAACTCCCGATGGGGCATGTGCTAAAGGTGATTTCATCATTATTCGTGATATACAAAGTGATGTCAAGATAAAAATCCACCTTCCGTCGGAAGGTGGCATATCATGTCTTTACGAGCAACAACAGCCGAGTGCATTTTGGCTAAATCTCAATTCAATTAAAGGAGTTCAATCTATGTTAACAAAACAATGAGTTACATAAAGGTATAGGTATCAACAACCAAAATTGGCTTGAACGGACATCGATAAGCTACCCTCTCAGGAACCTTTCCGACTGCGAGAATCGCAGGTTTCCCGGCCAAAATTGCCATGGCGCTTCCTAAACATTACTTGATATTACTTCAGGGCGCATCGAGATGTTCAAGAAGGTGTCACAACAATTCGACCTGGTCGGGTGGCCGTAAGAATTATACTATAATTACTTTATTTTGTGTATGATAACTTTTGTATGAACTTAGGAGTGTTCGAATATTTACCAATAATATTCAAATTGCAGGATGTTGACCGATACTTGCTGTGATTCGGATGTTTTCTCCAATATGCAACCTAACTTAATCGATACCGATATCGAACATATTATCAGATGATTATGCTGTGTTACATTCAAACCGCTTTACTAAGATGCACAAAAGCGCTGAGAAACATGTATTCAATGATGATTCGCAAATGAAGCATTGTTTCAGTCCGCCAGCACATTTGTAATTATCTCAGAACGATTAAAGGAGGACCAAATGGAAAATTCAACCTGTGAAGCTTTCGTATGCACATCCTAGATCTCCCCAACGAAAAGAAGTTCCGAAATGTTCACGTTGATATCTTCATTACGAACAGAGTTATAGCAAGCTGTCGGGGAGCCAAATCAGTTAAAGCTCAGGCAACGAGCGAGAGAGCACGCGACTTGAAGAGAGTTCTCCTCTAATTGAAACATATTTCAGCCGGGCGCGCGGTTGCCTTTACACGTCATTTAACAATTCGGTACCGTCACTAAAAGATCGTTTCCAAATTGTCGATAGTTTGTGTATTCTTCATTAACATGCCATTTTCTTTTGTGGAATGTGTCGTAAAAAATATAATACATACATTTGCTCAATGAAAACGTTCGTAGAATTAGACCACGGATCTTTCCGGGTCCAGATCCATTCAAATCCTATCGAGTTCGGCATTTACTTGCAGTTCAATTGCCACGTACCGGGCTAAAGAAAGTATGAAATTACGGAACATAAAATATGAAAGAAACAGAGTCGAAGAGGGAAAAATATGATTAATTTCGACAACCACTGTTTTCACCGGCATTCGTCTATGATCGGATATTGGAATTAAACCTGTATTTGACACGTATAATCATAAGTTGTGTGCTGGCTAGTGGCATACTGGTTCTGCATTGTTCATTGGTTGTTCAAACACAGACGAATAGCCGACATGACGAGTAAAGTGAGAAATGCTACAGAAGATAATGAGCATACATGTTAATATCACGACTGGCTCACACTCTAATTCAAAGAGGACTAACACAAGAATCGACAAACTTTCGAAAATGGAACTTACTATTGTTTTTTAAACTCTTGAATCATATACTTTTGCCTTTTCGTTGATCACTTAGGTTCTTGTGGAACGCCTCTTGAAAATACCGCAAATTTACTCTCTATGAACATGCTCGGAGAATCAGACCTGGGATCTGTCCAGGCTTAGATCTATTTGGGTAATTGCTTTTCACGTTCTCTCATCACTCGACCTGGAGAATGTATGAAACGAAGAGGTGACAACCTGAAATTCGAATTATGCTTATTATTCAACGTGGAACAGAAAACAAGAGAAATGAGGACGAATTGGAAAACAGGATTATTTCGACAACCACTGTTTTCACCGACACGCGCCTACGATCGGATATTGAAATGGATTGCATGTATTTGACACGTAGAAACATACAATCGCGAGATCAATTGGTGCTGGCAACTTGTGGTGAGTGGCAACCAGTGGCAAGTGGCACACTAACTATGTCTTGATTCATGGGCTCTTCAAACACAGAATGACAGGTTAAACTACTGCATGTAAAAATGTTACTATAATGAAAATTCGCTATTATATCACAACTGGTTCGCAATCGAATCCAAAAAAATATCGATAGAAGCGACCAACGATCGAATCACTAATTCATTCTTGTTTTCGAGGGCCACAGCTTCTGTTTGTCAACTTCCCTGCCAGGATATTCAAATTTACTTCATACTGCTCACTATAAAACGTGTGAACAAACACGGCAGGTCACTCCCTTCATTCCTTCCTCCTTTGAACGATCCTTTCTGCTAGGGTTGTCCATTCGGGCATTGTGGGACGATGAGTTCAATAAAAGTCTAGGTATCAACAGCCAAAATTAGCTTGAACGGATGTTGGTACTAGACTTCGAAAAATAAACAAACTAGTTGTTCATTCTGAGTTCACAACTGCTTGTTTAGCGGTCTCGTAACTAGTTACGAGCGAGACAACTAGTTATCAAAATCTTTATAACTAGTTGTTTACAATTGTGCACGTCAATTCTTCGACCACCCCGCGGTCACGGCCCCCCGGAATGAAAACCGCGCGACCATGATTTGTGCATGGACACCCCTCGGTCCCATGTTGCACATAGTACCACTAAGTTATCGATTTCACTTGTCCGCAGGAAAATATAAGGTGTCAAAGTCGAAAAATCGATTTTTCGTATTTTCTGAACGCAACAATTTAGACTCAAAATTTTTTTTTCCATTACTCTAGGTATGTCCAGTAATCAAAAATAAACGATCCAGATTGAATCCCAATCGATCCTAACCGAAAATGTAGTCACAAAATTCATATTTTGTTCCATATTTCGAGTGTATGAAAAAACCGCACGGCCTTACGATGCTTAAAATGTAGCCCGATGAAAAATACATTAGGTAGCTCACTTGAAAATGTGATTCATTTTATCCGCTGCCATTCCGATTACGATTTACGATTTTAACACATTTATCTAGAGGTCATTAGATTCTCGGGAGATCAGGCGAGAGCTCTGATGTGCATGGTGTTCCAGTTAGAGCTTCGTGCTTGATTGAGAAAATTTGGGCCTGTTGCTTTGCGGAAAGAGTCGCTCCATCTCGTGATTGGGCGGCCGCGGCTCCTATTTCTCCGCGGAATCCATTCGATCACAGATCGGCTCCACTTCCGGCAATCATCATTCGCGATCTTATGCAACCAAAACCATTTCCTTTTCTGAGCAGTGCGAACGAAGTCCTGAACTCTAGTTGAATCTCGCAACCTCTCATTAGAGACATGATCGAGCACAGTACAGCCAACCATCCAACGTTCCATTTTTCTTTGAGCCACCGATAATCGATTCATTTGTGCTTTGGTCAGCGCCCAACATTCACAACCGTAAACCACAGCGGGAAGTATGCAGCCGTTGAAAAGCCGACGTTTATGTGCCATTGGAATACCCTTGTTGATAAGAAAAGTGCGGTGTTTGCGGAAAGCACCAAAACCAGCTTGAATGCGTCGGGTGATTTCACAGTCATCATTTCCGCTGACTGCGATTGCGCTTCCCAAGTAGACCACCTTATCTTGCAATTTTACTACTTTTCCTCCTATTCTTACATCCCTTGGATCAGGCTTGGAACTCATTCCGACAGTTTTATCGCCATTCAGACCCAATCCCACTGTAGCAAGTACACGCTCTAATTCCCTTCCCATCGTCTGAATCTGTCGTTCATCGTGAGAAATGAGAACGGCATCATCAGCAAAAAGAATATGGGACAGAAACCGACCATTGATACTTACTCCCTTATTTGCCCAATTTAGCCGACGGAGTGCCATATCTAGAACCGCAGTGAATAGCCTGGGTGACAAACAATCACCTTGTCGCACACCCCTTCCCACCTTTATGTTGACCTCCTTGCCATTAACCACCACCACATTTCTACTTTCCTGGGAAAGGCTTGCGAGGAAAGAAACGACTTCCGAGGGAATCCCTTCTAACTCTATCGCCTTGAACACCGCTTCCGTGTATACACTGTCAAAGGCCTTCGAAATGTCTACAAAAAGCAGATAGATTGGCAGCCTATAGTCGACACAGTGAGCAATGACAGACTTTAGAGTGTGGATAGCGTCAACTGTGGAATGACCACGTCTGAATCCCATTTGTTCCCAGCTTCTATTTCCATCCAGTACCGATCCATACCTCTTGTTGAGCAGCCCAGTTAGCGCTTTCTGCAAAACAGGAAGCAGACTAATAGGTCTGTAGTTTTTTGTAAGAGTTGGATCCCCAGATTTTGGTAGAAGAATTGTGCGAGAATCCCCAAATCCCAGAGGAATAGAACCCAAAATGATGTTGTTAAAGAGATTGGTGAGAGTGGGAACTAACTGATCTACCCCCACTCGGAGCATTTCACCTGTGATACCATCCCTTCCCGGAGCTTTGCCTGATTTGAAATACCGAAGTATTTGAACGACTTCGGCTTCTACGATGGGAACGAAAGGATCCCTTGCTATCTCCTCGCGGTATCCAACCCCTCCATCCCCACTATAGAGAGCATTGTAGAAAGATTTGAATGCCTCCTCTATGCCCGTTTGAGTGAAGACTAAGTTCCCATTACCGTCCCTAATGCGTGAAATTCTATCCCTCCCAATTGCTAAATTTCTAGTTGCCCTTTTGTAACTTTTCCCAAGCGCAATGGCCTCGTCTACGTAGGAAAGGAGGGATTTATCCCGGTCGTTTTTAAACGACTCCCTAAGCGCCCTGTTGATAAGTAACCATTCCACTCGAGGAACCCCCACCGCGTCCATTTTTAGTTCCCTCCTACGAATCAACAAATCCCTGGTCTTTTGGGATAACCTACTGCCCGGCGGTCTGAACGATGTTGAAATTCTCCCCGCTTCTTGCACTGCCGAGACCACGTTACCGTAATCCAAGCTCGCACCTCTGCGCTTCAATTCTATGCCTAAGCTGAATTTAAATAAATCGTTGTTGAGGTGCGAGTCCCCCCTTGCCGGTCTATTGCAACCACGACGAAATCTGAATGAGAATGATATGGTAGATCTAACCAATCGATGATCGGACGAGAAGTCGAACCGATTAACCACTCCCACATCCAGCACCCGAAGACCCTTTGGGAACAGAATGTAGTCTATCTCGTTCTTAGTGCGCCCATTGGGTGAAACCCATGTGAATTTTCTAGTACCCCGTTTTTGAAAGAAACTGTTACCAACCCGTAGTTGCAACCTCTCGCAGAGATCCACAACCATTTGGCCCTTTACATTTCTATTCCCATATCCAAACTTCCCCACTGCACTTTCTCCTGGCTCGCAGTAACCCACTTTCCCATTGAAATCGCCCAGGATGACCTTATGCACGAATCGATACCGGTGACTGCCTGAGACTGGTCCGTTGAATCCTCTTTCAACCTCATGGATGAAGTTACCGTACTCGACCACGTCATCGCAGGCGGGTGCGTAGATCTGGAATAAGCGAATCAGGACCTTATCCGACACCGCTACATCAAGGAAACAGATCCTGGGAATTAGAACGCAAAATCCGACTACCTTCTGCTTTACCTCCCCACTCACGATGAAACCAACTCCAGCAGTACGGTTAGGAAGGCGCGATGAATGATAGAGTCTTCCATTGCTCCACGTGAGATCCTTCTCTTCTTCTGTCGATCTTCGAACTTCAGAGAGTCCAACGATGTCCGCCTTGATCTTGCTTAGGGCGTTCTCCAATTCCACGATACGAGCATCCTTGCATAGCGTTAGGCAGTTGAGCGTAGCCAGCGATAAAACAGCCATGAGCATGGTCATACAATGCCACGGTGACCACTCCGGCTTGGCAAGGGATTCAGAAATGACGGAGCGCAAAGCGAACCGACCGGCAGGGAATTCAGCGCCGACTGAGAATGACTGCCATTCCCAAATGACTGAGAATGACTGCCATTCCCAAAGTCGAATATTTCAAACATTTCAGTTTTTCCTGTCGAATCGTCTCTGTTTTACCTTCCTAATGTCGCAATGTACGAAAAACATAGTTTTCGGTACGGATAAGTTGAAATGAGGTCAAAAATGAAGAGTTTGATTTGTTCTAAAATATTCGATTTTCGGATTCTCGATTTTGCTCATGTTTAGGCATCTCAAAGCTTAGATTTTTAAAACTATAACGTTACGAATGATTCGCGAAGTAAAGAATACATCCACATGAATAAGAAAATTTACCTATGAGCTTCTTTTCACAATTTCAGATTCAAATTTTTGATGTTCTATAGTGCACAAATGCTCGTGTCGACCAAAATTTTTGGAATGAAATTTGATAAAGCCGTATTCGTTTGATTGCGTCATAATATTGTACAATCAGAAACTTAAAAAATATGCTGAAATAATGTTGAATGACTAATTTTTCAAAAAAATTGTCTCAAATTGTTCATATGTTTACCCAAACACAATTCACCATTTTCAGTAACCTAGCTAAGAGAAATTAACCAGGGTTATACTACAGTAACATTTGAATAAGCCGACAAGGAAATGATTTGAACAGCTGTTTATATTTCGGTGATTTTCCCACTCAAATTAGGACAAAATCGAGATCATCAATTTTAATTTCACTGAAATTCCCGTTCTTTTCAAGTGAATTGGGTGCCTTTGATTGGTAATATGATCAAATATGTTAGATAAAAAATACAGTACACGAAATTCATCAATATGGCCCGATTTACAGAACTCGAATTTTGAAAATCTCAGAAATTAATAAATTTTATTTTGCGCATATTGGGTGTGATACAGCTACACTTTAATTAGTCATATTGTATAAGTAGTTAAATTGGTAGGCTCTGTCAGATTAGCCTGAAAAGAACGGGAACTTCAGTGAAATTAAAATTGATGATCTCGATTTTGTCCTAATTTGAGTGGGAAAATCACCGAAATATAAACAGCACTGGGTAATTTCTCTTAGCTAGGATACTGAAAATTCACGTAGTAGTTCATGTAGTAGGGGTATACACTACTACTTATTCATGTAGCAGGGGTATACATGGCCAATATAGTTAAGTATACCAATCGCTTCATGCTTTTAGGATACCTGGCAAATCCAAGTTTTGACAAATGTGATATTTTCAGTCTTTTCTAAAAATAATTCCCGTCTCTCGTATTTTGTGGGGGAAAAGGACTGCACATTTTCATATAGCGTTGTGAGAAGCACATGTGCAGTTCTTTCGAAAAATAGGTCTAACGCTGCTGCTGCCTCAACATAGCACGATTTATGCATCACTGAATTAATACCTCAGCTAATAAACACATATCAAGCGACAACTTTTCCTGCTTCGAGGTTCAATCAGACTGGTTTCTAAATAAGTGCGCTTCCATTATGCACTATGGTGCTGCATACCACAAAGGAACATTTGAACTCATCCTTTCTCTACTTGTAGAAAACATAGATTTTCAGTGTTGATGAATACAGACCAATATTGTCAAATTTTCGACTTTCGGTATACGGTGAATGAATAAATTTCCTGAAAAGGGAGCTATCCCCTGACTTTGCCCAGTCGTTTACTGATACATAAAGAGTAGCTTTAACGGATAACCACAAAATTTAGGGCTTTACACCAACCCTGGAAAATGGAAGACTTGTAATATTGGAATTTCGATGTTCAAATTTCATAGTCGGGATGATGAATGTTAGATGTTTTGCTAGAAGTACTGTATGCCCACCTAAATACAATTTTAAGTTAGCCATGGAAAGTGTTTTTCGCTTCACTACATTTGTAGTTACGGATGAACGGTAAAAATAATTATTTTTTTGTTGATGTGCAGTTAGGGTCAAGTTAAGAGGCAGGATCGGTAATTCTCGACCATAATCGACACCCCCGCGGTCACGGCCCCCCGGAATGAAAACCGCGCGACCATGATTTGTGCATGGACACCCCTCCGTCCCATGTTGCACATAGTACCACTAAGTTATCGATTTCACTTGTCCGCAGAAAAATATAACACGTGTATCATGAGTCAGTGGAGGAAAAAACGACCCCTCGGGAACAATTTCCAACTTTTATTTTTTGTTTGCCTTCATATTATAGTGGTAGCATACACTAGAGCCAACTTCTCGAAAAATCTAGGCCACAGGTCCCAGAGCCGGCTTTTAGGAATTTTCCGGTTTTGCTCCCGGCTATACTGTATCTCAGCTCTCAGACGAGCTAGAGACATGGCAAGGTGCTCAAAATGATCGGAAAAATATAATAAAAACTTTCATGTTATGACCTAAGCGGTATAACCAACG
This sequence comes from Pristionchus mayeri, assembly GCA_036245805.1. Classification (NCBI taxonomy): domain Eukaryota; kingdom Metazoa; phylum Nematoda; class Chromadorea; order Rhabditida; family Neodiplogasteridae; genus Pristionchus; species Pristionchus mayeri. The sequence continues at coordinate 38,241,693 of BTRK01000002.1, read as the reverse complement.
CTCGCCAAGTTATGCTCTATAAAGCAGATTTTGATCGAGATAAAAAATCGTAGCTTTTTCGAGAGTATGCGTTTCAAGCAATTTTATTGCCAAATATAGTAGGTCGAGTTCATACACGACTATAAAAAAAACACAAGTCGATTTCTGTGATAGGCCTTTTTGGCAATATGCATTTGAATGCTCCAAAGTGACGTTGGCCATAAAAAGATGTTCGTTACCCTGCTTTGTTTTGCCCATTATTTAATACCTATTACTATATTTCAACATTTCTGTAATAGGAGACTTCGATAACGTCGAAAAAATAAGAGATTTCACAACTTCTGAAAATTCGATTTTGAGACCTCAGTTTTCATCAAATTTACGGCTATCCAAGTCAGAAATTTGACAACAGCTACTATCAACGCTGGGTGGAACCTACAGCAGGCTTCGACTTGAATTGATTTCTATGAAAAGAACTTCTATATGCGCTCTAAAAGTTATTATATTTTGCTTCGAAGATGCTAGTTCGAAAGGGAATTTTCAGAACAATTAATTTTTTTGATGTTCAGAATATGATATTTAGTACGGTTCAAGTATATTTCTCAATTGTTGGTAACAATGTATGGTTAAATCAAAATTAGAACTTACTAGCTTTGAGATACGTAAATTTGGTAAAAAATGGGGTCTCAAAAATCGAATTTTCAGAAGTTGTGAAATCTCTTATTTTTTCGATGTTATCGAAGTCTCCTATTACAGAAATGTTGACATATAGTAATAGTAATAGTTTGTAGAATTTCGTAACGAAGTAGATCACGTTCGATCGATTGTATCGGCACGAGCGCCGTGAAAAAGTGCCCCGCTAATCGAAGAATGTATCAACTTATTCAGAATTTTAAAAAAAACATTGTATCTCAGAATTGGATTGTACAAACCATATCTATGCCCACTCATGTCCTGATCTGCCAAGTTTTGCACACGTTCACTATTCGAGCTCTTACAGACGTCAACGTTGGTGGATTCCGATTTCCTTAGAGATTCTTAATTAACTTTGCATGATCTTTCGAATGAATTATTTCGCAATATCGAAATCTGATATTTAAACAATCGATTTCGGTAGATCAAAAATCGATATTTCGGTTCTCGTTTCTGGGTGAAAGTTCTTTGCCCCAGGGATCACGTCCCCCAAGTATCATTTTGACCTAGTTGTGCCATCCTACCCATATTCTTACGGAGAACGGGGTTAAGGATTGTGTATGGTCATCCTAAAGATGGACTGTGAAAAGTCAAACATCGAAGAATGCACATTCTGCAAAGGGGCAATCTACCGATGATCACCTCGGCAAGATTGAGACACCGATCAACGAAGCAGCTCTTATCTAGAGTAGCAGCTCTTATCTAGAGTTCGTCTGACTCTCTTCAGTTTGCACGCTCTGTCGTCTCTCTAACCGGCGAGAGAGCGTGCAAACTGAAGAGAGTCAGACGATTGCTCCTTATCTAACTACGTCAGTACCCCGCTCTCACGACAAATGATAACCAATCATCATCGACTGATGACACTAATCGAAGCGAAGCATACACCAATGAAACACCTCGCCATATCTACACTACACTCTTTCGCAAAAAATATCTCCAGCTAAAGATCGTCTCAAAACTCCAAGCGTAATCAGATTTCATCATAATCCGAGCGCATCCGTACCCAATCGTTCTGAAGAGCATTATTCATTCCGTAAAGTAAGAGTTTAGCGATGTGATCTGAGAAAATGCGTACTAACATCGACTCGGAAGAAATAAATAATTTGTTCGAAGTGCACCGTAGGGAAAGAAATGAAGTTCTCATAAGACAAAAATATATTCACACAAAATACTGTAATCACTTGTAGATGTGATGTTGTTTCGCTATGTGTTGATTCGTATACCTGATAAAATAATGAGGCCCGCCCCACGTTAATCATTCGTTTACAGTGTACTCACTCTCTCAATGGATACATGACGCTAATTCGTCATTAGGCGTTTTCGACTACCTTCAATCTCCTGATGCGAGGGACAGTTAGAGGTGGAGAAGTGAGGGAAGCAGAGAGGTCGAAAGACCCCCTTAACTATCCATTTCATAGTTTGTCTACAGTTCTCGACTTTTTCTCTTATTCTCCACCTAACCAAAAAGCCAAATTAAGGTATGCGATCTGCCGTTATTACGCTCTCCATGATCGCTGGAGCGCTGGCGGCAACGTAAGTGCGCATCGAGTGCGACGTTTCCCAAATCGCACCACTCTGTACACCATCTCCTTGCAGCTGCGGACAGACACCGATTAAGCCCGACCTCACGCACGAGGCCAATACGTTCTTCATCGGAGGAGACAAAGCCGTGCCCTACTCCTGGCCATGGATGGCCGATTTGTGCTACAATAGTGAGCATTCTGACTGACGCACTGGAAAAGTCACTACACCACCTTCGTAGTACGGGCATGGGCTGCCCACGCCGGCGGCGACCCCCATGATCCCCTATTCATTGCGCACTGCTCCCCTCTATTTGAAGTGCGCAATCATGAATAGGGTTCATGGTCTGAACACACCTCACCGCCAGTGTTGGGCAACTGTGAGTTCGGGCATCCGTCTCATCATATTACGCACTCTATGGACCGGTCGGTTGGCGAGCGTGTGCATACAATGAATAGACCCCGTGGCATCGTTTTTCGAACTCTGCACTGCACCGCGCCATTTAAGCGTTATTTCTGTTCCACGATAGTGAGTACGATTCGTTGATATTCTTGTGTAGGAAACGTCGCACTCACTACTCCTCACAATTTACGTATTTTTTCATAATGATATTCATAAATCGCTTTCTTACGGGCCCTGAGTAGTTCGATCACCAACATGATCAAATCTCTAGAAATTGCCATTAGCGATCACATGCGAACGAGAGTTTGTTTTAATATTTCGGAAAATCGTTCATTCAAGTCGCACAATTTCTTGGTGATCAGCTTACCGCAACATAATGACGAGAATGTGCAAGAAGGGAAGCAGAATGAACACGGTGCCAACGGGCAGAAACAGAAAGGCTCCGTAGTAGGACAGGCCCCAGACGATGGGGCTGACGTCGCCGACGAAGATGGACCACTGCAGGCCGCGCTCACGCCATTCAAGGTGCGGCTTCTGAACGAGAACAAGTTTCGTATGCACTGGTCGGAAGAGAACCAGCTGAATGTGAGAAACAAATAATATATCCTTTTCCAGCATTTTCGCAGCAGGGTCACAAAGTGCAAAAATGTGTCAAAAACCGACATCGCAACATCACTTATAGTCAATGTTACAAGACAAGATCACTATGATAGCCCGGGGGGGGGGGGGTGATAATTGCTAAAACGACAATTGCTCAACTCGTCGCCGTTTGCATGCAATTTGGCGCCGTTTGCATGCAATTTGGAGGTCAGTTTTCCTCCACTGACTCGTGATACACGACTTAAATCAAATAGCTATTATGTGATACAACGGGAGATTTGAATGAAAACATGGAAAATCGTATAAGAAATCAAATAACCAAGCTTGCCTGAAGCATATTGTGAGATGAGAATATGTTTATACATTCAATGACACAAAAGTATCATATAAGAGATACACTGAAAACCAATTATATCGCTCTCATATTCATGGGTATACGTTACGTATCTAATGCCAACAGCAATGCCAAATGATCGATAATTTTGTCAGCTTCTGAGCTAGCTCGGATCAGTGGTCCACATCACAGACGTGGAACCAATTCGTCGTGATGGCGATCGGTCGAATAGTTTCCCGACTGCCGTTCGATAGGCTCGATTTCGAGTGAGGACGACGAGAGAGTTGGCAAGCGAGGAGCAGGACAGAACCATCAATCCGATCACCCATCCAGCTGCAATAGATTCCATTGATTTCACATTTTTTTCAAAATTTTCAATTATATGTCGTAATAACAATAATAACAACAATAATAACCACAATAACCCATACAATTTCTTCGTACTCAATAGGGTGATTTAGTACAGCTCGAAAACAAAAAAAAGAAACAATCGCTAACTCTGCGTGCTCGCGTAAACGTTGTCCTGAGCAGCTGCGCGAAGGTCGAAAAGACAGGGCAGGAAGAGGAAAGAAATGAGAACGACCACCTGTAATGCAGGGCGGCGATTATGATCCGGACGATCACAGTCGGATCACAAAAAATTAACCCTTCTGTAGAACTTCGCAGAATCATTTTTGGCAATTTGGGGACCTACTGCTAAAGTTCTACGGAATGGTCCATTTGTTGGTTATCATTCAGTAGGTTATCATCCAACCTAGGGCCAGCAGGGCGTATGATTTACCGATATCGTAATTTACAAGATTTCTCGTCAAGATCCCGCTTAACAGGAAAAGGGTTAATTACTTGTATAACTATGGTCTTCGCAGAAGCGAGATGTGCGCTATTATCTCGTTGTACCGTCTTCACTCTCTTATAAGCCCTCAAATCAGATGATTACTCGCCAACACATTGCATTTATTAATTTTAAGTCAAACACTAGAGTCTATTCTGCTAATTCTCTCTTCATTTATCACATTGGCTCTAGACAATCCGAGTCTCGAGCTAGATATAGCAAATTTCAAACGTACTGCCATATAATGACGAGAATGTGTAGGAATGGGAGAAGAATGAATACGGCGACAACGGGTACGAACAGGAAAGCCCCGTAATAGGACAGGCTCCACACAATTGGACTGCCGTTGCCATCGAAGAGAGACCAGTGAAGGCCGCGCTCACGCCATTTTAGGTGCGGCCTCTGAAAGGATATTCAACTTTTGCGTCGGCAAGGCACCAGCAATCCCAATAAGACGGATGCTATTGCTATTTGCCACCCGGGGTTGACAATTAACAAAGCCAATATGAGACCACGACGAAATTGATTGCTAAATTTTTTGTAGGAAATTTATTGCTCACGCCTTGATTCAAAATTTAAAGTTAGTGTGAACTCGTCTCGATTGAAGGCTGTTAAACAATTAATTATTATTAATATTATTTTACAATTTGGGCACAAGGTCGGATGAGAACTATGAAGCCATGCCGACTTTTACGAAATGCAGTATACCGTTATAATTCCCATCCGACCTGGTGCCAATGTTTGCTCACTTCATCAAGCATTTTCATCTGCGCGCTTCTGTCTGTTTGTGCGGAAAGCGCGGAGATGAGGGTCCAGAGTTGCATCACGCACGCGATGATGATGTAAGCCGCTAGGAATTGGCATTATAACAACGACATTCCGGAATGAATTTAACGCATTCAAAGATGACCATATTGTGTTCTAAATTATAGTTCCGTTTTTAAACTCATTTATTCGAGAAACTGTCATTAACGTAATTAAGTGATTGCAAGCAAAACAGGAAGTCAAGGAATTGGTTTTGTCTGTGTTAAACAACGTATTATTATTTCACCCGTATATCCGCAAGTTCAAACGCACAACTCATATGTTTATTTAATGAATCTTCACACCGCAAAACGTACCGTATCTCATTGGCGTGCGTATCTTAAGAATTGAATCTTGCGGAAGCAGCAATTGATGACGAGCCAGTATCACCATGCCGAGTGAGGCTACCATCGAACACATGAACAACGCTTGGATAGCCTCGAAGAAATCGCAATATGTGGCAATACTTCGGGGATTTACCAATAGATATCCAAATGACACGAGTAGGCAGAGCACGCCCATGCAATAGCCGCCACATGAAAATGTTTACAATTAGACTTGGAACAAGGTATAACTAAAGAAATGACCATTTCCTAGATAAACGTATGCGTGATTATGCCTTATTAGTTCTCTCAAAATGGATATGGTATTGACACCATATTTGAATTTCCGTCTTCGCTGTCTCCGTTCTATATGGAGGTAGATTTTAATGACAAAAATGAAGCACTACATTAACACTACATTAGAATGAAATGCACTTACCGACACGAGGATAGTAGAAGGGAATGAAAAGTAGCGTCATGAATGCATTTGAGAGCATGGATGTACACTTGAATTTGTGGTTTTCTAGGTGGACACAAACGGCCTGCTGAGAGCAATGTACCTGCTGGGAGATGGCAAGAATTTTGACTTCTCTATTCAATGCTGCGCTGTTTCGAATTATGATGGCTAGTGTTCCCAGATCAATCACTAGCGATATGCTCCCAACGGAATAGAAGGCAAAAATTTGAAGCTTTTCGACTGATGGCGAAATATCAGAGGGTTCCTCCATTGGTATGGTGATATCAGTGAGAGAGACTAGCATGTGGAAAGCCGTAGAAGTCGAGAGGAATGAGTGCTTGTATGAAATTAGATGTTGTGAGAGTCACGTGTTTTCAGATCGAACTAGTCACCGCTGTGGCAGGTGTTGTGGTTTCTAAGAGGCTCTAAGCTAAAAATCGCGAGAGGGAAGGGGAAACACCTTCCTAAATCTCGTAAGCTACAAAAATCGATAATGTGGAAAATAAAATTTAAAACACAAGTTCAGAAATTATGATAAAAATATACATTCATTTCAAGATGTGTATGCAAAATGTAATCAAATACCGATCACTATATCACATCACACTCCGTATTTCAGAGAAGGTATTTAAAATTCAGCAATATATTCGTTAAAATTTAATCAATCTTATATGTGCACAATCCTTATTCAGGTTGATCAATGCGAAAGTGCTGAAAATAGATTCAATTTATCAAATTTCGCACTAACATGAACAGTAAACATGTAGAGTACAAAATGGAATTTGATCAGGTACACGATGGTTTCTATGAATCCGTTACACATGTTTTATTTTGGCATAAAGACATACGAGTCTCGCACCATGCAATTTTATCAGCCCATCTACTACCTACAAGGCCTAGTGAAAGTTTGATCTCCAAATGTCAGGCGTAGCTAAAAATAAGACGTACAAATTGACGATACGGCAGCGTCCGAGGAGGAAGGGTAATTTCGCGATGAACAATATGACGAGGGGAAGACATGACGATAATGAGGGGAATATATGCTAAAGTGATGATGGAGATTTAGTAGAGGGTGGAGTATCGGAAAGCAACTGAAACATCGTAAGAGACCCTTCACCAGAGAAAGTAGCAGGGACACGGAGGGGAAAATGTTGGCCCCCCGAGTACTGATTGACGGCCTCAATAATAAGGGCTTTGGTTCGATGTTGAACAGATAAAACATACAGTTTGGGAATTACAATTTCCGTCATCCGAGCACCTCTGATACGTTCTCTCGTACAACGTATCTCAATCATTATAATTGGAAAAAAATTCATTGTTTAAATATTCGCATGTTATGTACGTGGGCTCTGAGTCAAGATCACAACAATTGCAAACATGACTAACTCACAGTTTTGTCATTTTCTAAATCGCCAATCTTACTTAAAACATGTGATAGTAGACGTATTAATTTAAAATGTGGTTAATTTGAATGGATGACGCTGATGAAACATAGGGATCCATTCGCACTGAAGAACTTATTTGTGGAGTTTGCCCTGTTATTATTCGAAGATATTATTAAATAATATAAACTCATTTGATAATTACTTTGCGATAAGCAATCCATCTGCTAGTCCCATGGCACTGCACAACATTTATCGGATCGAGATTATTCATCTTTATTTTTTCCCGGTAGCATCTTGCAATGCTAAAATGGATTAGGGGTGTCTGCGCATATCCAGAATCAGAATCATATCACGGAAAACACATGCTTGATTTCTTGCATGGTGTAGCAATATCCAGATGAGATTGATGGGGTATCCGCATTCACATCCAGTCGTACGGAATGTGCTTTGCGAATCCAATCTTCGACCATTCCTATGTACTTCCACGCGATCAGAGTAAACCATTGCCTTCTTCAACTTTGACTTTGCACCGCTCTTCACCGTCTGTGACACCGTGCTTATTTTTAGCGAGTAGCGATCATGATTAGCTCAAACCTGATAAAAGCTATATACTCGTTCGATCCCATAGTTATGGATTGCTGAGGGATTGAGTGGGTGTAGGTCACTGCAATTAGGCTAACAGTAGAGATATTATGAAACGAACATTATGAGGACGAGACACAGTGGTATGCAACGGGCAATCGATTGAGCGAACGGAAGGAGGCGAGAGTAAGATAATGCAAATAGGGGGGGGGAGAAGAAATGGCTGACATACGCGTGTCTGGCAGTCTCTCTAATATGCGTGCACACTCGCACAATGAGTCAATCTGGCTCTATCACTTTTTTCTCTCTGTCTCTCTCGTAATCTCTCCGAGCGGAATCGATGACACATATCTGAATAGAGATAGACACCTCTGTTCCTGTTAGATTTCTTGTGATTCAGCTTCCAATCGTATGTCATGGCACATTAAATATACGACAAAATATAATGAACTCAATGAAATCTTGATCTTCGAATAAACAACGTAGTCAATTAAGAAGTCGAGTGTTTAGGGATGCCGTTCTGGTAGAGCTTGTGAATGAATTATGCGAATCGTCGGTGTCGGCGTCGGAGAGGCTGAGGGCGAGGAATATAGGGAATATCTCTGAAAGCAATGGTCCGAACGTTAAAGGAAAGGAACGCAGTGAGATGAAGTTGACGAAGTGGAGGGTGCAGTGTAGTACTGAGTCATTGAGTGACAATACACATATTTTCAATCTTCCTATGCACACATTGCTTGAATATTCTGCAAGCTATTCTCACTTTTGTGTTGTAGATCATCTTCTAAACAATTCTTAGTAATAATTTATAAGCAAAATAATGCTGTATATTACTCCTCCCTATGCACATAAATCGGGGGGGGGGGGGGGGGGGGGGCGCAACCGACAAAACCGCAACGGAGCAAAACCGCAACCGACAAAACCGCAACGGAGCGCCGTTCGCTGGGGAGTTGGTCTTATTACTTTAGAGTTGTTTCATTGTAACAAGTTTGTGCTCCTCTACACCATCCTGTTCATCTTACTAATCGTAGGTATTGTAAGGGTGTGTGAGGCCCGATACAGAACAGTTCCCGAAGGTCAAAGCGCGAGACACCGGAGTAGTCGAGCAAGGGGGCGTAGCTCAGTGGTTAGAGCATCTGTATCATGATCGGAAGGTCGTTGGTTCGATTCCTCCCGCCTCCAAAATGTCTTTTCGCTCTTCTGACAATCTCACAGCATTCTTGTGAACTAGGAAACGTCATTCTGACTGCACCACGAGATTGCAGGCTACGTAAGTGACAAGCTTTGCCAACTTAACTGCGGCGCAGCCGTTGTTGCCCCTGGCTGGATCATCACAGCAGGTTGGAAGAAAGTCGTCACTACTAGCGCGCCCCCATACTCCACAGTGTGCATCACATCCGCTTTCCAGGAAGCTGCGTCTTCGATGACCTCTACCCGTTCAGCTACAGGGTCAGAGCCGGCGTTTACAACGAGGCGATGAGGTTTGTGTGCGCCTACCGTAGTCGAGACGATTTTTCCGAAATGCCCTCCAGTCGAATGCAGCGTTACAGCGACGAAGAAGGGGAGCAGATGATCCACGCCAAGCATATTCACATTCATCCCGATTACAAATACGCCAAGAACATTAACGACATCGCCCTGATCCAGGTACGTCAAGTAGTGTGCGCCGCAACGTGCATAAAGAGCCCAATTAGTGGTGTCACACTCTGTCCATGGTACATTCTGTCTCGACCAGCTGAGCGGTCGAGAAAGAATGTTCCGAATCATGCACATTATCCGTATTGCGCACTCCGCAACAGACAAACGCTCAATGGGCGATGTCGTTAATGTTCTTGACGTATTTGTAATCGGGATGAATGTGAATATGCTTGGCGTGGATCATCTGCTCCCCTTCTTCGTCGCTGTAACGCTGCATTCGACTGGACGACATTTCGGAAATATCTTCTCGACTACGGTAGGCGCACACAAACCTCATCGCCTCGTTGTAAACGCCGGCTCTGACCCTGTAGCTGAACGGGTCGAGGTCATCGAAGACGCAACTTCCTGGAAAGCGGATGTGATGCACACTGTGGAGTATGGGGGCGCGCTAGTAGTGACGACTTTCTTCCAACCTGCTCTGATGATCCAGCCAGGGGCAACAACGGCTGCGCCGCAGTTAAGTTGGCAAAGCTTGTCACTCACGTAGCCTGCAATCTCGTGGTGCAGTCAGAACGACGTTTCCTAGTTCACAAGAATGCTGTGAGATTGTCAGAGGAGCGAAAAGACATTTTGGAGGCGGGAGGAATCGAACCAACGACCTTCCGATCAAGATACAGATGCTCTAACCACTGAGCTACGCCCCCTTGCTCGACTACTCCGGTGTCTCGCGCTTTGACCTTCGGGAACTGTTGCCTACGATTAGTATTGCAACACGTAGTTCAATACGTAAATTGTGAGGAGTAGTGAGTGCGACGTTTCCTACACAAGAATATCAACGAATACTACTCACTATCGTGGAACAGAAATAACGCTTAAATGGCGCGGTGCAGTGTAGAGTTCGAAAAACGATGCCACGGGGTCTATTAATTGTATGCACACGCTCGCCAACCGACCGGTCCATAGAGTGCGTAATATGATGAGACGGATGCCCGAACTCACAGTTGCCCAACACTGGCGGTGAGGTGTGTTCAGACCATGAACCCTATTCATGATTGCGCACTTCAAATAGAGGGGAGCAGTGCGCAATGAATAGGGGATCATGGGGGGTCGCTGCCGGCGTGGGCAGCCCATGCCCGTACTACGAAGTGTGGTGTAGTGACTTTTCCAGTGCGTCAGTCAGAATGCTCACTATTGTAGCACAAATCGGCCATCCATGGCCAGGAGTAGGGCACGGCTTTGTCTCCTCCGATGATGAACGTATTGGCCTTGTGCGTGAGGTCGGGCTTAATCGGTGTCTGTCCGCAGCTGCAAGGAGATGGTGTACAGAGTGGTGCGATTTGGGAAACGTCGCACTCGATGCGCACTTACGTTGCCGCCAGCGCTCCAGCGATCATGGAGAGCGTAATAACGGCAGATCGCATACCTTAATTTGGCTTTTTGGTTAGGTGGAGAATAAGAGAAAAATTATACCTTATCGGACGCAAGATCGACGCTTTTGTAGTCGAGAACTGTAGACAAACTATGAAATGGATAGTTAAGGGGGTCTTTCGACCTCTCTGCTTCCCTCACTTCTCCACCTCTAACTGTCCCTCGCATCAGGAGATTGAAGGTAGTCGAAAACGCCTAATGACGAATTAGCGTCATGTATCCATTGAGAGAGTGAGTACACTGTAAACGAATGATTAACGTGGGGCGGGCCTCATCATTTTATCAGGTATACGAATCAACACATAGCGAAACAACATCACATCTACAAGTGATTACAGTATTTTGTGTGAATATATTTTTGTCTTATGAGAACTTCATTTCTTTCCCTACGGTGCACTTCGAACAAATTATTTATTTCTTCCGAGTCGATGTTAGTACGCATTTTCTCAGATCACATCGCTAAACTCTTACTTTACGGAATGAATAATGCTCTTCAGAACGATTGGGTACGGATGCGCTCGGATTATGATGAAATCTGATTACGCTTGGAGTTTTGAGACAATCTTTAGCTGGAGATATTTTTTGCGAAAGAGTGTAGTGTAGATATGGCGAGGTGTTTCATTGGTGTATGCTTCGCTTCGATTAGTGTCATCAGTCGATGATGATTGGTTATCATTTGTCGTGAGAGCGGGGTACTGACGTAGTTAGATAAGGAGCAATCGTCTGACTCTCTTCAGTTTGCACGCTCTCTCGTCGGTTAGAGAGACGACAGAGCGTGCAAACTGAAGAGAGTCAGACGAACTCTAGATAAGAGCTGCTACTCTAGATAAGAGCTGCTTCGTTGATCGGTGTCTCAATCTTGCCGAGGTGATCATCGGTAGATTGCCCCTTTGCAGAATGTGCATTCTTCGATGTTTGACTTTTCACAGTCCATCTTTAGGATGACCATACACAATCCTTAACCCCGTTCTCCGTAAGAATATGGGTAGGATGGCACAACTAGGTCAAAATGATACTTGGGGGACGTGATCCCTGGGGCAAAGAACTTTCACCCAGAAACGAGAACCGAAATATCGATTTTTGATCTACCGAAATCGATTGTTTAAATATCAGATTTCGATATTGCGAAATAATTCATTCGAAAGATCATGCAAAGTTAATTAAGAATCTGTAAGGAAATCGGAATCCACCAACGTTGACGTCTGTAAGAGCTCGAATAGTGAACGTGTGCAAAACTTGGCAGATCAGGACATGAGTGGGCATAGATATGGTTTGTACAATCCAATTCTGAGATACAATGTTTTTTTTTTAAATTCTGAATAAGTTGATACATTCTTCGATTAGCGGGGCACTTTTTCACGGCGCTCGTGCCGATACAATCGATCGAACGTGATCTACTTCGTTACGAAATTCTACAAACTTCAGATTTCTGTATGTTGAACGGTGTTGATAGATAGGAAACTGTTCATGTGATGATTGTCGCAATGAGAGTTATTTGCAGCAACTTTTTTTCCAGTTCTCTCGAACCTGAAAATCGGCCTAGGGAGTGTTTTTAAAAAGAAGATGCGATCAGTTGAACTACTGGACGGGTGGCGCATTGGTTGTGTGCCATATCTTCTCTGAACATAGGGGATGAGCTTGGTGAATGTTAATATTCCAATTTATCTTGTGATTGCAGTCTCGTTAGAATTCATGTATGAGCATGATAAAGTACGAACTGCTGATCTTAAAAATGGCGCCAAACATAGAATATCACGAGTTCATTTTTCAAAATCGTAGTGGAATGTCAAATTGCATGATGTAAGACACGTTTGTTTTCATGCCTAAATTATCTCCATCGCGTCAGGTGTAACGGGTTCTGCTTGTGTAACTGATCTATAACCCTTTGCCTATTGATAACTTTTCGGAATTTATAAGGTCCGCTTAAAATATTCCATCCGATGAAGTAGATTACTTCCAACATCATTTCTACGTGTGTAAATATGCTCGGCGCTTGGTATTATTGGATACTTATGATGAAAAAGAGCAAGGCTAGACAGCTAGTGTTACAAATTTTCCCTATTTCAAATATGATATTTTTTTAACTTTCAACGAGAATATGGAATGCGTTTTACTTTTCTCGCGCGACTTGTACATGCTACTACAACTCCAATGCACCTTTCGTAATGATGTCGATGTCGATATAAAAGCACCTGTTTCTCACAACATGTAATTTGAAACCCATTCCTTCTCGCCGTATGATTTCACCTTTCGGCACGGCAGTCTACAACTGCTTCCACCATCTCTATGGAAGAACCTTCTGATATTTCGCCAGCAGTAGAAAAACTACAGATGTACTTCTTATATTCCATTGGCAGTCTTTCCCTAGTGGTTGATCTCGTCACCCTAATAATCAACATTCGAAACAGTGCAACACTGAATAAAGATGTACAAATTCTCACCGTACTCCAGCAAGTGAGCGTTTTTATGAAAATATTTCGACCTAAACCCATTCAAGTGCACATCCCTGCTAGCAAATGTGTGATTAACGCTTCTTTTCATTCCATTCTACTATCCAAGATTTGGTACGATGTATTCATTATTTAGACACCCTTTTGGCAAATACGTTCTAGGTCGGATGATAATTATTACGTTCTGCCGACATTGATAGATCAAATACATGAGGATGTCATAGTTCTCATCCGGCCTAGTGTATGTAATTACTGTTATTTTATTCCACTTATTTGTAAGTTTTAACTTTCATTAAAAATATATCAGTATACAATTTCAGGTGGCGGCAATTGCATGGGAGTGCTTTGCCTTTTCGTGCCATTTGGATATCTACTTGTATTTTCTCGAAACATAATGATGGATAATTATAGTTTCAATGCGCTTCAAGCTTTGTTTGCATTTTCTATGATTGCATCACTCGGAATGATTCGCGCGCCATCAGTTGCTGATTCGCGATGAATCGTTTCTGAAGATGCGGCCGATGCTGAGATACGGTAGGTAGTACTGCAGCACTAGTTGCATTCAACCACTACCAAGGCCATGACAGTGAGAAAAATTGAGAACTATTCCGCGCGGAATTTACGATAATGCCAATCCATAGGTGCTTACATCATCATCGATTGTGCGTTTCACTTCAGGACACTTATCGCTGCGCTCTCCGCACAATCAGAAAGAAGCGTGCAGAAAAAAGGATCTTGACAAAGTAAACACATTTGCATTTTGCATATACGAAAGTATACATGCATGCCATGCACACGAGGTTCTGGTGTTAGGTAGCTAGTTCTTGCAAATTTCTCAATCAGACTGATGAGGGCTATCATAGTGATCTTGTCCTGTAACATTGACTAAAAGTGATGTTGCGATGTTGGTTTTTGACACATTTTTGCACTTTGGGACCCTACTGCGAAAATGCTGGAAAAGGTTATATTATTTGTTTCTCACATTCAGCTGGGTTCTCATCCGACCTAGTGCATACGCAACTTGATCTCGTTCAGTTGCCGCACCTTGAATGGCGTGAGCGCGGCCTGCAGTGGTCCATCTTCGTCGGCGACGCCAGCCCCATCGTTTGGGGCCTGTCCTACTACGGCGGCTTCCTATTCCTGCCCGTTGGCACCGTGTTCATTCTGCTTCCCTTCTTGCACATTCTCATCATTATGTTGCGGTAAGCTGATCACCAAGAAATTGTGCGACTTGAATGAACGATTTTCCGAAATATTAAAACAAACTCTCGTTCGCATGTGATCGCTAATGGCAATTTCTAGAGATTTGATCATGTTGGTGATCGAACTACTCAGGGCCCGTAAGAAAGCGATTTATGAATATCATTATGAATCATTACGATATTATCATTATGAATCTCTCCTATAGACCGGAAGAGGAAGTGCGAGCAATGCTGGCAATTTTGAGCAGTGACTTGAATTCGTAATTCTGGAGAGTGTAGCGCAGTGTTTTCCAAAAATGATTCGTTGATTGGCGGACTTCGACACGATTCGACCAGAATGCGAGCAGATTGCATGTACTGACTACTTCACGCCCCTTTTATGATCTGCTATCATCTCTTCTCGTGTTGTCATGGTTCTTCATGAGTATTGTACCTTTGAAATATCTAGCAGACTTAGTATACAGCATTACATCGAAATTGCATGGCCGAGAACTAGCGCACTAATTCTCGGTGGATTTTTGCTCTAATCAAATATATCTTGATTTATCAGTATTTAAAAATGTGAAGGTCTGCGCTCTTGGAATCGAATGGTATTGCCTCGCATATTTAAGAGAACAATGTAATTGTTTTTAACTAATTTTAATCTCCGTATCTTGCGCTTGGCTATACAATTTTGCATATGTTATCGAGTTTACGACACAATATTAATGATGATTTAGTAGGTCGGATCCATGCATTGCACTTCTTCCTTCGTCGTGGTATTGATCCACTCGCAGAAGGCAGACACGCGCGTGTAGACTCCTGCAACGATTTTGTTCCCTGGGGCAACATTTGAATCTTGGAACATTACCAGCTATCTCTAACGTACCAGGCGAGTTTTGCTCGCCGCATCCCCTGCCAAACGAGCTGAGGCCATACTGGAACCAGGCACCAGTGGAGTCGATCGAAACCGCGGGATTACCGGTGTCTCCCTCAACGGTTGTTCTGGGAGACATCATCATTTGGTTTGCATTATCTTGTAAGCAGATTTGTTGTATGTCACGAATATTATTTGCACTTTTGGATTGTGTCTCCACATTTGCACTTGCGATATATGTCGCTATTGCTTTTTTTTTATTCAAGAACTTGGTTCAATACTTACATAGCACGTATCAATTCCTTCGTTTCCAGCGCAGAACATTATCTGTCAATGAGGATATTTTATGTAGGAATTTTAATTTGTCTAAATTTTTGGGGCGAATTAAAAACTATTTTTGTTGGGGCGAATTTAAAGCAATTTTTTTGGCGCTAACTCTCAAAATCCAAATCTGACATCTTCCACGAGCAACTGGGCGTAGTCCTGCTTGCATGTGTCAACGTCAACGATTGGAAGGTTAGCCTGACGCAGCTCCCTTGAGAAATCCGTAGGCGACGATTCTGTAGAGCGGAATCATGAATCGTACTCGGACCACCCTGTCACCAGGGCGGCTACCATACTCGGCCCTGGTATAAGAAGGGTAACCTTTCGCACAGAGAGGTACCAGACGGCTACCACATTCGGGCACAAATAGACATACAGCTGTACCTTTCGTGGTTCCCCACCCGGCCATCCAGACATCGGCTGGGCGCGCTGCACCAAAGTCGTCGGTCTTAGCTAGGCACACCGGCTGGATGTGGTCTCCAAACACGAGGGAGGTGTTCAGCTCAAATGAATCATTCCCATTTTTTATGGATTCACAATAGCATACTTTTATTTGTGATATTGTCAATAACATTTTTGTCTGTTGCAGAGTGCGCAATACGGATAACGATAATGTGTTATTATTATTATTATTATTATTATTAAATATATTACTCGGTACATTCTTTCTCGACCGCTCAGCTGGTCGAGACAGAATGTACCATGAACAGAGTGTGACCACTAATTGGGCTCTGTATGCACGTTGCGGCGCACACTACTTGATGTACCTGGATGAGGGCGATGTCGTTAATGTTCTTGACGTATTTGTAATCGGGATGAATGTGAATATGCTTGGCGTGGATCATCTGCTCCCCTTCTTCGTCGCTGTAACGCTGCATTCGACTGGACGACATTTCGGAAAAATCGTCTCGACTACGGTAGGCGCACACAAACCTCTTCGCCTCGTTGTAAACGCCGGCTCTGACCCTGTAGCTGAACGGGTAGAGGTCATCTAAGACGCAGCTTCCTGGAAAGCGGATGTGATGCACACTGTGGAGTATGGGGGCGCGCTAGTAGTGACGACGTTCTTCCAACCTGCTGTGATGATCCAGCCAGGGGCAACAACGGCTGCGCCGCAGTTAAGCTGGCAAAGCTTGTCACTTACGTAGCCTGCAATCTCGTGGTGCAGTCAGAACGGCGTTTCCTAGTTCACAGGAATGTCTACGATTAGTATTGCAACACGTAGTTCAATACGTTTCCTACACAAGAATATCAACGAATACTACTCACTATCATGGCACAGAAATAATGCTTAAATGGCGCGGTGCTTTTACCAAATTTACGTATCTCAAAGCTAGTAAGTTCTAATTTTGATTTAACCATACATTGTTACCAACAATTGAGAAATATACTTGAACCGTACTAAATATCATATTCTGAACATCAAAAAAAAAATTGTTCTGAAAATTCCCTTTCGAACGAGCATCTTCGAAGCAAAATATAATAACTTTTAGAGCGCATATAGAAGTTCTTTTCATAGAAATCAATTCAAGTCGAAGCCTGCTGTAGGTTCCACCCAGCGTTGATAGTAGCTGTTGTCAAATTTCTGACTTGGATAGCCGTAAATTTGATGAAAACTGAGGTCTCAAAATCGAATTTTCAGAAGTTGTGAAATCTCTTATTTTTTCGACGTTATCGAAGTCTCCTATTACAGAAATGTTGAAATATAGTAATAGGAATTAAATAATAGGCAAAACAAAGCGGGGTAACGAACATCTTTTTATGGCCAACGTCACTTTGGAGCATTCAAATGCATATTGCCAAAAAGGCCTATCACAGAAATCGACTTGTGTTTTTTTATAGTCGTGTATGAACTCGACCTACTATATTGTGGCCTAGATTTTTCGAGAAGTTGGCTCTAGTGTATGCTACCACTATAATATGAAGGCAAACAAAAATAAAAGTTGGAAATTGTTCCACAAGCCTCCACTGACTGGTGATACCCGTGATAAGGTGTCAAAGTCGAAAAATCGATTTTTCGTATTTTCTGAACGCGAGAATTTAGACTCAAAATCTCTTTTGCATTACTCTAGGTATGTCCAGTAATCAAAAATGAACGTTCCAGATTGAATCCCAATCGATCCTAATTCCGAAAATGTAGTCACAAAATTCATATTTTGTTCTATATTTCGAGTGTATGAAAACAACTATTAGGTTGTGAAAAAAGTAATTGTAGATTTGGACCATGATGTTTGAGCGCGCCTAAAATTAATTTCATTTATGATCTCAAGCTGGCTCAATAGCATATAGTTGGCCCGATTTACAGAACTCGAATTTTGAAAATCTCAGAAATTAATAAATTTTATTTTGCGCATATTGGGTGTGATACAGCTACACTTTAATTAGTCATATTGTATAAGTAGTTAAATTGGTAGGCTCTGTCAGATTAGCCTGAAAAGAACGGGAATTTGAGTGAAATTAAAATTGATGATTTCGATTTTGTCCTAATTTGAGTGGGAAAATCACCGAAATATAAACAGCACTGGGTAATTTCTCTTAGCTAGGATACTGAAAATTGTGAATTGCGTTTGGGTAAACATATGAAGAATCAACAATTTGAGACAATTTTTTTGAAAAATTAGTCATTCAACATTATTTCAGCATAATTTTTAAGTTTCTGATTGTACAATATTATGACGCAATCAAACGAATACGGCTTTATCAAATTTCATTCCAAAAATTTTGGTCGACACGAGCATTTGTGCACTATAGAACATCAAAAATTTGAATCTGAAATTGTGAAAAGAAGCTCATAGGTAAATTTTCTTATTCATGTGGGTGTATTCTTTACTTCGCGAATTATTCGTAACGTTATAGTTTTAAAAATCTAAGCTTTGAAATGCCTAAACATGAGCAAAATCGAGAATCCGAAAATCGAATATTTTAGAACAAATCAAACTCTGCATTTTTGACCTCATTTCAACTTATCCGTACCGAAAACTATGTTTTTCGTACATTGCGACATTATGAAGGTAAAACAGAGACGATTCGGCAGGAAAAACTGAAATGTCTGAAAGATTCGACTTTGGGAATGGCAGCGGACAAAATGAATCACATTTTCAAGTGGGCTACTTAATGTATTTTTCATCGGGCTACATTTTAAGCATCGTAAGGCCGTGCGGTTTTTTCATACACTCGAAATATGGAACAAAATATGAATTTTGTGACTACATTTTCGGTATTAGGATCGATTGGGATTCAATCTGGAACGTTCATTTTTGATTACTGGACATACCTAGAGTAATGCAAAAGAGATTTTGAGTCTAAATTCTCGCGTTCAGAAAATACGAAAAATCGATTTTTCGACTTTGACACCTTATCACGGGTATCACCAGTCAGTGGAGGCTTGTGGGAACAATTTCCAACTTTTATTTTTGTTTGCCTTCATATTATAGTGGTTTCGTAACAGTTGTGAAAAGAGAATGAGTGGTTGAGAAATTCGTTTGTAACTAGTTGTTTTGTTAGTAAAATGTTATATTTCAAAGTCTAGTTGGTACCCTACCCTCTCAGGAACCTTCACACAGCGGTAACCCTCGAAATGACGTTCTCTCCCCATCTCTGCTTCGCACTACTCATCGTGTCTTTCGCTCTTTCGGCCGCGGATCCGGCCCCTGGTTTGGTCGAAGATATCAAAGGGGGTGCCAACCCGATGCTCGTTCCTATTCCGGTATGAGTAGTAATTCCTCTGGAAACATCTAATTATCCAATGAGTAGATGAAAAATTTCAATACATTCGCACTAGATGAGAATAGTGAAACATTGCTACGAAAAAACTGCTCAAAGTAGCCTCAAAGTAGAATCATCTAACTTTGAAATATGTCGCAATTTTACAGGAATCTGTCTCCAACTCGACCAACGGCACAAATGTTGACTTTCATGCGGATTCAATTCCACTTCCTGATGATGGAGAAGTTGCGTATCACTGAATGCGATTATTCTTGTATTCGATAAACTGTGCATGTCTGCCAACCGATTGCTATATCTAAATCGGTGTTCACAGATTCTATCGATCTTCACGCGGGAAAATCGTAAAGTTGAAATCTATGAGCAACTCTCGAGAGCCTTCCCATTCATATTATCTTCCTTATTCGAGAAAAAAATATAAAAACGATATTACGGGTGATCGTAAGAATATCAACAGAATGATCATGATTATGGCTGCAATATACTGATCCATTCTTTACTGATCCATTCAATGTGTATTATTGCTATTTATTATCTCATTTAGAAGTTCAAATAATGCGTCATTGTGTAGCAATTTCGAAAATACGCCGCGACATCACATACCCCGTGGCACAGCTGGTGAACGGCGTCGGCTATTTGGCAGGCCTGTCAATGACGCGCTTTCTCCCGCATTTTCTCATTCTTTCCTACTCCCTCCTCACAAGTAAGCCGTTCCTTTTATAAATAACTAAAATAATATGTTTTTTGACATTTCCCGTATTTTATATTTTGGAATATGTATAGGCACTGTGTTTTGCGTCGCCAGTAGTCCTCAATAACATTGATTTAGTTATTTCCCTTATTGTTTGAGGTAAACTCGCCCTACTCTTTGCTACGACTGCTGTCTCATTCAGACGAAAATGGCTGCGTAAGAAATGTTCTAATTGCTTAGCCCCAGATAACGTAAAGTCGTGTAAGTTCGGACAAATTTGTATTATTCCTCTCCATGATAATATAATATTCCAGTCCTGTTCCCGACGAACTGATGCCCCAAATTATCGACTATGCTGAGCTGCGCGCAACGATCTTCCAATTCATCGGCATGACTTTCGACGAGACCGGTAAAATATCCTGAAATTATTCAACAAATGACAATGTTGTTCAACAATGTTCAACAATGTTTATATAATTTCGCTCTACATTGCTTATTTTCTATGTTTCAGGGAACATGAGGCGCGACAATCCGTCTGGATTCTGCGAGTTCTTCAAGGGTGAGCATGCATCCAAAGTTTCAAAAAATATTTAATCTTTCAAATTATTTAATTAACAATGAAATAGAAATATATCTTCAGCCATTCGCACGCTCTACACAACTCCGGAGGCCGAGGAGTACCGCATTAGGAAGGACGGAGAGCTGACCGCGAGGGAGCGAAGCACGCTGGACAACGCCACAAGTTCGCTACCCTATATCGCCCAGTATGCCGAATTTACCTTGTATCCTATTTGGAGCAAGACGTTCTTTCGATTGCTGAAAATTGCATAAAATTCATTATTCTTCTTGCAGGAATCATTAAATCATTATTCCTTTTGCAGGTATCACTTTCACGGGTACATTCGTCGGCAAGCCGAGCAGAAGCTCATTGATCAGCAGGAAGTAGGAGAGCACCTTCAGGCGCTAACCCTGATGCGCCTCTTCATGGTCCCCGAGATTCTGAGCATCGGCGATGAGAACGCGGCTTTCCCGCACGCGCTTAAGGTAATACCTCCCCAGATAAATTGATTCCTACAACCTATTCCAAAATAAGGATAGGTTCAAAAAAGGATGTGCAATTTCGATCGGGTTTCGCATCTAGTGGAACGCGGAATTATGGAAATTGCCTCCAAGTGTGGATCGGTATATAGAACGTTTAAAAAGCAACGGAGACAAATTTGACTTTCGGACTCTGTGTAACAAGTACTGTTTGAGATATTGTACAATTTTAGTCGATTATGGAATGCGAGCAGCGTTTCGCTCAATTTCACTTCGCCATGGGCCCGCCGGCAAGCGAGAACTGTCCGGAAGTTTTGCTGAAGCATGATACGGTGAGTGTTTCTCAGTTAAAAATTATTGTATGCTCTAATTGTAGTGTTGTATACTCCATTAAACTTGTTTCTTCAAACATGCTTGTGCACGCAGCTCGATGATATAGTTGTTTTTTTTCGTTTATAACAATTAGAACGATTAACATCGTCAGATTATAGGTCGATAATGTGCAGAGCGCGATCGATAAACAAATGGTGGAGTACACCCTCGCGGATTGAAAAAAAAACAACTTTCAGATTCAATAAAGTCAATTTTGCAGCCCTACATTTTCTCATACACTAATTGTATATTCCAATGTCAATATTGCTCCAAACTGGCGAGAATGAGTATTGCTAGCCATATTTATTGTGTACGCTGTATTCGGATGCATCGTGACGATAAAGCACTTTCGCAGTTTCGGACATTAGATGTACATTATATCAATTCAATTTCGAAACAGCGCTATAACTAATAGTTTTCGTTTGTAATAGCCAAGTGTTCATGCATGTATATGGATGCGTTAATTCGATATATTTTTAGATGTATTGTAGCCCTCTTTCAATAGGAAGAATAAATACTCCATGTTTTACAGGGGATGCTGATATTTCGGAATTACAAATCTTCAATAATTTACCGATACAATCGTCCAGTGTTTTTTTTCAAAAAAATATTTTACATTTGTCATTTTATTGGGCTAGACGATTGATGATGACGTTTACGCTCAGTGAAAAAAACAGTATACAGCTTGACTCTGTCAACACCACTCTATGTCTTTCCAAAAGCTAGCTTACGTGTGCACATTCGCTTTTAAACAGCGCAGGATGTATATTTATACCGAATACTTTGTATATGCGACTAGAGCGTTCATTTCATCCGTCCGGTAGTCTAAATGTCACTTATTCACGTCGTTTAATCTTCTCATCAACTATGGTGTATCATATGAGATCAACGACCATTCAAAACTTCGAGAATTGCTCGAAAGCACGATCGATTTCACGGTGGGTGGTTATCATTTAAATATGTTTTTTTCACCTTTGAAACAGATCGATCCGTGTGATAATTTCTACGAATTCGCTTGCGGACCAGAGGATAATAAGACTAAATATATAGAAGAAAATAAACGGAAGAACGAGCGATTGATTAGAGGTTAGAAGATCGGGAGAAATTATTGAAAAAAATCTATAAATTGATCAAGAAGGACTCGAATCCACTATTGTCGCCGAATCACCTGCTAGAGAAAAGGCAAAAATGATATACAGGTGAGAACCGCAAATATTTCAAAATATATTTTCGATTTTCAGAGCTTGCTTGAATTCAGGTCTAGACAGTGTGGAACACACTCAGTTTCTGAAGGTGAGTCGGATAATTTTGTGCGTATTGAAAGTGTGAAATTTGATTTAGAGCATTTCACCATTCCCTATGATTGACGGGATCAATGCGGCATTTGATTTGACAAGTTTTCTAGTGGAGGTTCGCACTAGATGATGCTCACAAAAATTGACTTCGCTTCAGATGCAAGGATTTCCATTTTTCACTATCATAGCAGCCAACGCCAACTCATTCATAGTAATTTCACAATATTTTGTCATGAGTTCCGGCCTACCTACCAGAATGAATCATACTATGGCAACGTGCGCTTGAAGGCTAACTACCGTGCTTACATGATAGAAATGGTACCGTTGGTAACGAGTATAGTTCTGGCAAATCAAATTGAGGAGGAAACCTCTCTTGAAATTGATGGAAATGGCTTTTATAAGCAACTTCAAAACGCAATTTCAGTATACTCTGCTAATGGAAGACTACGGTAGAAACGTATCGACAGAACGACTTTGTTGTCATCCGAACTGCACGACCGATGAGTATCGGGATGCAGAATTCAATAGTGGATTCAATGTTGGTTTTAAAATCGATCCAGAAAATCTCACCGTTATTTTAGGTTACTCTTGACGCAGAAGGCTCATATTCGAGTATAAAACACAAAATGATGAAGGCGAAACATTCAAAGGAATTGAATAACTTCATAAACGGAGTTTGTGCTTTTATATTTTTCTCGAACTTATCCATTATTATCTAAGAATATGGGCAAAAATTTTTTTGGATTATCATATTGCAGAAATTTGGCGGTCTAGATATCGTTCACAATGCACACGCGGGCTACCACATCGCCAACTATATTGGTGTGACAATAGTCTTCTACTTTCACAGTTCAAAATTTCGGTTGTCATTTCGATGAGATGCAGAGCGTGTATTGAGAGAAAACATGAAGATACCTTGATATTATTCCAAGAAATATATTATCGATGCTGATTTGTTACTTCAATTTCAGAGATTCAGCTCGGTTACATGGAGCCTCGCTACTAATTATCCGCTATCTTTCAAGTACGCTTCACTTGCCACTGTGATGGCACACGAATTAATGCATGCATTCATCCACGGAGGTTCGTTCATTATTTATCCACTCTCTAAAGTCAAATACTCAATGTCTTTTGCTTTCTATAGATATATCGTCGTGCACTATTATTGATTTGAGATATCATTGACGAAAAATGAACAAAGTCATGTGCATACCATATTTCATTCCACAGATGCAATGAGAGGCCTGCCTAAGGGTAGCAGCACAAAGATCGAATTCGACAGGCGCGCGAAGTGTATCAGTGACCAGCGTACTGTGGAGGTGAGTAGCGAAATTCAATTAATTTTTAGTGTATTATTCGAACAGGCAATGATAGAGACACGGAACTATGCTGAAAGGCTTACATGAAATACGATGGGTAAACGGCGAAATATTTGCCTTTATTATCCACAATCCTTTCCACATGTTCCATGTGTACTTGTAAGAAACAGAAGTCGGTATGCAAGAATGTAGTAAATTAAAAAAAAAACTCATGTTACTGCTGAACGTAAATTCTCGAATAGATGATAATTTTCAAAACTATTTCTTAATTATTTGTTAACGAAACAGCAGATGGCAATTTTGAGCCACTAGATGACACCAACTTTGTATTGCTGTCAGGCATCTCATCCGCGTTCGAAGACTCATGAAGACGTCCCAGACAAGGGAGCAGTTGCAGTTTCATACAAAGTAAGAGCGGCGGAGTTCGAATTTTGTTTCCATCATCATCTCGAATTTTCGAGAAATTTACAGACATTGAAGTGATATGAGTTTCGAAAATTTTATAAAATCTGAAGATTTTGAGGTTTATCAGCGGATGGGTCAAGAGCTACAGAAAGGTGTTGCCTTTAACGAGAGGCAAAATATCTCCTCGCTCTTTCTTGTTCGCAATGATACGTATCTCACTGACAAGCAGCTCTTCGTTCTCGGCGTGGCGAGGGTTAATTAAAATAATGTGTTTACATATATTTTAGCAGGTCGGTATCCAATAACGCGTAAATATAAAAATGCATTAGTCACATTAGTATATCTTATCACAGAGACATTGACAGCCTCGTGGTCTTGAAACTGTATTTTGTGATATCAAAGAAACTGCAATACTTTTTGTGCATTCGACGAGTGATGTTAGGATCAATTATATGTTCAAGAATCGACCGGAATTTGCAGAAGTTTGTTTGTTTTCCGATCTTTGGGTGACGCAATCCGTTCTTGACCTAGATCACTTAATTTATGACCAGAGTAATTATGTTGATCTTAACCCGTCACCTGCAACATCTGAAAAAGTGATTTACTGTACAAAAAAGTTTATAATGCTAAGATTTTTTTCAGGCGTTTAACTGCCCTGTAAACTCCTATCAGCACTTATAATGTTATTATCCTCCCGATAACGTGAAACGATCTCCTTTGATGTTGACCGCGAAGCCAATTCGCACCCTCACTGGTCTCTCCCCTCCTCACATGCAATTCGAGAAAGTGATAACTGGATCACAACTTTGAACAAAAAAATGACGCCTTCCAGAGTGTCACAATAAACGGTCTCTTCGTTCTGCGTGCTCTCAGATTTTTGAGAGATCGTGCATAAAAAAACCGTTTTTCCTTGCGAAGCCATACGTACTCGACAGTGTGAGATACAGTGATATTTCATGAATCATAGCCATGTCAATTTGTTCAATTTGTGTACGATTGGCTTGCCCTGCTGAGAATATGGCTGTAAATAAATTACTTCAACATACAGTCCTGTTGTGTCCCACCGTGAACATGCGTCACCCGGAGTAATCCGGGGTATCTCGGGGTGACCCCGGGTGACCCATGGTGACCCATGGCCGGCTCCTGACTCGGAGAGTGGATTTTATGAATCGAGAGTATGATATTCAACTTCAGCGCTTCCTTGCCGTTCGATCAATATATAATTCATAATTTATTTCTAATAATAAAAAGCACTCGATTTTATTGCAAAAACTTGGCGATCAACATTGTGAAATATTACGGTATTAATTTTATTTTCCGGTTTTGTAGTCTAAATTTCCGGCTTTCAGTCATTTGGACGACTTCAGAGTTTCCCTTCATATTCTTTGTTTAAATTACTGTTTTTATGGAAATCATTGTTTAATAATGTAACACAGACGTCATCAATGGCGTGGGTTGTTGGCGCGCTTTTATTGCTCTTTCCTTTGTTTAATTATTGTCGATTGTATGGATCATGTTGCTTATTTTACAAAATGCAGGTAGTTGAAAGCACGCGCTGTCGACAGGAGCGGCTATTATCAGGTTTGGAATTTTCCTACTCGATTTGCATTGACTGTGGCGGTGTTGGGGCTTGTTTGAGACATCGCAGGCATCACCACACTCACCCCGCAGCACTTGAACAAGAACTACCCCTCCCCCTTGATACTTAGTGCGTTGCACCTCGAATCGTGCAGTTTTATGACGATTGGTGAATTCAGTTTTACTAAATACGCTGATTCCCCTCTCGTTGTGAAACTTCCTCGAGAATGCAACGCGGTAACTCTATCTTTTCTCGCCAAATATGATCAAATATCGGTGTCGACCAATTTTCCTTGCTTGCCCACTTGTTATTCTTTAGTTTATAGTGTCTCTGACTGGTTATTCAGCTAACTTTAACCTTAAAATGTGAAGATATCTCCTGCTACCACTACCATATACTAGTCTATGATACAGTACCGTTCATCCTTCTACCTACAGTATTA
Organism: Pristionchus mayeri; assembly: GCA_036245805.1. Taxonomy (NCBI): domain Eukaryota; kingdom Metazoa; phylum Nematoda; class Chromadorea; order Rhabditida; family Neodiplogasteridae; genus Pristionchus; species Pristionchus mayeri. Next base: position 38,215,022 of record BTRK01000002.1, on the reverse strand, counting down.
CCTACCGTATCTCGCCCATACTGTAATTCTTTCTCGTTACAAAAAAAGTTACATTCTTGCTCAATCTTTTTATTTATTCGAACAGAGGGATTCCTTTGGAATCATTTCAGCATTTATCATGGGGTGGTGTGATATGAAGAGACGGTGAGATGGAGGAGCTTCTTTATTTGTTAACCAGACAACAAGTGAGTTATTTATGAACATTTAACGCTTCAATAACTAGGAGAAGGTTTTATTTACAATTTTTGTTTCGTGGGGAGGAAACAATGGGATGAAACTTCTGAAAAAATATGTGAACTTTCAACTATGAACAAAATGTGGTGCAATGAAACAATAAGATAGAGAACTTCTGAGGAAATCGAAAAGAAATTTGAACTGGCCTAGCGCCACTTATCTACAATAGCTCCACCTAATGCACTATGTACAATTCACGCTTCCATATTTCATTAGATAATGATATTTACAATTCGGGTTTCGAGGAAATCAAACTTTTAAGCTATTAAACTTGTTTTATATGTATTGAACACAACTTTCATCAAAAAATCAGTCGTCGTCCACCTTCGATTGGATCAAACTTTTGTATCCTCCCTTAGCACGCCTCACAATATTATGGCGATATCTAAAATGGAGTTGTTCAAAACATGTGATCGAGAAAATCACCTTCGAATGGCTTCTCTCCATTTTCCATTGAATTCTTCCGGGCTATGGCTCTTGAGCACTCGAAATTGCTAGAAATATTAGGAATGTAGTGCAAGTTTTGACGTATACTTACCTCTTTCACCCATTTCACTTTCAGTTTGTCTCTCTGCTCCAGAGGAAGTTTCTTCTCGTCTTCTGAGAAGATCGTGTCGAGAAGGACACGGACGAAAGCAATATTGCTCGGATACTCCTCGCTGAGCTCGAGCACTTCCTCTCTCGGGAGGAAGTCATGGCCATTGTCTGTATGTCATAGGTAAAATAATGTATCTAGATCTGTTGTACTCACATCTCCAGATAGGTTTTGAAGAGATATTCGATTTCAGAAATCTTAGAATTTCGAGTGCTTCCGTTCCCTGTAGAAGAAAAATAATGTAAATAAATATGAATTCGTACCATGTTCATGCCAGTGTTTCCATCACTGGAACTTGAAGATACTGTACGACCATTTTGGAGAGGAGTGGAGGGAGGGGAAGAATGAGTGCCTCCTCGATGACTATCCATAGAACGAGCGGGAGAGGAGTTGGAAGAAGATCGATCAAGTGAATCGGGGGTTCCATCTCGATGGGGATTCTTGATGGGAGGGACGACAGAAATTCTGTAACGAGATAACTCAGAAAATCATGAACTAACGAACCTTTTCGAGTCTTTCTCCTTTGTCGCTTTGATAGATGACTTATTTGCTGCTCGAGGGGAAGAACGCTCTCCTGAACAAATTATTATTAGAATTAATTAAGTATATTGCTAACTTTTGATGGAACGGAGATTGTGCATCTTCGAAGGTGCCATAGTCTGAGTACTCATCATTCCCGAAGAGTGGGATCTCTCTCCTGAGGTGCAAATCAATTCGAGATGAATTTAGCATGGCTCACTTACTGTTCATGCGAATTCTCTGGAATTCCTTGCAGCTCCTCTCTGAGCCAGTGTGCAGGAGAATTCTTTCGAATTCCGTATGGTATTCGGGATGTCTATACTTAACCTTTCCTCCTATCTTATTGTTCTTGCTGTTAATGCAGATCTTAGGGATGATCTCGTACGCATCGGGATCCTCGATGTAGCGCAGTAGCATATGCGTCATTTCTGGAATATTCTTTGGAATAATAATTAAAATCAACGAAAATATATCGTAAATATGCGAATGTTGTACAATTAAATGATGCGCTTGCGGTTTATTGGAACGTTGTCAAAATACACACGATGCGGAATAGTATGTACAATTTCTTCGCGCATTACCTATTTGTTAGATTTATTCTTAATTGCAACTACTATACGCGATTGTTGCAGATGCCTCTTAAAGAAGCATTCAAGGAAATCTGTAGAGGACAGATTTATCTTGGACATTCCGCTCGTCGGGCCCACAAGAAGATCCTATCGAGCAACATCAATGGATGCGACGGTGTTTCATACACATCAGTAAACACCTACTGCAAAAGAGAGAAGAAGAAATGGAAGGAGACAAGAAACGCATACAGGTAATCATTAAAAGTTGCTCGCATAACGAGATCGAGATTCAGGTCAAACATTCTAAAAGATAAGACTGAGGAAGTTGCTTCGTATGTGAAAAGCTTGTACGGAGCTAATCCAAAATTGTCAGAATCACAGGTTAGTCAGTAGTAATAAGTATGGTTTTCATTTACCTTACTTTTACTCATTTTGTACAAATTCAACATTATACTTTATCAGGTTGAATCGCTACTTAAGAAGAATTATGGAGTAATAATCAAAAGAAACGTTGTCAGAAAATTGAAGGAGTCAGCTGCTTTGTACGACTGGAGGCCGATGTGAGTCTGGAATTAATATGATTTAATGTTTCGTATTCTTTAGCAAAGTGCCGGATATTTCACCGGATCAAAAAATGAAGAGATTTAATATCACAAGCGACTGGATTGCATCTAAAGAGGATTTCAAATACTACGTGCGTGAAAATCTTTCTTATCAAAGCAAAAGCCAACTATTGATTATAGATTTTCTCGGACGAAAGCACTCTTCAATTGGAAGGAAACGTAGACTACATCACGACGACTGATAAACGAGACCCCAGGCGCCTCATTGGAACTGCGAAATTTCCACGCAAAGTAAGTGCACTATTATTATTTCACTCCTAAATCACATTCAGATCCACGTCTGGGGTGCGATCTCGCTCTATGGGCCAGGCCCGCTCGTGTTTCTCAAGAGGAACGAAACGCTCAAGAAGGAAAACTACTCAGATATCCTCGAGGAGTTTCTCATTCCGTTCATCGACACAACAATGGGACGAAGAAGAGCGATTTTCCAACAAGACAACGCTCGATGCCATGTGTCCAAGTATACAATGGATAAGCTTACTTCGTGGAATGTCACTGTCGCTCCTTGGGCTCCCGCTTCTCCAGACCTCTCTCCAATTGAGTATATCTGGAGAGAAATGAAGGTTTGGATTAGACGGGAAATCAAGCCCACTACCACGAATGAATTGGAAGAAGCTATCAAGGAATTTTGGTCTACTCAGCTCACTCAGAAAATGATCAAGAAGTATTTCGTTCACACTCAGAATAACATCCACTTAGTGCATAGTGCATTAGGTGGAGCTATTGTAGATAAGTGGCGCTAGGCCAGTTCAAATTTCTTTTCGATTTCCTCAGAAGTTCTCTATCTTATTGTTTCATTGCACCACATTTTGTTCATAGTTGAAAGTTCACATATTTTTTCAGAAGTTTCATCCCATTGTTTCCTCCCCACGAAACAAAAAATGTAAATAAAACCTTCTCCTAGTTATTGAAGCGTTAAATGTTCATAAATAACTCACTTGTTGTCTGGTTAACAAATAAAGAAGCTCCTCCATCTCACCGTCTCTTCATATCACACCACCCCATGATAAATGCTGAAATGATTCCAAAGGAATCCCTCTGTTCGAATAAATAAAAAGATTGAGCAAGAATGTAACTTTTTTTGTAACGAGAAAGAATTACAGTATGGGCGAGATACGGTAGGTAATACTGTAGGTAGAAGGATGAACGGTACTGTATCATAGACTAGTATATGGTAGTGGTAGCAGGAGATAGCTTCACATTTTAAGGTTAAAGTTAGCTGAATAACCAGTCAGAGACACTATAAACTAAAGAATAACAAGTGGGCAAGCAAGGAAAATTGGTCGACACCGATATTTGATCATATTTGGCGAGAAAAGATAGAGTTACCGCGTTGCATTCTCGAGGAAGTTTCACAACGAGAGGGGAATCAGCGTATAAAACTGAATTCACCAATCGTCATAAAACTGCACGATTCGAGGTGCAACGCACTAAGTATCAAGGGGGAGGGGTAACAAGGGATTAAAAATATTTAAAATTAATAAAGCTAACCTTTGTTGAAGTTTATTGGATAAATACTACACTATAAAGCTCCAAAAACTTCAAGAAGAGAAGAATATATCTAAATAATGATTTAAAACTGAAACAAATAGTACAATAATACCTCACAATGTTTTCATCACCGTAAAATGCGTAGAAAATATTCCGAATAAACATAAGAAGGAAAAACATACGTCGGAGAATCCCCAAACCTGATTACAAACAGTAAATAAATGATTGTGGACTGCTCCTCCGATGTCCGGGCACCATGGAGGAGAAAGCAAGCACTGAAATAATAACTCAGTTTGTTGACAAGAAATATAAATTTGAGCATAGATTCCCCCTTATTTTTACTAAATTGTCACAATAAATCATAATCTATCCATATTTCTCAGTTGTGCAAGCTTTGTTAACAGCTAGCACCCAACAGTATCACTAATACACTATAAATATTAAGCAACAAAGATAATAGATAAACACTTAGCTTTCAACAAGCAGCGCTGCTGCGCCTCCGCGCATCAGTTCTTGTTCAAGTGCTGCGGGGTGAGTGTGGTGATGCCTGCGATGTCTCAAACAAGCCCCAACACCGCCACAGTCAATGCAAATCGAGTAGGAAAATTCCAAACCTGATAATAGCCGCTCCTGTCGACAGCGCGTGCTTTCAACTACCTGCATTTTGTAAAATAAGCAACATGATCCATACAATCGACAATAATTAAACAAAGGAAAGAGCAATAAAAGCGCGCCAACAACCCACGCCATTGATGACGTCTGTGTTACATTATTAAACAATGATTTCCATAAAAACAGTAATTTAAACAAAGAATATGAAGGGAAACTCTGAAGTCGTCCAAATGACTGAAAGCCGGAAATTTAGACTACAAAACCGGAAAATAAAATTAATACCGTAATATTTCACAATGTTGATCGCCAAGTTTTTGCAATAAAATCGAGTGCTTTTTATTATTAGAAATAAATTATGAATTATATATTGATCGAACGGCAAGGAAGCGCTGAAGTTGAATATCATACTCTCGATTCATAAAATCCACTCTCCGAGTCAGGAGCCGGCCATGGGTCACCATGGGTCACCCGGGGTCACCCCGAGTTACCCCGGGTTACTCCGGGTGACGCATGTTCACGGTGGGACACAACAGGACTGTATTTCCGATTTAAATTCGAAATTTGATAATTGATTCGTGAATTCCGCGTGGCCATTCAGAGATGTGCAGTTCCCGGCAGCTCACTCTGCTCATTGTCGCGCTACATTCTCCTCTCGTCCATGCATTCATTCCGTCTCCCGCTCTTCGCGCCGCTACAGTGGACACATCCCAGTTACCAGCAGGAATACCCCAGCAGGTATTTTTTTATTGTTTGATGTTTTCTCTTATATTCGAAAACATCGATTTCACGGAATTATCACATGGTAGCTATGAATGTCCCAGCAGGTGAAACTCAATTACTCACTAATACGATAACAGAGTCAAATGCATATATGTGCCCGTTCGCATAAGAGCCGAACAAATTGTTGAAGTGTCTGCCTCAGAATTTTTTTTAAAAATAAACTGAAGGGATACTTCATTTTGTACCATCGTGATCAGCTAAGTCAAGCAGCAAGAAAGCCGCTGCGCTGATCCTTTTGATCGCAGGTACACATCGCGCTCACAAAGAACAACACGGAAATGTCGGCGACATGGGTCACATTCGATGAAGGTTCGTGTCTCTCTCCCCCCGTTTACTAGAATACATGAGAAATGTTGGATGAGACCCAAAAATTATTGCATTAATGTATTTTATAAGGCGTTTCGACAATGTCCTTATGTGAACATACCTGAAAAGGGCATTGCTTTGTTCGTATCCGGTGGGTTAGCAGCCGACAGAGTACTCTCCACCAATTCTCACTCATCCTCTTCGATGCTCGTCATTCATTATCTACCTCGCAAGTACTAATTCAGACTTGGGATAGCTTCGCAAGAAATGACTCTCTTCATTCTGTACGCTCTCTCGCTGATCTGATCGGTGAGATATAATGCAGAACGAAGAAAGCATTTCTTGCGAAGCCATCCCTTATTCAATCTGATAATTTATGGTTAATGGGGGATCTCCAATATCTTTGTTACAGTCTCTCAGCAGATCAACTTCCGTCAGGTTTCAATGACGAAAATGAACACGAACGACGCGGAAACCACTAAGTGCGTGTTTAGCCCCAAATCATGAGTAGGATCCCCATATCTTCATTTTCCACACTCTCTTCGTGATCGACCGATCGAGCGACTGTGTGAAATACAGATACAGTTACCCGAATTACGAATTCTTAGCTCCAACCGGAATTATCATTGCCCTGCACCGATAATGCTAACTCTTATACGCACCCAACTCACAAGTAGTCAGGAAAAACAAGGACGCAAACGGTTACAATTGAGATTCGTGAATCCAACCGGTGCTATTCGATACGTTCATCGAGCTGTGATGGCCTGACACCCGGCGAATCTTATGGTATGATGCATAGTGATGCCATTAAATTGCATTATACCTAGTCTTTGTCTCAGCGTACTGGAGGCTACTAGGCCAGTACATCGACGAGAGAGCGTGTGAAATGAATCGATTCAGAAGATTAGTCCTATTTCAGTATACCAAGTGGGTCGTCCGGGATACCTCTCCCAGGAATTCGTTTTCAAGCAACTTCCTCTACAGCCTCTCTACAACATTCTGGTGATTCGAGTTCGCAGTTCGTATCACAGTCTCTTCATTTCCTACACTCTCACTACCGGTCGAGTGGCCAGAGAGTTAGTGAAATGAAGAGACATATCAGGCATCTCACGAGAGAATCGGGACAACGAGTTGACATTGAAAATGCAAATAATTAATTTTAAACGTTTTTTAGTATGGTTATGGGGTCTAGAAGACATTCCTCATACGGTTTGACCCCATTGCATCTTGCAGCCTCAGCAGGCTGCTGCAAACTTGAGATGTAGGTCATTGGTTACTGGGGTTTTCAACAATAAAAGTGGTGACATTTGCACGCAAAAGTGCTTCTATGATCAAATGAGCGATTGTGGAATATGTTGTTCATTTTTCACTTTTGCGACCGTTGCAGCACAGGCATAGTAAAGCAGTTTTTAATTTCTCAGTTGAACACTGATTTTGAGCACCACTCCAAACTTTCCCAGTTTGTAGAGCTTGAAATTCTGCATTACATTTTTCCTCGATTTTATCTCTGTGGTCTTGGCACATTCCCAAGCCGGCGAAAACCTCATAACGGGCTGCACGGTTCACCTGCAGTGGAACTATGTTCACCAAGTCGCCAGTTCGAATCCCAGACATAGCAGACAAGTTTTTTGCAATCCATTTTGTTCATTCACATTGCCCATAATACTTTCAGACGTGATTTCTCGATGTGATCACATGGCAAAAATATTGTCTGCTATGGCTGGGGTTCGAACTTGCGACTTGATGAACTAAGTTCCACTGCAGGTGAACCATGCAGCCCGTTATGGGGTTTTCGCCGGCTTGGGAATGTGCCAAGACCATAGAGATAAATCGAGGAAAAATGTAATGCAGAATTTCAAGCTCTACAAACTGGGAAAGTTTGGAGTGGTGCTCAAAATCAGTGTTCAACTGAGAAATTAAAAACTGATCTACCATGCCTGTGCTGCAACGGTCGCAAAAGTGAAAAATGAACAACATATTCCAAAATCGTTCATTTGATCATAGAAATACTTTTGCGTGCAAATGTCACCACTTTTATTGTTGAAAACCCCAGTAACCAATGACCTACATCTCAAGTTTGCAGCAGCCTGCTGCGGCTGCATCAAATGTATAAAAATCTGAAACTTCGGTTTTAGTCTAGTCTAGTCAAATACTAAGCGGAGACACAATAATCAGGATTTCCCAAAATTTGACTGTCAATTGAAAATGCTGATCTGTCCCGATTCTCTCGTGAGAGGCCTGATATACTCTGATTACGAACTGCTGCTACCGTAATCGTTTCAATATATGATGCGCAGGTGTTCGGCGATCTGGGTGTGTACAAAGGCGAGAGCATCCCAAGCATGCTCAAAGACGCAGAGCAGAAAGCGTACGATCTCATCGTCACTGTCGGTGAGAAAACGCAATGCGCGCATGCATTCCATGGCAAATTTCCAAAAAAAAATTCTCACAACAATTCAAAAAAAATTCAAGCACGACCGCGACGCTTCGCGTCGAAGAAGCCAGTTGATGCGCAGGCGACTACGCGTACGATCTCTTCTCGAATAATGGTACGACGGGCGATCAATTCTTTGCCACGCTTGAGCCACTCTTCGCTACCGTTCCATTCATGGTCGTGGCTGGCAATCACGAGGCAGAAGTTCATTAGTTATATCTAAGCCTACGACTAAATGTCTAGAATGTGCAAGATACGATTACTTTGATGATGACGTTTACGCTGAATGAAATACAGCTTGACTCTGTCAACACCACTCTATGTCTTTCCAAAAGCTAGCTCACGTGTGTATATTCGCTTTTATAGAGCGTATGTTTATACCGAATACTTTGTATATGCGACTAGAGCGATCATTTCATCCCTCCGATAGTCTAAATGTCACTCTACTTCTTTATGTCGTTTAATCTTCTCATCGACTGTGGTGTCTCATATGAGATCAACGACCATTCGAAACTTCGAGAATTGCTCGAAAGCACGATCGATTTCACGGTGGGTGGTTATCATTTAAATATGTTTTTTCACCTTTGACACAGATCGATCCGTGTGATAATTTCTACGAATTCGCTTGCGGACCAGAGGATAATAAGATTAATTATATAGAAGAAACTAAACGGAAGAACGAGCGATTGATTAGAGGTTAGAAGATTGAGAGAAATTATTGAAAAAATCTAAAAATTGATCAAGAAGGACTCGAATCCACTACTGAAGCCGAATCGCCTGCTAGAGAAAAAGCGAAGATGATATACAAGTGACAGACGCAATTTTTAGAAAAAAAAATGTTTCGATATTCAGAACTTGTCTGAAATCAGGCGAGAACACTTTGGAGCATGCTCAGTTTCTGAAAGTATTTTTTAGATAATTTTGCGAGTATGAGCGACAATTATTTTAGAGCATTTCACCATTCCCTATGATTGACGGGATCAATGCGGCATTTGATTTGACAAGTTTTCTAGTGGAGGTTCGCACTAGATGATGCTCATAAAAATTGACTTCGCTTCAGATGCAAGGATTTCCATTTTTCACCATCATTGCTGCCAACGCCAACACACTCATAGTAATTTTGGCTCTGTACGGATATCGAGGTCCCAATGAAAATCTACTCGGTTAACGAGGTCCGAATGGATTCGAACTTTTAACGAGGTCAGAATCGGATTATCGAGGTCCCAATGACGTATTATTTTGTAAAATTTAAATATGTCCAATGTCTTCGTTATTATACAATAATCCTAGATTTGAGACCACATTCAGCAGGGTACTACTTCACTGCGCTTTTCCCCCAAACACCTGCCTTCGTTCATTCTTTGCTCCTCCCACTGCTCATTCAGGGGGGGGGGGTAGATTAGTTGTGGTATCAGCGTGCACCGAAGTATATCTCATCTTCTCGCTTCTCTCAGTGATCGTTGATGCTCGTCGGTATTGCACGAGGCTCCGAGCGTAGGTTGACTATGCCCAAAGCGCTGGATTATGCCCAATCGAAAATTGAGAACACAAATCACCAGATGAGAACGCAAACGAACCCAGAATTCCCTAACATGGCTAGTAATTCGAGCATGCGAATTTGCATGGTGTAAAACAATATAAACGAACAAAAAACGATTGGGACCTCGATATTCGGAATGGGACCTCGTTAATCCATGGGAGCCCATTGGGACCTCCGTAATCCATTCGGACCTCGTTAATCGATTGGGACCTCGATATCCGTACAGAGCCGTAATTTTATATTGATTTTCCGGCAAAACGTTGCATATTTCAGCTCGAGTTCCGGCCTACCTACCAGAATGAATCGTACTATGGCAACGTGCGCTTGAAGGCTAACTACCGTGCTTACATGATAGAAAAGGTACCGTTGATAACGAATATAGTTCTGGCAAATCAAATTGAGGAGGAAACCTCTCTTGAAATTGATGGAAATGGCTTTTATAAGCAACTTCAAAACGCAATTTCAGTATACTCTGCTAATGGAAGACTACGGTAGAAACGTATCGACAGGCGATCAAGTTATCCTTGAGTTTGCCTGATTCAGGGAAATCGATGACAAAAATCTCATTGAGGAACGACATAGATCAGATTATTGAATTTGAAGAAAAATTTCTGCGTGCAGCACATGTTGAATGTAATGGTCGCAAGCTAGTCAATATTTCGGAGCTCTCGGATATTTTTAGCCAGGTATTTGTGCAGTAGTCGCATGAATTATGTATTAATTCAATTTTGTATTTTCGTTCTACAAATTCTCTCACCGGTCGACCAGTCGAAATAGTACATAGATTGAAGAATCGGTGACCCGAATTACAAACTATATTGTTTAGATTAACTGGTGGAATAGTGCGGGCGAAATGAGTTTGTTCAACTCCCCCTTGGCAAGATTTGGCGATCCGTTGGTATATAACATAACATTCGATATAATATTGGAATATTTTGTGGAGTTGAGTAAGACGATTCGGTGCGTTTTCGAAGTGTTTGTTATAGATCAGTTCTCACTTCGGGTGTTGGTATCGTATGCTTACTGGCTCTATATAATTCGAGTGGTTACATGGGAAAAGTTAGATGGAGTATTAACATTGATTAACATGAACAATGAGCGTGCTTGAATATTATCATTCGCACCAGTTCATTCCATTTCAGTATGATCGAGGAATCATTTGGTGCCGAGCCCAGTGGCAGATTTCATGCGAATTTTCTAAACTATTTGATGCATCGAGTTTCTGAAGAACACTCACACTCGTTTGACCGACGGTACCGAGCACTTGTCGAGGTAGTTGACACTGATTTTTTCTGTGTCGTTATATCACTTTTTTCAGAAATATCTCATCCCGCATCCGGAGGAGAGTGTCGAGGAAAAGTTGGTAGACAAATATACTAATTTTAACTATTTTTAAATATTAAAATTCAGAAAAGAGGCTTGCACAAGGGCAACAATTGAGCTCATTCCACGATCCGCTTCCGCTATGTACTTGGAGAGGGTTGATTTTGCTCAGGTATGAGCATTATTAACCTACAAATTAGTGTATTCGATAATAGTAGTGGGAGGTAAAATAATATGTAGCATTTCTATAACACAGTATCAAAATTCCTAGATATACGGTGGAACTTTACTTACCTTTACTTCCTCAATAAAATCGCCACAGGATACACAGCGGGAGGCTGGTCAACTTTTCGATGACGTCAAGAAACTTTTCCTCGAAACGATCGAGAGCCTGCAATGGATTGACGATGTCACAAAACGAGTAAGCAATCACATATCAAGTTATTTTGCATTCTACTCTAAACGGGCACTAGGTCGAATGAGAACTATAATGTCATGCCTCCTTGGATATATCAATGTCATCATGCGACTTAGTGCTCTCTAATGTAATTCATTTAGCATATTCCAAGTAGAATGTTATTGCCAAGTTAAGTGAAGTCAAATCATACATTGGTTGTCATCCGAACTGCACGACCGATGAGTATCGGGATGCAGAATTCAATAGTGGATTCAATGTTGGTTTTAAAATCGATCCAGAAATTCTCACCGTTATTTTAGGTTACTCTTGACGCAGAAGGCTCATATTCGAGTATAAAACACAAAATGATGAAGGCGAAACATTCAAAGGAATTGAATAACTTCATAAACGGAGTTTGTGCTTTTATATTTTTCTCGAACTTATCCATTATTATCTAAGAATATGGGCAAAAATTTTTTTGGATTATCATATTGCAGAAATTTGGCGGTCTAGATATCGTTCACAATGCACACGCGGGCTACCACATCGCCAACTATATTGGTGTGACAATAGTCTTCTACTTTCACATTTAAAAATTTCGGTTGTCATTTCGATGAGATGCAGAGCGTGTATTGAGAGAAAACATGAAGATACCTTGATATTATTCCAAGAAATATATTATCGATGCTGATTTGTTACTTCAATTTCAGAGATTCAGCTCGGTTACATGGAGCCTCGCTACTAATTATCCGCTATCTTTCAAGTACGCTTCACTTGCCACTGTGATGGCACACGAATTAATGCATGCATTCATCCACGGAGGTTCGTTCATTATTTATCCACTCTCTAAAGTCAAATACTCAATGTCTTTTGCTTTCTATAGATATATCGTCGTGCACTATTATTGATTTGAGATATCATTGACGAAAAATGAACAAAGTCATGTGCATACCATATTTCATTCCACAGATGCAATGAGAGACCTGCCTAAGGGCAGCAGCACAAAAAGCGAATTCGACAGGCGCGCGAAGTGTATCAGTGGCCAGCGTGATGTGGAGGTGAGCGGCGAAATTCATTTCATGTATCATTTATTATTCAAACAGGTAATGATAAAGACAGGAAACTATGCTGATAAGCTTATATGAAATATGATGGGTCAACGGCGAAATATTTGCCGTAATTATCCGCAATCCTTTCCTCATATCCCATGTGTACTTGTAAGAAACAGAAGTCGGAATGGAAGAATACATTACATTTTTTTAAAAAAATTATATTATTTCTAAACGTCCATTCTAGAATAGATTAAAGTTTGCAATCGATTTCTTAATTATTTGTTAACGAAACAGCAGGTGACGAGTTTATGCCACTCATTGACGTCTGAGCACACATGTTTCACTTGTCAGACATCTCATCCGCGCGCGAAGACTCATGAAGACGTCCCAGACGAGGGAGCAGTTGCAGTTTCATACAAAGTAAGAGCGGCGGAGTTCGAATTTTGTTTTCATCATCATCTCGAATTTTCGAGAATTTTACAGACATTGAAGTGATAGTTTCGAAAATTATAAAAAAATCCGAAGATTTTGAGGTGTATCAGCGGATGGTTCAGGAGAAACAGAAAGGTGTTCCCTTTAACGAGAGGCAAAATATCTCTTCGCTCTTTCTTGTTCACAATGATACGTATCTCACTGACAGGCAGCTCTTCTTTCTCGGCGTGGCGAGGGTAAATTAAAACAATTTTTTACATATGTTTGATCAGGGTTGTTAAAATAACGATAACGCGTAAATATAAAAATGCATTAGTCACATTAATACTGTTTATATTAGGGATATCAAAGAAACTGCAATACTTGTTGCGTTCAATCTCTCCGGTTACACCACTGAGAGGGTACATAGAATGTATAGTAGTTTCTTTACCAAGTTTATGCCTTAACATCTCAGTTCCACTGTGACAAGCGGAGTCAGGATCGCAAGGATGCGCATTCGACGAGCGATGTCAGGATCAATTACATGCTCAAGAATCGACCGGAATTTGCAGAAGTTTGTTTACTTTTTCGTTCTTTGGGTGACGCAATCCGTTCTTGACCTTAGATAAATTTATGATAAGACTAAATTATGTTGATTTGTCGGTAAACCGTCAACTACAATATCTGAAGAAGGGATTTACTAGACAAAAAAAGTTGTAAATAAATAATGCGAAGAATTAAAAAGAAGAATTTTTTTCCAGGCTTTTAACTGCCCTCTAAACTCCTATATGCACCCTGAAAAGAAGTGCGACTTCTTGGGCACAAATTAACATTTTCCATTCATAAACTGTAATTTGTCAAGGACTAAACTACCGCCTTTGATTATTTATATAGCTCACATTGGCGTGTACTTACAATTAGATAATTTGTTATCAATGATAAATGAATGCATTTAATGCCACACGGTCGATAGTTGCTCCACTTCCGCATTACTAAAAACAATTCATTTCACGTTACTGACATCCATTCTTCAAATCATATTTCGAAATGTGCGCATTGTTCGGATGTAAAATGCAAAATTCCCACAAAGGTTACTCTACAGCAGAATCATGGCCACATAATGATAAATGTGTAACATATAAACCTTACACATGTCCTTCCTCTCTCCTCCTATCAGTAATTATCATGCCATTTTCTTCCAGATAAAGCGGAAGGGCCTCCTTTGATGTTGAGCGTGAATCCAATTCGCACCCTCTCTCGTCTCTGCCCTCCTCACGTGCTATTCGAGAAAGTGATAAGTGGATCACAGCTTTGAACAAAACAAATTGACACCTTCCAGAGTGTTGTATGCAACTGTCTCTTCATTCTAAGCGCTCTTTCTCTGGTAAGATTGGGAAGAGAACGTGCGGAATTAATGCAGTCAATTCTTGCGAATCCATCCCTAGTCGAGAGCCCCAGTGTTTCTCATCTGATTCATGTCTATGTGTTCAATTTGTATACGATTAGCTTGCCCTGCTGTGTGCATGGCTGCAAATAAATTGCTTCAACGTATTTCCGATTTAAAATTCGTAATTGATATTTGGTTCATTCATATCTCGTGGCCATTCAGGCATGTGCAGTGTCCGGCAACTCACTCTGCTCGTCGTGCTTCACTCCCCTCTCGTCCATTCTTTCATTCCTTCTCCCGCTCTTCGCGCCGCGACAGTAGACACATCTCAGTTAGCAGCAGGAATGCCCCAGCAGGTATTTTTGCATTGTTTTCCCTTATATTCGAAAACGTCGATTTCACGGAATAGTCACATGGTAGATATGAATGTTCCAGCAGGTGATACTCAATTACTCAGTAATGAGATTACAGAGTCAAATTTGTATACGTGTCCACTCACATAAGAGCCGAACATAAGACAATTGTTGAAGTGTCTGCCTCAGATTTTTTTTTTAAAGTAGACTAAAGGGATACTTCATTTTGTACCATCGTGATCATCTAAGGCAAGAAGCAAAAAGTCGCTGCGCTGATCCTTTTGATGACAGGTGCACATCGCGCTCACAAAGAAGAACACGGAAATGTCGGCGACTTGGGTCACGTTCGAGGAAGGTTCGTGTCTCACTCCTCCTGGTACAAGGTGGTATGATCACCGTCGGATGCTAACTTACTGGATGATAACCAAAAATGAACCCTTCTGTAGAACTTCCACAGAATCATTTTGACACTTTGAGAATCTACTATGAATGTTCTACAGAAGGGTCCATTTTTGGTTATCGTAGAGTAGATTGCCATCCAACGTTTCTCATCCGACCTAGTGTCCCTCCCGGTACTAGGTCGGATGAGAAACGATGGATGAGAACCAAAAAATTTAATTGATGTGTTTTCTAAGACTTTTTGACAATGTTAATGTGTGAACATACTTGAGAATAGTATTGCTTTGTTCTTATCCGGTGGGTTAGCAGCCGACAAAGTGTCATCCTCTCCTTCTCACTGATCTAATTATATTACGAAGCCATCCCTAATTCAGACTGATAATTTGCATTTAATGATGGATCACCAATATCTTCATTTCAGTTAATCAACAAATCAACTTCCGTCAGCTTTCTACTACGAAAATGTACACGAACAATGCGGAAACCACTAAGTGCGTATTTAGCGGGGTGTATCCTTTTCATATTATCTTCGACATAAGATGAAAAAATAAGTCTCCCAGATTCAACTAAATTGAAACCCCAGTAAATCAATCAAAATTCACCCAGATTCGTGAATCCGACTGGGGTTATTCGATATGTGCATCGAGCTGTGATGACTGGTCTGACACCCGGCGAATCTTACGGTATCGTCCATCGTGATGCGATTAAATTGCACCAACACCAAGTGTCTGTCCAGTGCACTAGAGGCTACTAGACCATCTGATTTCTTTCTACCAGTGGGTGGGCAAACCTCCGCTGCTCTAAATGGTCAACTAATGGTCAAAATCTTCCAGCCAAAGGAATCCTGACGAGCGGGTGGGGATTTATCCACAACTGGTCGTTAGAAACCAGAGCCCGTCCATTAGCGAGACAACCTGCCTAATGATTCGATTCAGACAATTATTCCTGTTTCAGCCTACCAAGTCGGTCGTCAGGGATACCTCTCGAAGGAATTCGTCTTCAAGCAGCTTTCGCTGCAGCCTCCGTACAACATTCTGGTGATTCGAGTTCGCAGTTCGTGTCACAGTCTCTTCATTTCCCACACTCTATCGCTGATCGACCGTGTAGTGTGAGAAATGAAGACATGTTGATCCGAATTACTTATTCTACTAGAGATCAGATGCTAGCCTCTTCTTTTCACTCTATGATTTGTAGCAGTGTTCAAATTTGGGTTCTTGTATCTTTATTTCCCGCCCTTTCTGGACCGGTCGAGTTACTAGAAAGTGCCTGATGTGAAAAATCGTGATCATAATGATGCAACCAACCGGTGATCAGGCGCTAAGGTCGTCTTTTCATTCTCTCATGTGCAGGTGTTTGGAGATCTGGGTGTGTATAAAGGCGAGAGCATCCCAAGCATGCTACAAGACGCAGAGGAGAAAGCGTACGATCTCATCGTCACCGTCGGTGAGAACACGAGACGCGTCGCGTTGAAGAAGAACCGCGACTCGTCGAAAAAAAGAGTTGATGTGCAGGCGACTACGCGTACGATCTCTTCTCGAATAACGGGACGACGGGCGATCAATTCTTTGCCACGCTTGAGCCACTCTTCGCTACGGTTCCCTTCATGGTCGTGGCTGGCAATCATGAAGCAGAGGTTTGATCGTTATTTATATTCCAACATACAACCAAACACCCGTGAAAGTATTGGAATTTGCGAGTCTGGTCAATCAAGGCAAAAGCCTTGAGAGATTATGCAAGAAAAGAGAGTTGGCATGATCAGGAACGCTCGCAAATACGTTTACGAATTGGGTAAATGTATGCCTAAGCCAAGTGTCTAAACCGTAGAGTGAGACTATTCTGAATCTGAAAGATTATGATAGCCTCGCATACGTAGTGATCTTACCGGTGTTTAAAGAAGGGGTAACATGAATGAATGTTAGGGAGTCCCACCACGAAGATATTGCGCTCGCAAGGGGAAACTGTAGCCAAATTGCCCCAAAAACAACGGGAAAATTATGTAGAGCGGGTGAAACATAAACGAACTAGCCACAACCCTGCGCTGACAATGAACTTTGCGCGCATGCAAATAGGCTCAGAGTTGTCTGTGAAACTTCGGATAAATTGAACCATGATCGGGTTGCCCGCTTCTATTACACAGGCATAGTGGCTAATTGAACTAATTTTTCGTGTTACTCCTTCTTTAACGGAAATAATATGACGTCAAAGATACAAGTCGGACGGACAGAAAATTTAAAAAAAAAAATTCTTACAGGAACAATGGGCTGCAAACTACACAACATACCGTAACTCGTTCACAATGCCAGAAGAAGGCTACGGAGATAATCAGTTCTACAGGTTGTAACAAACTATGCGATTCATTGATAACATATGAATTTAGAAACTGCAATATGTTTTCATATGAGACGAATCGCGAGAGAATCGACTACTCGGCGGCAGTGAAAATCAAAATCAACCACTCCCTCTACAAATTTGGGACAAAGTATTGCAAATGATACTCTTTCAAACTGCGTCGTCAGAATTTTGATAACTGTCGTCATCTTCGAGATTCAGAAGGCCAAACATGATGCTATCACTTTTCGGCAGTCAAATCGGGAGCATTTAAATGATCGTAACATTGTTTACATTGAAGATAGAAGGTCGTTCTTTGCTTAGAATGAAAGAGGAGATCCAGGGCTACAACTTTCATGTTGACCGTGTCATTCCAAGTGCACGCTCCTGCGCGGGGCGGTCGGTCGGACTAAAAATTTCGAAATTTTTCAAATCGGAAAAACCCACAAAAGTTTTTTGCATCCATGATCATCCAAAACAACATTTCAAGTTGTTTCCCCAATTGTTGTAACACTGTAAATGGCCAAAACTACAGTATGACCTCAAATTCGAAAATCAATATTTTTACCTTCAACAACCTATGTGATGGGTGCTATTGCACTAAATCGGTTCCAAGTAGTGTAGGAACATCCCTTGAAACGTGTCAAAGAAAGAGGGCACCTGTAAACATGATATTTAATGCGAGGAATCTGTGGAAATGCGCAAAACTGTAATTTCGGCCAAAATAGTAGTAGGGTCCCTCATGGCTAGAATTGTAGAGCATGATGAGCTGAACATTTCATATGTTGAAAGTTAGTTTCTATCTATTCATTGCAGCGCGCTAAAGAGCGTGGAAGACAGCCAGAAATCGGATAGACTCTGTCCTAGGGCGGTCGCTCTAACCGTCTGGCGCTCTCGCCCTCTGACCTCTCTCTCCCTCCCCTCCTTTTAGTGCTCTCACGCGCGCCTCGACCATCGTTTTCTACCATCTTCCACGCTCTTTAGCGCGCTGCAATGAATAGATAGCAACTAACTTTCAACATATGAAATGTTCAGACCATCATGCTCTACATTTCTAGCCATGAGGCGGGACCCTACTACTATTTTGGCCAAAATTACAGTTTTGCGCATTTCCACAGATTCCTCGCATTAAATATCATGTTTATAGGTGCCCTCTTTCTTTGACACGTTACAAGGGATGTTCCTACACTACTTGGAACCGATTTAGTGCAATAGCACCCATCCCATAGGTTGTTGAAGGTAAAAATATTGATTTTCGAATTTGAGGTCATACTGTAGTTTTTGGCCATTTACAGTGTTACAACAATTGGGGAAACAACTTGAAATGTTGTTTTGGATGATCATGGATGTATTTGAGCCCGATAGCAGCCAATTAAACCTTTGGAAGTTTCTCTGTCTGGAACTCATTTTGGGACCACCCTACTAAAGTGCGCTCTCTTTTTTTTCCATCTTCACAATTTGTCTGATTTTTGGCGAAAAGTTAGTCACCTATAGGGACTATAACTTCCGCATAATAACTTTTGTGGGTTTTTCCGATTTGAAAAATTTCGACATTTTTAGTCTGACCGACCGCCCCGCACAGGAGCGTGCACTTGGAATGACATGGTCAACATGAAACTTGTAGCCCTGGATCTCCTCCTCCATTCTAAGCAAAGTACGGCCTTCTATCTTTAATGTTATGATTAATTAAATGAGCCCGATTTGACTTCCGTAAAGTGATAGTAGCATGGTTGGCCTTCTGAATCTCGAAGATGACGACAGTTATCAAAATTCTGACGACGCAGTTTGAAAGAGCATCATTTGAAATACTTTGTGCCAAATTTGTAGAGGGAGTGGTTGATTTTCAATTTCACTGCCGCCTACCCCCCTAAAATGGTCGATTCTCTCGCGATTCCTCTCATATAATGGTTGTCAAGTTGTTTAGAGTGTGTTTAGTTGCATGTAGTTTAAGAAGCACTTTGGAATGTAGATATAAGTAGTCCTAGTAGCAACTAACCGGTCTGCAACACAGCACATTTTTTTCAGAATCTGTAAAATCGCCTGATTTGACTGCACCTATCGCTTTTAACTTTACTTTTCTCAGTTTTGACGTTGGTCCGATTCACTTCATCGGCCTCTCGTCTGAATACTATGGATTCTACTACATCTACGGGATGGATCCAGTATTTAACCAGTACGACTGGCTCGTAAAGGATCTACAGGTTAGTCACTGTTTCTATTTTTACCACCCTATCTAGTCGATCGAACGGGCGAAACAAAGTAAAATGAAGAGAAGTTGACGCTATTTACGAACCTAGAAGAAAGTCGAGCACCAATCAATTGCGAAATTATCTTCAGGCTTCCAATAAGAATCGTGATACTCGCCCGTGGATATTCTCGTACTCACATCGCCCCTTCTACTGCTCCAATGACTACAATGACGAGTGTAATACATTCGAGAATCAATTGGTAAGCAGAAAAGTTCTTAAATTGGGTACTCGCCCCGCCTTCATTTCCCACACTTTGAGCGGCGAGTGAATGTGGTAAATGGAGAGAAGATCTGAGAGTTGTATAAATTTCATGCGGTATTCAACATATACTGCACATCGGATATGTATATTTTTAAATAACGAAATATGCTATTTACTCTTAGGTAAGGGACGGATTCCTCGAGATGCCCGGTCTGGAACAGATCTTTTACGATCAGGTGCGATGTATGATAGGGGGTTGTGAAGGCACTAGGTCGGATAGATAACCTTCCAGGTGATCACTAAAAAATGCACCTTCTGTGGTGTTTTCAAGGAAGAATTACATTGTCCGATCATACTGTGAAAATCCTACATAGGGTACTTTATTGGTTATGATACGGTAGGTTAGACACTACACCGGAAGGAAACCGTCGGATGAGAACCCATCGGATGAGAACCAAAAAATGGACACTTCTGTAGGACTTTCACAGAAGCATTTTTGACACTTTGGGAACATACTGTGAACATGCTGGAGAAAGGTATTTTTTGGCTCTCATAAGACCTAGTGCCGGTTAGTTATTATCCGACTGCGTTCGTCCGACCTTGTGCCATTGTGGATGCTGTTCCGATCACAAGACAAATAATGAGGAGAGTCCATTCTCTTGTATCACAACACATAACTAAAAATTCATCTTTCGTTGCGCCGCCGAGCGTAGAAAAAATATATAATATAACGATATTTCAGGGAGTGGACATCACTTTCTGGGGGCACATGCACTCGTACGAGCGATTCCTCCCGCGAACTCCCTCTGCCAAAGAGGCTTGTTTATGTTTGAGCAACCAATACTTAGAGTGTTCCTGTATCATTGCATAGAGACTCTTGAAACATGCAAAATTGTACTTCTTGTACACGACAAGGGCACTTCAACAAATGCAGAATGTGCGAGAACATAGTTTTAAAATGATAACATCTCAGACCGCCGATCCCTACAATAACCCTGCCGGCCCAATCTACTTCATCTCAGGATCAGCAGTGCGTTCAGCAATGATCTTTGATCTTTGATCACTCATTTCACATTCCAGGGATGCCACAATAATCACGCTACCTTCGGCGATCCAGATGAGTACAGTGCTGCGAGGTGAAATATGCTTTGATCACTCAGCATGCTCACGTATCAAATCGATCACTTTTCGATGCAATCTCCTTACTATATGTTGTGAGCTGATCGATCTTCGTTTGATGTAATTTGCATTTGCCCTCAGGAACAGCGAATTCGGCTACACTCGTGTGTTTGTGCCCAACTCCACGCACATCCGCTTCGAGCAGTATTCCGTGGAGCACGATGCAATAGTAGATTCAGTATGGATATCCAAGGACCGCCAGACTCCGTTTACAAAGGTTCCGAATTAGTGTTCAATTTTACTTAACTTTTTTTTTCTTAATTCCTCACACTCTCTCATCGATCAACCTGTATTTAGGGCTCTATATCGTATGAGAACTATGACATCATGCCGCTATCAAAGACGGCATTACGTGACGGTTCTCATCCAACCTGATGACGTCTAGATAGTGTGCTGAGTGAATAGAAAAAAAAACCCATTTATCGAGCTTTTCTTGCGAAAGGGAGACGTACCCTGATCTTTGCACTTCTCAGGATACAAAGGTTGACGATGCTATCATCTGCCATCCGAAGGATATGCACTGTCATAAGAGACGGAAGGCGGGAAGGCAGTTCCAAATCAAGCATTGAAATTTAGAATTTCGAAATTGGGCAATATTATTGAATAATAACGTGATATGTATGCACTTCTCTAGTAACAAGAAAGGATAAATGATTTTGATTCTAGTTGTCGATCAGAAAATATGATTGCACAGACCATGTACCGCCTCACTCCCTTCCACCGTAGTACCTGTTTCCTGCCAGGGGTATCATGTATCGATCGTTTGACGGTTCAAATAGAGAGAGGTTATGCTACGCTTCTTTCAATAACATCGGAGCTATGCCAGGGGGATATTACGGCAATTACGTACACTGACCACGCCCATTTTCATCACCATGCTCCCGCCACATCGACAGTTTGAGATGCATTCATTCATCCGTCTTTATCTGGTGTCCCTTGTGTCCCTCATCTCCTCTCTCTCTTTTTACCTTCTCCCAGTCTTGGATATTATGCATCCTATATTGCCACGTGATTTGCTTGTATTTGATCATCATATTTTATTACTCATCTTTATTTTTGTAATGCTACCTTTATTACTTTTTTCCAATAATCATTAAATTCCAGAAGCCTACACCTTCTCGCTTTCGTCTTCTACACAAATGAATCACTATGACAACTTTCACTACACATCGTTAAATTCGAGGTAATGTATCTGAATTTATAATTTTGTGTTGTTAGGTTGTTCGGAAAGTTTCTTTCTTTTTTCATTCATTGACATTTTTCACTTCTCCTTTATCTAACCTTGACCAATCATCTTATGTTTTTTTGTAGTTGATGTGGGCTTGGATACTCTCTATAACAACCAGTATTGCATACCATTTCGATTAATAGATCTTGATCAAAGGAGGTCCGAATTTAGCCCAGTCGACTTTTCTCCCAGATTTTTAAGGGCACCCATTTCTTTGCAGAATAGGGATATGAATACAAATGCCCCACTATTATGAAGTACGTCAAATAGGGTTATTAGTAAACATAAAGTTTTAAATCTAGCACGTATTATATAATCTAGCGAAGCGTCGAATGGATAATCCACACTTCGATTTGTTTTTCGAACAGAATTTTGAACTTATTGTGCTTCCCCCGATCAACCTAGAGAACAAATCGATTGTTATTTGTGAAGTACTTTACATGGCCACTTGCTATCACTAATTAGGTGGGAATTCAATTGCGAATTTAAGAGCAGGCTTCCTTCAGAATATTTATGCCGAAATTTGAACATCGAAATGGTGAGATATTGATATCTCTCGTCTCTCTCGAAGGTTGAAAACCTGGGTTTCTTTGTTATCATTAATATTAACCCTTGCCCTATCATACATTATCGGCTTAATATCGGTAGGCATCTAGTTCTCGGAAAAAAATGACCCAACAAAAAACACTGAAATTCCGTTTTTGAGGTGTTTTTGGCATTTGCTAACTTTTGTTATTTTATCTAGCCTGCTATGTGACTGAGATGCGATTTGAACATATTTATTCCACTAATTTTAGTGCTCAATTGAGCCGTGGAAAGCTTCAAAATGTGAATTCGACGCAACGTCGTCTGGAGCCAACGGAAGCTCTACGTACAAAATTAGTATGCCTATCTTCTTCAGAGTCCTTGATAACTCCAAATCACACAAAATTGGAAAAAT
Organism: Pristionchus mayeri; assembly: GCA_036245805.1. Taxonomy (NCBI): domain Eukaryota; kingdom Metazoa; phylum Nematoda; class Chromadorea; order Rhabditida; family Neodiplogasteridae; genus Pristionchus; species Pristionchus mayeri. The sequence continues at coordinate 38,191,872 of BTRK01000002.1, read as the reverse complement.
GATTTTTTTTGCTGTGCCGGGCTCTGATCGAATCTTCCGCAAACGCCCTCATATACATCATATAAAACGGACCAAACTAATTTTTCCTGGAGGTAGAGTCAGTTTCGTGAAACTCACCCTGAACATCGACATTTTTACATGAAATACTGGGAAAACAGCCCGATCCAGTAAAATAATATTTTCGTCGCAGTAATTTCACTTTTTTCTCGAAGATGCATGTTTTCCACAATACCAAAATAATGAGTATTTGTGTTCTTTACATTTTCAATATTGGTTATCACACCATTTTATCTTATTTAGCAGGTAAAGGGAATTGGATAATTTCTTCTTAATTTCTTCTCCACTCCAATTTTTCGACCGATTCTTGACTCGTTTTGAGTTCAGAGGCACTGTAATGTGATATCATGTTTACAATTGATAGCAATTACTATAACATCGAATGATTCCAAAGGAGACCATGTTTTATCTTTCCTAATTCCGCGTGCCTTTCGCAATGGGTTATGTTTCAAATAGAAAATCGAGCTCGTCTCTCTCCCCTTTACACGATTATCAAGTTGATTATCGTGTAATTCCCCCTCCCTCTCATTCTGCGCGCCTCTCGCAATGGGTTATGTTTCAAATAGAAAATCGAGCTCGTCTCTCTCCCCTTTACACGATTATCAAGTTGATTATCGTGTAATTCCCCCTCCCTCTCATTCTGCGCGCATCTCGCAATGGGTTATGTTTCAAATAGAAAATCGAGCTCGTTTCTCTCCCCTTTACACGATTATCAAGTTGATTATCGTGTAATCCCCCCCCCCCCTCTCATTCTGCGCGCCTCTCGCTATGGGTTATGTTTCAAATAGAAAATCGAGCTCGTATATCTCACCTTTACACGATTATCAATTTGATTATCGTGTAATTCCCCCTCCCTCTCATTCTGCGCGCATCTCGCAATGGGTTATGTTTCAAATAGAAAATCGAGCTCGTTTCTCTCCCCTTTACACGATTATCAAGTTGATTATCGTGTAATTCCCCCTCCCTCTCATTCTGCGCGCCTCTCGCTATGGGTTATGTTTCAAATAGAAAATCGAGCTCGTATCTCTCACCTTTACACGATTATCAAGTTGATTATCGTGTAATTCCCCCTCCCTCTCATTCTGCGCGCATCTCGCAATGGGTTGTTTCAAATAGAAAATCGAGCTCGTTTCTCTCCCCTTTACACGATTATCAAGTTGATTATCGTGTAATTCCCCATCCCTCTCATTTCGCGCGCCTCTCGCAATGGGTTATGTTTCAAATAGAAAATCGAGCTCGTATCTCTCACCTTTACACGATTATCAAGTTGATTATCGTGTAATTCCCCCTCCCTCTCATTCTGCGCGCATCTCGCAATGGGCTATGTTTCAAATAGAAAATCGAGCTCGTATCTCTCACCTTTACACGATTATCAAGTTGATTATCGTGTAATCCCCCCCCCCTCTCATTCTGCGCGCCTCTCGCTATGGGTTATGTTTCAAATAGAAAATCGAGCTCGTATCTCTCACCTTTACACGATTATCAAGTTGATTATCGTGTAATTCCCCCTCCCTCTCATTCTGCGCGCCTCTCGCAATGGGTTATGTTTCAAATAGAAAATCGAGCTCGTTTCTCTCCCCTTTGCACGATTATCAAGTTGATTATCGTGTAATTCCCCCTCCCTCTCATTCTGCGCGCATCTCGCAATGGGTTATGTTTCAAATAGAAAATCGAGCTCGTTTCTCTCCCCTTTACACGATTATCAAGTTGATTATCGTGTAATTCCCCCTCCCTCTCATTCTGCGCGCCTCTCGCTATGGGTTATGTTTCAAATAGAAAATCGAGCTCGTATCTCTCACCTTTACACGATTATCAAGTTGATTATCGTGTAATTCCCCCTCCCTCTCATTCTGCGCGCATCTCGCAATGGGTTATGTTTCAAATAGAAAATCGAGCTCGTTTCTCTCCCCTTTACACGATTATCAAGTTGATTATCGTGTAATTCCCCATCCCTCTCATTTCGCGCGCCTCTCGCAATGGGTTATGTTTCAAATAGAAAATCGAGCTCGTATCTCTCACCTTTACACAATTATCAAGTTGATTATCGTGTAATTCCCCCTCCCTCTCATTCTGCGCGCATCTCGCAATGGGCTATGTTTCAAATAGAAAATCGAGCTCGTATCTCTCACCTTTACACGATTATCAAGTTGATTATCGTGTAATCCCCCCCCCCTCTCATTCTGCGCGCCTCTCGCTATGGGTTATGTTTCAAATAGAAAATCGAGCTCGTATCTCTCACCTTTACACGATTATCAAGTTGATTATCGTGTAATTCCCCCTCCCTCTCATTCTGCGCGCCTCTCGCAATGGGTTATGTTTCAAATAGAAAATCGAGCTCGTTTCTCTCCCCTTTACACGATTATCAAGTTGATTATCGTGTAATTCCCCCTCCCTCTCATTCTGCGCGCCTCTCGCCATGGGTTATGTTTCAAATAGAAAATCGAGTTCGTATCTCTCACCTTTACACGATTATCAAGTTGATTATCGTGTAATTCCCCCTCCCTCTCATTCTGCGCGCATCTCGCAATGGGTTATGTTTCAAATAGAAAATCGAGCTCGTTTCTCTCCCCTTTACACGATTATCAAGTTGATTATCGTGTAATTCCCCATCCCTCTCATTTCGCGCGCCTCTCGCAATGGGTTATGTTTCAAATAGAAAATCGAGCTCGTATCTCTCACCTTTACACGATTATCAAGTTGATTATCGTGTAATTCCCCCTCCCTCTCATTCTGCGCGCATCTCGCAATGGGTTATGTTTCAAATAGAAAATCGAGCTCGTTTCTCTCCCCTTTACACGATTATCAAGTTGATTATCGTGTAATTCCCCCTCCCTCTCATTCTGCGCGCCTCTCGCTATGGGTTATGTTTCAAATAGAAAATCGAGCTCGTATCTCTCACCTTTACACGATTATCAAGTTGATTATCGTGTAATTCCCCCTCCCTCTCATTCTGCGCGCATCTCGCAATGGGTTATGTTTCAAATAGAAAATCGAGCTCGTTTCTCTCCCCTTTACACGATTATCAAGTTGATTATCGTGTAATTCCCCATCCCTCTCATTTCGCGCGCCTCTCGCAATGGGTTATGTTTCAAATAGAAAATCGAGCTCGTATCTCTCACCTTTACACGATTATCAAGTTGATTATCGTGTAATTCCCCCTCCCTCTCATTCTGCGCGCATCTCGCAATGGGTTATGTTTCAAATAGAAAATCGAGCTCGTTTCTCTCCCCTTTACACGATTATCAAGTTGATTATCGTGTAATTCCCCCTCCCTCTCATTCTGCGCGCCTCTCGCAATGGGTTATGTTTCAAATAGAAAATCGAGCTCGTATCTCTCCCCTTTACACGATTATCAAGTTGATTATCGTGTAATTCCCCATCCCTCTCATTTCGCGCGCCTCTCGCAATGGGTTATGTTTCAAATAGAAAATCGAGCTCGTATCTCCAACCTTTACACGATTATAAAGTTGATTATCGTGTAATTCCCCCTCCCTCTCATTCTGCGCGCCTCTCGCTATGGGTTATGTTTCAAATAGAAAATCGAGCTCGTATATCTCACCTTTACACGATTATCAAGTTGATTATCGTGTAATTCCCCCTCCCTCTCATTCTGCGCGCATCTCGCAATGGGTTATGTTTCAAATAGAAAATCGAGCTCGTTTCTCTCCCCTTTACACGATTATCAAGTTGATTATCGTGTAATTCCCCCTCCCTCTCATTCTGCGCGCCTCTCGCTATGGGTTATGTTTCAAATAGAAAATCGAGCTCGTATCTCTCACCTTTACACGATTATCAAGTTGATTATCGTGTAATTCCCCCTCCCTCTCATTCTGCGCGCATCTCGCAATGGGTTATGTTTCAAATAGAAAATCGAGCTCGTTTCTCTCCCCTTTACACGATTATCAAGTTGATTATCGTGTAATTCCCCATCCCTCTCATTTCGCGCGCCTCTCGCAATGGGTTATGTTTCAAATAGAAAATCGAGCTCGTATCTCTCACCTTTACACGATTATCAAGTTGATTATCGTGTAATTCCCCCTCCCTCTCATTCTGCGCGCATCTCGCAATGGGTTATGTTTCAAATAGAAAATCGAGCTCGTTTCTCTCCCCTTTACACGATTATCAAGTTGATTATCGTGTAATTCCCCCTCCCTCTCATTCTGCGCGCCTCTCGCTATGGGTTATGTTTCAAATAGAAAATCGAGCTCGTATCTCTCACCTTTACACGATTATCAAGTTGATTATCGTGTAATCCCCCCCCCCTCTCATTCTGCGCGCCTCTCGCTATGGGTTATGTTTCAAATAGAAAATCGAGCTCGTATATCTCACCTTTACACGATTATCAAGTTGATTATCGTGTAATTCCCCCTCCCTCTCATTCTGCGCGCATCTCGCAATGGGTTATGTTTCAAATAGAAAATCGAGCTCGTTTCTCTCCCCTTTACACGATTATCAAGTTGATTATCGTGTAATTCCCCATCCCTCTCATTTCGCGCGCCTCTCGCAATGGGTTATGTTTCAAATAGAAAATCGAGCTCGTATCTCTCACCTTTACACGATTATCAAGTTGATTATCGTGTAATTCCCCCTCCCTCTCATTCTGCGCGCCTCTCGCAATGGGTTATGTTTCAAATAGAAAATCGAGCTCGTATCTCTCACCTTTACACGATTATCAAGTTGATTATCGTGTAATTCCCCCTCCCTCTCATTCTGCGCGCATCTCGCAATGGGTTATGTTTCAAATAGAAAATCGAGCTCGTTTCTCTCCCCTTTACACGATTATCAAGTTGATTATCGTGTAATTCCCCCTCCCTCTCATTCTGCACGCCTCTCGCTATGGGTTATGTTTCAAATAGAAAATCGAGCTCGTATCTCTCACCTTTACACGATTATCAAGTTGATTATCGTGTAATTCCCCCTCCCTCTCATTCTGCGCGCATCTCGCAATGGGTTATGTTTCAAATAGAAAATCGAGCTCGTTTCTCTCCCCTTTACACGATTATCAAGTTGATTATCGTGTAATTCCCCATCCCTCTCATTTCGCGCGCCTCTCGCAATGGGTTATGTTTCAAATAGAAAATCGAGCTCGTATCTCTCACCTTTACACGATTATCAAGTTGATTATCGTGTAATTCCCCCTCCCTCTCATTCTGCGCGCATCTCGCAATGGGTTATGTTTCAAATAGAAAATCGAGCTCGTATCTCTCACCTTTACACGATTATCAAGTTGATTATCGTGTAATTCCCCCTCCCTCTCATTCTGCGCGCCTCTCGCAATGGGTTATGTTTCAAATAGAAAATCGAGCTCGTATCTCTCACCTTTACACGATTATCAAGTTGATTATCGTGTAATTCCCCCTCCCTCTCATTCTGCGCGCATCTCGCAATGGGTTATGTTTCAAATAGAAAATCGAGCTCGTTTCTCTCCCCTTTACACGATTATCAAGTTGATTATCGTGTAATTCCCCCTCCCTCTCATTCTGCACGCCTCTCGCTATGGGTTATGTTTCAAATAGAAAATCGAGCTCGTATCTCTCACCTTTACACGATTATCAAGTTGATTATCGTGTAATTCCCCCTCCCTCTCATTCTGCGCGCATCTCGCAATGGGTTATGTTTCAAATAGAAAATCGAGCTCGTTTCTCTCCCCTTTACACGATTATCAAGTTGATTATCGTGTAATTCCCCATCCCTCTCATTTCGCGCGCCTCTCGCAATGGGTTATGTTTCAAATAGAAAATCGAGCTCGTATCTCTCACCTTTACACGATTATCAAGTTGATTATCGTGTAATTCCCCCTCCCTCTCATTCTGCGCGCATCTCGCAATGGGTTATGTTTCAAATAGAAAATCGAGCTCGTATCTCCCACCTTTACACGATTATCAAGTTGATTATCGTGTAATTCCCCCTCCCTCTCATTCTGCGCGCATCTCGCAATGGGTTATGTTTCAAATAGAAAATCGAGCTCGTTTCTCTCCTCTTTACACGATTATCAAGTTTATTATCGTGTAATTCCCCGAGCTCGATCTCGGGAACTCGGGAGAGAGACGAGCTCGATTTTCTATTTGAAACATAACCCATTGCGAGATGCGCGCGGAATGAGAGGGAGGGGGAATTACACGATAATCAACTTGATAATCGTGTAAAGGGGAGAGAGACGAGCTCGATTTTCTATTTGAAACATAACCCATTGCGAGAGGCGCGCAGAATGAGAGGGAGGAGGAATTACACGATAATCAACTTGATAATCGTGTAAAGGGGAGAGAGACGAGCTCGATTTTCTATTTGAAACATAACCCATTGCGAGAGGCGCGCAGAATGAGAGGGAGGGGGAATTGCACGATAATCAACTTGATAATCGTGTAAAGGGGAGAGAGACGAGCTCGATTTTCTATTTGAAACATAACCCATTGCGAGAGGCGCGCAGAATGAGAGGTAGGAGGAATTACACGATAATCAACTTGATAATCGTGTAAAGGGGAGAGAGACGAGCTCGATTTTCTATTTGAAACATTACCCATTGCGAGAGGCGCGCGGAATAAGAGGGATGGGGAATTACATGATAATCAACTTGATAATCGTGTAAAGGGGAGAGAGACGAGCTCGATTTTCTATTTTGAAACATAACCCATTGCGAAAGGCACGCGGAATTAGGAAAGATAAAACATGGTCTCCTTTGGAATCATTCGATGTTAGAGTTATTTCTTTCAATTGTAAACATGATATCACATTGCAGTGCCTCTGAACTCAAAACGTGCGAGTCAAGAATCGGTCGAAAAATTGGAGTGGAAACTAAGAAGAAATTATTCAATTCCCTTTATCACCTAAATAATATAAAATTCACCTTAGATTTCATCGTCACAGTGTTTTTCATAAAATCACCGAATTTTCGATTTTTCGTGTATTAATGATGCGCGCAGAATGAGTTTCACAAAACTGACGCTACCTCTAGGAAAAATTAGTTTGGCCCGTTTTATATTTTCAATAATCGTAATGTAGCGTCGTGCATGAACTACTTCTATTGCGTGGGCGATGAAATGACCTCTTAGTCTCCAGTTGTCACCTAACATTCCCTCTGGCACAGCCTTACTCTCGACACTTCCGCATTACGCGCTACATTGATTGGGATGTTCTCATCTCCCTACTCACTCTTCCTGATTAGGCAACGCCAGTGGCAATGGTTTGATGTTGGGCATTATTTAGAATTATTTAGAATTCCCGCGCTACTGCTCGGATCGCACCACTCCCGTAATAGCTGCGAGTCCGAGAGTGAAGTGTGTCTTTTTTTAATCCAGCCGTTCACTATATTTTCGTGTTTCCCAGTTTATTTGCGCATTGTTTGAAGGTCCGAACTTTTTCTGTTTCTTGAATTAACTAGATCGTTCGTATAATATTTACAGTCTAATAATAATTACAATTCCAGAAGCCTACACCTTCTCACTTTCATCGCCTACACCGATGGAAAGAACAACGAAGACGTCAACCCAAATTATTTCAATAATCATACACATGTCTACTACCTATCAATAATATCAAGGATGTCAAGGTCAAACATTTCACTTCGAAAACTTCGCTAGATCATCACAAACGTAGTATGCATGGAGCATCGGGAAAAGTCGATTGCAAACTCCGCGGGAGGCCTTTCGCATCTAAGAATTCACTCGATCTGCACAATTATTCGGCATAGTAAGGATAAGTGATTAAGACACTGAAGAGAAGTCTCAAAGCGTGCTATGGTGTGCCTGAGCGGAATATGCGAGTAATACAGTGTAAGCATGTCTAGAGAAGAAAGAGAGACAACACCAAATTTCTCAACAACCTCATTTACGAGATCTTGAATTGTATACCCTCCGATTATTTGTTCATGTTTTGTATGGTCCTTTTTATTTGGTAAAATGGATAAATTGATAATAATGATGATGAAGCTGATGACGTTCTACGAAGGAAAAACTGAACATTCAGTGGTTTTAATCCATTCACGTCCAATTCAGAAGAGTCAATAGGAGTAACACTTCATAGCATCGCGCAACATGCTTGTTCTGTACAACGTCCACTGTTTTCGGCCACACTGCCATTGGTCGGATATTCAAATGCGTCACCTGACATTACCATACGGAAAACAGCATTTCAACGTGATTTATTGTTTTGATACAATTTGTAAACATTGCATGGCGTCGACTGGAGCCAATGAACGATCTAACAAAATGCGTGTGTTCATCATTTCAAAACCTTACGGATCTGCTCTCCAATCTGCGAATCTGTTTTCTTAGATACACTCGTTCAAATGTACGACGGGAATATCGAGGAAAATATAAATGATCACATAGGAAATTCGGACAGTTTTCGATGATCACTGTTGTCACTGTCAATTTAACTGTCATGATATTCAAATTTACTCTGCAAAAATCATTGTCCCTCCTTTTGTTCTGTTTTTACATTTTCTTCATTCAACTCTAAACTTTTCGGTGAAATAATGTTTTCTTCACGCATCGTTTTCGTCTTCCTCATTATATAGTTCGCTATTACGACCTCCGCACCAGCTCCCGACCTCACCCATACCCTCTCTGGGAGCAATGGTCTGGCTCCCACGATATCACACTCTCTCTCGTCTGTTAGAGAGAACGATAGAGCATGAGATTTGGAGAGAGTAAGACGAATAACCCTCTCTGGGGTTGTGGATGAGGCGGACAGACTGCTTGATGTTGTAAGAGCACACATTTTAGGAAATTGATTAAATTGAACAATGTACGAACTAAAACTGCATTTAATTCCAGCCCCTGCCATCTCATGGTTCACCGAGAATAAGGGAATACCGATGGACAATCTTACGAACCCAGGAGGATATCAAAATGTACTTAGAAATTTATTTTAATCTTAGAGACATTTTATTCTTCCCACACATCCAATGGTGCAAAATACAAGGGGGGGGGGAGAAGAATATCTTCTTGTTTACGTATCTGCTCATAGTAGTCTTTCGTTCTTGACCGTCGGTGTGCTCTATTCATCTTCATTTCTCAAACTTTGTGCTATATTTAATGTACCTATTTAGCTATGAAAACAGTCGAGTGATCAATGAAGATGACTCGAAACTTTAAAGATGGAATTTATGTGGCTGACTCACACAGACGGTGAAATTCGACCAACGTTCGATGAGATGTCATGTCCTTGTTCATGACTAAGCGGCTCCCATATGTGTTTTTGCGCTCACATTATCGTTTTTACGCGTTCTCTAAAATAATGGGATGGAACATTGCAGAAAGTGGCAAAAGGATTCATAATGGTTGTATCGACTTGAACCTTTCAGGTTACCATGCCTGATTGTGAGGGTGGAACATGCACCCATACGATTTTGTTTTGCCTAAAAAGTGTGACCTACCAAATACATTTTTTTTGTTAAATTTCCAAGCACATGTATTATATAAACCGGAAGACTATGGAAAATCATGCATAAAATGCGATTTTCTTAGGAATTAGTGCACGTTTACATGTTACAGCTTGAAACGTGTATCAGTTTTCTGGAAGGGAGGTAATGATTGGATTATTTTTTTTGGCGAAATATCACAAACAATTGATGCAGATTTCAACTCTCAATCGACGTATTAACTAAAAAACTAAACTTCTCCCCAATTGTGTCGTACGGTGGCTGGAAATATCACGCATATAAATACAATTCTTTATTTGTCAATCTATTGAAACAATCAAATTATAATTATGCCCACAACAAGTTTCGCCAAATGGAAAGTGATTGTGCATTTCTATCACACGTATCACGAGCATGGCAGTCCACGCCGGCGGCGTCGGCAGGGGGTGGACAGAAAATCCATGACCCCCGGTTCATGGTAGGACGGGGGTGGACAAAAGGTTTGTCCACCCCCCGTCCACCCATGAACCCCGGGTCATGGTCAAAAAATCGATGGTAGGTCATGGGTAGGTCAAGACGAAGTACTGTACCAATCGATAGTACAGCACTTCCTGATACCGTATATAGCTACCGTAACCCCGATTATCACCAACTGATTTTTTTCAAAAAATGAAAATACCGTACCCTAATTAAAAAGTCAAAGTACCGTATCCAATCGATAGTACAGTAGCACCAAATACCGTATCCCACTACCGTAACCCCGACTATCACGAACTAACTTTATTTTTAAGATGTCCTGGTAACGTGCACAATCGGTCTAGTGTCGCGAACGATCGATTGTACAGTACCCAACTGTCTACCGTAACCCAGTTCCTTGGGTCAGATCTAGTTCTTTGGGTCAAACATTTTTCTAAAAATTCAAAATCGATAGTAAAATTATTTTAAAGTATTATACCGTATATCTTGTTACTGTATAATCATTTTATGTTCGATTTGGTATTTTTAGAAACATGTTTGAAAATTTTAGAAAATTGTTTGACCCAAGGAACTGAATCTGACCCAAGGAACTGGGTTACGGTAGTCAGTTGGGTACTGTACAATCGATCGTTCACGACACTAGACCGATTGTGCACGTTACCAGGACATCCTAAAAATAAAGTTAGTTCGTGATAGTCGGGGTTACGGTAGTGGGAGACGGTATATGGTGGTACTGTACTATCGATTGGATACGGTACTTTGGCTTTTTATTTAGGGTACGGTATTTTCAATTTTTGAAAAAAATCAGTTGGTGATAATCGGGGTTACGGTAGCTATATACCGTATCAGGAAGTACTGTACTATCCATTGGTACAGTACTTGACCTATCCATGACCTACCATCGATTTTTGAACCATGAACCGGGGTTCATGGTAGGGCGGGGGGTGGACAAGCGCCGCCAGCTCTGGACAGCTATGATCACGAGTCAGCAGAAGTGTGAGGTTACATTTTCTTCCAAATAGTTTTCCCTAATATTGTCCATATTATAGTGCGAGATTTCCCTAGAGACAAGCATTCGACAAATATAGTTCATTGGTTGCAGAGTCGATATTTAGGAAATTTGATTCGGCATAACTTTTTGAAAAATTGTCACGGGGGATCTGTTTTTCATCCACTGACTCGTGATGCACTTGCTATGCATTCGTCACAAGGGGAGTGCACGGGGACGAGAGAGTGGGTCTATCGGGTATCCGGGAGGTTTCAGGGGGGCATGGGGGCAGAAGAATTGGTCTGGCGACTTCTTCAACTGTTTCTTCCTGCATAATCAATCGTTTCTCAATCCAAGTGTACTTCCTGCTCATGAGAGAAATACGTTGAGATAAACGGCGGAGGGCAGGGAGTAAACCTGAGAAGAATATATGAGGAAATGAGAAGATAAGGGCACTGAGTCGGATGATAACTATGGCGTCAAGCCGATATATCAAATGACGTCATAGGTCTCAACCGACCTAGTGCCAATTTAAGCGACATCTAATCATCGATGGGAGGGATTATCATCAATGAACATAGCACTCATTCGATAAACATACACGTTTTAACCGTAATGATGAATTAAGAGATAATGTATGGCCCTCGCCAGAGTATGGATAGACTACGTCACTTCTGTAAATAGAGATAATTTAGATAACGTACCAGGTTCTTCCTTGTTGAGATCCTTGACAAGGTTATACAGGATGGATCGAAGTAAGAGCTCTCTCCATAGAATGGACGAATCCTCTGAGTGTCCATTGTAGAGCACGCGTCCATCGGAAGTGTATCTGGAAATTGTCAATCCACTCACTTTCAAAAGTCTCACTCTAGATCATGGAGTCTAATAGATATGAGCCAAAATGGCGACCGGATGATACTACTTCTAGATAAGCGAAGGATATTTGCTGTTTCCACCCGAGAGTGGAAAATTATAAAACTGGAGAAACACTAGGCAGGAAGGGATCTATCGCACGACTTACACAAATGAAATCTTCTTCGTAGGTGGTGCGTACAAGGACGATTGGATTCGAGGAGTGTACACTTCGACTTCTTCAGCGCCAGCATTCATCATTCCGATCATGGCGACTCCTGCAAAAATAGGGGACTTTACCACATCAGTACTAGAGCCCGCTCCATGCATACGCTCACATCTCGAGTATTTAATCACAGGTAGGCAGAGCAGTCTAAGCTAACAGTCTAATCAACCTAATCCTGAATCTAAGCATACGAATCCAGAGCTAAAGTATTCTCAATGGCGAGCGAGGGTCGGAGGTGAGCACGGAAGAAGGATAGTGCCAAAAATAGAATGAGTCGTCCCCATAGTTGCCCACGCCCGCGGCGACCCCCATGAACCCCTATTCATGCTGGGGCGCTTTCCCCCTCGATAAGAGGGGGAAGCGCCCCAGCATGAATAGGGTTCATGGTCTAAAAATACATCGCCACCAGTGTTGGGCAACTATGGTCGTCCCCATGCCGCGAAAGCGACTGGAATTTATACATAAATTTTCGCGGATTATGCGAGTTTGTTATCCAGATCATCGCCCACACGGCCAGATTCGGATAAACATTCTAATGTTTCCCTCGTCGAGCACTATTGTTGCAGTCAGAAGAAATTCGAATTGTCAATATGTGCCAAATCGCTGACGAAGTGTGCTAGTTTTCTCAGATGATATCGAGAGCCGTTCTGAGCAATTAGAGAATCGAGGGAGCAACTTTCACAGTAAAAGAGGAAGGTAAGAGTGTGATGGATGGGGGGAATAATAAAAGGGTGTGCAATAGGGAAGTAAGTAGTGCAAACGACAGAAAATTAGAGAGAAGATTACACAGGTGGATAAAAAGTAAGGAGGAAATGTATAGAAAATGGATGATAACCACAAATTTACGCTTCAGGAGAACTTTCACAGCAGCATGTTTGACATTAACTGAACCTTCTGTGAACATAGTACGAACAAGTTTCATTTGGTTATCACCAGGAAGTGTATCATCCGTCCTTGTGCCTACTTTACACTACTTATGCCAGTAAGAGACGGAAGGAGAGAAGGGAAATAGAAGACAGGTTTCATCATCGAAACGAAATGAGAGATCGCAGAGCAGAGTAGGGATTTATTAGTCACGAGTTCCCTTCTCCTGTCAACATTTCGTCCAATTCATTATTCCCTTGCAGGAAATAACCGCAAAGGTCGACGAATGGAGAAAAGATGTTGACCACTAGAGATCGTAAATCGGTTGTCTCCTAACTTCCCACATTCTCCCATCGCTCGACCATTCGAGAGATTATATATGATATAATGGTATCATATAATGATGCAATTAACCGAATTACGAACTATATCGCCTTGACCACCAACACAAATTTCCCTAACTCTTCTCATTATAGCTCTTCTCCAGTCGAATAGTCAATTTAAAATGTATGGCATCATGGAATTGACTGGCTATTTTCGGTGTCTCGGGGAACTTATTAAATTTCGTCATGTTCTTACTTGTCATATCCGTCATAACCCAACAATAGCTCATATACAGTCGATCGGCAAGTACATGATGGGTGACTAATGACATCATTACTTAGAATGGCAACGTTGGCTATCTCCTCAGGGAACGAATTTTTGCCTGTCCTTCCTTGCTATGTCCATCATAACCGTAGCACGGAAAGTGCATGGGTTGATCGGAGAGGATGCCTCTCTCAGTGAGGGTATCTTTATTTGGAGTATTACCTTGTTCGGAATGAGTTCAAGCCCACTTCAACGAAAAGCAAACTATAAATTAAATTTCCAAGTTAAGAAACATTCCAAAGAACCTGATATGTTTATCGATGGAACCTTACTTCTGCTAATTGCACACTCCTTATCCCTCATCACTATCACAATCTTCGAGTGGAGGAGGTAGAAAATATGCACGTAAAAAATGTGCACGTAAAAAGGAAAAAGGTAAAGGTGCAGTCACGTCAAGCGATTTTACATTCGTCAAGAGTCGACTACGCTGGGTGATATATGCAGGAACATCAGTCCAATCACGTCTACAGAAGTAGCCATGATAACTCCATCGAAACATCTTTGGCATTGAAAGTGATCATCATTATCACGTGGTTCACACATGTGATAAATGCTAAATTTTTTGTTTTGATTTTTCTCTGAACCTTACTGTATTCAATCATCTGAGCTGAGCCAGAAGGAATGACTCCGCTCTTTTCCATCCCTCTGTTCCCGCCACGTCAGTATGCGAGATAGATATTCAATCAGACTTGCAGTTGCCTAGTGCTCGCCATCTAACCTTCTAAGCTTATCTCTTCGAAAGCATACGCCCTCTCCTAAAACCAATTTCGTTTAAACACGGTTCGATTTTTTTCCAAATCTCAAACTTCTCGCCGCCATTTAACCGGGGAACGATAACGTGATTTTCTTGGCACCTTGCCACTTGCCACTTGCACTCCTCGTCGGGCTGCAATAGGCAGATACGCGCATGGGACGTCATGGAACGCTTCCAAAATCTCATTCAAATGCTCTCTCATCACTCGCGCTCACCGTCCCCGTTTCATTTTATTTTGATTTTTTACACGTTTGAGTTGCCATAAAATCCGCTCATAAAATCCGATTCGATCGGATCTCGACACGACTCTACCTCAGTGCCCCAACATGGGTTGTAGCCGGTCCGATTTCGTGAGGACCACGCATTATGACACGCTCCAAGACTAAACTTGATTTTTTTTTTACATAACGCCTGTACTAGGAGCTGAAATTGTGTAATATTTAGTTCATAGCTCGAATTTTGAGAAACAACTAACCCGAATCTATTGTTCACTTTCTCTCGACCGGTTGAGTGATGACAGAGTGTGTATAATGAAGTTCACTTCCTTTTTGGCAATACTTGTAATGTTTCGTTCCTTTCTAAGCTAACCGACTGCCAGAGGGAGGGCCTCTCCTGCCGCGCGTTCACGCTAGTTTTAAATCTGCGTGACATGCGCCACCACATACAGCTGGATGATGCAAAGGTATGAATTATTTCGTTTATGTATGCGATATTCTTAATTTCTGACATTACTTTTTTTCTAATTTTGTATTCTTCAGCTCGATGTAGGACGGATCCGCATGCCGAATCTCTCTCTCCAGGAGACAGTCGATGCGCAGGCGGCGAGCATCGCTGCTCTAGAGGAGGAGCTGGCAGGTCAGAGGGCTTCGGAGGCGTCCCTGCACTCGCACGAAGTACAGACTCTGCCTGAACTCCGCACCCGCTCGCCGGGTCTTCGGGGTCGAGTACGTACACCTAATATGTGATGTCTGTGCCGACTTCTTGACGGGATTCAACACCCGTCAGAAGTCGTATGCCGCACTCTGACACTCGGCACGGGGTGTTCGAGTGAACCTGTACAAGAATTTGTCTTTTATCGACAAGAAGATCACTGCTTTTGATGTAGTTGCTATGTTCACATTATTGATTGTCATTGAATGTTCCCTTAGGCTTCTTTCCGACCTTATCTCGTTATTCTCATCGCCTTTTCCCCTGTTTTCAATTCTATTCTGAGGTCGCCCCCTCCTCTCGCTCTTTGTCTCTCTCTCTTTTCCCCGCACTGCCATCTCCTCTAGCACTGCTGTACCTGGCCTATCTCGTATCTCTGTTCTCTCTCACCATTTCCGTTATCTCTGCTACTCTCTTGCACGTGCTTGCTCTATGGCTCGCCCCGCCCTTTCCACCCCTATTTAAGCAGGGCAAGAGCCGCCTTTCTTCTCTCATTGCTCACTACTTGTGACTTTGTGCTGGATTCATAGTCTGGTATCGAGTTTGCAAGTGTTTCGGTGAGAGAGGCGGGTTCGACTAATCTCATGTGTGCTTCTGCTGAATTAATCTGCTGAATCTGAATAAATAAATCGGTGCCCACGGGCAGAACTGGAATAGTCTCGTCTTCACACAGTATCACACACGCACACTAGAATACGACCTCATTCACGTAAGAGCGCCTCAGGGCATTCTCTTAAACAGTCGTAGATACGGTATTGATTGCATTATTTGTATTACTGACTGAGTAATTTGCATGTCCATCTGGATACGAGGAGGCTGGGATCGAGGGTTGTTACGCGTACAGCTAGTCAGTCTCGTATCCGTTCGTGGCTTCGACATGTGTTGTCGTCCGTTTGCCGTTGTCTTCTTTGCTGCACGGAGGATAGGAAGTAATATCACGCCTCACATGGTCGTTTTAGAACTCGAATCGAGATTCGAGTTCTAAAACGACCATGTGAAATTTCGAGGCCAGTCTCCTTTCGTTGAAGAGTTCTAAAATGAGAGTTCTGAAATGATACACCCTCCATTTTTGTCTGTTGTTTTTTTTGTTTCCTGACATATTCTAAACTTTCGGAATGCCATGACTTCTTCACGAACATTATCAAAAGATGAGTGATTGAAGACGCATTTATCTACCCTTTTCACTATTCAATCACATCAGAGCTGTGCCAGAGGGAATGCCTAGTGGTGACTCTACTGACTCCACCCCCATTCATCACCATTTTCCCGCCAGATCTATCAATGAGAATCGCATTCATTCAGTCTTCCGATATGCTTCATGATCTCCCTCTCGGGGGGCGGACAATCCGGCAACGGATCGCCCTTCGCTGGAGATTCAAGCTAGCCACTTGGGTGTTGTTTCATTGTAACCAGTATGTGCTATTCTACATTTGCATATGCAAATCTTTTTGCCAGGCGAACTTGAGTTTCACTCCATATCTATGTATAGGGGTTCGTGGTAAAAAATTGAGAATTTGAGTGGAAAATCATTGTTAGATAAACACCAAATATCGTAACCAATCGTTACTCATGTTACCGGGTTACAGTAGTTACTGGAATGCTGGAGTATGAATAGGTTACGATATTTGCTGTTTATCTAACCATGATTTTCCACTCAAATTCTCAATTTTGGACCATGAACACCGGGTCGTTGATGACGAGTGAAACTCATGATCACCTGGTCACAAGAAATATATATACAAATGTAGGGTAGCACATACTGGTTACAACGAAACAACACCCAAGTGGATAGCTCGAATCTCCAGCGAAGGGCGAACCGTTGCCGGATTGTCCGCCCCCCTCCCTCTCCATATATCGTACCTTCTCCGTTGCTATTCCTATTGCACGAGTGGTCTGACTCTCCTCGATTTGCATGCTCTCACGTCTCTCTACCCGATGAGAGAGTGTGCGGTTTGGAGAGAGATTATTTCTCTATTGCGCATTCATTTACGTTTTTCTCATTCAATCTCTTGCGAGAGAGAGAGAAGCGTTCATTCAGTCTCCGGCAACAGTACTTGGTACTCGATCCAATTTTCCAAGCTATTTGTCGTTTTTCCGACCCTTATTATACCTTAGAATACATAGCCCCCCCCCCTCTCCCGAATACTCAAGTTTTGTATTCCCAGCCCACAACTTATCCGATCTCAACTCTTTGTTGTTAATGCTCTGCTGATTAAGAGCAGCTATACGTTGCTTTTAAGGCTGCCCTTAAAAAGTACAGTCTAGCAGGATAGGAATTTTCGCAAACTTTGATCATTGTTGCTTGTAAAGATGTTTCCGCTGTTTGCCGTTTCACAATAATTATAACTCCAGAAGTCTACACCTTCTCACTATCATAGCCTACACCGATGGAAAGATATCCCTAGCTGTTATCACAAAGCGATCAAACGATCAAGCATAGTACCAACAGGTTAGAGGAAATTATCGTTAGAAAGTGCAAAGTAGAGTACGTCATTTTTTTAAATCATCAGAATTCATAAATCGTATATCTTTTTTTTCAGCTTATGATGAGAAGAAGAATACGAATGCGACATTTATTGCAAGAAATTCACACAGAGATGTTCACAAAATGGGCTTAAGGACATTCATCTTTCTTGATAAGTGAGTGTTTATCATTTATTTCGAAGCTTAGTGTTACGTTTTCGATGTGTTTTTGTGGATGTATTTTTAATAATTTCCTAGTGGCTTAACGAGGAAACCATCAACATTCAAAAGCGCCTGAGTCACAATCCGCCACAACGAGTAGCCTTTCAGTGTTTAGATATTTTCAAATGTGCAAGGCACGTCCTCAACTATTTCTCTAGACGAATCCCTTGATATGTCAAAGGCGGTATGATGTCACAGTTTTGATCCGAGAAAAGAACGACTTGTCATACTTGATTCCTTCTTTTAGCATGCCATCCATCATCGAAACACTTGAGCTTAGAAACTGAAGAAGTGCGCACTACCTAGCTATTTCTTCAATCTGGACTACGATAATCTCCGAATTCCCATTAATCGCCTCGTCCCACTACTAGTCGTCCTCACACCCATTGAAAAATATTTCGTTACCAGTTGTGTTTTTTTATAAACGTTAATGACGTCACTTTCTGTTTTGCTAAACATAAGAAACGCAGCAAATGAGCACATTCAATGGGCGCCAGAGTCCGAACTACTGAGAAATCGAGCACACATAAGTTCACATGTACATGAGTAATTGTCGTACGCAAGATGAGGCTTAGTGTCGCAAGTCGTCAATCACTCTTTCACCTACACGCATACCTATATCCTCTAAATACGATATAATAAATCGAATCGATTTATAATAATATGGAAATATGAATTCAAATGTATTCTCATGGGCCGGGACTATCGATGGTATCTGATATATTAGTTAGCGCCGGAAAATAATTTCGTCCCCTCTCACTAATTTCGTTCTAAGCAATAATCTTCATTCACAATCATGGGGCGGACAAAAATATCCAAGTAGCTAGATCAACTATCCAGCGGACGGCGATCCGTTGCGGTTTTGTCCCCCCCCCCCCCACAACCATCGATGTTCGCTCTTGCTTGGATCTTTGATCGTTTCGACAAATGCTGATAAACAACCGATTTACCTACACATAATGCTGCGGAAATTTTTTTATTCAAGGGTAGATTGTTTCTAAATTCGACTTACAACACATATGATATTACATGAATAAAAGTGAAATAATGATGGATTAAGATTTATTCGACTCTATCAAGAAGAAAGTGATATAGAGCTAGGTAACCGTGTAATATATCAGTGGAATATTGTTGGAGGTTCTCAAATGCATCTATGGCATTCGAGTAGTCGCAAGATGTCTTCCCCATACTCCATCAAATGCCATCGTGAGAACACCATCATTAATTCCCACGATCGAATGATTAGTGGAATCAGATGTAGGTCTTGAAATATATATTTCTACACGCATTTTCTCATCCGCACTCACTCATAGGTGATCTGGGAGACGGTGAGATTGGTCGTGTCAAGAACTATAAGAAGATTTTGCTGCATATTCAGAATGTAAATGCAATCAGAATGCGAAGGAATGTAGATTGACTGAAATTTTAAATTTTCTTAGATTGCCCATCCCATGTTGGTAAACATACGACATAATCAGGATCGAGTAGCGGTCCTTCAACAATCACAATGTTCTCGTTGACTTTTTCGATAGAAGCTTGTGAATGCTCGCGGAAGAGGTAGAGCACACCTCTGAAATATGACTAGTAACCGATGAAACACTCAGCTATTATAACTCACTTGTGATATTTCCGTTCATACTTGCTGAGATATTTGATCTCTGAGATAGTGAACTGCTTTCCCTCAGTATCGTTGTGATCTTCGTAGTATTGATATATTGACCACTCCCTTCCTAGCTCGATCAGATAGTACGGTTGATTGTTGATTAGGGAAATCTCCGAGTTTTTCATCTTCAACATTTGTTTTTTTTGAGTTACATAGTAAAGAGTCAATCCTCATTGATATGTTCAATTCTCAACTTCTGATTTTCAAATTCGACTTTGAAGAACTTGATTTGCTGAAATTGTTTTCAGTTTAAAAATGTGAAACACAAATTTCAAACTTTTCCACGGATCGAACAGAAATAAGCGATATTCCCGACAGTTCCTCTAAACGAGAAGTCGAATTCTCCTTCCAGAGACTTTAGATCAGCTGTGATACGGGCACCACTAAATATGTGTTAGCTATTTTTATTTGATGAATTGCTTACTCTACAATGGTAAAAATCTCGAACGGCTTGACATTGTCAAAGTAGAGAATTGTACCTGGCATTATATGAATTTTTTTACAATCGTTATACATTGGAGACTTAAAAAAATGCTTCACAAGGAATTTCAAGCAGTTCATTCAAGCAATAGCAAGAATCAGAGAGTACACCATGTTAATTAATAGATTAGTCTCACCATTCTCAAGCTGAATACAGATCAGAGGCTTGCTGAGCTTCTCTGATTCTACGAATTTTAGCGATCTCTTTGCCGATTGAAGAGCGCCAATTTTGGTCTGGATGAATTGATGCATTATTCATCCGGTGATTCCAAACCTCTCTCATCATATGTTCCATCTGATCACACCGCAGTTTGAGCTGTTCATTCTGTGATTTTAGCTCCTGAATTGCTCGCAATCCGTCACAGAGCTGAAATATGAACGCTAATTAGTGTTTCAATCTTATTCAATTAATGTTAATTAGTGCTAATTAGTGCTATTTAATTATTAATTATCATTAATTAATTATCAATTGATGCTAATTAATAATTATTAATTAAGAATGATAATTAATGCTTCAATCTTGCTCAAAAACAGATTGATTGTCAAACCTTATCGTTTTCAGACTGAAGAACTTGGATGCGTTCACTCTGATCCTTAACAGTTGATTGCAGCTGTACTACTTCCTTTCCCAACTGAAAAAATATCTAAATTGGTTTCAGTTCATACTCTTTCATGACTGAATTATCCGAAAAAGTTGAGCATCATACATGGATTTTCGAACCTTGCTATTTCCAGCCTGTAGTGCTCCCATTTGTTTAATCTGTTCATCGATGGTAGATTTGAGATTCCTTTCGTCCTCTTGTTTCTGAAACAAATACCACTCACACAAATCAGCGGTATATTTGTAAGCATGTTTTCCCTTCGAAATTTCACTCTCTGTTCTTGTTGTTTTACTCATTAGAAGCTACGCCCAAAGTGACAATCTTTAATCCTTCTTTATTTGTATTGCCTATAGATTTTGCACTGCACTGGTTTTTTTCGAAGGCATCTTATTTATTTATTTATTGGCATTGTAACACGCATACCTCATTATGCTTACTGTTAGCTTGTATCATTCCAGCCCCATCATACTGACAAGGAATGGCCACGAGGGTAGGTTGGAGTTTTAGAACGAGACCTAGCGGGATCGAAAGGGTCAAATTCTAAGAACTTCTACGTTTATCATATTTGCTGAGGGCCTCTGTGGATGTCTGCGTTCATAGTACGGAGAGGTGCAAAACAGTCAATTTATCTGGCTATGTTCTGAAATCCCACTACAAACCAGTCTTCCACAGAGGCCCTCAGCAGATATGAAAATGTATAAGTTCTTAGAATTTGACCCTCTTTCGATCCCGCTAGATCTCGTTCTAAAACTCCAACCTACCTTCGCGGTCATTCCTGGTGAGATACGATTTTTCACAATTCTATCTCACGTATTCCTTCGGGAGCTGTGCGATCACGCAGTGCCTAACGTGGCCTATCCAACCGTTAACAGTGATCTCTCCATTCCGGACATCCGTGATGAAGTTGATTCGGAATCCTCTGAGTTGACCTGTTATTGCTTTTACAGGAAATGGTTTAACTCAAGCTGCAAAGGTGTTCCAAGTTCCATCGTGTTTGTGTCAAGAACGTAAATGTAGTTGTCATCATCCCAACAGTAGATAAATGGGTACGAGTCGTTGGTGTACATTAGGAGCTTCTTTCTCGCCTGAATATATGATCCGTATCATTTTCAGATGACCCATTCACCTCGATTACAATGACTTTCTCGCTTAGTTTGATAACTGTTGGACGAGATTTGTCTGATAAATCTATTTTGTTCGTGTAAATAGCCTTCCCCCTGAAATGTTTCAGCTTAATGGATAATATTGAAATGTGCTAAATTATGTTGATTGTTTCACATCCATTGGAAGCCCAATGTCTTCTTTTCTTACATGTGGACTCCTTTCAGATCCAAATCCTTAAGCATATCTTCTGGAAGGTCGATGATTGTCCCATAGCTGTTGGGATCTTCCCACATCCTGTACACATATCTCTTTCCATGTCTCAATCTGCAGCACGATCCGGAATTATGGATTTCTTCATCCTGTGATTTGCGATAAATATAATAAACAATAATTATTTTATTACTTTAATCATATCCCGAACATGTGAAACTGCGATAGCGGGATTAGCATCTGACGGAGTGTACGTCGCTTTGTATATGACGCCGTACTCCTAAGAATCGAACAAACGTTGGAACACCAATTTTTCAATAATATGGTATCCGGGGTACTTTTTCATGCTGATGACGATGGTCAACTTCATTTTGCATAATTGACCTCTAATGAAGCACTATTTCACCCGTCGAAATAGCGAAATTTCCGGTTTATTTGATTTATCAGGGGTAAAACTTGCTACAAAAATTTGGAAATTTGTTTCCCGAGGTGGTTTTTCATTCTCTACACGATGGAATGGTGAGCAACCCCGTTTGAAAGTTCCTTCATTGGTGTTCGGATTTTATTTATGGCTAAAACTCAAAACTAGAAGCCGGCATTGTGTGTGCATGTAAAGTATCTATTGCCTAGGCCGTAATCCGATTTTTGTGCAATTTGAAGTATGGGATTTTTACTTATGCCCATTTTAGTTTTCCGATTTCCAAAACTACTCGTCTCTCACTATCTAGTCAGCGAACAAGAGAGCACACTTGTTCACCCACTCCCGTATCACTGATGGCTCAATTGGTAGTGCGTTGGGCTGTCACCCACCGAGTCGCGGGTTCGATCCTCGCCGCTGTTCAAGTTTTGCAATATTTTTATCAAATTTCTAACAGCCGTTGCCAAGATAGATCTCAACTCAATTTTCATCAACAATGCTTAGACACAATAGTTCATCTTTTGTTATTAACGATATGTTTGCTTTCTGTCTATAATATAAAAATTTATTCAAATTATATCGTCTTTACTTTTCAATGATTTACTCTTTCACCAAAACACTCGTTAGAAATAAATTGAGGGATTGAAAAATTGCAAAACTATTGCAAAACTTGAGCAGCGGCGGGGATCGAACCCGAGACTCGCTGAGTGATAGCCCAACGCACTACCAATTGAGCCATCAGTGATACAAGAGTAGGTGAACAAGTGTGCTCTCTTGTTCGCTGATTAGATAGTGAGAGATGAGTAGTTTTGGAAATCGGAAAACTAAAATGGGCATAAGTAAAAATCCCATACTTCAAATTGCACAAAAATCGGATTACGGCCTAGGCAATAGATACTTTACATGCACACACAATGCCGGCTTCTAGTTTTGAGTTTTAGCCATAAATAAAATCCGAACACCAATGAAGGAACTTGCAAACGGGGTTGTTCACCATTCCATCGTGTAGAGAATGAAAAACCACCTCGGGAAACAAATTTCCAAATTTTTGTAGCAAGTTTTACCCCTGATAAATCAAATAAACCGGAAATTTCGCTATTTCGACGGGTGAAATAGTGCTTCATTAGAGGTCAATTATGCAAAATGAAGTTGACCATCGTCATCAGCATGAAAAAGTACCCCGGATACCATATTATTGAAAATTTGGTGTTCCAGATCCTCCCTGAATTGTCTGACCCTTACAAATACTGCGCCATATCTGGATGTATTTTTTTTATTTATCTTTTTTAATCAAAAACTTTAATGTGGCTCACTCACTTTATCGGTGAATAGAGTGGTGAAATAGAGTGCATTTCCGTGAGCAGCGATATCCCAAATGTTATTTCCGGGCCGTTTCGCATCGATCTTCTTTCCGCTGAAATAATGGTAAAAAATATGTCAAAAGTGCGATGCTCACTTCGACTTCACGTACAATCTTTCCGTCGAACTTTTACACCAATAAAAAGCTCCTGAAATATGTCAGCTTCAAATTACTAATTGCTCAAACAGCTCACCATCATCTGTTCGAAAAATATCAGTATCTTTTGGTAATTGCTCCTTCCTAGTCACACCCAATATAGTAACATCGCTTGTCATTTCTATCTGCGAATCTATGAGAAAAAATGGATATTTCTGCGTTGAACACATAAGGAAAAACGAAAATCGCAATACTGACAAGAAATAAATAAAGTCAATTCGATACAAACATTGCGCATATACGTGATCGTCACGCGCTATTGCTCCTTATCAGAAGATCTAAACGAGGTGCGCCTCTCTCCCCAGCACCGCCAACAATGGGCGAAAACAATGTGATTTTGAAATAATTACATAAAAACAAAATGTATATGTAAAGACGGATAATTCATTTGAATCAGCATCTCGTGGACAACATCATTGGTCCACAAATTATAATATTCCTAGACGAATTTCCAAGGCAATCTGGGTTGGGCTTGATATGACTTGGTGGCTGATGAGACCAAGTTGAAAGAGAATAATGATCGCCAAATGAGCAAGTCTAGTTGTAAACATGAGTGGCGCCAACGAAATTGTACGCAATGCTCGACAAAGCATCGCCGCTAATCCCTCCTCGCAGATACTCACTCTTACCACTTATCAGTTAGTGGGTGGAGAATGTAGAAATTCTCGAGACTTCCACAGTGAAGCATCGTGATGCATTTCGAAAGACTTTTTTATAATGGTATTTCATTTTGTTCGCAGTCTGAGTAGTTGGATAAGACGCTTCGATGTGCATGATCAACTGCATGAACTGATTCGGTCTTCTGTTCAATGACGGATCTGCTCAATTCAACCGAACTCGCAAGGGATAGTTGTTTGTAGAGAAATGCAAGTAATACTAGCCACAGCTTCTTATCAGTGGAAACGGCTCATTTCTTCTCAGCGCTGTCAGCAACTGATGTCATACGATATACTGACAATTTCGACAAAAAATATTTCAAAACATAATGGTTAGCAAGAACATCAAGCAAGAAACGATTAGTCTTAAAGATAATTCGCGGTGAAAAATAATTTTCTCAAAATTATTATTTAATATTATTTTTAGTTAAGTACTGGTAAAATAAAGCAAAATCGTAGAAAAAACAATATAAAAATATAAAAGAATGAATGATTTACGCGTTTGCAACAGGCGGATTACGGTAGGCCCCCGGGAAGGTGTGGTTTAGCGGCCCCCGACGCTAAAGACAGTAAAAAAATAATATTTACCAGTAAAATCAGTGAAAAATATTTATTTAGAGCTCCGCCCACTGGCGTTCAGTTTTCGGCTTTGAATTTTCCTTTTTTTCCCTTTCTGTATCGTTTATATATGTTTTAAACAGTTGTAACATTGACTAAGCATAGTCATGCAATGCTATAAGCACGTGAGTGAGTAGCAACCACCCTCGTTTACCCGTAAACTCTTCCAAAATGATATGATGACGACGAGAACTTAACTGACCCCTTCTTCTCTCGCTTTCGCGCGCTCTCTGCCTTTCTCTGACCTTTTAGCGAGGCAGAAAGGGCGCGAAAGCGACAGAAGCTGGGGTCAGTTAAGTTCTTGTCGCCATTATGCCACGTCACACTACTGTCGCGTTTACTGGACAGAATTAGCTTTGTTCTACTTATTTGTCGTAAGCATCTGTTATGCACCGCCGCAATGATGTATATTCCTTCCATTTAAACCAAAGATATAGGTAGATCGATCACTTTATAGTAAGCTTATACTGATTTCGAGTATGTTCCACTTGTCGTTATTCTTCATCATGTTGTTCCATGTCGTCATTGGACCTATTTACACTCCTATTTATATCATAAATTGAGGTGAACGATGGCGCCGAGAAACGTGCCGTCCAGGCATAGTTTTGGTCGCGGCAAAACAGAAGGAACCTCCAGGTATATTTACTTTTCCTTCGATTGTAATTATTTTATGTTTGAATACATGCCCTAGCTTTGTAACTTAAATATAGCTGCTCGAGGAAATTGCTCCCTTCACTTAGGCCGAGTACAGGTTCGCATGTTCTGTGGTCGCTCGATTCGTCACTTGTTTACGCGCGCTCTATCCCGCCCTCTATTTTACGCGAGCCAAACACTTCAGGAATTATATGCAACTATTGTGCTTATATTTTCTACCGGTACTATTCGCTGGAATTTTAAGTCGCTGACAATGAAATTACTTTAGGAATTGTGTGGCTCCGGAAAACCTCGTAATCTCTAACATCCTCTCAGGCTGGCTACCGTACTGGGCATTGAGTTGGCGCCGATGCGCCTCCCGTAGGAGCGACGACTACAGGTCAGTCATCCTTTCGATAATTAGTGATTCCATTCCCCTATTCAGATCCATGGCGTTCTCTACCACTTCTGGGCGACCTTCGTGACGCCTGCACGCATTCTACTTCTCTTCAGATGGATGGTGAGAGCAGTTACAGAAGCTACTTTTGAATCCCCTCTTGTGCATGATTCGCAACCGTAACCTCCACTTTTGAGCTCCTCAACGGCTACGACCTCGTGGTCGCCAAGTACGGCGTCTGGCTGTGGTGGGACTGGGACTCGCCGTACAAGGGTACGCTGACTATCGATTTTTTTATCCATTCACCAGTTTACCGTTACCGTCGTTTTTTCCCTTTGACAGGAGCATACGCCTCTCGCTACTTCCTCAATCTGCCCATCCACAAGTGGTTCACTGGTTACTTCCCCCTCTCCATCCATCCCACCTCTCAACGACCGGCCAGCAAGGTGAGCACCACCATTCACCATTCCCTTCTTATCATGCCCCCATCTCCATTCCAGAACTACTCTCTCCTCTCTAAATCGGGTGAGCAGAGGAGAGAAGGGTTGTAAATAGAGAGTGCGTCGGGTACCCGCCAGAGGGAACAAACAAGTGCGGGTGAGTAAGAGCCATCCTCGCCACCCTAGTCCACACCATCTCAAAATGGCAATAATACTTCAGCATGTATATTCCTAGTCCCAGATCATCAATCCTGCCTTTACAGTCCGACAAGAAGGTCGACCTCGCCCCATCAAGATGTGCGTCTTCTTCATCGTCGGTACGGTATCCTACCGTAGTCTCTTCGAATCGCGGACTGGCTAATACCCTGCTCTTATCCAGGTGGTCCCAGCTTGAGCAAGGGCACCCAGTGCGAGAAGATCGTGGTCAAGTACGGTCTCTCGCATCTCTCTTCCGGAGACCTCCATCGAGCAAAGGTAAGGATAATGTAGGTTACTGTAGTTGACCTACCGTATCCCGCGTGACCTACCGAAACCCACTGGCGTGGAGCTGACGAAGATCATGGAGGCTCCCCTGTTACGGTAACACCCTGATTAATGCAGTACAATGGTTACTGTATCCTACTTTCCTTGAAGACTGTGGTGCCCGATCTGATCAAGGAGGCGATACTCAAGGAAGTGGCCAAGGGCAGCAATGGATTCCTCATCGATGGATACCCCCAAGGATACCAGTTCGAGACTGAGGTACGGTAGGGGTACTGTGGCGGGATACGGTGGGTACTGTAAGCTTGTATGCAGATCATTCCCGCCAAGCTGGCCGTCTATTTCGAAGTTTCGGAGGAGACGCTCGTGACGCGACTGCTCAAGTGCGCGGAGACCAGGTATACTTGGACGGCTGCCACTTCGTGCCGAACTACAGTACCCCCACGCCCTCTCCCTCCTCTCCCGCCTCTTCCTCTTCCCCTTCCACCTTGATGCAGTGCCATCCAGCGCTCTCCAGCCTCTCCCTCATCCCACTCGGATCCAGACGAGAGCGCGATCTTCTCCACTCCGTCGACGACATCTCCCTCCTTCCCCTCGACCTCTCCCTCGTCTTCCTCCTCTGCTGACTCTTCGTCCTCGGCGTCAGACAGCTCGATCGCATCCATCACAGGGTTGTGGTCCGAGTCCACCTCCTCTCCGTACAGCCCTTCCCCCAGCTCCTCCGAGACATCGCTCTCTCCCCCATCGCCCTCCTCCCTTTCTTCTGCTCCTTCCGCTCCTTCCGCCTCCTCCACATCCTTCTCTTCTTCCTGCATCGCCAGCACGTACTCTCGGTCGGTGGGCGCTCCGACCTTCTTCATGAACAGATCCAACTTTCTCTTCTCGATAACTCCGGGAATCTCCGCCCATACCTGACACGTATTATTTTGTTTCAGTACATTGGCCTACTCGCTGTTTGCAGATTGCTCTTCCGGAATTATATGAATGTGCATGTCTAACCTCACGTCTCCATGCGTGGTCAGCCGTGGCCATCTTCCGTTTCACAGTCTCTCCTTCCCTCCCGATAACCTTGACCGAACTGTTTCCTCGTTCCTCCCTCAGATTCAGCATATCCAGTAGAGCGAGCGTGTTGTAATGTAGATGGGCAAGTTTGATCAGCTCTCCGTACCACTTTGACGATCTGAATTCCTAGTTGCGCGTGTAATATTTAGGATTCGTCCGGAAAGTACAGTAATTATGGCTAACCGAGCAATTCTCTTGGGTGCATAGATATTGATTATGCTGTTGAAACACTCATTCGGGGAGGTGTTTTTCTTGGGACTCGCTCTGAGGAAACCAGCGAGAAAAGTGGGCTTCATAATCACAGCTTTCAGCCGCTGAAACTCCTCGCTGTCCCTCCTGATTAGATGCGCATTGCTCCATCCCAGTCGAGAATGCTTGCACTTGGCAATGCCGTGCAAGAAGGGAACCTGGAAGTATTACCGTAGTCTATTACATAATATGGGTAATACATTTTGTGATTGACTCGTAAGTTGTATGTATGAAACATGAAGGCACCTTGGCGAAGTGACGATGTCTTCCAGTTACGTGTGCGAGAGAAGACAACCAGTATTGCAGTCCAAGCTTACGACTTTTACCGAACTTGGAGTGGATATAGTGCGCATGGTTTATTAACTTCTTTCTCCAATACTGTATATTGGGGCACTGCTTCTTCTTTGCCAACTGAAAAAAACAACTAATATGGCGTAAGATGTACGTCTCTCTACAGTTTGCATTATCTCTTCTTGGTCATAGAAACTAGAGAACAGGTGAAACATAAGTTTCGCATGTCTTCTCCGCCACATTTTACAAGTGTAACATGTTCTCCTAACGGTTATAAGTTGTTCTGCATGTAATTACCTCTCTCAGATCATGGTTAATTCCCTTGACAAGATGCCAAAAATCGAGAAGATGCTTGATGACACTGAAGTCATCCCTCAGCATCTTCCCTATCTTAGCGTCGTTGTCCGTGCACACTGATCGAATCTACAAGCATGCAGTACTAACCACCCATTGTCATATAAGCATTGATCCGTTCAAATTATCACTGTTCATAGGTGTCCACGCCGGCGGCGACAGGGGGGTTCTGAGCACCGCCCAAATTTGGTCATGGTAAAATCGATAATAAGTGATGGTAGGTCAAGACTAAGTACCGTACCCAATAGATAGTACAGTACCTCCAGATACAGTATATGGCTACCGTAACCCTCGATCATCACTAACTGACTTAATTTTCAAAAAAATCAAAGTACCATAACCAATCGATGTTATAGTACCCCAAAATACCGTATTCCGCTACCGTAATCCCGGAATATCACAAACTAACTTTATTTTTAAAAAGTCCTGGTAACGTATCCAATCGATTCTACAGTACCAAAGTAACTACCGTAACCTAGATCCGTGGGTCAGATCCAGTTCCTTGGGTCAAAAATTTTCTAAAAAATCAAAATCGAAAATAAAATATATTTAAAGTATATTTCCGTATATCTAATTACTGTAGAATCATCTTATGATCTATTTGAGATTTCTAGAAAAAACTTTTTTTTAGAAAAATGTTTGGCCCATGCTCGAGGTTTACGGTAGCCATATACGGTATCTGGAGGTACTGTACTATCGATTGGGTATGGAACGTTGTCTTGACCTACCATCACTTATTATCGATTTTACCATGACCCCCTACTCATGCTCCCCCCCCCCCTCGCCGCCATTCCTGGACACCTATGATTGTTTTCCCAAAAAGTGAAAGCACCTTGTACAGCTTGGCTAACAAAATCTTCAGCCCCCTTCTCACTCCCTCCTTCTCCATCCGCCCACTGATACCATCTGAAAAAAATAGCGGACTTCTCTAAACAATTCGATTATCTGTACCAATTCCCTTCATATGCTTGTGCATATTGATGACAAGTAGAATCAAATTTGTTGTCAGGTGGATGAATGAGATGGTCGCGTTCAGTGCAGTGAAGCCGGGCCGACTGTACCGTCCGTCAATCGACAAGTCGATTCCTCTCCTCTTCAAGTGAGTTTCCAGTTTTTATGATTAACTAATGAAAATCGAGTGTCTCTGTTACTTCATAGTTGAGGGATACTGTAACCTAACAACCAGAGCGTAATTTGTTAGATATGAGAATAATAATCTGATGTAAGTAGTGATCATAGTTGCCCATGCCGGCGGCGATTCCCATGACCCCTATTCATGGGTGCTAAGTGATTGTCATGAAAAGTGACAAGCACTTAGCACCCATGAACCCCGGGTCATGGTCAAAACTCGATCGGTAGGTCAAGACTAGGTACCGTACCCAAACGATCATACCGTACTCCAGATACCGTATACCACTACCGTATCCCCCGAGCATCGCACTTACTTTATTTTTAAAAAGTCCAGGTACGGTGCTCAGTCGATTCTACAGTACTCAAGACATTACCGTAACCCAGTTCCATGGGTCAGATCCAGTTCCTTGGGTCAAACTTTTTTTCTAAATATTCAAAATCGACAGTAATTTTTTAAAAGAATTCTACCGTATCTCTTGTTACTGTAGAATCATTTTATAATCGATTTAGAATTTTAGAAAAAAAATGACAATTGTTTGACCTGAGGAACTGAGTTACGATAGTAACTTGGGTACTGTATAATCGATCCGGCAATCGTACCAAGACTTTACAAATAAAGTTAGTTTGCGATAATCGGGGATACGGTATCTGATGGTACTGTATGATCGATTCGGTACGGTACCTAGTCTTGACCTACCGATCGATTTTTGACCATGACCCGATGTTCATGGGTGCTCATGGGTGGTCCAGTGGTGGACAACTATGGTAGTGATTAATATAGAATAATATGTAAGGCACTTCTTGGATAATTAGCCCACCCCCATCCCCTCCCCATCTCAAAGTGGTTGCGCGACCGAAAATCAAGGAATGAGATCTAAAAATGAGCGGGTAGGGGAGGAAGGGGGGGGGGTGGGCCAAATATCCAAGAAGTGCCATATGTAAATGTAGTAACTGCTGAGCCTTTATTTGTAAATGCAAAAAATGGAAGCATATCTACTCGTTGCATAGTTATTCAATTATGCCGCAATGAAGATTTACTTACGCTAGCAACATTTCGAACCACACTCTCCACGTATCGTATGTGTCTTTCGTAGACTATATCAACTGCAGGCAGCACGAGCTTCGAGAGAAGATCGTACTCTGTACGAGGAGCAGGAAGGGGGAGTCCGAGCACATCACCGAACACGGCCAGTCGCTGAGCGACATTCAGGTGAGAATTTTAAAAAAACATTGCAAAGATGAATACCGGCAGTGACAATCCTGTAGTGTGGCCAGCAGTGGCAATCTTGGCATTTCCTTCGTAGAAACGACCACATAGGAGTGGTTGAGAAGGCCAGGATGACTTGACACACTTATTGCACTTCCACTTCAGCACAACGGCCGACCCATGCTGAGAGAAGGATAGCGAGTGAATAGAGGGATCACCGCAAGAAGGACAACGAGTGAACAGGTTGAGGAGAGACGATGAGGCGATGAGCAAGTAGGGTGGTAGATCAGGAAGAGAGTTGTCTATCGACTCGGTAGAATCAACCGTTTCTTGTGATGACCCCTGTAGATAATCATGTAAACTTATGATAATACTGTACATCCTTTGTTATTTATTGCTGACCTTTTCTGTTTCTGTTCTGTACTCCGAATCATCTTGTGAGGGGCATTCGAATAAATTCTGAATAAAGCTATTCTAATCCCAACCGACTAAACTGATTCACCGTGGACGCATAGCGAGATACGGTCGGAGCACTTGCGGATTGTACTCGCGACAAAGGAGGAATCGGGGGGTCGCTAGGGTCGTTGGTCGATGCAAGAGTTGCCATTCGCGAGAGTGGAGGGGGAGATCCGTCGGTCTCTTCTACACGAGAATCATCGAGGGTCTCCGCTCGCTAAATCATGGTTCGTCTTATTCCATTTCTTGTGTGTTTCCCCTTCGATATGTCTCTCCCTCGTCCATTCCCTTCCCCTCGATAAAACGTTACTTGATGGTTCTGACTGCTGTTCAATCGAGAGAGACGCGGCATGGTAGGGGAGGAGGGGGGTTGTATGCGGTGCTATAATTCAGCACATATTGTTGAAGTTGCTATCAGGATCTACAGGAAAGACTATGATTTCTCACGGGCAGGTCGTCTTCTCCGAAATGCACCGAGCACCACACGATCCGCAAAGGAGGACTCGCGCCCAGTCGCGTACGATACAAGCGCAGCATCTCCTCACTCTTTTCAGGAGGGAGCAATAGTCGATCTACCCACACTTGTTGTTTATGGGGCAGGGAATTGGCCGGGAATCTTCGCATTCCCCCATTCACACCCGACGCTCCACAAAGTGCGCACCTACGTACCATCTAAACGATATGGTCAATCAAACACGACGGATTTATGCAAATTGATCACAATGAACCGCAATCACTTTTCTACAAAGAAAATGAACAAAAAAAGGGGTAACCATGTCGAAATACGGAATTTGAACTGGAGAAAATGGGGTTGAAAAGCATTGGTGCGCATAAGCACCTGAAGGAACTGTAACTAAGCAATCAAGTATGCATACCTAGAGGACCCGCAAGCCTGACGCCTACTTACGACAAAATTTATCGAAATTTGAAAGCGCATTCCCTAAGAAAAAGATCGATAACATCCCCTTACCGCAACCGGTGCCTCGGAGCCGGACGCGCAGTCCACATAATAGGCGAATTTGCTAAACTACGTAAATGTGACAATTTTTTTACTTTATTTAGCAAGGAAGGCGGAGTTTCGCGGCCCCCTTGCCTACCGTAATCGTCACTTCTTTTAACTATTTCCTGCTTAAATTTAATTATTTTTTTATTTTTTAATAGTGTTTTGGTATCAGACTGGGGAGATAAATAATATGAAATTCAATCATTTTTGACCGCCGATTACCTTTAAGCACATTTCCCAGAACACGAAATTTCAAGAATGATGTAAGTACCGAAAATGTTCCACATTTACAATAGCATCACTAAATGAATGATGTGTCTACGAATGATATGGATCGGACGAAATTTAAAAAAAACAACGAAATTGGAATCAAAGTACTTAGAGAACCATTGGATAAGGTCAGATGTATACAATAATACTCCGTTTGGAAGACAGCCGATCCTTATCCTGATCATGTGATCCGTATCACAATTGTCATCTCTGAATTTCGGTAAGAAACATGTCTTACCATGGATTATTCGAATAATATTTTTCGGAAAAAAAGGAAAAGTGTAGCCCGCGGCAGAGTAACTCGAAGTAGCTGAGTAATCGAGCAAACAGAAGCCCTCTGGCAGATGAGTAATTGTCACATTCGAGGCACACTATTACCCCCCCCCCCCACTCCTCACTCATCATTCTTCTATCTTTACTCATGCTCCTGGGCGGAATTATGTGCATATCGGGTTGCCATATCATTGCGCGATATCTCTCTACCGGTGTAGAAGACAGAAACAAACACTCACTATGTTGACTGTTCATTCTGTTGTTGTTGACAGAGTGTTGCCAGGGCGTAGAAACACTCTGTCCACCGACACATCTATTGTTGAATTGCCGAAAGCGGGGTCAATTATTTCCTCGTTTGTCTATCCAAGTACCTACAACACGAGCACCTATCGTTTACTAGGCACTTTCAATTCTTGACTTTTTTAAATTTAATTTTTAACGAGAGTCGTCTCGCGATGGCTCTCCGCCTCGCTCAGTCCGACGTATTCTTCTTCCCCTACCTCTATCGGAATCAGGTCACAGGCAAACTGCAGGGCATCTACCACGACATGTTCACGGTACAATCCGACATTTTCCCTTTTTTTCTGTGCTTATCCCGCTCGACCAGTCAACATTTTTCATCGTGAAATACTAATTTCAAACCCTTTTTTATTGAAAACAACTTCCAAAACTACGTTCCACAATTATTATTTCAGGCTTGGCTTCCCTACATCGACGATACGAGCATTCACCTGGTTTCCAATAGGAATCACGGTAAGACAGCTCAACTACCTTATATCCCCTTCATTCTCGTACGGTTTTGAGCCAAATGAATGGACGGATTAACGAATTTCGAAAACTAGTATATTCTGTGCATACACCAGAAGATTATAAGATACAACTGTAGATTGAGGCGAGTGTCGTCCTTGCTTTGCAAAGCCTTGCGCATTCAGATGAGGTCCCCAACGAGGATGGCTTCTACGAAGGAGTCGTGGGCGAAGTCGTCAATGGATCGGCAGATGCAACCATCGACGATTTCGGATACACACCCGACAAAGTGAAGCTGCTCCGCTACGCGAGTCCCCAGGTCAACTACGGACAGGTTAGTCAACCTTTGTTTGCGCACATTGTTTGCGCACTCAATGCTACGCTATAAATGCGACTCAGCCCTGCCATTTTTGGCAAGGATGGGACAGATGTGTATACTTAGTGCGTCCTAATGAAAGTTCGCTAGAAAATACCCATTTGATTTCGAATTATCGTCACCCAGCCGGAATTGTAGACAAACTATGGCACAAAGAGTAAAAAAATAATTTCAAACTTTCAGTTCGCCTTCTACCAGAAGGAGCACGTGACGAACGACTGGACGCTTGCCTCATTCGTCGTATTCCCCGTCAAGGTCAGCCTAGCTTTTACCCCCCACCTCTCTGCCACCGATCTAAAATTCCGACCTGCTCTTCTCAAATTCAAATGAAGCACTTCTAACTGCAGAACTACGTAGTAATAGTGGCAATCTGCCTCTCAGTACGACCTAGAGTGGTCTTCTTGACGGCAGAATCGATTTATGTACATTTACGTGTTCTGGTTTACTCCTGCTCGAACTGTTCTCAACAAATCCAACTTTTGCGCTGAGATTAAAAAGCTAAGATTGCAGATCACCGCCATCATTCTCGCCATGACCATTGTCGTGAGGGCGGTCGAGTTCGCGCGAGAGGTGGTGCAGACTAAGCTCGAGATTCCGCACAAAGGTTAATTTTATTATTTACCAGCCGATTGCGCGCGACTCGGCGCGCGCAATCGACTGACGTGCTTCGGGGTGTTTTATTGGTTGGCTTAGTCTTATTTATTTCGGATTCACAATATCTCTCTTACACTCCCTTCCTTAACATTTATCCTTCCCTCTCTCCCTCTCTCTCCTACTCTCCCTCTCTCCCACTCTCCCTCTCTTCCTCTCTCCCTCTCTTCCTCTCTCTCTCTCCCTTTCTCCCTCTCCCTCTGTTTCATTCTCCTTCTCTCTCTCCTCTCTCCTCCTCTTCCTCCTCTCTCTCTTCCTCTCTCTCCCTCTTTTCATCTCTCTTCCTCTCTTCCTATCTCTCCGTTTCTCCCTCTCCATCTCTCTCCTTCTCCTTCTCTATCTCCTCTCTCCTCCTCTCCCTCTCTCTCTCTCCTTCCCCCTCTCTCTCCCTCTCTCTCCTACTCTCCCTCTCTTCCTCTCTCTCCCTCTCTTCCTCTATTCATCTCTCTCCCTCTCTTCCACTCTCTCTCCCTTTCTCCCTCTCCCCCTGATTCATTCTCCTTCTCTCTCTCCTCTCTCCTCCTCCTCCTCCTCTCTCTCTTCCTCTCTCTCCCTCTCTCCCTCTCTCTCCCTCTCTTCATCTCTCTTCCTCTCTTCCTCTCACTCCCTCTCTTCCTCTCTCTTCCTCTCTTCCTATCTCTCCGTTTCTCCCTCTCCATCTCTCTCCTTCTCCTTCTCTATCTCCTCTCTCCTCCTCTCCCTCTCTCTCTCTCCCTCTCTCTCCTACTCTCCCTCTCTCCCACTCTCCCTCTCTTCCTCTATTCATCTCTCTCCCTCTCTTCCTCTCTCTCTCTCCCTTTCTCCCTCTCCCTATGTTTCATTCTCCTTCTCTCTCTCCTCTCTCCTCCTCTTCCTCCTCTCTCTTTTCCTCTCTCTCCCTCTCTTCATCTCTCTCCCTCTTTTCATCTCTCTTCCTCTCTTCCTATCTCTCCGTTTCTCCCTCTCCATCTCTCTCCTTCTCCTTCTCTATCTCCTCTCTCCTCCTCTCCCTCTCTCTCTCTCCTTCCCCCTCTCTCTCCCTCTCTCCTACTCTCCCTCTCTTCCTCTCTCTCCCTCTCTTCCTCTATTCATCTCTCTCCCTCTCTTCCACTCTCTCTCCCTTTCTCCCTCTCCCCCTGATTCATTCTCCTTCTCTCTCTCCTCTCTCCTCCTCCTCCTCCTCTCTCTCTTCCTCTCTCTCCCTCTCTCCCTCTCTCTCCCTCTCTTCATCTCTCTTCTTCTCTTTCTCTCACTCCCTCTCTTCCTCTCTCTTCCTCTCTTCCTATCTCTCCGTTTCTCCCTCTCCATCTCTCTCCTTCTCCTTCTCTATCTCCTCTCTCCTCCTCTCCCTCTCTCTCTCCTCCCCCCCCCCTCTTTCTCCCTCTCTCTCCTACTCTCCATCTCCCTCTGTTTCATTCTCCTTCTCTCTCTCCTTTCTCCTCCTCCTCCTCTCTCTCTTCCTCTCTCTCCTTCTCTTCCTCTCTCTTCCTCTCTTCCTCTCTCTCCCTTTCTCCCTCTCCCTCTCTCTCCCTCTCCTTCTCTCTCTCCCTTCCTCCCTCTCCCTCTGTCTAAATCTAATTCTCGCTCTCCTCTCTCCTCCTCCTCTCTCTCTCCTACTCTCTCTCTCCCACTCTCCCTCTCTTCCTCTCTCTTCCTCTCTCCCTCTCTCTCCCTCTCTTCCTCTCTCTCCATTTCTCCCTCTCCCTCTCTCTCATTCTCCTTCTCTCCCTCTCTCTTTCTCTCTCTCCCTCTCTCTCCCTCTCTCTCCACCTCCATCTCGCCCTCTCTCTCCTTCTCACCATCTCTCTCTCCCCCCTCTCTCCTTCTCTATTCCTATCTTCATCGCTCCATGTCCCTTCTCGGAATGGAACATTTTCGAAAAGCTTACTTTCTGGTACAGTCTAGAAGCTTTGGAACATTTCCGAACTTTCTGGAACATTCTAGAAGCTTTTGAACATTTTCGAACTTTCTGGAACATTATAGAAGCTTTTGAACATTTTCGAACTTTCTGGAACATTCTAGAAGCTTTGGAACATTTTTGAACTTTCTGGAACATTCTAGAAGCTTTGAAACATTTTCGAACTTTCTGGTACAGTCTAGAAGCTTTGGAACATTTTCGAACTTTCTGGAACATTCTAGAAGCTTTTAAACATTTTCGAACTTTCTGGAACATTCTAGAAGCTTTGAAACATTTTCGAACTTTCTGGTACAGTCTAGAAGCTTTGGAACATTTTCGAACTTTCTGGAACATTCTAGAAGCTTTGGAACATTTTCGAACTTTCTGGAACATTATAGAAGCTTTTGAACATTTTCGAACTTTCTGGAACATTCTAGAAGCTTTGAAACATTTTCGAACTTTCTGGTACAGTCTAGAATCTTTGGAACATTTTCGAACTTTCTGGAACATTCTAGAAGCTTTTAAACATTTTCGAACTTTCTGGAACATTCTAGAAGCTTTTAAACATTTTCGAACTTTCTGGAACATTCTAGAAGCTTTGAAACATTTTCGAACTTTCTGGTACAGTCTAGAAGCTTTGGAACATTTTCGAACTTTCTGGAACATTCTAGAAGCTTTGGAACATTTTCGAACTTTCTGGAACATTATAGAAGCTTTTGAACATTTTCGAACTTTCTGGAACATTCTAGAAGCTTTGAAACATTTTCCAACTTTCTGGTACAGTCTAGAATCTTTGGAACATTTTCGAACTTTCTGGAACATTCTAGAAGCTTTGGAACATTTTCCAACTTTCTGGAACATTCTAGAAGCTTTTGAACATTTTCGAACTTTCCGGAACATTCGAGATGCTTTGACCCATGGCTAATTATGGATTGGTATACGGTAGTTGACCCAATGCTAATTATTGATTGGCATACGGTAATTCAAAGATCAAAGGTCAAAATCATAAATCTGACCCACGGAATAAGAGGTGACCCATGGCTAATTATCGATTGGTATACGGTAGTTGACCCAATGCTAATTATTGATTGGCATACGGTAATTCAAAGATCAAACGTCAAAGTCATAAATCTGAC
Source organism: Pristionchus mayeri (assembly GCA_036245805.1). Taxonomy (NCBI): domain Eukaryota; kingdom Metazoa; phylum Nematoda; class Chromadorea; order Rhabditida; family Neodiplogasteridae; genus Pristionchus; species Pristionchus mayeri. Next base: position 38,153,734 of record BTRK01000002.1, on the reverse strand, counting down.
TCACGGAATAATAGGTGACCCATGGCTAATTATCGATTGGTATACGGTATTTGACCCAATGCTAATTATTGATTGGCATACGGTAATTCAAAGATCAAAGATCAAAATCATAAATCTGACCCACGGAATAACAGTTGACCCATGGCTAATTATCGATTGGTATACGGTAGTTGACCCAATGCAAATTATTGATTGGCATACGGTAATTCAAAGATCAAAGATCAAAATCATAGATCTGACCCACGGAATCAGAGGTGACCCACGGCTAATTATCGATTGGCATACGGTAGTTGATCCAATGCTAATTATTGATTGGTATACGGTAATTCAAAGATCAAAGATCAAAATCATAGATCTGACCCACGGAATAATAGGTGACCCATGGCTAATTATCGATTGGTATACGGTATTTGACCCAATGCTAATTATTGATTGGCATACGGTAATTAAAAGATCAAAGATCAAAATCATAAATCTGACCCACGGAATAATAGGTGACCCATGGCTAATTATCGATTGGTATACGGTAGTTGACCCAATGCTAATTATTGATTGGTATACGGTAATTCAAAGATCAAAGGTCAAAGTCATAAATCTGACTCACGGAATAATAGGTGACCCATGGCTAATTATCGATTGGTATACGGTATTTGACCCAATGCTAATTATTGATTGGCATACGGTAATTCAAAGATCAAAGATCAAAATCATAAATCTGACCCACGGAATAAGAGGTGACCCACGGCTAATTATCGATTGGTATACGGTAGTTGACCCAATGCTAATTATTGATTGGCATACGGTAATTCAAAGATCAAAGGTCAAAGTCATAAATCTGACCCACGGAATAACAGTTGACCCATGGCTAATTATCGATTGGTATACGGTAGGTGACCCAATGCTAATTATTGATTGGCATACGGTAATTCAAAGATCAAAGATCAAAATCATAGATCTGACCCACGGAATCAGAGGTGACCCACGGCTAATTATTGATTGGCATACGGTAGTTGACCTAATGCTAATTATTGATTGGTATACGGTAATTCAAAGATCAAAGATCAAAGTCATAAATCTGACCCACGGAATAACAGTTGACCCATGGCTAATTATCGATTGGTATACGGTAGTTGACCCAATGCTAATTATTGATTGGTATACAGTAATGGATTGATGGCTTCCTAACGTCATCCCTCCCTCCCCTCCCTATTTCGCAATCCGGTCAGACGGAGTCACACTGCGCTTTATATATATGTATTGATTTTCCCCACCATTCAAGCGAAACATAGTAGAATTCTTCTATCGTGTCCTGACTGGCCCCTTTTTCTTAAAAAACCACAGGAACAAATGTCAAACATGTTTGCCCGTCATTAATATTGATGCAGATGAGCGGAAGCTCTCGACGTCGCTTTGTCTGCTCGGCTCCTTCATGCTCTACCTCATGTACTCGTCGGCGTTCGCTGGCAACGCGTCGTCGACCGTGCGGAAACCGCCGGAGTAAGTTGTTTCAAAACACAATTATGGCACTAAGGCGGGTGATAACCTACTGGATTATAACCAAAAAATGGACCATTCTGTAGAACTTTCGCAGTAGGTTCCTAAAGTCTCAAAAGTTATTCTGCGAAAGACAGAAGGGTCCATTTTTGTGGTTATCATCCAGTAGATTATCATCCGACGGTGATCATCCGACCTAGAAAACTACTGAAGTTCTTAGAATTTTCTCCTCGTTTTAAATGCGCTAGGACTCGTCCCGAAAGTCCATTTCCATTACGCGATATTTCATTTTCAGACAATGGGCACGTTTACGATGAAGCAAGATCTGTATTCCAGAGAAATCGTCTGACTCTCTTCAGTTTGCATGCTCTCTCGTCTCTCTGACCGGCCAGAGAGCGTGCAAACTGAAGAGGGTCAGACCGTTGTTCGTATTCCAGGACGATGAGTGCAATGGTGGCTCAGTTGCAGAGCGGAGAGGCGACCATGGTGCTTAGTGACAACTTCTTCGGCCCTGAAACGGTTTGGCTTAGATTCAATGTGATTCAAATCAAGGTAATCAAGGTGATTCCCCTCAGATAGTTGTTTGTATTCGGAACGGAATCGGAGTTTAATGAAATCAATTTTAATTAACTAATTAATCAAGTATCTTCCGCACAGGTAATGGAGTTGTTCGGCCGAGAGCAGAGCGACATCAGCAACTTGCTGATCGTCCCTGATCTCCAGCAGTTGACAGAAATGGTATAGTTTGAATTCACATTGTATTAGTGTTCCATGCAAACGCTAAAAAAAGGAATATGGGAAAAAGGTCGAGGAAATAATTGATATACAAATACATTCAGCTTTGCTCGAGCACTCCCCAGAAGCCAGTCTATACGTACAGCGTACTCTTCAACATTTTCTCGTCGAACTCGACGAGATCCGCGATCAAGTGCCAACTGAAGACGTCAGTTTTAACGCACTGTTATAGCGTTCGATATTTACCAAAGTCGCTGGCTCTGTACCAATATAGGGGTCCCAAGGTGGATTCTGTACCAATATAAGGGTCCCAAAGGAATCTGTACCAATATAAGGGTCCCAAAAATTTCTGTACCAATATAAGGGTCCCAAAGTAAGCTGTACCAGTATAAGGGTCCCAAACAAAATTTTAATTGCAGATATCAAAATATAATTTTGCATCATACCTATGCAACATCGTGTTTCTGAAGTGTGTAAAGGAAATCCAACTCTGAATGTGCGTCCCCTTCGCAAATTGGCTCAAACTCATCCTACAAGCAATGGCCTTGCCCACTCTTTTGCTTATGACAGAGGTGTTAGAGACATCTATGTCTGCCGAGATACAAAAAGGTGATGAAATATCAAAGTTGGAAACTTAAAAAGAGTTCATCCAGCTGGTTCACATAGCCTAGCCGAGTACCTAGCCTTCGATGATGTGTTCAAGCCGAGTTACGAAGGGAACTCAAATACAGAGCTTGATTTCCAATACGCACATCTGAAACACGATATAGCACAGTTATGACGCATTACTTATTCCTATTACTTATTGATGGCAATATTTTATTTGGGACCCTTATACTGGTACAGAAGACTTTGGGACCCTTATATTGGTACAGAAATATTGGGGCCCTCATAATGGTACAAAGCCAAGTCGCTTTATTGTACTGATTTTTTTTCGTTTATCGACGGGTCGAGTGAGTATATGAAGTACATAGACGAAAGCATATTTATCTATTTTGCATACAATATTTTCCTAAAACCTGACATTTACATATTCAGAGTGAACAGTAAAGACTCTGACTACATCGACAAGAACCTGCAATCGCTCGCTGGAATCACGCTTGAGGTACGCTAAACGTTGGCAGTTCGTCAGAATTGCGGATGAGAGTGCCATTCGGTTTTTGATATATCAAAATATGGTTGATCCCGATCCTAACGCCGGGCGGCTTATTAGTGTTGGGACCTGTTGAAGTTTGAGCGCTGTAAATTTCATTTTATAAACTTGCAGACACCCTACCCAGTCACGTTCTACTTCAGCAGAAGACGGTTCATAAATAGACAAGTGAAGAGTTTCAACAAAATAATTGAGAAGATGTACGATCTCGAGAAGGTGTGCGATTTCTTGATTGTGATTAGTACAACACAATAACTTCATAGAGCGAAACTATAATATTATTAAATTACAAATATTGTATTAAATAAATTAATTAGATGGACGGACTTTGGTGGCGTCGATTCACGGGAAAAGCCAAACAGACGTTCACCTCGTCATCTGAGACTTCCGAATCCGCCTTCGTGCCTCTGCCGATATCGGTCAGCGAGACAATTTTATTATACATTTGTATCATGAAAACATTCGTTACAATTTATTAGGCTGAGTCATAAGTTTTTTCCAATTTGAACTTGAAAGCATTTCTGATATTCCGGTCTTTCATCCAAATTGATTTTCATTATGATACCCAAATATTATTAGTGTATGGATACTCCCTTTAGCGCACTTTAGTGCAGACCTATTAAGAGCGTCTTGTGGCCATAGTGCGAGGTCAAAGTAGCCGCGGACACGAACGTAGCTGCGACTTTCTCAGATTAAATCTTTTGATTGAGTCGTGACTCGGCAAAATAATCAACACTATCGTGAAGTGTGATGATCGTACATTACAATAGTACGAGCGATTTGGAATTGGCACAACAGACCTACTCAAAAAAGGTGCTAATTTCATAGTAGTGTACAGTTCACCATGTCCAAAATGTGTTTCCTTCACTGCGCATCCGTGCGTACATACGTATCGCAACCAAACCTACCAACATCTGCAGTCATCAACATTTGTATGATGAAATTTGCACATCGAAATCAGTGTACTTCACAGTTTTCTGATTACACGATAGATAGAGGTCCCACGTTTTTGTGTTTATCAGCATCAACTACCCTCGAACTATCCCTCATTAGCTTGACATAGTCACGGGATTCCTGATAATTCAGAAATGGTACACAAAATGTTGCCACTAAAAGTCAAAATTTTGAGCGGTTAGGTCAATATTCGGATTTTTAGAAAAATCTCATTTCTGAAAAGGGGATGATGTGATGTCTCAAATTTCACTAATGATAAAGTAGCCCCATAGTGTAAGATGAGAGCGCCCCTATATACAAGCCAGTCTATATAACACATAAATCAGGAAAGATACGATCTCTCGTGGGATTTCTTTCCAGGTTCTATGATTTTGTATACCATAATTTTGTGATTGATTAGGCTAGCAGCGATTTCAACCACTTTTTTGAAACCACATTCAATGGGCTTCTCAATAATGTGTGTGAAAATGTCCAGTCAATTTTTACTGCAAAACAGTAGCGAGTCCAAGTCTTTCAATAATTAGTTGGGAAATTCACTCGTGGTTAACGTTCAATTTCTTGTATGATTTAAAAGCACGACACAATTCGGACATATCTTAATCAGTGTGTACTATACCCCTACTTTATGCTACGGATTGGTATTGATCCTATTTGAAGGGCACTTTTTATGTGACTGTGAACTGAACACACACAATTGGAAAAAAACTTATGACTCAACCTAATAAATAAAAATGACTTCCAGTTTGAATTCTCAAAATCTGTAAACAAAAGTGCTCATTATGCTCTTCTGTACATTCTTACTCTCTTCATGTTGCATCATATCCCCTGTAATTTGCAAGATAATGTTGGAGTGCTATTCGCGTTTGTTTTCCAGGCCTACAACGCCATCTTCATCATCGCCGGAGTCTTGCTTGCCGTCTCAGTCCTTGTCTTCCTCGCTGAACAAACGCGCTGGAAATACGTGAATCCGCACACCTACCGACACTTTCCCGCCATCCTCTGAATGCCCCAATCACTTTCGCAAAAGTGAAATTCCCACCCAAATTTGCTTCATTAATCAATCATATTTGATATTAATGAGTTTGTATACTACCCCCTGATCGCCCAATTTCCATCAGTCATATGTGAACAGAATTACAATATAAAATACGAGCGTTGTATCTGGTGCAAATCACGCGATGAATCACTTAGTGATGGCAAATCGGCGCGCGCTCTCATCGTTTCACACGCTCTCTCGTCGGTCATAGCAGTGCGACATAGTGTGTGAAACTGGGATAGCACGCGGCGATTGTCTAGTCAGCCACGTTCATTTCCCCCGTTTCGCAAAGATGTCGTGTTTATTCATCATTTTTTGTCTGATCAAGTGCCATTTGATGTGCTTCAATTATGCAACAAATTGCAATAAGTCAGCCATCTTCAACGTTGCTCTCTGTATTCTTTGGGGATTACAACAAATTCCCTCTGGAGCGATTTATCCCATCAAATTGCATTTCAAACTCCCGCTCTGTAATTAATCAGCACCTCAAATGTCATTTCTCCGTCTTTAATTAGAGCGATTCCTATCGATATTTCTGAAAGGGGTGATGAGTAAGAATTTCCAGAAATTTCTTCTGCCACCGTTCAGAACTTGAGAACGAATAGACGAACAAGTCCTTCTCATGTTCTGATGCATGCTCTTGCCTGGATTGATGTACTCGGCACTGTTTTCGTCGTAATTTCACTACCTCTTCACATAAGGTATGTGTAGCTGGGTTGCGCAAAGGCTTATGGTCTCTTCGTTCCGCATACTCTCTCGCACTTTCTGACCGGCAAGAGAGTATGCGGAATGAAGAGACCGTACAATTTTTGCACAACCCAGATGTGTAGGCATTCAGTGATTTCGCTCAATCTACAATCGCAGATTGATGATCATTTTACTGAGAAATACTGCCTCAAAGTGTTTGGAGCGATCATTCCGGATTTTTCTGCTGAACATCATTGAGAAAGCTAGCGAAAAATCCTTTGTCTGCCTTTTCCTCACTCTCTCTCATCTTTCCGACAGACGAGAGAAGTCGAAAAGGGAGGTTTCTTGTGAAGTCATCACTTGAGAATTAACTAATTCCGTGTTTCCTTTCTGAACTGTTATTTTCAGCGATTCTGAATATTCTATATTCCATATTCCATATCTTCGTCTTGGAATTTGCCTGGTACGGCATGGCCAGTGAACTTTTCAAGGTTAAAATATGTTCAAATATTTTTCACAAATATATTTTCAGAAAAATCATTTTGCCTACTTCGATTTTGTGGTGGTGAGCGCTTACTCACTTGCAATAATTTTGTAAATATTTAATGTGTCAATTTCAGTCAGCCATCTTCCCACTCGCGTCATATCTATTCCAATTATTGATTGGAGCGAATCAGACAACTTCCGTTGCTTTACCATTTCGACACAAAGAAGTGAGAAAACTTCAGTATATTTATTATTATTATTTTTTTTGTTTATCAATAATTTAAATTATTGTTAATCAACTTCCAGATATGGAGGTACAACCATCTGCTCACTTCTTGTGTTTTCGTATGGATTGCATCTCCATTTGCAGCAATTCCCATTTTCTGCTCAGAACCCAAAACTTCAGTTCGTATATTCGCAATTATTTAGCACTCAGCCAGAGGTAGAAATGCCAGTATCGATCTAGGAAGATTTTTAGCCCTTGCTTTGGCTTTTAACTTATTAATGATTTCAGCAACTTAATGAGACTACTGCCATAGTTGAAGGAGTTCACTCAGTCGTATTCACTGCCACCAGTGAGAAGGCAGATCATACTTTACTCGTAGGGAAGATCAGCGCTTTTTAGAGATGAATAACATGATTTCGCTATTATACTTCGCCATTAGTTCTGCAGTCCAAGCTCTGACACTCGCTTGTTATGCAATAATCGTTGGAATTCTTCGAGTCGACAGTTGCAACGGAAGACAAGAGAAAAGTTCCTAAAAGCGTAAAGAAGTCTTGTCAAGTCGCAGTGATCATTTGCATTGGTTTTTTTGTCTTTAAAATACATGACTGGGGTTAAAAAAATGAAAAAAAAATAAGAACATTAAGGTTTTCTTCTGCCTCATTTCCTACTCATTTGGCACTGCGCACACTTTTACCCGTTTCCAGAAAGGAAAAGAGCACCAGAAGAAGTTCAAGAAGATGTGGAGGACTCGGTTCTGTACACGTGGGTTTGCCTAGATGTTATCCAGTTTTTTTTCAAACTCACATTATCTATACATTTGTATAGATTCTTCTTCGCAACTAAAAGCGCTTTGACTCAGTGGGCAATGCTAGTTGTATTTCCCGAGGTTTGTGTTTTAAATTATTCCATTTACAGCAATTACTCTGAATTTGTAAGTTATATTTCAAACAATCATTTAAATTAAATATATATTTTTTTACAGATGCGCCGTCTTTTCCTTGGACGATTCCACCGTTCAGCACTAGCAGTTGCGCTGGAAGGGTCGAAAAAACACAGTTGCTCCTCGATAATATAATATAATTTAATGTTTGCATACTACCTGTTTGTACTATTCGTATGATAAAGAGTTGATGTTTGCATGTGGAACTCAAGCAATGATTACTAACATTCATGCTCATAGATTGCGCACATTCGCCCGAAAAAAATGATGCGTAATGCTCATGAAATGAAGGGAACACCTCATCAGAAAAACATTTTGCTGACACGTTGCGACAGTGAAATATTACCGTACAATGTCAGGCAGGTACAGTAGATAACTTCCGAAAGATAGTATTCCGGATTAATGTATCTCTACAGATTTTGTTGCCTGAAACAGTTCCAGTTTCCATCTCATGTAACCCGACGTTTCGGATTTTTGTGAGCATTATCGTCATACTTTAGATTACCTCGTAAACCTCTTCTATGTTCTAGGCTCTCCCTTGCACCGATCGAGTTTGCATTGGATCACCTGACGGAAAAAAAATATTGATTTACCCTTATGCTTCCCCATCCGGCTTATATACCTTTTTAAGGGAATATCTTTTCCTTCCTCGTGCTCATTCCCTGATATTCGCCGATTTCTTGCATAACGTGCTCGTAAACGCAAATCCCTCTCAAAAGAAATGCATACAATTTTCCAAAAAAACTGTGGGATTATGTAATCGCCATTCCAGATAAATATAATTTTATGAGATTTAAATATGCGGTTAGATATTTCCCGTTAGATTCTCTATCCCAGTAATAAAGATGGTTCCACATCAATATCAGAAAAACGTGGTCCAGGACACTCTTGTGATAATGCAGCGGTGATCCCCGATCGAACATCTGCTCAGGTAAATGTTTTCCAGCGGGATGCCTGCGGGACACTCACTGGGAAATGTCATTGTCATCCCACTGTGAAAGTCACTGTTCATGTAGGATGAACGTGGAATTTCCCACGGAACCCCGCAGGCATCCATAGGGATTAACACAGGGACTATCAGTGATTAATCAGCTGCATTACAAACAATCGTCCAGGAAAATAAACATGCTGCAAAATTTGATGCCTGTAGATGCCACTCGAGTACTATCTATTACCGAGTATTTGTGTATTCTAGGGAATTCTTAATCTCATCACTAGGGTTCTCTTTTTGGAAAATTTTGTGTAATGTTCGGGTAAGTTTCAGTTGCGCTAAATAAGCGAATGTTCATCAACTATATAGAGTCCCTGAAACACATCTTTAAAAGATGCACAAATTTTCCAACCCTACTCACCACTTCATATCTGGTTTTTGCGTGCGTGCGTGCGTGCTTCCTCTTTTATTGTGCAATTGCAAAACAGGTGGCAGCTATTTTTCACCATCACATTATTCTATTTATTGTTCAATTTCTTGGTAATGCCCACTTAAGCTACTTCCCCGTACGGCTGTAATACATGCCTTTTTTCATACTGTAAAAATTGTGCGCTGACATACGCAGTGTTATAAAGTTGCCGGTAGCCGCGAAATTAACCTAAATCTTGATTAGTCCCGGCGCGTGAATACTGTTTGATCCCAACACTTTAGAGGTGTTCATGCGTGAATTGAATATAATGCAATTATAGATTTCCGCATTGTCGTGTGCATATTGTAGTCAGGTATGCTAGTTGCAGGCATTAATTTGCAGCAAGGCATACAGTCAATCAGGCGACAACATTCTGCAATAGTTGTGTGGATAAAATTGGATATGAGCAGTTCTTGGGTGACCGTAGCTATACTGCTTCTTCCACTTGAAGGTACAACTTGCATTGATTGTTAAATGTCCTTAGTATCTGAGCTACTTAGAAGGTAAGCTACAAGCTCTCCTAAATAAGGCATTTGGGTAATTATTCTCTTTGAGTTCTAAAATCGACCGTAGCAAGCCGAGCAATCGCCTGACTCTCTTCAGTTTGCACGCTCTCTCGTCTATTTGACTGACGCGAGGGCGTGCAAACTGAAGAGAGTCAGACCATTCCCCAGCAAGCCATATATCAAACTCCTTCTTCGGCAGGTGCAGTTGGTATGGTGGCTAATGTTATCCTGTTATACTATCTCGCCCGTGTGAACAGAGCGTGCTCAGCCCGTTTGTACTACATTTCGTGCATAATCTCCGCTATAAGCTACTTCTTATCGGCATTTTTATTGTTCATCACAGTAAATGTGAGCTATTTATGATGGTACAGTCAGTTTCCCATCATTTCCACAATTATGAATTTCTTACTTGATTCATGATTGTCATTCAGGTGATAGCTCTCACCGATGGTTTGGCGATCTGCTCGCTCTATGGCCCAATCCTACAGTACTTGCCTGAGTGGCTATCCAATGCAATCTATGTCGCGCATGTTGTTCAATTGCTGAACATGTTCCAGGTATTACTTTTGCAACCAAGGATATATAATCTCTCTGCCCAGTAAGCGTATCACGGGAAAGCCTGAACTTTGAAAAAAATAGCGCAAATGAGACAAAATAACTTTATAAAATACATAGTTCTCGGGATGAATCTTTTTAGAACTGATTGCAGGTAAAATTTAGCCAGCTCCAACCCTGTTCTTTATATTTTCTCTCTTTGTTTTTTTTTAGAATTTTCTTGCCTTTGCGAAGACAAATAAATACAAAAAATGGATCATGCATTTAAAGAAGGAGTGTCAGCAAAGTTAAATTTTTGACGCTTTCATAACCATGCCCTAGACAATTATCCAACGATCATAGCGCGTGCTAAGAGGATAGGCAAAGGTCAATCGTATAGCTCAGTGGTAAAGCAGTCGCCGCATAATCGGAAGGTTGCGGGTTCGAATCCCTCCAGTTTTTGAAAAATCTTCTAGATATTTGAATTCCCGCACGTCCCTTCCCTTCAAGCCCTCCTAGGCATTCTGCCAACGAATGATAACTCGGTTCAAAAAAGAGATCCGCATTTGAAATTTTCAGAATCTCTTATGGTTGTACAAAGGTCGGTCATGGTTATGACAACGCCAAAATTTCAACTTTGCTGACAGTCCTTCTTTAAACACAGAGAATAATTTGTCAGATGCTTCCGGCACCGTCCATACTGCAATGGATGTCTCTTTCAAAGTAATTTTGAAAACAATGCCGGAAAATCCCAATAGTGAGAATTGTGAGGTACGGTCTCAGCATCGGTTCGAGACTCACCATTGCATATTGTTCGCCTGTCGTGTTCTCTGGACTTGGATGGGTAAGGAAAGTTCAAAACACAGAGTTCAAAATTCGGGAAATCGTATTTCTGCACATTCTCTCTCGCCATTCGACCAGTCGAAAGAATATTTGAAATTACAAGACAATTACCCGAATTGCGAACTCTCTGAAACGCTGATATTTCCAGCACAAAGAAAGCAAAATCTCAGTTCACCTTCCTTCCCCATCTGCTACCGACAGAAGAATTCCGTGAGAAGATGATTGCTAGTGTCCACAGACTTCACGCAACCAACACAACTGACTTCCTCGTATATGGATTGCCGATCATGGACAATGTGAGCTAGGTCTCGTAATAACCAAATAAATGAACCCTTCTGAACTATTTTCGCACGTTCATTAGTCTCAATAATACTAGAGATAAGGGCACTCTTTTGGTTTTCATCCGGTGGATTCTCATCCGACGGTTTATGAATGATTATTTGAGAGAACTGAACAATTTCACCTATGTGCCGTACAACGAAAAATAAAGTCTAAATTTGAAGATTCTTCTAGGGGTAACTTTTCACGTATAGTTCGAAAATCGGGGGGGTGACAAAACGGCAACGACATAACGGCAAGCGACAAAACGGCAACGGATCATAACTCAGTGGAGAGTTGTCCTAGAACTTCGGGAATGGTCTGTTTCACATCAGTATATTTTCTCCTTAATTATCGATGGCATGATCTTTGATCTTTTGGAGGTTGACGACAAAACGGCAACGAGCCATAACACCACTCAGATTCATCCCACAACTCTCGGGAAGGTGTCAATCGATAACTAATGACTCGCCCTATCCATTCGACGTCTGATCTTTGAACTTTGATCAACTGACGACAAAACGGCAGCGAGCCAAACACTGCTCAGAATCATCCAGAAGCTCGCGTTAATGCAGTTATGGCCCGTTGCCGTTTTGTCGTCAGTCGGTCAAAGATGAAAGATCAGATGTCGAATGGATAGGGCAGGTCATTGGCTATCGATTGGTGCCGATATGAGCGGTGTGGGATGATTCTGAACAGTTGTACGGCTTGTTGCCGTTTTGTCGTCAGTTGGTCAAAGTTCAAAAATCAAATGTCGAATGGGTAGGCCAAGTGATTAGCTATCGATTAACACCTTCCCGAGGGCTGTGGGATGAATCTGAGTTGTGCTATGGCTCGTTGCCGTTGTGTCGTCAACCTCCAAAAGCTCAAAGATCATGTCATTGATAATTAAGGAGAAAATATACTGATGTGATACAGACCATTCCCGAAGTTCTAGGACAACTCTCCACTGAGTTATGCTCCGTTGCCGTTTTGTCGCTTGCCGTTATGTCGTTGCCGTTTTGTCGTAAATAAGCCGTGTTGCCGTTTTGTCGCTGCCGTTTTGTCACCCCCCCCCCCCCCCCCCCGAAAATCTACCTTAGAAAGCCGTATCTCTGACTCCTCATTTCCTGTGTCGCGCTGTACCTGGGTGGTCGGTTTTTGTAACTTTTGAACGACTCATCCAAACTCCATAAATGTATAGTGATTCTGAAATAACATTTTTACTGCTAAAAGAGAAGAGCTAACTCATCTGTGAAAAAAGTTTAGGCCATTTGAATTCTCAAAATTTATGCCTTGACACCTTACCCTCGGAATGCCCCTTTTTGAACATGTTCATTGGATTCCACGTGAAAAGTTACCCCTAGGTGTATCTTTTCGCTCCAAAAGAGCGGGATGCATGGGGTTTCCCGCTTCGAGGGAAACGAAGTTATGTAAAATCTCAGTATAAATATGTATTTTTCAGCCAAACTATTGTGATTTCAGATCACTATTGAACAAATATTTACTATTCAAGAATGCAGAAGTATGATTACGCTTGAAAATGCGGAGTTTCGCTCATTCTTAAAAATCGATTTTTTTCATCTTCGAAAAATCTCCATTTTGAACGTTGCTAACTTTAAAAATACAATTGAAATCTCGTAAGTTCAAAGTAATTCGTATAATATGTACCGACCTAAATGATACGAAGTTGTACAGAGGCTCCCACGCAATGTGATTGTTGAAATATTATTGCATGGAAACGCTGTTTTGAGAGTGCGTAAAAATAATTTATGAAAAATCAATATGTATTTTCGAGGGGATTCGACTAAGTTCAGGCCTAAAATAATGTAGGCATATAAGGTGATTGGAAAACGTGTTCGTTATTTCAAATTTCAACGATCCAAAAAATATCAAAAATGTGCAAGGGGGTATGACAGAAGCGCAACGACAAAAGCGCAACTAGCTTTCAAAAATCGCAACGACAAAAGCGCAACTCGGAATATCTTCGTAAAGAGGGGTAATAGATACTCGAGGTTGGTACCAATTAATTACTAATGATGAGCGCTATCTGCCTTGAGGGCTAATTAGTGACGTCACCGAAAAAAGTGACGTCACTTTTTTCAGACGTATGTTCATGGTAAAAAAATCGTGATTGAAGGTTGTGTTGGATCTAGACGAGGTATCAATGCCCACATAATCTACGATACATCTTCTTTAATTTGTCGGCTACCGTATCCCAATACACCATAATCAAGCTGACCTATAGTCACAAGTTGATGGAAAACGATTCTCTTTTCTTAACCATATTTCAGTTTGATTATGGTGGTGTATGGGGATACGGTAGCCGACAAATTAAATTGTGGGTAACGTAGATTGTGTGGACGTTGGTACCTTGTCTAAATCCAACACAAGCTCATATCGCAATTTTTTTATCATGAACCCCTATACGTCGAAAAAAGTTAAAAAAAAAAAGTAACGTCACTAATTAGCCCTCAGGGCAGATACTGCTAATCATTAGTAATTAGTTGACACAAACCACGAAGTTGAATCACCACTCTCGACTAAAATATTTCGAGTTGCGCTTTTGTCGTTGCGCTTTTGTCGTTTTCGGCACTGCGCTTTTGTCGTTGCGCTTCTGTCATACCCCCATGTGCAAATCGAAATTTGTAAGACAACGCAAAACCCACTCTGATCAATGCCAATCGATAAAACTCGTGTTCAAAAATATTAATACGCGAAAATTTCTCAAAATTTTGAAATAAAAATGCTTCCGAAATATAATTTATTTCTAATACGGAAGCTTTAAAATCGCATTTTCTTTCAATAATATTTCAAAAATCACATTGTATGGGAGCATCTATGCAACTTTTCCTCATTTAGGTCGGTACATATTATACGAATTACTTGAACTTGCGAGATTTCGTTTGTATTTTTAAAGTTATCAACGTTCAAAATGGAGATTTTTCGAAGATGAAAAAATCGATTTTTAAGAATGAGCGAAACTCCGCATTTTCAAGCGTAATCATACTTCTACATTCTTGAATAGTAAATATTTGTTCAATAGTGATCATAAATCACTATGATTTGCCTGAAAAATACATATTTATACTGAGATTTTACATAACTTCGTTTCCCTCGAAGCGGGAAACCCCATGCATCCCGCTCTTTTGGAGCGAAAAGATACACCTAGGGGTAACTTTTCACGTGGAATCCAATGAACATGTTCAAAAAGGGCATTCAGAGGGTAAGGTGTCAAGGCACCAATTTTGAGAATTCAAATGTCCTAAATTTTTTTCGCGGATGAGTTAGCTCTTCACTTCTAACAGTAAAAATGTTTATTTCGTCGAGATATTTCAGAATCACTATACATTTATGGAGTTTGGATGAGTCGTTCAAAAGTTACAAAAACCGACACCAGGTACAGCGCGACACAGGAAATGAGGAGTCAGAGATACGGCTTTCTAAGGTAGATTTTCGAACTCTACGTGAAAAGTTCCCCCTAGAACAATCTTCAAATTGAGACTTTATTTTTCGTTGTACGGCACATGCTTAATCCACTCAGATAGTCACTCTTATAGCAGTGTGCCGTAGGATAAAATATTACCGGTTTTTCTAAATACGCATTTTTTCGAATTCTGAAGAAATTTCAACTTTCAAAGAAAAAAGCTATTTTTGTCAAGATACATCCTTTTACCTAGTTTACCTACAGTGCGTTTGATGCCGTCCTCTACCATATTCTTCCCGCCTATGCTTCTAGCTATGCGCTCCTGAGCGTTTGCACTTTCAAAGTGAGCCATATTGTTGATGATGAATTATCTTTAAGTGTGAAGATCCGCAATGTATTCTCGTTCGGAACAGCGGTTAGTCCGACCACTGCGATTATGCAACGGCATTTCTGGAGCACACAAATCGCTCAGGTTAGCTGTTTTACACTCTCAAAGATTGCAATGCATTGAGCAAAGTAGACTAAGTAGTCGAACTAGAAATGGTCAATTGGGTTGCGAAAGCCCCTGATATGCTCCCTGTTGAGGGTTTCCTGCCCCTGATACTCATGGCGCCCCCGTTTGGGCTCGCGTTTGCAGCCTGTTTAATGGGGAAGGATCTTCACGAATTATCCGTCTTTATCGGGTTTCTGCTGTTTCCGACACCCGTATTCACAGTAAGACACGCAAATAGTTCCGGCAAACAGGACCAAAAAAAGTTGAATCAAACAAGACAAATAAAACTAAGCCAATTAAATTTCGTTCAGCTTCCAGAATTCTCTAAATTAACGCTATAATTCAAGACACATATTGTACAATGATCTCACAGGCATTGCTACTGCTCCGTTTCGAACACAAAGTCTCCCGAAGACAGTCGAAAGTGTCGATCACAACCATTCCATTCGTACATACAACACAAAAGCAATTTTGAAGTGCGACACTCGATAAACAATCATATTTATCATTTTTTTCTATACTGCATGGGCATACGTACTGCGGTTATTGACGAGTTCGTAATTCTGGTCGCAGTATCTTCAGTCCCCACACTCTCAAGTAAATTGACTGATCTAGAGACCTGAAATGAGAAGATGTGAACATATTATTTTTCGGGAAAATGATTCTGTACCCTTCAATGCTCTTTCAATGAAGCCTAAACGTCATATCGAAAGTGGACGGAGGATTCCATTACTGAAGAATTCGGATTGGACACTGCTGACGATCTCACATCGCATAGCAATGAAAATTGTATAAAAATTGGAATAGTACATGAATCGAGAATCGTGTAGAGCATGGATATGGAGTTATTTGAGTGTTTACGTAACCAACGGTGGTGATATTGATTTTATTATGGACTTCGCAATAAATTATTGCACATGTATCAAGAATAAGATTGAGCCACCTACTCAGCGTGTGTGCTTGTTATCGCGTTTGGTGAGAAAACTGCTAAATGGATCGGGTCCATGCTTGCAATAGACAGTTCCAGTGATTGCATCACGTGTCACTCGAGCTTTAGGCTTTGTGACATTATCGTCATGCTGAATCAAACCTCACACTACTCTCTTTCAGGATTTAAAATATCCTTGAAGCTGAATTGCGTCACATGTTTTTCAAAATTCTGACGAAAATAACACCGTATTGACTCCTCTGCCTCTCCAAACTGTTTCGGTTGGGGATACCTTTCCCCCTCCTCTTATTGGTCCCCTGATTTTGCCCGCTTTATTACATCACGCGGGGTCTTTCAAGTTCTCAACACATAAAAGTACCACGTGTTTACACCCAGACCCTCATTATCGCTGAAGGTGACAAATGTGACAAAGGGAAAGCCGCTCGCCTCCCAATTTCCCTCGATATCTCAACTTCTCTAACCGACTTCCCTAGTCACTCCTTATCACACACTGCCTATTAAAGTCGCGCCATCGCTCCTCCCTATCATAACAGCCCTTATCAGACTAACAAGTTTAGCAGCAGTGTGCTGGTTGGCTTGTAAGCTCCCCTGCTCCCCGATCCCAGCGTTTTCTCGGGTTTCAAGGATGAAATACATTTCCATTGGAAATAGCTAGAACTTGCGCACTGGTTGCATCTGCGGCATTCCCTGCTCCACTCCATCCCTTTCTTCAACTGCGAATAGTGTCGGATTTGTACTAGGTTGTTAGACCTTCGACACTATAACACGACAAGGAAGGGGTGGATTGGAGAGGGTCAGAACCTTCATCAGCAGCTCTTGCAGCATGCTTCGTTGTCTCGTTCTCTCCACTCGCGCAGCTTCATCGACAGCGTCCAGGAGTGCTGCAGCTGCTGCAGCCGCCGTGAAACCTCAAGCACAGCAGCTTACGAAGTCGGAAGAGGTTCGTGCATGTAATCGATTCCGCAAGAATTCAAATATATAATAGACCTCTGAATTGATCAATTTGGGGGAGCTGCATAGTATTTCTAAGTAGGAACAGGTATCCGTGCTATTGGTACACTTTTGCTGATACTATGAATCAGTTGTGTAAAGAGAAAGGTGTCAATGGTGATACGAGAACAAAAACCGTTCTAGTCACAAGTGAGAACTGTTGATGAAACGCACGCTAACAACCAGTTGAGCAGGTTACAGGTAGAGTTAGAGAAACGATAAATCGGTCTCTTCATTCTACGCACCTTCTCACCCAGAGAGTGTAGGAAATGAAGAAACAGTGACCCGAATTGAGAACTGTAGTTACCAGATCAGAGTCACGCCATCACTCGATGAAATATTTATGAATCACAAGCATAATAATTTACGTTTTCACGTTTGGGGACACATTGATATTTCCGAGTTTCAGAAATTAGCCAAATAAAATCAAGTTAGAATATTAAAAATATATTTTTTACTCGTAAACAAAATGCATTTTTATGAGCTTGAATTTAACAACATAACGCTTTCCCAGGTTTTCGCCCGAGAGGACAAATTCGGCGCCCAAAATTACAAGCCCGTGCCAGTAGCGCTGTCCAGAGGAAAAGGTACTACAACAAATGTGTTTTCCTTCGAACGGTATTGTGTGTTTTACACTCAGTTGTAATCAATTCAAGAAATCGAGTATTGATCTCGTAAAACCTCATCGATTCATTCCAAAGGAAAATTTATGAGTGTTGAGCCTATTATGGTGCGACCAGTGAGATGAGAAAATATATAGAGCAACCAAACGAATAGTCGTTTGGCACGGAACCTTTATTCTACAATAGAAATTTGTTTAAAGATAATTTGCATGTTAATCAAACATTCAGTGTTTGATCCTTTGCGAAGACTCAGTCATCTTAAAGGAGGATAAAAGGGAAAATTCAATTTGTGAGGCTTTTTATATGCACGGCCTAGATCTACTCAACGATAAGAAACTCCGAAATTTTCACATTGATATCTCCATTACGAACAGAGCTATCGGTAGTTGGCGGGGAGCCAAATCAGGGAAAGCTCAGGGAAGGGGGCGAGATAGCACGCGACTTGAAGAGAGTGCTCCTCTAATTGAAACATATTTCAACCGGGCGCGCGTTTGCCTTTACTCCTCCTTTAAATGGCAAGACTTTGTGCAGAGCTAGATTCTTAAGCCCTCTTTGATCTAGCACCCTACACGCCATCTAGTTGAATTTACAGCACTAATGAGTGTTAGAAACTGAGAAAACGAGAGTTTCGTCATACCCTACTCTACTCTCACCACTTCCCCAACTCTAACTCTATAGATAACGTATGAGAGTGTGAATAGTTGAGAGGGCGGGGATGTTTGACACCTCTGCTGAGCTGAACCAGTTTTACGAGCTTGAGGTGTCACGAGTATTGATAAGGAAGTGAAAGTGGCACGGAGAATTTACTAGGGAAGTCAGTTAGGGAGAGTGAGAGAGTGCACGAACCGAAGAGAGTCAGACCGCTGCAAGATAAGACTATTCTCCTGCCGTCTGCGCTCTCTCCATATCACGCTCCCTAGGCGTAAACAATACTGATTCGGGCTTATCTCTAACAGCGTGAAGCTCTTTGAAGTAAGCGATAACACCGGGGACCCTCCTGGTCGTTAAAGACGCGATTAAAGAGAGCGTTGCAAATATTGGACTGAAGTTTATCAGTTGAGTGCACACTGTAGCATGCGCCCAGTGCCATAGGGTTCACTGCAAATGGGTGATCAATGGGAAATGGCTGCATTTGACGTTTTACGACTTTGCCTAGTTGTTGTAAGGGAGTCTAGCCGACATTTATGAAATAGTTTACCCAACTATTGATTGTGCCCTAGAGTTGCAGGTTCGGTATCTGTTTTAGCTTTGACGTACCATATTCCCTTCCTCGTTATTTCGTAGTATCTCATCTACCAATGCCATGCTAGCAAGGCGTACACAACACTTATTCATGTTTATCTCTAAAATCATGAACCTCTTTGAAGTAAGCGATAACACCGGGGACCCTCCTGGTCGTTAAAGGCGAGATTAAAGGAAGGCACAATACCTGCCTGCAGCTTATCAGGATGACTCGGTATACTGTAGCCTGCACCCAGTACCATTGGGTTCAGTTGTGAATAGGAAATCAATGAGTGCTCAAAATTTTACGCTTTACGACTTTACCTATTGGGGTGTCCGGAAAGTTCGTATAATGCTTCGGAAAAAAGTCAGTTCGCGATCAAATGCAGTGATTGCGCAATCTGTTTGTCAACAATGTATTGCGTCACTCTGACGTTAAGTGGGATGTGGGTTGGATCAGTCTCGTAGTTTCTACACTTGTTGAAGTGGTGAAGTATAGCCGATATTTTGATACAGTTGTGTTGAATTACTGTCGGAAATCGCTCCATCGTAGATCAGATCTTCGATGGACAGATTCCATAATAGACATGTGCGAGGAGTGAATCATGCGAAGAGACAACAGTGTTTCGACACCGATGCGAAGCACAAACCCGTTCCCTTGAAGAAAATGAGGAAATTCACTTATTCTTTCTATCATTACTTGTTCCGATCTAATAAGAGATCCTTCCTACTGGAACCGCCATCAATGCCGACCTCTTCTCTGAACAACTGGAAGAAGTCGCGATCAGAGTCCCTCCCAGACTCCTGAACCAGGGCAAAATTCTTCTTCTGATGGACAATGCTCGCCCACATCGAGCGAAGATGACCCAGAAGAAAATGGACGAGCTGAAGATCGAGAGGATTCTCCATCCACCGTATTTTCCGGATCTCTCCCCATGCGACTACCACTGCTTCCGCTCTCTCTCTGACTTCTGCAAAGGAAAGAAGTTCAAGAATCGAGATGAAGTTGTGAGGGCTTTCGTGAACTGGGCGGTCTCGAAGAAACCCGCATTCTGGAAGAGAGGAATCGAGACCCTGCCCAATCGCTGGAGGGAGGTAGTGAGAAAGAAGGGGGCATACATTGGTCACTGAGAATTGTAAAGCATTGAATAAAAAATAAAAACAAAAAATTATACGAACTTTCCGGACACCCCAATAGTTGTTGTGAAGGAGTCTATTCGACATTCACGAAATAGTTTACCCGAAATGGTGATTGTGCCCTAGATTTGCAGATTCGGTATCGGTTTCAACTTTGACGTACCCTATTCCTTTTCTCTGGTAAAAATCTACCCTCTCAATGCCGTGCTAGCTTTGTGTACACAATACAGATTGGCACTTATTTATCGTGAAGCTCTTTGAAGTAAGCGATAACATCGGATAGCCCCTGGCCGTTAAAGGCGAGATTGAAGGAAGAGTTGCAAATATTGGACTGCAGCTTATCAGTTGACGATGACTCGGCACACTGTAATATGCACCCAGAATCATTGGGTTCAGTTGCTAGATCAAAGAAGCGCGCAACATTTGACGTTTTACGACTTTGCTTAGGTGTTTTAAGGTCGAGATCAGGGGTGTGCAAAAAGTTTCCCGCACTCCTCATTTCCCATGCTCTCTCGTCGCTCTGCCTGGCCCTGGTCGAGATCCATGAAATAGTTACCCCCAAACCGCGATAGCTAGGCGTAAACAATAATGATTCGTGCTTAGCTCTAAAAAACGTGAAGCTCTTTGAAGTAAGCGATAACACCGGGGGGAACTCCTGGTCGTAAAAGCCGAGATTATAGTAAGGGTTGCAAATATCAGCATGTAGCTTATCAGTTGAGGATGACTCAGTATACTGGAGAATGCACCCAGTACCATTGTGTTCAGTCCAATTCAAGATCACGCCACACTTTGAACCGTCCATTTTGTTGTTATCATCCAGAAGGTCCGATCTAGTGCCATCCAAATCCATTCCTAGAAGAGAGGCGATCAATCATAAACAAGGTAATTGCAGGAGTGTACGTGTGGGATGTGGAGGGCAAGCAGTACTTCGACTTCCTCTCTGCCTACTCGGCAGTCAATCAGGGACACTGCCACCCGAGACTCGTTCAGGTACAAGGTGTTTTCTTCTGACACTCTCGCTCGATATCGTGCACTCTCGTTCGCCCTGGCTGGCGACAGATAATACAGAATTATGAGAGTCATACTATTGCGAACCATGAGTCAGTTGTGGTGTGAGACTCGTGTAGGTAGTGTCGTTGCCAACTAGCACAAAACCCAGAAGAAAACATTATTCGATGACGCAGGCTGCACAAAGGAAATATGAATTAACAATACAACGATAACAGATCAACTTTTAGACAATGACGGAGCAAGTCCAGCGATTGACGCTCACCTCGCGCGCCTTCTACAATGACGTCCTCGGAGAGGTTAATTTCCTGATTGATCTTTGATATTTCTTACAATTTATTTCGCATACACTTATTTTATTCCACGCATAATTATCATTATTTGTATGGTTGGTTCCATCGTAGTGTCCGATGAATTCATGAAGCGGAAGTTGATATTTAATCTTTATTTTCAGTACGAAGAGTACGTCACGCGCCTGTTCAAGTACGACAAGGTGCTCCCCGTCAACGCTGGTGAGAAAAATGTTTTTGTTTCACATCATCAAAGAATAGGTACAATCGAAATTTGATTTCAACTATTCACATATTCCCTCCTTGAAACATATCGCAACTAAGCACTGTCAATCTCATTCTCATAGACACAACGTTGCATGAAGGCATTTCTAATGATCTTAATATCAAAGATCAACGTTTGAGGAGTGGAAGCGTGCGAGACCGCAGTGAAGCTCGCTCGCCGATGGGCCTACGACGTGAAGGGCGTGCCCCACAACCAGGCTAAGGTTAGGAGGGAATAATTTGAACTTGCATCTCTCGCAGAATCAAAGAACTAATTGTAGTCTTGTACACCATTCGGAAAGTACTTTAGTATTATATAATTGGTAACGGCGCAATACATGTAACACTAATGCTCAAATAATCAATAACTGGACATAACCAGGACACGGTAGGTCTACCGTAACCCGATTTCCAGGTGGTCTTCGCGAAGGACAACTACTGGGGCAGATCGATCGCCGCGATCTCCGCATCGACTGATCCCGAGGCGACCGGAGGTACTGTATATTCTATCCATTAGCAAGTTATGCTTCACAAACATATCAAGTTTGAATGATCACCTCTTCGACAATGTTCCACGGTTGGTTTTTCATAAAATCAATAAATATGTTCACTATAGTGAAATTCTGAAATCGCATTGCTCATTTACGAGAAGCACGTCTTTAATCATATCATGGCAGGTTTCGGTCCTTTCGTACCCGGCTTCGAGGTCGTCGAGTACAACAACCTGAAGGCTATCGAGGTAAGGTATCCATACCAGCAATGAATCGAAAACTGAGTTACAGTAATCTCAAAATGTTCCTCCAGGAAGCGATCAAGGACCCGAACACGGCGGCACTCATGCTCGAGCCGATCCAGGGCGAGGCTGGCATCGTCGTGCCCGATAAGGGATACCTCAAGGTGAGGAAAAAGCACAAGCTCTAAATCAATATTTCCCGAAAAATGTGATAGTTCGTAATAAAAGAGCCATGGAACTGAAATATGAGGGGAAATTTTCACCCTAGAATATAGTGTTAAATTTTTATCATGATATCTGATGAATAAGATGTATTCAGAACAAAAGATCAACGATCAACTATTGCAGGCGGCAGGAGAGCTGTGCAGGAAGCACAACGTGCTCTTCATCATCGACGAGGTGCAGACGGGATTGGGCAGAACTGGAAAGTGAGTCTAAACACAAAAATCATACCGAGGACAGTCCTAACCTATGCATCATGGCTAGGCACTACGTCGGATGAGAACTATGACGTCGTGCCGTCTTTTATATATCAAAGGCGGCATTGTTTTCATCCTGCCTTGTGCCCGCTGCTATGTTATCTGGTGTGGTGCTGAAGACTCACAAAATATCGAAGAAGGGCCCTCACTGAAATTTCAGGCTGCTCTGCCACTACCACGACGACGTCCGCCCGGATATGGTCGTGCTGGGCAAGGCCCTGTCGGGAGGCATGTACCCGGTGAGTTTATAGCTCAGGGCTTGGGAAACCGGGCACCAGATGGTAGTAATGCAGGTACCGTGGCTCCCAAAATAGACAAACAGTTAAGCAATAATGTAATGATTGTTATTTTCTTCACAATTGAATTCACGATTGCAGTGCACAAAGAGAGCGCTCCCAAATATTAACCGTTTATGAAACACATTTAAATTCTCGCGCTGACTTCGCTTGATTGAGTGGGTACAATGTGTTTCAGCTCTGAACCATCTACGAAAGAGCACAGATGGGTTCGATCGCACTCACTCTGTTGTTCACAATTAATGAATTAATTGCATCGACTTAAAATGCATTCATTCCTAAAGCCTGATGAATGTAGTAGGACCTACGCAGGAAAATTGCGCAGTTGGTAATTGCTGATCCGGCTTGCAGCGGCTCCAGCAAGATGAGGTCTTTATCGTTACCCTTAAAGGTGTCCGCCGTGCTCGCTGACAGTCACGTCATGGACGTCATCAGACCGGGCCAGCACGGATCGACGTACGGCGGAAACCCCCTCGCTGCTAAACTGGCCATCACTGCACTCGATGTGAGTAGCATGGCTTTTTTTAGCATTTATGCCAACGATTACTCAGAGATAAACATTTCAGTATATTTAAAATATTTTTAAAGTAGCTATTATTTAGATCCTCGTATCGGAGAACCTCGCGGACAACGCAGCAAAGCAGGTATATACGATGCTACTTTCTATATTAATGTCTTTGAAATCTAAGTCGGGCGTGCATCATGAGCAGCACTGACCAAGAATTAATTTTGATATCCCATTTGTGAAAGATACAAACTTTTCGAATCTTAACCGAATCGCATCAGTTAAGCGTTTTCAATCAAAAAATATTATTTTAACAAAATGTTCAGGGCGAGCGCCTGATGGCCAGGCTGCGAACGCTGCCCAAGGACGTCGTCTCGACCGTCCGCGGAAAGGGATTGCTCTGCGCCATCGTGATTAATAAGAGTACGATAACTATCGATTAGTGTTCGAAATACGGCTCTGTTCATTTCCCACACTCTCTCGCCGATCTACAGAGAGTTTATGCCAAACGAAGAGACGGTGATCTGAATTTCGAAATAATAGTATCGATTTAAAGCGTTCTCGTTCAGAACGCCGCAGCGACCATCGGTAATTTTTTTACACAAAATTCTCATTTTCACAGAATTCGACGCCACGGAGGTCTGCCTGCGACTGAGGGATGCGGGACTGCTGGCGAAGAACACCCATGGAGACATCATCCGATTCGCGCCGCCCCTATGCATAAACGAGAAGCAGGTACGGTGGAAATGTAGATTACGGTAGGCAAGATAATCGATTGGAGTTCAAGAATTGTCACTAAATAATCGATAATCTTATCAGATCGACAAGGCCGCCGACATCATCATCAGCACGATCCAGGAGTTTGCAGCGAGGAAGTAAACAAGAAAAGCACCGCCCCTTTTGTGATAATACTGTAATTATTCAAATATTGTGAATTCTCCGTATCCCAGCAGATCGAGTAGTCGGAAATAATTGTAATTATGTACTCATGACTAATAAATTGTTTCGTATTATTCCGCCGTTGAATTAAAACGCTGTCTCCCTAAGATCGAAACAAAGAGTGGCACAATGACTCAAACTTATCGCTAGGAGTTCAAACTTTGGTGGTAGAGTCCTTAGGGTCAAAGGAAACTTTTCCAGAATTTTTGACCTACCATTTGCATATTTTACAAAAACCGCCATTTTTGAGATTGACCCTTTGTCTTACATACCATTCGAAAGAGCATAAAAAGTTGTCAGAATCCAAATTTGCGAAGAAATTGATCAACATCTGTTCGGAAAACATGCTGCTATGTGAGGTAAAACAGCATGTTAAAATTTCGATAGTTTAGGAGAACATGATCCAATCATTTCTGGTTTCTGAAAAGGGTACCCAATATGTAAAAGGTTATGAGGAATTCAGAAAAAAATATGCCGAAGACGAGCGAGGTACCCCAAATAGAGTTTTTCTCGAAAAACTGAGGGTGTTCTGAAACGTGGGTTCGATTCCGCCCGAAAGCTAACATTTTTGCATGCATTTGCCACACGAAATATAGCTACCACTATTCTTCGATATCTATAATAAGTTATGTAAAGGTGTTTACGTAGCAAAATTTGATCAATTATTGCCTGTGAAAATATTTGGCGGAATCGAACACACGTTTCAGAACACCCTCAGTTTTCGAGAAAAACTCTATTTGGGGTACCTCGCTCGTCTTCGGCATATTTTTTCTGAATTCCTCATAACATTTTACATATTGAGTAACGTTTTCAAAAAGCAGAAATGATTGGATCATGTTCTCCTAAACTATCGAAATTTCAAACAGCTGTTTTTCCTCACATAATAGCATGTTTCCCGAACAGATATTGATCAATTTCTTCGCAAATTTGGATCCTGACATAACTTTTTATGCTCTTTCGAATGGTATGTAAGACAAAGGGTCAATCTCAAAAAAAGCGGTTTTTGTAAAATATGCAAATGGTAGGTCAAAATTTCTGAAAAAGTTTCCTTTGACCCTAAGGACTCTACCACCAAAGTTTGAACTCCTAGCGATAAGTTTGAGTCATTGTGCCACTTTGCCCCGAGAATCTGACGTTCTAAGGGAGACAGCGTTTTAACCCTGCAGTGAAACTTTGCTTATTAATTTTTTTTTATTTATTCGTGCTATCCAGTAAAAAAGATGAGCTTCCGAACTTCAGACAGTTCTGAAACTTTTCACAATTTTGACCATTAGTTATTGCGAAGCGAGACGAATGTGTTTCACGCATACATGGATAATGAAACAAAAAAAAAGCTATGCACGATGTCATGTCGAACAATCCTGGATACAAATGAAAATATGAAATGCATTAACTAAATACCTTTCCATCAAACTCACTCAAATTGTTGCATTTTTATGTAAAAGTAGTAGGACCCCGTAAAACCGGTAGATATCCAGGCCGATTGTGCTTCTCTGCTGCTGAGTCGGTTGGATCTTCTTCTGGGTCAAGTGACAAGCATGCCCGCCTTTATCCTGGTACTGTACAATTATCATAAAATGAAAGAAAGAGGATTCAGATTCGCCAATTACAATCAAAATCGTATAAAGAAGAGACCGTGGTATCGTTTTCCGAACTCTAGTTATGCACTTTTCTAGCAACTGCAGTCACTTTCGTCGTCGAGTACCCATCGCCGATTGAATTTTTCGACTTACACTGTAAGGCTACAACCACATTTCTGAAATTAAACTTTTTATCAGTCGTCGCAGTAAAAGATCTGTTGTCTTTGTACCGGAAACCTCCGGAAAACCGTTCTAAAACACATGAAATGGAATCAGTTGCATAAGTTTTATTGTTCGTGAATATGTTAATTGAATTAGAACTATTACCTGTAACTCCTGACGACAAAGGCGTCGATTACAGGGAAGATTGTGCAAACTGCAAAATGGTAACTACTGTGCGTTACCTGACTTTATTTCCATCTCTTTCTCAATCAAAAAATTGAGACCTGCTGAGATTAGATTGGGAAAAAATGTTGATTCTAAAAAAAAAATTCTGAAGCCGAACATTGGCAGATTGATGTTACCTGCGCATGGAGATATACGAAGACCATCGGAATTAGCATCTGCCATCAACCACATAGTTTCCAATTCAAGAGATAACTTTAGGTGCGAAACATGCAGCAATAAGGCTCTGTCATGCTATCCTTTTTATGTTTTTCTCTAGGTTTTATGATAAAACTCAAGATAAAACCGGCCTAAGTGAAACAAAAATTTGACAAATTTGCAATCAGATGGACATGAATGCCAAGCGTGAGGAAGAGTTGCTTCTGAAGTTTCTTCGTTGCTGTCGACCATTTGACATTGTCACTCGTGGAAGATACAGGGTGCGGAGAAAGTATGGAAACATACTGGGACTCGAATATTACATCACTCCTGGAAACCTGTTCATACATGCTATAACAGGTTATAGCTAATCATTCGGGGTATTCAAGGCGCACTTTAAATTGTTTTCCCTAGTCATGATTCGACCCCACAAATTCGGCTAATCAATTGTTGGCCTTTGGAGCACCGGCGAGACCCTTGGTTCAATCTCGAAGAAACTTCGTGTTTGTCGTCCTACCGTTTTACATCCGCCGTTTCAAGGAGCTGGGCACGACTAAGGACCGTTCTAGAATGGGCAGACCTTCCTCCGCTGTCACTCGCAAGAACAAGAAAATTGTGCAGAAGCGAGTCGCACGCAACCCCGAGCGATCTTTGAGGAAGATGACCCGTGATGTCGGTATTGACGAGCAATCGGTGCGCAAGGTCGTCCATTCTGGACTCATGACCTACCCTTACAAGATCCGTAAGGGCCATGGTCTGAATGGCATTCACAAGTAAAAGAGACTGAAGAGATGCAATAAGCTTCTGGCGTGGGCCGAACATCTCACGACTGTCTACTCGGATGAGAAGATGTTCACGGTGGAGCAGGCTTTCAACAGTCAGAACACGAGAGTGATTGCCCAGTCTGCCCAGCAAGCCAATGCTAGGGCAAAACCGTCTCTCGAGTTTCCCACCCGCAGTCAGTGATGGTTTGGGCAGGAGTGTGTGCCACCGGCAAGACTCCCCTTATTTTCGTCAAGCCCGGTGTGAAGGGCGATAAGCACTACTACATCAAGCAGATCCTGGATAAGAATCTTCGTCCCTGGTCACGTTCCCACTTCAAAGGGCGCCATTGGACCTTCCAGCAAGATTCTGCACTCACCCAGAATCGGTGCGTGCAGAATAGAGCGTGCAGAATGGAAATAGTCCTTTCTTGCGAAGCCGTTTAGACGGTGACACGAATTACGAACTCTTACAGGGAGAGTCAGCAGGTGTGTGATGGGAAAGAGGATGTAGTTGAGGGCGAAAGTCAGTAAGAGAAAGCGATAAGCGTCGATTGCACGCGAGGATCGGAAGAGAATGCGGCGAACGATCAGAACAATGGAAATGACTGAGAATTTGAAAGATAACTCACATTGAATTTGGAATATATTGCCGCAATAAACATACAACTCACAAATGTTAAAAATCTCATAATAATACAAAAAATGTTAAAAAAACAGTGAAGAACTCAAAGAGAACCTGATTCGACCATTGCTCAATCGGAGTTAGAATAAACTAAATAGCAAAGCGAGCACGACTTTATACCGCGATCTAACTGATCAAATTCACTGGAAAGAAGGAGGGAAATATGACAAGATAATGCGAAAATGTGACGCGATGATGGAAAATAAGCCAAGAAAAAATACGAGCATATTCCTTTTCCAGTAATGATTATGCCCGAATAGGAATAATAATATACTGAAATTTACTGAAATTATATAATGTACTACAGTATCGAGAGTTTCCTCGCCAAACACGTTAGTTCTCTTATTTTTTGGGAAAAATATCTACACAGGTTGTAATTTTAGCTATAGATAGTAAATCTGAAAATGCTGTGAATTATCCTTATCCGCATTAGACCGAGTAGTCGGAAATAATTGTAATCATGCATAAGATATTCGATACGATTCAATGGTCGAGTGATTTGATGATTCTTGTTTACAGGGGCGAATGCACTATGACAGGCACTCGTGCTAGCACCAAACAGTGGGAGTGGCCTGAACAAACTTTCGAAGAAACCCCCCCCCCCCACGCACTGTAGATTAAACCCTCATTGGTTTGGAACTGAAAAGTTAGGAAAGCAAATACGGTAGAGCGAATTGATAGGGTTTCATTATATAGGAAATTTTGCATCAGGTGTTTTTAGGTTTCTGGCGTCGTAAATACTTCCCGACAGCAACTCTGAAAGCACACCGAAACATACCTTCAACCTACCCAAAAAAATATTCTAAATTACACACAAATGAGGCTATAGGAACGAGCAGTAGATCAAAATCCAACGGAACATGATAAGCGAAACATGGCGAGAATAGACTTATGTTAATTCAGCTGACCAATAGAAAGAAAAGATGAAAAGAACAACGAAGAACACATTATTATAAAAAGGAATCGAATCGGACCCTTGGTATGTCAATTTGTTTGGTATGAAGTATCTTCTCCTACTCTGTTCCCTAGTTGGAATTGCCTCCTCTAGCGAACTTATGAATGAGTTCAAAGAGAAGATGAAGGAATTGGATGAGCAGGTACTTTATTCTTCTCTCTCTCACTCCCCCTTCTCTATCTCTTTCTCTCTCTGCCTTCTCCAGATTTCATCCTCCCTCATCTCCAATACGGACGAGAAGGCATTCGTGGATGAGAAGATAACTGAGATCGAGCTCAACAAAACTAAGTTGGAATCAACTGACCGCTCTACCATCGTCGATGACGACGGAGGATACACTGGACCGTACTCGAAGGATTTCTATGAGGGAGACATTTTTCTTACCAAGTAAGCCTTAGTCCCCTTAGTTTTCTTTGCGGGTGTAAATCTATCACAGCAAAGTTTAGTGACATTATGCCAAGAAGAGGAAACACAGTATCATTCCCATTTCTTCTCCAGAGAACAACTGGCATCAATCGCCAGGGATCCTCATTCGAAACGTCAGGCAATGTACAATCGGAACTATCCCAATAACATCTGGAATGGAGCCCCCATTTCGTACTTCTTCGACAGAAATTTCCGTGAGTTTTACATTCTCATTGAGAAAAATTATAAATTAAAAAAACCCTTATCTCCATCCTTTCAGCCTCCTACAAAATTCCTTCAGTGAGAGCAGCAATCAAATTCTGGGAGTCACATACGTGTGTGAGATTCAAAGAGAATGGAGGTGGAAATGCACGGTTAGTGGACTGATGGGATAGATATAGAGGGACTTTAAAAAAGTATCAGATACGATTAAAATACAAGAATATAAAACAAAAACCAGCAGATCGGAGTTGGTATATATACTGTAACAATTGATGGATTATGTGTGCATTTTTCAATATGATATGATGCTCAGAGTCCGATTCATCAACGGGGTTGGCTGTTATGCGACGATTGGAAAGACGGGAAGGGAGCAAGTGATATCCATCAGAAATGGTTGCGATTGGGTGAGTTGGCATGTCTGGTAATTACCGTCTGATCATAACTAGAGTCCGAGAAACGATACAACGGTCTCGTCATTTTACACACTCTATCACCGCTCGACCGGTCTAGAGAGTGTATGAAATGAAGAGACGAATGCCCGAATTACGAACTCTAATCATAACCTTCGTGATGATTGCATAAAGTTGAATCCATTTGAAGTATTTCCGCGGGTAACTTATTGACAGTGTATGAGGATACTGTGAAAATCTCACAAAAACATTAATAAATCAATGCGGAGTAGTCAGGAAAAAAAACGAAAAGGGCCATAAGAAGCTGTCGTTTGAAGAAATACATTACGAAGCCATATCAAGAGGCAGGAATGAGAGTATAATCGGGCTCATTTAGATCGGAATAATCGCCCATGAGATCGAACACATGATGGGAGTATGGCACACCCAAGAGACGACAGAAGCAACTACGTCAGTGTCAATGCATGGAATGTGAAGGTGATTCTTGCCTTGCTCCCAATTTCTCCTTTCCTTCCCCTTGTCTAGAGCAAAGGCTTGTGGTAAACTTTTCCTTTATTCGGATTACCTGTTAATAGGCGGGAAACATGTGTACCTGCCATTCCTCTTCTTCCAGCCCGATCAACTCCACAACTTCAATACACAATCCCAGTCATACACTAATCTCTTCGGAATTCCGTATGAGTTCGGATCGGTCATGCACTATACCCAGAACACGTGAGTAGATCAGAACCTCTTTCCTCCACATCGATAATCTCTCCTATACATCGATAATCTCGTAGTTTCGCCCGTAATCCATCTCGCCCTACTATCGTTGCCAAGAATGGCTACGAGCGATTCCAGCGCTCAATGTCCAACTACCTGCCCACCTTCTACGATATCAAGCTGATAAACACGTACTACAAGTGCTATGGTGATTCCTCCACTTCGGTTCACTTTTACTTTAAAAAAATCTCCACGAAATGTCAGCTCTGACACCATTCGATTTACACACTTTCTAAATCGAGAGATCAAGTAAAATTAAGAGACAGTTAACTACTAGATTTCGAAATTCGTGCGATTCATTTCGAATACTCGCTAAATATGAAATGTGTGAGTGTTTGAAATTAAGATACGTAAACTCCATTTTGAAAATAGTTTGCTACTTCCATTTTCATCGGATGCTTGATGCCTTCTCTTTCAACTGACTGGAATAGCGAGCAATCGTCTGATTTTCATCGGTTTGCACGCTCTCTCACCGGTCAGAGAGACGAGAGAGCGTGCAAACTGAAGAGAGTCAGACGATTGCTCGGGATAGCGAAATATGGAGGTAATGATGGGCCGTAATCATGGTTCTCTTCAGATTCGTGCCCGCGAAAGTTCAACTGCCAGAATGGAGGCATGCAGGATGTAAACAACTGCAATCGATGCAAGTGCCCGCCCGGATTCAGCGGAACATACTGGAATTCATTGTCAGTCGTAATCATACTACGGAAAAATGCAGGGTATCATAATTGTAACACTCTCAAGACCAGATTCATCACAATTATTTCTTTCACAAACTGATCGAGAAATTCTCTGTTTGAGACTCAAATCTAACAAGGAAAGGCCGCGAGGTTAGGTTGGAGTTTTTGAACGAGACCTAGCGCGATCGAAAGAGGATACAATTCTAGAAACTTCTAAGTGTGTCACATCTGCTAAACAGCACTGTGGAGGTCTAGGTGGTAATGGAATTTCTTAACATAGCCTCAAAAATGAACGGTTTCACGCCTCTGCCTTCACACCTCACTATGAGCCCAGCGATCCAGTGCTGTTTAGCAGATATGAAAAAAACGTATAAGTTCTTAGAATTTTATCCTCTTTAGATCGCGCTAGGTCTCGTACAAAAACTCCAACCTACCCACGCGGTCATTCCTTGTAAGATTCGCGGTTCAGAAAGGTGGATCTGGCTCCGCCTTTCTTCATCCGTATCCCACAATTACATTGTTTCTTTCGGAATAGGTTAAAACTGCTAACACTCTCTGCAGTCGACCTCTGGTTGTGATCGTTTCTTCACCATTGGCGCTTCTCCAATGAATATTTCTGCCACTGCTGGATCTAACGGGCTCTACAATATCAACTACAACGAGTGTGCTTTTCACCTGAAGGTGAGCTGACCCAGCATCTGACCCACCGAACTCCATCCACTTCAGCCCGCCACGAAGGGCAGACGACTGGAGGTTACGGTAACTACCGGAGCCGGAATGTCCTCGTGGAATTGCTATGGCGCGGGAGTCGACGTTCGTGTCCATTCTGATCCGGCGATGAGCGGAATACGGTAGGTTAAGGGATCGATAACTGAGTTATTTCTTCTGCATACAGTATATGTCGTCCTCGCACGCGCTTTCCTGCGATTATCTCCGACAGCGATCGAATGGTCCTGAATCTCTTCGCTCGAATGAACTATGTTTCGTTCACATTCTCTGTCAGAATGATCTGAGAGCTGACTCAGCATTTGACCCACCATACCTAACTTTTCACCGCTGCACAACTCACATGTGTTGTGCTTTAGGATTGTGTACTCCCTTTTAATTGTTCGATAAATACCTTGCTTATATCCTGGTGATCATTATGTGTACATGTTGAGGCTCGGAACTAGGCACCTCTCACTGAATAAATTGACATTTTGGTATTTTTGTCAATTGAATCTCTCATTTGAATTATTCCAAAATCAGTCTACCGGAACAGTAATGCATTACTGATTTTTTAAAAGATTTATTTTAGATTAAGTTTCTCTCTTCCCTTGAAATGTATTCACCATTTAAAATGCGCGCCATGATACAATCGCGCGCGGAACGCGCGAGCAGGCGGAGACGTGATGCCACTGTCACAGCACTCAATCAATTCCGTCCTTCGCGTTCCTTGCTATTTTCCCGTTGCTGATTGTTCATTTGCGACCCTTTCATAGCCTTTCCGATATCATTGAGACTAAAGAATTGCAGACGGTTCCTCTCTCTTCAAGTTTAGTTTTTGATAATAATAATAAGTGCAGTATTCCCCCCCCCCCGTCGCTTAATGTTCTTTTGTTACCCGAACCAATATTTTGATTGAACTAAAATCTTTCCAGAAGTCTACTCCTTCTCGATTCAATTACAGTCATTTTACCACTTATACATCGAACGAGAATATACCAAGTGAGGTGGCGCATTTTGTAAGAAATACTGTTTTTTTCAGTCAGATTCGGTGTTATCCTGGCTGCACTGCTAGTGCTGGCAAACGTCGTTTGAATATGCCTACTACTAATTATTTCAAATTATTGGAGCTGCACAATTTGCGAGAAGCAAAACGAGTTGGGCGCATGTCTCAATATAATGGAGAGTTTTTAACGGCAGTACTTCCGATGAAAAGTCGGGCGGAAATTCAAAGGAAGAAGATTGTAGAGGTATTAACACTCCAATGCATTTTATACGAAACAGCTCCAAGCATATTGGAGTAGAATTTCAGGAGAAACCGGCAATATTTCTGAAACAAATCCGACCCGCTCGAGTGCCGAGTGTTAAATTAAGGTATGTTTTACGTTTTTCATGTGAGATGAGGCCGCTTCAATCTTTCGCCCATATATCATTGACTCAGAGTTTTGTGGAAAATACGCGGAAAACTGCGCAATCCGGAGATTCAATTGTCGAGAATGGAAGACACAAGAAGACTATAGCATGACAATATAGATTGTATTGTAGTAATTCCAATATGCACTTTTTAAGACGTTGTATTCAAGAATAAAAAAAATTTCAAACTCGTCTGTCTATGGTTCAAGTTCTCAATGATAAGTTGTCCAACGGAAAAGAAGAAACCGAGTTCATTGCGTGGCGTAATATTTGCGTCGGCTACGTCCGCCTACTATTACGGCGCGGTTTTGAAAATGGACTTTTCATCGGATTTACTCGTCTTGCATATCTGTGATTAATAATACTATTAAATTTAGGAGTGGCGAAGTGGATGTGCCAGGCTGGCGATCGACGGATCACGAGTTCGATCCCCGCCCGCGTCCTCAGATCCACCCACACCAAGGGAGATAAGAAATGCAGATAGTGATTCAAAAATCACTGTAAGGAAAATAACCAACCAAATCACATCACGCGCGGTTGCAAATTGCGCAACAGGCCACTGATTTAAAGGCTAAGCTGTCGTTGCTACATAGACGATGGGGTAGCGTAAAAAAACTGCTACCCGAATTACAAAAAAATATCTAGCTGCCAATTTAGCAATCATTTTTGGAGAAAATCGGAACTATTTACACACATTAGTACGAATACTACGGCTTTTTAGGCATTTTTCGTATCGTAATAAATGAGAAGCTTGAGCAAGTGTACGTGTTGGCTCAATACTGAAGGATTAGCTGCGAGACTCACAAGCGAGAGAGCATGAGAAATCGAGAGAGTGTTCTCTCTCCTCTGCACGCTCTCCTCTCTCACTCTTCCCTTTACTGTTCGGCTTCCGTCCTGGACTTGTGCCGACCAAGCTCTATTGATGGGGTTGGGTCGGGTTCGGGGGGTGCGGGGTCGGGGGAGTATCTCCGATCTCATTTGCAAGGCACGGCCCCGTTAATTCGGGTGATGTTCGTATTTTTTTGGATAACCAGATAGGCAAAGTACTGCCGGTTTTTGCTGCTAACGAACTACAACAAAGTTTGAGCTTGTCCACATCTAGGACAAA
This sequence comes from Pristionchus mayeri, assembly GCA_036245805.1. Lineage (NCBI taxonomy): Eukaryota > Metazoa > Nematoda > Chromadorea > Rhabditida > Neodiplogasteridae > Pristionchus > Pristionchus mayeri. The sequence goes on along the minus strand of BTRK01000002.1, from coordinate 38,118,860 downwards.
CAGGGCAAAAAAATGACATCAGCATCAGACTGGAGATGAGAAGAATTCTAGTGGTATGTCTGCAAAATAACAAAATGCTTACAACACCAAGGATTCCCAAGCCGTCTCCGATCCAAGTACTAACTGGGCCCACCTCTTTAAAAATTTGCCGAGATTCGACCCATTGTATTGAACAAATGAATATTCGTAATCTTTGCGGGATAAATGATGAGGATAAATGATGAAAATATTTATCGAATATTTACAAGGGAGTATACAGTCGGAAACGCGAGTTGAGCAGTGTTGCAGTCTAAAGGACTAAAGGCTGGAAATCTGTGGGTCAGATACTGAGTCAGCTATTAGATCATCCTGGCAGAGAACGTGAATGAGACGTAGTTGATTCTAGAGAACAGATTGAGAACCATTCGATCGGTGTCGGAGTAGATCGCAGGGAAGCGCGTGTTAGGGCGGCATATACTGTAAGCAGCAGATATAACTCAGTTATCGATTCGTACACCTACCGTATTCCGCTCATCGCCGGATCAGAATGCACTCGAACGTCAACGCCAGCTCCATAGCAGTTCCAAGAGGACATTCCGGCTCCCGTTGTTACCGTAACCTCGAGTCTTCGTCCTTTTGTGGCTGGCTGAAAAGGAAGTAGTTCGGGGAATCAGACTCTGGGTCACAGTTTGACTGTTCACATTGAGATTACAATAATAAAGAAAGAGTATTTACTGAGTTGCCAAAAAAATTCAATTTTCGTTTAAAATTAACGATGCTGGTCAGCTTACCTTCAGGTGAAGAGCACACTCGTTGTAGTTTATGTTGTAGAGTCCGTTAGATCCAGCAGTTGCTGATATCGTCACGGGAGTAGAGCCAATGGTGTAGTAACGATCGCAACCGGAGGTCGACTGAAGAGAAGAAAGTAGAGACAACAATTCTATTTTCTTAATTGTATGCACGCTCTCGCCGCTCAACCGACAAAGAAAAAGGTAAGCAGAATTTCTAAATGTACTCACGATAGATTCGCAGTAGGTGCCGCTGAATCCGGGTGGGCACTTGCATCGATTGCAGTTGTTGACATCCTGCATGCCTCCATTCTGGCAGTTGAACTTTCGCGGGCACGCATCTGAATGAGAAGAACATGGAGGGAATACATTTTAAAATGGAGTTTCCGTCTCTTCATTTTAAACACACTCTCACATCTCGATCGAACTCCATTAGTGAAGTACAATTTTTCTAGATTTCACGGATTCTCGGAATTGAGAAAGTGAATACAATGAGATTTTTCTATCGTTTTCGCTGGAGTAAGCTGAAGTGGGCATCTCACCATAACACTTGTAGTACGTGTTGATGAGCTTGATATCGTAGAAGGTGGGCAGGTAGTTGGACATCGAGTGCTGGAATCTCTCGTAGCCATTCTTTGCAACGATCGTAGATCGAGATCGATCACGTGCGAAGCTGGAAGATTATCGATTAATTCGAAAGATTATCGATTGAGAGGCAAAAGGTTGTGAACTGCTGACTCGTTTTCTGCGTAGTGCATGACTGATCCGAATTCGTAAGGAATTCCGAAAAGGTTCGTGTATGACTGAGCCTGCGTGTTGAAGTTGTAGAGTTGATTGGGCTGAAATAAATCGTTGGAGGGGAATACACATCCATTACTGGGAATAGATATTTTGATTTAAAATACAATATTGATACGGATGGTACGGATTTTGGATAAAAATACGAAATCGAGAAGGTGAGTCAAGCAATACTCACTAGCACATTCCATGCATTGATGCTCACGTAGTTGCCTCTGTCGTATCTCGCCTGGGTGTGCCACACTCCCAGAGTGTGCTCGATCTCATGGGCAATGGTGCCGATCTGAATGCAATCTTCCCAACTCTCCCCCTCTCTCCAACTTCACCCTCTCTGTTCTCCCTTTCTTCCGTCCCATCCTTCCATATCCTACCTCTCCCACACTCAGTCTCATCCCTTTCGCTCTTCGACATCATATCCCCCTCTCCGACCCACAATTTCCTCACTAAATTCCATTTTCAAATTCTCACCCAATCACATCCGTATCCGATCGATATCACTTGTTCTCCTCCTGTCTTTCCAATCATCGCGTAACATCCATTCCCGTTGATGAAACGAACTCTGAACAATCGAATAGTCCCATATCGTTCCTTTCTTTCATTCTTTCCTTCTCTTTCTCTCCCCTCACCTCGCCCTTCCTCCTCCATTCTCCTGGAATCGCACACACGTATGTGATTCCCAGAATTTGATTGCTGCTCTCACTGACGGAATCTTGTTGGAGGCTGCAAATGTGTCAGATAGGGAATGAGTCATCTTGTAACAAGACATGCTCAAAACCTGTGGAAAGCCAGTTTTCAACATGCATGCTGGACAATCCGAGTCGCACTGTGAGGTAAAACTCACGGAAATTTCTGTCGAAGTAGTACGAAATAGGAGCGCCTTTCCAGATGTTGTTTGGATAGTTAAAAGTCCACTGAGCCTGTCGCTTCGAGTGAGGGTTCGACACGATTGAGGAGAGTTGTTCTCTGAATGGGGGAAGACGAATTATACGTCATAGTATTGGGATAATTGTAGCGCTCAGAAAATCACTCAGAGAGTGATTCCCAATGTATGAAACAGTGACATAAGAAGAGTGAGACTCACTTGGTGAGTAGGATGTCTCCTTCGTAGAACTCCTTCGCGTACGGTCCAGTATATCCTGCATCATCATCGACGATGGGAGATCCATCCGTTGACTCAACCTTCGTCTTGTTGGCCTCGATCTCAGATATCTTCTCGTCCACAAATGCCTTCTCGTCCGTGTTGGAGATTAGGGAGGATGAAATCTGGAAAAAGTAAATGGTAATCTCTGTTTAGTAGATTTGACATCATTTTAGGGTAGGTTCAGTTGTGAGAAAGTGAGAAAGGGTAATCGAAAGATGATTAGCTGACGGGGCCTATAGAGAAGGGCAGAGTAAGCGAATAGTACCTGATCATTCAGCTCCTTCATCTTCGCTTGGAACTCATCCATGGGCAGCGAGTCGGAGATGGCAAGTCCCAGAAGGGAGGAGAGGAGGAGAAGAGACTTCATTGCAATTGATGCCCTGAGGGTTCCATTCTGCCCTTTTATATTCGTCGTTCTTCCTTGTTCGCTTCCTCTTTTTTTCTTCCTTTCCCTCAGCTGAATCAACGGAAGACTATTCTCAGCACGTCTCGCTCATCAAGTTCATTTGGCTTTTGATCTACTGGTCGTCTCTAGACTTCCACTATTCCTGAAACTTATCATCTCGGGTAGGTCTCAAATGTGGTTTCAAATATGAATTGCAAGCTGGTGAGCTACTTAACACCCCCTAAAACCTACTCGAAACTGATTCAAAAGTAACCACAAACGTGAAACAATATCCGTTTCCTCCACCGTATCGGTTCAACGACAAACCAATGAAGGTTTCCTCCGCTACGATGGGAGTTAATACGTCTGTTTGTTCAGGCGACGTCCAGACTTGTCCTTTTCCGGATATGATTATTCTCGCAATAAACGGAATGTTATTCCATTGAATTAAGAGACCGTCCACCAGAAAACGTAACAGGGGTCACGGATGGTCAAAAAATGAATTCCCGCCATACTTTTTTTTTGAAGTAAGGGACCAAAGTAAGGAATTCAGGCACCATTGGCAAAGGTCAGGGATCGATTTTGAAAAAGTTACAGTAACCCCTCATTTTTGGGGTCAAAAAACTTTTTTCCCGAAAAGTTTCGTTTTAATAGTTTTTCTTGCGTATTTTCTCACGTAGATACCGAATTTCCATGTGAAAATGGTCTAAAATTAAATAGAAAATAATTAGAGCCGAAAAAACGATTTTGAAGATCCAAAATCCCACCTAAATGGCCATAACTTTTTTACAAAAAAAAATCCTTTGGGTGATTAGCATTTTTCGAAAGTTCATCATATAATACGTCTATGTGAATTTTTGCAGAATTTTTAAAATGACCATTCATGTTCAAATTTCGGCCCGAAATTGGCTCTGTGGCTAAAAATCGTTAAAAAGTCATGATGTTTTTGAATGTAGATACCGTTTCCGGCCTCCAATCACCGTAAAATTTGAAAAAGAAGTCTTTCACGATCATATAAACGTGTTCGTATGCAAAAATTGCCAATATGGGAAAATTTTAAAATTTCGATTTTTCGACCATTTTGACCGAAAAAATCGAAATTTTAAAATTTTTCCATAGTTGCAATTTTTGCATACGAACACGTTTATGTGATCCAGAAAGACTCCTATTCCAATTTGAAGGTGATTGGAGGCCGAAAACAGTATCTACATTCAATAATATCAAGCGTTTTTCACGATTTTTAGCCATAGGGCCAATTTCGGGCCGAAATTTGAGCATGAATGGTCATTTTAAAAATTCTGCAAAAATTCAAATAGACGTATTATATGATGAACTTTCGAAAAATGCTGATCATCCAAAGTATTATTTTTTGTAAAAAAGTTATGGCCATTTAGGTGGGATTTTGGATCTCCAAAATCGATTTTTCGGCTCTAATTGTTGTCTATCTTATTTTGGGCCATTTCAACGTAGAAATTCGTTATCTACGTGAGAAAATACATCAGAAAAACTACTAAAACTTCGGGAAAAAGTTTTTTGACTCCAAAAATGAGGGGTTACTGTAACTTTTTCAAAATAGATCCCTGACCTTTGCCAATGGTGCCTGCATTCCTAACTTTCGTCCCTTACTCTGGTAACATCAACCGAATTGGTCCCGAATAGATCGCCCCAAAATCGGGAAAACGAATTGGTCACAAAAAGCCATCCCCGAGAGAGAGAGTCAAATCGTCCCGAATTGGATCCGAATAGGCTACACGAATTGGTCACGAAAAGTTTTCATTCGTCACCAATTCGGTTTGCCAAACCCGAATTGGTCACGAAAGAGGGCAGGCGGAGGGACTCATTTCACGAATTGGACCTGAATACGCTTTTCGGGTCCAATTCGTAAGATGAGACAACGCACGCCGACGGCGAACAATCGCGCGCAGTTCTGCTTGCGCGCGAAACTCGCGACTCGTTTGAAATGGCCTCGTGACCCCACGCGTGGGCGGGTTTATCGATTTTCTTTTTGTTTTTGCCGGATTATTGATTTTATTTTGCGCGTTATCAATGCCTACCTGAGCAGTCGTTCTTCTGCGAAGGGAACAAGTGTGTGAAATAGGTTTAATCATATTTACGGTCACTTTTTCTCGGCGGTTTTGATTTCCTTCCCTTTTTCCGTGTTCTCGTATTTACTTTGCTTTCGATGTGGAGATCTTGATCTTACGTGTTATTTGCAGAGAAGCCTGTGATTCTCAGCTGAGGATTGCGACGGCGAATCCCGAAGAAAGAAGAGGAATCGATCGATAATTGAGGTAAGCTTTGTTTCTTGCTTACAGGGTTCTATTTGCCGCGCGAAATGGCACGTATGCCTTCTATTCTAAAACTGACATCCTCTGTATTTCTTACACTGGTTGCGACGGGTGTTTGCGCTTACGCCGCAGCTTCGCGAAAGTGGCGCGGACTAATTACACGTGGGTTTACACATGTATAAAAAGTGGGACACAGAAATAAATTTGAATGGTTTTGCCACCCTTACCGTAAAGAGGCAAAATGGCGACGCACTACACTAAATGCCGGCTAAATTTGCCGGTCCCCCCACACTTGAAAGCCAGATCCGGATTTAAATGCACTGAACGCCGGTTTTCGTGTACGGATGTCCGGTTGTGTAAGGTTAACTATTACACTTAATTTGTAATTTGCACAGCTGGCACCTGTCCCACGCCTGAAGAATTTATTTGTCTTGCGGAAAATATTTTGAGCCCACGTGAATTAAATGACCCTGCTGCGCGGAATACTTTCGCGAGGTGGCGTTGTAAGGTGTCCGCACCGCTTTGCAAAAGTGGCGCGCATCCTGCGTTGGAAAACCGGAGGGGTCCCTCACAAGATTGCGTTGATTTTTGTGGGAAATATTAACCTTCAACGATTTGAGACGACGTCAAACTTTTATAGAGTCTGAAATGAGCCTTTTATGGAATAAATAGATGCATTTGAGATGAGATGAGTCGCGTCGTATTGATTCGTCTCGGTCAAAGCTGTCGGAATCGATGTGGAGGAGATGCTCAAGTTCCTCCCTGGTTAGTCCCCTTCCCCCTCCCCCACACTTCCCCTTTCAGAAGGAGTCGCTGTTCACATTGGACCGGGAGAGAGAGGTTCTCTTCCAGTTGACTACTGGATGCTCCTCCTCTACTCATCTCATCTGGAGTGAAAAAAACACCAGTAAGAACTATTTCCATAGGTGGGCACCATCGAAGCCAGCTGTAAAACACCCCCGGTTTTTGGAAAATTTTGTCACAAAAAACGATAATTTACAATCACCCCCTCCCCTTTTTTACCCTAAACACCCGCCCACCAATGACTATTTCGCCCTTTTTTGAATTGGATGTTATCGTGCCGTGGTCCGACATGAGACAATGTGTTCTCTTGAGAATCGCCTATTCTGGAAGGAAGTTGTGGAGAAGAGTCGATTCTCTCGGATCTTCTCTCATGCTGCTCGTCTCAGAGGCAGTCAAAGTGGTTAGTTGGATTTTTTTTTTTTTTTATCGTACACCACAAGGGCGCTTCATAAAGTATAGGGTGTTCGAGGATATAATTAGGGGTTAGGGAAAGAGGAAGGAAGGGGGAGTAGATCTTCCGAATCGTGTCGCACAAGAACGAGAGAGTGGCGAGGGGAGGGAGCCTCGTGAGCGGTAGGAGTGGCCGCTTGTCCAATGTATATTGTATTGGAGACTTGTGTGACAGGACATCGGAGGAGATCGAAGGGGGATTATAATGGTTAGGGAAGGATTGAGAAGATAAAAAGGAGAGGAAAGGTGGGGGGGGGGGTGTCGGTAAGGATAGATGCTAAATATTTCTAATTCCAATTCCAAATCGACGAGGAGATGATTTCAATGTTGGTATAAATGGAGTGATTGTAGGTGGATGAGACGAGCGGAGGAGAGAGTATCGACGGAGACGGGCACGAAAGAAGAAGAGAATGGAATGAGAAGAGACACCAATCCTAGTAGAGAATGGAGGGGAAGTGAGTGGGTTAGTACCCAATCCATCACTTTCCCATTTTTTCACTTACTTTACTCATATTTCGCATCCAAAATGTAAAAAAAATAATTGTTTATGATGCCCATTTGAGCTTGTTGTTTAAACGTCCTTCTCGTTTATTGTTTGGTAGGAAGCATCTAGGACATCTTTCCTTTTGTTACGTTAGTAGTAATTTACTTTTCATGCATTACAGTACGTGCTAATCGCCTTGGTCATGTGCGCTGCGCGGCGGAGCGCGGCTTGCGCGGATTGATTTTGCGTAAAGAATATTGCTTTTCACGATTCGAACCTATTATTTTCGAATTCTCCGTAAAATTTCGCATCGGAAGGACTATTCATTCATATTTTTAGAAAAAGAAATCAATATTTTGAATTCTGTAATGCTGCAACCTACCGTAATCCCAGTTTGCGATACTGTCGCTATCGTAAAGTGAGATTACGGTAGGGTGCAGAAATTCCGCATTCAAAATATTGATTTATAAATATAAATATATCTTTAAAAATATGAATGAATACTCCTTTCGATGGGAAATTTTACGGAGAATTCGAAAGTAATAGGTTCGAATCGTGAAAAATAATATTCATCCCGCAAAATCAATCCGCGTAAGCCGCACGCCGCCGCGCAGCGCGGCGCACGCACATGGTCAAGGCGATTAGCACGTACTGTATCTCTTATTTTCGTACTTTTGTTGTTTTTGATTAATGCTAATATAAATACGAAGTAATAAATCCGAATTCCGTAAAATTTGTTCAGTTCACGATCGCAGAACGAGAAATGATTTTTCTTACAGTAATCCAGTTACCGAATTGGTCCCGAATAAGGTCCCCCCTCTTCCCTCCCGTTTTACGAATTGGTCCCGAATAGCACACGAATTGGCCACGAATAGCGGTCGCCAACCGAATTGGATCCGAATACTTCCCGAAAGCCGTACCGAATGTGTGACCAATTAGTATTTTTATTCGGGACCAATTCGGTTGAGGTTACCAGAGTACTTCAAGAAAAAAATGTGGCGGGAATTAATTTTTTGACCATCCGTGACCCCTTTCCGTTTTCTAATGGATGGTCTCTTAAATAAATTTATATTTACTACAACATGCATGTTCTATGACTGTTTCACAATTCGGGTAAATATTTCTTTTTCTACCACCTCCACTCTACCGGTCGAGTCTAAGTGATGTAGAATGAAATAAAATCTCATTTGAACCTTGCCAAAGCTTCACAAATGAGTTCCCTCACCCATATAGTCTCTATTAATTGGATTTCTCTTGCGGAATGCTAATTATCAGGTTGGCGGGAAAGTTTGTCAATGGTTTTGTTTTAACACTGCACGTCGCAAGTGCGCTTTGGCGTTCCCTCGTTTCTAGTGAATAACAGACAGTCATGGGCCTTTATAGTAAACAACTCCCCATTCCCTTTAGTTCAGTCAAGCTCTAGTAGAGAAACGATGTATGTTCTTGCTGAAACCCAGTTACGACACGTTATGATTTACCTCTATCTATCCTACACCACAATTCGGAGACCCCACTGAAGAATGTTTATCACACACTACAACACCTTCAGGAATTGGATCCATCTCTTCGAATAAGCCGACGTTTCCCTCAATGAATGGGAGCGGCCTGGGAGACCTCGTTAGTTACCTTTTGGGACTTTGAAGAAAGCCGCCTAAACGGACCCATTTAAATGTCCCCATGAAATGTTTAATGCACTTAGAGTCCACCATAGTGTTGCCAATGAACGCTTGAGATCTCTTGGAATTAGGAAATTTATAGGTCGATTCATACCCTATGAACTGATTCAAACCAGCCATGACCGTCGAGCCGATGGTTCCATTACTTTTCTCATTCTCCGAGGTGGGGGTCGATGGCTGGAACGGGGAATGAGAAGTGGGACCTCTACGATGGGGGGGGGGGGTGACAAAACGGCAACGACATAACGGCAAGCGACAAAACGGCAACGGATCATAACTCAGTGGAGAGTTGTCCTAGAACTTCGGGAATGGTCTGTTTCACATCAGTATATTTTCTCCTTAATTATCGATGACATGATCTTTGATCTTTTGGAGGTTGACGACAAAACGGCAACGAGCCATAACACCACTCAGATTCATCCCACAACTCTCGGGAAGGTGTCAATCGATAACTAATGACTCGCCCTATCCATTCGACGTCTGATCTTTGAACTTTGACCAACTGACGACAAAACGGCAACGAGCCATAACACGCTTCAGAATCATCCCATAGCGCGCAAATCGGCACCAATCGATAGCTAATGATCTGACCTATTCATTTAACATATGCTCTTTGATATCTGATCAACTAGAGACAAAACGGCAGCGAGCCAAACACTGCTCAGAATCATCCAGAAGCTCGCGTTAATGCAGTTATGGCCCGTTGCCGTTTTGTCGTCAGTCGGTCAAAGATGAAAGATCAGATGTCGAATGGATAGGGCAGGTCATTGGCTATCGATTGGTGCCGATATGAGCGGTGTGGGATGATTCTGAACAGTTGTACGGCTTGTTGCCGTTTTGTCGTCAGTTGGTCAAAGTTCAAAAATCAAATGTCGAATGGGTAGGCCAAGTGATTAGCTATCGATTAACACCTTCCCGAGGGCTGTGGGATGAATCTGAGTTGTGCTATGGCTCGTTGCCGTTGTGTCGTCAACCTCCAAAAGATCAAAGATCATGTCATTGATAATTAAGGAGAAAATATACTGATGTGATACAGACCATTCCCGAAGTTCTAGGACAACTCTCCACTGAGTTATGCTCCGTTGCCGTTTTGTCGCTTGCCGTTATGTCGTTGCCGTTTTGTCGTAAATAAGCCGTGTTGCCGTTTTGTCGCTGCCGTTTTGTCACCCCCCCCCCCCTCTACGATAACAACCACATGTGAGCTCAGCGGGTTGGAGAAGGATGGGCTCCTCAGGGTGTCCCCAAACTTGACCGGCACCCCAAGAAAAACATGCTGCTAATGTGGTGGGGAGTGGATGGCGTGATCTACTCGGAGCTACTCCCTGAGGTCATGTTAGGGCCAAGTACGTCACACAACTACAGAATTTGAAGTTGGAAATCGATCGTTCAAAGCTAAACGACAACTAAGTATATAATCAGCAAAATGAACCCCGTCTCAATGTTTCCAGTAAAGTCAAGTAGGAACTAGCTATATATAGATGGATGGTTCTCCCGCAACCCCCGTATTCTCCTGACTAGGCCCCATCTGATTACTGGCTTTTCGCAAACCTGGCCCTTGTTCTTATAGAAGTCTCGAGTCTGAACTCAAGCAATTCTTTGGTTCGCGCCCAGGCGGGTTCTAAAGGGAGGGGATCCATACATTACAGGTACGTTGTGAACATATGTTCAATAATGAGAACAAGCATATTTGAACTCATGTTCTTCCTTTCCCCAAGAAATAAAGTTTTGAAAAATGGACAAAGACTTTCCCGCCAACCTAATACTTGGACGGTTCAAAATAGTCATCGAATATTAATAAGATATTTATCGAATATTTACAAGGGAGTGTACAGTTGGACACACGAGTTGCGCAGTGTTGCAGTCTAAAGGACTAAAGGCTGGAGATCTGTGGGTCAGATACTGAGTCAGCTATTAGATCATCCTGGCAGAGAATGTGAATGAGACATAGTTGATTCGGGAGAAGAGATTGAGAACCATTCGATCGGTGTCGGAGTAGATCGCAGGGAAGCGCGTGTTAGGGCGGCAGATACTGTAAGCAGCAGAGATAACTCTGTCCTCGATCCCTTCACCTACCGTATTCCGCTCATCGCCGGATCAGAATGCACTCGAACGTCAACTCCAGCTCCGTAACAGTTCCACGAGGACATTCCGGCTCCGGTAGTTACCGTAACCTCCAGTCGTCTGCCCTTCGTGGCGGGCTGAAGTGGATGGAGTTCGGTGGGTCAGATGTTGGGTCAGCTTACCTTCAGATGCAGGGCGCACTCGTTGTAGTTGATATTGTAGAGCCCGTTAGATCCGGCAGTGGCTGAGATAGTCACGGGGGTGGAGCCAATGGAGTAGTAACGATCGCAGCCGGAGGTCGACTGAAGAGAAGAAAGTAGAGACAACAATTCTATTTTCTTAATTGTATGCACGCTCTCGCCGCTCAACCGACAAAGAAAAAGGTAAGCAGAATTTCTAAATGTACTCACGATAGATTCGCAGTAGGTGCCGCTGAATCCGGGTGGGCACTTGCATCGATTGCAGTTGTTGACATCCTGCATGCCTCCATTCTGGCAGTTGAACTTTCGCGGGCACGCATCTGAATGAGAAGAACATGGAGGGAATACATTTCAAAATGGAGTTGCCGTCTCTTCATTTTAAACACACTCTCACATCTCGATCGAACTCCATTAGTGAAGTACAATTTTTCTAGATTTCACGGATTCTCGGAATTGAGAAAGTGAATACAATGAGATTGTTCTATCGTGCTCTCTAGAGTAAGCTGAAGTGGGCATCTCACCATAACACTTGTAGTACGTGTTGATGAGCTTGATATCGTAGAAGGTGGGCAGGTAGTTGGACATCGAGTGTTGGAATCTCTCGTAGCCATTCTTTGCAACGATCGTAGGTCGAGATCGATCACGTGCGAAGCTGGAGGATTATCGATTAATTCGAAAGATTATCGATTGAGAGGCAAAAGGTTGTGAACTGCTGACTCGTTTTCTGCGTAGTGCATGACTGATCCGAATTCGTAAGGAATTCCGAAAAGGTTCGTGTATGACTGAGCCTGCGTGTTGAAGTTGTAGAGTTGGTTGGGCTGAAGTGAATCGTTGGAGGGGAATACACATCCATTACTGGGAATAGATATTTTGAATTAAAATAAAATATTGATAAAATATTGACGGATGGTACGAATTTTTTAAAAATAAAATATTGGCGGATGGTACGGATTTTGGATGAAAATACGAAAAAGAGAAGGTGAGTCAAGCAATACTCACTAGCACATTCCATGCATTGATGCTCACGTAGTTGCCTCTGTCGTATCTCGCCTGGGTGTGCCATACTCCCAGGGTGTGCTCGATCTCATGGGCAATAGTGCCGATCTGAATGCAATCTTCCCAACTCTCCCCCTCTCTCCAACTTCACCCTCTCTGTTCTCCCTTTCTTCCGTCCCATCCTTCCATATCCTACCTCTCCCACACTCAGTCTCATCCCTTTCGCTCTTTGATATCACATCTCCCTCTCCGACCCACAATTTCCTCACTCCATTCCATCTTCAATTCTCACCCAGTCACATCCGTATCCGATCGATATCACTTGTTCTCCTCCTGTCTTTCCAATCATCGCGTAACATCCATTCCCGTTGATGAAACGAACTCTGAACAATCGAATCGTCCCATATCATTCCTTCTTTCCATCTTTCCTTCTCCCTCTCTCCCCTTACCTCGCCCTTCCTCCTCCATTCTCCTGGAATCGCACACAGGTCTGTGACTCCCAGAATTTGATGGCTGCTCTCACTGAGGGGATCTTGTTGGAGGCTGAAAAGAATGAGATATGAATGGAAGGAGGAGAGGAATGGCTCAGAAGAGTAGGTTTTAACCAGGGTTATTTAAAGCTTGAACGCCTATTCTACGCTAAATTTTTAACATATCTCTCTGGAAAACTCACGGAAGTTTCTGTCGAAGTAATACGAAATGGGAGCTCCCTTCCAGATGTTGTTGGGGTAGTTCCACGTCCACTGAGCCTGACGTTTCGAGTGAGGATCCGAGACGATTGAAGATAGTTGTTCCCTGAAGGAAGAAGACGGATGAGATTTTTTGGTATAATGCTAACAAAGATCCATCCGTCTCGTGCACTATAGGTTGATCGGCACATTTGATCAGTTTAGCGACAGGATAGTGTATGAGAATAACTCTATTGTAGACAAATGGCTCACTTGGTGAGCAGGATGTCTCCCTCGTAGAATTCCTTCGCATATGGTCCAGTGTATCCTCCATCGTCATCGACGATGGGCGATCCATCCGTTGACTCCACCTTAGAGTTATCTTATTGAACGACGATTTCAATTAATTTGTTGATGATTTCAAGTTCGATAAACATATGCATCCATCCATTTAGCACGAAAAGTTTGTATTGAAATTGTAACATCTTCCAATAAGGGATCTGCGCACCTTCGTCTTGTTGGCCTCGATCTCAGCTATCTTCTCGTCCACGAACTTCTTTTCATCGGTGTTAGAGATGAGGGAGGACGAGATCTGTATGTAAATCGGTAGACAATTTGGCATTATACATATGGAAAAATTGTACAACTTTTTAGGGTTGATTTGCTTCAAGTACAAAAAAAAAGAAGTCTAAAGTCGATTCGGAAGAGTAATGAAAACGAAAAGTACCTGTTCATTCAGTTCCTTCATCTTCGCTTGGAACTCATCCATGGGTAGCGAGTCAGTGAAGGCCTTTCCCACGAGGGAGCAGAGAATGAAAAGAGACTTCATTGCAGTTGATGCCCTGAGGGTTCCATTCTGCCCTTTTATATTCGTCGTTCTTCCTTGTTCGCTTCCTCTTTTTTCCTTCCTCTCCCTCAGCTGAATCAACGGAAGACTATTCTCGGCACGTCTCGCTCATCATGTTCATTTGGCTTTTGATCTACTGGTATTCTTCCATTATTCCTGAAACTTAAAATTTTCGGTTAGGTCTCAAGTGTGGTTCAAACTGTTTCTGGCAAGCTGGTGAACAACTCAACGCATCAGAACCCTACTCGAGACGGATTTAAGACTTTAACAGCAGAGAAACCCGCTCAATATCCTCTACTGTACAATGGTAAACCAACGAGGGTTTCCTCCTCTACGATGGGAGTTACTACGTCGATTTGCTCAGGCGGCTTTCACTTCTCCTATAGTGTCTGTCTGTCACGAGGGATGGCTTCAACGAAAGTCTATTCTAGGCATTTGTCGCTCGTCACGTTCCTTTGGATTTTGATCTACTGATCGTTTCGTTAGTCTCCATTACGCGCATTTGCTTTTATTTTCGCGTAGGCTTCAAATATTTCTGATAAACTTTTGGAAGAGCTATTTACAAAACCAACGTACTCGAAAATGAAACAAAACTACCGAAAATGGGAAACTCAAAGAAATTCCTCTACCGTACTCCTGCCGCTACTGTTCAATGCCAAACCAATGGGGGTTTCCTCCGCTACGATGGGAGTTACTACGTCTGTTTGCACAGGCGACTTCGCATTCCCCCTATAGTACGCGTGTCTGTTTGTCACGAGGATGTCTACTAGAGTTCGAGAAGCGATACCGCGCTCTCTTCATTCTTTACACTCTCTCGACCGGTTGAGCAGCGAGAGAGTGTGGAGAATGGAGAGAGCGTGGTATCGTTTCTCGAACTCTAATGACTACGGCAGACGTGACTCTGTTTATTCCGCGTGCTCTCTCGACAATAGGACTGATGAGGAGGAGTGGTCTAACTTGCCTCATTTTGCACGCTCTCTCGCAGGATAGAAAGGCGAGAGAGCATGCAAACAAGAGAGAGTCAGACGATTTTTTTCCGGATAAGAACCAAAAATTGCCCTTCCGTAGTAAATATTTTGAAGACGTTTTGACAGTACGGGAACCTTATGTAAAAATAGTGGAAAAGGGTATTATTTTTGCTTCTCATCCGACCTATTGCCCTTCTCTTATTTGACTGGCGAGAAACAGAACGTAAAATTAACATCTGAATATTCAGCTCTCCACTCACGTTTGTCCCTCTAGCGCAAGTGTCGTTTCTGTCATTATGAATGAATGAATTAATGAATTGATCATCATGCACTTCAATGGTACAACGTCGCGTTCCGAAAATGATTTATCTTGCAATAAATACTTTTTGAGCATGATCTCATGAGTACGATTGCGCAAGGTGAAATCAGCAATCCAGATCAAAATGGTGCGTCGGGTCGCTCCGAGATATACTTCTGCAATTTCGGATGGGCGAAGAACTGAAATCAACGAATTCAACATGCTTTCTCCTTATTTAATGTCATTGTCATCTACCGTACATCATCATGTTCGAATGGCAAATGAATTATCAATGCTATTCTACAAAAAACGTATACACTGCCCATACCTTTTTGTACTGCTTCTCCATGAGCGGATATCCTTCGAAAAGCCGATCGGAATTTTTATCAAATCTCTTCAGCATCTCCAGTGAAGATGCGATGAAGACATCGGCATGGGTGAGATCGGGAGTGCCTGCGTACCAGCCGGTAGGCGACTGAAATATTGATTATTTGATGTATTTATCGATTCATTAAATATTGAACATTTCGGCCATGAACTCAAATATTGATGCCAAATTCCATCAGTGTTGGATGATCACCACATGATGAGTTAGTAAAATAAAATTAGCGAGAGCTGCCTCGAAGTAGGGGAAGTGCTTCGCCTTAGCGGGAAGGTAGTTCGACTATTTTCTTTTCCTCATTCTCCTTTGTCACGTGCCATTTTTCGCCCTAATCTAAATTTATAAATTCAATTTCATTTGATTCGAGTGATATTGACTCGTTTACGAATTCCCCACAGGCAATTGAGGATTGGCATTGCTCGCTTACCCTTCTAGTCACCCATTATCACCCATTGAGCAAATATTATTTTGTGACGCTCAACATATTTTTCCGTAAACATTCAACCTGCGTGTATGCTTATAATTATTGGTGATACTCCGAACTTCAGAAGCCTAGTTCTTTTCAACGATATGTCTCTTCATTCGAGCCGTCAAAAATTTAATTTACATTCAAGATTTAGTGGGTAACTTTTTTAGAACTTCACCTTAAAGTACCCCTTTATCTCAGAGAACAACTAAAACTCAAACTCCAGCAATTTTCTTCGAAGGAACAGAGGATATTCGTCCCATGAAGAGAAAGTGAGGCATCCGTAGACTGCGAAGTAAAATAATTGATTCTTAAAGTTGAGGAGTACTGTATGACATGAAGGACGATCGAAAGTGTTTCTCCACAAGATGTGAAGGAGCGTATCCCTGATTTTCCGAAGGCTGCTGACCTATGGAGATTGAAAAAAAAATGTATGTTTAGAGTTTCCTTGAACATTTTCTGTATTTCTTTTGCTTTTGAATATCAGCGTTGATTCGTATCTCTAAATTTTTCGAATTTTCGATATCCAAATATATTACGAAAAAACTAAGAGATTGTTTAAGGAAATCGCTTATCCATTTGCTCCGGCATGTCTTATCAGAAGTCTCACAATTCCCTGTTGCAATATACTCAATTGGTCACATGTCATAGGTTAACCGAACAAGACTAAGGATTTAATACTACAGAGTGGAATATGCGCGGCCACGAAACAGATCTAAGTAACACCTCGGAGCAAAGAAGTAGGGGAAGTGCTTCGCCTTAGCGCGAAGGTAGTTCGACTTGTAGAGTGTATCCTGAATGTGTTTGAGTACGCAAGTGAAATTGGTGTTTTCGAAATAATTTACAGCAACCTAGAAATGTACGTCCATTCATTATTATTCTGATAATCATCGCAATTATACGTGCTTTATCGCCAGGTGCGAACCCGCAGTTGGCCTAGTGCCAGGGAGTGAAAGCGTTCCGGAAGTCCGCGTATTGGTCAGCCAACGAATCGGCGATAGCGAAAGTGAGGTTGTCCGCGCCAGGCCAGAATAGCCTAGACAAATGGTCGCTTGACTCTCTCGCTTGTCTGATCGGATCTGATGCCACGAGGCCAAGTCTACTAGATGAGATCAAGCTGCGGATTGAACTCAAATGATCAAGCCTACAGCCTGAATTTACCATGTTCAGGGGTGTGCAACACGTTTTCCGTACTCCTCATCTCGCATGCATTCTCAACCGGCGAGAGAAGATAAGAAATGAGAAGAAATTTCTTGCACATGCCTTATAATTATTTGAATTACTGCAGCATCAAAAATTACTGCATATAATTACTGCAGCATCGTGAAGCGAAACTAACCAGTTTCACGTGCAATGTATCTGAGGATGGCGAGAGTCTGGGCGAATTTGACCCCTTTCACCTCCAGCATGGGGAGAGCGTCGAGGTGAGTGGCTGGAAAGAATGTTTTCAATGAGATCTGTAAACAGTGTAGGTGCATTTCAAATGGTTTCAAGAAATACAAACTACAGAAAAAAAACAAGAAAAAAACGATTTCACTAATTGGTTTTTTTTCTGTGCCTTTCTCTAACAATTATGCAAATTATTTGCGCAACAGTATATGAGCTATTCAAGATAAGAAGATATTCGCAAAGATAGTAAAAAAATCTAGGTGGGCTGCGAAGACTGCGAAGTAAAATAATTGATTCTTAAAGTTGAGGAGTACTGTATGACATGAAGGACGATCGAAAGTGTTTCTCCACAAGATGTGAAGGAGCGTATCCCTGATTTTCCGAAGGCTGCTGACCTATGGAGATTGAGAAAAAAATGTATGTTTAGAGTTTCCTTGAACATTTTCTGTATTTATTTTGCTTTTGAATACCAGCGTTGATTCGTATCTCTAAATTTTTCGAATTTTCGATATCCAAATATATTACGAAAAAACTAAGAGATTGTTTAAGGAAATCGCTTATCCATTTGCTCCGGCATGTCTTATCAGAAGTCTCACAATTCCCTGTCAGTCCATTGCAATATACTCAATTGGTCACATGTCATAGGTTAACCGAACAAGACTAAGGATTTAATACTACAGAGTGGAATATGCGCGGCCACGAAACAGATCAAAGTAACACCTCGGAGCAAAGAAGAAGACGCATTGCATGAAGTGAAAATAAAATGTATTTGCATATTTTTGTTGTTGTTGTTCAATGAGAAACTCTCGACACAGATCTACTCCTGAGAAGCGAGTGCAATTGAAGAAAAAGAATCGGTTTGTAATAGCAAAAATAAAACATGCATTGTGAAATCTTCCGTTTTACATGTTATCTATGCAAAACTCACGTTTGTGAATGCGTGCCAGCGGACGATAATCGCGCGCAGAACGCGTGAGCGGGTAGAGAGCATGGCTGCTCACGCTTCAAGCCCGCCACCCTCTCTCCTCCCCTCGCTCTCATTATTTGTCATTTTCTTGAAATGCTGTTTATACGGAACTTTTCAACTTAAATCTTACTGTTTTCCAGAAGCCTACTTTTTCTCAACTCCTTCAGTGAGCACTGTACGAAAATCAACGAATGCCCGGTATCATGAATTTAGCCGTTCTAATCATATTTGAGTTCGAAGCAATGATTGATTTGAAATGATACTTTTATCTCATTTTTCGTGCCGGGCGCCCGATATAAGATCCCACAAGGTTTGCATATTATGCACATATTTTAATCCGATTAATATTGCAAGTAAGAGCGGTATGGTGTTATCCCATGAAGTGGATGTCTCTAACTATGACGACAGGAAGTTTGTGGAGGTCAATTTTGGAAAACGATTCAGACATGTATCTTGAAGACATTGTGTACTTTAGGGTGGAAGACTCAGATAGAAGAGAACGCCGTCCGCCACTCCTTGTTGCTACTCAGTTGTAGAGCACTACTAAGAATGGTCAAATATTCGGACATAGTGAATCTGCTATGGGTCTTTGCGAATCACATCAAGTTTAAAACAATCTCTGAATATCCAAGTTTATTATTGTAGAAAAATCAGTTTTTCTCAGTGTGTATCAACGAAAGATATGCGATGAAAACAGAGCGTGGATTGGCATGTTGACAAATGAAAGTATTGCTCCATGTGCATAAAATGAATCAGAATAGCAGTGAACGATAACATGCTCAAAAATGAAAAAAAACACGATTTATGATACGTTCGAAAGAGTACGGCAATTGCTGATCCTCTCATATCTCATTTTGCTGATCATTTTGAATGCGCGCCAGTGAACAATCGCGCGCGGATCGTGTTGGTGTTGGGAGTGGCTGCCTTTCACGTCACACAACAACTTTCAGTTCTACTCTTTTCTCCCCTCGCATATATTATATTATTTAACGTTAAAATTTACATTACATTTTTACGTGGAACTGATCCATCTGGACGACTCTTAATGTTTGTAATATTTTAGAAGCCTACTTCTTCTCATTCAAATCAATATTCGATAGTGTGGTGGCAAGTGTGAGCTTTCAGTTTTTATATTTATTCGCTTTACAATGGTTACCATAAATCAGTAAAGCTTCAACAAATAACACATTTATAAACCGTTTTTAGAATTGTAAAACCCTTTGCAGATTTATGAAGAAGACGGATTAAATAAGGATTAAATAACGACATAACCGAGGCGCAAAGACCTAGTTATCCGCTACGAAGGACAAACTAGGTGAACTACTTTACTAATATACTTGGGAATGTAATTCATATTAGATGACAATATCAGTCTGGTATTACCTTATGGCTATCTAATTGGACGAACATGATATCGTCTGTGTTCTTTTTGTGGTACGTGCACTTGTATTGAACGGAGCAATTGTCTGACTCTCATCAGTTTTATTACTGTATTGCTGATGAAAAAGACTCTCATCAGTTTTATTACTGTATTACTGTGCAGTTCTGCAATGATTGCAAATTCACAAACATCATTTTGATTTTATCATTTAAATACAGTTGCGCCGGAAAGTATTGATACCTTTTGCATTTTTTTTATAACTTTTGCGCTGATTAGTTTAGCAATTTGGATGTTGTGGCACTACATACCAAATACATCGAGGAATACGATGCGAGTATTGCGTCATCAGTTACATCATTACTGATTGTGTAGCGATGACGCATTTCATTTTTTTCAAACGGCGTTATTCTTACACAGATTTTTTCCAGCTTGCCAATTTTTCTGGCTTTGGAGACTGGATCCAGGCCTATCCAGAATAAAAATTTGAAGTTGCTGCTCGTTCACACAGTTGCTGCAGCTTTGCTGCAAAAACGGGGTAAACAAGGTGTGTTCCGACCCGAGTATCCCCCCGAAAAACGGTCGACGCGGGCAGGAAAGTTATTCAAACAGTCTAAAAAGTGGGGAATCCTATATTTAATACATTTTGAACATTCTCAGATAAAAACTATAAAGATTTTTTAAAAAACTGCCAACAGTTATAAATGTCCAAAAATGGGCATTCAAACAGTGATTGTTTGGTGCCTTGAGGGCAAATATTGATCGAACATTTTCATATTCTCAGGATCATCGGGAATTGTGATGACGATCATTTTGATGCTTTGAACGAGTCTCTAGCTAGTCTAGAAGCCGAGTTCTGAATTTGCGACCACTTTTTTGCAGCAACTGTGCGACCTAGCAACAACTTCAAATTGTTATTCTGGATATAGTCATCGTCCAATCTCCAACGTCAGAAAGTTTGGCAAGCTGGAAAAAAATCTATATAATAATAACGCCTGTTTTAAAAGTCATATTCGATTGCGTCATCACTACGCAATCAGTAATAATGCAACTGATGACGCATTACTCGCATTCCAACGATGGATTTGGCATGTAGTACCACAACTTCCAAATTGCTCAGCTAATCAGCGCAAAAGTTATAACAAAATTGCAATAGGTATCAATACTTTCCGCCGCTACTGTATGTTTGTGTATGTTTGATCATTTTAAAATTCTGCGTACTGTTGGCGCAATGCATGCTAATCGAGCTAATTTGCAGTATCTCATAAATGCATGAATTATGGATAAAGCAATATCAATTTCAGGAGCCCGGCTGTCGAGGCAGTTCATGAACTGATAGTAATAATGTCATCAGCTTAATATATTTTGATATATTGTTTTGCACAAATTATTACTAAAACAACTAATATTTTCTGATATATTTCAAATATTAAGTTAGCATTAGTTCAGGAAACACTCATGGTGGCGAGCGAAAGATCGACGCGAGCGAGCAGACCTCCGGATTCATCGTGAAATCAATCAGGAAATGCTAGACCTAAAAAAGAAGAACATCACTACTTTAATTTGTGATTCCTGCTCATATATTAATCAATCTTGTCAATACAATCAGTACAATCTTGATAAAGATTGACGCATGAAATTTAACGCGCTCTCATTCATATTAATAGTTTCGAAGTTAACTAGATCTTTTTGGGGGGTTTCGGCGCTTATACTGCGAAGTGGAATATTCCTGCTGTCAGTGTGCATAAAAATTGTTTTATCGACTACAAGGTAGAAGTCAAATAATTCAATAATTCAGTCGAGTGCTGAACTGGTGCTATGACAAGTGGAAAGTCCGCACAAAAAGTATTCTAAACCTTGTATTATTATTGAATTGTTGTACACGTGTATTAGAATTTTCATCGCTTTTCAAAATAGCATTTCCTTCATGAAATAAACAAATGCGCCTCTCTATTCGCTTCGACACTAACCATCACACTTTCAAAAACGCGCTGAATTCAATCGTGCGCGTTGGACACACTGAGGGTTCAAAGTGAAATAATATGGAGAGAGAGAAGGGAGTACAAAAAGAATCGAGAGAGAATATGAGCGAAGATCGAGTCAACTTAATATTCACGAAATATTCCTTCTTCGCATGCCGTCATGGAATATCTCCAGGTGGAAGTTGTCGACAACGCTTACATTTAGTGACCCGACTTTCTCTCTTCTGTTCGCCACCGCCTTCTTGACTCTGGTATACAGGTACACCTTCTTGTCGAATAGTGACAATTTCTGCAATGAGACGACACTTAATCAGATGAGAACTATTATACTTTTCCGACTTTCCGGTAATTTTTGGGGGATGTATCATTTTAGAATTTGTGTTCCAGATTAAGGTATCACTCCGGATAAAATAAATTTGAATTTGTGGCTACTCTCTGAACTATAAATCATATGGCGCCAATTCAAACAGTGGTATTGTATTATACTGTGAGTCGATGACCTAGATTCTCCGTATTGGTACTTTAATTCTCAGTTCGAAAACGAGTTCTAAAATGCCAATTCTAAAATGATTCTCATCGCTCTTTTTACTCACTCGAATAGCTTCTTGCAAGCCATTCTCCGATAGCCATGCAGCCTCCAACTCGAGGTGATTGCAACGTCTAGAGAGTAATTGTACTGCTTGCGAAACGGGTTCCTCGGGAGGTCTCCAGTTCCCATTTTTGACGAGAAGGAGCCCGTAAACTGCATCGGCAGCTCGTAGTTTCCCTGAATTGCATGTGGTCGAGCAATGGTCTGACTCTCTCCATTCCACACACTCTCTCGCCCACTCTGGCCGACGAGAGAGCACGTAGAATGAAGAGAGTCAGACGATTGCTCATGTGCTCACACGGCTCGTTAAGAAAGAACAACAGCGAACCTCGAAAACACGCGCTTCGTTTAATGTTTCCCGCGCAACGCGGCATTTGAATGACTAACATTGTAAGAAGGTTACTTAACGAGCTATTGACGCTCCACTTTTATAAAAATTATTTTTATTGAATATTATTATGTTTTATATTGTAATTTTTGTCCATATTCTAGGCAATACAACGGAGAATCACCATATCTAGCCTGTTTCTTGTTTTGGTGACGATCGCACGCATTTTTCGACTGTTTCGTGAAAGTTGTCGCTCATGTCGATTGTTTTAAAATTTTTTGTGAGCGGCTGTGGCTTCATAAAAATATGTATACCATCGTAATTAGTAGCCTTGTACATTATGCGCATAATGAATCGTTGCGTAACCGTTTCTGACCACTTTCTCAGTTCTTCCTTGCGGCTTTTTTAAAAATTACCACATAGTCTGCCGTGTGTATATCGTTTTATTTCAGTTTTTATAGGCTTCTTGACCATTTTCATATTGTATTTCACGCCCTGAAGCCAGTCCCATGAACAAGCCGTTCGTTGATTTTTCCTTCATACGTGGCGAAGACTAATTTGTTAAGCAAACGCGTGGTTCACGATCTTGGTAATCTACTTCGCAAATTTAAATAAATTGCACTCGATCCGGTCGGTTCGCGGTTATTGTACAGTTGTAACTCACTTATCCACGTGCTATTTACGTGTCACCTCCCGCGCGCTTCTCTCTTTCTCTGGCACTCTCTCTCTTCGCGCTCTATTTCACTCTCTGTTCCCTCTTCCCTCGCGTCCGCTCATTCGTTCATTCCCTCCTTGTTCACCCTGTAGTTTCCCGTTCTCCTCTGCCGTTCCGCTATTTGTATTGTCTTATCATTGTCATTATCATATTTCCAGGCTAAAAACGCTGCCAGGCAACAGCCATAAGACGCATGCACAAACCCGGAAAGGGTATCTCCCGCTCGTCGATCCCCTACCGCCGCTCGGTCCTCACCTGGCTTAAGCTCTCCGGCGGCGATGTCACTGAGCAGATTTGCAAGCTCACAAAAAAGGTTAGTTATGACTAGGGCTGGCGAATGAAGGAATTTTTCCGTCATTTTTCGATTTTTTAGATCGAATGCAGTATGCAAACGAGACGGAAAACATAGTGAAGAGTTGTTACGAATAGATTACTAAACCTATCTAGAACTTATTTCCGTTTTGAATCGGTCATCAGATCCACGTTCTTCAGGTTTATTCAAAATTCCTTCATGAAGAGTGCGCGTTTTTCAGTGATTTTTCAATTTCCTCTTCTAAAATGCAAATGAGTGGTGTAGTTAGGCCCAAATAAGGTTTAACGGAAGTGGATGCATGACCTGAATGTCATCTGCTTCAAAATTGTGACAATTTTGTTCAACCGGCCATTTGACAATGATTTTTCTTTTGAAAAATTCCTTCATTCGCCAGCACTAGTTATGACGCCTGCGCACGGCTTTGTTTGTATGTAAACTTTACAATTGACAGCGTGATGTTGTAAAAGTGGTCTAACTGTTTCATTGTCCTTCTCCGGTTGTGCAACGCAGGATGCGCGCCACTGGTTGTTTATTTAGTCCACGCCACTTTTGCGAAGCTGCGAGGTGGCGTTGTAAGGTGTCCGCGCCGGTTCGCAAAAGTGGCGCGCATCCTGCTTTGGAAAATCTGAGTTATTTTCACAATTTAAAGCTTGTTTACAGGTATTTCGTCCCTCCCGGATCGGCATGATCCTCAGGGATTCGCACGAAGTTGCCCAGACCCGTCACGTCACTGGCAACTAGGTCGTCCGTATCGTCAGGGCCAGGGTTGGTTCATTTCCATTTCATT
The DNA here is from genome assembly GCA_036245805.1 of Pristionchus mayeri. Classification (NCBI taxonomy): domain Eukaryota; kingdom Metazoa; phylum Nematoda; class Chromadorea; order Rhabditida; family Neodiplogasteridae; genus Pristionchus; species Pristionchus mayeri. Next base: position 38,094,733 of record BTRK01000002.1, on the reverse strand, counting down.
TATTTCGAATGTACTTTTGCTTCCTGTTGCTTCTTCTTGGTATGCATGTCTCCATATCCCTATCCCCCTCGTTCTAGAGCTGGCAGCTCTCGTCGGGAAGGAGAACGTGATGGCCACCGAGCAGCAGCACAGAATCGAGCCCGCCGATGATAAGGTAAGCGGCGCCTCTAGGTTAACCTTGTGATAAAATCGATTCTGCTCTTTTTGTGCGCATGCACATACGTCATTCCACGCGCACGGATTTTTCCCACGGTTAGATTCGGTTCCAAAGTTCCTAAAACTGATTATTTACTTGGACAAACACGTTGTTTTATCTATTTGACTGTGGCTCGTTGCAGATCGCAGTGCGCCTGGTGCGCCTCACGGAGAGAGCGCGCCTTTCCGCGTTGGGCTCGGCTAACGTGGCGGAAGACGCCGTCGTGACCGCCAAGGAAAGGTGAGTGTGGTTGATAGATAAACCGCGAGCACGCGGGTTATTCACGCAAGAAAGTCTTTCAAATTTAGAGGGATAGATTGGTGTTTGTATGGTGCATTAACACATAATGGGTAGTTTATAGCTGTATTCTATCTCAGAAATTTGTTAATTTAGTTTCTCTGAATGCCTCACAATGCCGTCTTTCGTTTGCAGGGAATGACTCCTGAGATCCCCCGGATCTGTACCATCTCAAGAAGGCTGTCAACATCCGCAAGCATCTTGAACGCAGCCGCAAGAATCACGGCGGAAAATACCGTCTCATTCTTGTCGTGTCCAGAATCCACAGACTGGCTCGCTAGTACAAGGTGAGATCTCTGCTGCTTATTTTAATTTTAAATCTAGGAGATAATGTTACACAATACTCTCTTTCGGCCGGATCAATGATCTGAATACTTTCTATGTTGAACTAGAACGAATTATGCGAATTGTTTTGCCTTATCTTTAAAGGAGGAGAAAAGGGAAAATTCAATTTGTGAGGCTCTCATATGCACGACCTAGATCTCCTCAACGATAAGAAGCTCCGAAATTTTCACATCGATATCTCCATTACGAACAGAGCTATCGGTAGTTGGCGGGGAGCCAAATCAGAGAAAGCTCAGGGAAGGGGGGCGAGATAGCACGCGACTTGAAGAGAGTGCTTCTCTAATTGAAGCATATTTCAACCGGGCGCGCGTTTGTCTTTACTCCTCCTTTAATAGTTTCTAACTAATTGTTTACAGACCACCCGTGTCCTTCCCTCCACCTGGAAGTACGAGTCCGCTACTACTTCTGCCCTCGTCTCGTAAAGAGTCGTGCCAGGGCAACTCGTTATTGTTGAATGTGTATTACTCGTTATTGTTGAATTTGTATTACCTCGATAAATTTGTTATCAACTTAATTTGGTCTTTTAGTGCGCACAGGGGCATTGTAAGTGGTGTAAAGTTGGTACAAGTCTTAGACATTTGGCTCTCCTACTGACTTTCATAGAAAATCCCGTTCCCACCTATACGTCGTTTTGTTAATTGGAATTAATTAGTAAAAGACGGGAGAGCGTGGATGGGAAGAGGTCATCAGAATGATATTCATCTAATTTTCATCTCGCATTTGTTCGTGTGATATTTATGCCATGGTCGAAGGACTCCGTGTTAATAGCGTCTACACTCACATTTCTGGCGCCCCCGCGCGTTTTTGATTTCGCTCTCTTCATTTCCCATACTCTTTCGTTCTCTGACCCGGCGCGGCTAGAGCGCGCTCTCTACCCGTCCTATATATGCGCCCCTCTCTCCGAAGAGGGGCAAAAGGTGCGACGCGGTCGCGCGTTGCGTGCGTTGGACGTCTGCCTTAACGAGCCGTGGCTCACATGGCATTACTTGTTTTTTTTTTAATCTGCAAGTATTTATCCCGTAAACCAAGGGAATATTATATTGATTCAACATCTACAACATCACTTACTCTCCATCGAGTCATGCACGCCCATGCGCACAATATTAAGCCGCTGTCGTGATATAGTCTCAAAGCAAAGTTCCTGAAATTAACCCGACTAAATGTGTAGGAAGCGATAGTCCAGTGTGATGCTAAATTCGGGCACTAGATCAGATCAACATCGTCGGATGATAACCAAAGTGGCTTCCTTCCCAGTGATCAAAATGTGTCAAAAATGATTCTATGAAAGCGCTACAGGAGGATGCATATTTGTGTTATATTCCGGAAGGTTGTTCTAGTGTCCTAAATTCGCATCTCTTGTAATTTCTATTAATTTCTAAATTCGCATCTATAGGTGAACATGAAAAGTGATCGATGATTCAACTCACATTCAAGCAACTCCAATAAAATATTCTAGCCCGGTGTTTTTTTGTCAGTTTGCTCAACTCTACATCGGCTAGTTCCTTTGTTAGCCAGCACACCTGAAAAATATTCAGTAATATCGCAATAATATCTACATAATTAATTTGAAAAACGAGCTCAGAAACCTTGCTTAGTGTCAATAATCCTTTGTAGTCTATGCGCTGGACGATATCGATGATAATTTCACGCGGGAGCTCAAGTAAATTGAAAGCCATTGCAAGTCGTCTGATAAACTCCGATGTGTCAACTGCGAAAGAGAAATACTCGAGATTAAAAATGCGCATTTTGTGAAAAAGGTTGTGAGTAAAAGCAATAGTGAGCAAACCCCATCGTGAAAAGTGATTGATAGGTAGCGAGGGAAGAGCTAAAGAGATTGAAGAGAAGAGGAGAAGAGGAGGAGGAATGCAAGGGAAGTAGAGGAGAAGGGAAAGAGAGCGAAAGTCGCTCACTCTGCGATTGCTTATCGCGTGGGCTATTAGTCACCTCAAAGAATGATCACGATGTATGATTTGAGATGCCTTAATGCGTCAGGATTCATGACTATGCTAAGGATTATAGACATTATTAATTATTCTCAGTATTTCTAATTCACTCTCACTTGTCGTCTAGATATTATCAGGTTGAGTCATAAGTTTTTTCCAATTTTTACTTTAAAATGTTTCGCATATTCTGGTCTTTGGTTCTAATTGATTATCATTTTGATATTTATATATTATTAGTGCATGGATGCTCTTTTTAGCGCACTTTAGTCCAGGCCTCTTGAGAGGGCCTAGTGGTCATATTGGGGTGTCCGGAAAGTTCGTATAATTTTTTGTTTTTATTTTTTATTCAATGCTTTATAATTCTCAGTGACCAATGTATGCCCCCTTCTTTCTCACTACCTCCCTCCAGCGATTGGGCAGGGTCTCGATTCCTCTCTTCCAGAATGCGGGTTTCTTCGAGACCGCCCAGTTCACGAAAGCCCTCACAACTTCATCTCGATTCTTGAACTTCTTTCCTTTGCAGAAGTCAGAGAGAGAGCGGAAGCAGTGGTAGTCGCATGGGGAGAGATCCGGGGAATACGGTGGATGGGGAATCCTCTCGATCTTCAGCTCGTCCATTTTCTTCTGGGTCATCTTCCTCTTCACTCTAGTCTCTTCCCTCATCCTGAGAGGTGACCCTGTCTCCCTCTCCCTCGCTCTCTCACTTTCGCGTGCACTCTCGCCCCGCCCTCTTCCCTTCCTCCCGGCGAGGAACCAGCTCGCGCAGCGTACCGACTGTGCCCCCTTCTGAATCGGTACCAGTAACGGTGAGATGAGATGAACATTCTGAAAGTCTTTTCTCGTCCTGCCTCTCCATCCACATCAGGAACGACCATCGACAACACGCAACCACCTCGACCAAAGCGACACGCAATGGAAGGAGACCGGGAAACTGGCCCTGTCTACGTGGACACCTCCCTCGAGCAACTTTTCAACTTCTACATCCGCCTCCACAACACGGTCGAGGAAGAGAAGAAGTACTCACGCAGGCTCGAGGAGCGGATACGTGAGTTGGAGACGCGCCCCTCCCCTCCCTCCCTCCCTCACGAACCCGAAGTAGTCGATGACGATTCCCCCATGAATGATAGTATCCATACTGCCGTACCCGTGACTACCGCAACCCAGACAGATGCCACTCCCTCTCCTTCCCCCGAGACACCTTCTGACCTCGAGAGGAGTGTGGTTATTGCCCGCTTCCCTGTTGATTCATCCCTCAGCCACGAGAAGCAAGTATGGAGGGACTTCAATCAAGTGGTGACACTCACTGCACTGGCCGGAATTCCCTGTCTTCCAGTCTCAGTGTACAGGATGCCACCCGCAGATATTGAGTCGCCTCACTGTCGACTGACGAAGGTCGTACTCCCAACTCGTAAGCATGCTGCTCTCTTCGTGAAGCATGCCAATCGAGTCTCCCGTGATCCGTTCTTCAAGGATGTTTACATCCGCCCCACCTTCGCCGACAAGGACGATGCTCGCCGCAAGATTCCTGGTCGAGGCTGCGGGAGAAACGGTCCTGAACCCACCACCTCGATCCGTCCTACCGTACCCCACAGCCAGATCCGTCCTCCCCAGACCAACGTCGCCCCTCCTCGGAACAAGGCAAGAAGCAGACGCGATTCAGTCTTGTCCTCCACTACGAATCACAACCCTGCCCACCCGAATCGTCCTCACCCCCACCCTCGTCAGAATCGACCCAGCCAGGCACAACATCGGAACCACCCCCCTGTCTACCCCCAGTACAACTCGAACGGATATGGAGCCCCTCCCCGCCCCCTTCTCAATAATCCCATTCACATCAATCCCTTCCCCTACCAGTACTCGCACCCCAACCCCTTCATCTCTCACGTTTCCCACTTTGGTGCTCCTCCCAATCTCGGCACTCAGGGAAGCTGGTATTGATTCGCCGGCCAAAACATCACTCAGACAGAAACTCACTTACATTCTCCGCAGTTCTAGCCAATTGCCGCTCTGTCCAAAACAAACTACACTATCTTTCGCAAACCCTTTCTAAAAAGTATACTATGATTTGCCTCACTGAGACTTGGCTCTCTCCAACATTCCCTACCTCGCTTCTCCTAGGTGATCATGATCAGTACTACAATGTGTTCAGAAGAGATAGAAACTCTAGAGGCGGTGGCGTAGCGATCATGCTACATTCTTCCATAAGTGCAGCACAGATTGCTGATGAAACCGTACCTGAATCCCACGAATTATTAGCAGTCGATGTTGATATAAATGGTGACCAAATTAGGATTATCTGCGCCTACCGTAATCCCAAAGCAAGTACGATACAAACTGCCTCTCTTGCCAAGTCAATTCTTGACCTTTGCTCGTGCCCCCAACCAACAATAGTTACTGGCGACTTTAATCTACCCGACATCAACTGGTCAATCTTCCCCACTCCCCAGCCAAAAGCAGTTACCCCTCCATCCCAATCATTCATTGACCTCTGTAACTCAGCAAAACTTGCCCAATTTGCCAAAGAACCTACCAGAAAGGAAAACATCCTTGATTTAGTATTATGTAACCATCCCAGCCTCATCATCCAAACTGAAGTATGCCCCCTTTCGAAATGTTGAGAAAAAAGTGATTGAAAGCGACGATAAGAACAAGTTTTTCCGTTTTATGAAACGCTGTGCCAATAAATCCAAGGGAGTAGAAGGATTAAAAAGAGCTGACGGTACTCTAGTCATGGATGACTTAGGCAAAGCTAACTTACTAGCTGAGACTTTTGTAAGCGTATTCACCATCGATAACAGAAAATTGCCAAATACCGGTGCCTTCCCTCATATAGGTACTTACGAAGAACCCCAATTTCTAAGACACGAAATTTGCTCCCTTATCGAAAAATGGAAACGTTCCTCCTGTAAAACCCCCGAGAACATTGACCTCACCTTCATAAAACGAATTGCCGTACCCATTTCCGAAGCCCTTGAAATCATTTTTAGGAACTCCTACCAATCTGGTACGGTCCCCTCCCATTGGAGGCATTCCATAGTAACTCCTGTTAAGAAATCGCCCCCTTTTTCCAATCCCCTAAACTACAGGCCCATCTCTATTACATCTTTCTTTTGCCGAGTTTTCGAGCGCATTTTGTGGAAATCTATTATCACCCATTGCGAACAATTAAACATCTTCTCCGATGAACAATACGGATTCCGCAAGAAACGATCGCGTGAGCTCCAAATGCTCGAAGTCCTCGAACACTGGACATCCTCGATTAGTGATGGGAAACCTGTTGACGTTATCTACTTTGATTTTGCAAAAGCTTTTGATAGAGTATCCCATCCCAAGCTAAAACTCAAGCTTAGCAATATAGGTCTCTCCGAAAATACAATCAAGTGGATAGCAGGATACCTCACAGATAGATCATTCCAAGTGAGAGTAAAAGATGCGCTTTCTACCTCAATGCCTGTAACTAGCGGCGTCCCACAGGGCTCTGTCCTAGGCCCCTTGCTCTTCCTTATTTACACCTCAGAAATCCCTACTCTAGTACAAAATCATGGCGTCGTTGCAAGAATGTTTGCCGATGACATAAAAATATATCGGTCCTTTAGGAAGGGGAATTCACCCGCCCCTCTACAAGCTGCTATTGACACTATCGTAAACTGGTCTGAAGAGTGGCAACTCCCTCTTGCTGCGCATAAGTGTAACTCATTGCACCTAGGCAGAGCAAATACAAAGCGAACATATACTATAGGAACCACAACTCTGGAACAAAAAGAAAAAGTGAAAGACCTCGGTTTTGTTATCCAGAAAAACCTCTCATTTTCCGATCATTGCACTTCCGTATCCATGAAAGCCAAAACTACTAGTCACACTATCCTCAGAGCCTTACGAACCAAAAATATAGAAGTGCTCGTCAAAACGTACTCAATGTATATTAGACCAATTTTAGAAAGCGCTTCACCCGTCTTCAACCCTTACCAAAACAAGGATAAAAAGGAACTCGAAAAGGTACAAAACTATTTCACACGACGGTTATTTATGCGCTGTTATAATCATACTTGGGAAAACATGCCCACTGCTCTCGATCGTAACAATAGACTAGGCATTGAGTCCCTAGAGAAGCGTAGAATAGCGATTGATAAGAGAGTAGCCACAAATCTCATCCGAGGCAAATATAGTATTTCCAACCGAAAACCACATTATTTCAAAATTTACTACACCCGAAAAGGAATGAACTTCAATAATCCTGGATCGAACCACAACTACAGACACAATAGTTTCTTTCCAAGAGCGGCAAGGCTTTTAGTAAATTCCGAGAATCAAACCAGTTCCCCTGAGTAGATCCCCATATTGTACCATTTTTCACCCGTCATTTTAACCGTAATTAATTGCCTATTCTATTTCAATTTTGTAACGTTATTTCGACTGAAATAGCATAAATATATATATATATATATATCTTCGCTCGATGTAGGCGAGGATTGTCCATCAGAAGAACAATTTTGCCCTGGTTAAGGAGTCTGGGAGGGACTCTGATCGTCGCTTCACCACTTCAACAAGTGTAGAAACTACGAGACTGATCCAACCCACATCCCACTTAACGTCAGAGTGACGCAATACATTGTTGACAAACAGATTGCGCAATCACTGCATTTGATCGCGAACTGACTTTTTTCCGAAGCATTATACGAACTTTCCGGACACCCCCAATAGTTTGAAGTCAAAGTAGCCGCAGCTACGAATGTAGCTGCGACTTTCTCAGATTAGATCTTTCCAGTGAGTCGTGATTGGGCAAAATAATAAACACTATCGTGAAGTGTGATTAACGTACATCGCAATAATACATGTGATTCGGATTTGGCACAGAAGACCTGTTCAAATAAGGTGCACATTTCAGAGTCGTGTTCAGTTCGCCATGACCAAAATTTGTTTCGTTTACTGCGCATCCGCACACACTGGCCTATCGAAATCAAACCTATCTCATCGTAAAGCTTCCTACATGAGGGGCTTATATTTGCTTTATGGTGGGCTGTCATCATTACAATCACAAGCTGCAGTCATCAACACTTATATGATGAAATTGAAACATCGAAATCAGTGTATTTCAAAGCTTCTTGATTAAATGATAGATGGTGGTCCCACATTTGTGTGTTTATCTGCATCAGCTACCCTCGAGCTATCCCTTATTAGCTTCACATAGTCATGGGATTCCTGCGAATTCAGAAATGGTGCTCCAAAAATAACCACTAAAAGTCAAAATTTTGATCGGTGAGGTCAATATCCTGATTTTTTCAATAAAAATCATTTTTGAAAAGGGATGACGCGAGGTCCCAAATTTCACGAATGGTAAAGTTACCCCATAAAGTGAGACTAAAGCGCTCCTATACAAAAGCCAGTCACTATAACATAAAAGGTAAGAAAGTTGCAAGAAGCTCAAGTGTGATTTCTTTTCAACATGGCTCATTTGCAATTCTCTAATCCTGGGATTGAGTAAGCTAGCACCGCTTTCAACCATTTTTTTGAAAGAGCATTCAAGGAGCTTCTCAATAATGTATGTGAAGATGTCTAGCCTATTTTCCCTGCAAAGAAACAGCGAGCCCTCTTTCAAAATTTTCGTAAAAAAATCGATCGTGGTTAACGATCGATTACTTCAATGATTTAAAAGCACAGCACAATTCAAACATATGATTATAAGTGTGAACTATACCCCTACATTATCTTACGGATCTGAACTGATAGGATTTTAAGAACGCTTTTTAGGTGACTTTGAATTGCACCTCCAAAATTGGAAAAAACTTATGACTCAACCTAATACATCGTAATTAGCATGATTCTAATTTTTCCTGTAACATTTATCTTATATTATATCTCTGCACTGTGACATGATACAGAATTATTGGCACTTCCTCGGTTTCTGGCCACCCTCATTTCCCATCCATTCTATCATTGCGGGGTTGAGCGGCCGAAAATCAAGGAGTAATACCTAGAAATGAGTGGGATATATGGGGGAGATGGGGGGGGGGGGGTGGCCAGAAACCGAAGAAGTGCCGAATTGTTATTAAGGTAGAGGAGGCCGATGCGTGTGGATGCTTCTTCACGTTTGACTTCATTTCGAATTGTTGAAAAAATTGCGCTTTTACTGCTGTTGCAAGAAATTGATTGGACTGATGAAGATTAGACCAGACTGTCATCGAACAGTATTCCCGCCAACGCTTTGCCCACATTCCACAGTTGCTGGAGGCGCATTTGAAAAATATGGTTTTTCCGTTTGAGTGTAAAAGTGAAAGAACTGGGATGTTTCCATTGGATACGGTGTGATAATGATAGTTTTATGCGATTTAAATGGCTTTTCTCACTCTCTTGAGAGTGTCTCTCAGCAATGGGGTATAACTTGATCTATGGTCTCTTCCTTGTCGTTAGTGGCGCTTCTTCAACGGATCGCGGAACCGAATGATCGAGATGGAGGATCATCGCACCTTGATGACTCATGATCTGTAAATTATATTTAGTTTTAAATATTTTTTGTCCCTGATCGTGAGGCCCAATTCTTTAATTCCCTCGCATTCTCCACAAATTTGTAGCACACGTATCACGAGTCAGTGGAGGTGTGCGGGAACATTTTCAAAAAAGTTGTGCCAAATATCGTTCATATTGCTGTGGTAGAATACCCTAGAAGTAAGATTTCGAATAACATAGGTCATTGGTCCCAGAGCCGGCTTTTAGAAATTTTCCGGTTTTGCACCTGGCTATCGTGTATATCAGCTCCCAGATGAGCTACAGATATGGCGTTTAGCTCAAAATGTGCGCAAAATTATTTCCTGCAACTTTTATGTTGTACACGAGACGTTTGGACAACATTTTTAAAAATTATGAGTAAAAAACACATTTTGTCAACAAATTAAAAATATTTTCTCTGGCACGCAGTGGAGCGCAGCAGAATTTTAATGCAGATTATGAAACAACAAGTCTGTGTGTATGATATAAAAATATAAAAGCCAAATTCAAAGAACCTCCAACTTGGTAATTTTCACTCAAACTTGGCACTCTGAAGAAAAAGTCGAAAAATGACATTTTTCAGAACGTTGGTTTTTCTTCTTTAACTGTTCACAAATTGTCGTTAGAGTTAATTGAAGTATGCACAACTAATTATAAATGATATTTCTTCGCGAAATTATTATTTTTGTCTAATTTCGAGGTAACTAGCCCTACATATGCGTTACAATGTTCATTCTCGAATTAGTATCCTCAATAATGAGATTTACCTACTTTACTCAACTCTATCAACAATTTGTGAACAGTTAGAGAAGAAAAATCAACGTTCTGAAAAATTTCATTTTTCGACTTTTTCTTCAGAGTGCCAAGTTTGAGTGAAAATTACCAAGTTGGAGGAACTTCGAATTTGGCTTTTATTTTTTTATATCATACACACCGACTTGTTGTTTCATAATCTGCATTAAAATTCTGCTGCGCTCCACTGCGTGCCGGAGAAAATATTTTTAATTTGTTGACAAAATGTGTTTTTACTCATATTTCTTTTAAATGTTGTCCAGACGTCTCGTGTACAACATAAACGTTGCAGGAAATAATTTTGCGCACATTTTGAGCTAAACGCCATATCTGTAGCTCATCTGGGAGCTGATATACACGATAGCCAGTTGCAAAACCGGAAAATTTCTAAAAGCCGGCTCTGGGACCAATGACCTATGTTATTCGAAATCTTATTTCTAGGGCATTCTACCACAGCAATATGAACGATATTCGACACAACTTTTTTGAAAATGTTCCCGAGGAGGTAATTTTTCATCCACCGACTCGTGATACGCGTGGTAGACGTTTTATATTTTTTTCGGTCATATCCCCACAATAGGTGGGGGAAGTCGCAACAATTGAGACTAACTACTTCTAGAGTTACGAGAAGCGATTTAGTGTATTATTTCATACTGGTTTTGTTCCTCACGTCGAATGGTTCGTCCAGGAAACGGACGTACTCCGCCTCCACCGTGTGCTCGCAGTAGGTACCCGCCGCTCCCGTCGTTGGCGCGTAGAAGTTTTGCAGCTGCAATAAAATATTCCATCAATTATACTACGGATTCTTCTCTGGTGTGAGTGGTAAAGCCGGTTTTCTCATTCGTACCCTTGGCCGACACCCAGTTTTAACTTGGAACGAAAGAGATTACTAAATTTCGCCCGGGTTGGGCGCCTGTTGATGATACATGTGGGTTCCTCGGAATACTAAGTCGGAATAATCTTGGTCGTGTTGCAACTTTGATAATCGCCTCTCTCAGTAATTGGGAGAGAAGCGTTGCAACGTTGCACCCGGCCCAGCCCTCATACTAATAGCCCATTCATAGTGGACCAAAGCTGAGGGGTAACTATATGCGTTTCTCGCACTCTCTCGACTGGTCGACCGGCCAGATGGCTGGGAAAATGAAGAGAATGACCCCCTCAGCTTTTTTCGACTATGAAACCAGCATGACCGAGATCTTGTCATCGCGAATTCTCTTCAGACGGAAATGCTGCAAGTCGCCGTGCGACCTGTCGTTGCCAGAACATTTCGTCTGAAATGTTTAAATATTTAATTTCAAAATGAAATACGAAATATTATGCGAAACTCACCCCGTTCTCTTGTGGCCAGTGTGCGTTATCCAGAGGAAAGAACGACGTCATTAGCTCAATTATTTTTTTTTCCAGTGTATGTTTCCAAATCGAATGTGTTTTAGAGATAAATAGATCATTCTCATACTATCTTACTGGACCTGTCGAGAATGCCCACTGCGGTTCCCCGATATTTCCTTGGGAACCCGTTTTGCCAATTGTGGTGGCCTTTAGTTGCTTTCCATAGCTTTTGATTTTTGTAGTTGCTCTGTTTAACCCACTAACTCCAGTCTCTAAATGGCATAATCGGATACTTCAATCACCTCCTCCGTTCCGTTGTACCAATTCTGCTGAATACTCATGAACCAGTCCGAAGTCTTGTTGCGGGGATGGAACCAGAGTGAGGGAGTTCCCTACAAGGAATTGTTTTTTTTCGAAAATATTATTAAATGTTTTAAAAAGTCACCTCCTTCATTCCTCCCGAGGCGCGCAGCACTGCAGTCATTTCCATGTGCGTTCCGACGGGGAAGGAGGAGAAGGACTGAAAACAATTTGTTTGATTTTAAATATGTGTTTTCAAAATCAATACATTATTTAAATGTTCAAGAAGTGAGCTGTGGGTACAGCCCTGATACACTATATCTAACAGCTCGATACTTTTCCCTCATCACTGTGGGATTTTCTTGCTCGTTCTGACCTGTGAAAGGCAACGCCAAATTGGAAGAGATACTGACATGTTTTTATAGTCAAAACAACAAAACAATAGTAACTGACGACTAGCTCGCGGTCGGGCTTGGCGTCATCGTTGAGGTAGGTGTACGTCTCTGCGTCGGGCATGGGAGGGATATTCGAGTTAGGATACTTGATGCGAATCTGGACAATAAGTTACACTAAAACTTACAATATGTAGCTCAAATAAATTGATACAGAATATACACAGTTACAGAAAATTGGCAATTTGTGTTGGTTCGTGATATAATTGTATTCGAACAGGATCATCTTTGATTTGCCATAACTTTATGGATATCAAGTCCCTTATTAGCAATAAAATTACGTTTCATTTGGGATTTTACTGTGGGGGCTGCGCCTTCGCAGAAAAACAGTTCATTACTCAAGCAAAATTTACAGAAATGTTTCCCGTAAATAATCTTTTTTTTTTGTTTTCCTATTAGCAATGATTTCTAATTTGTTTTTATTGATGAGACTCTTCTTCGTTAAGGGTTTTGATCGTTCGTAAACCAACCTGCACGTTGTCGTGATCGACGAATTGGGAGATGACGTAGATGCTCTGGACGTTCTCCAGTGCCTTGAATTAAGTGCGAATCGCTGCCCAGTATCCTGAAAAATATTAATTATAATACTTATTTATTTTTAAAACAAATACGTTAGTATTCAATTTTAAAATTTAAAAACAAAACTTTCATCGAACAATCATTGTTGCATCGTTTGGGAGATTTTGTTGATGACTTTATATATGCAATAAATATGTTCTTTCTCACCTTGGAAGAAGACGCTCATATTGTATTTGCTGTGCTGAAATTAAAAGAAATATTTATAAAGTGTGCTCAACTCGATGAATCCTAGACTTGTCGAATAGTAAATTCGCATTGTTCACGTCGACTGGCCACCATTCATCCTATTCTATTCAGTGACTCTCCACCATCCGTCGACTCTCCACCATCCGTCCCTCGGGGGCGTTTCATCTTGCGGCATCTCGGGATTTTCCGGTCTTTTCCACTTGTTGTCCTGAAAGAGGCATGATCTTTGATCTCGGATATATGCTGCCCTTCACAGAGAAAGTAGATGGGCTCTCTCACTCGTCTCTCTAGCCTATCCCTCTGATAGCTACACCAGAACACCAGTGCAGGTAACATTTGTGGTGTACATACAGTGAAAAGCGATCAGAGATCAAAGATCAACCCCATTTCTGTCACTCACAATGTACGAGTTGCTCTCCACCGGGTGATTTCCCCCGTTGCGGTCGATGCGCAAGTGCGCTGTGATGTCGTACACCTTAATTGTAATATATATTTAACTTTTGTAATACATATATAAATATTTATTTAAATCACCTCATCAGCAGGTATACTGGGCAGATCGTAAAAGTTGATGGCGACTCTGAAGAAAATAGTTGTTTTATTGTCGCCGCAGAGGGAAAGATCAAAGATAAAAACCGATTTATCTCTGGGTAAAGATTAAAACCGATTTCTCATCATATTTTATAAGCACATTCATTCAAATACTACATCGTTCCAACAACCATTTAACCTCTTCTTAATGTGCACAAAAATCTATGGTGGACCACTGATCAATAACCAATCAATTCAAAGATAAAATCACGATTCTCTCTTGTCGTCGGCGTTCTCATTGCCCTTGTGCAAGAAGTAGAAAGAGAGGATGGCCCCTGAAATTAATTAATCACTAATTACTGTAATCCCAGACGCAAGACACTTTCTCTAATAAGTCACTCTTTTTGTATTAATCTGTCGTGAGTTGATATTTGATCGTTGAATTTATACGGTTTGATTGGATTCTTTCGATCCATTTTACGGTATAACCACAGTATGCTCACCATCGGGAATTCCTGCTGGGATCGTGTACAGGGTTACGGTTTCCAGGCGGCGATCAGGGGAATCCGTGCTGAGACCCGTGACGAGCACCGCAGTCATAAAGATGAAGAGCCGCATCTGCAGTGTAGGAGACGTTCGGGGATTACGGTGGATGACAGAAATGTAGAAGCAATTAGGTGAACAAATCGAAAATTCGTTCAGAAATGTGGCTTAATGGAGAACGACGACGGACTAAAGAGGAAATCTTCACATCGTTCGCGATGGATTGGAATGGTTTATACCATTCAAAAATGTGCGTCGAGAGGTGCCGTACGAGTTTTTATTCAGTAGTATTCCCGTTCTTCATTCGTATTTCCAGAGCCTGTTCAGTAGGGTGGCTGAAATGGATCACGGTTAACCGTCTTGTTTACTCTCTCGTACGGGTCATCCGTGAGGGGAGGGAGAGAGAGGCGAGAGAGTATCTCTCTCCACAGTAAATAGAGAGGGTAGGACTGCCAGAGGGGGCGGTTAACCGTCTCATCCGTCTCTGATCTGCCGAGGCCCTCTAAATAGCGACCCGTTGATCCATTTCAGCCACCCTACTGTACAGTGCGTTCCGTGCCAGGAAGGATGCAGGGTCTCGCTGTGAATAGCAGTAGTTTTTATCTAGCTTGCTACCCACCCCAATAGTGAATGCGGGATGCACTTATATACACATACAACATATGCATCACTTGTACAGCGGAATAGAATGTGACTACTCGTACAGCTGCTAAGGCGCAGTGATTAATCGTATGATACGAAGACAAATGGATCCTGGCTTGAATCAATGAGTGTACACTAATAATTTGTAAATGTAATGTTAGAACGTGAAATTCAGTGTATCTTAGAGGATTAAATATAAATCGAAAAATTATACTTCACCAGGAAGAAATAGTGGGTCATTCACAAATGAGGAGAACATAAATACAATTGTGCCACCGTAAGGGAAGTAAATTGAATCTGGAAAGCTGAATCACCAAAGAATTGAGAGAAGACGAAGGGTGTCGCAGTCACAACATCCCCCCCCCCCTCCACGTCATTATGTCCATTTAATTAATGTCAACCAGTTGTATACGAATTGCCTAGGGATTGAGGCAAGAGCCGGCTCAACCAAAAAATTCGGATGTTGTATGCATTTTGCTGTTTTGCAAGACCTCGAACAATAATTATCATCCTCTCCAATCTAATACTGATGATAGTTTGATCATATTTTCAGTCCTAGATGTGGACACAATAGAACGATATTGAAGAACATTTCGTAAGAACAACAGACACTTTGCTTCTCCTTTCGTCCAAAGGAAACTACAAAGAGCTCCAGTAGTTTCGGTGCTGTGATTGTCAGATGAGAGCGATCTCTCCGGCAATAACGAACCAGAACATAACCCCGTTGAGAACACGACGTCCCTTCCGATCTGTCAAGTTAACCAACGGTGGGCCCAGCTAGTACTTGGATTGGAGACGGCTTGGGAATCCTAGTTGTCGATTCGAATTTGAATATTCACTTCCGCCACTGTTGTTGAAAATAAATGTATCGATAGAGAAGAGGAGAGACAATGCGAGTCGTCCGTCAAAATCGGCGTAACAAAATAAAATGTCTGAACACCTGTAGAAAATCATTATGATCTGGAAACCGTACCGGTGCAAGAGTGAGGAAATAGTCAATGATTGCTCCTAATCAGTTTCGTTTCGTTCCTGTCCAGTCCGTGATCAAATATCTAATCTATGCACTACAATTGAAAAGCGGGACCTGTGATACGATGATTAATCTATCTATCTATCTATCAATCTATGCGATGGGATTATCGAGTGAGTGTTTCCTAATCCGCCATTGATATCGACGGTCGGCACTTCTCGTCATGCGCCGTCTTCTCACTTTTCTCGCTTTCGATCTGGTCTTGTGTGAGTGGAGAATCCTTTGCAGTTATCAATGTGTTGTTTTCATTCCAGCCGATAATGGAGGAGACTGGAATAATTATAAGAAGAACGATGATGAGTGAGTCTCTTCCCTCGTTCTCTCTCTCTCGGCACTAGGTCGGATGAGCACTATGACATCAAGCCGCCTTTGATATATCATAACGTCATGACGTGACGACATGACGTCATAGTTCTCATCCGACAATTCATGCTATTCAGTTTCTGCTGTTGGTGGCTGCTGTATCTGGGCGTGCCAGTGGTCTCTTCTATCGGTGGATTTATCTGCCTCACCCTCTGTTGCATTGCCCTGAGAAGAAGAGCGCGCGCTGCGCAGGAGACAATGATTGAATACGCAAAGGTCGATTCAGAAAGGGGACGAGAGAGAGAAAATAAGAGAGACTTCCTGTCAATATTGATACTTTAGTAGTATAAAAATAACAGATGTTACAGGAAAATTTAAAACATGCTAATACAATGCAACCACTAGATGAAATCAAAAACTGTTTATGAGTGAGAATGATTTAGTGAGGGCTTGGGATATAAAACACCGTTACTCGAAAGCTCAACATCTGATGAATTCCTTGCAGAAAAATGAGCAACTTGATGGGGAGATTCAAAGGAGCGCCGAGTGGATGAATGAACGAAAGGAATATCTGGAGAATCTAAAGGAGGAAGAATGGGAAATCGATCGGAGATTCGTGGATGTCGACTGGACAGTCCACTTAGGCAATGGGGCCTTTGGGAAAGTGTATCAAGGTAAGGCAGATTTCTTTCGAATAGATGCAACCGCCGTCTAGGAACTCTTCCTTCCGAAAAATTGCCCTCGAAATCAAAAGAATCAGTGATTCAAGTGAGCGAATTGAAGAAGAACGGCGAGAAAGTGGCAGTGAAGATGCTGCACGGCGAGTGAAGGAGGAACTAGTTTCATTCGTTCTGTCAATTCGTATACAGAATCAGCCGATCGATCGACTGTCCTCGCTTTTCTCGATGAAATTGAGCTAATGAAGACTCTGGGATACCATGAGAGACTCGGTGAGCAGTTCGTTCATCTGATCATATGGTGTGGAAAATTTAAGGAGAAGGGAACATGATTGAATTCCAACGTATTTCATATCTCGGTTCAAGTAGAGATATCATATTGAAATTTGGATTATTAGGTGCAAAAGCAATTTACACCCCAAAAACGGATCGAGATACTAAATTGCGGGAATTCAAAAATTGTTTATTCTCATTTAAATTTCCATGCCAATGTTCATTCACAGTGAATATTCTCGCGTGCGTCACACAATCGGAACCTCGAATGCTCATTGTCGAACTCTGCTCCAAGGGAGATTTGCTGCGATACATGACAGAACGGTTGCGTGTTTTTTTTTCCTTCCTAGAGTTCGTTATTTGGGACAGCGTGAGAGTTTGGAAATGAAGAGACGGTGGCCCGAAACTCTGCTCCATACACATTTGCACCTTCCAGCCGCGAGTACATGCTTCGAGCGAGAGTGGACGAAGAAGTGGATCTCAGTCTAGTGATCACTCACCAGCAGCAGCTCATGTTCGCAGTGCAGATTGCATCGGGACTGGTGAGCCTTCCCTCTGTAAACCCATGCTTATTTTCAACAAAAATAGATCTAGAATCGTAGGAAGTATTTTCCATAAAAATGAGAACAGTTCATATTTCCTGTTCTACTAGCTCTTATCTCAGGAGTTTCTCTCCCATCGGGGATTCGTCCATCGAGACATCGCCGCGAGGAACATCCTCGTGCACGGGAAGAACTCACTCAAGATCGGCGACTTCGGGTTGTGCAGGAAGATGGAAGAGCGGGAAGGAACATACCTGTCAAGAGTAGGGAAATATTCCTATGTTTCTCAATGCATCTCTTTAGGGAGGTCGAATGCCGATTAGGTGGATGGCTCCAGAAGCAGTGAGAGACTACGAGACTTCCACTGCGAGTGATGTGTGAGTATAAGGGTGACAGAAACGGGTCAACGGGTTGGCATTTTTATCCGCTAGACGAATCAAGTGAGAATCCCCTTCTCCTTCTCCATTCCCTTCATCAGGTGGTCTTTCGGCGTTCTCCTCTTCGAGATAGTCACACTGGGCGGGTCTCCATACGCGGGATGGAACATTGTCGAGGTTTGGAGAGAAGAAGAAGAAGAGCCAATGGATGAGATTCAGATTGTCCCGAGACTGGAACGAGGAGAGAGAATGGAGAGACCAGATGGATGCACTGATGAGATGTGAGTAGATGATGAGTTGACTACCAAAACCAAAGATCCAAATATATGTTAGATACAAATGAACCGCTCTGGATGATGAGAGCGAAATGAGGTTTGTGCTGAATGATTTGTATCTACAACAATTATTTGGATAGCTTTTTTGACTAATGTAAGAAGATTGCAGACACGAGATAATGCAATCTTGCTGGAGATTCCATCCGAGAGATCGACCTGAATTCAGTGAATTGAGGATGAGATTAGCAAGAGCATTGGAGAAGGTAGCCACATAATTCTGAGTAATGATAAATAGGGTTTCCCGTTTCAAGTAAAATTGGAAAATTTTCATGTATGATTCAGGTGCTGTAGACTGGCAAGCTCCCGAGCTATGGCACGCACCTGAAACATATCTGAAAATTGCCCAAATTTCCCTGAAACGGGAAACACTAATGGTAAAGTAAACACAATACAGGTGGACGATGCCAATTACTATCTGCAGTTGGATGTGAAGAAGGAGTATTATGAAGTGGAAAAAGAGAGGATATAGACGGTGAGAAAGATTTACTCATCATATTTACTAAATTTTTACTATATTTACATATTAATATATTTACTATATTAATATTTATTTACTATATTAATATTTCCTAAACTGCATCATTCCAGAGAGTAACGACGAATCGGGAAAATGAACCATCTATTTGAGAAGTGCCCGTTGAGATTTGAGCGCTACCTGGGTAATCAAGATCTCATTATGAATCCGATAAATATTCAATGTTGCATTTGTTATTGATAGGATGGGCGATGAGTAAAGTAGACTGAAACTGAGGTGCGATGATGAGCACCTTGAGCATGATGAGCATGATGATGATGAGCATGATGAGGAGGGCATGGAGCACCTTCGGAGATTAAAGATCACACGGAGGATGATCACTAAAAAGTATTCTTTAGATAGGGTCGTATTCACATGTCGCTTCCGTCGAACTGGCTGTAGATATAATAGATATAATTCAGACATATTTAACAGTGTCTCTGAGCTAATTTCGTTCGCTCTAACTACAATAGTACAATGCTTAAAGTAAAGTTAAAGTTAAAGTTAAAGTTAAAGTAGCTTAAAGTATTCCTACTATTTGCAAAACTGATGTCTAAGAGTATTTTAACAATTCGAGAACGTGAATTTTTAATGTGTGTCTGTGTGTCCGGTGCAACCTTCCTGAACTCACCTTTATTGAGTGGAATATATTAGCATGCCCTGTTTCTTTATGACGCTCCGCGAGAAGTTGTAAACTCAAATTGGCACATAGAGACCGGAAAAGTGGTGTATGATGGGAGTTTGATCGCGCGTGGTCTCAATCTTTCAAAGGTTGGCTTCGAGCAGGTAAAATTAATACTTTTTCATTTTCGAAAATACTAATTCGGAGAAAAAAACATGGTCTGAGCCCACGAGAGTCGACCACTGCACCTGTCAGTGTACGAATTAGGAATGGATTCGCTAAAATTCGCTTTTTTTTATTTTGTCTGCTCTCCCTTTGAGTTCAATCTTCGGACCACTGTCTCTACATTCTGCATAATCTCTGGGTCGGTAGAGCGATAAATGAGCTAGAAAAGAAGAGACTATAAATCGAATTACGAACTTTCGGGATTTTTTTCCCACCTATTGATCGCATAAGAGGGATAAAATTTGCAAGCACAATTGAAGAGTGATATCCTACGAAGCAATTCGTCGTTGAAATTTCGTAAACATAACTTGTTTGGTTTGCCTCTCGTGAAACTGATCTATGTTGGCACATGTCGTTTACTGCTAATGTTTCATGAGAAAGCACGAGAGTCGACCAATACACCTGTCTGTGTACGAATCTCATCATCTTTCAGCGGCAAATATAACTTTTTTCTCTGTAACTACTCAATGGTGTCACTTTGATCCAATAGCGTGTTTTTTCGCAAGACCTCATGTTATCCAAGTCGCATTGATCGGTTAAGAATTCCGTTCTCTGTCGTTGAAGCCGTGTGATATGGTGGCAAATTGTCTTACCCCGGTCAAATATTGCATTTCTCCAAGAGAAACCTTGGACGAATTCGTCATAATTCGACATGTCATGACGGTAAATGTACGAAGATGACTTCGCAAAAAAATGCTCTTTTCTTTTCGCATGAACCCATCCATCTGGTTGATATGTTAGGATAATTGAGACAATTTCTTGCGAAGGCACCCCTTTCCTTCAGAGTAGAGTTCGCGATTCGGGTGATCATTTCTTCGTTGTAAACGAGAATAGATACGCATATCCGAATTGCGAACCTTACTTGAGTGAGTGGAAACAAAAATAAATTTCAGGCATTCTCCATTCCGCTTTCGATGTTATGCATATACATAGTAATCACGTCTCGCTCATTGACGCGAGACTACGCGCTTATGCTGGTAGTATTATTGGTAAGAGTTTATTCTTCGGATAATTTCGCAAATTAAAAAAAGTGTCGAGTGTGCTACATAGATAATGACGCCATTCATACTTTTTATCTTGATGATGAAAGCGCTGAAGAATTTTACTTTTCTGCACAACTAAAATGTGCAAAATCGTAACTGCTCCAGATCGACTCTGCGATTATCGACATATTCACCCAATTGGTCTTTGATCCATCCTTTCACTCCTATATCGTATGCATGTACTGAATGGCCCCGCTCATCAATATTCCAATGGCTGTATGTGCGGTGAGTGAAACAGTTTGCGATTCGGGTAGTAGTGTATTTTTGCACGCAAAAAAAATCTGAATTAGCCGTTTTTAGACAATTTTCATTTTACGAAGTCTCTCAACCGGTGAGAGAGTGTAGGAAAAATTTCAAAAAAAAGTGTCATTACTTGTATGTATGTAATTCACGATGTGCCCCAGCATATAGAAATTCTCCGTCAAATCTGTACATATTCTTCAAAGAGTAGGGATGGATTCACAAGGAATGACTTGCTTCAATTTGCATGCTCTCTTAGGCCGAATCTGCAGAATGAAAAGTCATTTCTTGCAAAGTCACTCCAAGTCAATAGTCAATTTAGGGAATGATGCATGTGTTGGCAGGATATCTATCATTAATATACATGGCACTGTTTCTATACCGGCATCAGGTATGAGGAATTTATTGAAGAGCTACTAAAAACATGCTTGAAAATGACTCAAGAGTACCAAAACGGTTTTTTTAAACTTATATAATTAATTATAATTGCAGCTGATAGTGCCGATCGGATCATGTTTCAAATTTTCAAAAGCTTCAAAAATATCGTTTTTCGCCATACTGACGATTCCTTTCGGATCGATCGGATTTTCATATTACGTAATCATAACCGATTTAGCATCCAGAGCATAATGTTTACTTTCAGAGCATCAATATCAACATATACACAATATCGAATAGTTCGGCACATTTAAATGTAAATAATTTTCTTACAGTTAGATAGCTTCGAAAAAAGCTTAGTATTCACTGCACGTTGGAATGGGTATTTTATAAAAACTGGATTTGTTGTCAACGTCGGGTAGCAAAAGAGACCGATTCGATAAGCATACAACTTTCCCAAAACGGACATAAATGTGACCCTAATAAGTAAATAATTTGCAGCGCTTGTCTACTGAGTGGGATCCTGATATTGTCAAGCGGATGGATTGTACAGATACTAACAACATGAAACTGTACTTCGTGTTGGTTCTTGGTGGAATGGGCATCTCATGGATATTCAATGAAATTGTGGGTTATATTTATCATTGCATTGCCATGATGTAACATAATCTCGTTATGTTTTCACTATGATATGCTTAAGAGTGACTATCTGAGAGAATTGAGCAATTCAACCTATAGGCCGTACAGTGAAAAATAAAGTGTTGATTTTAAGATGCCTGTAGGGGTAACTTTTCACGTAGATTTCGAAAATCGACCTTAGGAAGCCGTATCTCTGACCCCTCATTTCGTGTATTTCGCCGTACCTGGGTGGTCGGTTTTTGTATCTTTTGAACGGCTCATCCAAACCTCATACATATATAGTAATTCTGAAAGGTTGCGACGAGATAAGCATTTATATTGTCGGAGCTGAAAGGCTAGCTCATCTTTGAAAAAAGTTGTGGCCGTTTGAATTCAAAAATTTGTCTAAAAATTGCCGTCCTGAAAAATATTTTGGAGGCTGTAGTTTTTTAATTAGGCGCATTAAAATCGCCATGAAAAAGTACCCCTAAGGCCAACTTTTCATAGAAAAAACCTTTCCCCATTGATGTTTCCTGGTTCTCGCAAAATGCAGTAGTGCAGATTTTCCGATCATTCAAATCAACAACGTTCAACAGCAAAACAAGTAATTCACTCTCATACTGTGCCATTTTTGCACATTTTGAACAGCTGAAATCGTATATAAGTGAACATCAGGCTGATTGAGAGTGTTTCAATTTGATTTGACCCTGTGGTACACTTTGGCCCGTGTTTTGTCAACGAAATCTCTACAACCACAGGTCCTACAGTTAACAGATCTGAAATATAAAGCATATGTGATAGTATAATTAATACTAATGTGTGTCGGAACCATTCCTATGCATTCCAAGTTTCTAGTGGTGCGTAATTTACGAATTCCGTGTTTCTTCCACATCAATTCCTACTCGAAGCGGGCTCAAACTTAATTTTCAAGCGCTCTAATGTGAAAATTCGGATTCTACGAGTGAAAATACACCGAGATATTATGATTTCAGATGTATCCATAATTTCGACATTTTCACCCCCTACTACCCTAAGGGCAAAAATGTGAAAAAATATGTTTTTCTTAAATTTTACTTTTGAACATTTTTTCTGGTACATTTTCATTCGTAGAATCCTAATTTTCACATTAGAGCTCTTAAAAATTAAGTTTGAGCCAGCTTCGAGTAGGAATTGATGATGCTGAAACTCGGAATTCGTATATTACGCACCAACAGAAACACAGAATAGGAATGGTTCCGACACAAATTGTTATTAATTATACTATCAGATATAATTAATAATTTCAGATCTGTTAACTGTAGGACCTTTGGTTGTAGAGATTTCGTTGTCAAAACACAGGCCAAAGTGTACCACAGGGTCAAATCAAATTGAAACACTGTCAATCAACCTGATGTTCACTTAGATTGATTTCAGCTCTTAGAAATGTGCAACATATATTAAAAATAAGATAAAATCATCAATGGCACAGTTTGAGAGTGAATTACTTGTTTTGCTGTTGAACGTTGTTGATTTGAATGATCGGGAAATCTGCACTACGGCATTTTGCGAGAACCAGGAAACATCAATGGGGAAAGGTTTTTTCTATGAAAAGTTGGCCTTAGGGGTACTTTTTCATGGCGATTTTAATGCGCCTAATTAAAAAACTACAACCCCAAAATATTTTTCAGGACGGCAATTTTTAGACAAATTTTTGATTTCAAACGGCCACAACTTTTTTCAAAGATGAGCTAGCCTTTCAGTTCCGACAGTATAAATGCTTATCTCGTCGCAACCTTTCAGAATTACTATATATGTATGAGGTTTGGATGAGCCGTTCAAAAGATACAAAAACCGACCACCCAGGTACGGCGAAATAAACGAAATGAGGGGTCAGAGATACGGCTTCCTAAGGTCGATTTTCGAACTCTACGTGAAAAGTTACCCCTAGGGGCATCTTAAAATCAACACTTTATTTTTCACTGTACGGCCTACGCTCAGTTCTCTCAGATAGTCGCTCTTAAGTACACCTGAAGCTTAATTTAAAAAATTATACATGGTGGCTGATAAATATTGCGCCACTTTTCTTGTTTCTCAATCTCCATTCTCTGTAGGAACCATTGCATCAAATTTGGTAACTATGTTGGTAAGGGACAAAAGTTATTAGCCTATAAATATTATCTGGATTGTTTAAGTATTTCAAGAGTTATCACTTCTGAAATATTTTGTTTTGGAATTGGGACTTTTCTGGGCACATAAACGTATCTGATAGTTTATGCCGCCTTACAGCAAGGAATTAGATACAGGACTCATCCATTTATTCCTAATAAGAACAACCATTTACACGTATAAATATGTGATCAATTATATTATGAGCCTCGAAACTTTATCAGAAATGGTTTAAAATTATTTCATTATGAACGGCGCTCTATAAAAAATAATAATATTTCGAAGTCGCATTCTTTGAACACATTAGCTATTGGAATTGTTCTATTTTATGCATGATACTCCAGCATTCTTTATTGTGAAAATGCATTCCATTTGCTTGGGCATATTGATTCGGAACCAGAATAAGTTGCGAAATGCTGCGAAGTGCCGCTTTTAGCGATATTTTGAGGTGCCTACTTCTTCCATTAATTCAACGTTTACATTCAATTTGATGCAACAATATTTCATAACTCGACTCTGTTAATAGCTATGCAACATTATACGGCGGTATCAACATTCAGAATAAGAAATTTCGAAAAGTGAGTTTTTTGCATATGCGTGACTGAAAGTCATCAAATTTATCTCTCTCTGTTTTCAGAGATCCTATATCGCATTTGACAAGATTATCACTTAGTGGAAGGGTTACTCTTCATATCCACCTCGGTTGCAATTTCGATGGACATTTAGATCATTTTATATATCGAAAAATGTGAACGGCGCATTGAGTAAAAATGTAGACTACTTTTTGCCTCCATGCTAAGAGGCCAGTCGATACCATGAAGCCTGCGTCTAGTAATTGTTTTGCACGGTACTGATATATATTTAAACGCAATATGATAATTATCCTTTTGTTTGTTTGCGAGATATTATTCAAAAGGTGGACGCCATATTTATCAGCCACCCTGTATATGAGAACTCTAGTAATGTCCGTTTTACTGTATGCAATTACACATTCAAATCATGAGTTTAAGGTCACCCGTCATATTTTCAAAATACTGCGAGATACTAAAAACATCAGCGACAAGACAAAAAATATGCATCGAGTGCTGACCAGATCAATTGCGATTCAGGTTTGACCATAGTTGAATTTGACAAAGATGAATTTATATGGATTTCCTTTTAACTGATTTGGCATTCGTGTTTTTGATCCACGAAATTGTTCAACAGTCTAGCAACCGTGTAGAGACACAGCACAAATTTATTGAAACAAAATCATTGTATTCAGACCAAAATGCCAGTTTCATTCATTATTGCTCCGTTCTGTATTGCGACATTTATAAACAGAATATTTAATAATATGTATCCATATCTAATTATTCAGTGGCGTGAGTTATGCCCTTATTGTATAAATCAATGGAATAGTGCATACGAGAAACAGCGATACAAAATGTAAAACAAATTCTAATTTCAGCGATCGATACATTTGATGTGGTTATGGTATTCGTCTCATGTCATGGCACTGCGCATTCACTCTCATTGCTCTTAACGACGCCCGCGTTTCGGACTCGGATCAAAGAGGTATGTTTATTGTTGAGGTACAACGCTCAGCGGCATCGTTTATCCATTTTGATAGAACGGAGACTAGAGAAAACACGGGAAAAGAAGAGCTGTATCGACTCTCGTTGTAAAAAAAAATCAGGAAAATCCGTGTTAAAATATCTTGGGGTTTTCCTTTTTCTATTTAACAATATGACGAATGGTTGCGATTTCAGATATTCATTCTTTAAACGCAACGGCCGAACTGAAATACATGTTAGTGTCGTTATGAGCCGCATATCAGAAATGAGCGATATTCGAAAATGAGCACGTTACACGTGTAATTTTTCTGTAAGCCGTACATTCCCTGTGATTTTGTGATTGCTCAATTCAATATCATTTACACTTTTCAAAAATAAAACACCGCTAACCGAAGATGGTTACGAAACTGCAATCTTATTCACATTTTATTCATTTTATTTACTTTTTTTATTCATGCGATCAATACGGGACTACAATCGATTGCAAATGTCCACAACTAGAACGGAAATACGAGCCAAGAAAAGAATTAGGACTTGGTTCTGAACTCGAGGTTGTGGGGGCGATTGTTTGTTGAGTGCATCGTAAGCAACGATGTTTTCGAAGATTCCGAAGAGCTGAAAATGTGCCAAAAATAAATAAATAGTATGTTTAATAAATTTTTAAATGCGGTCCGTACGTATTGTTGCAAATCGATTACATTCCGGTCATTGTTATTTTCTCCTAGAACGATGAATGTGAAGCCGGTCGGTTCTATTCTACCCTAGTGTTTTTTAAACAATCCTGCAAGCCTCACTTTGTCCAATTGAACGGCAAAAATTTTGTCGCGCTCCTCATCAGAGAGTCCGGGTCGGGCAAGGTTCATCTGCAAATATATTTTCATTATTCGTATCAATGTGTATACAGCGAAAAACTGCAAACCAGGCCCGCATTTCCTATCAGTGCGATAGCTCCGACCCTGAGGTGGGCAAACAACATTTTGTCAACACTAGCTCATCTTTCACATCATGGCACTCGTTGAAAAAAATTGTGAACACTTTTTTTCTAACCTTCATCAGGGTAGGGCCGGAAATTCCGAAGAAGAGTCCAGCGTGCGGGAATAGAAGATCGTACAGCTCTTTCAGCTGAAACATTGATCGACTGCCACTAATATTGGGAATCACGCGTAGAGTTCGAAATCAAGTAATCGTCTTCAAGTTTTCCACAATTACTTTCTCAATCGACCTGTCGACTGTTTGTGTTGAATGAAGAGGCAATTATCCAAAATACGAGCCTTATTGAACTCACCTGTTCTAGAGTGTAGGGCGCGGTGGTTCCGTCGGTCATCGAGTTGTACAGCTCATCAATGAGCTCGTCCTTGTTCGCACGTCTGGACTACGGTTCATTCATTCATGAGTTCGCCAAATAACTCATGGGGGATGCAAGAAACATATTTCCGTCGAACAGTTACATTTGGTTGAAAGTATGCTTGACAACTATGGAAATGGGAAGGGATCATAGATCTAGCCAAGTGATAACAATAAACTATTAGGTTGGTGCAAAAGTTTCTGACTATTTCCATGTTCGGACATTTTGGCCTTCCCGGTCGATCTCATTCCGCCAATCAACTAATGATTATGTATGGTTGATGAAGGCTTGGGAGTACTTTTTACGCGATGCAATATCGGGTCAATTCGATCAGCAAGGATGACACTATTCACAGTCAAACTCTGCATTGTGCTTGATTTTCAATACTTTTCAATTGATCGTAACTCCAATGAAAAATGTGATTGTGACAAAAGTGAAGGATTATTGAGAAGCCTATTACAGGGGCATCTAATTTGACACTTCAGAAATTCTGGCCCTCTCAATCCCCGCTTAAAGTTTTCGCCAACTCATCCAACTGCGCTAATTGGAAAATGCTTGTTTTATATTTTCTTGCACTGTACTCGTAAAGATCGACCTTGAAAGCTCAATAGTGGTAAATTATTTTCTACCCTCCCATCTTAGTACACAGTTATATTTAAGAGTGCATTCATCAATCTGTAGGTAATTAGGACATTTCAGAACCGCGATTTAGAAATGTAAGCTTAGAAATTAGCACTTTTTTATGTTTCTCTCTTCTCACGCTCAATGAAGACCGAGTTTATCACGTTTAACCGAACAAGCAACTCTTGCTCTACTACATATATGTTCGGCAAATTCAGGAGCTCTCAAACATTTGAGAAGTTGAGCTCAACCAAAAACACCGAAAAACACCATTTTCGGCAGTTTCGATATGAAATTATTTTTCTCACGTTGAATAACCACTATATTCAATGTAAATGTTTTATAGTACTCCATCACCATTGACGTCACTAAAACTATAGAGGAATTACAGGCAATCAAAAGAGGACAGGATCAATTATGAAAAATAAAAAGTCAGAAACTTTCGCACCAACCTAATATATGAGGTATATAGTGACATTGTAATCTCGTACCTATCGGCAGCTGATTGTCCGAAGATCTGGATTCTCAGCAGATCCTCAACGCCGACGCCATGGTGCGTACACTGATACATTTGGATAATAATAGGTAATTCTGGTCACAGTTTCATTTTCACACTCTCACGACCGGTTAAACGGCGAAAGAAAATGATGATGCAGTGTTATCTTTTTTAGTTGAAGCATGTCCGACATATAGACCATAACTGAGTATTTTGCACCTGCCAGTCTATGATTGAAAGAAGTTCGCCAGTCGTCTTGTCGATTAGGAAATTTTCTGAACGTGCATCTGACAACTATAATTTCAAATGGCGTTCACTTTTGTATTTGAAATTATGCATATGCCAGAACAAATAAACTACGACTAACCTCCGTTGAGTAGCACAGGCCTATATCCTATTTGCTTGGGTCGTAGAGGGGAGGCTGGCGCCGTAGTAATCGGAAGAATCGTCTCGATCTCTTCGATTGCCTTGACCATTCGTGGCGAAGAGTCGAAGCTGAGCAGTGACTTGAACGAGTTGCAGTACGCCTGAAAGGATCACACTCGAATTTAAACTTCGCAACTTGTCGGTTCGAATCCACACGAATGCAAGGCGGTTTGCATTTTTTGCAATTTTTAGATTAAAATTTAAATAACACGTGTATCACGAGTCAGTGGATGAAAAAAGCACCCCCCGGAAACATTTTCGAAAAAATTGTCGCTGTTTTAGCTCATATTATAATGGGATAATACCCTAGAGAGATGGTTTCGAAAAATATATCATTGGTTCCAGAGCCGGCTTTTATGAATTTTCCGGTTTTACACCTGGCTATACTGTATTTCAGCTCCCAGATGCGCTGGAGAGTTGGTTTTGGTATTAAAATGTTCGGAAAAACATTTCCAGAAACTTTCCTGTTGTGAGCAAGACGATTGGGCAACAATGAAAAACTATGCGCTTGAAAAACGAGTTTTCGGATCAAAATACAAATATTTTTTCTACCAAGCTTTAGAGTGATACAGATTTTTAATGCAGAATATGAAAGAATAAGTGTTCTTACTTGATATAAAAATATAAAAAGCAAAATTTAGGGTAGGCCCTTTTTTGCATTTTTCACTCAAACATGGCATACTGAAGAAAAAGTCAAAAAATTTGAATTTTTCATTTTTGATATTTCTTCTTCTAACTTCTCCAAACATGTATTGAAGTGATATAGAAGTGGGACATTATCTTTTGGAAGACGATTTCGCGAGTATATTCTTGGTATGGCAAAATTTCTAGTAATTTTGAATTTTTAATATTTAAATTTATTTATTAGAACATATTCACAAACTCGTCTTCCAAAAGATAATGTTCCACTTCTACAACACTTCAATACATGTTTGGAGAAGTTGAAAAGTTTTTTTGTTAGAAGAAGAAATATCAAAAATGAAAAATTCAATTTTTTTGACTTTTTCTTCAGTATTCCATGTTTGAGTGAAAAATGCAAAAAAGGGCCTACCCTAAATTTTGCTTTTTATATTTTTATATCAAGTAAGAACACTTATTCTTTCATATTCTACCTTAAAAATCTGTATCACTCTAAAGCTTGGCCGAAAAAATATTTGTATTTTGATCCGAAAACTCGTTTTTCATTGTTACCCAATCGTCTTGCTCACAACAGGAAAGTTTCTGGAAATGTTTGTTTCGAACATTTTAAGACCAAAACCAACTTTCCAGCGCATCTGGGAGCTGAAATACAGTGTAGCCCGGTGCAAAACCGGAAAATTCCTAAAAGCCGGCTCTGGAACCAATGACCCATATTTTTCGAAACCATCTCTCTAGGGTATTATCCCATTATAATAAGAGCTAAAACGGCGACAACTTTTTCGAAAATGTTCCCGCACACATCCACTGGCTCGTGATACACGTGATAAATTACTCAGAAATCAGGAAAAAAAAACTAAAATTTTCAAATTTGTTTTACAGCATCTTACGGATGGGAACTATCATAATTCAATAAAGCAGCTATTATGAGCACACGAACCCCTTTAACTCCTAAATCTGATTTTAATTAGCGCCAACATAATTAGAGTTGTCTGATCAAGCTGTTCCATTTGTGAAGGATGACAAGAGCTACCGAAATTACTTTTGGTTGACCGATTTGGTTGAGAATTCGAGGCGTGAGTGCTCTTGCCGATTTTGAGTGAATTCAGTATTCTCATAGTGGGCGTGTCTTGCAGTCTCTAATCATACTAATCATGACCTCCTTAGGCATGGATTTAGCGAAGTCTCCGAAAACGTCCTTGGAAAATTGGGGGCTCGTCGCTTCTTTGTTGACTGAGGCAGCTTGCACCTTGCCGAGAGCACGAGCAATCTTAAAAATGTATTTTCATACCAAGGACGGGTTCGTAAGAAATCCTATCTCGGAATGCTCACAATGTGCAAAGTGAGATGAGTCTGCACTATTTCGGATGAAAACTATACGTCAAGCTGCTTTTGTTCAAGAACGGCATGAGGAAGTTCTCATCCGACACAGTGCCAGCGAGCCATTTTCTTATAGACCATTCCTAATTTAAACACTTTTACCTCATAACCTGCTTCATCTGCTTGAGTGGCGCTGCTTCCGTGAAACTCATCATAGTCGAATTCTCGACGAACTCTATGCAGATCTGCCCGTTAATCTCAGACTGAAATAATCATTCAGATATTGAAATGCACCAAACAAATAGGTACTGTTCACTTGATTTTAAGGCAAACTTATAAGTAATGTTCATTAACTCTAGGTTATAGACTTCGAAATTTTTGTAATGTCACTTCATGTCCACACGCTCGACCGGTTTAGAGTTCGACGAAAGATGATCTTACCCGAATTACGAGTTCTATTAGATTACCACTCACGCATGTTGCCTGAAATCCTAAGGACTGTCTAAGCTCACTTCTTTGTCCAAAGGGAACCCGTAGAACATTTTAGGCACGGCGAGGTCCTCGAACTCGGCGAAGAACTTGTATGTGTCGACCTCGGTGTTGTGACACTAGGTAATAAACGTTGTTTTTCCTTCCCAATTGTATTCACAATTCCCACAGTGTCAAACATAATTGTGGTTGAATCGAAACTAAAAAACCCCTTTTTCCAATATCTGTCGATTTTGCGCTGGACTGATAATATGCGATAAAAATATTTGGTATGTGTCTGCACAATAACGATGAAATTTCAAAATCATTCCGTGCGCGATTAAATTGTAATTTTTCGCTTACATTACTATTCGCCTCCTCGAACTTGGACCAATCAGTCTCGGCGTCGTACATCCGATCTTCCTCGGGCAGCGCATCGTTGAGTCGTTTCATCGGGAGGAGCGAGGCAACCTAGGGAATTTTGAGAAAATATTTTAAATATTAATTGATTAAATTTACTTCAACATCCGAGGCGAGACGACTCCTTGTAATGTATTAATGTGAATGGGAAACTAGGAGAAAAAAATAAGATTTCACAAAAACATTTTCAGTCAAATCACCTTGAGTACAACTCTTTTCGGAAGCTTCTCAACCGGTTCGCCACCGACCCAGTCACACGTGATCAGAGCGCAGATGGACGCGAATCCCGGAAAATTCACTTTATTGATACGTTTACTATTTATGTGTATTTATCGAGATTAACTTAGAAAAATAGAACGTACAGTTCCATCTCCGATATTGACTAGAGCTCTGCCTGCGCCAAATCTGGCCTCGGTCTTGAGGCTGGCCCTGTAAATCAGATGTATCAAAACAATCAAATCATGTTTTTTTGGGAATTTTCAACTAGTGTCACCTTCGCAAATCTAGCATTTTGTATTACAAAAAATATAAATACAAGATAGCCCTGATCTAATTAAAATATGTTGGTGAAACACTTAAAAATGAAATAGAGAGATCATAATTTGATACCAATGTTAAACACATCAATCAATACCTCAGATGCTCTTCAAGTTCTCTCCATGTTACGGGCGTCTCAAGAATAGTGTCCGCAAGGTTGTACATTGAAATTATCTGCAAATGATGGTACCGTTAAAGGAGATGTAAAGGCAAACGCGCGCCCGGTTGAAAAATGTTTCAATTAGAGGAGAATTCTCTTCAAGTCACATGCTCTCTCGCTCGTTGCCTGAGCTTTCCCTGATTTGGCTCCCCACTTCCAAATACAGCACTTCCAGGTGCAAAACCGGAAAATTCCTAAATGCAGGCTCTGGAACCAATCACCAATATTTTTCGACAGCATTCGTCGTGGGTATTCCCTCACCGAAATATAGTGAAGATCAGGCGAAAAAAGTTTGGTATTGTTCCCGCACTCCTCCACTGCCTCGTGAAACACGTGGTAAATTATCACTGGGATTACACTACGAGTTGGGCTGTAAAATGTGCTGGACAAATCGTCTCACTTCACGATTTCGCACATTTATTCATTAATAGATTCTGCATAAATATGTAAGAAATCGGATTTTTTCGATTGCGTTAAAGGTCGATTCCACGTCTATGAAAATTCATGTCCAAAATTTTTAGATTTTTGCAATTTGTTGTCTGATCACTATCAAACTTGGTAAAATTATTCTACATTAGTAGTGTATAGTAGCTGCGAACTAAGGGCCCTATCGCTCAACTGTGAGCGAAAATATAGCCGTTCAAACACATCTCGGAGGTCTCGGAGTATCGATATATTAGCCCTTTCCGATGTGCAACGAGCAAGCCAGATAGTGGATTGTATACGTCAATGGTTATACTTTCATCACAGTTCGTGCGATATAACATCGACTTTCGGTTGAGTTTCAACAAATACATGAATATTGTGATGCAGAAAATTAAATTTAGAAACCCGCCATAAATGTGTTTCGGATCATATACAATATGACTATTTTCTCCTGATATTTACCTCTCGAATGCTTCCAACCACAAGTCTCTAGCTCTATTTTGAAAGTTATGACAATGACAATTTTGTTGCGAAACTTTTGTCCGGTACTGTATACGATTTATCTGCAGATACAACATACTAAACAGGATTGAGGATGACGCAGTATTCCATCTGCAGGGCACCGGGAGCGGTAATAGAAGGAGGACTCGTAGTCGAACACACCATGGATTGAGAGCAGTCACTGGCCTCGAAGCAGCGTGCAATAAGAGTTACCTCAGCCACAGTGATTACTGGACTAACAAAGTTAAGACCAATGCAAAATCATATTTGACAATTGATAAACTCGTTGATATCAAGAAAATTGTGCAGTAGAATTTTTAAATCAGGTAATCGTATATCAGTGCATTCGCCTAAGAATCGCATCTCTGAGAGAACAGGCAAAAAAGAGCTTTTGGGATTTTCACAGAATCATATAGTTCATTTGGCCTGAAAAAGATAATTAGCTTAATTAGTGAATTTACAAGTTTGGACAATTTCGGACGTTTTCAAGTGTATCTCACTGGAATCGAACTCAAATCTAACGAAACCTTGGTTTTAGACTAAAGTTGACCCGCTGAATCGAGCTGTGTCAATATAATATGCAAATTCGAAGGTTCCGAAATTTCATAAATTATTTTCTAGAAAACGAAAAAGTATACCTCTCCAATTTTTAGATATGAGATGACCCATGAGAAGAGCTACTCGGAAAAAAATTTCTTCCAAAATATGGGGATCCTGGTAGGTTTAAAGAAGGAGTGTCGGCCAAGTTAAATTTTTGACGCTGTCATAACCATGACCTAGACAATCATCCAACGATCATAGTGCTAGCTAAGAGGATAGGCAAAGGTCAATCGCATGGCTCAGTGGTAAAGCAGTCGCGTAATCGGAAGGTTGCGGGTTCGAATCCAACCAGTTTTTGAAAAATCTTCTAGATATTTGAATTCCCGCACGTCCCTTCCCTTCAAGCCCTCCTTGGCCATCAGCCAACTAATGATAACTCGGTTCAAAATGGATATACGCATTTGAAATTTTCAGAATCACTGATGGTTGTACAAAGGTCGGTCATGGTTATGACAACGTCAAAATTTCAACTTTGCTGACAGTCCTTCTTTAAGGCCAGAAAAAATTTATTTTACAATTTATTTTAGAGGGAAACCCCTCATTCCGACCGAATCCCCTCGCCCGAGAGGCGACGAATGAAAGTTCTCATCACAATGATTATTCACAATACATTGAGTTTCAGAAACGTTTATTATACTATTTTTGGAATAGCTCCTCGAAAGCTTCCTCTACAATGCAATGAGCTCCTCGTCAGTTACTTCCTCTTCCATTCTTTATCCATCTTCCTCCTCTTCCCTCTCAACCTCAAGGATATTCGAATTTTTTTCGTCTATTACGATTGCTTGATCGGTCATCTCAATTCTGCGTTTACGACGGGTTTTTTTTTTAATTTTTCGCTTGACGTAGAATTGTTTTAAGAGGAGTCAGATTTTGAAGGAGCATGTTTGGCTGAAAAAATCACAACAGCAGGGTATACATTTGAATTACGTCTTCGGAGTCTCTGACTTCCCCAGCTTCCAAAAGTAGAAGTAAAGGACTTATCGTTGGGACAAATTTCAAGGGTCAATTTGAGATTCAGAAGCAAGAGTTGTTTGATTTAAACACTACTGTTGTGGTTTTTTTCAATCGTAGTAGACGAAAAAAATTCGAATATCCTTGAGGTTGAGAAGGAAGAGGAGGAAGATGGATAGAGAATGGAAGAGAAAGTAACTGACGAGGAGCTCATTACATTGCAGAGGAAGCTCTCGAGGAGCTATTCCAAAAATAGTATAATAAACGTTTCTGAAACTCAATGTATTGTGAATAATCATTGTGATGAGAACTTTCATTCGTCGCTGCTCGGGCGAGGGGATTCGGTCGGAATGAGGGGTTTCTCTCTAAAAGAAATTGTATGTTTTCTGGCCTTAAACCTACCAGGATCCCCATATTTTGGGACGAATTTTTTTTTCCGAGTAGCTCTTCTCATGGGTCATATCATATCTAAAAATTGGAGAGGTATATTTTTTCGTTTTCTAGAAAATATTTTTTGAAATTTCGGAAAAAAATTCAACTTTCGAATTTGCATATCACGCATATTCTGACAGAATGTATGAGTTCCACTGCACATGGGAACAACAAATTCAAACTGATTTAATCTTATCGACACAATATCAGTTGATGTATCTTTGGTCGTAGACTTTTATATTCAAGTGGTGAAGCCGTAAAATCGAAACTACCTAAAAGCGGGCTCTCGACATTTCAAAACTTCAAAAAATCATAAAATACTTCACAGTTGAGCTAGAAAGTCGTTCAAAAAAGCAAACTGACCGCCTCGACGAGTTCTTCAATGCTTCTGTCAAGGACTTTTTTGAAAACTCAATTTGACATATATATAAGTTGTAAAAAGCGAATTGTCTGTTCCAAAAAGTTGTTACCCTGAAAAATTTTTCCATGATTACCCATTTTTTATTTCAAAATCAGATTCTTCGTGCAATTCTACACCAGGGATATTGATTTCAGATCATTTAAGTGTTTTCCCGGAAGGTTTCAGCGCTGGAAACACCAAAAACCTGCTGTTCTTCGAAAATTCAAAAAGTTCAATGATTTGCCATTTTCATACTGATGGGTGAGAAGATGTTCTATTGGTTTTAAGTGACATAACAGGGTCTGATCAAGTAGTTGTGAGTGCATTAAGCGATATTTTTGATGAAAAAAATTATCGCATTTTTTCAGTCATTCTCGGAGGATGCTCAGAAAATCCTGATTTTTTCTGAGTAAAATATTTTCTCTGGAAATGACTTCAATCTTCTTAAATTGTGAAAATAGTCTATGCTAAGCGAATTGGTGCCCATTGGAGAGCTGATAAAGCCTGAATATGAAAATGGCAAATCATTGAACTTTTTGAATTTTCGAAAAACAGCAGGTTTGTGGTGTTTCCAGCGCTGAAACCTTCCGGGAAAACACTTAAATGATCTGAAATCAATATCCCTGGTGTAGAATTGCACGGAAAATCTGATTTTAAAATTAAAAAATGGGTAATCGTGGAAAAATTTTTCAGGGTAACAACTTTTGGAACAGACAATTCGCTTTTTACAACTTATCTATATGTCAAATTGAGTTTTCAAAAAAGTCCTTCACAGATGAATTGAAGAACTCGTCGAGGCGGTCAGTTTGCTTTTTTGAACGACTTTCTAGCTCAACTGTGAAGTATTTTATGATTTTTTGAACTTTTGAAATGCCGAGAGCCGTCTTTTAGGTAGTTTCTATTTTACGGCTTCACCAGTTCACTATAAAAGTCTACGACCATGGATACATCTACAGTTATTGTATCGATAAGATTAGAGCCATTTGAATTTATTGTTCCCATGCTGCCTTCTCTCAGAATATCTGTGATATTATATTGACACAGCTCGATTCAGCGGGTCAACTTTAGTCTAAAACCAAGGTTTCGTTAGATTTGAGTTCGATTCCAGTGAGATACACTTGAAAACGTCCGAAATTGTCCAAACTTGTAAATTCACTAATTAAGCTAATTATCTTTTCAAATGAACTAAAGTTGTCGATGGAGGACACCAAGGGCTATCAGATTCTGTGAAAATTCCAGAAGCCCTTTTTTGCCTGTTCCTTTTTTCGATGAAAATCTACGATTCTTAGGCGAATGCACTGATATTCATATTACACGCACTCTCGAGCGATATAAAGCGTTCTCTGACAATATTGGAGAGATGAGGAGTGAAGTAACCAGCTGCGGCTTTTGAATTAGCGAATGAGAAGGAGCGGGAGGATGATGAGAGGTATGAAGAGGAATATGCTGATGATTGTGAGACGAGAGGACAATCATGCAAGTGAAACAATGAGCGAAACACAGCGAAATTAAACAATCGCTGATCGTCGTCAAATGTGCTAATCACACGACCACGTGGTGGATCGGAGTCCGATCGGGTGGGCGAATGATGAATGCTAGTTATAAATAAATGAGGTTTAAATACCGGGGGAAGAAACAACACCAATCAGTTGAGAATGAATAATCATGAAAGCGTGCACAAGTTGTTTTAGAACACTCTCGGACGCGGCGATTCTCGGACGTGCAATAACTCATTCTCATCTGATTGGTGTTGTTCCAATCCAGCTTCTCCTTCCCGGTATTTACACCCCATTCATGTGCTCCTACGATAGATTCAACGACGCAGCTACTCAGCTTTCTCCTCTCCGCGTTGCCCCCTCCTCCTCCTCCAACTCCATCCCTTCCTCAACACTCCCAACCCAACATCCACGACTTCGCGCAAACGCCCGGTGATCATTATCCAGGGCTTCTTTCGATGATCGACAGTTATGGTAGCTGCAGGCAATCCATGCAGCAACCACTGCTGCAGCAGCAACCGACGACGCAGCAAGAACCACCCAGAAAGCGCACTAGCCTAGAGCGAATGGAGCGAAGGGAGCAGAGGGAGTGGGACGGTGTGATGGCCGTCAATCATAACCTCAAGCGTACCTACGAGGAGGGAGGAAGTAGGTCTTTGCTGTGGTTCTTCACGTTGGAACTGCTGGTAGACGAGAGAATGAGAAATGTCGTGGTGTGGACCGGCAATAGGAGAGAATTCAAGATCATCGATACAGAGGCCTTTCGCAAGATGTGGGGAGATCACAAGGAGAATCCCCGAGTTCAGTGGACTTCGATCGAGCGGGCCTTCCGACGTAACTTCGACTCCATCATTCGCTCCGTTCCCTGTCTGGAGCACAAACACCGTAACATTAAGGGTCTCTACGAGTTCATCACTGAGCCTTCGTTTCATCTCAACTGGAGTGAGAAGCAACTGGATGAAGACATCCAGAAGCATGCACAGGTTCATATCCACTTGGAATCGTTTTCATTTGCTGAGTCCATTTTATAAAACCGGATATGTATGCAGTTGCACAACACACATGTCAAGTGCTTTGGTCAGATATAATCCAATGCTTCAATTTCATGATTGCAGACAGAGCACGCCTCTCCCACTACGCCAAGCGAGGACTGGTGGCCGAAGCGACGTCGCGTGATCGTCGCATGGTCGCGTGAGGTCGCGGCTGCAAACGCGTCCGAGGCGACATCGTAGACGCCCGAGTCGTGACCTCCTTACTTCCTGCAGCGGGCTTTTCCCCCACCCCCTTCCTTTTGCATTCTCCCGTTTTACATATCTGACTAATCTCTCCTTTTCCCATTTTTTTGGTAATTCACCGGTCTTCTCCTTTCTCTTATCTCGGTAATTCATGCGTGGTCTTATTGTCTCTGATGTTTGTATACTTGCAAATTGAATGTTTAATTAAATTTTGCATCATTTCACATTTTATGATTTTTGCAAATTCACGTTGTGGTGTTGTATCGGCTCAGAATATTGGTTATTTCTATTATAAATACCGTTTTTTCACATCAGATCTGCATAATTCTGCGCGGTCCAGCCAACGTTTACTTCAGAATGCCTACTCACCTTCACGTTGTGGTGTTGTATCGGCTCAGAATATTGGTTATTTCTATTATAAATACCGTTTTTTTCACATCAGATCTGCATAATTCTGCGCGGTCCAGCCAACGTTTACTTCAGAATGCCTACTCACCTCAACCCCAACCGATTAGGCCGAAACCCCCAACCGACCAAATGTGAGCAAGGAAGTAGTGATTACGTGTCTTGCTTTTCTATCAGCGTACAAAAACAGTAAAAAAACAAAGTAAAAAAAATTCTATCACCGTACAAAAACAGCTCGGTATGATTCCCGGACATGCCAAACATCATCATCCTCTTCGATCATAATCTACAGTATCCCTCGTCTGTCAGAGATGGTGGTGCCAATAATATCGATCTCGCATTAACAGAGAAAAAAAGCAAATACTCTTTCTTTCGAACTTTCTTATGTTTTTTTATCTTCATCCGCGCAGTGAAGTCTTCGAATGGTGATATCAGGTTGGCGGGAAAGTCTTTGTGTATGGATTTGTTATAACACTGCTCTTCACAAGTGCACTTTGGCGTCCCCTCGCTCCTAGTGAATAACAGTGATTGCACTTTATAGTAATCAACTCCCCCATTATCTCTCCTTCAGCCAAGCTCTAGTAGATCAACGATGTATGTTCCTGAAGCCACCCACTTCCGACATGTTCTGGCATACCTCTCTCTATCCTACACCACGATGAGGGATTCGGAGACCCCACTGAAGAATGTTTATAACACACATGCCCCCTCTACAACACCTTCAGGAATTGAATCTATCGCTTCGAAGAAGACGACTTTTCCCTCAATGAATCTGATCGATCTGGGAGACCGCGTTAGTTGCATTTTGAGACTTGAAGAAAGCTATGGTAACGGACCCAATTCAAAGTGCTCGTGAAATTACTATAGCACTTAGAGTACACCATAGCACTGTCAGAAAAGGCTTGAGATCTATTGGAATGAGGAAATTTATCGGCCGATTCATACCCAATGATCTGATCCAAGCCAGCCATGACCGTCGAGTCGGCGTTTACATTACTCTCCTCATTCTCCGAGATGCGGATCGTTGGCTGGAACGGCTCATAACGGGGAATGAGAAGTGGGTCCCCTACGATAACAACCACATGAGAGCCCAGTGGATTGGAGAAGGAGAGACTCGACAAGGTGTCCCCAAACTTGACCTGCACCCCAAGAAAAACGTGCTGTCAATGTGGTCGGGAGTGGATGGCATGATCTACTCGGAGCTACACCCTGAGGACATGGCAATCACCGGGGCCAAGTACGTCACACAACTACAGAATTTGAAGTTGGAAATCGATCGGTCAAAGCTAAAGGACAAGAAAGTGTATAATCAGAAAAATGATCCCCGTCCCCAGGACTCCAATCCAGTCAAGCAAGAACTGGCTGGATGTGGATGGATGGTTCTCCCTCACCCCCCGTATTCACCTGGCATGGCCCCGTCTGATAACTGGCTTTTCGCAGACCTAGCCTATGTTCTCAGAGATAGATCGTTCAATTACCGTGGAAGTCTCGAGTATGCTCTCAAGCAATACTTTGATACGCGCCCAGGCGGGTTCTAAAGGGAGGGGATCCATACATTGCAGGTACGTTGGGCACATATTGTAAATAATGAGGACAAGTATAATTGAAAGTATGCTTTTCCCTTCCCCAAGAAATAAAGTTTTGAAAAATACACAAAGACTTTCCCGCCAACCTAATATATTAGGGTGTCCGGAAAGTTCGTATAATTTTTTGTTTTATTTTTCATTCAATGCTTTACAATTCTCAGTGACCAATGTATGCCCCCTTCTTTCTCACTACCTCCCTCCAGCGATTGGGCAGGGTCTCGATTCCTCTCTTCCAGAATGCGGGTTTCTTCGAGACCGCCCAGTTCACGAAAACCCTCACAACGAACGTCCATCAGAAGAAGAATTTTGCCCTGGTTCAGGAGTCTGGGAGGGACTCTGATCGCGACATCTTCCAGTTGTTCAGAGAAGAGGCCGGCATTGATGCTGGTGCCAGGGGCGAGGATCTCCCAGTAGATGGGACCGAGCACTGAGAAGAAAATTGGCCCATCGAAGATTGGATCTACGATGGAGTAATTCCCGACAGACTTGAACACGATTTTTCAGCTGTTCGGGGGAGAGGTCATGGGGAATCACTTGTGGGAGTTTCGGCTTCTTCCCAGATCGATGGAGGATATCGGACACCGTTGATCTGGGAGTACCAGTATCCTTCTTCAACTCACGCACACTGGCCATGGGCTTGCGCTTCAGTGTGCGGAGAACGAGAGGCTGATCGAGGGAGGGAGGGCGTCCAGAGCGGGGTTGATCATCGAGACCAAACTCCCCTTTCTTGAAGCGGGAGAACTACTTATAGCAGAAGGGTATGGAGGGGGCGTCAGCTCCTTCCGACTGGGCCAGGACAGAGTGGGCCTCCTTCACGGATCGGCCAAGACGGTAGTAATGAAGTAAAACTTCTCGGAGGTAGAGATGGGAGTCCATCACAAGAATCAATGTAGCAACTAGGAGACTGATTAAATCCTCTCACTACTCAACGTCAGAATGATGCAATACATTATTGACAAACAGATTGCGCAATCACTGCATTTGATCGCGAACTTAACATTTTTCCGAAGCATTATACGAACTTTCCGGACACCCCAATAGTACATGATCGAGCAATCGTCTGACTCTCTTCAGTTTGCACGCTCCCTCGCCGGTCAGAGAGAATAGAGAGAGTGCAAACTTAAGAGATTTAGACGAATGCTCCACTGATCTTTCGTGTCTTTGATGGAATAGATACAGCAAATATTCGATACATGACGGATCAATTTCCGATAGGCCTTTTTTCACGCATTTTCAGCTGTATCGGAGAGAGATCATGTTGCAAACTTGAGGAAGCTTCTTTCCAGCTCGATGTAAAATATCAAGCACTGTCAACTAGAAAGGTCCAGTCTTTGTCTTTATGCTACGCACACGGATTTCGAACTTTTACGAAAGCAGTGGAAATACTTTCCGGACGTCCCAATACTTTTCAAAATGAAACCGTTTTTGCAGATTTTACATTTGAAAGTTCTTCTCTCCAGGTCGCCTGTAATATGTATTTAGAAGTTAAAAAGAAGATTCAAAATAATGTTTTCATTCCATGAGATACAGTATACAATTAAACGTCTCGAGCTGGAACGATTGACTGATGACGTGTTTGTTGAGTTGCGTCATTTGTTGGAAACATTTTCCGCGATTTTCTCTGCATTAACAACCCGAAAACTGACGCGAATCGGTCTTCTTGTACTGTCTCAAATTGCTTGACGTGTTGAATCACCAACCGCACTGCTCACATTTGTAAGGACATCGTTGGAGGTAAGGTGAAGCAAAAAAGGTAAAATTCTGAAAAAGGGAGAACGTTTACACCAACCAAATAATCAATAAACGAAAATTTAAAAAAAATGTTTTTTTTGGAAATATGTGTTCAAGTTCGCAGTTCTGGTCTTCATTTCGAATACTTTCTGGATCGGTTGGGTGGCGAGAGAGTGTGGGAAATGAAGATGCGAACTTCAGAATAGTTTAGTACACAAATTGATCAATGCTTCACATAGAGAATTTGAAAAAAATGTCAATAATCCTTCTAACCTGTATGTTTCTTCGATTTCGAGTAGAAATAAGTAAATCTTGATATCAAAATTAATGTTATTGAGAATAAGTAGGCTTCTGAAAATGAGTGTTGTATATTGCGCATATACAAATGGGTACGACTGATAAATACAATATACAATACATTGAATAGTCCTCGTTAGTGCGACTCCTATTACGAATATAGTTTAAAATAAAACATGATGAAAGGGATGGTTAACTGTTTATTTATTTATTTATTTTATTTATCGTACACCACGCAGGTGCTTCATCAGGTACAGAAATGTGCGAGAATGAGAGGGGAGAGCTGGTAAGGATTCGAGCAATCTCTTATTCGTTGGAACAAGGAGAAAGACAGAAAGGAATTTCAACAAACAACTAGGAAATCGATGTGCAATGCGATCAAAGGAAGAGACAAATTGCTGAATCACCAGAAGAGAGAAGAAGGTAGTGAGCAGTCACAAAGATTCTCCCGCGTTTCCGCCTATTGAATCATCACAAAGAACCGATTTGATGAAACCCCGAAGCGCCTACTTGAACGATAGAATGGCACTCCTCACCCTCATCCTTTTTCCAAGAAAAAAATGTGATTAGGCGTGTCTTTTCACCATCATATGTTCTCTTTTATGATTCACTAGTGCATTACTTTTCCCCGATAAAAGGCTCATTTTTATCACTCGTCCTTCTATAATCAGCCTCACAGCACTGCACCACCAGTAGCCGTCTTTTGCTGACTGTAAACTCGCTTAATGTGGCTTCACCTTTGCCCTTTTTTACCTATTGTTCATATGTTCAAGTTGTATCTTTTCTGTCTAAACAATCAATTCCAGAAGCCTAGCCATTCTCAACGCCATCATTATTGACGGCAAGAAGACAAACAATCGAATACTGCCACTACCCCTACGATCAACTACGACAACAGGTTTGTTCAGAACTATTTTTTTAGCTATTAAATCTAAAAAAATATAGGGTTCGAGGACTGTGCAAAGGATTACGATGTGAATCTCGGAAGCTGCTCTCTTCCATGCAGCAGGAGGCCTATTTGATGCCGCTGGGACCTCGGTTGCAGCTTCGGTGGAGGGACCCACTGCTGCAGCTGCAGCGCCGCCTGGGCTCTGCAGCAACAAGAATTACGAGAGTGAGTTCAGCGATCAGAACCGAAATAATACGTGTCTCTTTAGGCTTGATGCTGAAGCGACATTCGCCACCTGTGGGTTCGGAACGATAAAAACCACCACGCCAACTACCTCTACGATTCTGCAAGAAGTCAAGCGCGCAAAGATAAGGTAATTTAGATGACAAGTAACTTTTGAAAAGCATCAATTATAGGCCAATCGTTGCACCGCAGAAGCGGTCCAGTCGACAATGATGAAGCTTTGCTCTAGTCGACAATGATGAAGCTTTGCAAAGAGACGTTCGGAATTGTAATTTATTGTAGATAAACAGTTTCATTTATTGGCTTGTGATAAAAATAGTATTTTATGATGCGCACCGGTAGAAGAATTATATGATCTGTGATATGTGTGATGTCTACAAAACATTGTGTGTCCAAACTTGATAAAAAAAATGACATGAACGATACATCACAGACGAATCGCAGTTTCAGGAAATTCAAGGCCTGGGAAGCACAGAACTTGCCAGCTTATCAAAATGCATTTCGTTCTCCAAATTTCACAGGGAACACATAATTTGTAAGCCCCGGACCACTCCACAACAAAGAGTCGATTGTGATATTCAAGACGAAGATGGGGAAACAGTCTAAGATATAATGCAATGAGGTCCTCCATTAACTGACAATACATTTTGCTGGTCGACTTATCTATCCTCCTTGGGAAGTGGCCGTCATTGAACTGGAAACTCTGCAACATGCTTACTAACGTTTGCTTGCCAACTGGGGCACACTGTATACTATTTGCTTTCCGCTTGAACATTCGTCGATAAGGCGGCAGTGAGATGAGATTGATGAGGGGCGAACCGAGCGCAAATAAACTGTTGATCTAAACATTCATTCTTTGTTGATTGAATGCAAACTATCGGCACTAGGCCGTATGAGAACTATGATGTCATATATCAAACGTCATATGACTTACATCAAACGCGGCATGACGTCATCGTTCTCATCCGACCTAGTGTCTAACTATCAGTACGGCCATGATCGTTCGTTCAGCTGCTTCATACGGCCAGATGCCGTTCACATTCAGCAGCCACGTCATGACGCCAGCTGCTTGTCCCGCAGGCAGGAGGTAGGTGAGTGCCTGTGAAGCCATTTATCACATGTATCACGAGTCGATGAAGCAAAATCAGGGCCTTCGCGAACAATTTTTTTCAAACCTATTCAAAATCGACCAAACTAAGGTAGAACACTACTCTAGTGAAGAGTTTTTGAAATATTAATGCCATTTGTCCCAGAGCCGGCATTTAAGAATTCTCTGGTTTTGGACCCGGAAATACTGTATATCAGCTCCCAGATGAGCTACAGAGATGGCACCGTGCTTAAAAAACGTAGAAAATTATTTTGAGAAACTTTCATGTTGAAAGCATAGCATGAAACTCAAAAATAAATTAATTGTATCTAAAAGTATGCTTTCCAAACAACATAAAAATTGTTTTTGCCATAATGTAGGAGACTTCCTGGGAATTTTATTACTGATTTTGAAAGAACATCTTCCCTTACATATAACAAAAAAATAAAAATGGCAAAATGATAGGGGCTCTAGTTCTCATTTTTTGCATTCAATGTGTATGTGTCGCAACTTCAGTTCTGAAATACCAAAAATAATCATTCCAGCTTACTATATTTCACATCCCGATACTTATTCACGATGTTTCCAGACCGTTAACGTTAAATTACTTTGAGAAATTTGAAATTTCAAACTTTTGAAAAATGCGGTTTTCGCAGCCTCGCATGAACACGATTTTCAGCATTGAAAACTTACAATTTATGAACATGGGACGAGCAATAACAGTCGATTGTTATAGTATATGTCACAGTCAACGACAT
This sequence comes from Pristionchus mayeri, assembly GCA_036245805.1. Classification (NCBI taxonomy): domain Eukaryota; kingdom Metazoa; phylum Nematoda; class Chromadorea; order Rhabditida; family Neodiplogasteridae; genus Pristionchus; species Pristionchus mayeri. Next base: position 38,049,771 of record BTRK01000002.1, on the reverse strand, counting down.
TATTGCCAAGTGGAACCACCTAAAGTTGTCTTCTTTTCAAAATCTTCAGACAAATATAGGTCCAGTGAAGGTTCGCATTGAGATAAAATTATTTATTGATTACCTATTAAGAATATCGATGGAATTACATCATGCAAAATACGCTCGGGGGAAGTTGAACTTGAAAAACAGTGAAAATTTCAACAATTTAAATGTTTCTGAAAATAGAAATTTTCAAATTTACATTTTTTCAGACTTTATAAAATTGAGAAATATGAAATGTTTTATAGATTTTCAGACTCGCCTACCCCCAAGATTTTTTTGCATGATGTAATTGCATCGATATTCTTAATAATCTAATCAAAAAATAATTTTCTTTCAATGCGAACCTTCACTGGAGCTATATTTGTCTAAAGATTTTGAGAAGAATACAACTTCAGATGGTTCCACTTGGCAATAATGTCGTTGACTGTGACATATACTATAACAATCGACTGTTATTGCCCGTGCCATGTTCATAAATTGTAAGTTTTCAATGCTGAAATTCGTGTTCATGCGAGGCTGCGAAAACCGTATTTATCAAAAGTTCGAAATTTCGAAGTTCGCAAAGTAATTTAACGTTAACGGTCTGGAAACATCGTGAATAAGTATCGGGGAGTGAAATATAGTAAGCTGGAATGATTATTTTTGGTATTTCAGAACTGAAGTTGCGACTACTACACATTGAATGCAAAAAATGAGAACTAGAGCCCCTATCATTTTGCCATTTTAAATTTTTTGCTATATGTAAGGGAAGATTTTCTTTTAAAATCAGTAATAAAATTCCCAGGAAGTCTCCTACATTATGGCAAAAACAATTTTTATGTTGTTTGGAAAGCATACTTTTAGATACAATTAATTTATTTTTGAGTTTCATGCTATGCTTTCAACATGAAAGTTTCTCAAAATAATTTTCTACGTTTTTTAAGCACGGTGCCATCTCTGTAGATCATCTGGGAGCTGATATACAGTATTTCCGGGTCCAAAACCGGTGAATTCCTAAATGCCGGCTCTGGGGCAAATGGCATTAATATTTCAAAAACTCTTCACTAGAGTAGTGTTCTACATTAGTTTGGTCGATTTCGAATAGGTTTGAAAAAAATTGTTCGTGGCTACGTCCACTGACTGGTGATACATGTGTTATAGCCACTTGAGAATCATGACGCCATGGGGGGCGACATTTGAGCAAACGACATTTGCGCAACTAAGCACCTATCGCCTGACAGAAGGCGTAGCAACTTGGGAGTTGTTTCATTGTTACCAGTATATCATGCACTACATTTGCATTTATAAATTTCGTTACCAGGCGATATTGAGTTTTACCCCAAATCAACGACCCGGGGTTCATGGAATGTGGATTTCCACGACCCCCTATACGTTGAAACTCAATATCGCCTGGTAACAAAATTTATATATGCAAATGTAGTACAGGGCATACTGGTAATAATGAAACACCTCACATGTTGCTACACCTTCTGCCAAGCGAGAGGTGCTTAGTTGCGCAAATGTCGTTTGCGCAAATCTCGTCCCCCCGACGCCATGACGTCATAATTGCCATCCGACATAGTGCCCTGTGATACCATTTACCAGCAATTAGTTCAGTTCAGGAATTCCTAGCTCACCCTCCTACCTCGCAATGCTCGAGTGGTAGTCCTTTGCGCCGGTTTCCTGAAAATGAAGACAGTGAGAAGCGCTCAAATTCGCATTATTTCGGCATTTCCATCACATGCAAATCGTTAGCGTAAGCAGGCAATTTGTCATCCACCAATTTCCCTACCCTTGCTGCCAAGCAACCACAAACCGATTCCATCCGATCGACGGATATCCGTTTCTTGCACACCCTCATGTCATTATTGCACTCTAATCCTAACGGAAAAAGAATGCATGCATGAATGAATGAATAAATGAATGAATGTATGAATATCATCAACGCTGAAATTGTCGGATGATAAAACCCTATTGGGCCTACTCTTCCCTATTCTTGCCTCAACGACTATTAATGATGTCGGAGATAAAGATTAAAGATTGAAGATTATCACTCGCCATCTGCTTGATTTCCCTAATAAGTCGCCGACGAGCGAAGAAGAGAAAGACGATGACTGACGGCGAGACGACGCACAAATACGAAATGGAGAAGACGTAGCGGAGATCCGCCATGTCGGAGATCCCTGAAAGCAATGAGTGTGCGCTACACTTGAACCTGTAGCTTTCGTCAGACTTCCGTCAATCGACCGACCACTCTAACGGCAACATCTGGCGGAGCCATGGTCCACAACGATTTGCTGGCGCATCGATGAGATGGAACAACTTTCAGGGAAACGAATAAATACATTGTGAACAGAGTAATTCAACTCTTTGCTCAACTCTTGGCAGTGTACATGTTTCCAAAAAAAACTTCCGTATCATTTGTTATATCAGCGGTCGCATACATGCTGTGGTATACTGATCGAGATTCAGCGGTCGGAGCAACTCAACGGGCGTGTACTCGAGGGCGGCGAAGTGTATGCACTACAACCAGCATTTTTGTGGTTAAAATTCTGATTTTCAGATCTTATTTCAGCAATTCTTGTTTGAATTTCAACCAACGCACCATCATCGCGACGGATGGCACGTACAGCGCGAGACTGATGAGTGCGGTCGTACGCGAAGAGGGCGCTTCGACCTGATATTTCCTATCCATTATTATCGTCGTGATATACATTCTGAGAACCAGGCAAAGTCGGGGTACGACATTTCCGCAATTGAGCGCCATTTGTTTGCGAAGCAACTTGGAAGTTGTTTCATTGTTACCAGTATGTGATCCCATAGATTTGCACATACAAAGCTTGTTTCCAAATGATATTGAGTGTCAACCTAAAGATGGGTCAAGGAATGTCATGACTCTATGGAGCACATCCTGGTAGCAATGGAACAACTCCCGAGTTGCTAATCTCGAGCGAACAGCACTCCGTTTCAGAAATGTCTTACCCCCCACAAAGTCAGGTGCAGCAAGTGCAAGAATATCTAATATTTTTGAGTTGTCACGGCATAACACAAAATATGTTTATAATTTTAATTCGTCTTCACCTGTACCACATGACCTCGCAGGATGTAGAGACGAAAGCAGAAGGAGTGGAGTAGGACGAATGCTGAGTGACAGACCAGGAAGGTGTGCAGTGCTGGAAGATAGGTGAAACGAGTTATATAGGGTTCGAAAATTGAATCACAATATCATCATTGTAAGCACTCTCTTGAATTAGGACAATCTTCTCTCAATTGCATAAATAATGTCACCTTTGCGATATCACTGTGGAAGGAGTGAGCGTAAAAAATGGGGGAATGCTAATAATGAATAGAACGTGGTATCTCTTCTCGAACTATGCGCAAAAGAAAAATCATAGAGTTGATCAAGATCCTTTCCCTTTATCCTCTTGACCGGTCAAGATATATCAAAAAAGGAATGAGGAGTATCATAACTCGCTCTCTAGCTCACTTTGACATAAGGTGCAAGTCCATTTGGCGGTTATCGAACAGGGTCCGATGAAGACGTACAATTCGGCCGAGAGATCTCGGTGTTAGATCAATCTGACATAATCCTCCTGTCAAACAATTATGCGATATTCGGTTCAATAAAATCGTCGAATCATGTACACTAATTTGAGTTCGAGAAACGATACCACTGTATCATTATATTACACACTCTCTCACCGATCGACCGGGTCTAGAGAGTGTGTAAAATGAAGTGTCATCGTTTCTCATACTCTAATGTATCAGGTTGAGTAGAAAGTTTTGTCGTATTTTTGATATTTAAACGTTTGGTTACTACTATGGTTCAAACGGGTGAATCATTTAGATATTCTAAGGAATACTATGGATAGTCCCGTGCTATAAATTAATGATGTTATGGACATCTCACTGGCAATATGTTGGGAGCTATAATTAGAATAAGTTGATCATTTGAATTTCAATGAGTCGTGATCTTTGACTTGCCGTCCATCTTAGAAGTTAGGCAGGGCTGCGAGCAATGGTTGAAATGTGCAATGACCAAGGAATAGAATAACTGTAGTAGAAGGTATCATCAACAACAGGCCTTCCCAGGAAGTGAAGCTTTTATATGGACCGCGCAAGCCATGTGGAGTGAGAGGTAGAAAACGTCACCTCTCGTATGGGTCCTTTCGAGTTGGACCTTGAAATTATGTCAGTAGTGAACACAGACAATAACCATTATATTCATGCACAAAGGTTTGGGCTAGTTTGAATCAATGGATTTTTGACTTATTTGGTAAAATAATAGTATTTTTGGACAGCGAAAATGGCATTTAAAATATTATCCTGCCCACCATGCTGCAAGATCACGTGAATGCTCATTATTCATTATAATTGTGCTCATTATTTGCGCATTCCGCTTAGCAATTATCCCATGCAGTAACATTGCCTAGGTAAATGGAACAGCCTCGGAGAAGGGACAAAGTCAGATACACATTCATCATTGTAATATTTGAGATTCCCTGTTTCAGTCGTGAAATTATTTTATATATTTTCACACATTTCGGAACAACTAAAGCCCATGGTTGATGATGGATTAGTTGCCCCCAATATTGATGTTGAGATTGCGCATAGTGGGGTTGAGGCTATTGCCTGCTTCTAGAAGAGGGCTCTTAACGACTGACGATGTAGATGCATCGGACTGAATCTAATCAATTAGATTAAACCACTTATTGATGACTGTATCGAACCAACTTCGCTCAGCGGTAGAGAAGGGACAAGTCCCTGATATGGATGCCCTAATTGATGTTTACCTACATTAGTTGTCAAAGTAGAAATTAATAAGAACAACATTGTGTCATGAAAACATGAACCCTCGTTGACGAACTTTTAGATTTATCTCGTTTAGACAGGCAGTGATCACCAAATGTAAATCATATCTAAAATGCCCCCTTGTATACCTCATTAATTTGAAAAATATGGCTTCTGCTTTTGACAAAGAAAAGAGAGCGAAAATATTGAAATGGGTCCTAAAAAGGCGACAGAACTTTCTACTCAACCTAATACACTAATGCAGAACCTGACAACTCCGAGTGCGCTAGCGATCGCCGACAGAGTGTCCACGAAGCAGTTGTTTAGCAGGAGAATCGCGTAGGATCGCATAGGTGGTGGCGTTCGGAAAAAAAAACAATGCGTGTGTCGAAAATAATAGTGAGCGAAAAAAAACAAAAAAAAAGTTAAAAATAAATTTTTTTAACCTTGTAACTATGGCGTAGACGAGAACGGCATTCAGGATGATTGCAGTGGCATCCACCGAGCAGAGTGCTGTCGCGTGTATTTTGTCGGCCAAAGTCAACATTTATCCTAGAATTCGGGAAATCATATATCAATTCCACATAATCCCGCTTGAATACAGGAAAATAGAGAAAAGAGCCTACAATAACAGTTCAAATTCCAACCTAACCTATCAGCCTTGAATGCCGGCGATAGATTGCGTAGGATGGGTGAAGTCTAGAAGACAGGCAACCGAGAAAAGAGCATGCATAAAACACCGAAAATGCCGACCTCATCTATCAGCTCTAAGTGCCGACGATATATAATCATCGTTCAAGCTTTTAGTTAAATGTCATGCACAGCAGAATACGCAGAATATCATGTATTAAATTTTAGTCGAATATAGTGCATTCTTCGAATATATCAGATTGTGAAGTAGCTTTAATACTTCGTACATGGTCTCCACAGATGAATCATCACAGCATACACATCTTTGTAAAGCGTCTACACAGAATAACCATCACAGTAGGATCATAGGAATCTCCAGTGATGCAATCGCAAGCAGTAAATTTAAACAGTTGTTAGTATCGGGTTGGGTCGTAGATGATTATCCTATTTCGTTTCCAACTTATTAGATCTTGTAGCTGCAGAAGACTTATGCAAACTTCTGACGAAGTGAATTGGAGGTGTTCACACATAAACGTGTGGGCGTTTGTTTGCACAACTGTTTCTATTTTAAATGATTGGTTTTGGAACACCATTCATTTTTCACATTCGCAATCTCTGCAGCAGATTCTTGTCAGTCATGTTCATTCCCTGGTATAGCTCGAATAGGTTTCTCGGGAAAGGCATGATATGCATGATCATGCATGATTCATGCTTGAATTCACTCACGGTATGATATCCTAGAATGAATTATGATATCCTAGAATGAATGAAAACATATCATTCGGCGCATATCACAAGCATACGGGTACATTGCTGAGTCTCGAATCTCAACTGCGAGGTCAAATCGATCAACAAGATTGAGTCAAAGACCACGCCCTCATGCCTGGAGATCGCAGAGTTCTCAACATTACTGAGATTCTTTCCGGGAAACATTTCTAGTGCGAATATATGGGAATCGATAAGGTCAGAAGAGCCAACGGATAGAATAGCGAATGTTGCCACTTTCCTCTACTCTGTTTATATTCACTGCCATTGAACTTATCGGCTGCTCGTTTTACCTTATTTTTATAATTATTCTTGCAAAAAGCAAACATGATTCTCTCAAATTTCCCTTCATCTGTCTCTTCATATCTACCGGTGAGTAGGACAACTTTAAATCTTGGAATACAGGATTTTATAGCGCGTGGTAGGGTAATCTTTGTTTTTAGGACTTGCTGGAATTTGGAATTTGAGCACATCATGGTTGATTTGGATATTCAGTTATTTTTCCATTGGATACGCCAGCGAGATGCTCGTCAACATTGGCACAGTCGGCATTCCATCGTCTGTTATCATAACATTTGCGTATTTATGTAGCGAACGGAGCCTCCATCTTTTCATTCACATGTGGACAGTTTCTAATTGTGCTGAATCGGCTCAATGTCTTGACGCATGCCAACAGCACGGTTCATGTTTGGGCGCATTTTTTAAATGAAAATATATGACAATTTTGCTAGACCTGGAGCACAAGGAAGACAGCTATATTTATAAGTTGTCAACTCTCGATTCCACTAATCGCGCATTTATATTTCTTCATTTACCCTCTTTCCTTTGTCACTGGAACTCATTTTGAAGTGGACTATGCTGCTGCATCTGTGAGTGTACAGGAATAGCAGGGACGGGGAGGCTAATCCAAGCAATGACTATCAGCAAATGGTCACAGTATCACGATTCAGATCTACAAAGTCATCAATGGCGCTTGTTATGTTGTTTTCTACATTCTCGGTATCGCGCTGAACATTGCTGCTTATCGTAGACTTCAAGAACTAGTGAGTTATAATAATATTTTATAATAATAATAGTTATAATACTAATAGTCAAGCAGGGTAAGGACATAATCTTTGTAACTGCGAATAAGAGTAGTCGGATTTTGAAATAGCGACGATCCGAGTCGATTTGAGAAGCAGTTTTTGCTGATCTTGGTGGAGCCTTTCCACTGAAATATATGTTGGAGATTTAGATGTTATACTTACAGTCACAATCCTCTTTTACAATCTACAAGCAGCAACATACTCTATTCTTGTACACTGCAACCACGACGGGCACTCATTTGCTGTTTGCCCTGCTGCAATTCCTCTGGGCGTCCGCTTTTGTCATGAATGACCAGCAGTTGCTGTCCACCGCGAGAAATGTGCTCGTATGTTGTTCAGTTTAATTGTTTTTATTTATCGTACACCTCAAAGGTGTTTCATCAAGTGCAGAACGTGCGTGACTTTGGGGAGGGGAAGGGGAGAGGAGAGTAAGATTATTGACGCGTATAATAGCGTGCTGAGCACAGTTGCCAAATTCGGCGCAGAACCCCATGGACCTACACATGGGTAATTTTGTCCGCAAGTGTAACTATAGTGCAGGGTTACTCGTGAGAGTATTCCACGAGCTATATTAGTCACGGGATGTCTTCATCCTTCAGTGCTTCCTTTTATGATTCACACTCTAGTTCCCATTACTTCCTTCCAGAAACCATGCATCTACGATCCGACAATATTCGCCGATCCTCTCATTCTCATCGCACTTTCCAAGCCAGTTCGAGCAGCCATTCAGGCCAGATTTGTATGCATGCACACTGGGCAGACGTCACTGAACCACGCCACTGTCTCAGTTGTGAAAGTACTGTGAATCATAAATGAAATTAAAAAAAAAAATTAAATGTTAATCAACTGATTGTGTTAATCTTCTCTGAGAAATGTTAATCAACTGATTTTTTTGTTTGAATAAATGGAGCTGGCAATGCGATATTGCTGTGAGCACATAACGGGATGCACGAACGTTCACCCCATGATGCGTTTAATTATTGTCATCGGTCTATTGTAACTGGGCTTGAGGCGACAGGGCGGCGGTGGACCAGACAATGTGGGGCAAACCACAAAAAAGTGAAAGTTCTGCAGGGTCCATATTTTGTTATCATCTGGAAGGTTATCATCCGACGGTGATCATCCGACCTAGTTCTAGGTGGGATGTTTGATTGTCCGCTGCGATAGGTATTGATACAAATCTCTCAAAAGTCACAACTCTTTGCATTTTTGCGGCGATATTTACGTGTTCCTTGCATACTTGCACACGATTGTAACTGCACCACCAAAAGTAGTCATCTTTCGACGATTGTAAAACCGCTTAACGTGGTTACACATTTACTTTTAGCTTTTGCAGACTTGCAGGATAAAGCGCGGAAGTACTTATCGCAAATGCATCTACTCTTGTGTTTGCCACTACTCTTTGCACCTGCCGTATGGCGACTGAGATAATACTACGATATCATGCTGTACCGACAAGTTGTGCGCAACAAATCACCCATTCGATTGCCTTAGATTATACTCAATCAATATATATGCGTTAGCAATTTTCAATATATTAATTGTAGGTCGTGCTAATTTGAAAAACTTCATTATAAATTTCAAAATATTTTGTTAACGTTCACAAATCAGATTTAATAGAGCAAATTCGCTGATGCACGCAAATTAATATAACGTTGATATTTCATGAAAAAATTGTATTTCAAATTGTTTCAGAGGGATGGACAACATTATGGATCGTCTTAATGATGCTTTTCCATTCATCCAGTGCAATTTTTGTGATAGGTGTTGTGAGCAATTTTTCGTTGATCATTGCATCGCTTCTTTGAAATCCGCAAATGCTGCAGGTGAGCAGTTCATTCATTATTTATTTCGTTAGGGTGAGAATTCAAGAATGACGAGAGTGTATAGAAGAAAAGGATATCCGTCGACTGGATCGAATCGGTTGAATATTTCTTTGCAGCAAGGGTATGGGCAGGAGAGGGGTCATGGATCAAAAAATCTAATTGGGGTAATCGTCATTTCACACATTCTTTCAACCAGTCGGAAAAAAGAGTGTGGGAACATAAGATACGGTGACCAGAGTGGTGACTCACGAGATTCACTCAATCGCATACGAAAAAGATGCAAACATGTTTGAGATATACGCGATCTTGATTCGCATCGGCGCTGTGAACGACTTAATCTCAGTTTGCTCTGATTTCTTCACCCAACAACGGTAAATAAATTAATTTCACTACTCATGAGTAATCGTCTAACCCGGCACTACGTCGGATGAGAACCAACCGGATGAGAACCAAAAAATTACCCTTCTGAAGAACTTCCACAGAAGCATTTTTGACTCTTTGGGAACCTACTGTGAACGAACGTCCTGGAGAAGTGTACTTTTTGGTGCTCATCCGGTGGGTTCTCATCCGACCTAGTGCCTCTAACTCTCTCCATTCCTCGTGTACGTTCGTCGGTCAGAGAGATCACATGGAATGGAGAGAGCGAACCCATTACTCAAAGAAATCGATAATTCATTTCAGCATGCTGGTGATTCCGGGCAATGTTCTCTACCTATCGCTCTACCCTGCAAATTCTTCAATCCCCGCGCGTGCTATCTCGGATATTGTCTGCAGCTGTGTACTCTCGCATATTCACTACTAATTAGCGTTGCGAGTTTTGGTTATCGGTGAATATTTGAGTTTTAACATCTCAATTTTGTTTTTAATAACAGTATCTTATTGTTTAAAAAAAACAAACATATTGAAACGAATCAGACAATCATGATAATTTATTTTGCGACAATGTAAGTAACCAATTTGCAGATTATGGGTTCTTTCTCGCAAATCTCCCTCGAAACTAGCGATGCGTCTCTTCATGGTGGCCTTGTTTATGGTGCCATTTGGAGTGGGGGTAAATGATTTATTCCCCATCTTTTTCATGGCATCCGTAATTAACTGTGAGATTATGTGGGGTTGGAAATGGCTTTCTCTCTTTTTCTCATTCTCACAGTAGCGCACGAGCTGTGGCAACAACCATCTCTGACAGCCTAACAAACGGGCGACCCTCAACTTCAGCACGTTTTTTTTCAGTCCTCATTCACGTTGGCGCAAGCAGACGACAGTGTCGTGCGAGCCTTCCTAGTGCAGCATGCCCCTCGCTATCTCCATGAAGCAGGAGCACTCACAGGTTCGCCAATTGCATGCTGTGTATCCTATTGCTGTATCTCCTAACGACTGTAAAATCGCTTGACATCGCTGCACCTTTCCTTTACCCATTCTTAAGGTCATTCCGGCTTCACTCCCCATCTCATCTTCACTATCCTCTTCATGATTGGAGGGCCATTTCCTATATATTGCGTGATTCTGACACTAAGACACAAAGTACGATAGAACCGGTATTGCAAGGAATGTGAAAAATGCTTTTCAGATCCTGAAGAAATTGCGCGAGCACTCTACAGATATGTCTGAACGCACGAGACGCATGCACAGGAATCTAGTCAGAGTGAGTCGATGTTGAAGCACAAACTGCGCACACCATTTCGGAATCTGCACGTCTTTTGAGATGACGGATCAATTTTTGACTAAATTCTGTCATCGTCTCTCGACTAGGGATTTCTTCGCCGGAAATAATTTTTTCTTTCTATGTGCTCTCTCGTATGTATGACCTGAAATGGAGCGCTTAAAATGAAGAGATTCATTGCTTGCGAGACCTTCCCTACTCTCGACGACCACTTGACGTCACTTGACGATCACTTGACGAGGTTGCTCCTTTACCTTCTTTCCCTTTAAATAGGCACTGACAATCCACTCGATGCTGCCACTCGTCTATTCCATTGGCGTGAGCATTTATCTCGTCCTCAACTTCGACGTCTATCGCCACGCAGAACTCGAAAAGGCCATTTATACCGTAAGCGTACAGTAAACGACTACGGAACTAAGTCGGATGATAAAATCGTACCGTTTTGAAGTATTTTCACAAAATGCGCCTTGAAAGTCTAGGAGCATTATGTAAACATCCTACAGAAGGGCTTTTTTTATTATCGACGGTGATAATTCGATCTATGAAGCTCAGGCATTATGGTTTGGCTATTCGATACCGGGTTGTAATGTTGCAACGCCTCTCCCTCGAATGATTGCGAAATCCGGTGAGAGAAAGAAGCCTTGCAACGTTGCAACGTGACATCGAATAGTGAACCCTAGTATCCGTACAGCAAACATCTACCTAATAGTATTGCTATTACATATAAACGCCCTTCCAACAGCGGTCTCATCATTTTTCACGATCTACTATGTGGAACCATATCGACAGTACTGTTTTCGTTGTTTTTGTTTTTTGTTTATATCTTTACATGTGTTGTATTGTATATTTCAGGCTGATGACTTTCAAAAATCGAAAACAGAAAACATCTACAATTCAACCGATTCGCGTTCAGTTGTCGTGATCTTCCAAAATCGTCACGCATCAAGCCATTTTAAGAGACCGGATCGGTAAGAATGGACCACCCCCAGACACTATTCTTTAGGAATGAAATCCAGGCGCCAACGCTGTATTTTTACGAACCCCTTAGCCTCAAGTATCACATAGCACCATCAAACACCTGCTTCGGTCTCTATTGCACGAATTATAAAGTCGGATATTTTTAAAAAATCATATTCCTAAACGCGATAAGATCCTCAAAATCTCTTCAGAATTGTACTAGGTATCAGCAATAACGAAAATTGAATCATAGAAATCGATTCCAACTTGACTGCAAAATAGATAACATCCCCAACTCAATCGACCGATTTTCACATTTATTCTCTTGTATTTCTATGTTCTCTTTGGAGGCTCGAGAGGGGAAACGATAAGTGATACTTGTGTAGAAAGGTCATAGATTGATTGAAAATGCTATGTTAAATGTATCTTTATCAATATTGATACATAATAAATACACGCAAGTTTAGGTAAAAAAATCATTGGCCACTAGGAAAAGAGTACAATTAAAGTTAAATTTCTCGTCCGTTCACAATTATTCCGTTATCGACTCTGTGTTTCCGAGCCAGAATTTTAACATCATTTCTGCAAAATTCCATAATATTTTAAGTTGAAAGTAGATTACATTATCATGAACACTCACTCAAATGCGGTCAGATAAAATGGATCGCTTAAGTCAACACTGTTCACGTTAACTTCCATCCGATCTATTTTCGCTGTTTCCAAGCAGTTGCACAGTGCGTCGAATGTCCGAAGGTGCAAGCCATTGACTCTGAGCACTGCGATAGCACAAGTTCAGTTGTTTTTGCACTCTCCCGCGCGATTTCGCAACATTCACCGTTCCCGGCAATTTAGCGATGAATGTCTCTTCACATCGTAAAATGGCCGCATTAGCAGTGAGGGAATTGAAAGCGATCCCATTGGACGTCGTCAGACAAAGATACAACGTCAATATTGCAGAAACAACAAGTGGTGGACCGATGTATACGAAAACGAGAATGATGGCAATGTATACCATCGCGATGTAAACCATAGCAAGTAACGAAGCAATACTAGATAACGTAAAATCATATAACGCTAAGTACATGCTAATAAAGACCATGATTTTACAGAGGAAAGATCTTTCCAAATACTGACTACTAAATATGATCATCTGCAATGACTGATTGATCTTCAATGAATGAAACGTTTTCAAAAAACCTTTCGCTTATAGAAAAAAAAACTTACCTTTGAAACTTTAACACCATGTGCCCCCTAGAAACGTTTGTCGCGTGTATCTCTGCGTATAATTGGTTTTAAGATTTAACTAGCGACCTTCGGTCGCTACGTTACGCGGGGTTGTGTGTTGAAGGTAAAAATTGGAGTGACTGTTGAGAGCTCGCTTAAAACGTTGTGAAAGGCTCGTGAGGCCTCGGTCGATCCGAAAAAGTTGGATTGGGGCTTCGCCCCAATCCAACTTTTTCGGATCGCCCACGGCCTCGCGAGCCTTTCACAACGCTCACGCTGCGGGGAGTGAGAGCAGGTTGGGAAGCGTTTTTGATTAATTTACGCGATAAATATCAGCCAGCCATTTTAGTCCCATTTTCATGTATGAAAATATATTTGTAAGCGACTGGTGAGAGCTGGCTTAAAACGTTGTAAAAGGCTCGTGAGGCCTCGGTCGATCCGAAAAAGTTGGAATCGGGCTTCGCCCCAATCCAACTTTTTCGGATCGCCCTCGGCCTCACGAGCCTTTCACAACGCTCACGCTGCGGGGAGTGAGAGCAAGTTAGGAAATTGTGGTGTAGGGGGTGGTACGCAGGGTGCATTTGAGTTTTCTGCGATTTGGTAAAATGCACCATCGTGTGTGGTGTGCCGAAAGTGCTCGCAAAGGCAATGCCAACGGTCACGGTCCGAGGTCAAACGGACATGTTTGAAGCGAATTAGAGCAGTTTGAAGAAAAAAGATCAAACTACAAACTATAAAATCAAAGATCAAAATTCAAATTTTGAAAGCTCTCGTGAAGGGGTCACCAACGGTCAAGATCCCATGGTCCTACGGCGATTTTGAAGCGAATTGGAGCGATTTTAAGAAAGCGATCAAACTAAAAACTACAAAGATCAAAGATCAAAGTTCAAATTTTGAAAGTGCTCGTCAAGGGCTTTCATATGGTGAAGGTCCTATTGTGCTATGATGATTTTGAGCCGAGTTACAGCGATTTGAAGAAAAAGTGTGACAGACAAAGGGACAGACGGACAGACGGACAGACAGACAGACGTTACGATATGTCTTTATGTAGTAATATTTTGGATTTGTGTTTTGGTTCAGTGTTCCCATCGGGGCACATGGACAGTGGCGATTAGTAGTGATGGCTGAGCTATAACTCAAAGGTCGGATCGAGGATGTTGATCGGTGGTTTTCCACTCCTAAACGCACCACGTGAGCTTTAGAGAATTTCCCATAAACTTCAATAATGATATCATCATTTGCATTATGATATAATCTTACTCTGATACGAACTATTCACGGAAAACGGCAAAAATACAATAAAATGTTGCAGGGAATCAACCACCACAATCTCCGGAAACAAAGTGCTTATCTCATCCTAGAAAATTCAAGCATGCAAGGATAATGTAATGTTGAGGTTGACGGAGATGATAGTAAACTGAAATTTTAGGCCTATCGTTTCGTAATCGAAGCTTTCCAATCGAAAATGATGTAATATTGCAAGAAAAAGTGTGGATTCCACATGGTCCTGGCCGGTAAGTTCCTCCCGCTCGATCTCATTTCAATACAAAACAATTTTATCTATCATTTTCAAATTGATCACATAATTTAGCTTGGTCTTTAAGAAATGGACTCATATTGAAGCTTGTTAGACATTGTGCATATTAACATGATCAGGGCCGAATAATATCAATAATTACGCAAATCAAATTCAGTTGCGGCCTCTGAACTCGAGACGGCAGGACGATTGCCCTTGGAGAAGCGGACCAATCGACCCTACGTGCAAATAATGCCAGATAAATAATTTCACGTTCTCGTTTTTTATACGCATTAATACCTAAGACAATGAACAATGGAATCACTGAATCGTAATAACATGGAAACATATTGGAATTTAAATTCGTAATTTTCGCAACTCGTGATCAAATATGGAAGGAGGGTGAAAGAACGAGATCAAAGATCAATCAAATATGCACAACACCTAGTTAACACAAATAAGCTTCTCTGCATTATGCATCTTCAAATGAACTCGAAACGATCGTTTCGAATTTGCGGCAGAAAATAATCACGCACTGATCGAGCATTTACGTAGGGGGGGAACCAAAGCGCGCGATTTTTAGCATCACGAATATTTCACCTCCCTCATTTCTTCCTTCATTCCGCACTTCTCTGCAATAATATTGTTGCTCTTTTCAATTTGGGAATTTGCCAGTTGGTGTGCATTTAAATTACAATGTCAGCAGCGAAAAATATTTCAGAAAAAAGAAAAAAAAATTCGACCAAAAAAACGTTTCTTTGTTTGTCCGTCTGTGTACCGTAACCTGGAAGTGGCGTTGGGTCAGATGGTGTGTCAGATGCATGATTTCATCGGAGGATGGATGGAAATCATCGATACCGTAACCAAAGCCTACCGTAGCCCAGTGCGCTGGGTCAGACGGTGGGTCAGATTCATGATTTCGTCTGCGGATGGATGCAAAACACCAATATCGTTCTTCTAACGTAACATAAACGTAACGGAGCGTTCGTTTTGAACGGGATTTTGATAGTATGACCCCATCCGGAATACAAGGCCAGCAGACGAAAAAGATTCCAGATATTTCCAGAAGAAAAATTTTTACGACCAAAAAATAGGTGTTCGGTTTTCCGTCTGTGTACCGTAACCCGGATGTGGCGTTGGAGCAGATGTTGTGTCAGACTCAAGATTTCATCAGAAGATTGAAACGAAACGTCAATACCGTACTACTACAGTCACCGTAAGCTACCGTAACCCAGTGCGCTGGGTCAGACGCTGGGTCAGATTCATGATTTCGTTAGAGAATCGGTTGAAAACATCGATTATAGCATTTAGACGGACGCGGCATAGGAACCATGATTCGTCCGGTATAAATAGGGGATAATTTTCTTAATAATCCGGGAACTTCTAAGGCGTAGTTGCCCACTAGTTATGCTAAACTAATGTGTTCAGCTTATCACATATCTGATAAAATTTCAGAAGCCTACGTCTTCTCACTATCATTATTATTCTTTTTTTGCAAGTGAGTTCATTTCTCTTTTATTCTATTTCAAAGATCTATTATTGAGTAAAGCATATTTTGATGCTTCAACGCAGTATGATTATGAGTAAAATAATGTGGCAATTAATCAAATTTCTTTCAGATTTTAAGTTACGATTAATGATAAGTGATTTTTCTTTTTCAGTTGGACTTATTAGAAACAACCAATCCTAATGCGAGGGCACAAAAATGGTGAAATTCACATTAGTAAAGCCGATCAATAAAATATATTTTATTTGAGGAGGTGAGACTTTGTATTTTTTCATAAAATGGCATATTGATGAAAATAAAAGTGAGTTCATTTCTCTTTTATTCTATTTCAAAGATCTATTATTGAGTAAAGCATATTTTGATGCTTCAACGCAGTATGATTATGAGTAAAATAATGTGGCAATTAATCAAATTTCTTTCAGATTTTAAGTTACGATTAATGATGTGATTTTTCTTTTTCAGTTGGACTTATTAGAAACAACCAATCCTTATGCGAGGGCCCAAAAATAGTGAAATTCACATTAGTAAAGCCGATCAATAAAATATATTTTATTTGAGGAGGTGAGACTGTATTTTTTCATAAAATGGCATATTGATGAAAATAAATTTTTAGATTGGTGTTGGAGACGAATGGTACCATCGTATGGATGCCTTGATTATTAATGGAAAAAAGTTAAATGCAGCGTGGAAAGATACGTCGTAAATATAAATGTTTTGTTGTAGATAAATATTGTATTCTTGTGTTATTCCTAGCGGAATTCTTCTTTTTTAGTTTTATTATTACACATTCGGCCTGTTTAATCTGTCAGAAATGTGCGAGAAAAAGTTTCGTTAAAAGTTCGCGAACTTCTGATTCTCTCCATTTCGCATGCTCTCTCTCTTTATCTAACCAGGTCGATGAAAAGTTCACTAATTTTTCGACGAACTGTGTTCGAAAATCATACTTTTCTTTTGTTTTACTTACTTTTATAAACTATTTTTGCTTTTAACTTATGATTTCTTATAATGACAACCTTCCCTTAGCTGGAATAGCTTCAGAATACAGCGTAGTGAAAGTAAACAGGGTTGGAGCATTTTTTTCGAAAATGGGTCACCACTTTCCCCACCCTGTAATGTCAAGCTATTCCATCAGAGGGAAGGTTGTTCTTATACGCAGTCATAAGTTAAGAGCAAAAATAATTGATAAAAATAAGTAAAACAAAAGAAAAGTACGAATTTCGAACGAATTAATGCCGGTTTTTAACGAACTTTTCAAAGAGCTGCGTGAAAAGTTAGAGAAAGGCGAGAGAGCACGCATACTTGAGAGAGGGAAAAGGAAGTAAACAATCACTGCTTCCTTTTCCCTCTCTCAAGAACGCGTGCTCTCTCGCCTTTCTCTAACTTTTCACGCAGCTCCTTGAAAAGTTCACGAACTTTTCGACGAACTATGTTCGAAATTCGTACTTTTCTTTTGTTTTACTTATTTTTATCAATTATTTTTGCTTTCAACTTATGACTGCTTATAAGAACAACCTTCCCTCTGATGGAATAGCTTGACATTACAGGGTGGGGAAAGTGGTGACCCATTTTCGAAAAAAATACTCCAACCCTGTTTACTTTCACTACGCTGTATTCTGAAGCTATTCCAGCTAAGGGAAGGTTGTCATTATAAGAAGTCATAAGTTAAAAGCAAAAATAGTTTATAAAAATAAGTAAAACAAAATAAAAGTATGATTTTCGAACATAGTTCGTCGAAAAGTTCGTGAACTTTTCAACGACCTGGTTAGAGAAAGAGAGAGAGTACACGAACAGGAGAGAATCAGAAGTTCGCGAACTTTTTACGCAACTTTTTACGCAACTTTTCTCGCACATTTCTGACAGATTAAACAAGCCGATTCTCAATTCCTAAGATCAGATCGACTTGTGCAATGTTTTAGATTCAACGTAAACGGCTTCATTAAATCGTCCGTTCATAGCATGAAAACACATCAAAAATCAAATCCGTATCATTCACTACTCGTGATCGAATATGGTAGAAGATCAATGACCGAGATCAAATATCATTCTCATCTGGTAAATGTGTGAGTAAAAGGCTTTTTGGTAGATCAGGTGAATCATTCTAGGTATGGTGATGAGTGAATGTCTGGTCAGCTGGTAGATCGATAATGGTAGGTCACTCCAAATAGATGTCCTCGGTAGGATGAGCGAAGGCCATGTATTCATCGTACGACCTCTTGAACGCTCGACTGCAAAAAAGAAAGTGGATAAATTATGGACGAATCTCACGAGCATTTCGATACGGAGAAGGTGATTCATCTGATCCACAACAATCGTGATTTGTGTGCGTTAGTACATACTTATCACGGGTATCACCAGTCAGTGGAGGTATGTGGGAACAATTTCCTACTTTTATTTTTTGTTCTAGTTCATATTATGATTGTAGCATTTACTAGAGCCAACTTCTTGAAATTTCTAGGTCACAGGTCCCAGAACCGTCATTTAGGAATTTTCCGTTTTTATAACCGGCTCTACCGTATATCAGCTCCCAGATGTGCAAGAGATGCGTTTTTGTGCTCAAAATATGCGGAAAAATCAGATGAACAACTTTCATGTTGAAAGTGAAACCGTAGGACTCCAATTTCCGAAAATATGAACGAAAATCTGAAATTCTAAGTACAAATAAAATCATACCATCTCGGGAAGCCGGAAACAAAGTGAATTTTATTGCAGATTATGGAAGCTTAACTCCATACTTGTATAGGAAAAATTAGTAGTCGGCACATTTAGGGTGGCCCCTTTCCGCAGTATGGCTCCGAAGGTCGAACAAATGAGACGTCAAATTTTGAAAATTTCTTATCTCGCAGATTAATCATTGCAATCGATCAGTTTAACCAATTTATAACATTTATCGATCAAAGAAGTCAGATCTTGTTGAAATAACACGAAATTTCAGCACTTCCAAAAACTCGATTTTCAAGGCTTTATTACGGCCAAATTCGAGCGCTTCCAGCTCACGATTTTGCCTTCCCTGAAAACGATCACTAACAGATATCAATACATGCCACCATTATGAACACATTTTGGAAATATTGGATCTCCAACGTGTTCCAGGCCCGTGATTTAAATTCTCCAACTTGAAGGATCGCGTTGTAACAAATACAAAATAATCATATTTTGATTAAAGGGTAATGAATCTCGGCTCTTTTGGATCACTAAAAATCATTTTGAGATTAAGAGAGATGAACCATCATATAATTGCGGCCATTTTCAAGGGTTTTCATAAATTCAAAATTTCAAATGTTCACAAATTTCATTTATTTACAACTGATCTCCATGTTGGCATTATCAGTGTATTCTAACTCATATGATCATAAAATGATTTTTAGTGATCGAAAAGACCCGAGATTCATTACCATCTTTTCAAAAAATAATTATTTAGAATTTATAACAACGTGATCCTTCAAGTTGGAGAATTTAAATCACGGGCCTGGAACACGTTGGAGATCCAATATTTCCAAAATGTGTTCATGATGGTGGCATGTATTGATATCTGTTAGTGATCGTTTTCAGGGAAGGCAAAATCGTGAGCTGGAAGCGCTCGAATTTGGCCGTAATAAAGCCTTGAAAATCGAGTTTTTGGAAGTGCTGAAATTTCGTGTTACTTCAACATGATCTAACTTCTTTGATCGAGAAATGTTATAAATTGGTTGAACTGATCGATTGCAATGATTAATAAGAAATTTTCAAAATTTGACGTCTCATTTGTTCGACCTTCGGAGCCATACTGCGGAAAGGGGCCACCCTAAATGTGCCGACTACTAATTTTTCCTATACAAGTATGGAGTTAAGCTTCCATAATCTGCAATAAAATTCACTTTGTTTCCGGCTTCCCGAGATGGTATGATTTTATTTGTACTTAGAATTTCAGATTTTCGTTCATATTTTCGGAAATTGGAGTCCTACGGTTTCACTTTCAACATGAAAGTTGTTCATCTGATTTTTTCGCATATTTTGAGCACAAAAACGCATCTCTTGCACATCTGGGAGCTGATATACGGTAGAGCCGGTTATAAAAACGGAAAATTCCTAAATGACGGTTCTGGGACCTGTGACCTAGAAATTTCAAGAAGTTGGCTCTAGTATATGCTACAACCATAATATGAACTAGAACAAAAAATAAAAAGTAGGAAATTGTTCCCGGAGGTTGGTTTTTCCATCCACTGACTCATGATATCTGTGTTATATTGAATAAAGATATTAAGTATTTTCTCACCCGATACTCTCCACAATCGGCTGGGTGCTCTCGCTGGAGAGGAAGACGTGGCAAGCGAAGCGAGGCAGGAGCGGATGTTTCGTGATGAAACCGAAGTACCTGGAAATTTATCCATTTTCATTCGCCTTCTCAATATCATTTTTACAGAGATCACATATCTTTTCATAGTGATAATGAAACCTAATGAATAGTTCACAAACATTGAATCAGCTCTCTTCATCGTTCGTTCTAATCATGTTTTGCTCTAAATATATTGTTCACAATGTAGCATCTTCTTACCGCAGTTGCTTCGGATGCGCGCCGCAGAAGGAGATGTTCTGGAGGGAATAGAAGAAGTCGAAGGAGGGACATTGGAAGAACTGAAATGATCGCAGATTTACTCTCACTATCTCATTTTTTCACTATTCAAAGAAAGAAAAATGTATCTTTCATCGAGTAATGAATACACTTTGTGAATCAATAAATCAATGTTGTACGCGAGTCGAATCGAACAAATGCAACAACTTCTCACATTCTTCTTCTTCTTATCGATGATGTGGATGCCTCTGAAGGAGATCTCCATGAGCACTGTCTGCGGCACGATGATCTCCTCCTTTCGCTTGTACATCGCGAGCACCTGAGCAAATGATTTTTCATCAGTTCATAAAACGCCGTTTTGAGGGAGAAAATGACTGTTTATCAACGAGATCTGGCGAAGGAAGGGGATCGTGTCCAATTTGCATTTGGCAAGTGGATCATTTTATTGCTAACGTTATTACATGTAAGTGTATTCGACCTTACTCTCATAAACTTGTCCTTACGATGCCGTAAACGTTCAAAAATGGAAACTTTTGCAATTTTGCATCTGCTTCAATTTTTGTACATTAATTATCGAATCAAATTATTAATTATTGTAAAAAAATTAATTATTGTAAAATTAATTATTGTTCATTCTGGGTTCTCAAGTGTGTGGCGAGCGGTTGAGTGCGATTTCGTCTCTCCGTCTCCGGTTCCGCCCGCCCGGATTCCCTCTCCCAGACGCGTTGGCACGTGGGAGTTGTACGCCGCCACGATGGGTCGCCACTTCTACATCGGCACCATCAACGCCAGGACGCTCGGCCCAAGGGAGAAGCAGTCGGAGATGGAACTCGCCCTCGACAAGATCAAGTGGGACGTGGTTGCAGTGCAGGAAGCCAGGATTGTGGGTTGTGCCTCGTTCAATCTTACATCCTCAGGCACTGTAGTCTACCACTCGGGCGGGCCCACTGCTTCCCATGGCGTGGCATTTTTGCTTCGACCGCAACTCGCGCGCGGAGCTGTGTTCAATGGCCTCTTCCCTCGTTTGGCCACTCTGCTCCTTCCCGACCTACGGCTCTTCCTGGTCTGCGCTTACGCCCCTACGTCTTCCTACGATGACGACGCGTATGAAGACTTCCTAGACCAGGTTGAGACCGCCCTGCGGAGTGCCCCAAAAGGCCATATGCCAGTTCTGGTTGGTGACTTCAACTGTCGAGTGGCGAGGGAACCTGGCAATGAAAGATTTATCGGTAACTTTGCCTCTCCCACACCGAACTCACGCGGACGCTGCTTCACTGAGCTCTGCGTGAGGAACAGACTGCGCATCCTGAACACGTTCCCCAAGAGACGGCACGGTCGAATCTGGACCTGGCGATCCCCAAACGGCTCCGCATTCCACCAAATTGACTACGTTGCAGCGCCCGCCACAGCGAGAGTAGTCAACTGTGGAGTCGTTGGTCGGTTTGAGTTTGACTCCGACCATCGCCTTGTTCGGATGTGCCTCTCCCTCCCTGGCAAGGCGAGGCAGAAAAGATGCAGGGAGCGGCTAGATTTCGATCGAACCGCTTTTACTGTCAACGCAAACCTTCTCGCGTCACTGCCCCTTGCCCGCCCCAGTTCTGCCGCCGACGCCTATACTACGGTAAAGGCTTTCACGGAGACCGCGGCAACGAACTGCTGGAGGAAGCGCCAATCCCCTTCTTGGATCTCGAGTGGAACGCGGAAGCTCCTAGCGATGCGCCATGAATTGCAATCCAACTCCCAACAAGCTGTCGCCTACTCAGCTGCCTGCAAAGCTGCCCGGACGAGTTTCGTCGATGACATCAGGAAGCGAAAGGAGGCGCAAGCACGGCAAGCAGCAACCATGGGAAGGAGCATCGTGAAGAGCATGCTGAGTCTGCAAACCTCAAAGAAGCGCCTTCTAGTTCCCCACCCTGTAACTGGTGCTCTCTCTCAAGCAGCTACCAAGACAGTGGTCCAGAGCTTCTTTGACGGTCTCTACACCCCTGCAGTTCCGTGTCCACTCCCAGTCCCTCCTCAGCCTCTGGATCCCCTTCCTCCCTTCCTACCCGATGAGGTCAGCAAAGCGATGTCCCAACTCAAGTGTGGTCACTCACCCGGTTCGGATGGCATTCTCCCTGATATGCTATACCACTCTCGAAACCACCTTGCTCCCGTTATCGCTGATCTACTCAACTATCTGGTAGATGGAGAGGCTGTTCCAAGCGACCTGACCGAAGCAATTGTCACTCTTCTGCACAAGAAAGGAGACCCTACCAACATTGGGAACTTCCGTCCCATCTCCCTCCTCACCGTTTCCCTGAAGACAATGACCAAAGTCATTCTTCAGAGACTCGAAACTGTGCTTGAAGAAACAGAGTCCTCGACCCAAACCGGCTTCCGGCGCGGCTACAGTACTCTCGACAACCTGCATGCCATCAAGCAGGTCGCTGAAAGAACCTCCGAGTACGGTATCCCAATCTACTTGGCGTTCGTCGACTTCAAGAAGGCGTTCGACTGTGTGGAGTGGAATGCCTGCTGGCAAGCCCTCTTCTCGTTCGGAGCCCATCCCTCTCTCGTCCACATGTTGCGCCGTCTCTACGAGTCCTCCTCTACACTCATTCGAGTTAATGAGGAGCTCGTTCCTGTGACTGTGCGTCGAGGAGTCCGCCAAGGGGATACCCTCTCCCCTCGTCTCTTCAACGCAGTGCTACGATCAGCCATGGACAACATTGACTGGGAGTCAGATGGAATTAGAATCGACGGAAGGAACCTTTGCCACTTGGAGTATGCCGATGACGTGGCTCTCGTTGCCAAATCTCGACCCGAGCTGGAACGAATGCTGAAGAAGCTGATGGACGCGTGCAGCCGAGTTGGTCTTGAAGTGAATGCAAGCAAGACCAACCTCCTCACCTCCTGCACCTCTACCCGCAATCCAATAATCATCGGCAATCTGCGATTCGAATTCGTCGATAGCGCCACCTATCTCGGAGGAAGAATAGCTCTTCCCTTGGATCATTCCGACGAAATAGAACACCGGATTCGATTAGGGTGGCTGGCCTGGAGTAAGCTCTCGCACCTCCTATCTTCTCGAATTCTGTCCATCAAGATCAGGAGGAGAGTCTTCGAGAGCTGCATCACGGCTACAGTTCTCTATGGGTGTGAAGTATGGGCTCTGAGATCTAGCGAGAAGGAGAGGCTGAGAGTCACCCAGAGGAAGATGGAAAGAAAGATGCTTGGAGTCACGCTGAGGGACAGATGGAGGAATGACCGCGTGAGAGGGATTACCAAGCTGAGAGACTGGAATGAGGAAGGATTGAAACGAAAAGCGCGCTGGGCCCTCAAGATCAGAAGAATGGGAGTGAAACAGTGGAGCCGTGCGACAAGTGTCTGGACTCCATTCAATAGGAATC
This sequence comes from Pristionchus mayeri, assembly GCA_036245805.1. Lineage (NCBI taxonomy): Eukaryota > Metazoa > Nematoda > Chromadorea > Rhabditida > Neodiplogasteridae > Pristionchus > Pristionchus mayeri. Next base: position 38,025,866 of record BTRK01000002.1, on the reverse strand, counting down.
GTCCCCCCGGAAAGCCTCGCGCGCGATGGAGAGACGACCTATCCCGAGCTATTGGCAGCCATTGGTGGAGTGCAACTTATGAAGACTACCGACCTATCATCTTCTGAGCGTTTCCGCCTGATAAGATAAATTGATTGATTGATTGATTGAATTATCGAATGTTCACCTTATTCATCGCTTGCACCAGCACATCATTGCCCTTGTGATGGCCGACCTCAATTGAGGCAAGCAACGTCAGGTAGAAGGTGTCCCTCTCGGCAGTCAGGATTTCTACAATGTAATGTTTATAAAAACTGTATTCACACGAGAAGTGTTTTATGAGAAGTGGCTCAAAAGCATTGATTCGAGACTTTGTATTGTCATGATAAGGACTTGTTGAAACACACCAAACCCATATCAGATTTCATTCCCTTTCTATTCATTTTGATTTGTCGTTGTGTTTCAGCAAGTCTTCACCTTGGCAATCCACAGGAGAGGCTCGATTATTGGCCCGGTCACAGAGTACACAATATGGTTCCGGAATTGGGCGTTATTGGGCATCTTTTGAAACACTTTCAGATATGTCTCATGTGCGTTATATATGCATACTATATATTGTACATGAAACATATCCGAAAATGATACAAAAGACGCCCAATTCCGGAACCCTAGTACACAACAACAAAAACTAAATAGCACTCTGAATATTAGAGTATGTAATTATTGCATTCCTTCATGTACAACACTCTTTCATCGATCGGCCGATCGAGAAAAATTGAAGAGACGATTACCCAATTTCAAAACTCCACTCACTATTCGTGTTCGTAGGCAGTGCCCCCTGGCAAATCTCCTCGATCACGTCAATTTCCACGACTATAGCAGATGGGAAGATGCCAGACAGACCCGAGCGGAGGTTCACACCTGAAAATGCAGTCAGTTGACAATTGACTCCACTAACCCTGTTTAAAGCCCTTCATATGGTGATGGCACGTTAGAAGCCCATTTTGGAACCCTTTTTGAAAATCGCGTACCGTTTTGGAACCCAGTCTGTCCTTCACTAGGTACCATTTTGGAACCTTTCTGTGATCGATCAGGTACCATTTTGGAACCTTCCTGAGATCGATCAGGTACCATTTTGGAACCTTCCTGGGATCGTTTAGGTACCATTTTAGAACCTTCATGGGATCGACCAGGTACCATTTTGGAACCTTCCTGAGATCGATCAGGTACCATTTTGGAACCTTCCTGGGATCGGTCAGGTACCATTTTGGAACCTTCCTGAGATCGACCAGGTGCCATTTTGGAACCTTTCCGAGATTTATCAGGTACCATTTTGGAACCTTTCTGTGATCGATCAGGTACCATTTTGGAACCTTCCTGAGATCGATCAGGTACCATTTTGGAACCTTCCTGGGATCGTTTAGGTACCATTTTAGAACCTTCATGGGATCGACCAGGTACCAATTTGGAACCTTCCTGGGATCGATCAGGTACCATTTTGGAACCTTCCTGGGATCGATCAGGTACCATTTTGGAACCTTCCTGGGATCGATCAGGTACCATTTTGGAACCTTCCTGGGATCGATCAGGTACCATTTTGGAACCTTCCTGAGATCGATCAGGTACCATTTTGGAACCTTCCTGGGATCGACCAGGTACCATTTTGGAACCTTTCTGTGATCGATCAGGTACCATTTTGGAACCTTCCTGAGATCGATCAGGTACCATTTTGGAACCTTCCTGAGATCGATCAGGTACCATTTTGGAACCTTCCTGGGATCGTTTAGGTACCATTTTAGAACCTTCATGGGATCGACCAGGTACCAATTTGGAACCTTCCTGGGATCGATCAGGTACCATTTTGGAACCTTCCTGGGATCGATCAGGTACCATTTTGGAACCTTCCTGAGATCGATCAGGTACCATTTTGGAACCTTTCTGAGATTTATCAGGTACCATTTTGGAACCTTCCTGGGATCGATCAGGTACCATTTTGGAACCTTCCTGAGATCGATCAGGTACCATTTTGGAACCTTCCTGGGATCGGTCAGGTACCATTTTGGAACCTTCCTGAGATCGACCAGGTGCCATTTTGGAACCTTTCCGAGATTTATCAGGTACCATTTTGGAACCTTTCTGTGATCGATCAGGTACCATTTTGGAACCTTCCTGAGATCGATCAGGTACCATTTTGGAACCTTCCTGGGATCGTTTAGGTACCATTTTAGAACCTTCATGGGATCGACCAGGTACCAATTTGGAACCTTCCTGGGATCGATCAGGTACCATATTGGAACCTTCCTGGGATCGATCAGGTACCATTTTGGAACCTTCCTGGGATCGATCAGGTACCATTTTGGAACCTTCCTGGGATCGATCAGGTACCATTTTGGAACCTTCCTGAGATCGATCAGGTACCATTTTGGAACCTTCCTGGGATCGACCAGGTGCCATTTTGGAACCTTTCTGAGATTTATCAGGTACCATTTTGGAACCTTTCTGTGATCGATCAGGTACCATTTTGGAACCTTCCTGAGATCGATCAGGTACCATTTTGGAACCTTCCTGGGATCGTTTAGGTACCATTTTAGAACCTTCATTGGATCGACCAGGTACCAATTTGGAACCTTCCTGGGATCGATCAGGTACCATTTTGGAACCTTCCTGGGATCGATCAGGTACCATTTTGGAACCTTCCTGAGATCGATCAGGTACCATTTTGGAACCTTTCTGAGATTTATCAGGTACCATTTTGGAACCTTCCTGGGATCGATCAGGTACCATTTTGGAACCTTCCTGGGATCGATCAGGTACCATTTTGGAACCTTCCTGAGATCGATCAGGTACCATTTTGGAACCTTCCTGGGATCGATCAGGTACCATTTTGGAACCTTCCTGAGATCGATCAGGTACCATTTTGGAACATTCCTGAGATCGATCAGGTACCATTTTGGAACCTTTCTGAGATTTATCAGGTACCATTTTGGAACCTTCCTGGGATCGATCAGGTACCATTTTGGAACCTTCCTGGGATCGATCAGGTACCATTTTGGAACCTTCCTGAGATCGATCAGGTACCATTTTGGAACCTTCCTGGGATCGATCAGGTACCATTTTGGAACCTTCCTGAGATCGATCAGGTACCATTTTGGAACCTTCCTGGGATCGTTTAGGTACCATTTTAGAACCTTCATGGGATCGACCAGGTACCAATTTGGAACCTTCCTGGGATCGATCAGGTACCATTTTGGAACCTTCCTGGGATCGATCAGGTACCATTTTGGAACCTTCCTGAGATCGATCAGGTACCATTTTGGAACCTTCCTGGGATCGTTTAGGTACCATTTTAGAACCTTCATGGGATCGACCAGGTACCAATTTGGAACCTTCCTGGGATCGATCAGGTACCATTTTGGAACCTTCCTGGGATCGATCAGGTACCATTTTGGAACCTTCCTGGGATCGATCAGGTACCATTTTGGAACCTTCCTGGGATCGACCAGGTACCATTTTGGAACCTTCCTGGGATCGATCAGGTGCCATTTTGGAACCTTTCTGAGATTTATCAGGTACCATTTTGGAACCTTCCAGGGATCGATCAGGTACCATTTTGGAACCTTCCTGGGATCGATCAGGTACCATTTTGGAACCTTCTTGAGATCGATCAGGTACCATTTTGGAACCTTCCTGGGATCGATCAGGTACCATTTTGGAACCTTCCTGGGATCGATCAGGTACCATTTTGGAACCTTCCTGAGATCGATCAGGTACCATTTTGGAACCTTCCTGGGATCGTTTAGGTACCATTTTAGAACCTTCATGGGATCGACCAGGTACCAATTTGGAACCTTCCTGGGATCGATCAGGTACCATTTTGGAACCTTCCTGGGATCGATCAGGTACCATTTTGGAACCTTCCTGGGATCGATCAGGTACCATTTTGGAACCTTCCTGGGATCGACCAGGTACCATTTTGGAACCTTCCTGGGATCGATCAGGTGCCATTTTGGAACCTTTCTGAGATTTATCAGGTACCATTTTGGAACCTTCCAGGGATCGATCAGGTACCATTTTGGAACCTTCCTGGGATCGATCAGGTACCATTTTGGAACCTTCTTGAGATCGATCAGGTACCATTTTGGAACCTTCCTGGGATCGATCAGGTGCCATTTTGGAACCTTTCTGAGATTTATCAGGTACCATTTTGGAACCTTTCTGTGATCGATCAGGTACCATTTTGGAACCTTCCTGAGATCGATCAGGTACCATTTTGGAACCTTCCTGGGATCGTTTAGGTACCATTTTAGAACCTTCATTGGATCGACCAGGTACCAATTTGGAACCTTCCTGGGATCGATCAGGTACCATTTTGGAACCTTCCTGGGATCGATCAGGTACCATTTTGGAACCTTCCTGAGATCGATCAGGTACCATTTTGGAACCTTTCTGAGATTTATCAGGTACCATTTTGGAACCTTCCTGGGATCGATCAGGTACCATTTTGGAACCTTCCTGGGATCGATCAGGTACCATTTTGGAACCTTCCTGAGATCGATCAGGTACCATTTTGGAACCTTCCTGGGATCGATCAGGTACCATTTTGGAACCTTCCTGAGATCGATCAGGTACCATTTTGGAACCTTCCTGGGATCGTTTAGGTACCATTTTAGAACCTTCATGGGATCGACCAGGTACCAATTTGGAACCTTCCTGGGATCGATCAGGTACCATTTTGGAACCTTCCTGGGATCGATCAGGTACCATTTTGGAACCTTCCTGAGATCGATCAGGTACCATTTTGGAACCTTCCTGGGATCCTTTAGGTACCATTTTAGAACCTTCATGGGATCGACCAGGTACCAATTTGGAACCTTCCTGGGATCGATCAGGTACCATTTTGGAACCTTCCTGGGATCGATCAGGTACCATTTTGGAACCTTCCTGGGATCGATCAGGTACCATTTTGGAACCTTCCTGGGATCGACCAGGTACCATTTTGGAACCTTCCTGGGATCGATCAGGTGCCATTTTGGAACCTTTCTGAGATTTATCAGGTACCATTTTGGAACCTTCCAGGGATCGATCAGGTACCATTTTGGAACCTTCCTGGGATCGATCAGGTACCATTTTGGAACCTTCTTGAGATCGATCAGGTACCATTTTGGAACCTTCCTGGGATCGATCAGGTACCATTTTGGAACCTTCCTGGGATCGATCAGGTACCATTTTGGAACCTTCCTGAGATCGATCAGGTACCATTTTGGAACCTTCCTGGGATCGTTTAGGTACCATTTTAGAACCTTCATGGGATCGACCAGGTACCAATTTGGAACCTTCCTGGGATCGATCAGGTACCATTTTGGAACCTTCCTGGGATCGATCAGGTACCATTTTGGAACCTTCCTGGGATCGATCAGGTACCATTTTGGAACCTTCCTGGGATCGACCAGGTACCATTTTGGAACCTTCCTGGGATCGATCAGGTGCCATTTTGGAACCTTTCTGAGATTTATCAGGTACCATTTTGGAACCTTCCAGGGATCGATCAGGTACCATTTTGGAACCTTCCTGGGATCGATCAGGTACCATTTTGGAACCTTCTTGAGATCGATCAGGTACCATTTTGGAACCTTCCTGGGATCGATCAGGTGCCATTTTGGAACCTTTCTGAGATTTATCAGGTACCATTTTGGAACCTTCCTGGGATCGATCAGGTACCATTTTGGAACCTTCCTGGGATCGATCAGGTACCATTTTGGAACCTTCCTGAGATCGATCAGGTACCATTTTGGAACCTTTCTGAGATTTATCAGGTACCATTTTGGAACCTTCCTGGGATCGATCAGGTACCATTTTGGAACCTTCCTGAGATCGATCAGGTACCATTTTGAACCTTCCTGGGCTCGTTTAGGTACCATTTTAGAACCTTCATGGGATCGACCAGGTACCATTTTGGAACCTTCCGGGGATCGATCAGGTACCATTTTGGAACCTTCCTGGGATCGATCAGGTACCATTTTGGAACCTTCCTGAGATCGATCAGGTACCATTTTGGAACCTTTCTGAGATTTATCAGGTACCATTTTGGAACCTTCCTGGGATCGATCAGGTACCATTTTGGAACCTTCCTGGGATCGATCAGGTACCATTTTGGAACCTTCCTGAGATCGATCAGGTACCATTTTGGAACCTTTCTGTGATCGATCAGGTACCATTTTGAAACCTTCCTGGGATCGATCAGGTACCATATTGGAACCTTTCTGTTATCGATCAGGTACCATTTTGGAACCTTCCTGGGATCGATCAGGTACCATTTTGGAACCTTCCTGGGATCGATCAGGTACCATTTTGGAACCTTCCTGAGATCGATCAGGTACCATTTTGGAACCTTTCTGTGATCGATCAGGTACCATTTTGAAACCTTCCTGGGATCGATCAGGTACCATATTGGAACCTTTCTGTTATCGATCAGGTACCATTTTGGAACCTTCCTGGGATCGATCAGGTACCATTTTGGAACCTTCCTGGGATCGATCAGGTACCATTTTGGAACCTTCCTGGGATCGTTTAGGTACCATTTTAGAACCTTCATGGGATCGACCAGGTACCATTTTGGAACCTTCCTGGGATCGATCAGGTACCATATTGGAACCTTTCTGTTATCGATCAGGTACCATTTTGGAACCTTCCTGGGATCGATCAGGTACCATTTTGATCGATCCCAGGAAGGTTCCAAAATGGTACCTGGTCGATCCCATGAAGGTTCTAAAATGGTACCTAAACGATCCCAGGAAGGTTCAAAATGGTACCTGATCGATCTCAGGAAGGTTCCAAAATGGTACCTGATCGATCCCAGGAAGGTTCCAAAATGGTACCTGATAAATCTCTGAAAGGTTCCAAAATGGTACCTGATCGATAACAGAAAGGTTCCAATATGGTACCTGATCGATCCCAGGAAGGTTCCAAAATGGTACCTGGTTGATCCCATGAAGGTTCTAAAATGGTACCTAAACGATCCCAGGAAGGTTCAAAATGGTACCTGATCGATCTCAGGAAGGTTCCAAAATGGTACCTGATCGATCCCAGGAAGGTTCCAAAATGGTACCTGATCGATCCCAGGAAGGTTCCAAAATGGTACCTGGTCGATCCCAGGAAGGTTCCAAAATGGTACCTGATCGATCCCAGGAAGGTTCCAAAATGGTACCTGATCGATCCCAGGAAGGTTCCAAAATGGTACCTGATCGATAACAGAAAGGTTCCAATATGGTACCTGATCGATCCCAGGAAGGTTTCAAAATGGTACCTGATCGATCACAGAAAGGTTCCAAAATGGTACCTGATCGATCTCAGGAAGGTTCCAAAATGGTACCTGATCGATCACGGAAAGGTTCCAAAATGGTACCTGATCGATCCCAGGAAGGTTCCAAAATGGTACCTGGTCGATCCCAGGAAGGTTCCAAAATGGTACCTAATCGATCCCAGGAAGGTTCCAAAATGGTACCTGGTCGATCCCAGGAAGGTTCCAAAATGGTACCTGATCGATCCCAGGAAGGTTTCAAAATGGTACATGATCGATCTCAGAAATATTCCAAAATGGTACCTGATCGATCACAGGAAGGTTCCAAAATGGTACCTGATCGATAACAGAAAGGTTCCAATATGGTACCTGATCGATCCCAGGAAGGTTTCAAAATGGTACCTGATCGATCACAGAAAGGTTCCAAAATGGTACCTGATCGATCTCAGGAAGGTTCCAAAATGGTACCTGATCGATCCCAGGAAGGTTCCAAAATGGTACCTGATCGATCCCAGGAAGGTTTCAAAATGGTACATGATCGATCTCAGAAATATTCCAAAATGGTACCTGATCGATCACAGGAAGGTTCCAAAATGGTACCTGATCGATAACAGAAAGGTTCCAATATGGTACCTGATCGATCCCAGGAAGGTTTCAAAATGGTACCTGATCGATCACAGAAAGGTTCCAAAATGGTACCTGATCGATCTCAGGAAGGTTCCAAAATGGTACCTGATCGATAACAGAAAGGTTCCAATATGGTACCTAGTGAAGGACAGACTGGGTTCCAAAACGGTACGCGATTTTTAAAAAGGGTTCCAAAATGGTACCCTTGTTCTGAGAGAGGGTTCCAAAATGGGCTTCTTCGAAAGTTCCAAAATGGAGGTTCCAAAACGTGCCATCACCCTTCATATTCATCTGGTAAAGAGCTTCCAAATGTAGCAAAACGGTTTTTTCATCATTGTCAGAGAAAAATCTTTGAGAGCAAAAAGAGGGGTGTTGCTTCCTATCTCTAGGCACTCAACGAGCGACAAAGCAGAAAAACCAGGAAATGAATCCCTTCCTTTGGCTAATGGACAAGGCATCGATCAGGCCTCTTGTTTTTGTTGAGCCGGAAAAGTATGCCGGTCCTCTCACCACAATAATCTTTCGGCGATTATCCTAGATTTCCTAGTAAGCGGCAATCAAAATCCTGTTAGAGAGTATTTTCCGTACCCTGACATTTTCCGTTTCCGTACCTTTCCTAGTAAGCGGTAATCAAAATCATGTTAGAGAGTATTTTCCGTACCCTGACCATACGGCCACTGGCAAGCAATCGGTCACTTGGAGATTCCCTAGTGATATTCCTAACCTTTCATAAAGCTGTTCTAACGCAAATAGTTTCCTGAATCCATTCAATCAATATTATACCAAGGTTACAGTTAGATACCGTACCCTGACTCCAGTGGTCGTCGAACTGTCGGTCCACACGCACCGCATCGCCAATCTCCAGGGAAACCTGAAAATATGCATTTCTGATTTTGTTTTTTTCCAGTTTCTCCAGCTCCTAGTTAGAATGCGTCCCTCTCCACTCTTACTGCTCTTCATTTCCCCTCTATCGAGTCCCGTGCCCTTAATCGAATCTCTCGAACGCTCGCTAATGTCTGGTTTCTGGTACGCGAACGCCTAATTGCATGGCTACTCATGCCTAATAGAATTTAGTCACGACGCGTAATAGAGTCACTTGAAAACATGAAAACACACCTAATTCAGTTACGAATTGCTCGGGCATAGGCTTTTGCAAAAGCTGCAGTTTTTCAAGAACCGCTCCTGATCTCTAAAGCTTTTCTTCTGTTGTCTGAGCTGGAAATGACGTAACAGTGAGAAAAGAGGCGAAAAACAGTGGTAATCAGACTCGCTAATGTTGTTAGTTTTAGGGGAAAATCCCTTTTTCTTAGAAAACATGCGTCCGCGAATTGAAATACTCATTCGGCACTATGCCAGAGTCCTTTTGCACCATTCTATTTGTATTTGTATGCCCTTGGTGAGAAAAGGACATAAAAGTGACGAGTTCAGTTGCTATATCGTACTAGCGAGGGCCTTTGCGTGGGCCTCGATAATTTACAATGCACGCTTCTTCTTTTAATTTACAATTGCTTTGATTAGGGAATGACCGCTTCGATTCGTTAGAATATGCACGAATATTGGTAGAATGGGGAATTGGATGACAACGTCATTGTGTTTGTGCGTCTCGCATTCCCACATTACCCAGATTTTTCCCAGCATGAGAAGACAATATCAGTGAGACTCTTCACTGGTGTGGCATTTTTTCTATCGCAATAACAACACGTACTCAACTCACCAAAGTCGCCGGTGGTATATAGAAAACCGCTATGTTGGCATATATATATACGGGTCGATAAACAGTAAGAAGTCAGTCTCACCTCGTCATGATGCCTGGCATGGAAGGCGGATTGAGCCCTGTGGGTGGGCGCGATCTGGTGATCGGAGTTGGTGCAGGAAGAGACGCCCGAGGAGTCGTCCATCGAGAAGAGAGCTGCAATACACATATTATTGTTTGTACTAGTCCGGCTGCCCCCCGCGGGGGCCCCGTCCTAGCGGAGTAGGTTTCGCAATCACTCGTTTCGCAACTTGTTGACGCGCGATCTCTCTCTCCCTCCCCATTTCGTAATCGTTTCGCAACTGTTTCGCAATCCGAACAGACGCGGTCACAGTGCGCTTTATATATAGGTATAGATTTAGTATCTTTCATGAGTAATCAGGCATCACTGCAAGTATGAATGAAGCGAAGTGAAAGTCAAAGAGAAATAATGCCTTTTTCTTTCGTTATTTTTGCTGGTTTTAGCTTTTACTTGTGTTCGTTGCATTATTCCATTGTCGGTAACGATCAAAGGCTATCGCTTTGTCGTACACATCCCTGAGCTCTTTTCCTCCTTGGTTATCCTTCCGAAAATCTTCATGCATCTCGGACGGGATGTCACTACGCTGTCACTTTTCCCGTCCCGTCCTCCGTTTCCCTACGCTACAGCACTATTGTTTTTCATCGGACGGGTGCATGGGAACTCAGTGGGAAGCTTTTTTGTTACAGAGTTGTAGCACACGAAGCTGTCTTCGTATTGCGATGTTTAATGAGGGCAGAATCACACAGTTCGAACACCGAGATAAAGTGTTGTTCAAATTTCAATATGTTTCAAGAACAATTCAAGTTTCGCAATGATTACTTGCGACACTGATCTGTGCATTTTCTTCAGAGTTCAGAACAAATTTTCAAAACAATAAAAATAAAGGTCATTTCGTTATATATTTTTGAAATAAATTTTTTTAATGTTGAAAAAGCTCACTCTTTCTCTGAGGTCCACCATGATAAACGCCGTAGCTGCTGTTCCCGTTCAGTCCGTCCTCAAATATCTAATTAATTTTTATAAATAATTTTAAAAATAATCTTACCTCTTCGAATTCTGCAGCTCCCGTGTTGCGATACAGCCCTGATTGGTCCATGCCTGAAAATTTGTTTTGTTACTGTTATCGTTATTTTTTCGTTTCAGTCTTATATTCCTTTAAAAGGAACTAAATGCATATGATTTGGCCTATTTATCTCAATTCTCCACTTCCTTGTCCTAGCAAGTGCTTTTGAACTCCCCCATCGAACAACAATCTCACTTGTTTTAGTTATTTTTATCATCATTTCCGAATGTTAATCGGAAAGAAGGAAATGCATTCGATAGAATCTTATTTTTTTCGTTTCTTCCCCTTCTCCTTCTAGCAAGTGCACTAGGACTCCTTGTGCGTACCATCGGACTAGTGAGGGGAGAACGCAACAGTGCGTAGCTCCAACTCACAAAAATATTACATAGAAGAAGATATCCTTTTCCGTTCTTTCTAATGTACTAGTACTCCCTCTCCGTGCCATCTTCCTATTGAGAGGAGTACCCAAGAGAAGAGTGCGTATTTCTCCCTTTCCCTTCCTCGTTCGTTTTTTTCTCGTTTTCCATTTCCAACACTTCTGGGAACGATCGTAACGACGTCACCTAATGAGAAAAGTAGAAAACGAGAAAATAAGCCTGACCATAGCACAGCCGGTGCTCTTCTTTAGTGTTCATTCGGTAGAGGAAGGGAGGAGAGGAGTGTCCCTGGAATAAACACGATTATGCGCAGACAAATATCTCACTCCAATCGTACAGAAAGCTTTGAGTAGTCAAACACTACTCTTATTGTCTCATCATTCATTTCCGATTACTCTCTTACGGTGTTATGAGAGGCTGGTCTATGAGCATGATTACTCGAATGCTCAGTCAACAAGCCGTCTTAACGAGATTGAATGACTGATTGGTAGGGAAAATTTCGAACGCCTTATCCTTCATTACCCCAAATGAGATTGGGTAAGGGGAGTAATCGAATCATAAATTGGCGGAAAAGGTTGGATTATTGGAATGGAAGAAGAGTAAGGGAGTAATCACGAGTAATCACAAGTAAGCGGAAATACTCGCCACCCAGGCTCATTACACTGTAAGAGCTTAATGGGAAGAAGATGAAAACGGACATGCATTGGCGAAATGCTGGTGTTATTCAGCTTCCGAATCTCAGTATAGCTAACCATAAAGGTCATTCAAGAAAAGGAAGACAAATTCACCTGAGAGTGATTGTGATACGGTAGCTGAGGCAGGCGACGGCCAGAACCCGCGGGAGAGGGAAGGACTGAAAAAACTTTTTATTTAAAAATTTAAAAAATAATCAAAAATAATAATGAACAACAATAGAAGATGGGAAATAATGGAACCACTTGAAGCTCAAGGAAATGAAAAGGAGGTCCGTTATTCGCCAATTACTTGCTGCCAGAAGGCCCTAACGAGAACCTACGTCATTGCATTCAAGAGTAGTGCATTAATCAAGAAGAGAAGGGTAAGTTAGAAGACAGGAAGTAACTACAAAAATATTCCCGGCTCGGGGTTGTATCCATTTCCCATGAAATACTTATTCTCGCACTTCTCAGATATGTGCGATGCGCAAATTTGCGCGTGCATGAGTAAGTGTGAAAATGATGTTAGGAGTGTTTCCCATTATGCATCGATAAAATGCGCAAGTGCACGATTCATTCTACTCCCGTACTACTTTCAACCAACTGCAATTCGATTGAGGGATAGTATGACTGGGACCGAGGATTAATCTCCCCGAAGGATTTGGAAGACCCTTGGAAATATGAAGTCAGTTCATCAACAGTTCGAAATTACGCTACATTCAAGCAAGGTAAGTGTTGAGAGGCGTAAACTATGGAAGTTGATATTAGTCATAACAACAATCACAGAGCATCACCTAAGCTGCGCACGCCAACTTGCCGACGTCTTGTCCTAATAGTCCGTCAAAATCCCCAAATTACAGGACAGCTGTCTCGGTCGGGGCCCAAACAAAGCAAAGGAAGGAGGCGCCCCGTCTCACATCGATTCTCCGCTCAAAGAGGGACCAAAGAAGGAATGACGTGATAGCACCGACAACATTCTCTCCTTTCACGAGAGGGAAACTCTATCTAGCTCCATCCTATCAGCCAGGCAAGGGGCAAGTAGAAAACAGAAGTTGCTCGTGGGGGCCAAATGGCCAAATGAGAAGAAAGGAGGAAATGAGGAGGGAATTAGATGGGGCTGCTGGAAGAGAAGAAAGGACGGGAAGACGGAAGAAGAGGAAAGGGGAATCGATGTCTTCCCCATTCTCGATACGAGAAGGGAGGTCTCTTCATCGGGCCTGTACTCCCTCTTCTTCCTCCTCCTCCTCCTCTCCCCGCTCCATGCCCCTCTTCTGCTCTCTTGGTATGGAAATGGCGAGGGAGAGTGGGAAATTGGGAGAATGAGAGAGTAGTACGAGCTCGATCTCTAGATTCTTCTAACAGGCGAGAGAGCATGCGGACTGGAGAGAGACAGGGAACGAGAGTGAGCGAGAGAGTAGGGATAAAGGGGAGAGCGGAGAGTCCGACTCCACCCCCCTCCTTGCGTCAGATACAATATATGGCAGATGGAAGAGAGGAGGAGAAAGGGAGTAATCAAGGCAATTCTGAAGGGAGTGGGGCTGAGCAGAGGAGGGGAATAATACGAGAAAACGATATGCAGCTGCCTTCCAGAGTGCTCACACTATGCCATTGACGAACACTTCTCGGTCTTTCATTCTCGGAATTACTGCGGGAGATTTAATACGAGAAAGCGATATGCTGGAAAATAAAATACAGAGTGCTTCGCATTAGACGAATGGCGAACGCTTTTTCTTCTTTCTTTCTCTTCTTTTTACAGCTTCGAAAACTTTTTTTGCTCGTGTATGATATCGAAAAGAGTAATCAGGAGTATTCTCAGGGGACTGGACCAGTGTGAGGAGGGGAAATACGAGAAAGTGATAAGCCGGAAAGAGAAATAGAGAGTAGGGATGTCTAAACGGAATACGGCGACTCCGTTTTGACCCGGCGCGCCGTCGAGAAATGGCACAGATTACGGCAACTCCGTTTTGGAGAAATGATAGGGAAATGAAAACGTCAAACCGGTTTCAATTCCGTATAGACATCCCTAATAAAGAGTGCTGCGAAGTGACGAACTCTACTCATTCACACTCCCGTTACTTCTGCGGGATAACATATTTTGCGCGAGTAAGGCAATTCGAAAGGCTGGAACAGATTAGATTGAAGTGCTCGCTCGATTCGAAAGATGTAAGTGTGCTGAAAGACTAGAATCTTTCGTCATTCCGACACTTTAAATGGGCGCTGGACGTAATTTATCTCAAGAGAGTTCCAGAGAGGGTGGATGATGTGGGATGATGTGCTTCGCAAGAAATGACTGGAAAAAGCACGTAGATGACGATAGTCATTTCTTGCAAACCCATCCCAAGAGGGAAGGCAGTTGACGAACGATTCCCGTGATTGGTAGCCAGAGTAGTGAAAGATTGTAAGTGTTCTTCCTCCATCATCAAATGGGAGACCAGTAATCAAGGAAATGGAGAAGAGCTGATTCAACGGGAAAATACATTAAAAAAATCCCCCTTGTGTTTTAAATTTTAAAAGAAACGAAGATGAGAAAATGGACTGAAGCTCGAAAGCTACTGCAGATTCCTCTTTTACGTGGGAGAAACGAAAGGAGTGAGTGACGAATGCTCGTTCCCTTCCTCCGACTCGCGAGCAACTACTTCTAAATGGCAGGTTCGGGCTCGCAAGCCGTAATTGCTCGTCTCGTTGACAATTATAGAAGGAAGTATCGTGAAGATGCAATATTTGACGAGGATCGCATTTCATGTAGGTCTGACAAATTATCTTCGTGTTCACTAATAAAGGGAAAAAAGGCTAGACGCTCTCCTGGATTAATTTCTGGTGAGCTACTACTACGGTGAAAAAGACAGATGTCGGGCTTGTAAATAGTAATCAAGCCTGACTAGGACGGGGGAGAGGAGGAAGAGGATGGACAGGCTGTGGTAGGCAAAAATAATGACGACATACGGAAGAGGGAATAATAATAATTAGGCCGAGCACAATAATATTTTTCTCGTAGAGTTGCTAGGATTTTAAACGCTCTCCCCACCCATGTATTGTCATCCCCCAGCATCCCTGTCTTCAAGAAGAGATTGATAACTCTAGAATTTGATTTTCGGAAATATATTTTCCAATAGTATTCCCTCCTTCCACTACCTTACCACATTCCTTCATTCTCACCCCCTCCCCCCTTTAGAGATCCCCTGACGCTGGATCTCGGAGCAGAGTCTACCTGGTCTACCTCGAGTGCCTCCTCCTCGATAAAACTCCCCATCAGAACAGACGAAGACAGATGAGACCAGCCGATTGGATCTTCGCATTTTACGATTGCACCTCCTTCCCCCTCATTCCCCCCTTCCTATCGTATTCGACCTCAGTGTGAGGAGAGTCAACTCTCTTGTATCATAACACATAAGTAATTATTCGTCTTTCGTTGTGCCGCCGAGCGTAGATAAAATATAATATAAGAAGGAAGATGAGGCTATTGCCTCAACCTCTTCACTCACATAACCACAGTCGGGAATCTTCGTTCTAGCGCACCCTCAGAGGCCTAATTCAAATAACAGTGAACGAATAGATTAATTTCCTTTGATGCCTATTTTACGAATTAATTGTACGAAGTATGAGATGATGACTAGCAAGTAGCACTCTCGATGATAAGATGAAGCGAAAAGAGCAATTCGAAATGGTAAAATATAAAATAATAAGCTCACCATTGGGTGAGATGGGCGTCTTGAGATCGCTGTAGGAAGGCGTGTGGTCGCCGCGCACTTGCAGAGGCCTACATATTCTATTATTATTTTATTAAAACTAGTGGGCAACTACGCCTCTCCAAAGGTTAAAATATGGTGCCGAAAATTTAGACGCTATTTTCCGATTGATTACCAAAATGCGGCAAAATCATGATTCTCACGCCGCGTCCGAACCAACGCTAGGCATCGATGCATTGTATCTGATTACCCAAAGAAATCATGAATCTGACCCATCATCTGCCACATCGCGACGGGTTACGGTAGGTCTCAGTCACTGTAGGAGTTAAGTATTGATGTTTTCCGTCCATCATCAGACGAAATCATAAATCTGACACAGCGTCTGACCCACGGCCACGGGTTACGGTAGCGGTTACGGTAGCTTTCGCTTACGCTACGAGTACGGTATCGATCATTTCCACCCATCCTCTGATGAAATCATGAGTCTGACACAAGATCTGACCCAACGCCACTGGGGTACGGTAAGGACAGACGGACAGACGAACACCTATTTTTTGGTCGTAAAAATTCTTCTTCTGGAATTTTCAGGAATATTTTTCGTCTGCTGACCTTCCAGATGGGGATATACTATCAAAATCTCGCTCGAAACCCAAGCGCCAGACAAAACCCTTTCAGTTTATTGTATATGTAGCAATATCATTTATATATTTGAATTAGCAGTGCACACGCTGTGAGAAATTCATGTTATGTATTGTTGTATTTTATAATATGAATTCGAAACATAATGATCATTGTTGGAGATCGAAAATTTAGGAATATGATGAAGCATACATCAATGGTTGGAAATTTCAATATGTACGAAATTCGAAATTTCGACCCATCCTTCATTCTACTCTCTCGGGACCATTTGCAAAACATGCTCATTAAGGATGATCAAATAAAGCATCTCGCATCCCTGAGCTCGAAATTCTAGGGATGGCTTCACAAGAAATGGCTCGCTTCAGCGTGCGTCCTGCTCTAGTTTCTTTAAATCAGTATGTGGGAACTCACCACCGGCACTAGGTCGGATGAGCACTATCTGCTGTTTTTAACCAGTGATTGGCCAGTTAGAGTGGGCGGAGCTTAGACTAACCAATGTTGCCTGACCTGTTGCCTGACCAGTTGGCAACCAGTATCCCAACCAGCGGTGGGGAGTTCCTAACTACTGGCTGACAGAAACCAGAGTCTATCGCAAGTCTAACCGGCGAGAGAGCATGCAGATGGAAGAGAGTCACTTCATGCGAAGCCATCCCTACACCAGAGTCTTCAGTTAATCATCTAGTGATGCTTTTTTTGTACAGTGACCGTAGTGCATTAATCCTACAGTAAGCCCTCAGTCTACGATAGTGATGGCTGCACCTACCGTATATTCAAACTGTGATCAGCTAGCGGGCGCACGGCGAGGTCTGGCGGGCGATTCATCACCTCAAAATATTATTTTTATTGATTTATTTTTATTTTACAATTTAAAAATATAATTATTAAATAATAATAACCTGAATAGGCGGCGGCGGTAGCGGGATGCGCTCGAGATGTTTGTCACTTTCCCTGAATGACGACGTAAAAAGGACAATTTTATTCGAAAAAACACTATTTTCTCGTTTGGATTAGGTTACAGGCGTTTGGTAAATCCTCGACAGCGACTGGCGAGTGTTATCTTCTGTACTCCCTTGGGCAATAATGCAAATCACATACAATAATCTTGCTAATATTTAAGTAGTAAACAAAAATATCTTGAAAAATAAAAAAAATTTATTTGTCAGTAACTCTATTAATCCTGGTATATGCACAGTGATCTTTGATCTTCCTTACCTATGGTCTCTGTACTCCCACGATCCGCTCATCCGCGGGTCCTCCATCAGCGGGTCGGACGGCTGCGGGGGAGGAGGAAGGAGCTGCAGGTCGCGAGCACTGCATATTATTTTATAAAAAAATGAATATCTCCGAATCCCCCATATTTTTCCACAGCCTAATCATTTCATGCATTCCGCCCATGTGTAGTAAACTTCATTAATATTCCTATTTCTTGCTTACCTGGCAGCTGTGAGCGCTGCAATATCGTAATTTTATATCACTCAACGTTTGAATGCGCGGCCAGGGATGAAAACGCACCGGATGAAAACTATCATCCGAACTATTCCGTAATGACGGCGGCATTATGCAATAGTTCTCGTCCGACCTTGCGCCGCCAGTGATGGCTTTGCAAGAAGTGACTCTCTCCATACTGCGTGCAGTAGAGTTCGTAATTCGGGTCACAGCCTCTTCATTCTACACACTCTCTCGACCGGTCGAATGGCGAGAGAGTGTGTAGAATGAAGAGACCGTGGTTTCATTTCTCGAACTCAGGAAAGTAAAATATAAATTTCCCTAATCGCCTCTGTTTACCTCGCAGCCCTCGATCGCATCGCGTGCTCCTCTCTCAGACTCCTGATCGATCCCTGCCTCGCGCCCCGCTCCATGCGCTCGCCGCGACGCCCGAAACCAGCAGCGGTGCCGCATCTGCAAGGTTTCGGTATTTGAAGATTACGGTAGTTCGATAGGTCACTCTTATGACAATTCACTGCGCACATGGCATGTAGCTGATAAATAGTAGGGATGGGTTCAGAGACAATCTATCTTTATTTCTGTGCTCTCTAGTCTGTCTGACCGGTGAGAGATCGTGCATAATGAAGTTTGTCATTTCTTGCGAAGCCATCCTTACTACATAGCATATGAACAGTATCTGACTCATCCGACCGCAGACTATTCATAATAGTAACTCGCCCGTATCAGCGCGTTTCGCAATCATCAGAAGAGAAATTGCAAAAAGAGATAACGTCAACATTTTAACGGGCCAGGAACAGTCGGCCCTTCTCTGCATTACATTAAAGTGAAATTACCGATAGTCGAAGTCGTCCTCGTGGTCTCTGATCGATCGCTCGTACATGCTGATCGACGAGGGCATATGGTCTGCAAATCGAGATTAATTTTTTTTGTTTTTTATAAATAGTTATTTATAATGTTATTCCCAACTATTTACTGAACATGTTCAAATATTTCAAACGTGTCGTTAATAATTGTATTTGTCAATTTTCAATCTCAATTTGGTGATTTATGATAGTACGAGTATTCAATTATGTTTCAAGAAATTGTCAAGTTCGCGATGACCATAACATTTCAATATTCAGTCGTCTTGCTTGTCGAAAAAAATCAATAAACGCACAAATAGCTGATCCCTCACTCCCCTTTGCTTACAAACATCGCAGACCGCATCCTTTCCATCTTTCTCTTAGGGGAGTATATTTGCGAAAACCGCGCGGTTCACTCTCGTGGTCTGATTCTCATACTTTCGCATCAGGTCGAGTATTACTCATCTCACTCGGGTCCTCCGCCGAAATTGAATTGTCAAGTAGGCTATTCAAGTCCGAGGATCAAAAATCTCACAATCCTTGTTAACGAAAAGCACGCATACGTAACGTTCTCTTGATCGTCTATCAACTCATCGATCACCAATAATTTTCAGTTCTTATGGAGATACCGCGTTCAGTACACTGTAATACCGCAGTTGTCGGGTCAACATAGTTCAGTTTACTGAATAATCACAAAGTAGCGAGAGTAATCATTCTAATGCTTCCCCTCACTTCACTAAACTCTATGTCTAGTATCCTGGCTGATAAAGAAAATAGCAATGAAGCTCGGCCAATGACGAAAGCTGTTGAAGAACGGGCATTTAATATTGATGAAAATTCTGTGACAGGGTTCTGAGACGCATGAATTCCTAATCTGCAGACCGGTGTCACGTATAAGCGCGATGTTGTCACAACGAGTCTCAATCCAAAGAAGAGGCGATTACTCGAATTTCGACCTCTCGATGTCGACCTCCGTTATCATCCGACATGATAACCAGAAATAGTAACCTTCACCAATATGTTAGCAATAGCTTCTTACAGTCTCAAAAATGTAACTCTGAAAGTTAACCAAATGTACGCATTTTCTGATTATCATCCGACCTAGTGAACGTTCATCAATCTTACCATGGTAGCCGACGGCGTGGTCGGGTCTCTGGGGCAGACGACGTCGCGATGAGGACCTTCTGATGGCGTCCGTCGTCGTCGACCGGCGCAGCTCACCTGCTAATCGCAATCAATAAATTTATCAATTCAGGCATTAGATTCTCAGATGAGGATGTGGATAGGTTGCAATACACCAACGTATGACAATAGCTTTGGATAGGTCATCTCTACAGCGTGCCCGTGGCTTTGAAGTGAGATCACATATTATTGATTGTTTTATTTTTCGAAATATGGATTGCTTTCGCATTGGATATCACACTTTTCTCAGTGAGAAGTGCCAGGGGTGAAACATATGCGATCTACTTTTTGGGAAATGTGATTGAAATTGCACGGATTCGAAATGCTTCACTGCTACACCATTGATAGTTTAACAAAAACAACAAATAAACTAAACACTCACCATTTGCGCCGCAGAGCACAGCGTGTGCCGTCTCGTAGAAGTCTCGTTGATTGTTTCTGAATTTTTGCTTATATTTTTATTTTTAAAGTTAATTAACTGATTAATTAATTACCTCATGGCAGTGGGCGAGTGTCCGTACTCGGACTGGCAGAGTCGCTCGTCTCCAGGCGAGAGATGATGGGAACGGGGCTGCAAGGAAGCCAACTTAGTGATTAGCAATAAGTGGCTCTCTTCATTCCGCGATCTGATAAGAGTGGGATCACGAAGAATGAAGAGCGTCATTGTTTTCGAGGAATGGTCACTAGATCGTATGAGAACTGACGTCATGCCGCCTTTGATACATCAAAGGCGGCATGACGTCTTGTTAATTCTCATCCGACCTAGTGCCCTGTGAATGCTCTCCCGCTCAGTCTATCACGGGGGAGACCGATGAGAGACCAAGCACGTGACTCTGACGAATTGTCCATTTCCCCTCTTTTCTCTTTAGTCCATCTGATTTGGTGGCCCACTGCAGCTTCAAGAACAAAAGCAAACACTCGCATATTAGTGCAAATGATGTGAGGTCAGGGTACATGCATAAGGAAAAAGTAGGTTACTGAACAAATTAACCGAGAAGAGAGAGATATAACCTAAAATGTAGAAACAGTTTTGAATAGAGTTCTCTTTTTCGAAAATATTCGTTGCATTTTCGAGTATGTTTCAGGTTCTCTACATAAACAAAAGCAAATTATCTATATAACGTATCGTACATGTTAGAAAAATCGGAACGGTCACCGAGCCGCACCGGGTAAATTTCACTTTTCGGAGTAATTGCGAATACGCAAATTTGGAAGCTGTGATTGTGCTCATAATTTTTATCATGGTGGATTTGCCGGAATCGACCCGGATATGCCCGGTCAATTATGGCTAGAAATCGATAAATCGAAAGCAAAGAATTATGGTGCGATTACGGTATATTATAAACCTCACCAAGTTCGGTGAGTTTTCCAAAATACCGTAATCGCACCAAAATTTTGTGTATTTGATTTATTGATTTCTAGCCGTAATTTACCGGGCATATCCGAATCGATTCGGGCAAATCGACCATGATAAAAATTATGAGCACAATCACAGCTTCCAAATTTGCGTATTCGCAATGACTCCGAAAAGTGAAATTTACCCGGTGCGGCTCGGTGACCGTTCCGATTTTTCTAACATGTACGATACCTGAAACGAATCCGAAAATAAAGCGAAAATTGTCCAATAAGATAACTCTAATTTCGAAATTGGAAGGCTCACCTCTGCCTCCGCTCCTCCCTCGACCATCCTGTACTCCACGTCGACGTCATCGTAGTCGAATAACTGCATGCGCGATCCGCGCTCCAGCCACTCCTCACGTTCTTAATTTTTTAAACAATTTCAATTTGTTTGACCGTAATGATCGCGAAGCTTGGATATAGTCAGAATTCAAAGGTTTGTGATCTTCGAAAGACTCGAGTAGTCAGTGAACATTGGTGCGTTCAGTCTGAGTACTCAAAACAATTACCAAAAGAAAACGTTCAGACTGTTGTTCGAAAATCATTTCTGGTTTTCGAACAACTTCAGTAATTGGCTCCGTCTAGTTGGAATTGTGAGCCCATCGATAAATGTGTTTCACACATTTTAAATCTTCTTGGAACTTCCGAGAAATAACATTAGCAGTGCGATCCCTGTTAGAAAAAAAAATAATATGATACATTCAGTATTTTCTAAAGATATCACTTGTTTTTAGTGAGGAGAACCAGATTGCGAGGGATGAGGCCAAGACTTCGAAGTGCTGTTGAATTGTTGTCTCACCTCTCAGCTGCATTCTCTCCTCTTCGTCGAGTGCCGAGTGGTCGGAAGAGAGCAACGATGAGGGACGGTCTGAATTATGTAAATTTTTAAATGACCGATTATAATAAAAATAAAAATAAATAAACTGTCATTCAACACTCTCTCACCCGCCAGTCATACCGGTAAGATAGCACGCTGGATGAAAATCATTTCTTGTCGAGCAATTCTTAGATTAGAGCCTACTGTTTCCTGAATTATCACTACACGGGCAGCTGTTTCCCACACAAATAGGGTTGTCACTGTTGTGGACAATTACACGCGGGGGTGGTGTGCGTTCGGTTTCTGGTCTCTCACTTCTAACCCCATCCCCGAGGCTACAGTTCCTCACGGGGAACAACAAAAAACCGAGACGATATGGGGAGAATCCGGTGCTGAAGTGATTAGGCGCGGGTGGACAACTAGGGGGTGTGACAGGCTACGCGAGAAAACACGGATAGGTTAGGGTGAGCAGAGGGTGGCAGTGTGTTATGTTCGGTTCACAGATTTGCAAGGATGGCTCTAGTTAGAGGGAGGATAAATATGGGAAAAACAAAGAACGAGGGACCGTGTGACTATTGAAAAACGGCTCTCGTTAGCTCAATATTAGCACAAATGCTCGCTTTGGGCACGTTGTTTTGCGCGTGCCAGATTGGAGCTGTTGCGGAGGGGGGATCTATGGGTCGGATTCGCAAGAAACGACTATCCTCATTCTGTAGTAATCGTCTGACTCTCTCCGGTTTGCATGCTAGCATTCTCTGACAGGCGAGAGAGTGTGTGATATGAGGAGAGTCAGAGCATTGCTCTAATTCTGTCTTCTCTCTCAACGTTCTGCCTAGCGAGAGCAAATATAAAACAAAAAATTTTTTTGCAAAGCCTCTAGCCTCGCTTGCCCAATATTAGCGGGAATGCTCGGTTTGGCACGTTGTTGTCCGCGTGTCAAATTGGAGATGCAAAAGGGGCCTCGGTTCTCCCTCGCAGTTCCTGGGTGTGACACCCAATCAACTAATTGAGAAAGAAAAGTCTCGGCTCTAGACACTCTATGCATGCATAGAATATGGGTAGTAGTGTAGTAGTAATCTCAAGAGAGTGCAGCTTTACTATTGTACCTGCCTCGTACTCGAGCTCTAACCTCTCGTGTCAGTTACACAAATGGATGCAACTGACAAGTAGTTGTCTGGCTTCCTTTTTCTTTCTCTTCTCTCTCCCTCTCCCTCTCTCTCATAGCGAGCGATAGTGTGAGGTTGAGAGACGATTGTTCAAGAATAGAGGACTATCTACAAAAACAATTTCCTGTCTTCGCTTGAGGAACAGCAAATTGCAGATGAAATCGGAGCAGGCGAGCGGGAGTATTCGTACTAGGCTAATTAGGCTAATTGAGGCTAATTAGTAAGGATCGACTCTCTTTATTCTGCGTTCTCGCTCACATGTATGGAAAGCGAGAGATAACACAGTGTATGAAGAACAATTTGAAGCCATGTTCGCGCTCACTTAGTTTTCCATGCTCTTTATCCCTGTCAAAAGAACTAGAGATTATGGAAAATGAGAGCGGCAGAGTAATCGAAGAGAACAGGACTCGACTCGTACCTATCATGTTCAAAGTTCTTCGGTGGACTGAAAGGAATTACTTGAGAGTAGACACCAAGACACCAATCCTGTTCAAAATACGAACTTTCCTGACCAACCTGAAGCCTAAGACACTAAACAATGCGCATCACTAATAAGCATAACTAATGAGTTCGAGCGCAATTTGTGATCATTTTTGGTTTGTTTTTCGTCTGAACGTGAGCCGCAAAATTGAAGTGTGCTTCTGATTCATTACTTGAGCGAGAGATAAAGATGGAAATTGATCGGCTTTTGGCATATTGTCCCAAACAATAATCATAAACACTAAATTCGTACATTTGCATGAATGGAATCCAATCGAGAAACTAATAAATCTAAAGTAGAAGCAAAGTCAATAGTATGCGACATCAGGAAAAACAATACTGCTCCAGACACTAATAATAAACGCGCCATAGATTTGCATTACATGAAGTCCTAGAAGAGCAAATTCAATTATTTTTGACTGAAGCTTATGTAGCAACGGCACTAGGTCGGATGATCACCGTCGGATGATAACCTACTGGATGATAATCAAAAGATGGACCCTTCTGTAGAACTTCCACAGAATCATTTTTGACACTTTTGGGACATACTGTGAAAGTTCTACGGAAGGGTCCATTTTTGGTTATCATCCAGTAGGTTATCATCCGACCATGTGTCGTAGCATGAAATAGCTTATAAGAAACGAACCGTGCACTGCGGGTCGTTCAATCTTGTCCGCGAGCGTCGTCTGTCTCTCTCGGGGCACGAGTCCACTCAGATTGGGGGCGGAGTCGTGCAGGGAGGAGCGAAGAAGGCGGATGCGAGAGGGCGACGGGAGGTCCTGGAATCGAAGATCATTAAATTTTGTATTTTTTTTTATTATAACTAGCGACCTTCGGTCGCTACGTGGTTCGCGGGGTTGTGTTTTAAGGATAACAATTGGACGCGACTGGTGAGAGCCTGCTTAAAACGTTGTAAAAGGCTCGTGAGGCCTCGGGCAATTCGAAAAAGTTGGGATGGGGCTTCGCCCCATCCCAACTTTTTCGAATCACCCTCGGCCTCACGAGCCTTTCATGTCTTTATGTAGTAATTTCTTTATTTTAAAAAGCATATAATTAAATTAAAGCCACGTCTTCTTCAAGAAGAAGAATAAGTTCAACACATGAGGTGAAGAGAAAAAAAAGGAAAAGATGCGAGATGGATAGGGGTGGTACTGGAGTTGAAGTGTTACCCAAGAACACATTATATGTTTTTTAAAAATTTTCATTGTAATTGAAGAAAATGTGATTGATCGATGTTGTGATCCAAAGCTCGAACGTGAGAATTGCAAATATATCAGAAGTGGGAAAATCCTAACGAATATATACTGCAGAGAGAGAAATCCAGTGCGATGAAATAATAGCTTTTTTCTCATTTCCTCCCGCACAATGAATAGCGGATTGCACAGTAAATAGCCATCAACGAGATAGAGACGGATTGTATGCGTGTGGGAGCTGCGCATAGTAGATAGAAAAGTAGCTATGCTAAGAATATCGCGCATTAATTGGTTTTCACAGGTTTCAATTCAATGTTTTTAAGGTGGAAAGTTGCAAAGCGAATATAATTTCGTACTTGGAATTCCGTAAGAGAAGCTAAGAAGCTAAGAAAATTGCGCATTCTGAGGTGGAAATTGCGCAGCTCGGCAAAGTGCGGGGAATTTAGGATTTCTGACGCACAGATGAAGGCGAGTGAAAGCCTTCCTCCTATTATCCATCGTGTGAAATTATGAAAGTACGGACGTGGCAGGAACTGGACAATAACCGATAAAAAGGAAAACAGATAATTGTGCAATGAGTGATCTTCGGGGGACGCAGAATGAAGAGACCATTTCAGCCATCCTTAGTCTCGATTCAAACATCTCTTTCCTACCATCTCTACTCCTCCTCCGTCATAGGCGCGTGTGTAAAGTGCGTTTTTAAAG
Source organism: Pristionchus mayeri (assembly GCA_036245805.1). Classification (NCBI taxonomy): domain Eukaryota; kingdom Metazoa; phylum Nematoda; class Chromadorea; order Rhabditida; family Neodiplogasteridae; genus Pristionchus; species Pristionchus mayeri. Next base: position 38,000,520 of record BTRK01000002.1, on the reverse strand, counting down.
CGAAAAATATAGGCAATTTGTAAGGCGAGATCTCCGTCCCAGTGAAGCCACATGAGAGTACTTGGGCAGGATATCGGGCAAACAAAGTTGATTTGGCTGAATATTGTGCGCTCTAATTGAATGACGAGTACGAGAGAAAGTGTATAAAAACTATATTTTAAGGCGTAATAAACGTAAAATTAGAAGTGATAGTTCAGATGCTATCACAAGTTCAAAGAGTGACTATGGGCTGAGTGAATATGGGATACGGTGCGTAGTAAACAGGCAAATGTCAGGGCAAAACGAAAATACTTCTGAATATCACACGCACTTGTTGGGAATGAAAAGGGGGAAGAGGGTGTGAAATATCGAGATCACGCCTCTCTACTCTCCACTCGAACTGAATAATCGTCCGAATCTCTCTCATTTGCACACTCTCTCGTTTTCTCTGACCGGCGAGAGAGTGTATAAAATTAGACGAGTCAGACCAGAGATTGAACTCTTCGAGTGCAATGGTGAATCAGGGAAGATCTATTCTTAATCGGCCGTCTATCCTTTCACTCATTCTCTTCAATCTCCAGTCATAAGAATCTCGTGGATTAAGGGGTAAATAAGCTGGTCATCCAAGTAAAGGAGCCACCCACGTACACATTAGGAAAGACAAAACAATATTCCGGATTCGCCGTTCAAAATTCTAAGCCACAGTCAAGACGGTCTGAATTGCCATTATGCAGATGTGTGTTCACGTCTAGAAGCTACTAGAAGCCAGAAACGCCTACTAGAAGCTGGAAGGAATGAACTCGGTGGTTCTCTTAGGGACTTCCCCCTTCCTACGCTCGTTCGAGAATCGGATTCAATTTCATTAATTGCACTACTCTTTCAACGTTCGAATCTCAATGGTAGTGCACGGCAGTATGTTCCGTATATCAATGGTAGAATTAAACAATAGTTCGCATCTGACCTAGTGCATGGTGAACGAAATGGAAGGACTGCGACCCCTTTTCTGAACCTTCCAAAAAATGAAGTCGTTCGTTCTCTGAGGGGCTTCCCCCTTCCTACGCGCGTTCGGCCAATAAATCTACTGACGTTTCGAGAGGAGAATTCATTTCAGCAAGAGGAGAAAGGACCAGGAAGCGAGAAAGGACAAAGGATGGACTGAGAAGGGAATGAGAAGGGGAGAAATGAGTGTCAAAACAATCACCCTTGTACCTAGACGGAAGTGAGATGATTTTGATCTTTAGTGTTACTCACTTCAGACCACCATCGGGTATTACGGGTCCTTAATTGCCGCAACAAACTGAGGCGTTACACTCTTTACTTCTCATAATCATTCACTGGTCAACCTATCGAAAGAGTTTCCGACATGACGAGAGAGACCCTCCTGCTTTGCGACAATGAGGTACAATTAGGTCCATTTGGTAAGAAAAAAAGGGGGAAATGTTCACGCCCACACAAGGAAGTAGTCTCTCAATTCAGCATATGTCTAGACTAGGGTTCTCTTATTGGAAAATTTTCGTTGAATGTTCGAGTAAGCTTCAGGTACACTAATTAAGAAATCGCTCATTACCCATATGGAGCAGCTGAAACATATTTGAAAAGGCGACAAAAATTTTCCAATAAGAAAACCGTAGTCTAGACGGAGGAGCATGTATAATGGAGATAGATACGAAGAAGGAAGCCATTTCGAATGAGGAAGAGGAGGGATCTAGTGCCAGTGCCGCATAGTGCCACATAAATAAACATCCAATTTGCGACTAATCGTCTAACACTCTCCTTTTTCCACGATCTTTTTTGTCTAACCAGTAAGGAAGTGTGGAAAAAGGAGGTTAATGCTCCAATTTGCTCAAGAGAGGGGAGAAACTTACGCGTAATGGCCCCCGCAACTCGAGTCGTTTCCACGAGGAAGAGAGCGTTTTCCGGTTCTAAATGCAGTTGCGTACTTACGAAGCACTTGGGACAGCAGGGCAACGTAATGGATTCTAGACAAACATACTTGACTCAAGCCAGGTTTTCGGGAAGCACTCATGCGCTTGGCCTGATCTAGGGGTTAAAATTGCAAAAAGGGTTTGAGAAAGTTATGAGAGTGGGATAAAAGATTGCAGTGCATTTTTCATATCTGTCATGAATTTGGCGCGTACGTGCTTTATGGAAAAGGAGAGAAAGACAATAGCTCCATTGCCCACTCGCTTTCCCGGTTGCAAAAGCCGGACGCGGGCGTAGCACCCTAAACGGGGCCAGGTCCTTGCGTCAGAATGATCAAGAGGCGAGCGGGGAAGCTTCCGTTTACTCTGCATTCTCCTTGCACGAAAGTAGATATAGCCAATGGACTGGGGACGGCTACGCAAGGGCGCTAGGTCGGATGAGAACTATGACGTCATGCTGTCTGTTATATATCAGAGGCGGCATGACGTCATAGTTCTCGTCCGACCCAGTGCTCTACGCAAGCTGCGACTCGCTTCATTCTACGTGCTCTCTAATTGGTGTGACTAGCGAGAGATTGCAAAGGAGACAGTTAGTGCGAATTCATCAGGACACTGGGTGATGGTCGATCGATTCCAATAAATCTACGACAGGATGGACAACGTGAAAGAGCGTTGCGAATTAAGTGAGCATGGTAAAGTTTCTCAAACTATACTGGCCATTGACCTATAGACGACCTATTCCGGGGCATGTTCACCCGGTCAGAGAAAGCAAGAAGCATTGAAAACGAGGAGAGCGCTGCTCATTCTCCGCAAGAGCCCAAATAAAGTTTGTAAGTACGCCCCGAAGGCCAAACGAGGCTGAGTAATCGTCCGAGTCTCTCTCTTTCACGTGCTCTCTCGCTCTGTCTGACCGGCGAGAGAGCGTGGGAAAAGAGGAGAGCAAGCGCGGTGAAATTGGAGTAGTGAGTGCCTCTATTTGCGAGTAATCGAAAACTGAGTACCGAGAGGGAGGAGGGGGAGGGTCTGGCGCTCCGCCATGTCCTATGATCTCTTTTTAAGGTCGGTAGGTAAAGTTGAGTCTGAAAGTTTGGGCGAGGGGGGAGGAGGGTCCGGCACTCGGCATTACTCATGATTTCTTTTATGTTCGATAGGTAGAGTTGAATTCGAAATTCGGGTCACTATTTCTTCACTTCGCAGAATATCTCAGTCGGATGAGCGGCGAGAATGTATAGCATGATGAGACCGCGCTAGAAATTGCGGCACTCTAGTAATCAGGTGTGCGGATAGCGGAGAGATAGAGGAGTACTCAGGGAAGGAAGCACTCATCCAGATACGAATCAGGACATGGCTAGAGTGGAGAAGGTACTCCTTAGCTGAAATCAGTAGATTAAAGCTCAGAAAATACTCCTCTGAACGATCTTGGAAAAGCGAAAGACGAAAGAGGAGTCAAGAGAGACAATCAAAAGTTGAAGCTCATGCATGCAGATATGGGGATGACAAGAAATTACTTCGTTCATGCTGCATGGCCGCTCGCAGAGCAGACCGAAAAAAAATATCACGCAAAATGAATAGAGACGCTGCATGCGAACTCATCCCAAATGCAGACATGGGAAATTGTAGACATGTTAATTGTGATCAAATAAGCGTGAGAAGAGACCGGAAATTAATTAGTAGGCATGTCAACCACCAAAAGCCACAGATCAAACGTGGAATACTTCAGGTTATGTTGAATCTTCAAAAATTTTGGAGAGAAAACCGCTTCTGCGAAATTCTCGCTGGCAGCGTGTGCAAGCGACAGGACACTGAGGGAGGTACTCGGAATTCAGGGATGGCCCTCCCATGAAATGGATCTCTTCATTCTGCATTGTCTCTCATCGGCAAGAACGATGTGAGAGAATAAGAGATCCGTTTCTTGCAAAGTCATCCCTACTCGGAATTTTTCCATTCATATCCTTCCATCCACTGCAGGGGGTCTTACAGGAGGCGCAAGACGTCAAATAAACTAAGCGCATCCTTGAAAATCTAAGAGATTCCCATGTCTTTTGCCTCCAACTCGAATATACGTAAATAACTACAAATACTCGTCAGAAGTCAGATGTGCTCTTAAGTTGGCGTTAGCGCGCATCAACAGTCGTTCTCCGTACTTGTCAGGTCGAAGGAAGTGACAGAAAGAAGAAGACGATTAATATCATAGCAGTTCTCCTTGTTATGCAAAAGGAATAGGCAAAAAGAGGATGATGGAATGAGAGAGAAGAGCTCAGGAGATCAGATAGGAATGGAAAGAAGGGAACTGAGCGTTCAGACATATGCAAAAAAAGAAAATCAAAAAGCAGAAAATGCACGTTCATAAGAATTCATTAAAGAGATCCAATTCGAAAACCGGAAGTGAATTCATGAAAAAATGAAAGAATGCGAGATGCTAAGGTCAGGAGATGAGATAGGATGAAGAAAGAGGGAAAAGGAATAAAAACGCTGAAACGCACGTTCCAACGGAATACACTATTCCTAGAACCAATTCTGAAAGTGGAAATGAGTTTTAGTTTTAAAAAAGCATGCGTGAGCTCAGGATAGAAGGTGGAGTAGCGGTTAGCCGAAAAGCATGAGTTCAACATAGTTTGGGGAAACCACGAAGGTAGAAGCAACCAGTAGAAGTAGGGCAACACTGGACTTGTGAGGACACTGCGTCAATGGAATCGCAAACTGGCGAACTAGAGTTCGAAGAACGATAACATGGTCTCTTCATTCTACACACTCTCTCGCCGATCGACTGGTATAGAGAGTGTGCAGAATGAAGAGAGCGTGGTATCGTTTCTCGAACTCTAGGGCGAACGCAAGAAGAGGAAGCTCGCCGATAGTACAATGAAATACTAGTGTTGCATGCGAGACTAGGTGAAATTGTGGAACAAATATTTATAAAAAATAACTTTTTTATATTATAGAAATACCTTCGTAGGCCTGCAGTCGGCGCCGTCCTGACTGTCGCCTAAATCGCACTGCTGCAACGTCCTGCAAGGGGTTGTTGTTGTTTTTATTATTGTTGATGTTGTTGTTGTTTTTTATTTGTGAAAGACTACTAAAGAGACATATTGCAAGATGCTCGACCTCACAAATTTATGATCAGTTTGAAACGCATTCTACCCGATTCTATTTGCTGCATCAACATTTCACAAGTTTTCTGGTTTGAAAAGAGATTCTTCGTTCTGCCGGGATACTTGAGTCGACTCCACTCTCAACTGTAGACCACTAGAAACGCTCCCTCTCTGAAGTGGACTTCGCCTTTCGACCAATTTATGCGAGAGAGAGTCCATGTGTTTCTCGAAAATCTCAACCTCATCACTCCCCCTCTCGAGAAGAATATTGTTGACTAGAGAGAAGACTACTGACGAATATAATCTTCTCATTTTCTGTTCGAAAAGCGTAATTAATCGATTTTGAAGTCGGATTCCGAATCAATGATTCCAGGGACTTGAGTGGAGTGGCGCAATGAAGCTTCTAATGCGAATCATAACAAATGTAGTCTCTGATTCGCGATTGTTCCTTCCATACATCCAAGCAGCGAGTAGTACTTTCTTCCCTTGTTTCTTGCATTCTCTTACCGGCGAGAGAGTGTATAAAATTGAGAGAGACAGCGCAAGAAAGGAAGGGAATCTCTCCCTACTTATTTCTCCCTCACAGCAATCCGCCTAAGTGTGTGCATAGTGTAGTGGTTGCGAGTTTGACTTGAATGAGTGACCCCGCGGGTTCGACACCCAGGCAGTGAGGATGATTTTATTCAACGCTTGGAATGATCCGATGTGATTCTACCTTCTTACCGAGCCTACTTTTCGTATTTTGCTAATTTTTGTCAACGTTTGCAAGATGAATGGAAAGGGAAGAATCTCATTATCAATCAACTGCAAGATTTCGATCTACTTTCTTTTGTTCCTTGTTTGCATCTCTCATATTATTATCTTTCATTGGCCAATGTTCAAACTATTTTTGGCTCTATTTTACTCTCTAAGAGCTGCTGGATTCGAATCTTCTGGAGACCACTACACAACCACTCGAGACTAGGGTTGTTCACGGAGTATCTGCTTCCGGACAAACTCGACTAGGCAAACGCCTTGCTCAGTATACGAGAGTGAATTGCAAAAATGATGAAAGCACGGGATATGTTTCAGACACAATTTGTTTGTTGTGAACTGCCCAACTTTTAATTTCGTAAGGTTTTGTAGTGGGTGGTAAAATAACAAAAAAACGTCGTAGCAAAATCTTTCCAGTCTCGTGGAAAGCGTTTTGCGACTGATCTTAGGAAAGAGAAAATAAAGGAAATCAAGAGATTCTGACATTATCTCTCACCTCTTCACTGCAGCCACAGGTCGAGGAGGCGGCTCGTCGAACGTGGGCGAGGAGGGTCTGGAAGAGGGATAGATTCGCAAGATACGGCTCTATTCTGTGTCATCTCTCGCCGAACAAAAAAGTGAGATAGCAGGCGGAATGCATAGAGTAATTTTATGCTGTCATCGATCAATACGTTTACAGTGATCCTGTCCCTACAGTTCCCACATTATCTCACTTGGCCTAACGAAAACGTGCATCACAAAGAAAACCCAGACTCAACAGTATTTTCACCCGAACTTCCAGCTCGTCTCTCGTTAATCGTCTGATCTATGAGACAGTGAAGGACGGAATCACCTGAATGCCTCGTCGTCATCGTCGAGCTCCTCGACATCAGAACACTGCGGCGTGCGGGAGAGCGACGAGGATTCTGGAAGATGACGGTGATCTTTGATCTTTACTTTCAATGCGAAAAGCTCGTCCTCGTTTAGCAATATCGGCGATTTTACCGTTGCCAGATATAACCCTATACGACTGCATACTAATGCTTGTTACACAGAATATTCTACGGAAGCAGGATGTTCGACAGATTATTATTTTTTAAAGGAAATTCGAGAAAGAAATCGAAAGCTATGAGTTCGTCCCCGTTTAAGAATCGAGTGAAGCACAACAGAATCTTGTTTTTTTGCTTATCAATTTGAAAAAAATTCAAATGTGCTTCAGAGTCTTCGTGTAAGTGCGAGCAAATTTGCGAGCAATAATACAGAATATTTACAGTAGATCAGAGGTCGCAGAGTTGCGCTGATCAGGGATTTCATGTTTCACTAGTTTTGCTACTCCAAATTGCCGCTTTTCGCTATCACTATCTCAATTCTCAAATCTATCCAGCGCTTTTCTGACCCGGGTCCGTCGTGTCGATCACAGGGTACGAATCAGCGAAGATGAGTCCCTCTCCCTCCTCGCTCCCGTTCGACGCCCGTCTCACTGCAGTGTCGCCACGCATGTACGCACGCACGAGCAGAGGACCGTCATCTAGAATTATGATCAGGTCAATTTCATGTGACCTAAGGACATTATTTTATTGTTGTTGTTGTTCTTTTTTTTGTTTTTTTAGGAAAGATCCGACGAAGTGATCGCGCGTTACTTGCACTCTTGCCTATACGCCTTTTCCGAAACACAACTGACTGCTAAAGTTCTCTTCGAAACCTGCCAAGAGAATGAGACCTATTTTTTCACGAAAATCTTCAAAAAAAACTCAAGATTTCTAACTAACAACTATTAGGAAATACAAGTTCATTTCCAATCAACTAATATCATCTTCATAAGAACACTCTGCATTCGCGCGCACCGATTTACTCAGCGAGAGAGCATGCAGAATTGAGAGAGCCATTTCGTGAACAGGTATTCCAAAACTCACAACTCTTGCAGAGCGCCGCAACGACTAATTGAAAATTTCCTGTACAAAAAGAGGGGGTGGGCTGAATTTTTAACCTTCACTCTCGTCCTCCTCCCCCTCCGAGTCCTCCTCTCTCTCCTCGTCGTAGTCATTGGAGATGTCCGGAGCGGACCAGCACGTCGCAGATACGGAGGCTGCAAGTGAGGATAAAGTAATCTAGAGTCGACTAGAGCGTCCGCCAGAGCGCGACTATCATTCGTATGTTCGCATGTATGCAGTAATCTTTAGTCCACTGAAGCGTCTGCTGGGATGCGAATCTCATTCTAATCATGAACGAAGCAGAATTCTAAAGTTGCAAAGACAGAATTTGAATAAATTATAATAAACTAACATTGCCTAATGTACAGCACTTTTGTATGAACACTGCATTATGGATCTCTGGGAGAAATATCGATAATTTATTTCTAAAGAAGAAACGAGACATCGATCGTTAATTCTCCGCGCTTTGAATATTGGACTGACGATGAAACAGATCTCTAATCAAAGTATCACGAGTGATGAATGTCATGCAGTCCAGGGTCTGTCAAGGTAAACTCGAATATCGATCATCGGATCATTGAATCGACTTGCATGCGGACAGGAAATTTATGACAGGATTTGACAATTTCACAAAATTTGCGGACAGGAAGCACTATAAAGTGTTCTGTTCTCAACAGAGCTATGCTGTGTTTTTGAACAGAGCTCTATACGCACCTGTCGAAAAAAAGGAAAAAAAGTAATAACAATGCAAAACACTCACACAATGACAGGTCCTCGTCTCCCACATGCTCGTAGAGATTGGGCGGACTCGACCAGCATGAGATCGAGGCCTGCAATTTTTATTATTATCATTATTAAAATTATTTTATTATTTATCATTATTTAAAAAATCTATAATTTATCCATCATGACACTATATTGACACTGGCCTAGCAGTGTTCTCCCGCGAGCCGGTCTCGAAGACGGGATGTACCTTTGCTATACCTTTGGAGAAAGAGTTCCTCACCTTCTTCTGCTCCTATCCTCCTAATTGAATTCAGACTTGTTTACAAGTTGGAAAACTACTATAATGTTGTGCCAAAGTTGTATAGATCCTTGTGTTATGACTGTATATCCTGAGGTGTGAGATGGCTAGACTTCCTCACCTTCTTCTGCTCTTGTCTCTTCCTCCTTGGCGGTTCATCGGGAGCAGGCCAGGACTGGTCGATCGAGACGGAGAAGGAGGGCACCTGAGAACAGGAGAATGAATTAGGAATTGTTGCATAGCTCTCTTCATGCTCCGAGCTCTCTTCGACCGATTAAAGAGTGCACACAATGCAGAGAGTCATTTCTTGCGAATACATCAATATCTAAGATGGCACTAATGGGCCGAATGAGAACTATGGCGTCATGCCGCCTTTGACAGATCGACAAAATCAAAGGTGGCATGACGAAAGATCCAAGGCGGCATGGCGTTATAGTTCCCATCCGAGTTAGTGCCTCTCAGAGGATAAAGCATTGGAATGGCTTCCATTCTCTAATCGTATGCTCTTTAAGTTCCATAAATGATGGATTCGACAGAGCTAGACGGAGGAATTGAAAAAAATAACAACAACAACAGCAACAACAGTCACTCACGGGCATCTCCGTTTCCTCTTGCATAAACTTCTCCGTAGAGCGCAGCATCCGAGAGAGGTTCAGCTAAAATTGTTGTTATTGTTTTTGTTGTTTTTGTCACTGTTGTTATTGTTTTTTCACCATACGATGGTGCCGTAATGGATTTCATCCCACTCAATGGATTTTGAAACTTCTCTGAAACTCAACAGAGTCCCGATTCTCACACTCGTCAATGGAAATTGAAGAACTCGGCTGAGTTTCTCATGGTCATCAATGAGTAATCCATCAGGAATTGGGCGGCCTAACTTTATTTCCCTCTAATCCTATCTTGAGAGGAATTCCCTTCTCTTCGAATGCTCCAGTTTCCCCTTCAGTTTAGAAAAAATTGACTAAAAAAACAAAGTTTCACCTCAAAATCGCTGGGCTTCGCGCGAATCCTCGGAACGGAGTATTCGGACCTGCAATTCAAATTCTCAAGCAATTATTTATTTTAAATTTGACAAATTATTGATATTTTTCGGATACCGAACCGCAGCATGACTGTCCCATCTGAATTCTTTCTATTTTTATCAATACTCTGAAACTCAAAAAAAGGAAAATTAAAAATCGGAAACAAACATCGTCTTCGTCAGTCCTTTCAACGATGGATGCACGGTGAACTCCGCGTCCGAGTCCGAGTCTGCAAATTTATATTTATATTTTTGTTTAATTTATATAAATCAATGAATAAAGTAAGATCACATAAATATATTGACTCTCGGTTGCAGGAATGGAGAAAATTAATGATGCTAAAGAGGGCAGCTTTGTGCACCCAGAACAAATTTGCCTACACCTGAGGCACAAGCGATCAGCAATTATGTGAGAGTTGCCCGCAATGGCGAAATGAAAAAGCATTGGCATCGATGAGAATAGCTCATGCACCGAGAAAAATTCTCAGAATATTTATATTTTTAGGAAGAAGACTGTCACTAAAAACTCTCTTCAATCATGATGAGAAGAATGAAGTGCACGCCCTATTCTCGGACGAGCTCATCGAAACAAGCAACAATCCAAATCTCACGCCAACTACATGAAGAAAGTCCCTAAAAACTCATAAGAGAGAGCTCGAAGAATGAGGAGAGTTCTGACTTCATGCATGTCAAATGCACGTGCATCTCAGCCTGTACTCTCTCAATATTGCAGGATCTTTCGCTCTATCTGACCTACACGAGATAGAGCGAAAATAGAAAGTACCTGTACTTGACTCTCCGCCGCACTCGAAATTCGGCTTAGTTGTTGCAGATCCGGACAGGGCGGAGTAGGCCGAGCGGGACTGAAATTAATTTAATTATGTTAAAACAAATTGTCGTAAAACTCGGGAAAAACAAGTGTTGCCCTCGTGCTAGTCACTAATTAATTGCCCAACGAATGGCTATCGTAAAACGGGAAAGTGCATCTTCTCCCAGATAAAATGAGCCTGGTCACGTAAGAGGACTAGGAATGAAGTTTTCGCTTGGAGTTGAGTCTCGTTAAACAGATCTAGGAGTGGCGTTGCTGAGTGTGCTAGCCGAGCCTCTCCAGCACGAGTGATGTAGAGGTGGAGAGAGAAAGCGAGAGACAGCGCCGAATAGAAACAGAAGTCCTCAGGGAATTCGCAGGACTCGAGACTCTCTACAAAACACACGCTCTCCCGTCGATCATAGTGGGCGAGAGAGTGTATTATATGGAGAGAGCGAGACCATTGCTCCGAAAAGCCGATCGGCATGTAGCACAATACAGAGCACACTCTTCTTTTTGTCTTCTCTGTACCTATGGAAAGGGAAGAGTGTAAACAGCCATTTTTCTTGCAACTAATGATCGCTGTCAAAAGAGAGCTCTCATGGCAACCTAGCAGAGACACCACCACTACTCCGAGCAATGGTCTGACTCTCTTCAGTTTGCACGCTCTCTCGCCGGTCAGATAGTCGAGAAAGCGTACGAACTGAAGAGAGTCAGACGATTACTCACTACTCCAGTTGACGAAGTAAATGAAATACCAAATGCCAACATGGAATCGTCATCCAAGAATAGTTTTTCCAGATGATTGCAGATTCCGATCAAAGATAAAATCAACACCATCGTTTCAGGATATCTAGTTTGACGCCCGCTCTCTCCGGCGAAAAAGAGACACAGAACAGATAGAGGTAATAGTTCATTCCACAATAGGTTACCTAGGAGTTTCGACTCGTCGATAGGGTGGAAATGGGAAAGGAAAGAAGAAAAGAAAAGGAAAAGGAGTCATGACTACATTTCGGAGTGAGAACGACTGTAGTAAAAGGAGCAATCGTCTGGCTCTCTTCAGTTTGCACGCTTTCTCGCCGGTCAGAGAGACGAGAAATCGTGGAAACTGAAGAGAGTCAGACGATTGCTCAGTAAAAGAGGAAGGCGAGTGTAAATAGCTGAGCGTTTCAAGGAGGGAGAGGGGGAATCCCTCTAGTATGCATTCCGTCTAGCCAGTTAGCATACAACTTTTAGCCTTTAGTTCGTTGATGGTTACGAGCACCAGTCACTTCTCTGATGTAACTTCAGAAATTGCAGAAAATTCTACGTCAACGTAGGTGCAAGGTTTCCCATGAGAAAAGTAAACTAATTACTAGAGGCAGGGCGAGTGAGCATGCGAATTTAGGAGAGTCTCGAGACGGTTAGACAATTTCATTCTACAATTCACACTGTATTGCGTCGATTGGAAAGAGCGAACGATATGGGAAATGGGGAGAGTAATGAAGTCAAAATGGAGAAAATGGAATCAGAGCGCAGATTGTAGCGAAGGTTGAAAGAAGCAGTTGAGGTAATTGTCGGCTATGGAGAAGGCCAAATTAGTAGTTCTATATAAAAGTAGAGTTTTTGTTTTGAAATGTTATTATTCCAAGACAATTACAATCTATCGAAAAAGGAGCTCTTTCCGGGAATTCAAAAGGTGCTGAAACATATGCTAAATGGATCGTTGAAATTCGTTGCGGACCAGTGAATCTCGAAAGGAAATGCGATTGCGTTTCGTAGTCTGGTCAAGTTCAGCAGAAACGATGTACAACCAATGCTCTTGCGTCTGAGAGTTCAATAAAAACAATTATACAACCTCCTACCAGCAACGCCAGATATCAACATTTTCAAGGGTTGAATGGAGTTGCTAACATATGTATCTTCTAATGTTAATGAAAGCATGCCTAATAAACAATTTAGTTAATTAGAAACAATTCACTAATTCGAAATAATCAATCACCTTGGACATCATCATGCTCACGGGCGCGGGCGGCAGTTGCCTCAGCTTGGCCTCGATGGCAATCTCCTCCTCGTCCGTCTCCAATCCCTGAAAGGAAGAATATTGGAATATTTCAGGTACTTTCTTAATTCCACGTGCTCTCATAGAGAGGATCCTGTTAAGAAATCACACAGAAGCAATACATTTATTGCAAAGTCATTTCTAGAAAACTACTTGCGCCTCACCTGATTACTTTCCACAAACTACAAATCGAAAATGAAATTTATTATACTCGATGCGTGTTTAGTTCTGCTTCAGAAGTGAAATAATTTCATGGAAATTTTGGCAATTCGATGGGCTTCTATCCTTGAACAGTTCAAAAAACTCGTTATTTTCTTGACACTACGTTTTCGCTACAATAGCAGACTATGCTCTGGCTACTACGGAAAAGTTGCGAGTTAGCATCCCGCCATCTGCAGTACAATGTTCTTGCTTCCCTGGACTTTTATGACACAGAAAAAATCGACATTCAGAATCTACCGTACCCTCAGCGTGGTGTGTTTCACATCGATCTCATCGTCGTCCGAGGTCACCGGCGACTCCGCCATCCCAAGGCGATCCATTCGGGTACTGTAGCTCAGACTACGGTAGGCGCTGAATATTGGAATTAAATATTATAGCAATCAATATCTCATTACGATTGCGAATCGATAACAGGCGATAGAATACGGTAGAAGTCGCGACAAGTAAAGTGCAACGGAATGAACAAGATGAGATGGGATGAGGGAAGCGCAATGAATTCCTGAATGGTCTGTCCGAGCTGGCAGACAGTGCAAGAAAGGAGAGGAGACCGACTAAATTCATTGCCGAAATTGGATGAAATACGAGAGCAATCGTCTGAGTCTCTTCAGTTTACCCGCTCTCTCGCCGGTCAGAGAGACGAGAGAGCATGCAAACTGAAGAGAGTCAGACGAATACGAGGAATGGCGGTGAAAAAGAACACAAGTTCTTTGAGGAAAGTGGAAGCGAACTCATTCAATTATCTAGCTAGGTCGGATGGGATTTCGCAAAGCGTCCCTCTCAGAAAAATTACCGCCTCTCAACGCTACCGTACGGTCTCGTCTCATCCGATTGATGGGTGAGCGTACAGTAGGAAGACATCCATTTCTTGCTAAATGATCCCTAGTGTAGGCTGGACATGAACTGCTCACTCGATTATATCGGGGCTATAGGTCGGACATTGCAAAACAGAAATTCTAGTCCGGCCTAACAATGATTGATGAGAACGCGTGCAGAAAGTGCCATTGGTCATTACTACTCATGAAAAGGGCTCTAGTCGTGTCTGACAATGAAGGGAGAAGAGGTCACTTGAAGGACTGACGTCCTCGTCTTTCATTTCTCTCTCGCAAATGGACTCCCCTCTCACAACGAACACATTGCATGCCTTCGAGGGATGGTGAATTACTAAGCACTCTCTCCCTTCTTCATATTCTCTAGTCAGTCAGGGGAGAGAGGAGTAATCGTCTGATTCTCTCCAAATAGAATGTTCTCTCGCTTTCTCTAACCGGCGAGAGAGTGTGTAATATGAGGAGGGTCAGACACTTGCTCGGAGAGAGTGACAAGATGAGGAGAGAGAAATAATCATTCCTAGTGCCTTTATCCGCGCTTCGAACGCGAACATGCCTGCATTCATCGCTCCGAGTGACCACCTGGTACGGGGGAATGAGTCATGTGATAGCGTGGCCTAAAATAGTAAACATTTGCCGCTCCAACACGTTGTTCGTATGCGAATATGTTTCAGGAGTAATGTAACTTGTTACTAATCGTCGTTCTCCAATTGTAGATCCGATTCTCCGGGTAAAAACATAAAAAATTTCGTCATTGTCGCTAGGTCAGAACATTGCAATCGTCTGGCTCTCTTCAGTTTGCACGCTCTCTCGTCGCTCTGACCGGCGAGAGAGCGTGCAAACTGAAGAGAGTCAGAACATTGCTCTCACAAGGAAGATCGACGATTAGCATACTTTCGTCTTGGATACAAATAAGAATACTTTACATGACTGGACGAATCATCATCTGTCCCCACACTGGGGAAATCATCTGACTCTCTTCAGTTTGCGTGATATCTCCTCTCTCTGAGCGGCGAGAGAGCGTTCAAACTAAAGAGAGTCAGACCATTGCTCCCACACTGATAACCCTATCACGCACGCGCACGCTCGCGTTACCACGAAGGTCTTAGACCCAGCTAACGACCACTACCTAGGAGATCCCGCTTCACACTGCTCGCCCTCTAGTGGAATCCTATTCTCGCAGAAAAACGGCACACGATGCGATTGAAAGCGCGCTTTTGTCGTTTAACTTTTTTTTGTTGTTTCTTGCTCCTCAAACGGACAACTCTAGGTGATGAGAACAGTAGGATGTAGTTCTCCTTCAGGAGGTTTGCATCCGAGATTCCCGTCCGCCCTACTACCTTACAGGAGCAGACCTAGCAGCAAGCCTTACCGGACTGCAGCACCTTACAGGAGCAGACCTAGCAGCAGTACCTTACAGGGGCAGACCTAGCAGCAGTACCTTTCAGGAGCAGACCTAGCAGCAGTACCTTACAGGAGCAGACCTAGCAGCAAGACTTACCGGACTGCAGTTATAACGACTGAAGAATTGATTGGCATTTCAGCACCTTTGTCTCGTCCCGTAGAGTCCTATTACCGATATAATGACAATGAATGATGGCTGGAGAATTAATCAAAGCGCAAAAAATGTGGCGATTGCTATTACTATGTCCCCGCTTCGAACTCTAAAATAGCCCATTCAGCAAAAGAGCCCGTAATTCGGGTATCTGTTTCTTCATCTCCTACACACTTTTTCACCGCTCGACCGGTAGGGTTCCACTAGGTCGGAAGAGAACTATCACGTCATGCCGCCTTTGATGTATCAAAGGCGGCATTACGTCATTGTTCTCATCGGACCTAGTGTCGTAGAGTGTGCATCCTGAAGGGACCCAACTCTATTCAATGCTATGAATGGGCAGATTCGCTAGTTTATTATCCTATGAAGAGAGATTGCTGAAAGGTGAGTAGGTAGGGGGAGAGAGTGGAGAGTAATTTAGTAAGGACAAGAAGAAAATTGCTGCGCTAAGGAGGCCTCGATGAGGGTGAAATGATAGACGAGAGATCATGCAGAATGAAGAGATTCTAACTCCCACTGACTCTCTCCAGTTAGCACACTATCTAACAGGCTAAAGACAGCGAGTGAGCATGCAAAACGGAGAGAGTCAGGGAAGAGATGCGAAAGAGTAACTCCCGCGGGACTCATTTCGACGCCGGTTATTCCATCAACGCCGCTCTCTTCATTCTCCACACTCTCGTTTTCTCTGACATGCGATAGAGCGTTACCATAACAAATTAATTGATCGCTTACACGAAAGCTGGCCGGAAATACGGTTGTTTTGGAGCGGAATTCGAGAATACATTACTGTCAACATCTCTCTCTCTCTCTTGCTCTCTCTATTTCACACGCTCTCTCGTCTCTTTAACCGATCAGAAAATGACGACAACGGAAATAGAAATGAGTAATCTATTTAAAATTGCCGGTTGCTGGCACGAGATTTGGTTTTGCGTAGCGAGAACACGTGGTGTAAGGAGGCAAGGATTTACCCTGGCATAAGGCATTAATTATGTCCTCAGGGCAGGTAATTTCGTATAGATGGGTGCTATCGGACGCACAGCGTAAGGATATTTTTTTCTGAGAAGTCACGACGTTGGCAGCTCATTTTAGCTGTATTGAAAGGCTTTCGAAACCTGGTGATTGCCCATACAAGGCGTAACAGCGTTTGCGTCGCTGAGAAACAGAGGAGCATGAGTAGTAAAGATACGAGTCAACAGATAGCATAACTTGCATGGCTTAGATGTGGAGAAGACATCTGTCCTCCAGGTGTATATTTTCCACCTTGCATAACACTTCTGCTTCTGCTTACATTTGGCCTGCGTTCAATCCCACGTAGCCTTCAAACATAAACTATTTGAGTTCTGCAGCTTAGTCAAGAATGACGCTTTTCCGGGAGCTTTTCTAAAGGAGCGCAAGGCTCTCTAGAAGGGCATGGGAAAGCCCGCTTCTTCTCTTCCAATGGCGCTTCTAAGCCCCTAAGTCAGAGTGTTCGGTCTCACGCTTAGGATTTCCTCGCTGACCACTCAGTACTCTCTCCATTTCCCGAGCTCTCTCGCCTGTTAGAGAAGATGAGATAGTATGGAAAAGCGAGAGAGCAGAGAGAGAGAGACTCCTCTTCCTGGCTCGCCTCCCGAGTAATTCCACCCATTACTTCGCCTCCTTTTCCTTCCCCTTCCTTCCCATCGATTCCCGGGCCCATTCAATTTGTAGAAGTGGCTGTGGAACACAGCACAGCACCCTGCATAGTACTGGTCCTCACCACTTAGATTGCCTAAGTGTTGGCTAGAAATAGCGATCGAATTAGGAAGATTGAGTGAGAAAAAAATCATATCTAAGTGACTGTGGGCTACAGCCCTCCCCCGTCGCAAATCAGTGGTCCTCGTTTGGATTGCGAAAGGAGTGATTGCAAGTAGAGAGAAACAAGATCGAGAGAGCTGCTAAATTGCGCAAGGTTTCGAAAATATGCGGTCAAACCTGCTGGAAATGCTAGCCCTGTTGAGAAATTGAGCGAGATGTGCGAGAAGGCGAGAGAAAGAGAGACGAGAGAGAGAGAAAGAGAGACGAGAGAGAGAGAGAGAGAGACGAGAGAGAGAGAGAGAGACGAGAGAGAGAGAGAGAGAGAGACGAGAGAGAGAGAGAGAGAGAGAGAGAGAGAGAGAGAGAGAAGCCTTGAAAGAATGAAAGCATGGGATGAATGAAGGGATGAAAGAAGAAGAGAAGCAACTGAAAATAGCTGCAGCCAAGAGCTAAAAGTGAATGAAGAGAAGAATAAACGGTGTGGGAAGTAGCGCAAAGCGGGAAATTACTCTGTTCGTTCTGCGTGCTCTATAGCATAGGTGAGATAGCACAGGCAGATTGAAGAGAGCAAACGCGCACTAAGATATGAGAAGGTCGTGAGAGCGGGTATTCAGTCGCTATTAAATGGTAACGTAAAGAAAAACAATCATCGCTCAGACTCGCATATGCTCGGTTGGAGAGAGCGTGGGAGCATGGAGAGGCAGGCTTTTTCCGGAATAGAAAAGAACAGACGCTTTCAATGGGCGACTAATGGCTATAGTTCGAGATTCGAGTCACGCTATCTTGATTCCTGTACTTTCTTGGACTACAGAGTAGCAAGAGATTGTACAGAAGGAAGAGATCAGCGTTTCTCGAACTCTGCTAATTGCCAGTTCCAAGGCGGAATTGCAGCCTTCCATTGCAGGAAATTATCGACACGTCGGCATTTATCATGCCTACATGTGCAGGAAACACTCGACAACCGGTAATTAGCAATCGAAGGAGAAATATCCTGTCAAGCATGTGCGAAAATAGACCTCCCTGACTGCTTTCGGCTCACGGCCAAAACAAAAACAACAATAAGAATGTGGGAAAAACAAGGGATGCCTTAGAAGAAGCGGGTGAAAAAGAGGAGGAGGGGAGAAATGGACTCGGGGGGTGTCGTCAATCCTGGGAAGGGGGTGAGAGGGAGAGTCTATGGGAGGCGAGGAGGGGGAGAGTAGGAGGGAGAGGAAGGAGAGGGAGAGAGAGAGAGGAAAGGGAGTTCATCGATCGTCTCCTATAGTTGGCTTGTAGAGAAACAAAGAGCGGGGGCAAGTGCCGTTTTTATCTCTCCGGACTCTCTAGAGTGCTTGCGAAAGCGCAAGGCAATTATCCCCCTGCAAGATGTTCTAGAAGGACGAAGCTGGTTCAATTGTGTTTCAGAAGTTCTTGAAGTTCGGAAAAAATTATGGAAGCGCTCTCGCTGACGATTCAATCGGAAAAATAATCAAACCCTAAAATTTCCACTTTCTTCTTTCCCGTCCTTTCTAATTAGATCCTTCAAGAGCCTCTCGAGTATATGCATTGTGGTGGATGTCTGCTCAAGCACTTCTGACAGCATGCATTAGCGTTGCCAAGTCAGCGTGCGCCCTTCTCGTTTCATGCGTTCTCCGGCCAAACAGAGCGAGAGAGTGTGTGAAACGAGGAGAGCACGCTCCGAATTGCCTCCATGCATGTTCGGACGAAGTACGAAGAAGGTTCACCTAAGTTTCAAACAGTCTTGAAATTCTGATGAAATTATACGCAAGCAGTAATTGAGAAATCTCTATAGCGATAACTACTGTAGCAGATTCCATCAGCTACTTCTAATTTATTGATCAAAATCAATAAATAAATAATCATCTCAAAATACAATCATTTTGTAATTCATTCTCATCACTGCAGTCATACTGTAGCCCAAGTTGGTTGCGTCCATTCTGCAACTATTCTCCCATTCCATTATTTGAATTTTCCGCATTTCTAGACTCATTCCAAAGTTGTACCGCGTTCATGAGCGTCAACGAAAGGGAGCGGCCTAAATTTGCGATGACTTTTCCTTCTTGTCCACTTCCCATGCGTTGTGTACGTTGAACGGTTGCATCTCGCCGTTTCTCTCACTTTGGTCATCACTTTGACCTTCCTTCACCAATACTAGGTTCACTTTCCTAGTCGTTCAGTTTAATAGTCGAGCATATCGCTTTGCCGACTATTCTCGTCACCTTTCACTCGGTTTTCATATTAATCGAGTTGTCATCACGTTTCCTTCTCAGACTCCAACGGTTGCCGAGGACTCACTAGTCTAAGGTTGCGTAGGACACACACGGCACACATCTGCTGCCACTCCATTCCAACCTACCCAAGGTTGCTCAGGACAAATCCGAAGGTGCATCTTCCTTCCTCCAACGGATCAATATCCCCGAGGGTGCCCTATTCCCTCCCCTTGACCTACCCCCCATTATTACCCGTTTTCTTGTCAAATCAAGTAAATAAATATATATTTCGTTCACGCATCGTCCTTTGCAACATATAACAGATTTCTCCCACTGGAAAACCTGTACATGGTGCATCGGCTCTACTAGAACTTTGACAAATCAAGTCCCGCGTGGTTCACAAGCATTCTGAATCATTTTCATCATTGACCCCATCATTTCACTCCCACCTACGGTCACAACCCGTCATCGAAAAATGGGAGAGTTCGTGTCAGAGTTCACAAATGACTATGACAAACTCTACTCCCTTCTCGATCAACTCATCCCCCTTTTCGAAAGCATCGATTCGGAAACTTCCAAACTGGCACAAATGACCAGCAAGGACGACATCACGTCTCTGAGCTCCCAGATGGTCACTACCATTGGTGACGCCGAATCAATCATCGCCGATTATGCAGGTATCGTCGAAACGATCAAAGAGAAGATCGACAGAATGGCTGCACGCATCGATAGCAGGGACCAAGCAGAGAAGGAGGAGGAGCACCACAAGGAACTGAACAAGGCCGTGCACGGATCCAAGAATATACCGATGGGCGCGGTTAGTTTAGAGTCTCTTCTGAAAAAGAAGGAGTCCCGTTACGAAAATACGTTCACTCGATCAGTAAGACGCGTCAACACACTTTCTACACTAGTACCCTCGTCCCCACCTGCCCCTCTCACTGACCAGGGATCATCTCCCGCTAGCTCCAAAAGCATTTCACAATCAAAGAATTCTGATCCTTCCACTCCGCTTACCGCTATCAACTCAGCGGCGCCCAACCAAATTATCGATCAGCTCGCACCATCATCTGACGCGATCATTTCATCATCGATCCAGTCACCTCATCAGGTCGACTCAACGTTGCATAGGACACATCTGTCCCTCCCTCCAGTCAGACTTGAGATATTCGATGGCAGCTGGCCGGCATTCAAATGCCAGATCGAATCCCTCGTCCTCACTCAACCACAGTTGTCAGAAGTGGAGAAGATCTTTCATATTACAGTCCTGTTGTGTCCCACCGTGAACATGCGTCACCCGGAGTAACCCGGGGTAACTCGGGGTGACCCCGGGTGACCCATGGTGACCCATGGCCGGCTCCTGACTCGGAGAGTGGATTTTATGAATCGAGAGTATGATATTCAACTTCAGCGCTTCCTTGCCGTTCGATCAATATATAATTCATAATTTATTTCTAATAATAAAAAGCACTCGATTTTATTGCAAAAACTTGGCGATCAACATTGTGAAATATTACGGTATTAATTTTATTTTCCGGTTTTGTAGTCTAAATTTCCGGCTTTCAGTCATTTGGACGACTTCAGAGTTTCCCTTCATATTCTTTGTTTAAATTACTGTTTTTATGGAAATCATTGTTTAATAATGTAACACAGACGTCATCAATGGCGTGGGTTGTTGGCGCGCTTTTATTGCTCTTTCCTTTGTTTAATTATTGTCGATTGTATGGATCATGTTGCTTATTTTACAAAATGCAGGTAGTTGAAAGCACGCGCTGTCGACAGGAGCGGCTATTATCAGGTTTGGAATTTTCCTACTCGATTTGCATTGACTGTGGCGGTGTTGGGGCTTGTTTGAGACATCGCAGGCATCACCACACTCACCCCGCAGCACTTGAACAAGAACTACCCCTCCCCCTTGATACTTAGTGCGTTGCACCTCGAATCGTGCAGTTTTATGACGATTGGTGAATTCAGTTTTACTAAATACGCTGATTCCCCTCTCGTTGTGAAACTTCCTCGAGAATGCAACGCGGTAACTCTATCTTTTCTCGCCAAATATGATCAAATATCGGTGTCGACCAATTTTCCTTGCTTGCCCACTTGTTATTCTTTAGTTTATAGTGTCTCTGACTGGTTATTCAGCTAACTTTAACCTTAAAATGTGAAGCTATCTCCTGCTACCACTACCATATACTAGTCTATGATACAGTACCGTTCATCCTTCTACCTACAGTATTACCTACCGTATCTCGCCCATACTGTAATTCTTTCTCGTTACAAAAAAAGTTACATTCTTGCTCAATCTTTTTATTTATTCGAACAGAGGGATTCCTTTGGAATCATTTCAGCATTTATCATGGGGTGGTGTGATATGAAGAGACGGTGAGATGGAGGAGCTTCTTTATTTGTTAACCAGACAACAAGTGAGTTATTTATGAACATTTAACGCTTCAATAACTAGGAGAAGGTTTTATTTACATTTTTTGTTTCGTGGGGAGGAAACAATGGGATGAAACTTCTGAAAAAATATGTGAACTTTCAACTATGAACAAAATGTGGTGCAATGAAACAATAAGATAGAGAACTTCTGAGGAAATCGAAAAGAAATTTGAACTGGCCTAGCGCCACTTATCTACAATAGCTCCACCTAATGCACTATGCACTAAGTGGATGTTATTCTGAGTGTGAACGAAATACTTCTTGATCATTTTCTGAGTGAGCTGAGTAGACCAAAATTCCTTGATAGCTTCTTCCAATTCATTCGTGGTAGTGGGCTTGATTTCCCGTCTAATCCAAACCTTCATTTCTCTCCAGATATACTCAATTGGAGAGAGGTCTGGAGAAGCGGGAGCCCAAGGAGCGACAGTGACATTCCACGAAGTAAGCTTATCCATTGTATACTTGGACACATGGCATCGAGCGTTGTCTTGTTGGAAAATCGCTCTTCTTCGTCCCATTGTTGTGTCGATGAACGGAATGAGAAACTCCTCGAGGATATCTGAGTAGTTTTCCTTCTTGAGCGTTTCGTTCCTCTTGAGAAACACGAGCGGGCCTGGCCCATAGAGCGAGATCGCACCCCAGACGTGGATCTGAATGTGATTTAGGAGTGAAATAATAATAGTGCACTTACTTTGCGTGGAAATTTCGCAGTTCCAATGAGGCGCCTGGGGTCTCGTTTATCAGTCGTCGTGATGTAGTCTACGTTTCCTTCCAATTGAAGAGTGCTTTCGTCCGAGAAAATCTATAATCAATAGTTGGCTTTTGCTTTGATAAGAAAGATTTTCACGCACGTAGTATTTGAAATCCTCTTTAGATGCAATCCAGTCGCTTGTGATATTAAATCTCTTCATTTTTTGATCCGGTGAAATATCCGGCACTTTGCTAAAGAATACGAAACATTAAATCATATTAATTCCAGACTCACATCGGCCTCCAGTCGTACAAAGCAGCTGACTCCTTCAATTTTCTGACAACGTTTCTTTTGATTATTACTCCATAATTCTTCTTAAGTAGCGATTCAACCTGATAAAGTATAATGTTGAATTTGTACAAAATGAGTAAAAGTAAGGTAAATGAACCATACTTATTACTACTGACTAACCTGTGATTCTGACAATTTTGGATTAGCTCCGTACAAGCTTTTCACATACGAAGCAACTTCCTCAGTCTTATCTTTTAGAATGTGTGACCTGAATCTCGATCTCGTTATGCGAGCAACTTTTAATGATTACCTGTATGCGTTTCTTGTCTCCTTCCATTTCTTCTTCTCTCTTTTGCAGTAGGTGTTTACTGATGTGTATGAAACACCGTCGCATCCATTGATGTTGCTCGATAGGATCTTCTTGTGGGCCCGACGAGCGGAATGTCCAAGATAAATCTGTCCTCTACAGATTTCCTTGAATGCTTCTTTAAGAGGCATCTGCAACAATCGCGTATAGTAGTTGCAATTAAGAATAAATCTAACAAATAGGTAATGCGCGAAGAAATTGTACATACTATTCCGCATCGTGTGTATTTTGACAACGTTCCAATAAACCGCAAGCGCATCATTTAATTGTACAACATTCGCATATTTACGATATATTTTCGTTGATTTTAATTATTATTCCAAAGAATATTCCAGAAATGACGCATATGCTACTGCGCTACATCGAGGATCCCGATGCGTACGAGATCATCCCTAAGATCTGCATTAACAGCAAGAACAATAAGATAGGAGGAAAGGTTAAGTATAGACATCCCGAATACCATACGGAATTCGAAAGAATTCTCCTGCACACTGGCTCAGAGAGGAGCTGCAAGGAATTCCAGAGAATTCGCATGAACAGTAAGTGAGCCATGCTAAATTCATCTCGAATTGATTTGCACCTCAGGAGAGAGATCCCACTCTTCGGGAATGATGAGTACTCAGACTATGGCACCTTCGAAGATGCACAATCTCCGTTCCATCAAAAGTTAGCAATATACTTAATTAATTCTAATAATAATTTGTTCAGGAGAGCGTTCTTCCCCTCGAGCAGCAAATAAGTCATCTATCAAAGCGACAAAGGAGAAAGACTCGAAAAGGTTCGTTAGTTCATGATTTTCTGAGTTATCTCGTTACAGAATTTCTGTCGTCCCTCCCATCAAGAATCCCCATCGAGATGGAACCCCCGATTCACTTGATCGATCTTCTTCCAACTCCTCTCCCGCTCGTTCTATGGATAGTCATCGAGGAGGCACTCATTCTTCCCCTCCCTCCACTCCTCTCCAAAATGGTCGTACAGTATCTTCAAGTTCCAGTGATGGAAACACTGGCATGAACATGGTACGAATTCATATTTATTTACATTATTTTTCTTCTACAGGGAACGGAAGCACTCGAAATTCTAAGATTTCTGAAATCGAATATCTCTTCAAAACCTATCTGGAGATGTGAGTACAACAGATCTAGATACATTATTTTACCTATGACATACAGACAATGGCCATGACTTCCTCCCGAGAGAGGAAGTGCTCGAGCTCAGCGAGGAGTATCCGAGCAATATTGCTTTCGTCCGTGTCCTTCTCGACACGATCTTCTCAGAAGACGAGAAGAAACTTCCTCTGGAGCAGAGAGACAAACTGAAAGTGAAATGGGTGAAAGAGGTAAGTATACGTCAAAACTTGCACTACATTCCTAATATTTCTAGCAATTTCGAGTGCTCAAGAGCCATAGCCCGGAAGAATTCAATGGAAAATGGAGAGAAGCCATTCGAAGGTGATTTTCTCGATCACATGTTTTGAACAACTCCATTTTAGATATCGCCATAATATTGTGAGGCGTGCTAAGGGAGGATACAAAAGTTTGATCCAATCGAAGGTGGACGACGACTGATTTTTTGATGAAAGTTGTGTTCAATACATATAAAACAAGTTTAATAGCTTAAAAGTTTGATTTCCTCGAAACCCGAATTGTAAATATCATTATCTAATGAAATATGGAAGCGTGAATTGTACATAGTGCATTAGGTGGAGCTATTGTAGATAAGTGGCGCTAGGCCAGTTCAAATTTCTTTTCGATTTCCTCAGAAGTTCTCTATCTTATTGTTTCATTGCACCACATTTTGTTCATAGTTGAAAGTTCACATATTTTTTCAGAAGTTTCATCCCATTGTTTCCTCCCCACGAAACAAAAATTGTAAATAAAACCTTCTCCTAGTTATTGAAGCGTTAAATGTTCATAAATAACTCACTTGTTGTCTGGTTAACAAATAAAGAAGCTCCTCCATCTCACCGTCTCTTCATATCACACCACCCCATGATAAATGCTGAAATGATTCCAAAGGAATCCCTCTGTTCGAATAAATAAAAAGATTGAGCAAGAATGTAACTTTTTTTGTAACGAGAAAGAATTACAGTATGGGCGAGATACGGTAGGTAATACTGTAGGTAGAAGGATGAACGGTACTGTATCATAGACTAGTATATGGTAGTGGTAGCAGGAGATATCTTCACATTTTAAGGTTAAAGTTAGCTGAATAACCAGTCAGAGACACTATAAACTAAAGAATAACAAGTGGGCAAGCAAGGAAAATTGGTCGACACCGATATTTGATCATATTTGGCGAGAAAAGATAGAGTTACCGCGTTGCATTCTCGAGGAAGTTTCACAACGAGAGGGGAATCAGCGTATTTAGTAAAACTGAATTCACCAATCGTCATAAAACTGCACGATTCGAGGTGCAACGCACTAAGTATCAAGGGGGAGGGGTAGTTCTTGTTCAAGTGCTGCGGGGTGAGTGTGGTGATGCCTGCGATGTCTCAAACAAGCCCCAACACCGCCACAGTCAATGCAAATCGAGTAGGAAAATTCCAAACCTGATAATAGCCGCTCCTGTCGACAGCGCGTGCTTTCAACTACCTGCATTTTGTAAAATAAGCAACATGATCCATACAATCGACAATAATTAAACAAAGGAAAGAGCAATAAAAGCGCGCCAACAACCCACGCCATTGATGACGTCTGTGTTACATTATTAAACAATGATTTCCATAAAAACAGTAATTTAAACAAAGAATATGAAGGGAAACTCTGAAGTCGTCCAAATGACTGAAAGCCGGAAATTTAGACTACAAAACCGGAAAATAAAATTAATACCGTAATATTTCACAATGTTGATCGCCAAGTTTTTGCAATAAAATCGAGTGCTTTTTATTATTAGAAATAAATTATGAATTATATATTGATCGAACGGCAAGGAAGCGCTGAAGTTGAATATCATACTCTCGATTCATAAAATCCACTCTCCGAGTCAGGAGCCGGCCATGGGTCACCATGGGTCACCCGGGGTCACCCCGAGTTACCCCGGATTACTCCGGGTGACGCATGTTCACGGTGGGACACAACAGGACTGTAGATCTAGTCTAAAGGGAACAGCGTACTCTCTCATTGCATCAATGCCGGTGCAGGCAAACTTCCTCAATAGGATGCTTACTAGACTAGAATCAGAATACGGTCGCCATGAGCTCACACAAGCTCGACTTATTCAATCACTCCGTTCTATCCGATCCAAGTCGTCTCGAGTCGACGACCAGATCACAGCTGTCCGTTCTATGATCAATATCGCTTACTCCATCCACGATGAATGGGGATTGAACGTTCCTTGCATGCAGCAACAACTTGCTGAATGTATCCACCCCAAGTTCATCACACTTGTCACTCGAAAGAAACCTCGCACACTGGTTTCCGCCCTCGAGCTAATTGAGGATCAACTCCGAAACGAGCTCGAGGAGTCACTCATGATCAACGCTTACACATCAGCGCGCTCCAACCCAGTCAACACTTCGGGTAACTCTAGCTCACCTCCCCACAGAGGTAGTCAGCCGACAGTGACCAAGTCTATGTCACCTGTCCCCCAGTCCTCATCCACTTCCAACCATTCGCGGAAGATTCCACTCTGCGTCTACTGTGGTACACATCAGTACAGTGGAGAGTGCGCGCGTGTCACTTCAATAAGGGACAAGAAGGACATTCTTAGGGACAAATCCCTTTGCTTTGCTTGTTTCTCACCCGCGCATTCCTCGGATACGTGCAAAAAATCGTGCTCGCAGTGCAAGGGGAAGCATCACAAGTCGCTGTGCACCAAGCAGCCTACCCCCAACCAGTCAGGAGTTCATTCTATAACCACTGGTCATTCCATCCAACTGAACTCGAGACTGTTCACTGCACCAGTCAAGGTAGTCAACACTACCTCGCGTCACTACGCGAATGCGAATGTACTACTCGATGCAGGCGCACAAGTGTCCCTCATCTCGCGCTCATTAGTCGCGAAGCTCCATCTCGAACCAGTCGAGAAGTTGCGTGCATCCATCACTGGGATCACGAGTACTGAGCAGAATTCCCTCCCATCCAATCATGATGTTGTTCAATTCGATATCATTACGGATCGCGGAAGGGAAGCCATCAAGGCTATTGTTCATGATACTGATTCCATCGTTCAATCAATACAGCATCAGCCATTGTCTGCTGCCGATCTGGAAGTGATTAGAGACACACTCTGTTCGATTCCTGATCATTTCACTCAATCGGCAATCAATCCTGATTTGCTTCTCGGTGTCGGAGACACACTCAGATTGTTGGACAAATCCACATCAACGACACTTCCTGGAGGATATCGCTTGGTTCAATCCACGATAGGTCCACTAGTTGCCGGTTCGGAAAGCTCAACAGCTGCCCCTACCACTACGAATCAGAGTTCCCCATCCATCCACTCTGACCACATGGTCACTCCTTCACTCAGAGTCGCATCAGTCATTTCCTCACTCGATATATCTGCAGATCAAATGGCAGAGCGATTCCTCCCTGTGGACCCGATCTCGCGCATCTACGAGACCACAGAGAAGGAAGAGCGCAAGCTGGCTGACGCATTCGTGTCAAAACATTTTAATGAAACAGTCCAGTCTCACAATGATGGATACTACGCGCAGTATGCGATGAAGCCAGTTGCTCAGGACGAACTACCCGATAATTATAATCTGGCAGTCTCTCGTCTAGCCTCCACCAGGCGTAGTCTGTCCACTGACAGAAATCTCTTGTCTTTCTACGATTCTATCATACAAGATCAGCTCTCACTAGGGCAGATAGAATTGGTCGATCCATCTGACAATAGTGGCATTATCCACTACCTGGCTCATCAGCCTGTGCTTCGACCAGACAAACCCACCACTCCACTACGCATAGTCTATGACGCATCAGCTCATCTCAAGAACAGGCCATCCCTGAATGACATGATCTACCCTGGTCCGAGTGACCTGGAAATGATCCTATCCCTCTTACTTCGCAGCAGACTGAGACCATATCTCATTGTTGCCGACGTTGAGAAGGCATTCCTCCAAGTCAAGCTGTGTCCTTCACAAAGGAACATGCTTCGATTCCTCTGGCTAAAAGACATTGATAAGCCTGCCACACCCCAGAACATTCTCACATTGAGGTTCTGTGTCACTCCATTTGGTGTCGATCAGAGTCCATGCTTACTCAACAAAATCATCAATCATCATATCGAGATCATGGGCAAGACATGCGATCCTCACCTAGTTCAACAGCTAGTGTCCAACATCTATGTCGACAATATCATCATCAATGTTGACGAACCATCGCCTATCATGTACACCCAATCGAAGCATCTTTTCGATTCCATGGCGATAAATCTCAGAGACTATTCCTCCAACTCCCCATCATTCATGGAGGCTGTTTCCGAGTCAGATCGATCCAAAGACACATATCAGAAGCTTCTCGGTCTCACATGGAACACCGAGACAGACACATTGTCTATCAAGATTCCGATCTCTGCCAAGAGAGAGACGGAGTCAAAGAGGACCATGCTCAGCACTGTGTCCAGCTCATACGACCCTCTAGGCTTTCTCAACCCCTTACTCCTCCCTCCTCGACTATCTGTCCAGAGTCTCTGGAACAACCCACTCAAATGGGACGAGGCGGTAGACGATCACACTAGGGATTCGTTCCATGATCAAATGTTGGAACTTGAGAAATTCTCCCTCCCAATCAATCGATACAGTCATATTTCGGTTGCACAGGACATCATTCTTATCGCATTCAGCGACGCTTCCAAGCAAGCAATGGCTGCATCAATATACAGCTATGTGCCTGGAGACAGTCCAGTCCTGCTCATCGCCAAGACTCGACTAGCACCCATCCAGAGCAACTCGACCATCCCAAAGATGGAACTCGATTCACTTGCTATGGCGCATACACTTATCACGGGTCTTCTGTAAGGATGCAGGAACGTCTGCAACCAGAAAAAAATTCATAGCCATGGATTTCGATGAAACTAAGTTTATGCATACCATTGGGGATCAGACGAAGAACCATGCTCTTGGTTTTGGTCAATTTCGCTCATTATCGATTTTTTTGATCTATCCCTATGGGATACTGTAAATCGGTCAATTTTGATCGCACAACCTACTTTTTTTACTCATTTTACGCAGAATTTCGAGATCTACAAATTCCTCTTCATACCCCCTTGACGAAAATGACGAGATCGGGGTCTTTTTGCCAGAAAACCTAATTTTCGACTATGAATATCGATTTCTCTCGACCGGTATATAAAATACCCCTCAATATTATTTCACCAGTGCATTCTACGGACAAAATAAGGTGGGGTCGACGTTAATCATTTTTCTCAGCTCCTCCCTCCGAATATCGATTTACTAAGAAGGTTCCCGGACTTAGCCGCATTTTCACGAATTTTCGTTTTTGTTCATATCTCAGTTCATTTTTGTGCTACCGAAAATTTAAAAAGTGAATTCGAAAGCTCTCGACAAGCCCGATCAATTGTTCTTAGCGGGTCATAACGCTAAATTCGCTCTTTCTCGAGTTACTTGAGGTATTTGCATTTGGTGTGAATCAGCACAATTCCGCCTGGAACAATTTTTTGTTCCAGAAAAAATTGAGATATGAACAAAAACCTTCTTAGTAAATCGATATTCGGAGGGAGGAGCTGAGAAAAATGATTAACGTCGACCCCACCTTATTTTGTCCGTAGAATGCACTGGTGAAATAATATTGAGGGGTATTTTATATACCGGTCGAGAGAAATCGATATTCATAGTCGAAAATTAGGTTTTCTGGCAAAAAGACCCCGATCTCGTCATTTTCGTCAAGGGGGTATGAAGAGGAATTTGTAGATCTCGAAATTCTGCGTAAAATGAGTAAAAAAAGTAGGTTGTGCGATCAAAATTGACCGATTTACAGTATCCCATAGGGGTAGATCAAAAAAATCGATAATGAGCGAAATTGACCAAAACCAAGAGCATGGTTCTTCGTCTGATCCCCAATGGTATGCATAAACTTAGTTTCATCGAAATCCATGACTATGAATTTTTTCTGGTGGCAAAATGGGCTCATTTTCCTGCATTCTTACAGAAGACCCGTGTTATGCAGTTCACAGTGAATACCATCCGAAAGGAGTTCCCCAGCAAGCACATTCATGTCTACTCATTCTCTGACTCAGCTGTAGTACTTCACTGGTGCAGACCAAGCTTCAACAAGCCGGTCGGCGTTTTCGTTTCCAATCGTGTCAAGACGATTCATTCCATCAAGGATACTCTCTCATCAGATAGTAACCTCACTTACCATTCACCTCGACATGTCAGAAGTGAACACAACCCCGCAGATCATGCAACACGTGGTCTCTCCTCATCTGACATGAACGACCCATCCCATCAATGGTGGATTGGTCCTCCCCGGCTATCATCTGATCCTTCCGAGTGGCCCAACACCAACTTGTCAGAACTTCATCACCCTGATATCGATTCACTCCCACTGTCAGTCAACACTCAAGTGGTCACTGAGACACAACACGAGATTACAATTGATCTCTCTCGTCACTCTAGTCTAAAGAAGGCGATCAATGTCACTTAATACGCCATGCGCTTCATCATCAGATGCGCTTCTAAGACTAAGAATCTCTCCATCCATGAGAAATTGAGTCATTTCCCTCGGAATCATCTTTCCGTTGTGGATGCCAAGGAGAAAAGATTCGCTCTCAATAGACTCATTTTTCTCACTCAACGATCAGTGAACAATTCTGTAATCAAGAAAATGTCATTGGTCCATGACCCGTCATCTGGATTGTTGAGAGTCTGTACTCGAGTCACAAACTCGAATCAACATGACGAGTTCAAGTCTCCCATTTTCATCCCCACATCCCCTGACAGCACACTTGCTCGTCTTCTCATTAGGGATGTTCACTCTTTTACTCACGCTGGAGTGGATGTTGTGCTGAACACGCTCAAAAGCAAGTTCATGATTCCACGAGCAAGGCCACTTGCCAAGTCAACACTGAAACAATGTGTGCCATGCAGGAAGACCAACAACCTACCATTCACCTACCCTGAGAGTCCACCACTCCCTCACGATAGAGTGTCTCAGAGTCTTCCTTTCGCTCACTGCGGAACAGACTACGCTGGCCCATTCCATCGCATCGACGAGTCCAAAGTGTGGCTTGTTGTGATCACCTGTTTCTCTACCAGACTCACGCACCTCGAGGTAGTGACATCTCTACTACCATCTGCATTCATCCTTGCATTCCGTCGTTTCTGTTCACGCAGAGGAACACCACTCCGAGTCACATCTGACAAGGCCACTACCTTCCGACTGGCTAGTACACTGCTATGTAAGTCTGAGGTTGACCAAGAAATCAATACTCTCCTTTCCTCATTAGGAATCACTTGGCATTTCACAACTGCCCACTCACCATGGAAAGGTGGTATTTATGAGAGATTGATCAAGATCATCAAGGATTCGTTCTCTCGATCAATTGGAAAGAGAAAAATTTATAAGGACGAATTCGAGACCATCACTTGTGAAGTTGAGGCACTCCTCAATTCGCGTCCCCTCACTTACGTCTCATCAGACGAGATTGAGTCATTCTTTGGTCCCGTGCTCAGACCCATCGATCTTATCCAACCCGAATCAGTGCTTGGATGTTCACTTTCTCTCACTTGAAAGGATGACTACATCCCTCCAGATGAAGAGAATTCGAGTAGAGAGAATGCAGTCAAACTGCTAAGACGATCGATCAATATCGTTGAGTCATTCTGGAACAGATGGCACCGTGAATATCTCACAACACTTCGAGATTCCAAAAAGTCGTCTGACCAACTGCAGTCATCCCGCTCCACAACCGTATCCCCACAACTGGGTTCAATTGTTCTATTGATAGACGAGAGTGGCACCACACCTCGATCTTCATGGAAGATGGCTAAGATACTCTCCCTCACTGACAATTCAGCCAAATTACGCTCACATGCAGGCAGAGTGATCGAGAGACCATTGAATCTCTTGATCCCTCTCGAAATTCAGTCCACAATAGAGACTCTTCCTGTTGACACAATACAACAGACATCCCATGCGATGATTACTAGAGCAAAGGCCAAACCACGCATCTAGAAACAACTAGCTGTATTTCTAGTTGCTCAGGACAATTCCTCTTTCCCTTCCCGCTTCCCGCCCCCCCCCCCCCCCCCCAGGATTCCACTGTGACATACACACTGTAATTATTGAATTCAAATTTTCAATATCATGATCATATCATTCATTATCCCTGTTCAGCCATCCAACCTCATCATGGAGGACGAACAGATGGATGAAGAGGCGGCACTTCTCGCTTTCAACAACGATCACGAGACCAAAGACCTCATCCAGTTCTCACACGAACATCTGGCTCAAGAGCTAAGCGACGTCAAGGAGGATATCAATGACCTCAGAGCATACATCAGCAATGAGTTCAAGACGATCAAGGACAACATAGAATCCTTGGCCTTCAACGTCTCAACCATCCTGATTAAAGTTTCCCAGCCTCCCCCCAATCCCCCTTCAGTGGTCACGTCCACTCCCCCTACGAAGCATATCAAAATCCTGCCTCGTTCCCATTCTATTCATAAGCCCAAATCAGTAGACCGTCCCACTTCAACTTGTGGTCGTTCTCTGATTCCCCCTCGTAGCACTAAACCCCTTCAAATTGCCCAGACCATCACATGTATTAGGTTGAACAGAAAGTCTTTATAAACTGTTTTGCTCGATCACTGCTCAGTGCACGAGACCTTTGGTGTTCCCTCGCCTCTAGTGAATAACACATGACAAAGGGACTATGTGGTCAACAACTCCCCATTCCACGCCTTTCATTCTGCCACTAGTAAGACCACGATGTTTGTTCCCACGGCCTTGCACATCCGCAACGTTCTGTTATTCGTATTCCTCTCTCACACTACAATGAAGGAATTGGAACGTCAGTTGGCTGAAGTGTACGATTCATATGCCACTCACTACCAGACCATGCGCAATTGGTACCAACTCTTCGAGAAGGGGGACTTTTCCATGGATGATCATGACCGGTCTGGGAGGCCACCCGAGCTGGATTTGGATGCGCTACGGATCGTAGTGGAATTGGATCCTTTCCAAATACCCGCGACATGGCAGCCACACTTGGGGTATCGCAAAGCACCATCGTAAAATGATTGGTCTCCATTGGCAAGAAGAAGAAGCTAGGCCGTTTCATACCCCACAAATTGACCCAAGACCAGTTTGACCACCGTGTCGACGATTCCCTTTCTCTACTCACTCATCACGCTGGAGATCGATGGTTGGACCGTCTCATAACAGGGGTCGAGAAGTGGGTCTGCTATGAGAATCACCATAGGAGGGCACAGTGGGTGGATGCCAATGAGACCCCACAGGACGTCGCAAAGCCTGACCTTCACCCTATGAAAATCTTGCTCTCTGCCTGGTGGGGAGTGGATGGCCCGATTTACTGGGAGCTCCTACCCGAGAAGCGGATAATTACTGGATATGTCTACACTAAACAACTACGGAATCTCAAGAAGAAATTCGCACAATCTGCCCTGAACGGCAAGAAAGTGTACTATCAACACGATAACGCCCGACCCCATGTTGCACGGCAGGTCAAGCAGGAGCTGTCCAAATATGGCTGGATGGTTCTCCCTCATACACCGTATTCTCCTAGCTTGGCCCCTTCGGATTATTGGTTGTTCTCGGATCTGACCCGTCATCTCGATCAGAGATCCTTCACTTCCCGTGGGGCGATCGAGGCCGCACTCAAGCAATATTTTGATTCGCGCCGAGATGGGTTCTATAAGGAGGGAATCCATAAGTTGCCTGAACGTTGGAGATTTGTCGTAGATAACAATGGTGCATACGTTTGATTTCGCTCTTGCGCTTTATTGTCAGAAGAAGGGATATAAAAAGTTTATAAAGACTTTCTGTTCAACCTAATACTTTCTGTGACTCAACTGCTCACTACACTCGTAACTGCATCAGTGTTACGAGCATTTCCGCACGCCTCGCTCGCATGGCCCCTAATCAGTGTCTCCGGTGCTTCCGTCTCAAGGATGCCACACACAAGGCTTCTTGCGAACCGGACGTTTGTGTCCACGGATGCACTGACGAGATGGGCCGAGGCGTGCGTCATCAGTACTTCTTCTGTCCCAAGAATCCCGATCTCCAGCCCTAAGTGGCCATCAAGATATCTCCCAGTGGGAGCCCCTTATTTGACCCCTTTGATACTTCGGCCCTATTGGCACTCTGTGAAATTTGTTGTTTCCCCCCTCGAATTATTGCTATTGGTAGTTCCACCGTTGTTTTACCCATCCCTTTTCCCATCGTTCATCGCTTCACCAAGCATCTCTCACACGAAACTTCACAAAGTATCGTTATCATTTCCTTCTCTGCTTTCGCCCCCCCCCCCGAGTGTAGCAGATTCCATCAGCTACTTCTAATTTATTGATCAAAATCAATAAACAAATAATCATCTCAAAATACAATCATTTTGTAATTCATTCTCATCACTGCAGTCATACTGTAGCCCAAGTTGGTTGCGTCCATTCTGCAACTATTCTCCCATTCCATTATTTGAATTTTCCCGCATTTCTAGACTCATTCCAAAGTTGTACCGCGTTCATGGGCGTCAACGAAAGGGAGCGGCCTAAATTTGCGATGACTTTTCCTTCTTGTCCACTTCCCATGCGTTGTGTACGTTGAACGGTTGCATCTCGCCGTTTCTCTCACTTTGGTCATCACTTTGACCTTCCTTCACCAATACTAGGTTCACTTTCCTAGTCGTTCAGTTTAATAGTCGAGCATATCGCTTTGCCGACTATTCTCGTCACCTTTCACTCGGTTTTCATATTAATCGAGTTGTCATCACGTTTCCTTCTCAGACGGTTGCCGAGGACTCACTAGTCTAAGGTTGCGTAGGACACACACGGCACACATCTGCTGCCACTCCATTCCAACCTACCCAAGGTTGCTCAGGACAAATCCGAAGGTGCATCTTCCTTCCTCCAACGGATCAATATCCCCGAGGGTGCCCTATTCCCTCCCCTTGACCTACCCCCCATTATTACCCGTTTTCTTGTCAAATCAAGTAAATAAATATATATTTCTTTCACGCATCGTCCTTTGCAACATATAACAGATTTCTCCCACTGGAAAACCTGTACAACTACAATGTGTCGCAATCGGCAAATCTTTTTGTTTGCTCAAGAGCCCTTCTTGATTCAATCTCGCATCTCTTGTCTCCGTGTGACCAAACTCCTCTAGACACATGCACATTCTAAAAGAAGGATGAAGAAGGTTCAACTACGTTTCACAGCTTCTTCAAGGGCTATGAATATTATTTGGAACCACTTTCATTCAGTCTTTGCATTTAATAAAAAACCAATTCAAATCCCAAGATCTTTTACTCTTCCATTAGCATACCATTCTGTCACCCAAGTCCCCCTGTATTTGTCTCCCCCTTTGCCCAAACACCTTTAGAAACATGCACGTTTATCTTCTTTCTTCCGAGTATATCCACAAATACGAAACTGAAAAAGCTAAACAAAGTATGTGAAAAAAGGGGATAAGAGACAATTCGAAATATGCACGTACACACAAATGCACGCTCGCTATAGGCTCGTCTACTATTTGCAAACACAAAATTGGGGTATGGATGAGTGGGCGGGGCTTGTAAGTGGGCGGGACTTGTAAGTCAGGGGCGGGTGGATCCAATCCGGGTTCTAAATGCAGTCGTGTTTCAGGAGGCGCCACACTCCGAGAGGTATTATCATAATATCTCGCTCTATATACAATCTAAGATAATCACGCTTTAAAAAATAGAACATTCACGCACACTTGGAGTAACTTAGCGAGAGAGATGACTAAAATTGGTGAAAAAAGGCAGCAGGGTACCGAATGAGTAATAATACGCATAGCTTGTGAGGGGGGGGGTGGTGATTCGACTAACAGCGGGGGGTGTTTGAGACTCAAAAGTAACATACATTTGTCTGCTAAGCAAAAATGGGCTTGACGACGCAAGCCGACTCGTTTACATTATGGAACTTGTGAGAGGCGGGAAACTCTCTCCATTTCCCATGCTCTCTCGCAGGAGCGAGATAATGTGGGAAACGAAGAGAGCAGAGAATGCCAGAGCTAATGCAAAGCTCGTGTGCATCATAATCAGTGAGGATTATATGGAAGGAGGAAGGAAGGGAGGGGGGGGAGGGGTAAGGCGATACTTGTCGGTTACTTATTTAGAATACAAACGCGGGGGAAGGAATCGTTACTAGGGAGTACACAAAAGTATACAAAAAAATGTGGAGGGATGGAAAGGAAGAAATCGCACTAACCGATACAATCAATAAACATCAGGCGGCTGAGAGCGATCGATAATTGTAGGGCAGGAATTGAAATATTAGAGAGGGGCGAATTATGAGGTCAATATTCAGTTGTGAAAACGTGGGGCTACTCGGAAATTGGTGTTCGAATAGAGCAGATGAGAGCACAGCTAGAGTGGGAGACGGGGACCAACCAGCACTACCGAGAATATTGATTTGTTATGATTATACAATCGATAAGGGGGCGGAGTCTGCGGGGAGGGCGAGAGAGCACGCGAAATCGAGAGTGTCAGGATGTGCTACTCGCGATTTCGCGCTGTGGGAAGAGGAAGAGCAAATCACCGAGAGAAAGATCAAAGATCACTCTTCCCTCGCCTTCTAGTATCTAGAAAAGTGAATGAGAGAGGGGGAGAAGGGACGGCGGGCGGCGATTTGTAGAGATAATATATCGGATAGCACCGGAGACGAACCAATCGAGTACTGCGGGTTACTGTAACTTTCAGTTACTGTACTGCGCGGGGGCGAACATATTACATACAGTATAGGCTACTTATGGGGCGACAAAATATTGGGACGAAAAAAAACGACTCGATGATTAGACTACTTGCAAGACTGACTGCGGGTACCGGCCCTCACACTGTTTGGTCAACGAAGGGAAAGGGTGATCTAGACGCGACCGCACGCGCGTTCCTAGACGGCAGCCGCGCCGCCGGACGGTCCGCCTCTCCGCGAGGTCGCAGCGCCTCCCGCGACTGCCGCGGACGCGAGCACGGAGCGGAGCGTCGAGGGCGCGCCGGAAGAAAGCACGTCCTCGTCCAGGTCGTCCAGAGAGCCGGACTGGAAAGATCATGTTAGATGAATCGCTAAGCCTAAGCAACTGCTAAAATAATCTTTCATTGATTCTATCTATCTATCAACTAACAAGAATATTACTTAATGTCATTTGTTTAAAACCCAAATTATTCATAGAAAACAGTGATTGTATGTTTCACAAATGCTAATTATCTGAATTGAGTTGCGCAAAAACAATGCGCAAGGCGAACGCAAAAGCAAAACACCAAAAAAACACAATCGATCTGTGCTTGAACAAGGACAATTTTCACAGTCGAAGTTACAGACAGAATGACGTTTCTCAAATTCGTATTGATTATACGCCATGGAGGCCAATAGTCGATCTAAAGTAACGTAGAAAAAATATATAAAATAGTTTTGCCTGCTGAATCACGCCTTATGATCTCGCACACTTCTAGATTGTAATCGCCGCCAAACTACCGTACTTCGATCAGGCTACCGTATCTTGCAACAATCACCAAGTTACCGTAACCACTTAGAATGTCAGACACTACCGTACCTCATGCATGCCTCCTCCTCCTCCTCCGTTCAGCATGGCCAGCTCGTCGGGATGCAGATCGAGCTCCTCCTCCTTGATGTCCTGCAGCGAGAATGAGGGTTACAGTAATGTAGGGTTACGGTAAGGTAGAATTATACGGTATTGTAACTATGTTAGGATAAAGCACCCGTCATTCATTTACTTAAAAACCTTCAGTAGATTGACATAACAAAGCAAAACAATCGTCCCTCCTTGCCCACAATTTACAGGTCTATTTACAGGAAACTCGTATATTATATATAAGTCGTCAAAATTGTGGTTATAATAGCGCAAAACAGTCACATCTTATCAGATTTATACAACATAAGATGTAAAGACAAGCTAAAAATCGTTGATTCCTCTACCCGGTTAGCGCGCGCTTCACCCTCATCTCATAACCCCGAATAAGCTTGTCGGTCGGCGTTTTGTCTCGATACTACAAGTTTTCTGCGAAAACTTGTAGATCGAGACTAAACGTCAAACATAAACCATTTTTATCCCAAAACGCAAAGTAGTGGTGACATTGCTCCATTCGATGGCCATCGCTACACCTTTCACCATATATTGGGCGCCCAACCAAAAATTCAATCACACCCGGTTATGCCTTGTTCCACCATCACATTACAGTCCAAAGCACCCTGCCAGAGTGGCGTCTCGAATATAGCAAGTTTTTCCGGTGTTTCGAGGGGCAAAACGTCGAAAAGGCTTGTGCACCAATCGATCACTCTTACACTACCATATCTCAACTCGAACCGGTAGGCCGTAATCATCACTTTCTATCTTAATCTATTGTTTTAACCATACCCTGCAGTCGTCGCCGGCATTCCGCTCTCATGCTACCGTACATTGCAATCACCTCTACCGTTTCCCCATCATTCTACCGTATCCACTACCGTACCTTGTAATCGTCGTCGATGAGTCCCTGGTCGTCGTGGCTCTTCGCGTACGCCATCGCCTCCTGGCAGACGGAGTCGACGGCGTTGTCGATGTGCTGCGAGGAGGAGCCACCCGGGGGCATGCGACGAATGCTGCAAGAAATGAATGGTTAATTAAGCAGTGATGGACGCTAAACATAGGAATTTTTTATCAGATGTGACCTTCTAATCAAGCTGAACACCCACTCCCGATTTTTCAAACGCAGCTAGCCATTCTTGTGATACTAATTATACCAAAAGTCAAAGCATCAAGAATCATTCAATTTATGATCCACCCATGAAGCCTCAAAAAACCTGGTCACATCAATCTCAATCCACTCACCTCCTCATGTCCATCTCCGGCGAGTGGTCCTCACCCTCGGGTGGGGGAGTGATATTGCGCATCTGCAATTAAGATAATTAATCATTTAAAAAATATTTAAATATTATTCTAAATAATGTCACGTTTTTTCATCGAAACTGCGAAATCGGGTAATCTTATCCTACGATCGGTAGATCTAAAATCAGTGTATGATAAATGAGGAGAATTACTCGAATTCCGCACAGAATTGTACAGTACAATACAGTACTCTAATCCGTTACAGCACAACAAGGGGTCAAAGTGTGAGTACCTCCACCAATCTTCACATCACTGCGTGCATAGTGAGCGGACGACGACGGAAAGTGAGGGCAGCGTGCAGAGTGTAAGAAGTGGTGCAGAATGGAAAACATCGGTCACACCCAGCTCACCCTGTGCACCACTACCCCTCACCACCACACCATGCAAAGCACACCAGACCATTCCACTCAACGTGCAGTGTTTTATTAGCTTAGCCTAGACATCAGTGTGATGTGTCAACTAAAGGAAATGAGCGGAGTGACAACATTGCAACAACAAAAAGAAACAATAATCTTCGAGAGCAAAGAGAGCAAAGCACGGAGGAAACTTAGCGAGATCGAATGGAAGGAGCAACTACGGAACTACTGGGAAAGCGATAAAATGTCAACGGTTGGCAGAGAGAAGGCAAACAACCGGAAGTGAGAGAGAGAGAGAGAGACAACGACACAACAACAATATCCGCATCTAGTGCAACGTAATCGAACTAATGCAGGCTATAGATCTATGATGGGGGAAAGGAACAAGGCGGAGACTAAACTTACTAAATCTGAAATCGAGAGGCAAGCAAAAGGGTAAAAATATAGAAAAGGAGAAAGATAAACACAGGCAAGCACACACCAGACCAAACCGAGCAAGGGGAAAACAAAAAGGGGGCTGGGGAGGGGGCTCTCCTCCTCAATGGCACGATTCCGGCTCCGACTGCACTGCGACTGCTGCTGCTGCATCGGCTGCAAGGAGGGTCTGCAGCTGCTCCTGCTGCTGTTCCTCCTTCTGCTTCTCCTTGAGTGCCTCGACGGCCTCGGCGAGCGCCTGCGTGGGGACAGCGGCCAGCTGCGGGATCTCGGCCACCAGCTGTGCTGGCGTCATCGACAGGAGCGAGGGCGGCGGAGGCGCGGCCGCGCCGACGCTTCCCTTGACCGGCGTGAAGACGCAGCGACGCACGGCGGGCACGAGCAGCGATCCGTTGGCTCGCGGCACGAACACCTTGCGCTGCAGCGCCTGCGGCGCGAGCAGCGCCGCATTGCGGGCGGTGGCGAGCGCGGCGGCCATCGTCGTCGGCTTGGTCATCGCGTGCAGCAGGCGCTGCTGCTGCAGCGGCGACTGCGGCGGCACGCCGCTGGCCGCCATGATGGGCGCGAGCAGCGCGCCCAGCGACTGCGGATGCGGCGGATGCTTCGCGGGCGGCGAGGGCGAGGGCGGCGAGGGCGAGGGCGACGAGGCGGCCGACGATGACGACGCCGTGTTGTTGTTGCTGTTCTGCTGCTGCAGCTGACGACGTTCCTCGGGCGAGAGCAGCGAGGGCGTCAGGCCGGAGGAGGTGAGGAGCGAGAGCGCGGGTCGGGGTGCGGACACAACAAAGAAAGAGGTGCTGGGCTTCGCAGCGAGAGAGGTGTGAGTGGGGACAGTGGGAGAGGGAGAAGAGGAGGAGCTGCCTGCTGCAGCTGCTGCAGCCTTCTCAGCCTCAGCAACGGCTACAGCTGCAGCTGCCTCGGCAGTGAGAAGGGCCTCTACCTGCTGGTAGGGAGCGGGCTCGTCGTCGTGCGACAGCCGTGAGCGACGACGGGCGTTCATGAAGAAGTTGGCGACGGTGGAGAGGTCAAGTCGGAGGTGCTCGGCGATCGTCTGCTGCATCTCGCGAGACGGACGCTGCGTCTCCTTGAAGATCGCCTGCAAAGGGGGAGCATGAGAAATTGTAGTACCATTGTATTGGGATAGTGAAACACGAAATCGAAATGAGATACATGTTTTGGATAGTTTCCCAGCAACGAATTAGTGAAGACTGGAATGTCTTTTGGAGCACTCTTGGAACATGAAATCGAAAGGCGAAAAAATAATTTTAGATGGCCTCTTCCAACAATCAACTAGTGCCGAACTGGAAGGATGAGAGAAACACAAGCCTAACTACACTTGAAGTAAAAATTAAGAGGTTATTTTAACGACTTTTTCAAGTTAATTTTAAAATAATTAACAAAATTGAATATATTTAAT
This sequence comes from Pristionchus mayeri, assembly GCA_036245805.1. Classification (NCBI taxonomy): domain Eukaryota; kingdom Metazoa; phylum Nematoda; class Chromadorea; order Rhabditida; family Neodiplogasteridae; genus Pristionchus; species Pristionchus mayeri. Next base: position 37,959,344 of record BTRK01000002.1, on the reverse strand, counting down.
AAATTGAAGCAAAAACACACCTGGAGTGTCCTCTTCTGGATGTCGGTGAAGACGAGGCGGGGGCGCTTGTTCGCCGGCTGCCCGTCCTCGCCCATCGAAGACCTGCAATGTGCATTAATTAGCTAATTAATATTAAGTATGTTAATGAATTGGCAAAGCGGAGGGTGAACTCATACAAAGCAGTTAGCAGCACACAGCACACCATGACACTACGACTACAATAGCTTAGATAATTAATGTCACTCAAATTCCGCGAGTTCTGAAGAAAATTACAGGTACAATGTTAAGACTATCTCTGCAGCACAAATACAGCAGTTGCAGAACGGACAACAAGTATTAGTATAGATAAGCAGGTACAAAGGACAACCAAAAAGCCAAGCTCACACACCTATCGTACCTCCTGTGGTGGCGGACGTTCTGGGCGGGCGTGGGCGGCGAGAGGCCCGAGTTGCCGGCTGCAGCTGCTGCAGCAGCAGCCTGTGCTGCGAGCGCAGCATTGGAGGCTGCGGCAGCGCCTCCGGGACCACCGTTTGCCGCAGCCATCGGCAAGCCCGTGGGCACGGACGCCGCCTTCTCGAGCGCGTTCATCTCTGCAAAACTTATTTTAAGTAATAATAAAATTAATCAATAAAATTAATTCATGTGAACATGAATTAGATTCACTAATATATATGATATTACTATGACCTCATTTGCATTATAAGCGCGGAATCGGATTCAATATTGTGAAAAACAATTTTTTCCATGACCAGGCAATGATGAGTTCAATGATGTGTGATAACCAAAAGTTCACTTGCCCGGTGGCGCTTTGCTCAGAAGCCTACAAGTTTTTGCAAACTTGTACTTCTCGAGCGAAGCGTCAAAAAATTATGTGTACAACGCCTTGCACGTTTACGTTTCACCGGCTGGATAACCTCATTCAAAACGAGCACAAAACAATATATTCCACTCTCCGAAATGTAAAAATGTATATATTTAGAGCTTAAAATATGCTCTTTCTTGTTGGTATATTGGTATACTTAGGTTCGCGAAAATGGCAACAAAAACTAAGTACTCACCCTTGTTGTACATGTCGAGAATGCCGAGACGCATGGCGAGCGGCTGCTGCACCCAGTTGAACATGCGCCGGAACGTCTCGCGGCCCGACTTCAACTTGTTCCACGGCTTCGGATTGCGCAGCAGATCCGACAGCGTGCCCTGACTCCTGCAACGACCGCATGTAAATAGGGAGGAGCATACGGTAGTTCGCTATCCACAGTAGGACACATATCTCAAATATCAAATGGCTCCAGCCACGATTTTGTTTTGTTTAAAAATACGTCGAATTATATTACAAACTAATCGCCACATTCATTTCGCTAGCATTTCATATTCCATGAGCCCTTTACATGCAAACATCCGATATGCATAATAGACCTTGGAGCTAACATTTGCTAGCTACCAAAACTAGGTCAAATATCTCTCCTCATTAAACGCACGTTCTTATCGCCCGTTTAAAGAGTGAACGAGAAAACGGGATTGCGCGATGGTCACTTCCGTGGTAGCACCACAAATTACCCGTGCCTACTCAAGAGCATGTGAAGGGGGGATGGCCTGACTCTCCCTCACAATCACTCGTCGTCGGTCAGAGAGAGAGCGTATGGAATGCAAAAGAGCGATACTATTGCTCCAATCAAAAAGAGAATGACGAAACGGGAAAGCACCTGCACAGAATTCGCTCGGCGAAGATGGCTTGCGGGATCGAGTGCTGCTTCAGCTCGTAAGCAATGCGCTGGAAAGGATGATTATATTTTCAGAAAAAAAATTAGGATCTGTAAAAGTCAATGACACTTCCGCGATGAAAATTTTTCCATATATCAAGAACGGGGGAAGAATTCGAAGTTGGCATCTTGTAGGTTATCAAATACTCGAGATGTTCATCAAGAATTAAAATAATTCGCGTCGAGTCAGTTCCAGCCACGTTTCATAACAACTAGTTACGGAATGAGGCTGGAATTTTACCTGGCTCATCATCCCAGATTTACATTCTAAAAATCACCTTGCACAGGTCCTTCGTGTCGATGTAGATATCGTCGTCGATCTCGGCGTTCAGAGGGTCGTTCGCGTCGTTGATCGAGTAGACGCGCTTCGGCGGAGGCACCGGCGCTACTAAACCAGTTATTTTAAAATTTCTTTTTAAAGCAAAAATAATCAACGTTCATACACAAAACAACATAATTTGACGTTCCAAGGCCAAAACAGGCCATTTCAATCCTGTTTCGGTATAAAAAAACGCCAATGTGATGTTAAAAATCGCAACAAATATCGGATCTTTGCACATAGTTCCCGCAGGATCTTCGACAAAGACACGATACTTGCGGTGATTTTTGACACCACATCGGGGGCATTTCCGCACCTCTCGAGCTGGTCGCCGTCTGGTATCTGTAGCCGGCCATGTCGTCGCCGTTGTGGACGCGTCCCGACGACGAGCCGTTGAGCATGCCGAGCTCGTCCTGGTCCACCTTGAGGTCCTGCAATTAGAAGGACCTTAGAAAACGTCAATCTGTCTGCTCCATCTAGTGTCACGGCGTCTCTTCACGATCCCTCACGGTACAACAAAGAACGACCAAAACAGGCAGACAGTCTTTTTTCCCCTTCTCAGTCACCATTTTATCACAGTCTGTGCATTCACCATTGTCCATATTTATCGCGACAGCAATAACACTAGAGACGGAAAGAACGAGCTCGATAAGTCGGCTTTACTGCTCACAATTCCTGGTGGAATTTTTTTTAATTGAAAACATTTTTCAGAACCCACGTTTCGTAACCGAGAGAACAAAGGACAATGGATCTGATTTCTTTGCCCTTTCGATTCCCACACGTGAGTTGTGAACAACCTTTCCAACTCGCCCTACCACCATCACTACATAATCCGTACCTGCTGCAGTCCGTTGAGGCTGCCTGCGATGCTGTTCCTGCGGACGGACTGGCCGAGTGCGGCTGCGGCTGCTGCAGCAGAGGCGATCGAGGCCGCGGGCTGGGGAGGAGGAGGGAGCACCGCGGCGGAGGAGGAAGAGACGGGCGAGGCCTACAGACACAACGATACGACAGTGGTCACGATTACGGATAGAGATAGATAGAGAGGAGCATGCAGAAGCAATCCAAGATATCGAATATTCAACATGCAATTGTATTTTTACAAAGTAGTTGATACTACGGTTGTAGGATGCGCGTAATTTATGTAAAACTGGGCGGAATCGCGTCCGTAATTGTAAACCCCCTTGGCGTAGATCCCAGGAAAAAAATTACTGATTGAAACTAGGAATACCCTGTGGCACAGAAGTCAACATTGTTTGTTTCAATAACTAAATTATGTTTTACAATTACCCAAAAAGCGCGCCTATTAAAAAAACGACCAGTATCCGTAGCCGGAACGGGCCGAGTTCAAGCGGGTCAGATTCACGACTTCCCCGACAAAATAAATTAGATTTATTAGCTGCTTGCCCAGGATAGTGTTATGCTAGAAACAGGAATGCGTCGAGTTCAAGCGGGTCAGATTCGTAACTCGGCTACCGTAATTACCTGATCGCCCAGGATGGTGGTGATCATCGTCGAGGCGAGCTCGACGTTGCTGACGGCGGGCGGCGTCGCGTCGTTCCTGTCGAGGTCCGCCTGGCCGCCGTGCATCGACGACATGAGCAGGTGCTGCGGCGGCGAGCCATCCAGACCGTCCTCTTCCTGAATAAATAATTTTTATTTTAAGTTTGTAAAATTGACAGTAAATATGTAAAGCGCCGTCATCGTACTGTAACAATTTTAGTCGCAAACTTAATTGTAATTTCTTCAAAAGGCAACAATAATAAGAATTCCCGAAGCTAACATGAGTCCATTCGTGTCTGAGACATGTTATTGCTGAGGAGGGAATAGGGATTCATAATAAGACTCTTACTACATAAGACACGAAAAAGGACGAAAGCTCTTTGAGCAAAATTTCTACTCCTGATGAAAAGCGGATACTCGGTTGTTTTCAGCTTCAACCAATAAATAAAGCGCACCTTTATGTATATCCCGCTGTTGCGCTGGGAGAAGGTGGCGGACGATCGGCGATTGTCGAGATGGAGAGGGGACAGAAGTCCCGCGGGGCCGTCATCTTTGAGGCCCGAACCGTACTGGTACGATGTGCTGCAAGAAATTAGGGTGAATAGGCGCTAATTAAGCGTCATTAAGGGCTCAAGGTTGCTGCTTTGAAGGGAGACGCGAGTGGTAAACAAACCTTTGGGGACTTCTTTACTTTACTGGGCAGGCTCCGCCCACCTCGCCCACTTTCAATAACAGCCTAGGCAACCAAAGCCCGGCTTTGGGGACCATTAGAAAGGAAAAGGGGTGGTATTCCAACCGTCTAAGTAAATGTTGGAATGGTGGTTGGCAAGCCAAATGTTTCAACGCTTAGGGATAAGGATTCCCAACTTAAGGATTAGGTTTCACTCCTTATGACGATTACTTAGGGCTTAAGCCAAGGTCAATCTGGTTTTGTGAAGTAGTGCCAACCTTTGATCAGAAGAGGACATCGCCATCGGTGTGAGTGACGCAAGTTGAGGCGAATTGGCGGCGCCGTCATTGCCGTTGCCCTGGGGGCTGTTGGCTGACTCGAGAAAGTTCTCCGGGAGCTCTTCGAAGTTCCGGGACGATGTGGCGGTCATGAACGTCGACGACGGGTCGATCGTCAGAAAATCAGCCGGTCGCCGGCTTTTCTCCATGCCTGCAAAAAGCAATATTTGAATTATTTAATTAGCGCCAGTGAACAGAGAAGAGCGAGCGCGGTATATGGAGTTAGATTTAAACTTAAAAAGGGAAATCCTAAAATATATTTGTCAGCCGAAAACTAAGCGTGACGTAAAAACAATATGCTATGTAGCGCCATTTGAGGAGAAATTGAAGTGAAGTGACAGATGCAAGTGTGGTGAGTGGATACAAGACGTGGCATAGACACTAAATGGGTAAATTAGAACAAAAAAAGTCATAAAAAGGCAGAGCAGAGGTTACCTACAAGAGGCGAAGATAAACACAAAAACAAGCCTTCAACTGCATCAAAACACTCGCGCAAGCTTATAAAACAACAAATCGATATAGCAGGGGCGCTAAGGAACACATTTCAACATAAGAATCGATAGAAGACGTCAGTCGATAATAAAAAGAAAAATCGAAACTAATCGAAGATGGTCAACCGCTCAATATTTTCGTCGTTTTCTCTCTTTCTCTAGACTCTCTCGCTGCTCAACACGCAAAAGTGCTGTTACTCAATACTTTTCGACGACGCTTTTAGCTACGCAGGCAAAAGTTACGGTCTGGCATTTTGCCAATTTCATGTGGGCACACTTATTACTTCCAATTCAATTTTTCATTTACCGTAGTTGTTGATAGTGCGGGTTTCTAGTCTTCGATTCTTCATTAATTAATTAATTATTAATTAATCGCCTTAACGCTGATGGCATTTCGTCTGAACACCAACCTGGCCGAGCTGCCCTTGGCCATTCTCAACCAGCTCTCCTCCTGTCTCAACCAGAACAGCTCCTGGCTGAAGTTGCTCGACGACGACAGGAAGAATGCCTTCTATTCAAGGTTAGCAATCAACATTTATTTTTTCCTGCTTAAAACTATCCAAATTGCATTGATCCTGTGGCACTTCTTGCTTGAAATTGGCTCGAGGTGTTATAAACTGTCCTGTTACTCGTGTTTGAAGCATGAATTCTGCTGAAAAGTGGGTTGTTTTAACTCTAAAATGGTTATTTTCAGTGAGGATGAGATCGAGAAAGTCTCGCGTCAGTCCAATCCCGCGCAGGCAATCATCCAACGATGGGGCAACCGTGGACAGACTGTGCAATCACTCATACAACGGCTTCAGGTAATTTGTAGCAGAATATACCTTTCTTAGGGAAACTTTTAGCTTTAGAAGGTTCTTGAGGCCCTGTTTTAATGCTTAGGTACACTAATAGGCGTCTGTGGCGTCTTGAACAGTATACTTTTGAACTCACTTGAACGTGCATGCTACAGGAATATGGTCCCACGTATAGTTATTTGTAAAATTATTTAAAATTTTCCAGTTGTACAGCTTCGATCGACCGCAACTCGTGCTCAAGAGGAAATTCAGTGAGTCGCTTGCCAATTTTGGTTTTTACTGCCTCAAATTAATACGTATTCATAAAAAAATCGGGTCTTTCTTGCTCGAAAAATAGCTCTTCTCAGCACATGGTTTGCATAACTTGTAGATGAACGTCCATAAATATTTTTAATTGCCATAATATCATCCTACTATTCTTTGTCATTTCCTCAGCCTGTAGATGACAAGGATTTACGTTTAATAGATTAATTATTTGAGAGGCTCTTCGATGGGCACCCGGAGTAGCCCCGATTCGAATCAAGTCTGATGATCAGGAGATAGTGCTCAAAGGTATTCAACATTTTTTACGGAAATTAGTTGAAACAGGCTTGAATCTCTTACAACACCACATTATGCATTTTCTCTCCTAAAACATTTTCTACCACGGCCAGTCCTATAAACCAATGCTTAGCTTACTCATCCCGGCACGAGTCTGATATGTCAGAAATTAGTGAAAAATTATTTAAAAAAACAGGTTTGTTTGCTGAAATTTTACAGTGATAGGGGTTAGAATGCCTATAAATGTAAAAGTTACCCAACACCCTTAAAATTATTTAAATTAGCGCGCATGCCTGATCACACCCGCTCTTTTGTTTTTTTGCATACTTTCGCACTCCTTTTGGCCGTGATCAGGCACGCGCGAAAATTCGAATAACTTTACGGGTATTGAGTAACTTTAAATCCCCTGTTTTCAGCTAATGCCATCGGTTTTCCCTCAGCGCAGTTCGAGTGGCTGCGAGACGGTGAGCCCGTGGGACCGCCCGGGAACACGCTAAGGATCAACAAGTGGGTTTTAATTATTTTAATTATTTTTTTACAATGTATTGATGACGAGAAACTCGATGACATAGAGTGACTTCTTTTAAATTTTTTTTGTTCCACTTTTTGTATAGTTTTAGTAATTTTTGTGTATGTTTCAAGTGCGCTATATAACTGATGAGGATGAAATATGTAGCGCGACCGAAACCTACCCGGAAATAATGAGAGTGTTTCATGTACCGAATCTTCTTGGTATGATGCCAACAAGACGTCGTTATAGATGCAAGTGCGAGACGGGCTTCGAGTACGTCTGCCGAGTGTGGAACGAAGTAGAGGAAGGCCAGACATTCTCCGAATATTACAGGTTTGATTTACCTCTGGATTACGGTAGCTCTCATTAACCTTCTCTAAGTAAACCTTCTTTTTCCTTAGGAAGTTTTTTTTTCAGTGCATCACTGTCCTTCCCTCATTCAATTAGATAGGTACATCTCTTTCAGAGTCGAGGGAAAGCAGTTTCGCAGTGACCTTCGCTCGGAGCCCGTCGATCTGAGCAGCTTTGTGCAGGCGGCACACGGTGAGATTACGGTATGATTATGGTAGTTGCACAATAACCGCAGTAATATTGTCGATGCTACTGTAATTATAGCCTAGATAGGAGATATATCCACAATTGCATTTTTTCCTGTCGCTTTCGAGACGCACAATGTCATGTAGTAGCAACCTGCTAGTAGTAGTTGCAGGGCAATATTCAATAGTGTGAAGTCTTCATGGACGTCATAAAGAAATACAATTTCTTGGTCTATCCAGGTGGTATCAATACCTGGTTCTACCGTAACCGTTGCACAGGAAATTTCCTACCTTAACTCTTCAGCTTGCGATCATTGCAAGGCCGCCGAGCTGGAGAAGATTCGCGAGAAACTCGGCGGGACCACAGTGGAGGACAGCATGGAGAAGGCGCCGAGTGAACAAGGTGAGTGATTCAGGGATTACTCTCTTCGTTCTGCATACTCTCTCGCCTCGATGATCGATGATCGATGACGAGAGACAATGCAAAAGGAAGAGAGTCGCTTCTGAAGCGATTTACTTCCTAATGTGTCGATGATAACGAATCAAAAATCAACTGTCAAATTGTAGTGGCAGCCGCGTGTGAGAAGCTGGTAGCCGCGGACAAGGTTGTTATCTTCTTCGATATTTGTCCCACCCTCTCAAATACTCATCATTCCTATTACTCTTCTTACGTTTCGGTGAAAATGAGGAATTCTCAGACTCTTCTTATTTTGCACATTTTTGAAGGTTAGAGAAAGCGAGAGCGCATGTAAATAGGAGAGAGTCAGATGACAAAAAAATAAGTGAAATGAATTCTAGGTCGCCCTCATCATCTCGAACTGCTCCTACCACCATCTGCCCGCCCTGAGGACACCCCACTGCGATGCAGAGACACTCGCAGCGGCGCTGCAGGTTAGAGGGATACGGTAGCTGGGTAGGAAGGGTATTTTTTGCTCTCCGACTGCTATATGAGTTTTGCTTTCTTATTAGAAAATATTTGTTGACAGCCAATCAGGAAACCATTACATTTGGACGAAACGCATTTAGATGAATACTTTGTGGAACTCAATTCATCTAGGATATAAATTAATTGTTTATCATTGCAGACTCTCCACTTCAAGACGGTCACTCTGGCGGATTTGACTCTCCCAGAGATGCACTACATGCTCGGAGAGTACAAGCGACTGCTCGGAAACGATGTCTATGGTAAGTTGTGATTTAGAGAAGACGGGCTGTAGAAAGTGATATGGAGATTCTGAAGTATGAAAGTGCTGCGAGGTCAGGACGGTTTATGAATGTCATTAAACGGTAAACGTGTGTGAGGTCAGATGAGAACCAAAAAGTACTCCTTCTCCAGTAGTTCTCATTAGGTTCCCACACTGTCAAAATGCCTTCTGCGAAAATGCCGCGGAAGGGTACAATTTTTTTGGTTCTCATTAGGCCTAGTGCCGAATCTCTTATGAGCAGGAAGCAGAAAGTGCAACCTTAATCAGATTCCAATTCGCTCCCTTTTTCAGCTGTTCTTTACTTCGCCGGTCACGGGTTCGAAGTGAACGGGCAGTGCTACCTTCTTCCCGTCGAGGCTCCGCTCGAGGTAGATCATACTCCTGATTATCGATTTATCGTCTCCGGACAAATCCCGATTATGATATTCCTGAATATTTGTTTGCTTTTGCCAAATTGAGAGTGTGCAGAACATCTCCGTTGAGATCACGCCGAATCTAATTAATATCTTTGAAACATAGAAAAGCTAGGTGATAATAGGTGTGAAACCTAGAACAAACATATTTAATTTTTTACAGGCGCACGCTCCTGAGCACTCCCTCTCGATGCACAAGGTACTATTGACTCGTTATTAATCTTAATTTTAAAAAAAATCGATACAAGATTACCGCATAACTTCAAACTGTAGGTGCTCGCCTCACTCGACAGCTGCGCGCCCGCCCTACACCTCATCCTGCTGGACGTGTGCAGAAAGTTCATCCCGTGAGTTGTACTCTTCAACTTGAAGATTTCCAGGCAAGCCCAAATTGTGGGATGGAGATTGCAGTTGATCGGACTAGGACAATACGTAATAGTTCTCATCCGACGTATTAAAAATTGAATTGCATTTAGGATTTTCTTGAAACGGGGAACTTGTTGGTCCATCATGTATTGTTCGTACGTTTTCGGAAATTCAATATGACTTTTTACGCGTGTTTTTGGGGTGGTTATGAAGGGCACCAATGATCGTTTGTTGTGAAGTCATCTATCTTTCGTGTACGATATGTATCTACAATTCACTTGGACCAATGCAATATATTAACTATTCATACTTATCCCAGTCCCGAGTGCGTTCCTCTGTTCATCGAAGAAGCGGAGAAGTTCCAGAGGCGCCATCGACCAAACCGGAATACCGTATACGGATATTCCACGTGAGTCAATCGATGTTTTGAGGTTACGGTATTTTCCACCGTTATTCTGCCAATGATGTTATGGACAAAAAACCGACGATAGCAATAAGTGCCTTCAATTAAATCAATACCGATAAGTACAGTACCCTCAAATCAATCAATAATCTCAGTTCTGGCGGCGTTGGCGCGTATGAAGTGAAGGGCGAGATCAACGGCGTCTTCATGAACGCCCTCAAGGGACACATCGAGGAGGCAGTGCCCGTAGTGGAGATGCTCAGGAGAGTATTCGTAGGTGGGTACCGTAGGGGTACTATAGCTGAAGTTATACTGTATACTTAGGGGTATTGTAGCTGAGGAGTACTGGAACTGAGGGATACTGTGACATAGAAGATACTGTAGCTGAGGGTATACTATAGGCTATGGAGTCGATGGAGCAACTGTATCAATTATTTAAATTTTGAAAGCAAAAAGAAACTTCTGTGATTATCGATTGCGCGAGAACTTACGTATACATGAAGTGAATGAAACATAGAATGAAATGCTACGTGAAAGCACCTTTTATTATCTACTCATCCGCAGATGTTCTAATGTGTTTCAATTATTGTTCAACGCTTTTTTTGATTCTTGGACTCCTTATGAGCAATGGAATGGTCACTAGTAGCTTTGTTTTACGTTGAATACGGTTGGGGTTCTGTAGCTAACGGGAAACTTGCCTTTTCAGATATCGATCGTGATTTGCGAGTGCAGCAGGTTCAAATTCCTGAACTACGCACCTCGCTGACGAAGCCGCGAGCACTCACCGATCAATTGGTGAGTATTACTGTAAATATGGTACTGTAACCTATGTTTGGATGATACCCTTCCTGGTTACTGTAGTTTTAGTACTGTAGGCTTACTGTGTTGCCGTGTTATTACTGGAACTGTAGTATAAGGTAGGTACCTATAGTCAAGCTCGAGAAGGAGTGGATCTCAAACTTGGGTAATTAAACCCCTGACTTTATCAAACAGGGAAAACGGTAGAAAAGAGCGAAAGAAAGAATAGAATGAGAAATGTGAAATGGAGCATTGGGGGAATAGTAGATGAATCATGATGATACGAGAAAGGAGAAACGGGAGATTAATCATTATGATGCGATACGGGGAAAGAATATTGGCGATTCCGATTGCCATTACACACCGGGGGAAAAAAGCGTGAGATGATTATGAATAGGATAAGTATAGCGATGATTACGATACTAACAGTCTGTAGATCGGGAAGGAGGGGGAAGTTGAATGAGGGAGAGGACGGGATGGATGATTTCGCAGAAGTTCTGACGGCAGAAGCGGTTTGATGTAGAGTCTTCTCGACCTCGTCGACGAATAGAAATGTTCCAGTTACGGTGGTTGATTTCGCTTGCTGCGATCTCTCTCCCGGGCAGCGATAGGAGCAGTTGAGGGCGATTTCGGGAGTGTCGGAAGAGAAATTGATTTGTTGTTGGATTCCATTCTGACTGCATTTGACAATAGTAGAGACGATTGTGGAATTGTTTGTATCGGTGCAGGAGAATGTCGTTGATGTTTCCGACGAGAAAGAAATTCAATTGGTTTCGAATTGACTTCCTGCCATGCAATTGAAACAGCCAACTGCTGATGAAGTTGAAATCGTGCATTCATTGAAGTCTTGCATTGTATCGAGTAGTAGATTGTCGAAGTTCACTTTCACTTGTAGTACTTGATTGTCAGTCGTTTGAGCTTCGATTCCGTTTGGACTAGTCATCAGTTGTATTCCTTGTCGTTGGAGGGGGAGAGTGTGATGTTCCTTGAAGAATCGTTCGACATTTCCGTCTGGACACGTGCAGGATGCAGACGTTGAGGCCGTCTGACAGGTGCATGTTGACGGTTGAAATTGACACTTGAATTCGATTGCTTCTGTTCGAGTTCCACATTGAACTTGTCCAGCGGATGCGGGAATGAAGAGGGAAGGAGCCGCATCTTCGATAATCGTGGTTCTTGTTCCATCTGTTAGGAAGTGTGAGCTCAAGATTGGAGCATGTGATGAGCTTGCGGATATCAGGGTTATCGTGAGATCGTTCCATCGATTGGTCTCTCCAGGTCTCAGTTCTATGGAATGCTTCATTTGATCGTTTCCATTGTTCTCAAGTTCGATTTGCACCTTCACATAGCTGATCCACTGTAAGCACCGGAATGCCTCGAAGATGATTGAACTTGTTGGATTGATTTGGTTTCGGTAGAAGACGCAGGAGGGTGAGCAGCTGACGCACCCTCCACATGTGATGCATCCACAAGACGAAGCACAGTGGTTGAAGCCGGGGCTTGTAGATTCAAAGAAATGGATAGGAGCCGAATGGTTCACTGCGTTACACATCACTCCGTCGCATGCGCCTGGGCTGAATGCGTCTCCACAGACGTGATGGCTAGTTGTCGTGAATTCATGGGATCGGGTGAAATACATCGTCTGCTTGTCGCATTTGTGACTGATTTGATCCGCTCTGATTGATATTATGGTTCCGATTTCTCCATTTGCATCACGGATGACGAGGCAGGACGTTTGTCCGATTGGTCTCAGTGTGAGGAGGGCTGAGTTGGAGATTGTGCAATGGAGAATACCATCTTGGGATCGGGAGCATTCGTGTTCTTCAGCTCGAATTGATGAAACTTCTGAGCATGATTGAGCTTTTCCTTGAGTTGTATGAACTTGAGGAAATGATCGTACGCCTTGTTATCGTCGTCGGTTAGTTCGGGAGAATCGGATACTCCGATCATCTCGACAGAATAGAAGTTCCGCATCATTTCTTCTAGCTTGGCAAGATCGGGAATCGATTCAATTGAGGGATTGGTCAGAATTGTGGAGAAAAGATTGCGGTTATTGATTCGCTTCTTGGTGGCAATGTCTCCCATGGGTGTGGAGAGGATGTGGATTCCATCGTTGTTTTGGGACATTGAAAAGTTGTCACCGATGAACAATTCGAGGAAAGCATCCATTACGATGAGGAGTCCAGGAGAAGATCGTTGCTGCGTGATTGCATCATTCTCGATTCTCAACCAGTCAATTTCATTGCAGATCAAGGGAGTAGAGAGTGTTGCGATGTTCTTCTGAGATCCATCACTGAGAGTCAATCCAATTGGGAAGATTCCGACTGTTCTCTGGTCGACTTTCTTCTTGCCGAAGACTTGAGTAGCTATTCTCTTCGATTCAATGAGAGGGAGTTCGAGAGCTGCTGCCAGTTCAGAGGTGATGTACGAACATGTGCTCGCGCAATCGAACAGCACGGTTGTTTTCAGTGAGTGATTTGGATTGATTGGGGAATGAAGCGTCGCGTCGATGCACAGAAGAGGTTGAGTTGATTCACTGGAGTTTGAAATGTCAACGATGGGCTGGATTGCATTCGATTGCAGCGTCATCGTGGTCTCCTCGAAAATTTCCTCCGTAATTGCACAGTGTGTCTGTTGTGGACGACGATTGTTCGGTTGTCTCGAAGGTTGATTCTTTGTCGGTGTAGGAGAGGGCGTATTCTTAGTACGGCTTGCTGGAGGGTCATCGTTACGGGGTCTCGAAGAAGTGTGCGTGTGTCTTGTGCACGTGGAAGTGTGGTGAGGGTCATTGCAGTTGAAGCTCTTCGTGTTTTTGCATTCTCTCGTTTTGTTGTTTGGGAGAAGACAGTTGGCGCAGAGGTGCTTTTGGTGAACTGCTGTCCTCCGATCGGCGGGGGTGGTGTAGGTGGTACATGCATCTTCTCGGTGAGTACCTCCGCATAGTTTGCACGGTTTGGCCCACGGGGGAGTGAAGCGATTGGACTTTGGTTTCGTATTCAAACGAGGGATGGCATCTGATTGAGTCGTATTGGATTGGTTCGACGGATAGTTTCTCTCAGTTCGTCGCTCGGTCTCCATCCTTCTCTCGTATCGATTGTTCGCCATTATGTCTCTCTCGATCTTCTCATCTTCCACTGCATCAGCGAGTATGGACAGGACGCTGTAGACTCCGAAGTCTGGTTTGCGTGATGACTCTTTGATGATTCGAGTTTGCATTGAGATTGGCAATTTGGAAGTGATCAGATTCACTAGGAGATCAGGCGAATCCATTTCTCCATTGGGGAGCAGTTGGCGGACAATCACGTTGAGCTTGAGATAGAATGAACGAAGATTCTTTCCATCACGGTCGCAGGATGGTAGAGTTCTGAGGCGGCTGAGTAGTGAGTGATGTCTCAGATGAGGTTTGTCATACTCCTTCTGTAGTATGAGCATTGCATTCTCATAGTTTCGATCCAATTGAGGAAGTCCAGCGATCATCTCTTGCGCTTCTCCCGAAAGACACATTTTCAGGAGGGAAAGTTTGTCTGCACCGGTGATTCTTCCGTTTTTCACGAGGGAGAGGAATGATTCATGAAACTCCGGCCAATTGAGAATTTCTCCAGAAAAGTGTGGCAGTGATTTGCTCACAAGTGCTGCTGTCACGAACGAACTTGCCGAGTCGGAAGAAATGTAGACAGTTTGAGGTTCGGGAGAGGTGGCTGAATTGGATTGCTTCTCCACTGGTGTTTCTGCTGCTGGAGAGAATGGGCTGGAGAGATATTCTTTTTGTGTTCGAATGGCGGGTTCATTATTGATCGTTCTCCTAGGGAGAGTTGCTGGTGGACCATTGGCTATGGTTCCTCCGGGAGGTGCAGTGGATTCCATTTGCGATTGAGATACTCTGATTGCATTCACTGTGGTTTTCGTTGACTCCTCGGTTGGTTTGGATTGGTTTATTGGGACTCGAGTAAGAGGAATCGGTTCGATCGACTTGCCAGTATCAGTTGAAACCGAGTCGATGTCGTCATCCATTGGAAGATCACGGGAACGACCGGCTTGCATCATCTGATCGATCACTGAATCAACTTTTGCAAGGAGATCCGAAGCCTCTTGTATCTCCAAAGTGTAGCCTCCGTAGTTCTTGATGTACTTCTCATATTCCGCTTGTTCCGATTTGGAAGATGATCGAAGAATTGTGAAGGATTCGTGTTCTTTCAGGAGCGCTCTGTATGCCTTGACAAAGGGGGAGCGAACTTCCAGAAGCACTAGACTATCTTCTATGAGTTCGTCGTCTGATCGTTCTCCTATTGGTTTCGCAGTAGTCTCCGTATTCATGGTGGTCTTCACGGGTTCGGCGTGGAGACGTAAGCGTCTGCGCGTTTGTCCGATGCGGGTTCTGATTGGTCCCGACATCGAGTTGGATTGGATTGGATTGCGGACTCTGGGCACTAGAGGAGCGGAAGGGGAGGGGAGGGGGGTCGACTAGTGGAGTTCGTCTTGATTTAGAATACTGAACTGGGACCTGATCAGCTGCTGTCGTGTCAGGCTCCGTTCACGCTCGTAGGCTCGAGAAGGTGGTCGCCATATAGTCAAGCTCGAGAAGGAGTGGATCTCAAACTTGGGTAATTAAACCCCTGACTTTATCAAACAGGGAAAACGGTAGAAAAGAGCGAAAGAAAGAATAGAATGAGAAATGTGAAATGGAGCATTGGGGGAATAGTAGATGAATCATGATGATACGAGAAAGGAGAAACGGGAGATTAATCATTATGATGCGATACGGGGAAAGAATATTGGCGATTCCGATTGCCATTACAGTACCAAATCATGTACCTTTAATGATCTAAATGAAACAAACTTGTTTTGGACAGTCAAGTCATGCCATCATGCCGAGTGGAGAAGCATAGGGGTATTGTTCTTCGTTTATGAAAAGGGTCTAGCAACGAATATTGTGATTTCAGTTCATCTTGCGTATAATGATTCTGATTGTTGTAAAATAGTTTAGTTCGGGAAATTCGTTCACACAACCCTTTCAAATTTTTCATTCTGAATATACGTTTCACGGGTGCTATGAATAAGCTCTTCACATCGAGGTTTTGATCACAAAGAAATGAATTGTAAAAAATAATTTGAGGTCTGCGATGGGCACACTTCCTCCTTTGATCAGCATAACGTGCACTGGACACTCATGCATGGTGAGTAGCATTGACAAAACACAAGCCATTTTCAATATTTACTTGATCGCCTGGTGCTACGCCGGATGAGAACCAAAAATAATACCTTTCTATAATGTTATCGCCAAACGTGGACACCATCGCTGCTAGCAGCAAAACCCTCCCGGTTTTAGGACATTGTAGATCATAGTTCTTCCAGTTTTAGGGTGTCAGTTTCTGTAAACACTGCCGGTTTGTGGCTGAACTAGTGGGCACCCTCCCGGATTTTGAAACTCAGCAGCAACGTCTTCCCACGTATGGTTATCGCTGAAGACGTTTTGGCAGTGTGGGAGGGAAATTTGAAAATACTATAGAAGGGTACTTTTTTGGTTCTTATCCGTCGGTTCTCATTCGACCTAGTTCCAGACGCCTACACATTTCTGGCTTCAGAAATTAAGTTTATCAATGTTGTATTCTGAAAAAGATAATTGGAGCATCACAGCTAGCTTCAAAATAATTATTAAATATGTATATGATATCCCGAGAATCAATTTCAGAGTTGCCCATGCCAGTGTACGTCCGATTCGAGGAGCAGCAGCTGATGGTCACCATCTGGTTCGACTACTGCGGTCGATTCACGAATAAGGTGAGGTGTTGTTGAAACACGGGAATTGGTTTTCCAGTTGTTGTCACGTGTTTCAACAAGTGATTGCATTGTTTACAAGTCGTTTCAAATATGACTGTTTGGCAATAATGAGAACTATGACGTCATGCATGAACTATGAAGGGATACCGCCTTTGATATATCAAAGGCGGTATCCCTTCATAGTTCTCATCCGACCTACTCAGGTGGAGAGGCCCAAGTTGGAATCAGCCCTGTTTTATCCTTGGGTGCTTCCGCCTACGCTAAAGTCAATTTGAACTAATACAAATAAATCGCTCTCTCCGTAGGTGTACGTCTTCTCCTCGGTGGATCAGCTGCGGGCGGAGGACGGGGACGAGGGAACGGCAGAGGGAGAGGAGCAGGCACTCGCCCATCTCGCCTATCTGCACTTCCCCTCGGTTGACAGTTTCATCCGTTTAATGGGGGGGGGCTAGGCTGGATGAGAACTATGACGCCATGCCGTTATAGTTCCCATCCGAGTTACTGCCGGGGGGGGGGGGGGGTATCATCAGCACTTCGGGTGGCGTCTAAGGGCTATCCGGTTTTTTATACGTTAAAAGATATGATAACGTCCATCTCGCGTATGTACGCTCCCCGCCGGTTTGTCGCTTCAACCTTTCATCTTAAATAGCTTTTTAAAAGGCGTTTGTATATGCGACTTCTCTTCCCTTTTTGCAATTCTTACATTGCCCTTTTCGCCTAGAACCTCTCTAATCGAAGAGGGTCAACCGCTCAATATTTTCGTCGTTTTCTCTCTTTCTCTAGACTCTCTCGCTGCTCAACACGCAAAAGTGCTGTTACTCAATACTTTTCGACGACGCTTTCAGCTACGCAGGCAAAAGTTACGGTCTGGCATTTTGCCAATTTCATGTGGGCACACTTATTACTTCCAATTCAATTTTCCATTTACCGTAGTTGTTGATAGTGCGGGTTTCTAGTCTTCGATTCTTCATTAATTAATTAATTATTAATTAATCGCCTTAACGCTGATGGCATTTCGTCTGGACACCAACCTGGCCGAGCTGCCCTTGGCCATTCTCAACCAGCTCTCCTCCTGTCTCAACCAGAACAGCTCCTGGCTGAAGTTGCTCGACGACGACAGAAAGAATTCCAGGAACAATAGGAACGACAGGAAGAATGAAGCAATATAGATTAGAAAGAGTTGTATCTTGCTGTCTCTGCGCTCACTCGGCGTGACGGACAACTCAGAAATACGACCACTCTGAAACGCCTTAAACTTAGTCCTTATTCTGCTTAGGTTGCTTAGGTTAGGCTTAGGCTTCTAACGCCTAGGTTACTCAATCGGCTTCGTTTAAGTTTGCCTCCCTCGCCCTCGACTGGTCTCCGGTATACTTCATTGATCTTTTCAGGAACTGGAGACGTCGAATTCTCGTCTCGTCACCGACGACCAGGAGGGCGTCTCCGTCTGCGTCCTACTCAGCCATCTGCAGAAGAGCAAGGTACGGTAGGTGTACGGGAGTCAGGAAAGATTTCGAGATACGGTAGCGTACCGTTTGTAATGTAGGCATACGGTAGTTTGGCATATTCACAGAGAACCAGCAGTAACTGTGAATCTTGCAAAATATGCAAGTGGCGTTTTAGATATCGATGTGATACAGTATGCTGCCGTGATCCCTGTTGTCGAACTACCCCATTCTATCGTAATCCATGTCCTCGCACTACTTCATCCTACAGTAATCCCCTCCTCTCTCAGGGTCCGCTCGAGTGTCAGGTGCATCTGACTGAGTCGCAGTCGGGGAAGGTCGTGGCGACGAGGGAAGCAGCACTGGGACACGTGCTAATCACGAGAATTCTCAATAGTCTGAGGAGAATTTAGAGGAGGAGAGAGGAAAGTCACGTGATTGTAGGGAGATTCTCGTAATTAAAGCGGAATGTAGTAGTACTTGGGGAGAATAAGGTTAGTAGGGAAGGGAGATTCATGTGATTGTGGGGAATTGTAGTAGAGACTGAGGAGAATTGTACATTTCAAGTTTCGCCGTGTACTATGAATAGTGCCATTCTCATGAAATTTTCTTGAGAGAGATGTTTTAACATTAAAATGAGAATTTTACATTGCATGTTTCACCTTTATTTGTAATACAAGTTGTGATTTACGCAATTGATGTGTGATTGATATTTTTCATAGTCCAAATATTGTAAATATAGAGATACTCGGTAGATTGCATTGAATGCTTTTGACGATAAAGTATGAAATACTTGTATATTTCTCCGTGTATCGTCGTAATCGTCCCAGCTCGGTTGAATTACATGCATGCTCTTGTTTTATTTTCAGGGTTGATTATGATTCTGAGGCTGTGGAATGCTTGTGAATTCTTCTCTTTGTGAACTCATCCCATCTGCAATACATCCTGTACCAACAGCCACTACTGTTGGCTATTCTAGGTCACGTAACATTCTCATCCGGAGAGAAAGATTTCGTAATCACCTGATTACGAAATCTTTCTCTCCGGATTTCGCAATCAGTTGAGGAAGAGCTGTTGCAACGTTGTAATCCGGTGCAACCCGGTGGGCCCGGTCTCCAATAGCCAACCTACACAGACGTATTTCATGACCCCTATTCTGCACATCTCTATCAAATGAGACGTATTCCGTCATCTTTATTTCACATTCTTCTTGTAGCCCGAGATTGTCGGGCGATTTTGATTTCTTGCTTTTTCTGAAATATTCTTTGCAACAATGGCGGGGGGACGACATTTGCGCAACTAAGCACCTCTCGCTTGGCAGAAGGTGTAGCAACATGTGAGGTGTTTCATTATTACCAGTATGCCCTGTACTACATTTGCATATATAAATTTTGTTACCAGGCGATATTGAGTTTCAACGTATAGGGGGTCGTGGAAATCCACATTCCATGAACCCCGGGTCGTTGATTTGGGGTAAAACTCAATATCGCCTGGTAACGAAATTTATATATGCAAATTTAGTACAGGGCATACTGGTAACAATGAAATAACTCCCAAGTTGCTACGCCTTCTGCCAAGCGAGAGGTGCTAAGCTGCGCAAATGTCGTCCCCCCACAATGGCGGTTTTTTGGTGAAACCTTAATATACACCTGATCACGTTCTTCATGTAATCCTAGATTTATTGATAGACGGGTGAATTTGGTTTCCTGTCTTTGCAGCAATGACGGGTCTGGGTGCTCCTGAACGCCACGAGGGCGTCCGACTCGACATCGAGGGGCTGCTGGCAGCATTCAAGGAGAAGAACAGCGTACGATTCGAGGTAAGCAAAAAATATCTTCAATTGTTAATTTTATTTATTTACCGTACACCACGAAGGTGCTTCATCAGATACGGATATGTTTAAGAATTGTTAATTGTATTTTTTTAAATTTTCATCAATTCGATAATGGCCGTTTAGGAATTGGGGTTGATTGTTCTTGTCCGATCTTGTCTCTGCTTGCGCTTCCTAATCATATTCGATCAGATTTTAAACGAGTCCTTAGTACAATGTTCGGTAATGTTCTTGAAAATAAATCGAATGGAGGGAACGTGGATCACGCTTGCAAATGCTGGCACAATATAGGGACTAGATAGTTGGATAAGTGGTTAACAAGTGACCTTTTCATGCGATTTGGCAATGTCGCGACAAAGGGTGTGGAGATAAAAGGAAGTAAAAAGTTCAGTTACAAGGGAACCGCAACAGTAGGACACTCAATCACAAAAATTTGTCGATGCAGGTTCCAAAGAATCCCAATGAAGGTCTCAGAATCGTTTAGAAAAGTTCAGACAATTGCTTCCTAAGACCGTAAATTTGCCTTAGGGGTCAACACTTGAAATTTGCACGCACGGCTCGCAGAATAGTGGAAGAATTGTTAAGTAAATTATTTATTTCCAGGCCTTCTCTAAGGTTTTCGCAGATCTCAAAATGAGTGCGATATTCGCAGGAAGACAGACGACAGCAGAACTCCTCGAGGTACTGTAGCATGAAGGGGTACAGTAGTATGATGAATACCGGAATAATCTTTAACTTTTAGATATGCTTAGTTGTTTCGTGTGACTGATCCGGGAATTCCATTCTCACTGATCGTTAGATTCCAGTAGGCTGATTAGAACTTGGGCACCTCTTCGGTTTCTTTCACTTTTTCGGCCACCCCCCCCCCCCCCTCTCATTTCCCATCCCCGTCCATCATCGAGGGGCTGAGCGGCCGAAAATCAGGAAGGGATTGCTAGAAATGAGTGGGCTAGATGAGCTAGAGAAGGGGGGGGGGAGTGGCCAGAAAGTGCCGAAAGCTGAATCTTCACAGTTTCCAAATTTATATTTCTCTGCATTTTCGATTCCAAATTTCCAGTTCGAGGAGCACCTTCTCCAGCTGTGCGCATCCTACATGATGAGCGTCAAATCGGAAGATGCCGCAGAATTTCTGGAGAAATTCGATCCCAATGGTACGGTAGGGGCGGGGTTTGCATTGGAAAGGGCCGTTATTGCTAGCAGAATTGAGCGCATATTGATCCTGCTGGCCTGATAGGAACAGGGGTGGAGTGAAAGAGATGGCGGGAGTTCTCATGGAAGTGTAGTTATTGATTTCAGAGACGCGCGTGATCTAATAGCTTCCCTTTGTAGGGAGGGCACTAAGTCGGATGAGAACTATGACGCCATGCCGCCTTTGATACATGAAAGGCGGCCTGACGACGCCATAGGTCCCATCCGACCTAGTGCCGTAGGGAGTGGGCGGAGTCAGAGGGGCGGGGCTTATCCTAACAATATTGCTTGCAGAACCGGATGCACTCGTGACGACGTTTGTCGAGCGGATGTTCGGTGTCTACTGCTGCTATACATTCTACTATCTGCAGCCAGAGGAGTACGTGACACAGGTAGCTGATCTGATCTTTGATATATGATCTATGAATATTGGAAAAGACGACAAGTACATGACACAGGTACTATAAGAAAATTTTAGCGGTCCTCGCTACGGAATCGGAACGTTCATAAAATAGTTCTCTTTTTAATTTTTAAAAATAATAATATTAATATTTGAAAATAAATAAATAGTTAATAGTTACCATAATTAAAGATTCGCCTTTCGCCCGCGCAGCTGCGTGACATCACTGACTTCATGGAGGATCGACTGCGCGCGGAGGGACATCTGGATGCGATGGCCTGTCTGTACAAGTGAGAGATTGGTCTTTGGTCCTTACGGATCTTTGATCTTTTGATAACATGTTTTGAATAATGCCTGTAGCAGTAAGAGATGATCGGGGAGTATACGCAACTCTATATCGAAGTCGGCCTCACCTGTTTGCCCAACAGGACGTTGTTGCCTCTTTACGTATATGACCAAATATACTTAGTCTTAATCACAAGTTAACTAAGTTCACCGCCTTTAAAATCGACCAAGTGAAAAGATTTTAAATTCTGAACAATACATTAATCAAGTTGTTCAGAATAATAGCCGTTGTTCCCTCAAAATACTTTCTCCCCTTCACTCCAGATAACGTAAAAACGATCTACCATTATCACTAAATGCTCATATACACGAGCTTATTCGACCACCAGCTAACCCGTCAAACGCTTCTGGTAACTCCGACGCTCACTCCCGCCTTCGGAGCCGGGACTAAGTTGTTCTGAAATTACACCACCAGTCATTCCTTCATAGCGTAATCTTTTCAGTCCGTTCATCCTCTCACCTCCGCTCTCCCTCTCACTTGCCTTCGGGTTACTAAGTTGCTCGAATTTATACGCTGCCAATCATTAACTCATTAGATTATCTCACCTCCGCTCTCCCACCTCCCCTCGCTCTCTCTCCTCCGTTATCCATTTCACCTCCGCTATACCTCCCACTTGCCTTCGGGTTACTAAGTTGTTCGAATTGATACGCTGCCAATCATTCCCTCATTAGATTATCTCACCTCCGCTCTCCCACCTCCCCTCGCTCTCTCTCCTCCGTTATCCATTTCACCTCCGCTATCCCTCTCACTTGCCTTCGGGTTACTAAGTTGTTCGAATTGATACGCTGCCAATAATTCCCTCATTAGATTATCTCACCTCCGCTCTCCCACCCCCCCCCCTCTCTCTCCTCCCCGCCCTCTTTCCTCCGTTATCCTTTCACCTCCGCTCTCCCTCTCACTTGCCTTCGGATTACTAAGCTGTTCGAATTGATACGCTGCCAATCATTCCCTCATTAGATTATCTCACCTCCGCTCTCCCACCTCCCCCCTCTCTCTCCTCCCCGCCCTCTCCCCTCCGTTATCCTTTCACCTCCGCTATCCCTCTCACTTGCCTTCGGGTTACTGAGTTGTTCGAATTGATACGCTGCCAATCATTCCCTCATTAGATTATCTCACCTCCGCTCTCCCACCTCCCCTCGCTCTCTCCTCCGTTATCCATTTCACCTCCGCTATACCTCCCACTTGCCTTCGGGTTACTAAGTTGTTCGAATTGATACGCTGCCAATCATTCCCTCATTAGATTATCTCACCTCCGCTCTCCCACCTCCCCTCGCTCTCTCTCCTCCGTTATCCATTTCACCTCCGCTATCCCTCTCACTTGCCTTCGGGTTACTAAGTTGTTCGAATTGATACGCTGCCAATAATTCCCTCATTAGATTATCTCACCTCCGCTCTCCCACCTCCCCCCTCTCTCTCCTCCCCGCCCTCTCTCCTCCGTTATCCTTTCACCTCCGCTATCCCTCTCACTTGCCTTCGGGTTACTGAGTTGTTCGAATTGATACGCTGCCAATCATTCCCTCATTAGATTATCTCACCTCCGCTCTCCCACCTCCCCTCGCTCTCTCCTCCGTTATCCATTTCACCTCCGCTATCCCTCTCACTTGCCTTCGGGTTACTAAGTTGTTCGAATTGATACGCTGCCAATCATTCCCTCATTAGATTATCTCACCTCCGCTCTCCCACCTCCCCTCGCTCTCTCCTCCGTTATCCATTTCACCTCCGCTATCCCTCTCACTTGCCTTCGGGTTACTAAGTTGTTCGAATTGATACGCTGCCAATAATTCCCTCATTAGATTATCTCACCTCCGCTCTCCCACCTCCCCCCTCTCTCTCCTCCCCGCCCTCTCCCCTCCGTTATCCTTTCATCTCCGCTCTCCCTCTCACTTGCCTTCGGGTTACTGAGTTGTTCGAATTGATACGCTGCCAATCATTCCCTCATTAGATTATCTCACCTCCGCTCTCCCACCTCCCCTCGCTCTCTCTCCTCCGTTATCCATTTCACCTCCGCTATCCCTCTCACTTGCCTTCGGGTTACTAAGTTGTTCGAATTGATACGCTGCCAATAATTCCCTCATTAGATTATCTCACCTCCGCTCTCCCACCTCCCCCCTCTCTCTCCTCCCCGCCCTCTCTCCTCCGTTATCCTTTCACCTCCGCTCTCCCTCTCACTTGCCTTCGGGTTACTAAGTTGTTCGAATTGATACGCTGCCAATCATTCCCTCATTAGATTATCTCACCTCCGCTCTCCCACCTCCCCTCGCTCTCTCTCCTCCGTTATCCATTTCACCCCCGCTATCCCTCTCACTTGCCTTCGGGTTACCAAGTTGTTCGAATTGATACGCTGCCAATCATTCCCTCATTAGATTATCTCACCTCCGCTCTTCCATCTCCCCTCGCTCTCTCTCCTCCGTTATCCATTTCACCTCCGCTATCCCTCTCACTTGCCTTCGGGTTACTAAGTTGTTCGAATTGATACGCTGCCAATCATTCCCTCATTAGATTATCTCACCTCCGCTCTCCCTCTCACTTGCCTTCGGGTTACTAAGTTGCTCGAATTGATACGCTGCCAATCATTAACTCATTAGATTATCTCACCTCCGCTCTCCCACCTCCCCTCGCTCTCTCTCCTCCGTTATCCATTTCACCTCCGCTATACCTCCCACTTGCCTTCGGGTTACTAAGTTGTTCGAATTGATACGCTGCCAATCATTCCCTCATTAGATTATCTCACCTCCGCTCTCCCACCTCCCCTCGCTCTCTCTCCTCCGTTATCCATTTCACCTCCGCTATCCCTCTCACTTGCCTTCGGGTTACTAAGTTGTTCGAATTGATACGCTGCCAATAATTCCCTCATTAGATTATCTCACCTCCGCTCTCCCACCCCCCCCCCCTCTCTCTCCTCCCCGCCCTCTTTCCTCCGTTATCCTTTCACCTCCGCTCTCCCTCTCACTTGCCTTCGGATTACTAAGCTGTTCGAATTGATACGCTGCCAATCATTCCCTCATTAGATTATCTCACCTCCGCTCTCCCACCTCCCCCCTCTCTCTCCTCCCCGCCCTCTCCCCTCCGTTATCCTTTCACCTCCGCTATCCCTCTCACTTGCCTTCGGGTTACTGAGTTGTTCGAATTGATACGCTGCCAATCATTCCCTCATTAGATTATCTCACCTCCGCTCTCCCACCTCCCCTCGCTCTCTCTCCTCCGTTATCCATTTCACCTCCGCTATCCCTCTCACTTGCCTTCGGGTTACTAAGTTGTTCGAATTGATACGCTGCCAATAATTCCCTCATTAGATTATCTCACCTCCGCTCTCCCACCCCCCCCCCCCCTCTCTCTCCTCCCCGCCCTCTTTCCTCCGTTATCCTTTCACCTCCGCTCTCCCTCTCACTTGCCTTCGGATTACTAAGCTGTTCGAATTGATACGCTGCCAATCATTCCCTCATTAGATTATCTCACCTCCGCTCTCCCACCTCCCCCCTCTCTCTCCTCCCCGCCCTCTCCCCTCCGTTATCCTTTCACCTCCGCTATCCCTCTCACTTGCCTTCGGGTTACTAAGTTGTTCGAATTGATACGCTGCCAATCATTCCCTCATTAGATTATCTCACCTCCGCTCTCCCACCTCCCCTCGCTCTCTCTCCTCCGTTATCCATTTCACCTCCGCTATCCCTCTCACTTGCCTTCGGGTTACCAAGTTGTTCGAATTGATACGCTGCCAATCATTCCCTCATTAGATTATCTCACCTCCGCTCTTCCATCTCCCCTCGCTCTCTCTCCTCCGTTATCCATTTCACCTCCGCTATCCCTCTCACTTGCCTTCGGGTTACTAAGTTGTTCGAATTGATACGCTGCCAATCATTCCCTCATTAGATTATCTCACCTCCGCTCTCCCTCTCACTTGCCTTCGGGTTACTAAGTTGCTCGAATTGATACGCTGCCAATCATTAACTCATTAGATTATCTCACCTCCGCTCTCCCACCTCCCCTCGCTCTCTCTCCTCCGTTATCCATTTCACCTCCGCTATACCTCCCACTTGCCTTCGGGTTACTAAGTTGTTCGAATTGATACGCTGCCAATCATTCCCTCATTAGATTATCTCACCTCCGCTCTCCCACCTCCCCTCGCTCTCTCTCCTCCGTTATCCATTTCACCTCCGCTATCCCTCTCACTTGCCTTCGGGTTACTAAGTTGTTCGAATTGATACGCTGCCAATCATTCCCTCATTAGATTATCTCACCTCCGCTCTTCCATCTCCCCTCGCTCTCTCTCCTCCGTTATCCATTTCACCTCCGCTATCCCTCTCACTTGCCTTCGGGTTACTAAGTTGTTCGAATTGATACGCTGCCAATCATTCCCTCATTAGATTATCTCACCTCCGTTCTTCCACCTCCCCTCGCTCTCTCTCCTCCGTTATCCATTTCACCTCCGCTCTCCCACCTCCCCCCTCTCTCTCCTCCCCGCCCTCTTTCCTCCGTTATCCTTTCACCTCCGCTCTCCCTCTCACTTGCCTTCGGATTACTAAGCTGTTCGAATTGATACGCTGCCAATCATTCCCTCATTAGATTATCTCACCTCCGCTCTCCCACCTCCCCCCTCTCTCTCCTCCCCGCCCTCTCCCCTTTGTTATCCTTTCACCTCCGCTCTCCCTCTCACTTGCCTTCGGGTTACTAAGTTGTTCGAATTGATACGCTGCCAATCATTCCCTCATTAGATTATCTCACCTCCGCTCTCCCACCTCCCCTCGCTCTCTCTCCTCCGTTATCCATTTCACCCCCGCTATCCCTCTCACTTGCCTTCGGGTTACCAAGTTGTTCGAATTGATACGCTGCCAATCATTCCCTCATTAGATTATCTCACCTCCGCTCTTCCATCTCCCCTCGCTCTCTCTCCTCCGTTATCCATTTCACCTCCGCTATCCCTCTCACTTGCCTTCGGGTTACTAAGTTCTTCGAATTGATACGCTGCCAATCATTCCCTCATTAGATTATCTCACCTCCGTTCTTCCACCTCCCCTCGCTCTCTCTCCTCCGTTATCCATTTCACCTCCGCTCTCCCACCTCCCCCCTCTCTCTCCTCCCCGCCCTCTCTCCTCCGTTATCCTTTCACCTCCGCTATCCCTCTCACTTGCCTTCGGGTTACTAAGTTGTTCGAATTGATACGCTGCCAATCATTCCCTCATTAGATTATCTCACCTCCGCTCTTCCATCTCCCCTCGCTCTCTCTCCTCCGTTATCCATTTCACCTCCGCTATCCCTCTCACTTGCCTTCGGGTTACTAAGTTGTTCGAATTGATACGCTGCCAATCATTCCCTCATTAGATTATCTCACCTCCGCTCTCCCTCTCACTTGCCTTCGGGTTACTAAGTTGCTCGAATTGATACGCTGCCAATCATTCCCTCATTAGATTATCTCACCTCCGCTCTCCCACCTCCCCTCGCTCTCTCTCCTCCGTTATCCATTTCACCTCCGCTATCCCTCTCACTTGCTTTCGGGTTACTAAGTTGTTCGAATTGATACGCTGCCAATAATTCCCTCATTAGATTATCTCACCTCCGCTCTCCCACCCCCCCCCCCCCCTCTCTCTCCTCCCCGCCCTCTTTCCTCCGTTATCCTTTCACCTCCGCTCTCCCTCTCACTTGCCTTCGGATTACTAAGCTGTTCGAATTGATACGCTGCCAATCATTCCCTCATTAGATTATCTCACCTCCGCTCTCCCACCTCCCCCCTCTCTCTCCTCCCCGCCCTCTCCCCTCCGTTATCCTTTCACCTCCGCTATCCCTCTCACTTGCCTTCGGGTTACTGAGTTGTTCGAATTGATACGCTGCCAATCATTCCCTCATTAGATTATCTCACCTCCGCTCTCCCACCTCCCCTCGCTCTCTCCTCCGTTATCCATTTCACCTCCGCTATACCTCCCACTTGCCTTCGGGTTACTAAGTTGTTCGAATTGATACGCTGCCAATCATTCCCTCATTAGATTATCTCACCTCCGCTCTCCCACCTCCCCTCGCTCTCTCTCCTCCGTTATCCATTTCACCTCCGCTATCCCTCTCACTTGCCTTCGGGTTACTAAGTTGTTCGAATTGATACGCTGCCAATAATTCCCTCATTAGATTATCTCACCTCCGCTCTCCCACCTCCCCCCTCTCTCTCCTCCCCGCCCTCTCTCCTCCGTTATCCTTTCACCTCCGCTCTCCCTCTCACTTGCCTTCGGGTTACTAAGTTGTTCGAATTGATACGCTGCCAATCATTCCCTCATTAGATTATCTCACCTCCGCTCTCCCACCTCCCCTCGCTCTCTCTCCTCCGTTATCCATTTCACCCCCGCTATCCCTCTCACTTGCCTTCGGGTTACCAAGTTGTTCGAATTGATACGCTGCCAATCATTCCCTCATTAGATTATCTCACCTCCGCTCTTCCATCTCCCCTCGCTCTCTCTCCTCCGTTATCCATTTCACCCCCGCTATCCCTCTCACTTGCCTTCGGGTTACCAAGTTGTTCGAATTGATACGCTGCCAATCATTCCCTCATTAGATTATCTCACCTCCGCTCTTCCATCTCCCCTCGCTCTCTCTCCTCCGTTATCCATTTCACCTCCGCTATCCCTCTCACTTGCCTTCGGGTTACTAAGTTGTTCGAATTGATACGCTGCCAATCATTCCCTCATTAGATTATCTCACCTCCGTTCTTCCACCTCCCCTCGCTCTCTCTCCTCCGTTATCCATTTCACCTCCGCTCTCCCACCTCCCCCCTCTCTCTCCTCCCCGCCCTCTCTCCTCCGTTATCCTTTCACCTCCGCTATCCCTCTCACTTGCCTTCGGGTTACTAAGTTGCTCGAATTGATACGCTGCCAATCATTCCCTCATTAGATTATCTCACCTCCGCTCTCCCACCTCCCCTCGCTCTCTCTCCTCCGTTATCCATTTCACCTCCGCTATCCCTCTCACTTGCTTTCGGGTTACTAAGTTGTTCGAATTGATACGCTGCCAATAATTCCCTCATTAGATTATCTCACCTCCGCTCTCCCACCCCCCCCCCTCTCTCTCCTCCCCGCCCTCTTTCCTCCGTTATCCTTTCACCTCCGCTCTCCCTCTCACTTGCCTTCGGATTACTAAGCTGTTCGAATTGATACGCTGCCAATCATTCCCTCATTAGATTATCTCACCTCCGCTCTCCCACCTCCCCCCTCTCTCTCCTCCCCGCCCTCTCCCCTCCGTTATCCTTTCACCTCCGCTATCCCTCTCACTTGCCTTCGGGTTACTGAGTTGTTCGAATTGATACGCTGCCAATCATTCCCTCATTAGATTATCTCACCTCCGCTCTCCCACCTCCCCTCGCTCTCTCCTCCGTTATCCATTTCACCTCCGCTATACCTCCCACTTGCCTTCGGGTTACTAAGTTGTTCGAATTGATACGCTGCCAATCATTCCCTCATTAGATTATCTCACCTCCGCTCTCCCACCTCCCCTCGCTCTCTCTCCTCCGTTATCCATTTCACCTCCGCTATCCCTCTCACTTGCCTTCGGGTTACTAAGTTGTTCGAATTGATACGCTGCCAATAATTCCCTCATTAGATTATCTCACCTCCGCTCTCCCACCTCCCCCCTCTCTCTCCTCCCCGCCCTCTCTCCTCCGTTATCCTTTCACCTCCGCTCTCCCTCTCACTTGCCTTCGGGTTACTAAGTTGTTCGAATTGATACGCTGCCAATCATTCCCTCATTAGATTATCTCACCTCCGCTCTCCCACCTCCCCTCGCTCTCTCTCCTCCGTTATCCATTTCACCCCCGCTATCCCTCTCACTTGCCTTCGGGTTACCAAGTTGTTCGAATTGATACGCTGCCAATCATTCCCTCATTAGATTATCTCACCTCCGCTCTTCCACCTCCCCTCGCTCTCTCTCCTCCGTTATCCATTTCACCTCCGCTATCCCTCTCACTTGCCTTCGGGTTACTAAGTTGTTCGAATTGATACGCTGCCAATAATTCCCTCATTAGATTATCTCACCTCCGCTCTCCCACCCCCCCCCCCTCTCTC
The DNA here is from genome assembly GCA_036245805.1 of Pristionchus mayeri. NCBI lineage: Eukaryota > Metazoa > Nematoda > Chromadorea > Rhabditida > Neodiplogasteridae > Pristionchus > Pristionchus mayeri. Next base: position 37,929,679 of record BTRK01000002.1, on the reverse strand, counting down.
TCCTCCCCGCCCTCTTTCCTCCGTTATCCTTTCACCTCCGCTCTCCCTCTCACTTGCCTTCGGATTACTAAGCTGTTCGAATTGATACGCTGCCAATCATTCCCTCATTAGATTATCTCACCTCCGCTCTCCCACCTCCCCCCTCTCTCTCCTCCCCGCCCTCTCCCCTCCGTTATCCTTTCACCTCCGCTATCCCTCTCACTTGCCTTCGGGTTACTGAGTTGTTCGAATTGATACGCTGCCAATCATTCCCTCATTAGATTATCTCACCTCCGCTCTCCCACCTCCCCTCGCTCTCTCCTCCGTTATCCATTTCACCTCCGCTATACCTCCCACTTGCCTTCGGGTTACTAAGTTGTTCGAATTGATACGCTGCCAATCATTCCCTCATTAGATTATCTCACCTCCGCTCTCCCACCTCCCCTCGCTCTCTCTCCTCCGTTATCCATTTCACCTCCGCTATCCCTCTCACTTGCCTTCGGGTTACTAAGTTGTTCGAATTGATACGCTGCCAATAATTCCCTCATTAGATTATCTCACCTCCGCTCTCCCACCTCCCCCCTCTCTCTCCTCCCCGCCCTCTCTCCTCCGTTATCCTTTCACCTCCGCTCTCCCTCTCACTTGCCTTCGGGTTACTAAGTTGTTCGAATTGATACGCTGCCAATCATTCCCTCATTAGATTATCTCACCTCCGCTCTCCCACCTCCCCTCGCTCTCTCTCCTCCGTTATCCATTTCACCCCCGCTATCCCTCTCACTTGCCTTCGGGTTACCAAGTTGTTCGAATTGATACGCTGCCAATCATTCCCTCATTAGATTATCTCACCTCCGCTCTTCCATCTCCCCTCGCTCTCTCTCCTCCGTTATCCATTTCACCTCCGCTATCCCTCTCACTTGCCTTCGGGTTACTAAGTTGTTCGAATTGATACGCTGCCAATAATTCCCTCATTAGATTAACTCACCTCCGCTCTCCCACCCCCCCCCCCCTCTCTCTCCTCCCCGCCCTCTTTCCTCCGTTATCCTTTCACCTCCGCTCTCCCTCTCACTTGCCTTCGGATTACTAAGCTGTTCGAATTGATACGCTGCCAATCATTCCCTCATTAGATTATCTCACCTCCGCTCTCCCACCTCCCCCCTCTCTCTCCTCCCCGCCCTCTCCCCTCCGTTATCCTTTCACCTCCGCTCTCCCTCTCACTTGCCTTCGGGTTACTAAGTTGTTCGAATTGATACGCTGCCAATCATTCCCTCATTAGATTATCTCACCTCCGCTCTCCCACCTCCCCTCGCTCTCTCTCCTCCGTTATCCATTTCACCCCCGCTATCCCTCTCACTTGCCTTCGGGTTACCAAGTTGTTCGAATTGATACGCTGCCAATCATTCCCTCATTAGATTATCTCACCTCCGCTCTTCCATCTCCCCTCGCTCTCTCTCCTCCGTTATCCATTTCACCTCCGCTATCCCTCTCACTTGCCTTCGGGTTACTAAGTTGTTCGAATTGATACGCTGCCAATCATTCCCTCATTAGATTATCTCACCTCCGTTCTTCCACCTCCCCTCGCTCTCTCTCCTCCGTTATCCATTTCACCTCCGCTATCCCTCTCACTTGCCTTCGGGTTACTAAGTAGTTCGAATTGATACGCTGCCAATCATTCCCTCATTAGATTATCTCACCTCCGCTCTCCCACCTCCCCCCTCTCTCTCCTCCCCGCCCTCTCTCCTCCGTTATCCTTTCACCTCCGCTATACCTCCCACTTGCCTTCGGGTTACTAAGTTGTTCGAATTGATACGCTGCCAATCATTCCCTCATTAGATTATCTCACCTCCGCTCTCCCACCTCCCCTCGCTCTCTCTCCTCCGTTATCCATTTCACCTCCGCTATCCCTCTCACTTGCCTTCGGGTTACTAAGTTGTTCGAATTGATACGCTGCCAATAATTCCCTCATTAGATTATCTCACCTCCGCTCTCCCACCTCCCCCCTCTCTCTCCTCCCCGCCCTCTCCCCTCCGTTATCCTTTCACCTCCGCTCTCCCTCTCACTTGCCTTCGGGTTACTAAGTTGTTCGAATTGATACGCTGCCAATCATTCCCTCATTAGATTATCTCACCTCCGCTCTCCCACCTCCCCTCGCTCTCTCTCCTCCGTTATCCATTTCACCTCCGCTATCCCTCTCACTTGCCTTCGGGTTACTAAGTTGTTCGAATTGATACGCTGCCAATAATTCCCTCATTAGATTATCTCACCTCCGCTCTCCCACCTCCCCCCTCTCTCTCCTCCCCGCCCTCTCTCCTCCGTTATCCTTTCACCTCCGCTATACCTCCCACTTGCCTTCGGGTTACTAAGTTGTTCGAATTGATACGCTGCCAATCATTCCCTCATTAGATTATCTCACCTCCGCTCTCCCACCTCCCCTCGCTCTCTCTCCTCCGTTATCCATTTCACCTCCGCTATCCCTCTCACTTGCCTTCGGGTTACTAAGTTGTTCGAATTGATACGCTGCCAATAATTCCCTCATTAGATTATCTCACCTCCGCTCTCCCACCTCCCCCCTCTCTCTCCTCCCCGCCCTCTCCCCTCCGTTATCCTTTCACCTCCGCTCTCCCTCTCACTTGCCTTCGGGTTACTAAGTTGTTCGAATTGATACGCTGCCAATCATTCCCTCATTAGATTATCTCACCTCCGCTCTCCCACCTCCCCTCGCTCTCTCTCCTCCGTTATCCATTTCACCTCCGCTATCCCTCTCACTTGCCTTCGGGTTACTAAGTTGTTCGAATTGATACGCTGCCAATAATTCCCTCATTAGATTATCTCACCTCCGCTCTCCCACCTCTCCCTCTCTCTCCTCCCCGCCCTCTCTCCTCCGTTATCCTTTCACCTCCGCTCTCCCTCTCACTTGCCTTCGGGTTACTAAGTTGTTCGAATTGATACGCTGCCAATCATTCCCTCATTAGATTATCTCACCTCCGCTCTCCCACCTCCCCTCGCTCTCTCTCCTCCGTTATCCATTTCACCTCCGCTATCCCTCTCACTTGCCTTCGGGTTACTAAGTTGTTCGAATTGATACGCTGCCAATAATTCCCTCATTAGATTATCTCACCTCCGCTCTCCCACCTCCCCCCTCTCTCTCCTCCCCGCCCTCTCTCCTCCGTTATCCTTTCACCTCCGCTATACCTCCCACTTGCCTTCGGGTTACTAAGTTGTTCGAATTGATACGCTGCCAATCATTCCCTCATTAGATTATCTCACCTCCGCTCTCCCACCTCCCCTCGCTCTCTCTCCTCCGTTATCCATTTCACCTCCGCTATCCCTCTCACTTGCCTTCGGGTTACTAAGTTGTTCGAATTGATACGCTGCCAATAATTCCCTCATTAGATTATCTCACCTCCGCTCTCCCACCTCCCCCCTCTCTCTCCTCCCCGCCCTCTCCCCTCCGTTATCCTTTCACCTCCGCTCTCCCTCTCACTTGCCTTCGGGTTACTAAGTTGTTCGAATTGATACGCTGCCAATCATTCCCTCATTAGATTATCTCACCTCCGCTCTCCCACCTCCCCTCGCTCTCTCTCCTCCGTTATCCATTTCACCTCCGCTATCCCTCTCACTTGCCTTCGGGTTACTAAGTTGTTCGAATTGATACGCTGCCAATAATTCCCTCATTAGATTATCTCACCTCCGCTCTCCCACCTCTCCCTCTCTCTCCTCCCCGCCCTCTCTCCTCCGTTATCCTTTCACCTCCGCTCTCCCTCTCACTTGCCTTCGGGTTACTAAGTTGTTCGAATTGATACGCTGCCAATCATTCCCTCATTAGATTATCTCACCTCCGCTCTCCCACCTCCCCTCGCTCTCTCTCCTCCGTTATCCATTTCACCTCCGCTATCCCTCTCACTTGCCTTCGGGTTACTAAGTTGTTCGAATTGATACGCTGCCAATCATTCCCTCATTAGATTATCTCACCTCCGCTCTCCCACCTCCCCTCGCTCTCTCTCCTCCGTTATCCATTTCACCTCCGCTATCCCTCTCACTTGCCTTCGGGTTACTAAGTTGTTCGAATTGATACGCTGCCAATAATTCCCTCATTAGATTATCTCACCTCCGCTCTCCCACCTCCCCCCTCTCTCTCCTCCCCGCCCTCTCTCCTCCGTTATCCTTTCACCTCCGCTATACCTCCCACTTGCCTTCGGGTTACTAAGTTGTTCGAATTGATACGCTGCCAATCATTCCCTCATTAGATTATCTCACCTCCGCTCTCCCACCTCCCCTCGCTCTCTCTCCTCCGTTATCCATTTCACCTCCGCTATCCCTCTCACTTGCCTTCGGGTTACTAAGTTGTTCGAATTGATACGCTGCCAATAATTCCCTCATTAGATTATCTCACCTCCGCTCTCCCACCTCCCCCCTCTCTCTCCTCCCCGCCCTCTCCCCTCCGTTATCCTTTCACCTCCGCTCTCCCTCTCACTTGCCTTCGGGTTACTAAGTTGTTCGAATTGATACGCTGCCAATCATTCCCTCATTAGATTATCTCACCTCCGCTCTCCCACCTCCCCTCGCTCTCTCTCCTCCGTTATCCATTTCACCTCCGCTATCCCTCTCACTTGCCTTCGGGTTACTAAGTTGTTCGAATTGATACGCTGCCAATAATTCCCTCATTAGATTATCTCACCTCCGCTCTCCCACCTCTCCCTCTCTCTCCTCCCCGCCCTCTCTCCTCCGTTATCCTTTCACCTCCGCTCTCCCTATCACTTGCCTTCGGGTTACTAAGTTGTTCGAATTGATACGCTGCCAATCATTCCCTCATTAGATTATCTCACCTCCGCTCTCCCACCTCCCCTCGCTCTCTCTCCTCCGTTATCCATTTCACCTCCGCTATCCCTCTCACTTGCCTTCGGGTTACTAAGTTGTTCGAATTGATACGCTGCCAATAATTCCCTCATTAGATTATCTCACCTCCGCTCTCCCACCTCCCCCCTCTCTCTCCTCCCCGCCCTCTCTCCTCCGTTATCCTTTCACCTCCGCTACACCTCCCACTTGCCTTCGGGTTACTAAGTTGTTCGAATTGATACGCTGCCAATCATTCCCTCATTAGATTATCTCACCTCCGCTCTCCCACCTCCCCTCGCTCTCTCTCCTCCGTTATCCTTTCACCTCCGCTCTCCCTCTCACTTGCCTTCGGATTACTAAGCTGTTCGAATTGATACGCTGCCAATCATTCCCTCATTAGATTATCTCACCTCCGCTCTCCCACCTCCCCCCTCTCTCTCCTCCCCGCCCTCTCCCCTCCGTTATCCTTTCACCTCCGCTATCCCTCTCACTTGCCTTCGGGTTACTGAGTTGTTCGAATTGATACGCTGCCAATCATTCCCTCATTAGATTATCTCACCTCCGCTCTCCCACCTCCCCTCGCTCTCTCCTCCGTTATCCATTTCACCTCCGCTATACCTCCCACTTGCCTTCGGGTTACTAAGTTGTTCGAATTGATACGCTGCCAATCATTCCCTCATTAGATTATCTCACCTCCGCTCTCCCACCTCCCCTCGCTCTCTTTCCTCCGTTATCCATTTCACCTCCGCTATCCCTCTCACTTGCCTTCGGGTTACTAAGTTGTTCGAATTGATACGCTGCCAATAATTCCCTCATTAGATTATCTCACCTCCGCTCTCCCACCTCCCCCCTCTCTCTCCTCCCCGCCCTCTCTCCTCCGTTATCCTTTCACCTCCGCTCTCCCTCTCACTTGCCTTCGGGTTACTAAGTTGTTCGAATTGATACGCTGCCAATCATTCCCTCATTAGATTATCTCACCTCCGCTCTCCCACCTCCCCTCGCTCTCTCTCCTCCGTTATCCATTTCACCTCCGCTATCCCTCTCACTTGCCTTCGGGTTACTAAGTTGTTCGAATTGATACGCTGCCAATAATTCCCTCATTAGATTATCTCACCTCCGCTCTCCCACCTCCCCCCTCTCTCTCCTCCCCGCCCTCTCTCCTCCGTTATCCTTTCACCTCCGCTACACCTCCCACTTGCCTTCGGGTTACTAAGTTGTTCGAATTGATACGCTGCCAATCATTCCCTCATTAGATTATCTCACCTCCGCTCTCCCACCTCCCCTCGCTCTCTCTCCTCCGTTATCCTTTCACCTCCGCTCTCCCTCTCACTTGCCTTCGGATTACTAAGCTGTTCGAATTGATACGCTGCCAATCATTCCCTCATTAGATTATCTCACCTCCGCTCTCCCACCTCCCCCCTCTCTCTCCTCCCCGCCCTCTCCCCTCCGTTATCCTTTCACCTCCGCTATCCCTCTCACTTGCCTTCGGGTTACTGAGTTGTTCGAATTGATACGCTGCCAATCATTCCCTCATTAGATTATCTCACCTCCGCTCTCCCACCTCCCCTCGCTCTCTCCTCCGTTATCCATTTCACCTCCGCTATACCTCCCACTTGCCTTCGGGTTACTAAGTTGTTCGAATTGATACGCTGCCAATCATTCCCTCATTAGATTATCTCACCTCCGCTCTCCCACCTCCCCTCGCTCTCTTTCCTCCGTTATCCATTTCACCTCCGCTATCCCTCTCACTTGCCTTCGGGTTACTAAGTTGTTCGAATTGATACGCTGCCAATAATTCCCTCATTAGATTATCTCACCTCCGCTCTCCCACCTCCCCCCTCTCTCTCCTCCCCGCCCTCTCTCCTCCGTTATCCTTTCACCTCCGCTCTCCCTCTCACTTGCCTTCGGGTTACTAAGTTGTTCGAATTGATACGCTGCCAATCATTCCCTCATTAGATTATCTCACCTCCGCTCTCCCACCTCCCCTCGCTCTCTCTCCTCCGTTATCCATTTCACCCCCGCTATCCCTCTCACTTGCCTTCGGGTTACCAAGTTGTTCGAATTGATACGCTGCCAATCATTCCCTCATTAGATTATCTCACCTCCGCTCTTCCATCTCCCCTCGCTCTCTCTCCTCCGTTATCCATTTCACCTCCGCTATCCCTCTCACTTGCCTTCGGGTTACTAAGTTGTTCGAATTGATACGCTGCCAATAATTCCCTCATTAGATTAACTCACCTCCGCTCTCCCACCCCCCCCCCCTCTCTCTCCTCCCCGCCCTCTTTCCTCCGTTATCCTTTCACCTCCGCTCTCCCTCTCACTTGCCTTCGGATTACTAAGCTGTTCGAATTGATACGCTGCCAATCATTCCCTCATTAGATTATCTCACCTCCGCTCTCCCACCTCCCCCCTCTCTCTCCTCCCCGCCCTCTCCCCTCCGTTATCCTTTCACCTCCGCTCTCCCTCTCACTTGCCTTCGGGTTACTAAGTTGTTCGAATTGATACGCTGCCAATCATTCCCTCATTAGATTATCTCACCTCCGCTCTCCCACCTCCCCTCGCTCTCTCTCCTCCGTTATCCATTTCACCCCCGCTATCCCTCTCACTTGCCTTCGGGTTACCAAGTTGTTCGAATTGATACGCTGCCAATCATTCCCTCATTAGATTATCTCACCTCCGCTCTTCCATCTCCCCTCGCTCTCTCTCCTCCGTTATCCATTTCACCTCCGCTATCCCTCTCATTTGCCTTCGGGTTACTAAGTTGTTCGAATTGATACGCTGCCAATCATTCCCTCATTAGATTATCTCACCTCCGTTCTTCCACCTCCCCTCGCTCTCTCTCCTCCGTTATCCATTTCACCTCCGCTATCCCTCTCACTTGCCTTCGGGTTACTAAGTAGTTCGAATTGATACGCTGCCAATCATTCCCTCATTAGATTATCTCACCTCCGCTCTCCCACCTCCCCCCTCTCTCTCCTCCCCGCCCTCTCTCCTCCGTTATCCTTTCACCTCCGCTATACCTCCCACTTGCCTTCGGGTTACTAAGTTGTTCGAATTGATACGCTGCCAATCATTCCCTCATTAGATTATCTCACCTCCGCTCTCCCACCTCCCCTCGCTCTCTCTCCTCCGTTATCCATTTCACCTCCGCTATCCCTCTCACTTGCCTTCGGGTTACTAAGTTGTTCGAATTGATACGCTGCCAATAATTCCCTCATTAGATTATCTCACCTCCGCTCTCCCACCTCCCCCCTCTCTCTCCTCCCCGCCCTCTCCCCTCCGTTATCCTTTCACCTCCGCTCTCCCTCTCACTTGCCTTCGGGTTACTAAGTTGTTCGAATTGATACGCTGCCAATCATTCCCTCATTAGATTATCTCACCTCCGCTCTCCCACCTCCCCTCGCTCTCTCTCCTCCGTTATCCATTTCACCTCCGCTATCCCTCTCACTTGCCTTCGGGTTACTAAGTTGTTCGAATTGATACGCTGCCAATAATTCCCTCATTAGATTATCTCACCTCCGCTCTCCCACCTCCCCCCTCTCTCTCCTCCCCGCCCTCTCTCCTCCGTTATCCTTTCACCTCCGCTATACCTCCCACTTGCCTTCGGGTTACTAAGTTGTTCGAATTGATACGCTGCCAATCATTCCCTCATTAGATTATCTCACCTCCGCTCTCCCACCTCCCCTCGCTCTCTCTCCTCCGTTATCCATTTCACCTCCGCTATCCCTCTCACTTGCCTTCGGGTTACTAAGTTGTTCGAATTGATACGCTGCCAATAATTCCCTCATTAGATTATCTCACCTCCGCTCTCCCACCTCCCCCCTCTCTCTCCTCCCCGCCCTCTCCCCTCCGTTATCCTTTCACCTCCGCTCTCCCTCTCACTTGCCTTCGGGTTACTAAGTTGTTCGAATTGATACGCTGCCAATCATTCCCTCATTAGATTATCTCACCTCCGCTCTCCCACCTCCCCTCGCTCTCTCTCCTCCGTTATCCATTTCACCTCCGCTATCCCTCTCACTTGCCTTCGGGTTACTAAGTTGTTCGAATTGATACGCTGCCAATAATTCCCTCATTAGATTATCTCACCTCCGCTCTCCCACCTCTCCCTCTCTCTCCTCCCCGCCCTCTCTCCTCCGTTATCCTTTCACCTCCGCTCTCCCTCTCACTTGCCTTCGGGTTACTAAGTTGTTCGAATTGATACGCTGCCAATCATTCCCTCATTAGATTATCTCACCTCCGCTCTCCCACCTCCCCTCGCTCTCTCTCCTCCGTTATCCATTTCACCTCCGCTATCCCTCTCACTTGCCTTCGGGTTACTAAGTTGTTCGAATTGATACGCTGCCAATAATTCCCTCATTAGATTATCTCACCTCCGCTCTCCCACCTCCCCCCTCTCTCTCCTCCCCGCCCTCTCTCCTCCGTTATCCTTTCACCTCCGCTATACCTCCCACTTGCCTTCGGGTTACTAAGTTGTTCGAATTGATACGCTGCCAATCATTCCCTCATTAGATTATCTCACCTCCGCTCTCCCACCTCCCCTCGCTCTCTCTCCTCCGTTATCCATTTCACCTCCGCTATCCCTCTCACTTGCCTTCGGGTTACTAAGTTGTTCGAATTGATACGCTGCCAATAATTCCCTCATTAGATTATCTCACCTCCGCTCTCCCACCTCCCCCCTCTCTCTCCTCCCCGCCCTCTCCCCTCCGTTATCCTTTCACCTCCGCTCTCCCTCTCACTTGCCTTCGGGTTACTAAGTTGTTCGAATTGATACGCTGCCAATCATTCCCTCATTAGATTATCTCACCTCCGCTCTCCCACCTCCCCTCGCTCTCTCTCCTCCGTTATCCATTTCACCTCCGCTATCCCTCTCACTTGCCTTCGGGTTACTAAGTTGTTCGAATTGATACGCTGCCAATAATTCCCTCATTAGATTATCTCACCTCCGCTCTCCCACCTCTCCCTCTCTCTCCTCCCCGCCCTCTCTCCTCCGTTATCCTTTCACCTCCGCTCTCCCTATCACTTGCCTTCGGGTTACTAAGTTGTTCGAATTGATACGCTGCCAATCATTCCCTCATTAGATTATCTCACCTCCGCTCTCCCACCTCCCCTCGCTCTCTCTCCTCCGTTATCCATTTCACCTCCGCTATCCCTCTCACTTGCCTTCGGGTTACTAAGTTGTTCGAATTGATACGCTGCCAATAATTCCCTCATTAGATTATCTCACCTCCGCTCTCCCACCTCCCCCCTCTCTCTCCTCCCCGCCCTCTCTCCTCCGTTATCCTTTCACCTCCGCTATACCTCCCACTTGCCTTCGGGTTACTAAGTTGTTCGAATTGATACGCTGCCAATCATTCCCTCATTAGATTATCTCACCTCCGCTCTCCCACCTCCCCTCGCTCTCTCTCCTCCGTTATCCATTTCACCTCCGCTATCCCTCTCACTTGCCTTCGGGTTACTAAGTTGTTCGAATTGATACGCTGCCAATAATTCCCTCATTAGATTATCTCACCTCCGCTCTCCCACCTCCCCCCTCTCTCTCCTCCCCGCCCTCTCCCCTCCGTTATCCTTTCACCTCCGCTCTCCCTCTCACTTGCCTTCGGGTTACTAAGTTGTTCGAATTGATACGCTGCCAATCATTCCCTCATTAGATTATCTCACCTCCGCTCTCCCACCTCCCCTCGCTCTCTCTCCTCCGTTATCCATTTCACCTCCGCTATCCCTCTCACTTGCCTTCGGGTTACTAAGTTGTTCGAATTGATACGCTGCCAATAATTCCCTCATTAGATTATCTCACCTCCGCTCTCCCACCTCTCCCTCTCTCTCCTCCCCGCCCTCTCTCCTCCGTTATCCTTTCACCTCCGCTCTCCCTATCACTTGCCTTCGGGTTACTAAGTTGTTCGAATTGATACGCTGCCAATCATTCCCTCATTAGATTATCTCACCTCCGCTCTCCCACCTCCCCTCGCTCTCTCTCCTCCGTTATCCATTTCACCTCCGCTATCCCTCTCACTTGCCTTCGGGTTACTAAGTTGTTCGAATTGATACGCTGCCAATCATTCCCTCATTAGATTATCTCACCTCCGCTCTCCCACCTCCCCTCGCTCTCTCTCCTCCGTTATCCATTTCACCTCCGCTATCCCTCTCACTTGCCTTCGGGTTACTAAGTTGTTCGAATTGATACGCTGCCAATAATTCCCTCATTAGATTATCTCACCTCCGCTCTCCCACCTCTCCCTCTCTCTCCTCCCCGCCCTCTCTCCTCCGTTATCCTTTCACCTCCGCTCTCCCTATCACTTGCCTTCGGGTTACTAAGTTGTTCGAATTGATACGCTGCCAATCATTCCCTCATTAGATTATCTCACCTCCGCTCTCCCACCTCCCCTCGCTCTCTCTCCTCCGTTATCCATTTCACCTCCGCTATCCCTCTCACTTGCCTTCGGGTTACTAAGTTGTTCGAATTGATACGCTGCCAATCATTCCCTCATTAGATTATCTCACCTCCGCTCTCCCACCTCCCCCCTCTCTCTCCTCCCCGCCCTCTCTCCTCCGTTATCCTTTCACCTCCGCTCTCCCTCTCACTTGCCTTCGGGTTACTAAGTTGTTCGAATTGATACGCTGCCAATCATTCCCTCATTAGATTATCTCACCTCCGCTCTCCCACCTCCCCTCGCTCTCTCTCCTCCGTTATCCATTTCACCTCCGCTATCCCTCTCACTTGCCTTCGGGTTACTAAGTTGTTCGAATTGATACGCTGCCAATAATTCCCTCATTAGATTATCTCACCTCCGCTCTCCCACCTCTCCCTCTCTCTCCTCCCCGCCCTCTCTCCTCCGTTATCCTTTCACCTCCGCTCTCCCTATCACTTGCCTTCGGGTTACTAAGTTGTTCGAATTGATACGCTGCCAATCATTCCCTCATTAGATTATCTCACCTCCGCTCTCCCACCTCCCCTCGCTCTCTCTCCTCCGTTATCCATTTCACCTCCGCTATCCCTCTCACTTGCCTTCGGGTTACTAAGTTGTTCGAATTGATACGCTGCCAATCATTCCCTCATTAGATTATCTCACCTCCGCTCTCCCACCTCCCCCCTCTCTCTCCTCCCCGCCCTCTCTCCTCCGTTATCCTTTCACCTCCGCTCTCCCTCTCACTTGCCTTCGGGTTACTAAGTTGTTCGAATTGATACGCTGCCAATCATTCCCTCATTAGATTATCTCACCTCCGCTCTCCCACCTCCCCTCGCTCTCTCTCCTCCGTTATCCATTTCACCCCCGCTATCCCTCTCACTTGCCTTCGGGTTACCAAGTTGTTCGAATTGATACGCTGCCAATCATTCCCTCATTAGATTATCTCACCTCCGCTCTTCCATCTCCCCTCGCTCTCTCTCCTCCGTTATCCATTTCACCTCCGCTATCCCTCTCACTTGCCTTCGGGTTACTAAGTTGTTCGAATTGATACGCTGCCAATAATTCCCTCATTAGATTATCTCACCTCCGCTCTCCCACCTCCCCCCTCTCTCTCCTCCCCGCCCTCTCTCCTCCGTTATCCTTTCACCTCCGCTATACCTCCCACTTGCCTTCGGGTTACTAAGTTGTTCGAATTGATACGCTGCCAATCATTCCCTCATTAGATTATCTCACCTCCGCTCTCCCACCTCCCCTCGCTCTCTCTCCTCCGTTATCCATTTCACCTCCGCTATCCCTCTCACTTGCCTTCGGGTTACTAAGTTGTTCGAATTGATACGCTGCCAATAATTCCCTCATTAGATTATCTCACCTCCGCTCTCCCACCTCCCCCCTCTCTCTCCTCCCCGCCCTCTCCCCTCCGTTATCCTTTCACCTCCGCTCTCCCTCTCACTTGCCTTCGGGTTACTAAGTTGTTCGAATTGATACGCTGCCAATCATTCCCTCATTAGATTATCTCACCTCCGCTCTCCCACCTCCCCTCGCTCTCTCTCCTCCGTTATCCATTTCACCTCCGCTATCCCTCTCACTTGCCTTCGGGTTACTAAGTTGTTCGAATTGATACGCTGCCAATAATTCCCTCATTAGATTATCTCACCTCCGCTCTCCCACCTCTCCCTCTCTCTCCTCCCCGCCCTCTCTCCTCCGTTATCCTTTCACCTCCGCTCTCCCTATCACTTGCCTTCGGGTTACTAAGTTGTTCGAATTGATACGCTGCCAATCATTCCCTCATTAGATTATCTCACCTCCGCTCTCCCACCTCCCCTCGCTCTCTCTCCTCCGTTATCCATTTCACCTCCGCTATCCCTCTCACTTGCCTTCGGGTTACTAAGTTGTTCGAATTGATACGCTGCCAATAATTCCCTCATTAGATTATCTCACCTCCGCTCTCCCACCTCCCCCCTCTCTCTCCTCCCCGCCCTCTCTCCTCCGTTATCCTTTCACCTCCGCTATACCTCCCACTTGCCTTCGGGTTACTAAGTTGTTCGAATTGATACGCTGCCAATCATTCCCTCATTAGATTATCTCACCTCCGCTCTCCCACCTCCCCTCGCTCTCTCTCCTCCGTTATCCATTTCACCTCCGCTATCCCTCTCACTTGCCTTCGGGTTACTAAGTTGTTCGAATTGATACGCTGCCAATAATTCCCTCATTAGATTATCTCACCTCCGCTCTCCCACCTCCCCCCTCTCTCTCCTCCCCGCCCTCTCCCCTCCGTTATCCTTTCACCTCCGCTCTCCCTCACACTTGCCTTCGGGTTACTAAGTTGTTCGAATTGATACGCTGCCAATCATTCCCTCATTAGATTATCTCACCTCCGCTCTCCCACCTCCCTCGCTCTCTCTCCTCCGTTATCCATTTCACCTCCGCTATCCCTCTCACTTGCCTTCGGGTTACTAAGTTGTTCGAATTGATACGCTGCCAATAATTCCCTCATTAGATTATCTCACCTCCGCTCTCCCACCTCTCCCTCTCTCTCCTCCCCGCCCTCTCTCCTCCGTTATCCTTTCACCTCCGCTCTCCCTATCACTTGCCTTCGGGTTACTAAGTTGTTCGAATTGATACGCTGCCAATAATTCCCTCATTAGATTATCTCACCTCCGCTCTCCCACCTCCCCTCGCTCTCTCTCCTCCGTTATCCATTTCACCTCCGCTATCCCTCTCACTTGCCTTCGGGTTACTAAGTTGTTCGAATTGATACGCTGCCAATAATTCCCTCATTAGATTATCTCACCTCCGCTCTCCCACCTCTCCCTCTCTCTCCTCCCCGCCCTCTCTCCTCCGTTATCCTTTCACCTCCGCTCTCCCTATCACTTGCCTTCGGGTTACTAAGTTGTTCGAATTGATACGCTGCCAATCATTCCCTCATTAGATTATCTCACCTCCGCTCTCCCACCTCCCCTCGCTCTCTCTCCTCCGTTATCCATTTCACCTCCGCTATCCCTCTCACTTGCCTTCGGGTTACTAAGTTGTTCGAATTGATACGCTGCCAATAATTCCCTCATTAGATTATCTCACCTCCGCTCTCCCACCTCCCCCCTCTCTCTCCTCCCCGCCCTCTCTCCTCCGTTATCCTTTCACCTCCGCTATACCTCCCACTTGCCTTCGGGTTACTAAGTTGTTCGAATTGATACGCTGCCAATCATTCCCTCATTAGATTATCTCACCTCCGCTCTCCCACCTCCCCTCGCTCTCTCTCCTCCGTTATCCATTTCACCTCCGCTATCCCTCTCACTTGCCTTCGGGTTACTAAGTTGTTCGAATTGATACGCTGCCAATAATTCCCTCATTAGATTATCTCACCTCCGCTCTCCCACCTCCCCCCTCTCTCTCCTCCCCGCCCTCTCCCCTCCGTTATCCTTTCACCTCCGCTCTCCCTCTCACTTGCCTTCGGGTTACTAAGTTGTTCGAATTGATACGCTGCCAATCATTCCCTCATTAGATTATCTCACCTCCGCTCTCCCACCTCCCCTCGCTCTCTCTCCTCCGTTATCCATTTCACCTCCGCTATCCCTCTCACTTGCCTTCGGGTTACTAAGTTGTTCGAATTGATACGCTGCCAATAATTCCCTCATTAGATTATCTCACCTCCGCTCTCCCACCTCTCCCTCTCTCTCCTCCCCGCCCTCTCTCCTCCGTTATCCTTTCACCTCCGCTCTCCCTATCACTTGCCTTCGGGTTACTAAGTTGTTCGAATTGATACGCTGCCAATCATTCCCTCATTAGATTATCTCACCTCCGCTCTCCCACCTCCCCTCGCTCTCTCTCCTCCGTTATCCATTTCACCTCCGCTATCCCTCTCACTTGCCTTCGGGTTACTAAGTTGTTCGAATTGATACGCTGCCAATCATTCCCTCATTAGATTATCTCACCTCCGCTCTCCCACCTCCCCCCTCTCTCTCCTCCCCGCCCTCTCTCCTCCGTTATCCTTTCACCTCCGCTCTCCCTCTCACTTGCCTTCGGGTTACTAAGTTGTTCGAATTGATACGCTGCCAATCATTCCCTCATTAGATTATCTCACCTCCGCTCTCCCACCTCCCCTCGCTCTCTCTCCTCCGTTATCCATTTCACCCCCGCTATCCCTCTCACTTGCCTTCGGGTTACCAAGTTGTTCGAATTGATACGCTGCCAATCATTCCCTCATTAGATTATCTCACCTCCGCTCTCCCACCTCCCCCCTCTCTCTCCTCCCCGCCCTCTCTCCTCCGTTATCCTTTCACCTCCGCTCTCCCTCTCACTTGCCTTCGGGTTACTAAGTTGCTCGAATTGATACGCTGCCAATCATTAACTCATTAGATTATCTCACCTCCGCTCTCCCACCTCCCCTCGCTCTCTCTCCTCCGTTATCCATTTCACCCCCGCTATCCCTCTCACTTGCCTTCGGGTTACCAAGTTGTTCGAATTGATACGCTGCCAATCATTCCCTCATTAGATTATCTCACCTCCGCTCTTCCATCTCCCCTCGCTCTCTCTCCTCCGTTATCCATTTCACCTCCGCTATCCCTCTCACTTGCCTTCGGGTTACTAAGTTGTTCGAATTGATACGCTGCCAATCATTCCCTCATTAGATTATCTCACCTCCGTTCTTCCACCTCCCCTCGCTCTCTCTCCTCCGTTATCCATTTCACCTCCGCTATCCCTCTCACTTGCCTTCGGGTTACTAAGTAGTTCGAATTGATACGCTGCCAATCATTCCCTCATTAGATTATCTCACCTCCGCTCTCCCACCTCCCCTCGCTCTCTCTCCTCCGTTATCCATTTCACCTCCGCTATCCCTCTCACTTGCCTTCGGGTTACTAAGTTGTTCGAATTGATACGCTGCCAATAATTCCCTCATTAGATTATCTCACCTCCGCTCTCCCACCTCTCCCTCTCTCTCCTCCCCGCCCTCTCTCCTCCGTTATCCTTTCACCTCCGCTCTCCCTCTCACTTGCCTTCGGGTTACTAAGTTGTTCGAATTGATACGCTGCCAATCATTCCCTCATTAGATTATCTCACCTCCGCTCTCCCACCTCCCCTCGCTCTCTCTCCTCCGTTATCCATTTCACATCCGCTATCCCTCTCACTTGCCTTCGGGTTACTAAGTTGTTCGAATTGATACGCTGCCAATCATTCCCTCATTAGATTATCTCACCTCCGCTCTCCCACCTCCCCCCTCTCTCTCCTCCCCGCCCTCTCTCCTCCGTTATCCTTTCACCTCCGCTCTCCCTCTCACTTGCCTTCGGGTTACTAAGTTGTTCGAATTGATACGCTGCCAATCATTCCCTCATTAGATTATCTCACCTCCGCTCTCCCACCTCCCCTCGCTCTCTCTCCTCCGTTATCCATTTCACCCCCGCTATCCCTCTCACTTGCCTTCGGGTTACCAAGTTGTTCGAATTGATACGCTGCCAATCATTCCCTCATTAGATTATCTCACCTCCGCTCTTCCATCTCCCCTCGCTCTCTCTCCTCCGTTATCCATTTCACCTCCGCTATCCCTCTCACTTGCCTTCGGGTTACTAAGTTGTTCGAATTGATACGCTGCCAATAATTCCCTCATTAGATTATCTCACCTCCGCTCTCCCACCTCTCCCTCTCTCTCCTCCCCGCCCTCTCTCCTCCGTTATCCTTTCACCTCCGCTCTCCCTCTCACTTGCCTTCGGGTTACTAAGTTGTTCGAATTGATACGCTGCCAATCATTCCCTCATTAGATTATCTCACCTCCGCTCTCCCACCTCCCCTCGCTCTCTCTCCTCCGTTATCCATTTCACCTCCGCTATCCCTCTCACTTGCCTTCGGGTTACTAAGTTGTTCGAATTGATACGCTGCCAATCATTCCCTCATTAGATTATCTCACCTCCGCTCTCCCACCTCCCCCCTCTCTCTCCTCCCCGCCCTCTCTCCTCCGTTATCCTTTCACCTCCGCTCTCCCTCTCACTTGCCTTCGGGTTACTAAGTTGTTCGAATTGATACGCTGCCAATCATTCCCTCATTAGATTATCTCACCTCCGCTCTCCCACCTCCCCTCGCTCTCTCTCCTCCGTTATCCATTTCACCTCCGCTATCCCTCTCACTTGCCTTCGGGTTACTAAGTAGTTCGAATTGATACGCTGCCAATCATTCCCTCATTAGATTATCTCACCTCCGCTCTCCCACCTCCCCCCTCTCTCTCCTCCCCGCCCTCTCTCCTCCGTTATCCTTTCACCTCCGCTATACCTCCCACTTGCCTTCGGGTTACTAAGTTGTTCGAATTGATACGCTGCCAATCATTCCCTCATTAGATTATCTCACCTCCGCTCTCCCACCTCCCCCCTCTCTCTCCTCCCCGCCCTCTCTCCTCCGTTATCCTTTCACCTCCGCTATCCCTCTCACTTGCCTTCGGGTTACTAAGTTGTTCGTATTGATACGCTGCCAATAATTCCCTCATTAGATTATCTCACCTCCGCTCTCCCACCTCCCCCCTCTCTCTCCTCCCCGCCCTCTCCCCTCCGTTATCCTTTCACCTCCGCTCTCCCTCTCACTTGCCTTCGGGTTACTAAGTTGTTCGAATTGATATGCTGCCAATCATTCCCTCATTAGATTATCTCACCTCCGCTCTCCCACCTCCCCTCGCTCTCTCTCCTCCGTTATCCATTTCACCTCCGCTATCCCTCTCACTTGCCTTCGGGTTACTAAGTTGTTCGAATTGATACGCTGCCAATCATTCCCTCATTAGATTATCTCACCTCCGCTCTCCCACCTCCCCTCGCTCTCTCTCCTCCGTTATCCATTTCACCCCCGCTATCCCTCTCACTTGCCTTCGGGTTACCAAGTTGTTCGAATTGATACGCTGCCAATCATTCCCTCATTAGATTATCTCACCTCCGCTCTTCCATCTCCCCTCGCTCTCTCTCCTCCGTTATCCATTTCACCTCCGCTATCCCTCTCACTTGCCTTCGGGTTACTAAGTTAC